>OZ038401.1:27038842-28238842 GCA_964036045.1 Eutreptiella sp. 'Long Island Sound 2002' | reverse complement strand
TCAGGCTGCCCATCTGCAGCATCCAGCTGCGGTCCGGGTGATCCTCCGATACTCTCGGATAGATCTTGAAGTACATCAAACACATTCTTGGTCGCGAAGGACGGACGGGTGCAAGGGTTCGTGCCTTCACTTGCCCTCACCCCGCCTCCGCGACTGGGCGCCGGACCGGGCCTTCCGCCCGCGGCAGTCCCTTTGTGCTTATCGACTCCCGACTGGGATGGTTCGGCGCTTCCCACGTCACCATCCTGCGACCGCCCTAGCTGGGGCCCTTGGCTGCAGGGGCTCCGCTAGGGGGCGTCGGTTGTGGAAGAAGGGGTGTTCTCCTCCGCATCAACCTCGTTGCCGCCCTTCTTCCTTCCCTTACGAGTAGGCTTCTTGTCCTTGTCCTTGTTCTGGTCGTTCTGGTTGTTCTCCTTGTTCTTGTTGTCCGACCTGGGGACCCAGTTCCTCTTGATCTCCTGGATCTCCTTGGCCAACTCGGTCCCCTGCGACACCAGCTTGGAGAGCTCGTCGCTGTCCACCTCCACCTTGGCTTCCCGGATACCCGCCGGCGCACGCTTCTTCGACCCGTGCGCCTTCTTGTAAGCCTCCGTGTCGGCCTTGTGGGTGGGGCATGTTCGGTGGTCATGGTTGAAGCCTTTCTTCCTCCCATAACACACGAAACAGCCCTGCGGGTGAGCTCGTATGAACTCCCCAAAGGACAGCGGAGGGTCGCCAATGCGGCGAGGGTCCCTCTTCTCCTTCTTCTTCCAACCCGGCTGCAGGGGCTTCCAGCTTCCCCGGTTGTTCCCTGCGCTCAGGTTGTTGGCCACGAAGGCGCAAACGGCCACCTCGGCGGGCTCATCGTCGTCGTCATCGTTGACGAGAGTCTCATCGCCGTCGGCTCCCGCTGGGTCCATGGCAGCTTCCCCGCCAGGTCCCTCGCCAACGTAGTTGACGTCGCGGTCGCCGGGCCTCAACCCGCGGGTGTGGTGGAGGTTCCGGTACTCCTTGAGCACCTCCTCTCCAACCCACTCCAGGATCTCGTCGCAGCTCATCCGCGCCGGGATGGCCTGCAGACGGATGGTCTGGCCGCTCAACTCACACTCGTCAAGGCGCCGGATCGCGGTCTTCTCGCGATCGCCCGAGACGGTGATGAGGAGAGCGTTCCGCAGGGAGTGCCGTTTGACATCCCGGGCCACGTTCTTCCTCGTCCAAGCCACCACGTTCGTATGATACTCTTTGGAGAGCATCATCTTGACCGTGTGGTTGGACTTGGCCCTCTTGGCTTCCTCCTTGGTGACCCTCTTGATCCATGCTTCCGGCAGCATGGAGAGCAGGCGAGCCTGCTCGTCACCCTCGTTCCAATCCTCCACGTTGCGGCGGAAGAGGGTGTAATGCCCTCGGAAGTCTCGCCAGTCCCGTAGGCGAATCTCCCGTCCATCATGCTGCAGCTTGATGGACTTCCACCGCTTGGCAGCCACCTGCGGAGCGTCCACCCGCTCCTGCTCGTTGAGCCACTTCTTGGCTTCCTTGAGGGTCTTGATTTTCCCCTCCTTGGTCGCCACGAAGTATAGCTCTCCGAGCACTTCCGGCAGGCGGTACCTGAACCGTCTGAAGACATACTTCTCCGCATCAGCGGGATGCATGTCCTCAGTAACGGTTACCCCCCAATCGTCCAGCTTCTCCAAGAAGCGGTCGAGGTTGAGGGGGTTGCCGTCGTACATGGGGGGCTTGATGTCCTTCAAGTCTTCCCACACGGCGGCATCCGCGGCCTTAGAGACCATGAACGCCGGCCGCGAGGTCAACCGAGGTTCCCATCGGCCTCTCCCACGGACTCCCACGGCCGCCACGTCCATCTCCTCCATGGAATCCCTGTGGCTACGCCGCGGTTCCTCCATGTACGCTGAACCCAGATGTTCACGCCGTACTCCTTCCATGTATGCCTCCTCATCAGGGCGCCGGCGGCTGCGTTCAGCGGCCTCCCGTCGTACACCACGCGGCGGGCTGATGTCGAACTCTTCCAGGTCCAGATCCAGGTCCTCACCTCCGCCGACGTACCACTCCACGTCTCCTCCGGGGACCTCATCCCTGAGTCCACCATAACGTCCTCCAGCCATTGGGATTGGCTCCGGGGCTGGTGCCGGGCGTCGGGGGCGTACAGGCGTCCGCGATGGAGCACGGCGGTTGTGATAGTCCGAACTGAGCCACTCATCACGCCAATCCTCACTGCCACTGCCGGGCGGCACGCGCTCGTTGCGGCGGCCCGCGCTGTGGTGAGAGGGGGCGGTGAGAGAGGGGGCACTGGCGCTGGGGCGACTCCTGGGGGCTCCGCCGGGGGCGTGGGGTCTGCCTGGACCTGGTCCGGGTCCCCAGCCGTTGTCCGACGAGCCAGACTCCAGGGGTTGGTGGTCGCTGCCGACGCTCCCACGGGCTTCCAGCGCGTCCAGCCTCTGCTGCAGGCCGCTGATGACCTTGTTCAGCGACTTGGTCTCGCCCCTGGCGATGTCCAGCTCTCTCTGCGCGCGCGCGGCGACCCTGGCGATGCGAGTCATCTCGCCCTTGCCCGTGTCTACCTGGCGCTCGAGGAACTGGACCCTCCTGCGGAGGTAGACAATCCACCGCCAGGTGGTATCCGGGTCGCCGTTCCCTGGTGGGTCGTCGGGGTCCCCAGGGGGTCCTCCAGGAGGGCCTCCGCCGGGTCCGCCCGGTCCAGGGGGTCCTCCCCCGCCCGGTGGTCCGCCTCCAAGGGGTCCACTTGGTGGGCGTCCTCCAGGGGGTCCTGATGGTCCTCCGCCAGGGGGTCCCGGTGGGTCTCCGCCGGGTCGCCTCGGTGGGTCCGAGGATGGGCGCTTCTTCGTGATGCCGAAGTCCATGTCGTTATCCTCGTCCATGTCGCCCCACCTGGGCGTCTCGGTCTCGGAAGACTCCAAGCTCCGGTAGGGAGGAGGGAGATCCTCATCCTCACCTTCCGGTTCCATGGGGACGTCTCCGCCTCCTCCGCCCGTCCAAGCCACCACTTGGCGATGTCGGCGGCCTCGTTCATCCCCGTCGCTGGCGGTGAAGAAGGGGTCACTGTCGTGGGGGTGTCTGCCCGCTGGCCTCCGTGGCCTCTCGGGGGTCTTCCCCTTACCCTTCCTCCGTCGGTGGGCGGTGGGGCCACTGCTCCCACTGCTGCCCGTGTCGGCCTCGTCCAGCGTCATCTTGGAGGAGGCGTCCCCTTCGAAAACCTTTCGAAGGGTCTCCACTCGTGATCCTCCCGGGGGAGTCTCGCGGCGGAGTTTGGCCTCTGCCTCCTCCATTGCGGCGGCTGTGGCTGCGGCAGCTCGCGCTTCGGCTTCCTCCCGGGCACGAGCTGCTTCGGCTTCCCGGGCCTGCTGCAGCCGAGCCTTGTCCGCTTCCAACGCCGCCAGCTCCGCCTCCGTCTTGGCCCTCTCCTCAGTGACCTTCCGTCGCGCGGCCTCGATGGCGTCCTTCTTGGCGGCGTCCCCCTGGGCCTTGGCCGTCGCTTCGGCGTGGGCCCTTTCCTCCGCCTCCTTCTTTGCCCTCTCTTGGGCAAGCGCCTCTTCCAGCGCCTTCACCTCGGCCTCCTTGCAGGCAATGGCCTCCTGTGTCAGGCGGGCTTCCTCGTCGGTTGCCCTGATCCGGGCAGCCACTGCCTCATGAGCGGCCGCAGCCGTGAGACCGGCCGCGATGGCTGCCACAGTCGAGGCGTGGTAGTCCATGCCTCTGCCCCACTCGGTGGCCTCCTCATGGGCAATGCCGACGGCGCCCTCCACGGCAGCGTTCTGCTGTGTGGCCCGTTGCCGGGCAACCCGAAGGTTGCAGGGCACCCCACAGGTGCGCTCGCAGGCGCGCGCCACATCCCTTTGGTGGGGAGCGACGCTGCCGCTGGAGCTGGCCTGGTCGGCCGGCATCCTCCCACGGTGGGCCGACTCCACGTCGCTGCTGGGGCCTGACTTCCTCAAGAGCAGCGGACGGGGCTTGGCCTTGGTCTGCTTGGCGACTTCCATGAAGTCACCAAGGGTGGCGTGGCCGGGGTGGTGACCACCATTGGCCCGTTGGGGGCCGTGGGCTGGGGTTCCGCCCCTGGCGCTTTGGGCGGCTTCGGCGGCCAGGGATTCCTGGTACTCCCGCCACTTCCTGTCCCGCCTCCTGTCCCCGGCGGAACGCTTCTCCTTCCCCGGAGACGCGCTGCTGCTGCCCTGCAGCCTGCGCTCGTTCCCCAGCTCCGGGAACTCCTTCTCGATCATGTTCCACATGGAGACGTTGATCGAGGCGCCCGACGGGTACTCGTTGGGGGTCTCGTCCTCCTCGATCCCGTCGGGGCGCAGCCCTTCGCCGGGCCTGTCCGGGCGGGTCCAGGTCCTCCAGCGCTTGTGGCGGAAGCGGTACTCTCCGCCCGCAGCCACTCCTCCACTGCCCGCAGGCGGTCCTCGCCCATGTCCTCGCGGAGCTCAAAGCTCCCGGGCATGCCGCCTTCGCACTGGGGATTGCTGTGGCGGTACTGCTGCCCCCACAGCAACCCACGCAGTAGGCGCGCCGCATGGGGGTGGGGCTGCGGCCAGGTCTTACCCGCCTCGTCCCAGTTCACCATCGGTGCTCTCGATGGGGTGGTCCTGGGGTGGTTGTTGAGGTTGGTGTTGCAGCACTGGACTGGGAGTGCGGCTGGTGCTGGTCAGCCGGTGGTTGTGGAGGTGGTTGACGCGACTGGGTGTGCGGCCTTGCTGGTCGGCCGATAGGACTCGCTGATGAGGGAGTCCTGGTCTGTCCACCTCCTTCACGGTCGCGGCGCGGTCAGGGCGATGCTCTGGACGGCGCTGCGGGCTCCGTGACGAACTCGGCGCTGTCGCTGGGCGGCGCTGCGAGCCGCTGCGCTGCGCTGCGAGCTGCGACCCTGGGACCTTGTGATAACCAGAGCTGTGTTAAATTCAATGCAACTCGGACCTCGTCCACATTGTAGCCCTTGAATTTCGAAATGTCATAGCCAAAAACCACTTCCCAGTTTGGTGGAGAGCTGCCTTCCATGCGCATCGGCACGTAGTATTTCACCAAATCTTTCAACTGCACTTCAGGTCGCTCCTTGGCTGGGCTAAATCGAAACTATAAATTCAGTTGGATTGAATTTAACACAGCTCTACTTATGACAGGGTCCTAGGGAGCTGCGAGCTGCTGCGCCGCGCTGCTCGGGGTTGGTGGCCCCGAGTGGCACGCGAGGGATGGGTAACCCCGCGGCAGTGAAACGCTTTTGACGCGTTCCCGTGGGGGGCCTGGCCACGGGACGCTGCGGTGGACACGCGCAAGTGAGCAGGCAGGCAAAGCACTACGCTCACAGGGGCATCAATGCGCTCATGTCATGTGACAAAGCGTTTCAGGATCCTTGCCACTCTGAAACAAGGGAACAAAAGTATGTACAGCAACACATCGGGATATGTACACATGGGGTTAAGATTGGACTGGGGTAAGGGCATCACAGGACAATAGACACTCAGTCCCAACTCATATCCCAATCCCAGGTCCGACCCTCTCAGTGGCTGGTGGGGGCGGGGGCTCAAACACAACCCATGCCCTGCTCAGTCCGGACCCTGAAACCCTGCCAATAGGGGGGGTGTCCCGCCCAGCCACAGGCGAGTTCCTGGGAATCAAAGCATTCAAAGGCCAACCGACAGTGGCTCCCTATGCTCCCTTAACGGCAGGTTCCAACTCCTCTCTGAGCCAGAGATATGGCTCCGCCATTTTCCCCTAGGAGTTGGCAGCTGAAAATGGGCTGTTTCAGCCCAAACTGAAATTAGCTCCAAAAATCTCCAAAATTGACCCCTCGTCCGGACCCGCCAGAGGTAGGGACGAGGCAACTGGCCCTATGCCCTTCAAGTACGAACCCCCTGGAGCCCTCTCCCAACCTGGTTCCCTCTGAGGTCCCGGCATCAGGGCACCACGGGTTCGTCAAGTGGGGTCATGATGCCAAAATCACCAAAACTGGCGTCATTCCCACGCGTGGCTCGCCCGGCCAGGGCAAGGCCAATGGCTCACGGGACAGGAGGCAGGACCTAGGACTTATATCTGAGTGTACAACTTGGAATTAGGTCCGGGCTCCCTGTGGGCCTAGAGATATGGGGCCGCCAATTGACCACACGGGGGGGTGAAATTGGGGTCCCAAAAGGGGGTCATTTTGGCTGCTCGAAATGAGCCAAAATTGGGGGGTGCTCCCAATAGCATATCTCCACGCCGGCTTGGAGATCGGATCCGCCATTCCATACGCAATCCACCGGGAGTCCAACGGAGACTCCCATGCCCTTGGCTCTCGAAGATCTCCATGCCACTTGGCGTGGTGACAATCCCAATTGGGTCCACAAATGCCAAAATGGCAAAATTGCCCACACTCACTTTGGGCTAGCACCTTAACGAAGGTTGCTCCGCTTCGCCCACGTGGTGTGTGAACCATGGGGACCAATATACATAACACCCATGTCATATATGGTCCATTGGTCCATGCGTCCGGCGTGCACGGGTGGGCTGAACATAGTGCACGGCGGGAAGAAAAAGTGGAAAATTGCTCAAAATGGCCAAAAATGCGCACACTCATGGTTGGGGCGAATGAGGCACATGCCCGACTTGGACCGGAATGTGCCATAGGATTGGTATCAAGTCATATGCGTCCAACATATCTTTTGGGCGTCGCCCAACTCCTCCGGTTTGGGGAATGGCAGGGTCGCCAAGTGAGCCCATGATTTGGGATAGTCCCAAATCGCCAACATGGCGGCCACGGTATGCCAAGCCCAAGAGGAGTTATTCGCCGGGTCCAAGATATGTTGGGCACCGAAGTATGTACCCTCATAACATACTTCGGTCATGATGTCAATTGAGCGCAACGTTGAGATACACGGTCGCCACTTGACATCATGACGGGCAAAAATTAGCAATATTGGCGAAAAAACACCCAAAAGTGCCTTGAAAGGCGCACAAATATATTATAATATCTTCGCCTTGGATTGAGTAATCGACCAATCCTTTTAAACACAATGACTTGACACCAATGACCTTCGATTCCACATATGTGCTCCACTTGGGGCACTTTGAAAGGTCACGAGCGCTACTTCCCAAGTGGGCACATGAAAATATGGAAAATTGCAAAACACACACCTTGCTCTCAACGCATCGCTTTGGGATCGCCACACAAGCTTCCCTCCACGAAGGTTAGGCTTGCAATTGATCGTGGGGAGTATAAGGAAGGGCCTCGTGCAATATGAGGTCCGTTGGCGGGTTTGGCTTGGAGCGATGGACCCGCCAAATGAGCACGCAACACAACACATGGCACATACCACATATTGCCCAAAAAGGTAGCTCCCCCCACGATATGTCATGCCCCTCCAAGGGCATAACTTTGTGTCAATCGCTCATAGGAACTCAAGGAGAGTTCCTATGCAACACCAACACTCGCGCGCTACACTCGAAAGTTATCTTAACGCACGCAATATCATGGCCAATGAATTATAACGCAAACTCTACCCTCTTGACCATGATCCATTACGCTAGCGCGCACGTGTGGAGACGCAAGGTGTATCAAGCTTCCTAAATTACGTCGGGAGTATTGTGAATACATCCCACGTTTCTTTATTGTCATTCCTCGCAAGCGGCACGAGATATGACCCTCACAAGTGGCCTCACGAATCAACTTTGTTTTGCCCATATCTCTAAGACAAATGGAGGGCAGGACTAAAGGAAAGTTGATTCGTGCATAGGGAAGCACGTAGGTCCACTCGAAAGAGGTCAAATCAAGGGCGGGGATGTCGAAGTCGAAAATCCGATTTCGACATCCTGAAAAATTCGGATTAAGGTTGCGAGTGTAAGATGTGAAAATTGCGGATGCATCAATGCAATTCCTGAAGACTTTAGAGTCTTCGTCACGATTTGCGCTAAAATATCTGTATATAACAGTTAAACTGGCGGTTACGCTAAAGTCGCGAGCTAACCGCCAGCTGTCAAAACAGTGAATATCAGAACGGAAGCGTAAAAATTGACGGAAACAATATGAAAATAAAACCCTGTTGATTCCTGATATTCTGATACATAAATCTCCGCTGGCGGTGCATCGGTTGCCGATGCGGGGCTTTACGGCACGGAACACGCTCCCGCCGGGCTCGCACCGGGCGTCAACGGGCGCCTTCCGTACATGGGGTTAGTGGACCGGAGACCGGTCTTCCCTTCCGTACATGGGGTTAGTGGACCGGAGACCGGTTGTATGCCCTACCCTAGCCATGGGGTTCTGGGTACCGCTTCAAGGCCGCTTTGTGGGCCGAAAAGCGGCAGCCAGGAGACTGAGCAGAACCCAAGACCCCACCAAGGGGCAATTTAATTTCCTGACGACTCCCTTCGCCCTAAGATCAGGACAGCAGGTCGCCAGCAGGTTTTAACAACCAGAGCGGATGACCATACAGAGTCTGGCGTTGGGTTAGTGTCCCGCTGCGTCTTGGAGGGAGGGATGCACATGCATATATTTTTGGCATGCTCCCAAACTAACCCAACCAAGCCACAGGATCCCCGGCAGCGCCATGAGCGCTGAGCTTTCTGTAGGAAATGTCACAAACAAAGCAGCAAAAAGGCGCCAGCCATGGTGAGCGCCCATTTTTCTGTGTGAGGGAAGCTATAGGTATTTTAACGTAGGTGTGGAAACCAAGGAAAGGCCAAGAAAAAATCCCTTTTTCCTGAAAGTGCGACAGTGGTGGCCACCACAGCACAAGGGGGGAGTAACAAAAAGTGCTTTTCCAATGCTTTGGGGTATACTTTAGTTGTATTAGAGTTGCACAAAGCACACAGGCATTTCTATCTTAGTATTGGCCCAACCAAAAGTGGTGATAACACATTTTGACCTATGGAACCAAACACTAAATCAGGATATGGAGTGGACCCCTTAATCTCCTATCAATGTGAGGCAATTCATCTTTTCCTGAGTTGACTGAGAACTCACATATCCAGGGCAGAGCCTATGAATTTATCTATGTTTTCTCATGAATTCTTAGCTATCCTAGTGGTATGCACCCTAGGGGGCTGGGCACCTCTTTTTGAGAGGTCCTGGGTTCAATTCCTGGTCAGCCTAGCTAAGTAGGAAGATCCCATGTGACATGGCAGTGACCTCATCGCCACATGCCCTGCCACTTCAGCACATATGGGACCCAAAACAAAGAGTGCACATCTCCTGAGATGGCACTATGGAGATTGAGTGACCATGGGGCAGTTTTCCAACTCTTTTTCCAAAACATTTCAGCTATCTTTGTGAATATGCAATCCGATGTGCCCTGAGTTGCAGTTTCTGTGAATATTCTAACATCTTTCACTGTTTACACTGCAGCCCTTCATGCTTTGATCCTGATTCTCTTCTACTTGCTTATCTCTGGCTTGGGCTATCCTGGATTGGTTGTATTTCAGCAAACAAAACGTTTTCCTCATCAAAAACAAGCAGCAGGAAACCCTACACCAGTAGGAGAGGCACAACAAACACACAGTGTTGAAATCACTATAAAGCTTTCTCGCTATGCTCACGACCATATTATATATCTCCGTTTGTAGGAAGATGTGTGGAGTTATACGTGGCAAGGGCTTCGCCCAGGTCCCAATGGTGAGCTCCATAGTGCTAGACTAAGTCTACCGCACATATATTGCATGTGGGAAGGCCTACGGAGCGACCCACAAGCGCCACTATCAATTTTCCCATTTTCATGGTGCGTGTCGTGAGGAGGTTCGAAGGTGTCCCTATGCGTCCATGTTGGGATCCAAGTTGGGGAATCGTTCGCAAGTGGTCCCAAGCAATTGTGTTTTGAACCATATGTTGATACCATGGGTGAGCGAAGTTATATACTATTGTGATTATCTTGAATTTAACAACATTTGCATGTTTTTGACCTCATTTTATGCTCATTTTTGTATTTTATGTGCTCAACTGGTCGGCTAACAGTAAGGTGCCTAGAGATCCGTGAACTATGGTATGTTGCTTATATGTTGGCATATGCTTCGGTGTTGTACCTCCTCATATGCCGGATCACGTGGTCACTTTGGCGTGGCACACGAGGCCTCACAAAATTAGGTCTCAAATTCGTGAGTTGACTTGTGAAGCATGGCATGTATATATCCGGAGGGGTTTGGGAGCCAATGTTGGGATATTCTTGGGCATGGACCTTTGGTCTATATCACCCTTGTATATTACTTTCCGGTTTGACACATGCATGGAGCATTTGAATACTTGCCGTATGCATTTTTGAGTATATAATTGAATTTTGGGCATTATGGTGCGATTTGCCTTATTTTGCTATGTTGTGAGGTCATCTTCATGGGGCAATTCTCCAAGCCCAATCGACTCCAAGTCCAGCCAAGGTCATGTCAGGGTAGGGCATGGTCTTGAGTGCCACTCTAGGCCATGACACGCCACCTCCCCTATTGGGCTAGGATATAGAGGCTTGGGAGTGAACACATTTCTGGGGTTTGTGCAGTGACTTTGGACACATGGCATTTAGCCATCTTATTTGACTTGGTTCACGGCATCATGTTGGCGAGTCAAGGGAAGGTCTTGAGTCCAAGGAATGAGGGGTCTATGGCTGTGATTGTGTATGTTTCCATCTTTCCCCAATTTTGCTTGATTTGTGTTCATATGCCAATTTCAGGGCTTCTTCTTTGTTGATTTTGGTGCAATTATATATACATGCCCAACGCCCGTGTCTCCGTGTGCACCGTGAGACGACCGGCGTGTTGAAAGGAGTTGTTGAGTGTCAACGCGGGACCTCAAACATCATTGGAAGCCCTCAGTGTGGATTATTTGGATTTGAGCTATTGTACTTGGGAGTTGGTTATTGCAAGGGATCAGGATTTGTGTGAAGGAGCCATATTTTACTTTTTTTTGTGGGAAATTGTGCAGGATAGGGCAAGATCATGCAGAACCTGGTGAGAAGCAAGACCATAGGAGTGACAGGAAATGGTGGAAGGGGTACAGCAGAGGCCGGTCCTGGTAGAGACCTTCTTTATGGTACCAGACAATCATCCCCCAGCCCACTTAAGAACAGTGAAGGTACAGCCACCTCACGTTCAGGTTCACCAGCAGGTTTGGGCGCTGGCGCTGGCTTGGCTGGTGCCACTGCGGGCGCTGTCGTCTCGGCAGTGTCCTTGGTGTCCATATAGTATTCCTTCGCCCTTCAGTGGAGTCAGTGTCGACGTAGTGGTTGTACTGCACGGGGTTGCAGGTACGCAAAGACTGAAATTCTCTGCTACCAAAAAGTTAAAGCAGGCTTTCACTGTTGAATGCTTTGATTGTTTTGTATTGTTGATGCCCCTGCTTGCTCCTACTGCTCCTTGTTAAAATTCAGGTTTTCCAAACCAATAAGTTTTGATGAAATAAACCCACATAAGTACCCACAGTTTGCAAGGCAAAGGACCACAGGATCAAATCCACAACATGAAGGGTTGCAGTCAAAGGAGATAATGATACAACAAAGGAAACTCACAATAACTACAGATTTAGGAAAAGATAGTTAGAAAATATCCTACAAACATGGAAAAACTGCCCACATGGGCATCCTCTCTTTTATAGTGCCATCATAGGTGCTGAGGTGGCATGGCTTGTGGCGCTGAGGTCACTGCCATGTTACATGGGATAATCCTACTTAGCTAGGCTGACTGGGGTTTGAACCCAAGTTCTCTCAAAAAGAGGTGCCACAGCCCCCTAGGGTGCATACCACTAGGATAGCTAAGCATTCATGAGAAAACATAGAAAAATGTATAGGCTGTGGATCAATGTCAGCGCCTCAGTCAGTTCAGGAAATGGTGTATTAGATCAATCAGTTGGGGGGTCAGGGGTCCACACAACCTCCAAAGTTCAATGCTTGGTTTTATAGGTCAAAATGTCTTGTCACCCCTTTTTGGATAGGCCAATACTAAGATAAAAATGAGTGTTGCCTTTAGGCCTCTTTATAACAACTAAAGCTAACCTTTTGGCAGGGAAATACACTTTTTCTTACGGGTGGCGGTGTCACACAATTAGGGCGACGATTACCATTTGGGCACATTAACTTAGAAATGCTACAGCGTAGGTTCGATCCCTGCCGATCCCAGCGATGGACCGATCGCTCTCCCGTTGGCTGCGCGAGCGGCAGCGCGCCACGGTGAAGACACAGTGGGACTCGAACCGGCTTCAAAGGAAAAAAAAATAATAGGACTTGACGAGTTTTTTTGTTACGCGCATTTACCGCAAAAAAAACATACACAACTTACCGCAAAAAAAATTTCACAACATGACGATTTTTTCCTACACGTGTTTACCGCAAAAGTAAAAAAAATTACACGACCTTACCGCAAAGAAAGAATTCACAATGTTACTGAAAATGCATGCTTGTAAGTTATGTGCACACGTGTGGGCCTTTTGTGATTTTTTCTCCACGCTTGGCGTTGGGGACCCCCGGTAAAGCAGGGGTGAGGTAGCACTTCCACCCTCTTCTGGGTCCCCGAGAAGGTAGGGGTGACGTAGCCAACTCTGGTTTTGTCCCCCTCCATTTGGGGACCCCCAAGAATGTAGCGGTGCCGTAGCATTTCCGCCAACTTATGTACTCCAACACCCTCCCTCTGGGTCCAAAAGGCCTTGAAGAGAAGGTGGTTCGACAAAGAATAGGTTAAGACCCCACAGAAGGAGTACTTTGAGGCACAAAGACATGCTTCATAGAACCGAACAGGTCACAAGAGTCAGAATTCGGATATCTCGAAACGGCATTACGACGCAGACGAAAATATATTAAGCATAGTGTACTCGCTGTACTTTTATAATGGGGTAAGAAAAGCATTCTCAAACGATCTGAAAGGTCCTGAAAAATATTCCAAAAAAGAGGTCCCAAGTCTGGACAAACGCGCGCACGATATTGTACAATTCTTAATTATGGCACTGAGCGGGCACTGACTTCACTGTGCGGGGATTCGTCGGAAGGCAGTGCACTCACGTTACACCGTAAGATGCAACCAGGGCCGAGATCAAGCCAATCGGGACATAGTTGACTTCTGGGCCACGCTTTTGGGACATAACGTAACCCTTTTCCGGGAAATGAACAGACTTTTGTCGAATACGGAACATTGCTTGGTTGCCTGAAACTTCAATATCCCCCCTCTTTTTTGTGCTGTTGTTTTGGGGGGGTTGGGGGCAAAAAAGATGGTCTGCCCCCCACTTCTTGACAAAGAATAGGGCAGAACGGAGCACAAAGCAATCTTGGCAGCACACAGCAAACTGAAACCCTGCATACGTGCGTACATACATACAAGGATCAGAGAAACATGAATACTGAATGCATGCAGAAATTAGGGGCAATCGAGATGTTGCCTCGTCTCACTTGAAGTGTTTTTCGTTACAAACGCCACAATTTAGGAAGCAAAGAGGCTCTTCTATCACTTGTAACAACGGCAGTTGTGTAGCTTCGCGCTTGGAGCAAGGTGGAAAAGGTGCAAACAAGTACACGACGAGTTCGGAATCCTTGAGGACAAAAGAGGCCGCACTTTCAGTATTTTCCCCACTTTTATGGGAGTGGGGGAGTGTGGAGGGCACTTGGAGGGAGAAACAAGTTTCCGCCTTTTGGGTCACTTTTTGAGGCAAGTTTTGGCCTACCTGTGCTCCAAAGTTTTTTTGCCGGCACCCTAACGAGCAAGAAATTTCCGTGCAGAGCGTAAGATCCTGTCCTCGGGCCAATTAGGCCTTCCAAGGCATATCCCGCGGCCTCCTCATGTCCGGGCACAAGGCTGTATTTCAAGAACCTTTCGAGGCCTCTAAGGTGAGCGGACAGGTTTCCTTTGAGGTAGCAAGTAGTCTTGATAATACTTGTAAAGCGGGTCTCGCTGGACGTCATGCGGAAGTGTTGCAGTATACTTCGGATCGGATCCGACGCAGTGTCTACAACCCAGACCCGCAAACAGAGACATAGAGCCAGCCCCAAACACCATTTCTCATACTTGAACCCTTTGTTGTGCCCTTATCCAAATCCTTTCCTGTCTGGCTGTTACTGCTGTGCCCCCTTTTATGATAGTGGGGGGCTGAGGCAGAGCAGCAGTGGTCTGCATGATGGAAAGCAGTCACAAGACCGACAAAACCTGTTCCAGCCTTCATTCAGCACTGGCAATCCAACGCAGGAACCTACGACCGAACTTCCGGGTTGGGGTTAAAATCCGCTGTGTTCAAGTCCCAGCTGGTTTGTTGCTTATGTACTGTGACTACTGTGCACAGTGAAACAAAGCTATACATCAATGCGTGGCTCCTTCATCCCATTTCATTTCATTTTAGTGACTTGTGCGGGTGTATGAGGCAGCCAGCGGGCCTGGATGCGCAGAAAATCGCGAAAGGCAAGAGAAGTGCCGCCCAGCCCTAGGTGAAGGAAGCTTGTCCTAGTGCAAAGGGGCGTGTGGTTTCCTCTTTCTGCAACACACGGATTTTCCCGAACATGAAGCAAAACCCCACCAGCTTACCTTCTTAGCGTCCGGATACAGGAGGGTCAGGTGGCAGCCATAGTGTCTCTTGAACCATTTCTTGGAAACGGCGAGAGCCATGAGCCCCATACTCTTCACTTCATGTCGGAAAACGAGTAGGGTCCGGGTACAATTACTACACAAGTCCTTTTTTCATCACACTTTCCCCCCTCCCTTGAACACGTGATAACACGAAACCAAGCACCTGCTGTGCGTTGCTGAAGAAGGACTGAAGCTTCGCAAGGCGCAGACCGGGCCACTAAATGGTTTGTTGCAAGTTACCCGAAATATTATTATGTGTTTGGTAGCCTACCCGAAACGGTTCATCGTGCGGCGTCGGTGTTGGCATCTCCAAAACCATATCATACGAACACAACAACTTCTGCTCGTTGTTTTCAGCTGTTATCTGTCGGGATGCCGGACTGGCGCAGCCGTTGAGGGGTTTCCCCTAAATCTCTCTACGGAAGCACATGGAAGCATGTCGATAACCCTCACACCAACAAATAACTTGATCCCGGTAGAGAGTCCGGATGACCTATGGATGGCAATCTTGGGAAACACTCTTGTGTTTTGCATATTTGTGGGTTTGGCTGCTCATGTTGATGTTTTCGAATTCAAGCGGAAGTTCACACAATCCAATCAATGGCGAGGGCTGGTGGCTGGCGTTTGTTGTCAGTTTATAATCCTGCCCCTCGTTGGATTTACTTTGGTGAAAATTTTGGATGTTTCGAAGGTATCTCTTATGCGTGCGTGCCGTTTTGTTTTCTCGTTGTTACTCGTCTCCAACGTGTGTACTCGTCACGTGTCAAGGGGGTCCCCCTAGCACCTCATTTTCTCCCTTCGGATCTGTCGTTTGCGTCCCGAAGCCGGCTGTGACTTCAAAACGGGGTACCTGTTCATCTCGTTGGATGGGTTCGAAACCCAACTTGCTCGTCAACACTTCTGCAATACGGCTGTTGCAATATTCCTGGACCATTGACGTCGCTGTGGTTGGAGTTGATGTGGGCGACGGACGAGAGCAGTCGGACAAAGCTGTGCCACAGTTCCAAAAGCCCTGCGCGCCCAGCACAGGGTTCCACGGCCAACAGGGCAGGGTTGTGAAACTCATCACGTGAGTCTTTCTCGTCGTCTCCTACTATTTTGGTTCGAAGGTTTTTCCTGATAGCTGAGCCGGAATGTGCGCTGCAGCTCGAGCATATTTCCTCGACCGGTTGGACCGTGCTTGTATTTGCGATTGTCTATGGCAAAGAAAATTTGGAGCACAATGTGGAGAAACGCCCGTCAACACAGTAAACTCTGTTCCAAAAACCAGTGACCAGCGCCACGCAGCACAAAAACAGAATATCCGTCGGTGCAGGAGGCCATGCAAGCGGCATGCGGCATGGATAGGTGCAGGAAAAAATATCAACGCGCCACGTGTCCCGTCGGTTAAGACAGGGTGTCCCAAGGTTCAGGCGCAAAGCGTTCTTGAAGCGCCCTCTTGCTTCAGTTGTCAGTACGTTATAAAGACCCAAAAGGCACGTGGTTTGGTAGGAGACGAACCTGGTGGTGCGTCACTGAACATAGGTAACGTCCGTGCAACTGGCCTGGCCAGTTGTGGTTCCATGAAAAAAGGTGTTCAGTTTTCAAACGCCGGATCGGACTGCCAAATCATATCGCAGGCGAAATATACTCGAACTGCAAAATAATTTCGCAATCAATGTCGACGTGCGAGATGGTGCATAAGGCCTTGCATTCGAGGTGCCCAAGCGCACTTTGATTGTATTGGGGGGGATGGGGTCGGGATGGGACGGGGTGTTGGGTGTTGCAATCACTCCGCTTAATGCTGTCGTTCGTCTGGCCTAAAGGGAGGTGCTCCTACGGATTTCGCACTCGCATCTCGTCAAAACCGTTGTACCTATGAATTCACCCAATTCACCCGTATTTCTCGACGTTTGGCAAATCTGGGAAACCATTGCCCAGTGCTAACGTCATGGACCAAAATTCAATGAGCAGGCACTCCTGTGTTTGCTTGCCCTGTCCACCTCGCACGTGCCTGTTTTCTCCCACCCTTGCATCCTACCCAATACAGGTGCAGGGGATCATCCTCCTGGTTGTCGCCAGCTCCCCAGGTGGAGCTTTCTCAAATTGGTGGTGCAGCCTCTTCAACGCTGATCTCGCCCTGAGCATCGCCATGACCACTTGCAGCACTGTCCTGAGTCTCGTTGTTTTGCCCCTCAACACGTTCTTGTTCGTCACCCTTTCGTATGGTGATAACGTTCCCTTGAACTACTTGTCGCTGGGTATCACTTGTGGCATCGTCCTAGTCGGGACTGCGATTGGGCTCGCGACAGGCCATCTCTTCCCCAAGTGCAAAATGGCCATGCACTGGGTGGGCAACATGGCGGCGTTGGCAAGTATTATTGGCTCCTTCTTTTTGTCATCTGGGGGTCCACACCCTGATCCCATTTGGCAGCGTGATTGGAAATTCTATGTCTCCACAAGTATGTTTTTGAGCATGCGATTAGGTCTCGTCCAACAGACACGCATTCATGAATGAGGTTGCTAAGTGAAGCACAGCTTCGTTCATTGGTTTCCCAACGAATGGTACAGCAGAAAGACATGGTGCTCACAGACTGCTTGCGGTAAGCTTAGTGAAATGTGGCGGAAGCTCATGCTTTCCTCTTTGTCCTTTATCTTCTTTCAACCTGTTGTCGCATGGATTCTAAAGCAGAGACGGTTTTTGAGCCTTGCGGATTTTTTTTCGTGTTGTCTGTGCAAGTACATTGGAATGAACACAGCTGGATGAGAACTACTTGTTGGAAAGTTAAAGGCCTCCAGGAGGTGGCAATCTCAGCCCACAGGACTGGAGACAGCGGCTCGCTGGAATTAACACGAAGGTTCGGTGGATATTTCGGCTTGGCAGTTATTCTGCCGGGCAACCGGTTGGCCGAATGTCCAGCCGGACGACAACAGAGTTTACGTCCAGGATGGCGTGAATAAGGTTGAGCCTATTCTGGAACGTAACCCTCAAGTCATTTGTTGCCAATGCGCCACGCCTAAGATGTGCGGCAGGAGGCATGGAAGGCGTACGCTGCCTCAGTATTGCCACCATGGTCCTGCTGAAGGCTTTCGGTGTGAGCTGACCATCAAGCGGCGCAAAGGACATGGCAACAGTGTGGGGCAGCTCTTCAACAATACCAGCATATCCAACATCATAATCCTGCAGTTTTGAGTCCGCTTTGACAGCTATAGCATTGAGTCCGCTTTGCTGACAGCAACCATCAATGCCAACAGTACGGGGGGTGGGTCCAGGAAAAATTCTGGGTGGGCGGGTGTATCAGCATTCCCCTCTCTTGGGGCTTGGCGAAACTGAGTGTATGTGGGTTCATGGCGGTGTTGCGAGAGACCAGTGCAGCAACGATTGTGTCATGGGACCTGATCCAGAAATGTGTTACAACATCAAGTTGTTGCAGTTGTTGCATTTCACTGGCCGTAATCAGATTACAGCGATTCAGCAAACTAAAGTTAGTTAGTGGGCAATTCATAATAACACACTGAACAACAAAATGGAGAAAGCGTTGACAAATAAACAGATGGAACACCGACACACATGAAAATGAAGGTGCCACACACGACTCATAACCCCAGAGGATGGCCATGACCTGGCAATCAACTAAGGAGTAGAGGTGGTCAATGGGTGGTTTGGCACTCTCTGACTCACAACTTAAAAAAACACATTTACAACATAGTGTCCGCAATTAATAGACGCATCTACTTGTAGCATACAGTGTCTACAGTCTACAGACCAGCGTCCCCTATCGGAACCACATCGAACCCACAGCAGAACATCTGCTATTGCAAAACCATGCCACATATGCAGGATCAACACAAAACTGGACACACCCAATGTTGTGCTTGGGGGGGATGAGATTTAAATTAAATTGAGAAGAATGGGAACAAATAACCCGGGCGGGGGAATCCATGCAACCAGATTTTGGGCCCCTAAAAATCCCAAAATGTCCTGCCCCCAGGTGGAGAGGTGGGGGGCGGGGGGTACGGTTAAATATATTTTCAGCGTACCACGTATCCATGTATGCACACACACAAGCAGTGGACCAGGTTTCAGGCCCTTGCCCACAACAGCAGACTTGGTGAACGCAGACTAGCTAATCAGCAACAGCACCCTCCATTGTAGTTATCTGGTGGGGACACCAATAGGGAAGCAGATTGGCTACACGTTCCTCAGTCCCCCTGCGCGCTGTTCCCGTGCTTCCCAACACGTCTTAGGCCTCATGGCCACAATTGGTCTCACATTGGGCACCATCATTGCCACACTGCTGCGGTTGTCGAGGCCTGAACGCGTGGCCCTTGCAATTGAGACCATGTACCAAAACACGGGCATCGCGTCCTCCGCCGCGCTCTCCATGTTTACGCATGCGGAACAAGTCGCCGACGCGCTCGGTGTCCCACTGTTCTATGGGGGCGTGTGCGCCCTCCTCATCTTGTCATTCTGTGTGGTGGCTTGGAAGTGCGGCTGGACGCTGGCGCCGCCTTCCGATCCCATTTTCAGTGTGCTCCTCAGGTGTGGATTTTTAAAGTTCTGCTCTCATTTTGACTGAAGTTTCCAATATTAGATGTCAGGTTCTCGCATGATTCAACTGTTCTGGTGTGGGGATTCTGGTGGTGCTCCCCCCACAAACACACATAGACACCCATACCCATACCCACACCCCACAAAGTGCAGCAGGGGCGTCACACAATCGCCAGACCCCAGACGCTGAGAGTGGGCCAACTGCTTGCAACATAAATTACCCATAGCTGGCAAGCACTGTAGCACGAGCAGCATAGGGAGCCGCTTATACCAAGCCTATCACCCCCCCACCCGATGAATTTGGACATCGGAGGCAAGTGAACTGAGTTCCGGTTTTTGGTTAAACCAGATGTTTCACAGGATTCCAATCGCTGTTGGGTGGCTGAGCTGTGGAGTGATGCCGCTGGCTAGTCCCCGCCCCCCGAGGCCTATGGTGAACCCCCCCCCCCCCCCTTTCTTAGGCACAGAGAATAAAGATGCTCTTATGCCTTACTGTGGAGTGCATTACCTCAATTTGCAGTCTTGCTGTACTGCATGTCTGTTTTTCTACAATTCAAATCTCCCAATTTTATTAGGTCTCACCCCCGCCCATTCTTAGTGGAGCGCACACCCTACCCCGATTTGATTTGATTTGATTTGATTTGAGGGCTGATCTTGAGGCTCACAGGCCGCCTGGGGGCGCACGATGGCTTCCCGACGACTCTGCATATCGGCCGGCCATGCGTGTGATGCACACCTGTCCGCCTACGCGGGCCGGGGGGGGGGGGGGGCACACGGCCGTGCCCCGGGCTGGGAGGGGGAGGGGGGGGCGGGTCTCACCCGCGGGGGGGGGGGGCTCTCTGCTCCTCTCTACCGTGCCTTCCGGGGAGGGGGGGGGGGGATGGTGGGCGGACTCCACGCGGCCACCCGCTGGGGGCCCGCGCACTTGGGTCAGGGTGTGTGAAAGACGACCTGCACCCCGCAGTGTCGCTGCCACCCCCACACGAGCTCTCGGGGGGCGAGCCACGCCCACGCGGTGGCGCCCGCGCGTCCGCGCGCAGGTACTGGTGCTGCAGGAGCAGCTGGGGCTTCCCTGGGGTGGGCAGCACCACGTACCACACTGCATAGACTTGGGGGATCGAGGCCAGTACCGCCCGGTCCACAACCCACAGGTCCGGGGGCATGGTTCGAGGCCGGTTGCCTTTGAGGAGGCAAAGGAGGGTGCGGTCGCGGGTGACACCCCCCCAGTGGCCCCCGGACTCTTCGGCTTCGCCGTCCCACCCCTCGACCATGAGTGCCCTGTGGTGCGGTGCCTGGGCCCAGGCCGGAGGGATGGGGGTGCTGTGGCGGCGAACTGGGAGAGGGCATAGGTCCCAGAGCGGTGCCAGCAGCCGGGCCACCGCGGCCGGCTCCACTCCCTTGCCCCAATGCGCGTGGGGGGATCGCCAGAGTGGGGCGCCGTTGCCGTATCGCCGGCGGTAGGCTTCATGGATGGTGGCCCTAGCGATGGTGAGGCCCTGGGGGACCCGCTGCAGCGCGGAAAAAGACCCGCAAAGAAAAAAAATACGATTTGACAATTTTTTTGTACATGCGTTTACCGCCCCTCTTTTGGGCCCCCAAGAAGGCACGGGTGAGCGGCCACTTCTGATTTTGTCCTCCTTTGTATGGCGGTCCTTAAGGAACCAGATTCTTTTTTTGTTAAGGTTAGATTAGGGGTCGCAATCCACGCTTTGTTGCGTGGCCCATTGAGTTGGGGTTAGGGACTCTTAATCGACGCTTTGTTGCGTGGCTTGTTGAGTTGGGGTTAGCGTGGATTGAGAGTCCCTAACCCCAACTCAACAGGCCAAACAACAAAGCGTGCATTGCGAGTCCCTAACCCCAACTCAATAGGCCACGCAACAAAGCGCTAGTCCCTTACCCCAACTCAACAGGCCACGCAACAAAGCGTGGATTGCGGGTCGCTAACCCCAACTCAAGGGGCCACGCAACAAAGCGTGGATTGCGAGTCCCCACCCCAACTCAACAGGCCACGCAACAAAGCGTGGATTGTGAGTGCCTAACCCCAACTCAACAGGCCACGCAACAAAGCGTGGATTGCAAGTCCCTAACCCCAACTCAAGGGGCCACGCAACAAAGCGTGGCCCTTGAGTTGGGGTTAGGGACTCTCAATCCACGCTTTGTTATGTGGCTTGTTGAGTTGGGGTTGGGGACTCTCAATCCACGCTTTGTTGCGTGGCGAGTTGGGGTTAGGGACTCTCAATCCACGCTTTGTTGCGTGGCCTCTAGAGTTGGGGTTAGGGACTCGCAATCCACGCTTTGTTGCGTGGCCTGTTGAGTTGGGGTTAGGGATTTGCAATCCACGCTTTGTGGCGTGGCCTGTTGAGTTGGGGTTAGGGACTCGCAATGCATGCTTTGTTGTGTGGCTTGTTGAGTTGGGGTTAGGGACTCGCAATCCACACTTGTTTGCGTGGCATGTTGAGTTGGGGTTAGGGACTCGCAATCCACACTTTGTTGCGTGGCCTGTTGAGTTGGGGTTAGGGACACTCAATCCACGCTTTGTTATGTGGCCCGTTGAGTTGGGGTTAGGGACTCTCAATCCACGCTTGGTTGCGTGGCGAGTTGGGGTTAGGGACTCTCAATCCACGCTTTGTTGCGTTGGGGTTAGGGAGTCGGAATCCACGCTTTGTTGCGTGGCCTGTTGAGTTGGGGTTAGGGACTCGCAATGCACGCTTTGTTGCGTGGCGTGTTGAGTTGGGGTTAGGGACTCGCAATCCACGCTTCGTTATGTGGCCCCTTGAGTTGGGGTAAGGGACTCTCAATCCACGCTTTCTTGTGCGGACCCTTGAGTTGGTTAGGAACATTTGGACAATTTGGATTTTGTCCCTCTTTGTTTGATGGACCCCCGGACATCAACTGTTAGCAAGTGGAAGTTGAAACTTTGTGATGCACGCCACCATGGACAAGCGGAGCCATGTGGCTTTTGCGGTCGTTCCACCGGGACCTGTGAAACCACGTTGAATGGGACAAAGGTGTGCACCAACTGCCCTTACCGGTATAGCTTCAAGTACAAGAAGGCATTGGAGAACAAGCGCAATGTCCCAAGGAAGTGTCCGGTTGCGATGTGGGACTCGGAAGCCACTGTCTATTGCGTGGCATGTTGAGTTGGGGTAAGGGACTCGCAATCCACGCTTTGTTGCGTGGTTGAGTTGGGGTTAGGGACTCTCAATCCACGCTTTGTTATGTGGCCCCTTGAGTTGGGGTTAGGGACTCTCAATCCACGCTTTGTTGCGTGGCCCCTTGAGTTGGTGTTAGGAACTCGCAATCAACGCTTTGTTGTGTGGCCCCTTGAGTTGGGGTTAGGGACTCTCAATCCAAGCTTTGTTGCGTGGCATGTTGAGTTGGGGTAAGGGACTCGCAATGCACGCTTTGTTGTGTGGCCCTGTGATTCAGGGTTAGGGACTCGCAATCCACGCTTTGTTGCGTGGCCTGTTGAGTTGGGGTTAGGGACGTGCAATCCAAGCTTTGTTATGTGGCTTGTTGAGTTGGGGTTAGGGACTCGCAATCCACGCTTTGTTGCATGGCATGTTGAGTTGGGGTTAGGGACTCGCAATCCACGCTTTGTTGCGTGGCCTGTTTGATGGGGTTAGGGACTAGGAATCCAGCCTCTGTTGCGTGGCCCCGTGATTCGGGGTTAGGGACTCGCAATCCATGTTTTGTTGCGTGGCCTGTTGGGTGGGGGTTAGGGACTCTCAATCCACGCTTTGTTGTGTGGCCTGTTGAGTTGGGGTTAGGGACTCGCAATCCACATTTTGTTGTGTGGCATGTTGACTTGGGGTTAGGGACTCTCAATCTAGGCTTTGTTATGTGGCCTGTTAACTTGGGGTAAGGGACTCGCAATCCACGCTTTGTTGCGTGGCCCCCCGAGTTGGGGTAAGGGACTCTCAATCCACGCTTTGTTGCCTGGCCTGTTGAGTTGGGGTAAGGGACTCATAATCCACTCTCTGTTGCGTGGCCTGTTGATTTAGGCTTAGGGACGCGCAATCGACGCTGTGATGCGTGGCCCCTTGAGTTGGGGTTAGGGACTCGCAATCCACGCTTTGTTATGTGGTTTGTTGAGTTGGGGGTTAGGGACTCTCAATCCACGCTTTGTTGCGTGGCTTGTTGAGTTGGGGTTAGGGACTCGCAATCCACACTTTGTTGCATGGCCTATTGAGTTCAGGTTAGGGACTTGCAATCAACGCTTTGTTGCGTGGCCCGTTGAGTTGGGGTTAGGGACTCTGAATCCACGCTTTGTTGTGTGGCCTGCTGAGTTGGAGTTAGGGACTCGCAATACACACTGTGTTGCGTGGCATGTTGAGTTGGGGTTAGGGACTCCCAATCCAGGCTTTGTTGCGTGGCCTATTGAGTTGGGGTTAGGGACTCGCAATCCACTCTCTGTTGCGTGGCATGTTGAGTTGGGGTTAGGGCTTCGCAATCCACGCTTTGTTATGTGGCTTGTTGAGTTGGGGTTAAGGATTCGCAATACACACTCTGTTGCGTGGCATGATGAGTTGGGGTTAGGGACTCTCAATCCAGGCTTTGTTGCGTGGCCTATTGAGTTGTGGTAAGGGACTCATAATCCACTCTCTGTTGCGTGGCCTGTTGATTTGGGGTTAGGGACTCGCAATCCACGCTTTGTTGCGTGGCCCCTTGAGTTGGGGTTAGGGACTCTCAATCCACGCTTTGTTGCGTGGTTTGTTGAGTTGGGGTTAGGGACTCGCAATCCACACTTTGTTGCATGGCCTATTGAGTTGGGGTTAGGGACTCGCAATCTACGCTTTGTTACGTGGCCCGTTGAGTTGGGGTTGGGGACTCGCAATCCACGCTTTGCTCCGTGGCTTGTTGAGCTTGGGTTAGGGACTCGCAGTCCACGCTTTGTTGCGTGGCTTGTTGAGTTGGGGTTAGGGACTCGGAATCGACGCTTTGTTTCGCGGGCCCTTGACTTGGGGTTAGGGAGTCGGAATCCACGCTTTGTTCTGTGGCCTATTGAGTTGGGGTTAGGGACTCTCAATCCACGCTTTGGTGCGTGGCCTATTGAGTTGGAGTTAGGGACTCGCAATGTTGAGTGGGGATTAGGGACTCTCAATCCACGCTTTGTTGCGTGGCCTGTTGAGTTGGGGTAAGGGACTCTCAATCCACGCTTTGTTATGTGGCCTGTTTAGTTGGGGTTAGGGACTCGCAATCCACGCTTTGTTATGTGGCCTGTTGAGTTGGGGTTAAGGATTCGCAATACACACTCTGTTGCGTGGCATGATGAGTTGGGGTTAGGGACTCTCAATCCAGGCTTTGTTGCGTGGCCTATTGAGTTGTGGTAAGGGAGTCATAATCCACTCTCTGTTGCGTGGCCTGTTGATTTGGGGTTAGGGACTCGCAATCCACGCTTTGTTGCGTGGCCCCTTGAGTTGGGGTTAGGGACTCTCAATCCACGCTTTGTTGCGTGGTTTGTTGAGTTGGGGTTAGGGACAGGCAATCCATGCTTTGTTGCATGGCCTATTGAGTTGGGGTTAGGGACTCGCAATCTACGCTTTGTTACGTGGCCCGTTGAGTTGGGGTTGGCGACTCGCAATCCACGCTTTGCTCCGTGGCTTGTTGACCTTGGGTTAGGGACTCGCAATCCACACTTTGTTGCATGGCTTGTTGAGTTGGGGTTAGGGACTCTCAATGCACACTTTGTGGCATGGCTTGTTGAGTTGGGGTTAGGGATCCGCAATCTGCACTTTGCTGCATGGCCTATTGAGTTGGGGTTAGGGACTCGCAATCCACGCTTTGTTGTGTGGCCTGGTGAGTTGGGGTTAGGGACCCGCAATCCACGCTTTGTTGTGTGGCCCGTTGAGTTGGGGTTAGGGACTCGCAATCCACGCTTTGTTCCGTGGCTTGTTGAGCTTGGGTTAGGGACTCGCAGTCCACGCTTTGTTGCGTGGCTTGTTGAGTTGGGGTTAGGGACTCGGAATCGACGCTTTGTTTCGCGGGCCCTTGACTTGGGGTTAGGGAGTCGGAATCCACGCTTTGTTCTGTGGCCTGTTGAGTTGGGGTTAGGGACTCTCAATCCACGCTTTGGTGCGTGGCCTATTGAGTTGGAGTTAGGGACTCGCAATGTTGAGTGGGGATTAGGGACTCTCAATCCACGCTTTGTTGCGTGGCCTGTTGAGTTGGGGTAAGGGACTCTCAATCCACGCTTTGTTATGTGGCCTGTTGAGTTGGGGTTAGGGACTCGCAATCCACGCTTTGTTATGTGGCCTGTTGAGTTGGGGTTAGGGACAGGCAATCCATGCTTTGTTGCGTGGCCCGTTGAGTTGGGGTTAGGGACTCGCAATCCACGCTTTGTTGTGTGGCTTGTTGAATCGGGGTTAGGGACTCGGAATCGACGCTTTGTTTCGTGGGCCCTTGACTTGGGGTTAGGGAGTCGGAATCCACGCTTTGTTCTGTGGCCTGTTGAGTTGGGGTTAGGGACTCTCAATCCACGCTTTGGTGCGTGGCTTATTGAGTTGGAGTTAGGGACTCGCAATGTTGAGTGGGGATTAGGGACTCTCAATCCACGCTTTGTAGCGTGGCCTGTTGAGTTGGGGTAAGGGTCTCTCAATCCACGCTTTGTTATGTGGCCTGTTGAGTTGGGGTTAGGGACAGGCAATCAATGCTTTGTTGCGTGGCCCGTTGAGTTGGGGTTAGGGACACGCAATCCACGCTTTGTTGTGTGGCTTGTTGAATCGGGGTTAGGGACTCGGAATCGACGCTTTGTTTCGTGGGCCCTTGACTTGGGGTTAGGGAGTCGGAATCCACGCTTTGTTCTGTGGCCTGTTGAGTTGGGGTCAGGGACTCTCAATCCACGCTTTGGTGCGTGGCCTATTGAGTTGGAGTTAGGGACTCGCAATGTTGAGTGGGGATTAGGGACTCTCAATCCACGCTTTGTTGTGTGGCCTGTTGAGTTGGGGTAAGGGTCTCTCAATCCACGCTTTGTTATGTGGCCTGTTGAGTTGGGGTTAGGGACAGGCAATCCATGCTTTGTTGCGTGGCCCGTTGAGTTGGGGTTAGGGACTCGCAATCCACGCTTTGTTGTGTGGCTTGTTGAATCGGGGTTAGGGACTCGGAATCGACGCTTTGTTTCGCGGGCCCTTGACTTGGGGTTAGGGAGTCGGAATCCACGCTTTGTTCTGTGGCCTGTTGAGTTGGGGTTAGGGACTCTCAATCCACGCTTTGGTGCGTGGCGTGTTGAGTTGGAGTTAGGGACTCGCAATGTTGAGTGGGGATTAGGGACTCTCAATCCACGCTTTGTTGCGTGGCCTGTTGAGTTGGGGTAAGGGTCTCTCAATCCACGCTTTGTTATGTGGCCTGTTGAGTTGGGGTTAGGGACTCGCAATCCACGCTTTGTTATGTGGCCTGTTGAGTTGGGGTTAGGGACAGGCAATCCACGCTTTGTTGCGTGGCCCGTTGATTTGGGGTTAGGGACTCGCAATCCACGCTTTGTTGTGTGGCTTGTTGAATCGGGGTTAGGGACTCGGAATCGACGCTTTGTTTCGTGGGCCCTTGACTTGGGGTTAGGGAGTCGGAATCCACGCTTTGTTCTGTGGCCTGTTGATTTGGGGTTAGGGACTCTCAATCCACGCTTTGGTGCGTGGCCTATTGAGTTGGAGTTAGGGACTCGCAATGTTGAGTGGGGATTACGGACTCTCAATCCATGCTTTGTTGCGTGGCCTGTTGAGTTGGGGTAAGGGACTCTCAATCCACGCTTTGTCGTGTGGCCTGTTGAGTTGGGGTTAGGGACACGCAATCCACGCTTTGTGATGTGGCCTGTTGAGTTGGGGTTAGGGACACGCAATCCACGCTTTGTTGTGTGGCTTGTTGAGTTGGGGTTAGGGACTCGCAATGCACGCTTTGTTGCGTGGGCCCTTGAGTTGGGTTTAGGGACTCGCAATCCACGCGTTGTTGCATGGCTTGTTGAGTTGGGGTTAGGGACTCGCAATCCACACTTTGTTGCGTGGCGTGTTGAGTTGGGGTTAGGGACTCTCAATCCACTCTCTGTTGCGTGGCCCCTTGATTTGGGGTTAGGGACTCCCAATCCACGCTTTGTTGCCTGGCCCGTTGAGTTGGGGTTACGGACTCCCAATCCATGCTTTGTTCCGTGCCTTGTTGAGCTTGGGTTAGGGACTCGCAGTCCACGCTTTGTTGCGTGGCTTGTTGAGTTGGGGTTAGGGACTCGGAATCCACACTTTGTTGCATGGACTTTTGAGTTGGGGTTAGGGACTCGCAATCCACACTTTGTTGCGTGGCGTGTTGAGTTGGGGTTAGGGACTCTCAATCCACGCTTTGTTGCGTGACCCCTTGAGTTGGGGTTAGGGACTCTCAAACCACGCTTTGTTGCGTGGCCTGTTGAGTTGAGGTAAGGGACTAGCAATCCACGCTTTGTTGTGTCACCCCTTCAGTTGGGGTTAGAGACTCTCAATCCACGCTTTGTTATGTGGCCTGTTGAGTTGGGGTTAGGGACTCGCAATCCACACTTTGTTATGTGGATTTTTGAGTTGGGGTTAGGGACTCGCAATCCAGGCTTTGTTATGTGGCCTGTTGAGTTGGGGTTAGGGACTCTCAATCCACGCTTTGTTACGTGGCCTGTTGAGTTGGGGTTAGGGACTCGCAATCCACGCTTTGTTGCGTGCCTTGTTGAGTTGGGGTAGGGACTCGCAATCCACCCTTTGTTGCGTGCCTTGTTGAGTTGGGGTTAGGGACTCTCAATCCACGCTTTGTTATGCGGCCTGTTGAGTTGGGGTTAGGGACTCTCAATCCACGCATTGTTGCGTGGCCTATTGAGTTGGGGTTAGGGACTCTCAATCCACGTTTTGTTGCTTGGCTTGTTGAGTAAGGGTTAGGGACTCTCAATCCACGCTTTGTTGCGTGCCTTGTTGAGTTGGGGTTAGGGACTCTCAATCCACGCTTTGTTATGCGGCCCCTTGAGTTGGGGTTAGGGACTCTCAATCCATGCTTTGTTATGCGGCCCGTTGAGTTGGGGGTTGGGGACTCTCAATCCACGTTTTGTTGCTTGGCGTGCTGAGTAAGGGTTAGGGACTCTCAATCCACGCTTTGTTGCGTGGCCCCTTGAGTTGGAGTTAGGGACTCGCAATCCACGCTTCGTTGTGTGGCTTGTTGAGTTGGGGTTAGGGAGTCGCAATGCACGCTTTATTGTGTGGCCTGTTTGTTGTGGTTAGGGACTCGCAATCCACGCTTTGTTATGTGGCCTGTTGAGTTGGGGTTAGGGACTCGCAATCCACACTTTGTTGCGTGCCTTGTTGAGTTGGGGTTGGGGACTCTCAATCCACGCTTTGTTCCGTGGCTTGTTGAGTTGGGGTTAAGGACTCTGAATCCACACTTTGTTGCGTGGCCTATTGACTTGGGGTTAGGGAGTCGGAATCCACGTTTTGTTGCTTGGCGTGTTGAGTAAGGGTTAGGGACTCTCAATCCACGCTTTGTTGCGTGGCCCCTTGAGTTGGGGTTAGGGACTCGCAATCCACGCTTTGTTGTGTGGCTTGTTGAGTTGGGGTCAGGGACTCGCAATCCACACTTTGTTGCGTGGCCTGTTGAGTTGGGGTTAGGGACTCGCAATGCACGCTTTGTTGTGTGGCGTGTTGAGTTGGGGTTGGGGACTCGCAATCCACGCTTTGTTGCGTGGCCTGTTGAGTTGGGGTTGGGGACTCGCAATGCACGCTTTGTTGTGTGGCCTGTTGAGTTGGGGTTAGGGACTCTCAATTGTGAGACGCTATGTCGGTGTGTTCCCCGCAGGAGTTCCTCCGCACCCCCTGTTTGCCGGAGCTGTATTTGGTGGTACGGATTGCAGATGCAGAATCCGCTACCCCCGCAGCGCTCGGCCGGTTCGTGGTGGGTGATGCCGTTTCCCCTCTTCCAGCCAACTTGGCGGCCCGCACAACGAAAGAGGTTTTGGATAAGTTGGTGGACGGGGACGCTATGCCCACCGACCTGCGGTCACAGTTTGAGGCTGCAGTCCGGCTGGGGCCTGCTGTGCCCGACGATAGGCAACTTCGCAGGCCAACCGAGCAACATCGCCAGACTTGCGACACCCTGCAAGCGACGGAGGATGCTCTGCGTTCGGCGCGCCAAGACCTGGTCCATCAAAGGAAGATGCACGATGGTGCCACGGAGCGCCTGCCGTCCCGCAATGACGACCTGCAAGTCCAAGTCACCAAGTTGGTGGAGACCTTGGATCGCAACCATTGCCACGGAAGGCGCGGGCACGGTAGACACGGAAATCCAGCCAGCTGCGAAGACCTTGCTCTCTCTCGCTCGCAAGCACACCGGTTCCCGATGCTTTGCAGTCAGCTTTGGAGAAACTCCGCCCTGCCAACTATCCACGGATTGACAAGCATCATGCGGCATGGTATCCGTCCCTGCCGGTTCTTTTGACAGCCTGGGTGGCGAGAGGATCTCTGACCTTTCAAAACTTGCAGCTTTTCTTTGCACAGCTTGATTCCACGCTTGACATGCCTCCGCCGGCTGCCAGTGGCGAGGTGTCCCCGAGAGTCCCCCATTGTGGATCTCACGGGCAACGACGACCTGGTGCCCTGAGTCTCGCTGGTGCCGACAAGTGTCACTGGACGTGACGGCTCCGGTAAGCCGCGAAGCAAGTCGCACTCTTGACGGTGTGCCTCCGGTGTTGAGCGGGTTTCTCACCTGGCTCAATGCAGTGGACGACAAAAAAGTTGGAAGCCTTGCCTATGCCTTTCATTTAGCCATGCAGCTGGCGGGGTGCGACCTGCCCAACTTCCCACATGATTCACTGCGGCGACAGTGGGAGCGCCTTCGGGCCTCCTTGCCGTTGAGACCCGCCGTCACCCAGGCAGTCGCAGACTTCGTCGACCCCTCGGTCCCGGTAGCCGGCCAACACCCGGCAGTGCAAGCACAGAAATCCAACCAGTCCACGGGTGGTCGACGTTCAGGGGGCTGGGCTCATTCTGACCCGGCGCAATTTCCAGTGGGCAGCAATGTCCAATGGACTGCTGTCTCAGACCCCCCTTCCCAGCCCATGTGTGCGAGAGTGCTAGCCGGCTTTCTGGGCTCCCATTTTCACGATCACCGTTGCACCGTGCTGGATGAGTATGTCCGGGCGGAAGTTTCCTTTGCTAACCTGCGAGTTCGCGAAGAGGCTCGAGCGTTGGTAGAGCAGGGAGGTGCAATCACACGAGGAGGCTGGAGAGTTTAGTGGCAAAAGTCCTACAAACAGCCCTGGACCCCCTTCACTAGAGGGAAGGGAGGTTCTGCACATCGGTCCGCCCCGGGCGCGTCTGCGGCGCCCGGGTCCCGTGGAAGCGGGGTGGCCGCGGCGCCTCCCGCCCCCGGCCCTGAGCACACCAGTGGCTCGGATGACGGAGACTGGCGCCGACACAAATGGTCCCGCTCAGAGACGAGAGACCGTTCCCGCTCTCCTCCCAGGGAGCGCTGGCCCCGCCGGCATGGCGAGCCGCGCCGGTCCACGTCCCGGTCCCCGCCGTCACAGTGGCCACGGCACGTGTATTCCTACTATGGAGATCAGTACCTGCGCAACCCCCTGACTTCCCCCACGGGGCCGCCCTTTCAGTACGGGGCCACCTATGGATATCTGCCGGCGCACACTGGTGCGGCCACCCCCGCCCCTGCCCCCACATACCAGTCACTCCCCGCCGCGTTGGGACATAGCCTACTCCCTTCGCCGGCAAACGGACCAGCCACGTACCCAAGTCCGGCCGGCACCCCACAATCGTGACCTCGGACACGGTTGACCAATTTTTTCGTCCCCAGGAGCCGCCGGGTTCCCTGAAACCTGCGGCGGAGTGTGTGCTACAATTACCCCCTGAGGCGCGCAATCAGCAGTGGGGGTATGAGGACACGTGGCGCTCCCCTACACCTTTGCAAAAGTCGCCTCCTCTTCTGCTTTGGCGGCCATCCTGGTGCGCCGTGATTCTCACCTCCACGTTGGTGATTTCATACACCACCCAGAGGGCAGAGCCATTGTGTTAGAACTTGTCTACAAGGGCATGCCGATGCAGGCTGTCAATGTGTATATGTGTGCCAAAGGCACGGCCAAGGAGTATCGTCCGCTGCTCCGTTGGCTGTGTGCTCATGTCGCTCCAGACTCACGGTCCTCATGGGAGGGGATTTCCAATGCAACCCGGGGTGGTCGGCGGATTGTGTGTCCGTCAACACCGAGATCGCCCCGGTATTGTCTGAGTTTGTCACTGATATGGCTCTGCTTCCGTTCACCCATGGCATGTCCGGTCCCACATGCGTCAGTGCGCAAGGTTTTGTGGGTGCTTTGGACTTTTTCCTCAGCCGCCGTGTCTCTACGGAGGTCGGCACTGTCCGTGTAGAGAATGAATCTGTCTTTCCGTCAAATCATTATCCGGTACAACTTAGCTTGCACACCCTTCCGGCGCTGGTGCCACCCGGGAATCCCGCCTCCTCTAAGGCGCGGTTTCGCCTGGGCACAGGAGTCTGCAAATGGCAATAAGCGACTTTCGCAGATAGTTGCGCTGGCCTCCGTTCCTTTCCTCCGGCTGCCACGTCGGAGTCATATCAGCATTTCGTCACTGTCCTCACCACGGCCGCAGAGTCGGTTTTTGGGCCACCTGGTACCCCAGACACCGTCCCTGGTCTGGTGTCTGTGGCAGCGCGGGTCCTGCATGCGTTGCTCAAAGCACACCGCCGCTGGTGGCTAACCGCGCCCCTGGTCTGGAAAGTGGTTGCCGCCCGCAAAGCGGTCCGACAAGCGTGGGAAGTGGTGGGGCTAGAACAGTCCCTGGTAGTTGTCCCCTTGGCCCGGCTTGGGGGGGTTAAAGGCCCCGCCAAGTCGGACGACCGTCGGCTCTTGCGAAAGCCCTACACGGCACGCATTGAGCCCACCTACGTTAGTGGCCGGCTGGCCCCCCCGGAAGTTCAAGCTGCGGTGGGTCTCGATCAGTTCCGCGCCCGTCACTTGCGCCCCATTCTCCGCTGCACTCAAGAAGAGCTTTGTGCCGTGGTGCCATGGAGAGTGACCGTCATGCCCTCTCTGGTGGTCACCATTGACTCTGTCAGACATGTGTTGCGTAAAGCGCGGAAGTCCACAACTTTCCGCGATCTGATCGAATACTGCATGATTGAGTGGTTGCGTGACACGGACTACAGTGGGTGGTTGAGTTTTTGCAGGGTGTGTCCGCCGGAGTCCTGCTACAGGCTCTAGTCCATGGTGACTTTTATGCTCTCCCTGCCAAAGTGCCACATGGGCCCATTGTCAATGCGCGCCCTCTTCTGAATTTTACCACCATGTGGAAACTGGTCGGGGCGCACATAGCCCACCAGTACGTGCCCCTCCTGGCTCGGGCGGGAGTGCTGCCATGCACTCAGTTCGCGTTGCATGCTTCCTCTAGTGTGGCGGATTTACTTTGCGTGCCGCATGACTAGTGCCGCTAGACGCCATGAGAATGACCCCCAAGTGGGATGACGAAGCGCAAAAACCACTCCTCTTCAACCTCTCGGACGATCAAAAGAAGGATACAACGGTATGGACTGAGGTGGTGGGGACTAGAGATTCAGTAGGGGATGCCCCCATGGATGGAAGCTCAGGCACACACACCCCGGTGTTGTCCCTGAATAGCTCTGCGGTGCTCATGGTGGAGTCTTTATGGCTGCTGGTCTGGTCCTCCGTCCATTGTTACAAAGAACGATATGAATCGGACCCTACATCCTCTAAGCAAGCATCAGTGGACCCCAACTTCACTTCAGGCCTGAGTACCACAGGGGCACGCCTCAAAAAGGTCATGCGACGTCGTTTCAAGATGGTGGATGGAGTTGAGTACTTCGAGGTCCATAAAGGAGAGTGGGTGCGATCGGATTCCGCCCCAGTGGGGCCCTGTAAAACATGCAAAGGACACGGGTCCATCGAGAGGCACCGGGTGTGGAATTGCCCCAGATTGGAGTGACGGGATTTGGCGGCCCAGCCGGTGGACGCGACAGCAATGCCACAACGGCGGGACCGCTTCCGAAAAGGGGGTTCTGCGTTGGCACCAACCCATGTGGCTTCCCAGGACGTCATCGACTGGCCGGCGGTGGTGGATGCGTGGCAAATCTTGGGTGAGACCGACCCCACGGAGTGCCCAGCGGCCTGTCTGGTTTCAACGTGGCGACCGTCGACAAGGAGAACCTACACGAGCCACCTTCGGCGATTTGCCCAGTTCGGGGGCACTGTTCAACCGGGGGACATGCATTGGCGGAAAAGGTCCTCCTCTCCATGTTTGCCCAGGGCGAGAAGTCGGCGGCAGCCAGAGGATGCATATCCGCCCTCAAGGCGGTGGCTACCTTGGGGTGGATCCCCCCCTTACAGTGGGACAGGCTATGGAGGCTCTCCAAGGCGGCGGTGGATTCCCCGGGGCAACAACAGTTTTGGGGGCCCGACCTCCTGCAGCTTATGGCCGAATCGTGCTCCACGGTGGGGGAGTGGAAAATCTATGCAGCGGCGGTCCTGTCCTTCGCCACGCTGTGTAGGGTGGGCGAGATATCATCACTCCGACGATCGAACATCTCCAAGGTGGGGATCACGTACCAGGGGATCAAACGATACCACTGCCAAATCACGCGGCGCCTAGGACCGTACGCGCAGGCATGGGCTTCCTGGCTCCGCAGGATCGCCCCTGGTGAGGCACCAGCGCTAGGACGGGCAGCAGACCTCGAAATTGGTATGGCCAAGCTCTTGTAGGGGACGGACAGAGGAGAGGCGAGATGGCATGCCTGGAGGCGAGCAGGCGCTACATACCTCCGTTGGCTGGGACTGCCGTGGAGACACCTCCTCTGGTGGGGTAGATGGCATAGCATCAAAATTGCGCACCTGTATGCGTCTCCCCCCGACGAATTTGAATGTGTGCAGACTACGCGACTGCCTTGGCCAGCCAATGAGGGAATCTGATGGAGAAAAACCGATATCCGGGACTTGTGGCCGCCCAGCCTCGTGGAGCTCTTTGAAAATGACGAGATCGTCCGGAAGTCACCGACGGAGGTCAAGAGGACACGGTCCACGCGAGGAGATGGCGGGGCCGAGAAGGAGGACACCGCAGGAGAACGGGCGGTCGACGCCACACGCCAGGAGGGAGGAGGCGAGAAATCCCGGCGAATGGACTCAACAGGAGCCACAGAGGCAAGAGCCCCAGCGGACGTCAGGCCTCCCGGGGGCACGAGGTCCGTGGACCCGATGCCGGCACGGGGTAGGGCATCCAACGCCTCACAGGACGCCCCAGACACTTCCAAAGAGAGCCCCATCGCCGTCGATGAGGAGCAAGACGTGGAGATGGGTCCCCCGCCACAGCGAGAGGCCGGTGGGGGGGCAAAGCCTCCCGGACCAGCTCGAGGGGGTGGACGATTCCAAGGACGACCAAGGGGTTTCACGACGTGGAGGACACGGCCCCGAACCACTGCGGGTCTCGGAGCCAAGCACCTGGCAACGCTGGCCCAACGTGCAGCCGGCGGCGCCGGTAAACGATGAGTGCCCCCGGGAGAGGGCTGTGGAGAGCCTGATCCGGTCGGAACGGGGTCAGCAGTGGATGGACGAAATTTCTCGGGGCCTGAGACTGAGTGGTAGTCTGCCAGACTTGTTGCACCGGCGCATCCGTTTCCTGTTCATCCAAGGGGGGAGGGTAGCCAGAGACCTGGGTATGGTGGATGTAGATGACCAATTAATTGCAGCTTTGGACTCCCTGCGGGGGGATGTATGGTCCTGTGTGTTGCGGGATTCCGGCTCCCCGATTACCCTCCTCCTGAGCCTCGACCCGTCTGTGTTGGATAGAGGGCTGGGGCCGGTGGGCAATATCCCCGTTCCGGAGTTTTTGTGGGAGTTCCTTGCCCCACTCGATTTTCAGGAGGTGACAGCTCGTGATTTGGGGGACATGCCAGAGATCTCCCCCGAGGGCCTCCTGCAACGTTCTGAGGGGGGGGGGGTCCCTTGGGGCCCAATGGCTACTTGTTCCCCATCCCCAAGAATGCCATGAAGGCGTCCATGATTGTGCATTTGGTGCGCCTGAATAAATGCCACCGTTTTGGGCCGCCACGTTTCAGTTTGCCATCGGTGGAGGATCTTGCCTTCCTTATACAGGCCCACTGCATGGGCCTCCCTAGGCTTTCGTTGGGGTCCCCCTGTCTGGGCCGCCTGAGCGACCCCTTCCTACGTGAACTTGACAGCTTGCGTCTTTTGGCGGAACCGGGTGCACCCTTCCTGGCCTGTCACATTGACCTCACCAACGCTTTTTGGTCACTGACTTTGCCGGAGCCTTATAAAAACAGCTTTAGAGTGCGCATCGATGGAAAATCTTACGCTTTTTCTTGCCTGCCTTTTGGCTGGCGCTTTTCGCCGGTAATATGCCAGTACGTGCTTGCGTTTGTGACAGGCTCTGTGGACACCAGCGGGGTCATAGTCCTGCACTATTTAGACGACTTCCCGGTTATCGGGTATGGTAAGACCAGGGTGGGATTGGTGGCGCAACGCCTGTGCGACGCTGTGCGCAAGGCGGGGGCTGTTATCAGCACTAAGAGTGTCCTAGAGCCGGTGCCTGAGATTCGGTGGTTGGGGAAATGGTTGGTGCCGTCGGGCGATGGTGCGGGGGTCTTCCCAAAAGGGCAAGGGGGGGGGCTGCTTTGCTTGGCCTCTGGATCCGGGCTGCGGTGCTGCCCCTTACCCGCAAGCACGCCCGTAGGATCCTAGGTCGTTTTATATGGAGCTTGCGCCCGACGGTGGGGTTCACCCCCTTTCTAAGTGGCTGGTGGGCCCACTGCCAGTGGGGGGCAAATTGGCTTCAGAATTGCCCCCTGTCCTTGCTCCAAAGCCTCCTGCACTGCCTCCTGCTTTCCTACAGGGCTTGGAAACCACAGGTACTGCTTCCCCTTAGCATCTGTGGTGTGTGGGGGGGGTCCTGTATGTGAATGCCGCCTTTGATGTTGACAAATTCAAAGTCGGGGTCTGGGGCCCAGCTCTGGGTGAACGAGTGTTCCCCTGCTCCCCCGGGGTTCGCACACAACAGGAGGCCGAACTTGAGGCCCTGGTTCGAGGGGTTCGGCTCTGCATCAGGTGAGCTGGCCTGTGTGGCGTCTTATATGGGATAATTCCTTAGCTTTGGAACAGGTAGCCTCCCTGCGGGCGAGTGCGGGGCTGAGGCGCCACAACAGGCACCTTCGAAGATTGTTTTACTTGCTCCAGCGCCTGGAAGGCTCAGTGTATCTAGAATTTGTCCCGGGAGACCTGAACCCGGCAGACAGTCTTTCCAGGGTGGACTCGGAGTGGAAGGGGCAGGTGCAGGATGCCTGTGTGGGAGCTGCAGACCGCCACGTGGCTTTACAATCATTCCCAGGGGTCCCCTCCCCAGTTTGGGTCTTGGGTTTCCCTAAAGGACGCCGGGGGGCAGCCTGTAACCTGGATGCAGTGGCACTAGGGTCGGCTGAGCCACCGACCTGATTTTTTGGGAAACAGGGCCATGAGATGTGTTGTGGTTTTACCCCTGTGCGAATGAACAAAAATAAGCAGCGAGGAACCACAATATGCCTGAATTGTGTTTTGCTTTGTTTGTAAAACGACTGTTAGCTTTGCTAACTGGGGATTTATTTGCGTGGCTTATTTGTTCCAGATTGTTTTTGAAATTTTGCCTGGGGAAGCCCGTCCACCCGCCCGGAATGGCAGGGCGCCCACCCGCCCACCCAACGAACAGCTTGTGTTTCTATGGCGTCAATACGCCTTTGTGGAATATGGTACAGCAGCGAGGAACCACAATATGCAGTGTCAGACCTTCCCCTGTTTGTAGAAAACCTCCAGGGCTCTTGCGGCACGACGACTGGCACTGAAAAGCTTAACTTTGTCTACTTGATGGTAGACGTGGGGGAATAGATGCCGGCCTACAATACGCACGTACCCAGCTCCCTGATGCACTGGCATGCGCGACCCACCCATGTGCACAGACAACGGATGAAAAGTGACCTGAAAGCCTTCACGAGAGGCGACTATACCAAAAGCTGCTTGGGGCGGGACAAGAAAAGATGCGTCTCGCCATGGTTCGGCTACCTCCCCACTACCCAGGCCAGATGTACAGTGCCGTCGCCGGCGGCCAGCAACGCTGGCAGGCGGGGGTACGTCCTCCTACGAACAACTCCATGCGAGTGGCAGACCAGGCTGCGGCGTCCGTGCTGTGTGCGGTTACGGGATGGCATACCCTCCCGTCGGCCCAGTTTTTCCAGCCCCTGGCCTCCGGCTGGGTGGGGATCGAACCGGCTGCAGTTGCCGCATCAGTCCGTTTTTGCAGACTTATCAGAAGCAGTTACGCCACGCGAATGTCATGGTAAGGCGGCACCCAGCACGGTCTGTACGAAGCCGTGCAACGCTTCCACCCGGATATGCCTTGTGTTTGCCGCGGCCTTTCGATGTATTGCAGAGTCCACAACACAGACCACGACAAATTTGTACACTACATGCACTTGCTCGGCTTTTGCATCAGCCTGCCTCCAGTCCGCCCTGAAATGGGAGCGGACCATGTCATGTGTCAGGCGGAACACCCCTGGCAAGCTGCTGCCATCCACGAATGGATGGACGCGGGCTACTTCAGCCTGCGTGATGCCCATTCAGTCGGTTGGCCACTGGCGCCATGGCAATGGGGCCTGGAGGGCCTCCCCCCATGGCACGGAGTGTCGGTGCCTTTACAACCGGACCTGCCTGTTCTGCGGTCTGTGCCTCACAATTGTGCTTTTGTCACGGATGGTTCGTGGTTCCCCTCCCACTACTGCGGAGGGGCTTTCGCGGTTGTCTGTTTGGACACCCTCACGTGGGTGATCTACCCGGTTTCTATCCCCTGTCACCTGGACCACTCCTACACAGTGGAAGTGTATACTTCCTGGGTGCACTGCCGCGCCCGACACACTCTGCTTGCCTCGGGAACAGCGGCTTGTGCAACGGCACGCAGCCTTCGAGAAGGAGGGAGCTTCCCCGACTCCTGGTCCTACATACAGGCGCTCGGCAGCCGCCGCCCTGCCGAGCTGGGCGAAGGGCTGGTTGGCCTCTTGCTATCCGACTGCATCAAGCTAGCCAGTCAGTTTCCTCCGCCCCAACATCTTTACTCTCACCAGCAGGGCACTTTTCTAGACTCAGTTTTAGATGATGTGGACGAGGCGGCCAAAGCGCAAGCACTGCGCCAGCCTCGCCCTGTCCCGGCAGGGTATATCGCGGGCCTGCAAGACCCACAGCCCGCCTTTAGCAGAGATGGAGTGCAATGGCACGATGCTAGCACAGTGCAGTATCGCCAATTGCGCCGGCTCTACGCACGGCAACAAGATGTGGAGTACGCTCCTGAGGTGGCGTCTTTTGCATACTGTGCCACTTGTGTTGCGTCCGGCTCGCTCTCCTGGGGGGACCACCTGCGCATGGTCACCTTCCGTCATGGCTTGGGAACTGCCATACTCACCCGATGTGCGTTTTGTGACGCGGTGCTCACCGCAACACACTTCTAGGAAGACTGTCGCTACAGCCGACTGTGGTATGCTGTACTATACACACAGATGGCTTCTGACTTGCGTCGCCTCATACTGGAGTGGTCCGTCTCTTTGCCCACCTGTTGGGGTGTGCTCGTTCAGTGGGGTGGGATGTATCTAGGCGTTACCACAGAGAATGTTGCAGTCTGCCCGGTACCTCACGTGTCTTGGATAACCCTGTCCCTCACTGGTTGCGTGCTTCCTGCGTGTGAAAAGGCGATGGTCCAGCATGGGGCCACGCCTCAACAAGTGAGAAGGTTCCTGGTGGCTTTTTGGAGGGCGGTGCTCCGGATGTCCAGCACCGCTCACCCCCCGCAATGAGGGTGACTGGGCTCGGCCTGGTCACACCCGACACGCGTTTGACTACTTGTATCCCGACCGGGACTTCCCGGCGGCGGGGCATCGGCATCTACAGCCACAAGAGTTCTCCCCCGTGCCCCCAGCATTGCATCTGCACCTTTGGCACCACATCTCCGGTGTGTCCCTCTACGTCCCGGACAGGCGCATGGCACACGCTGGGACCGGAGAGGTCCTATATTGGTTTCACTCTAGACCACGGCTGGCGGAGTACACTCAGTGGCCGCGTTTCGTTCGGCAACAAACTGTGCTGTGCTATGTGGTTGACCTTCCGGATGCGGAAGCGGCTAGGGAACTCGAACATTATCAGCGCTGGTTCGTTCTGCGGTACGGCACAGGGCCGCACCGCTTCCTTGCCGGATATACTCATAGAGACTGTACACCTGCACCGACACGTACCCGGCAGTGGTGGAACATGTGGCGTTTCTACCTTCAAACTTGTGGACATGCGGTGCATTCGCACTACACGGACCTACGCTTGCGAATGACTTCAGGTTGCTGAGCTTCGGCGATGCGTCCTATGCTGGCTGCGTGTCTGTGCTTTGCCCTCGCTTACAGGCTGGATACACCAAGACCCCTCAGGAAACGGCGGCACACGTGACCCTCAGACACGGCAAGAGAACTCCCATGGCATACACACACAATAAAAGGAGGGGCTACGGACACCCGCAGGAGGGCGAGACACTCCGGCAAAGTGCAACGGCAGAAGGAGTTTAGACCTCCCGAGCATGTACACTACCTGGAGCGACGTACCACCCGAACCGCCCGGCAGCCGAAAACCACAGGTTTTCCTCGGCGGAAAACCTGTGCCCGTTTTCTACCCCCACAACCGAACGGTGGTACCAGAGTGGGGAGGGTGGGTCCGAGCCAAGCTCCAACCCATACCATAGCAGGTGCGACTCCTGCAGACCCACCACCACCACCACCACCCCGGCGCCTATGGGGGCGAGCATGTCGGGTGCGCCTGGCGGCGAAGCGGTTTTGGCGGGGTGTGCGCAGGGAACGGTTGGTGACAGGTCCCTTCCCCAGCCTCCAGCACCCGAAAGGCGCACGCGGAACGGCTGCGACGGGGAGTGTCATGCCTCTACCCTCACTCCCCCCTCCATCCCGGCTCACGCGGAATGGCTACAGCCGGGACGTGCCCATCATGCGGACGCCACTACAGGCTTGCGGGCAAGGCCTTGTGTGTGGGAGCACAAGGGCGGGCGGGCACCATGCGGGGCACACGGTGTGAGCTTCCACACTACCGGCACCCGAACGGCGCACACAGAACAGCTGCGACCGGGAGTATCTTGCCTCTACCCTCACTCCCCCCTACCCACACCCTACCCCGGTGTGGGTTGGGGGGCTGCCTTTTTCAAAACCGTGGGTGCCTTGTTCCGATTCATCCCCCCCCCCCCCCCTCTCTAACCTTGCAACCATCTAAATTAGCCCCCCCCGCCAGAACCCTCCACCCTTTCTGGGGGCTGACGCCTCAATCCCCCCTCCATGCTCTTTGGCCCCTATTCTTGTGCAAGGTGTGGGTGAAGATCCCCCTCTTTGCATTCAATTTCTGCGCCTGTTTGATGTCATTTCTTCACATTTTTCTCAGTTTCATCTAGGTCCTCCCCCTTTTATCCAAGCAACTTGCTGAAAAATTGTTTCATCTCACTTTTTATGTTTGATATGGCGAGAAGGGCTTTCGGTTTGGTGGAGGTGGAGCCAAGTTGGCGGCATCCTTTAGACCCCAAGTGCTCTAGTTTACAGTGGAGCTGTTGCTTGTGGGAGCCCCTCTTTTCCTCTTTCTTCTTTGGCACGTCAACTTTTGCCCCCTGCTTCCCATCATGGGTGCTGCAGGCTTGCTCAAACACGGTGTTAGTCCCGAACCAACCCTGCAGCCGATCGACCACGGCAGATTGGCCCTGTTGCTGGACACGCCTTTCCTCCCCTGCAGCTTTACAAAATTGCACACCACAGTGCCACAAAACTATCTAAAGCTACCAACCGACGCTGGTATTGGGCTTTCAGGCCAGCCCAAAGCACCAACCTCTGAGTGCAGAGCATGCACGTCAGAGCGGGACTGACAGGGAAACTGCAAGCGCCGCTGCAGAGGGCCGGGGGGAACGCATGTTTGCAGTTCTGGACTCAGGGTACGTCTTTAAGGGGTTGGGAGAGGGTTTAGCGCCAGGGACCTTACCTGAGTGGCTGTCCGAGAGCCGCATCAACAGAACAGACTGGTCATAAGACTCAGCATCAGTGGATTCGATGTCCACCTCTTCCAGGAGCAGTTGTGCCAGGAAGGCACTGTGCTTCAAGGTTAGCACCTCCGGGTCGACCGGAAGTATTAATGGTGCAGAAATGGGTGGAAAATGAGCACAGAGGAGCCCCTGACACCACAGGTGGATGCGTCACTGTCCCAGATTGCTCCAGGTGGATGAGGACTGGCGAGGATATGTTGAAAATCCTGTGACAGAGTCTGTGAAATGCAAAGTACAGAGCAGCTTCATAGCGCAAACAAAGAAAGATAACGTGCATGTCAATCAAGAACCAATGGTCTCTTTAAATGTTTCTCATCATTGATCTCCTTAATGACACAGTGTGCACTCCTTAAATGGCCCTGCAACCTTTGGCGATGCCACACAGTGTTACCGCCCATGCCCCATAGACTGCGTGCATTCCTGGCAATGGCCTGCAGAATGAGGTTGTGCTTGGCCTTCTCTCCGTGACGTCATCGATGCATCCACCTCTGCATTCATCTTCAGGTCCTACCAGGCAGAGCAAGGACAGCAGGGCAACGGGACTCCCCCGTGCAGACCCAGCCCGGATTCGCAACCTGGTTGCTGTTTGCAGCCAACGCGCTCCTCCAAAGCGTCCACCAGAACTCTCAGCACGAGCACCAGCAAACAGACACTGGGCTGAGTATTACCCGCCATCTCGCGTCCTGGCCACCCACCTGTGGCTGGTGGTATTATGAAACGACCACCAAAGGCTGTACCTGCCCCGCACCCCACCCCAGTTGATGGACAATGCCCCTCGTTGGATGTGTGCACACTCACTGTTGGGGCCAGGCACGTGCTAGATAGTGAGGTAGGCAAATAAGTAGCAAACAGTAGATTTCGATTTTGGTAAATCAATTTATGGTAAAAAGATTTTGGTAGAAAGGGGAACGTTCTGAAAAGCGGTCAGCAACCCTTGGAGAAGCCAATGAGGGGCACCTTGTCAACGCTTCACCCTTCACATTGTGATGTTTGTGCACGGGAGGCGGTTACGTGCATAGCTGGACCTCGATCCCCCCGCCCCATTGTACACCGGGAAGTACCAATCGGCATGCGCTTTCAGCCTTAATGGTACACACACCCGTCGTACGCCAAAGAGGAGGAGCACTTTTTTCAGTAGATCTATGTTTTACACCGCTCGCTGGGTGCTTTTGGGTTCCATTGTGCACCTGCCGGAATGCTCTATTTCGTCGTCAGTCATGGTGCACGGGTTTTTTCACCCACTTGTGCGTATTCGAAGTGCTCAGCATTTAATGGGAAACTGGCAAAATGCCAACGCAACCCCCCCCCCCCCCCCGGGTGTAGGGGTCCAGAGCTGAAGTGAAACACCCCGTGGGATGGTGTCTACCGGGGCGACAGCATGTCGTCGTGCACGGGTTTTTCCCCGCACTTGTGTGTATTCGAAGTGCTCAGCATTTAATGGGAAACTGGCAAAATGCCAACGCAAGCCCCCCCCCCCCCCCCGGGTGTAGGGGTCCAGAGCTGAAGTGAAACAACCCGTGGGATGGTGTCTACCGGGGCGACAGCATGTCGTCGTGCTTATGGCGAAGCCACACCGTTGGCCCAGCCGCACCAGGCGGAAGCACCCTGTTGCTATTGCACCCACTTTGATTCAGTGCAAAGGCACATGGATGCGGTTTCCAGATTGCATAGGTTGCAGAAAGTGGTTGGAGGGCATGCGGTTTGCCTGTTTGCACCCACACCCAGAGACCTGAACCTGGGAGAGCACCTTTCTCCTTGCCAATCTGTGTATCTTTTCACTACCCTGTATTTTGAGCCTGAGCCCCGCCGATGGCCAAGCTACGCAACGCCTTCCCTTCCCAATTGACCCGGTGGTGTAGGCGCGCCAGGTGCACCATTGGCGCATTCGAAGCCGAGCGAGGTGCTTCTGTGGCGCATTTTGGCTGCAGGCGAGGGGTCAGGTTTTTTCATTTTCGCGTTTTCTGTTGGGTGAGAGGACCTGCTGCCCCTCACGTATGCGGTATAGGGGGAGCGGGGCTCTGTTTCTGTTCGCAAGACAGTGGTGCCGCTGAGCTCACGGACAGTAGACCTAAGTACGCTATTGCGGAGGACATTCTTCCTCGGAAAGCAGCAATGGTTAGGTTCGGTTCCCTGGGCTTCCATTTTATCGATGCAGTCATTAGGCGTTCGGAAGAGCATTTTTGTCGACAAGCATGATCCTCGCCCCCAGCCCATCGGTGAGTTCAAGGAGTCCTGCTCCTGCACTCCTACAGGCAAGACTCCAACTCAGGACAACGCCCAGTTGGTCGCTAAGCACCCCGCCCCATCCAAGCAATTTCCCACCTGAACTCAGTGAAAGGTGCCCTGATTGTGGACTTGAGTGCGCTATGCTCTCTCCTCTTCAAACCCTTGCCTTTCAAACTCATTCCATACCCCCAGTGCATGTTGGAAGCACCCAACCTTGTGAAAAGTAGTTTTGTTCCCAAAGATTTTCACAGGGAAGAAGACAATTGCTGCAAAGATGCAGCACCGGAATCGGAGAGTCTCAACCACATACATGAGACCATTGGCCCTGAAGCAGATTTTACCCTGTATATGAAGTTTTGTCCTTACGCACTGCCTGTGTGTGAATGCATTTTACAAAAAGGCCTGCTTCACTCCGGCAGCCCAAAGAAGTCGCACCACAGCAGCCAATGGGGATACTGCATCACGGCAAAACAAAGGCCTGCCGTGGCAAGGGCAGCAAAAGGGGAAGCTGCATGGTGGAAAAAAAAGATGTGCAGCAGCAGAAAGAAGCCTGCTGCACTGTGGCAGCAACCAGCCAGCAACGGTGCAGGGAAGGAGGGTGGGTGGGAGGCACAGTGTGTGTGTGTGTGTGTATGTGTGTGTGTGTGTGTATGTGTGTGTATGTGTGTGTGTGTGTGTGCCGAAGGCGCTCTTACCATGTGGCAATGGCCGGGATGTCTTGCTTACGGGAATAGCAAAACGTGCAGGGGTGTGTGTGTGTGTGTGTGCGTGCTCCGTGCGGCGTGTGTGTACGCACCTGCACGGCCACCGGGCTTGCCCTCGTGTGTGGCCTCTGTGCGGCGTGTGTGTACGTACCTGCATGGCGGCCGGGCTTGCCCTCGTGTGTGGCGGGTCTAGTCCAGGACCGCTCTGGGACCCCCCTGCCGCTCCGCTGGTTGGTGCAGTTGCAGTTCCCGCAGGGCCTACACCATGGTGCCCCCGGGTCCTGCTTGGGCCTTAATGAGGCCTTTCTTGCCTTGGCGTGCAAGAGCCACACGCGTTGAGACTCCTTCACCACCTGTCTGATGAACTCCATCTTGATGTCGTGCGGTCCCGTCAGCCCCAATCGGGCCGTACGTAGGGACGGCGTGGCAATGGCCGCCGCCCACTGCTCCAAGATAGCAGGTTCCCATAGTTGGCCCTATACTTGCGAGGCCCGCGGCCCAACGTAGTTGGTGAGCCATGCATGCAGGCGTTGTCTGGCTAGGCGTCATTCATGGGTCTGCACCGAGGAGGCCCACAAATGTTGGGCCGTCTCCAGGGTACTCCCGCACAGCAGGCACGGCTTGTGCATCTGCACGTTGCGGTGCTATGCGCGTTCCGCCGATACCGTCATGGTGGGCAAGTTGTGCATGCGGTGGGCCCGTATGTGCGTTTGCTGGTCGCCGGTGAACCAATCTAGGGGCAGGCCCAAGTTGAGTCCCCATCTGTGCTCGCAGTGCACTCGTGCGGGCACCGCCGCCCGCTCCTACAACCATTCTTGCAGGTCCGTTGGAGCTAGCTGGCAGTGGTCTCGGTACCGCTCCGGGGCGAGGTAGGCGTATGGGCACCGCAGCATCCATGTTAGATCCGCTTGCAGTTCCTCCTTAGTAGCCGCGTCCACCCGGGCGTTGTTGGAGTATCCAGTGGAGGAGGGTCACCACCACGTTGATCACAGACCTCGGGGACAAGCGCCCCGCCTCTAGGGCGTGTGCGTATAGGTGGTGTATCCCGTTGCCACACTTCCCTCCTTCCGTTTGGAGGGCGCCCACCGCCAACTCCAAGTTTGGTACCACCCAATAGGTGCCTTGCTGTGCCTCCAACCTTGGACGTAGAGCAGCAAGGTGAGGGCTTCTCCTTCTTGGGATGTTCCTATCCCCGACGTTGTCTCGGTTGTGTACTCCCCCGGCGCTCTCTCATACGCAACCGCCATCGTCATGGCCGCTGGGGTGGTGCCGGTGTCTGTGGCCACAATGGCCCCCCGGATTGTGGCCGGCGGGGGGGGGGGGGGTCATGGAACCATATCCCCGGCTCCATCCGGGGCTGCACGTACATGGGAGCTGCCGTTGGGGCCTTGTGGGGATGGAGCGTCGCATGTTCCCTAAAGTGCTCCCGTAGGTGGGTCTGGAGTGCCGGGCCTAGCTCCGACGGTGGGGCCCCTGGTGCATGCAGCGTCATGTAGAGGGGGCCTGGATGAGGGTGCCTTGGGCATTTGTGGGTAAGGCACCGGGTGGGTACCTGAACAGGGCAACCGCCTCATTTGGAGCTTGATCCACGGCTCCGGCGGCGGGGTGGGGAAAATTGTCAGCACTGTGTGCTTTGCACGAGTCACCCACTCCCAGTAAGAGCTGTCAGGCCAGTTGCGGTGCTACACCATCATGGGACCCTTTGCCCGTGTCCTGTAGTTGTGCGAGTGTGGTCACCCGCTGCTTGTCGTGCAGGTACACATGGAGGGGGGCGTGCAGGTACACATGGAGGGGGGGTTCGGCTTGCGTGCTGATGTCCAACAGGCTCACCAGTAGTCGGTGGAGTTGGGTGTCGCTGGGGAGGTCTTGGTGTGGCTGCTCACAGACAGGCAGCACCATAGACCATCCCATGATCGCCATGACGCCTGTATGGACCTGCCGCGGTGGTACACCACCCGTTCCCGGGTGGTTCTGGCCTCCCGTCCGCCGATGATTGCCTTGGTGGTGGCTAGCCGTATTGGGCTTGGCGCCCACGTCTTGGGGGCTTGTTGCCATCGGGGGGGGGGGGGGGGGGGCGGGGTCCCCACCAGGGGCCGCAACACGGCCTCGTGCTGCCGGAGCCACGTCCAGATCGTGTCCACCGTGCGGCCCCGGGGCACCCGCGCTCGGATGTCGTTGGCACTGCGTAGTGTGCCCTCCGGGGTGTAGAAGTCCCCAAGGTGGTGGTGCCCCAGCGCCACGGTTGCGGTGAAGACTGCCCGGGGTACGTGGACAAGGGTTGCGGCACCATCCGCTGTGTCGTACGTCGTAACCCCCAAGGAGGGCTGCTGGGGCGGGCGCTGCTGGGCCGGCCCGCCTTGGGGGGGGGGTCGGGGCGAGGGCGATGATGGGGGACGTCCCATGGCATTGCCCTGGGTGCCACATGGGCAGGCCCACCTGGTCCACCACCAGCTGTAGCCCTCGCAGTAGGTGGGGGCAGTGACGGTGGTGGGTACACGGGCCCGGGGCTATCACCGCAGGGCACCCGCCATGGTATGCGTGTGTGTGTGTGTGTTTGTGTGTGTGTGTGCGCGCGTGTGTGTCTTTGGAAAGGCGTGTTCTTTTCAAATGGTGCCTGTGCGCTTGTCTGCATGCGGTGTGTGTGCATGTAGCTGAGTGTTTCCACGTGCTGCATATGCGATTACATGTCTGTACGAAGTTTCAATCTTCAGACGGTGATGGTGGATTACCTGAGCATGTTGTGGCCCCATCTGATGGGTCAAGGGAGGGAGGGAGGGAGGGTGGATTGTGATGCCTGGTTAATTGTATAGACGCACAATTGGCGTGTTCATGGAAAGAACCCCCCCCCCCCCCCTTCCTTCCCCAGTTTTCGGGGACTTTATTGACCCTCTTCCCAAATGAAACCCCAACCTCCTGAGAGAGGGGAGATGGGAAGGCCTCATATCTGAATGGCGGTGGTAGGGGGACGTCCACCAAAACCATACGCAGATGCAAGTCAGAAGGGGTTGGGACCCCCAACCCAACGAAACCCCACCCCATCCAGGCTGCCACCGACCAGGAGTGAAGCCCTCTGGGACAGGGTACTCACCGAGCCCGATAAGCATTGTTCTGAATTGGAGTTTTGCCTGTGGCAGGGCTAAACTGATAAGATCAAACCAGTGTGTTTTCCTTGATGTTTTGGTAACCTCCCTCCCCATCCCTAACCGTCCCAACGTTCTTACCACCCTATCTATCCTCCACACCCCAGTGTGGTGCACCGATGGAGATGATTGTCAAGTGTCTTGACGGGGGAGATAGTGTCCCAACAGTGGTGTAGCTAGGATAGGCCTGACGATGTGGCCATGCCACCCTCAGAGGGTGTCGCCCACTTGGTGCACAGAGTGCACCAGGGCATGTGCATTTGGCTGCATCCGTGAACCCTGATGCACAGGTGTGCTGCAAGTCACCACGTTGCTCCATGTTGAAGTCTTGGGGCTATGCTCTGCAGCGTGGTGTAAAACCCAGGATACTTCAATGATGCAGTGTGCGTGGTGTGCAGCGGCACCCTCTCAGTGATTTGCATATCCTGTCAAGGATTGCTGAGCTCTAGGCAGCAGCTGCTGCATGCCTCACTGATGACCACCAAACTGGTTCGTTTGAAAGGCAAATGATTCATTTTTGATAACCTAGGTCGTGTCCAAACTTTAATGAGCCCCGAAACAGCCACCCTGCATGAATGCCCATACCGAGATCCCCACCAAATGGGCAATGAGGTATGGGAGCAGGGGAATGCCTGCATGTTTCAAACGTCCCATAAGACACACAACATGGGGCCGGAACAAGAAGCTCGCCCATCCCTGACCGGAGTTATGACCTCTCGAGAAGCCAAACTTGATATCTACTAAAGGGGCCAATGGGAACGTTGTGCATGGAAGATTACTTTGCTACTGCCCGATCTCAAGAAGCCTGCACATGGAGCCTGCCACTCCCTAAAAAGGCGGTGATGTCCCTTTGAGATAAATATAAAGTCAACCTTGGTGCCACATGTCTACCGCTTCCTCCTTGTCTCCTTCAGGCTTTTCCTCTTGAGCAGATTGAGCATTGCTGTCATATTCTCTTTCTTCGGTAAGATGCATGTCTTTACTCAACTGAGGGCGAATAAGGCGCATCATGTGTAAATGTTGGAAAACAATGGTACATGCATCAAACAAAGAATGAAAGGATGTGCACAGGGTGGGACACACGTGGGTCGTGTGTCCATTGTTTGGGTGATCTTTGCAAAGAGAAGTTCTCCATGGAATTTTGCTCCGATTTTCCTCTTCAGTTGGGTTTTGTTGGTTGTAAACCCCTGCACCCCCCCCCCCCCCGCTGCGATTTCCCCTATTTTCGATCCCCACGCGGGGGGGTGACACCTCTAGAGTTTTGTAGAACTGGGCAATGGGCAAGAATGGTTCTTGTACAAGTATTGGTTGTTGTGCTGGATGCCTGTGTTGTCCCTTGCCTTGACAGTGTGTCAAGGATGCCCACAGTGTCTTTATCCTGCAGAGCACCCCATTGTATTGTGTGCAACCATGGAATCTGATCCTATGGACATGTTTCCAGGCGGCACTGTTGTTCAGTTCACCCGTCTTTGGGTGACATAGTGGTGGCAAAGGTGGGTGATCCCTCAGAACGCGGTCCTGCCTGCCGCATAACATCACAGCTGGCTGGCACAGATTGTGAGCACCACCTTGACACCAGGGTGTTGACACATGTGCATAAGAACGGGTCAACTTTTTGGTGGGGGTGGAGTGTGTGGTTGGTGGGGGTCTGGCTATCTGTCACTCAGTGACGATGGAGAGTGACAGATGGAGATGATAGCCACTGACGGTGACAGTTACGTGTACAGTGACAGTGGCATTTTGTTGCAAAGTACAGCATCTGTTTCAATCTTTTGTCTGCTGCTTTCCTGCTGCAGACCTCCTTTTGGTTCTTGGTTCTGCACAATGCCTGTCAAGGGTAGTTGGCAAGTGTGTTGCACAACTGAGTTGGCGCACTCCCTTCAGTGCCCTAACGTGGCACTGGGCGTGACAGTGACAGTGACAGTGACAATGACAGTGAATAGGGGCACAATAAAAGACCAGAAGGCATTGAGGGATGCAAGTGCATGCAAGGGATTGCAGGACACGGCTTGAATACACTGAACCTTAACACGTAGGACATTGGGACAGCAACAATGTGACAGTATTTTCCAGGATGACTGAATTTCATTTACAGTGTACAGTGTTGCAGGGCCCAGGTGGGGCCAAGTTTGTTGTTATGTGTCACTCGTCACTCCTCACTCGTTACTCTGGGGGGGGGGGGTATCCACATCCCTGCTTGACACCTTGACAGCAACCCCTGGGTTGGGTTTGCACACATGATAACGTCCCCCAGGGGGTGGGGGAACTGTCCTTTGGCCATGTTCCACTGCCCATGTGGGGGAACTGTCGCTCGCTGCCAGGGACATTGCAAGGGGGCCCTGGGGTACATATTTCAGTGCATGATGAATGGACAGATCCAGCCAAATCACCTTGAAGAGAGGTTGTTAGATGAAGCACAGGCGCGGATGCCATACACCCCGCCTTTTTGGGGGTTTGTTCGCGTAGCACACCCCAAGGCATGATATTGGATGTCTAACCCCTTGTAAACCATTGTTTTGCGAGACAAAATGATCCCCCAATGAATTTTTCGATTTTGAGCCCTTCCCCCCCCCCCCCCCCACCCCATAGACGGGTTGCCGGGGACATCCAGTCTATCGGAACCGACCATTGATCCCCCATAGTTGGGTACCATTTTTGGGGTATGGGGGGGGGGGGTCAAAAGTTTGTGCTTTATGGGATTTGAACCCTGGCCTGCAAATCGGCTGAGAGACAAGCCATCACACAGATGGTGAGTCGGTCTGGGAATCAAACTGAATCCGGTCTGCTCAGGCATCCACTGTTTTTCCACTCGAGTACTGTCTCTCTTCTTTGTTTGGAGATGCAGGCTGACACCAAAAGAAACCCAGCTGGGTGTTTCTGCCTGCACGCCTGCCTGCCTCATCGACTGCCTGCCTGCCTGCCTGACTGATTGGCTGGCTGTCAGCCTAATTGACTGAATCTAGTGTTCTAGCACTCTCTTCAAGGTGCCTTGCCAGAGGCAATAGAATTTGCGCCCTGCAGCAGATGTTGTGCTCCAAGCTCCAAGCCCCATATAGATGCTTGATTTGTGCATAAGAATCGCTGGCCCTTGACCTGCTTTGTGAATGCTCAGTGGACACTTGGAGGATCTTCAGTCACGAATTAAAGAATTAAAGAAGAAGATTGGTGCATAAGAATGTGGATATCATTGGGAATACTCATTTGTCAATGAAATGCCACCCCGTTGGGCAACCTGCATGATTTTGTTTTATCTGGCAAACATCACCTTTGCGTGCCTCACACCCGCCCTGTCTGCTGCCCATTTGCATCTCAGTTTGGTGTCCTCAACCCCTCTGTCCAGTCTCCTTCGTCTCCTCCTTCTGATTTCCCCTGCTGCTTCTGTCCCTTTCCCAAAGTACACACAATGTCCTCGTCTAACTAGCTTTGACCAACAGTCCTGATCCTGTAGTCTATTTCACATATGCATGGCGGCACAGGCATTCTGCTCTTGTGACCCATATCTCCTCTTCCAATCATTAGCCCAGGATCCCTGCCCTGCCACATGCAACCACCCGCCAGTCTCCACAAACATCACATCCACCTCTGCTTTGCTTGATGTTAATTTGGTGTGATTTGGGACTGGAAATTGACCACCACCAGGCCCAAAAGCCTTGGGCCGGGCTTGGGTGTCATTTGGTGACAACCAACTGCAAATCTGCGTCCTTGAAATCACCTCGAAGAGAGGTTGTTAGATCAAGAGAAGGCGCGGACGCCGTACACCCCCTTTTTGAGGGTCGTTCGCGTAGCAAACCCCAAGGCATGATGTTGGATGTCTAGCCCCTTGTAAACTCATTATTTTGCCCGACAAAATGATCCCCCAATGGATTTTTCGATTTTGAGGCCTCCATCCCCCTGAAACCGGATACCACATTTTGGGGGGCTGGGGGGGGAGTCAAAAGTTTGTGCTTAAAAGGATTTGAACCAGGGTCGGGTAAAAAAAGGGCTGCTGGGTCAATCAGCTCACGCCGGCGATCGACGGCTGGGATTCAAACCGCCGCTGGGCCAGCTGCAGGGCAGGTGTTCTACCACTCGGCCATGACAGTTCCTGTAGATTTATGGTTCCCCTTTGTCTGTAGCTGTAGTCCACCACTGAAAAAAGCCAAACTGTGTGTTTCTACCTGCCCGACTAACTGCCCAACTGACTGCTTGCCTGACTGACTGACTGATTGGTTGACTGTCAGCCTCTCTTCGAGGTGCCTTGCCGAAGGCAAGAGAATTCATTGACCACAAAAAATCATCCCTTTGGGCACGAGTTGCCAAACTACTCCATGAAAGGCACAAACCCAAGCAGCCATATGTGTGCATTTGTCAACCAAGTATCCCATACACATGAAGACACATCAATTTTTTATTGATTTCATGGTTCTGAATCAATCCGCTGTCCTGACCCCACCCCCCATCGTTCAGTTCAAGCTGCCCTCCATCAGCAGACGAGCAACCCATCAATTATGGCAGTCCCCCCCCCCCCCCCTTGTCCTTCCCCGTGGGGGGGGGGTCACTAGGTCAACGCAAACATTTTGTGGCGGCTCACTGTGTTGTTTTGTGGGTAACTGTTGTGAGGCACTGCCACTTGTATCCCGTGTACTCTTGGCAGGACATCTTGCTCACTTTCGCTGAAATGGAACTTGACAGCACAACCATGTTTACCCCTGGGACAAAGGTAATGTTCATCCGCTCCACAGGGGAACCTGTTTGGGCGCAGGTCGTTGGAAACCACCACCCAAGAGTGCTGCCCAAAGCATTCCTTGGAAAGTGGTGACCATGTTCAGGAGTTCAAGTGGAGCAGGACCAAGAAATTTTACACCGAACCGGTCAAGGAGTAGGTCTCCGTACATTGGCAGCCCTTTGAACGCATCATCTTGTGCTGTATTCTTTCGTTTTGCAGTGCAATGTCTGTGCCTGAAAATGTGCGTATATGGTGGTAGTATGGTCCCCAGGGGGGTGGCGGGGTACCGTCTTCCCTGGGGTGGGGCAGGACAAGGGGGGGAGGGGGTTAGTAAATGTCATTGAGGCATTCGGGACCGTTGGAGTGCACTGCACCTGTTTCAGGCCATGGCCAACTTGCATATGACGCGGGGGATGTCCATTTCTTCATTGCCCTTCTGTTTAAGTGACACCTATGTCTAAGCGACCCTGGGCTGCACCATGAATTTTGGTGGTGTGTTTTAATTGGTGCAAGTGTGTGCTGTGTGTGCTGTGTGATATTTTGGAGTTTTGTGCTGGATTACATTACATTTTGTCCTGGATGAAATCTTGATGAAGGCCACCAGCCCTTTTTGTACCTTTCAGTTCCTAACATGGTCATTGTGATCCCCCCCTCCCCCTACCCATCCCTGATTTTTGCCATTTTGGTACCCCCACATCAATGCTCCATTGTAAGTGTCCCTAAGTGTTATTTCCTCAATTCTGGAGCCGCAGGGTTTGCAATTCCATATTTTCCTTTGCAATTCAGCAAGGTAAAATGTGCTTCTTTTGCAATGCTTTATTTAATGATACCTGCTCCTTTTTTGTAATGTGAAGGTAGGGTTCCAGGAATTGACGTTTGCCTAAGTGGTAGGCATGCAAAGGCGAGCGAGCACGTTCCACTAATGCATACCCCCCCCCTCCTTGCGCAAGCACGGCCTTGTCTAAGCACGAAGACCCCGTGTGACCGTTGTTTTGATGGGTTTTTCTGACCACGGTTTTTATGGTCAGAAATTCATTGTTTCGTGATTGTGCGCTGATTGTACAGAGAAAGAAGGGCTGGGTCATGTTTGTGATGGTTCCTCTTGCTCACAACAACATTCTGAATGGTACTGCAACCCAATGGTAATTGTTTTGCTGTGGTTTTTAGCCATGAAAAATGTTGCTGTCGCTGGCTTGGGTGTCACATACATCCCATCCACTGGTGAGCATGCACCTGCCACCATCGTTGGTCCTTCTACGCGTGGAGATGACTTCATTCATTTGAAGTACATGAGGAATGGGCATGAATGGACAAGCTCTACTTCACCAAAGATATTGTTGATGACAGTTTTGTCCCCAAGAATAGGAAGCCTAAACCTATTTCCAAACCTGCAGCCAAGCCTGCTCCAAAGCCTGCCCCGAGGGGAAACATGTGCAACTATTTAAGATGAAGCGCAAGGTTGGAAAGGGTTTCTATTCCGTACCCGTTGATGGGCAGTAAGGACACGAGGACCATGCTGAATTTTGCCTACACGTTGTGTTCTAGTGCCATGTTTGTGAGTGATGTGCTTGGTGTGGGGTACGGGCAGGTTTTCTGTGTGCAGTGTCTCTTTGTGTTGCGCGTCGCGCGCAAGCACGGACTTGTCTAAGCACGGGGACCCCGTGTGACCGTTGTTTTTCTGACCTTGGCCGTGCTTGCGCAAGAGGGGGGGGGGTAAGATCCTGGACAATTGTGTGTCTTTTTGGGCATTCAATTTGTCCCAGGAATGACATACTGGGCATATTTCATTCTGAATGGACCCTTTTACAAAATAAGGTGGAGTGGCACAATTAGAATGTTGACGCCAGGCCACTGCTTGCAATACGTCCCCAATGAAAAGGTCTATGGAACCATCCTAGTACCCGCACCACGGCAGGCACCCCCCGTTTGAGAGCATGTGCAGAAGAAGAACAGAATGGAGTTCATGATTTGCATGTGAGAGTCCAAAGGAGGGCAAAGGATGCGGCGTGATTACCATTGCAATGTGGCACGCTTGTGCCCGCACTGCCATGCCCAACCCGCATAGCAGTGCCTAGTACCCGCAACAATGAGCTTTGTTATGCATTTATATGAGTAGCATGCATGCTTTGCCCTCATTTTTAGTGCATTGGTATGTGTTGTTGTGCATGTTTTCCTATAGGTTCGTGGTATTTTTTCCCTGATTCGCCCAATATATATCCGGTAGCTCTAATGTAAGTGCGTATGGTTGTGACTCGTCCTCCTCATCAGCCGGCAGCACAGAAATGCTATCGAGAAGCAAGAAGTATTGCTGTGTGGCTGTACATAGCCGAAAGGAGGTTGTGGATGTGGACACCACATCGAGTGATGCATGTTTTTTATGTATGCTTAGCGAAGCGGAGTACGTCGTTCACACTTTGAGTCAAGGACAATTTTTTTCTTTCCTTTTTTTTGCATGTGTTTTTGCTGTGGCTGGGTAGAGTGGCATCTTTTGTATTGGGGGTGGGGTAAAGCATTGGGCTGTCCAATTTTGTGGGGGCGTAGTATGGTTTGTATAGGCAAGAATATGCGCAAGAATGCCGATTGTAGCAGAAGACTCCAAATCACTTTGAAGAGAGGTTATTAGATCAAGCGTAGACGCGGGCGTCGTATACCCCACTATTTTTGGGGTCATTCGAGTAGCATACTGCAAGGCAAGATATTTGATGTCCAACCGTTAATAAAATCAGTACTTTGCCCAATAAGACAATCTTCCAATGGAGTTTTTGATTCTTGGGATTGTATCTCCCAAAACTGGATATCACTCTTTTGAAGCAGGGGGGGTCGGGTTGGGTTGGGTCAAGGCCTCGCCTGGTCGCCTACCCACGGTTCGCGCCGCCTTCCCTGCCGGACCCGACTGGGCGGCCGTACCCGGGTGTCCGGTCACAAGGCCTGCCGGACCGTTGACCGCCCCCGGACCCCGCGGTGGCGCTCGCGGGCGGGAGATGCCGCCGTGCCTGTGTGTATGTGCCCTTGTGTGTCTGGGGGGGGGGGGGGGGGGCTGTGGCACACCTGCTTGCTCCATTGTTGTTCGGCCGTGGCGCACATGGCACGGGGAAGTGTGTGCCTGGTGCTCTAGGCCCTGGCAGGGAGGCTGGAGAGCCTGACTCTGAGCCCGCCGGGGGAGATGTGGGCCCGGGCTTGCAACCTCCAGATCACAAGGACATACTACCCAACCACTCCACGACTGCCTATTGGCACGGGAAGGCGGTGGTATGTGGCACGACTTGGGTCAAATCGCACTCCTTGACCTCCTTAGGCACAGGTGGTGCTGCCTCGTGGGCTGGGTCCGGCTCCAACGGCTGAGGGCGTACCCCGGGCAGGTGGAGGGGCACCAGGGCGCAGAGTGTGCTTCCCTGCCGTGGGTGCCGCCAGTGCTGGCTACACTGGCTGCGGCGCTACAGCCCGCGTAGACGAGGGGGCCCAGAGGGCACCACACCCGATCGGCCTCTCCTTTGAGGAAGGGGGGGGGGGGGCAGGGGTCGGCTGGTGGCTGTCTGGCCTCCATGGGTCGCCGACTCCGTGCACCCCTCCGTCGGGGGCGCAGGCCGGGGGGGGGGGAGTAGGGTGGTGGATGGGTCTACCTGTTCACTTGTGTGGGAGAGGAGGACCACCTGCTGGGTTACCATGCGGGTCCCAGATCCCATCATACTCGTCGCTCGGCGTCCGCTCCCTGAGGGACCTCGATCACCATGTGACGGCCTGCAGTGAGGGTGCGAAGGCATGCTGGGGGGGGGGGGGTGCTGGGCCTCCTTTCGGTCCGGCCCCATTTCTGTTGGGGGGGGGTGGGGGCAGCAAAAGGTCTGCTCCCCTTTTTCCTGGTCCCCAAGGGGAACCAGCCCACGGCCTGCAGCCTCGCTTTGTGGTGGCCGAAATTTGGGCGGACAGACGAAGCAGGGGGGTTGGGGGGTGGGGGCGGCGATGGGGGCAGGGGTCAAAAATTTTTGCCCAGAAAGGTTCAAGCAGTGGGGAAGGGGAGTAGTGTCGGAACAAATGCCGGTCGAATGGTAACACCGCTGATTGCAGAGGTCCGGCTGGCGGTTTGAATCCTGGACAGCGGATTTTTGCGTTGACGCCATTGCCATCATCGGTTGAGCAGAGTTGGAACCGCTGATCGTAAAGCCCGCAGCCGGCTGCATTACGCTTCGGCCATACCTATAGTGGTGTCCGTTGCTTCCCTACTGCTTGGTGCCCAGTCGCCACTGACGGAAAACCCAAACTGTGTGTTTCTATTCGCCTGCCTGCTTGCCCGAATGACCGTCTTACTTACAGCTGGGTTGGTTAACTAACGGAGTGGCTAACTATCCGCCTCTCTTCAAGAGGCACGGCCGAAGGCATCAATTTTTTGCTTTTTTTTGTACGTACTGTATGGCGGGTCGTAGCGACGACCGCGCCAAGGACTCTGCCACTAGTCTCCGGAGTGGGTTGTCAAGCCCGCCGTTGGTTAGTAAAGCCTCAGCAGTTAACTTTATACTAGGTGTCCGTTTAGGTTCAGCTAGAGAAGGAGGTCTAAGTTTTCCATCTTCTCTCGCCCCCTCGTGTATTGGACCTACCGGCAGCTGAACATACCAACGGTATAACGTTTCTTGCTTTGTGAGAAGCGTCTTCCGAGTTTGATGTACGAATGGAACAAGCGGAGGGGGGCTCTACGAGATGGGGAAGGGCAGTGTGCGGGCTGCGATCGCCTCTGAAAGGTATCTGTCGGATGTGGAAGTCAAATTGCACAATATGCACATGCATGACTCACCACCCTCCCCCAACCGATCATCTTCGCCATCGACAACTTGAGCACATGCCTCACCCTAAACACCCTCCTTCACTTTCACTCTCCCCCCTTCACCACTAGCAACAATTCCTTTGCTCTTTGGTACAACCTCATATGGCATCTTCTCCAACATCTAAAACACATCGCCATCCTTTTCACTTGGATCAAAGGACACACCGATTTCCCCGGCAATGACGCGGCGGACAGTGTCTCCAAATGGAGCACCACCCACTTCGATTACCTTCTCTCCCCCACAACTTCCACACAACTGGCCATTAACCAAACTCCACTTCCCGGCAAAATAACCTCTAAACTCACGAAACATCAACTCCCAACCCATCAACACAACAACATTCACCTCTCCCTTAGTAATCACTTCTTTCTCAAATCCTCGTGGTTCTCCACCTTCACCTTTAAGTGGGTGAATGGCCTCTTCTCTTGCAAGGGCTACCAACCCCACTTCATCCTCAACACCTACCTTTGCCCTCTTTGTAACCACCACCACCCCTTAGACCCCATCACCTTCATCACCGAATGCCACACTACTAACGCAATACGGAAAAAATTCTTCAACACTTGGAATGGGCACTTCCACAACACCATCATCACTTGGTGGGCCACCGCTTCCAAAGGCGACCGCCGTAACTTCATTCGAACCCTTATACCCAACACACTCAGCAATCAATTACGCACACCCCCACCAAACACAACCTACTACTCCAACATCAAATCTCTTCGTCAAGCCCTAAAACATCGACAAAAACCTCTCACCACCCTCCTCAACGAAACCAAACAATGGCTTATCGACAACCCCATCTCTAACCTGCATCAGTTATCTCCGACGACCACCTCCAACCCCTGGAACGAATCTTTTTCCATTTACAGTACATCGTCCACCGCTCCCCACCCACTGCACTTTCCATCCCCTACCAACAAAGAACCAACCAACAAGCGACCTCACTCTAAACGCCCTACCACAAAACCGAAACCCCCCACCAAAACTTCAGCCATACAACTTCAACACTTTCCGCCTCAACCACTACATCCTCACATCATCAACCGCATACCTCCTCCAAATGACACTTAACCTCCAGTCCCATCCTTCATCCCCAACGCATACACTCGCTTCACCAGCGGCACTCTCGTCTTGTCAGCAAACAGCAAACAATCAGCAACCAACAGCCAGCAGCCAACAGCCAGCAACAAACAGCAAACAACCAGCAGCAGCAACCGTCAGCAACCAGCAGCCAGCGACCAACAACCAGTAACCAGCGGCCATCAGCCAACAGCCAGCACATCAACCACCCACCACCTCCCTTCCACAGTAGGACACTTCCAGCGACAACAGCCAGCAAACACCCCCCCCCCCAACCACACACCCCAGACACCCCAGACACTATCCCCCCCCCCCCCCCCCGGCTTCCTGCTCCCCTCTTCCGACACTCCTTCGACCTGTATCAGCAAGCAAGTAGCACCCAGCTACCAACCAGCAGCAAACATCCAGCAACCAGCAGCCAACGACCAGCAGCCAGCAGTCCACAGCCAACGACAAACAGCAGCAGCAGTCAACATCCAGCACCCAGCAGCCGAGAGCAATCAGCCAGTGAACAGCAGTCGCCAACATCCACCAGCACGCAGCCAGCAACCAACAGCCATCTGACACATCAGCCTTCACCCGTCACCCACCTACACGGCAGAACACAACACCGCCACCACACTGCACCACACTGTACCACTGCATGCACAGCTCTGCGCACCAGGAAACCTTACCGATCCATTGAGTCTTTTTTGTTTGAGCCATCAATTGGATTTTTTCTTTTCTATTTTTTTTCAGGACCACTACGGCAAGAGCGCAAGACTTGAGCAGAATGAAAGGGCTTTGTACTTTAGTAATTCTCAGATCAGCTACAGGGCCCCAGACTGATTTCAGGCAAGCCAGAATGTTCCAGTCTGTTTTACTTTTTGCCCCTGCACTTGCTCGCTTCTCTTCGCTCAATCCACTGGTCCGTTTTTTCATTATATCATCTTTTTGTTCTTTTGCCTTGGTATAGGCTATATATCCCTTTGCATCTTTCACCGAAATGGCCTCCACTAGTATTTTAACCTTTTCAGGCCCATGGTGCAGTTCATGCAGTGTTTTCACCCTGACTAGGTTTGTAAATACCCGCGGCTGTCCTTCGGAGAACTTCGGCTCACCATGAACGCTCATTTTGCCCATGGTTAGGCCGCTTTGGTGCAATGCTTTGGGCGGGGGACCGCCATGCCTCAAAAAAAAATATGCACATGCATGATCAAGTATTTATAACAAACAACGATGAGCATGTTGAGGAAATTGCAATGAAGCAATGATACATGATATGTTGTGGAGGGTGTGGAAAAGTAGGATTAAATGAATCCTTCGTCTTTCGTGCTTGGTCTGGCTTTTCCTTTGCTGGTGCGAAGCACCATCAAAAGAAAAGCCTTATTACGTTTTTAGCCGTTTTCGGGTCACCTTTCTATGTCGGAAGTGGAGCCAGGCGGTGACAAACAAGAGCAAAAACACTCCTTTGCCTTGTGTTTAAGCTAGCAGCGCAAAGACAAGGAGGGTGCATTTGGCAAGATTTGCGACACAGGTTGCAAATAGCATAAAATTGACATATTCATAATTCGGGCCTATTGTATCGGATTTTGACGAAATGAATGGCAATTTCGGTCAATTCGGGGGTGTTCTTTTCATATTTGAGCTTGTGGAGGCGGCTGTATGCGCTGAAAACCGTCAAATCGAAAAGCGGTGCCAAAACAAAATGACGGCGGTATTTCAAGTCTACAGCAAGACGGAGCTTTTAGAATCATTTATGGAAACTGGTCTTAGATCGAAATTTCGTGCACTGTAGCCCGATTTCACTTTGAACAGTCAAAATGAAAGATCGCAAATGCCGGCGACTGCGAAATGCACGCCTGCACAGCAAATAAATAATATGGCAAATAGATTTCTTGGGATTTGGGGCCTGTGGCTTATATATAGTGTTGTTCGGTACCTCAACTTTGCTGGTGCACCTTTAAATCGCATCCCTAGGTTATATGGAATTGGTGGATGCTGTTAAAGAAGTTAAAACCTTGTAAAGGTCCTAACGTTGCAAAACAGCCATGATTGATCAAAACAAATATGACAGTGCGAATCAGCTCTCTGAGGCGGTCATGTAGAGGGGCTGCATCGTAGACTTTTGAAGTATGTTTCGTTTCGGCGCGCGGACTGTATATAATGGCATAAGGACTGCTTTTAGAGGGGGGCGGGGCCCCATTCCCCGGCCCCCCAATTAAAAGCCCCCCATGGGGGGGGAGGTGAACAAGTTTTGGCACTCAAAAACCTACTCATGATGATGTGTACACAATTGTTTTCTTTCTGTGCTTGGCGTCGTGCTCAAGGTAGCTCCGAGGATAGCCTCTCGTGCTGGCAAGATAATAGATTCGGGCCACCTCGCCCTCCTGTTGCCATCCTGTCGCCTCCCTGTCGCCTCCCTGTCGCTTTTTTGGCACTTTCAGCCCCCTGTCGCTCCCCTGTTGCTTGCCTGTCGCTTCCCTGTCGCTCTCCTGTCGCTCCCCTGTCGCTCCCCTGTCGCTTCCCTGTCGCTTTCCTGCCGCCCTCCTGTCGCTATCCTGTCGCTTCCTGTCGCTTCCTGTCGGTTCGTGTCGCCATGCTACTTTTTGCCTGGCGCCTTCTTGTCGCTCTCCTGTCGCTCTCCTGTCGTTCCCTCCTGTCGCTCTCCTGTCGCTATTTCCTGTTGCCTCCCTGTCGCCCTCCTGTCGCTTGCCTGTCGTCTTCCTGCCGCCTCCCTGTCGCCTCCCTGTCGCCTCCCTGTCGCCTCCCTGTCGCCCAACGTGGTAACCTGTCGCTCTCCTGTCGCTTGCCTGTCGCTTGCCTGTCGTCTTCCTGCCGCCTCCCTGTCGCCTCCCTGTCGCCTCCCTGTCGCCTCCCTGTCGCCGGACATGGTGACCTGTCGCTCTCCTGTCGCTCGCCTGTCGCTTGCCTGTCGCTTGCCTGTCGCCTTCCTGTCGCCTCCCTGTCGCCTCCCTGTCGCCTCCCTGTCGCCCCATGTGTTACCCTATCCATGGAAAGCCATAGATACCTCAAAAAGGCAGTTCGATAGTACTAAAAATGTTCTTCGTTCATGCCAAATTGTGAGATCTCACCTTAGCAAACCTCCCCAAACGTGTGCAAAGCAATGATGCAAATCGTAGATCGATGGTTCAATCATTTGCATTGTTTGACAATCCTAAATTCCTAACACTCTTGGTGATCTACTATGCACATTTGCATGGCCGCTCAGCTGTAGGCTCGCAACCATTTTGCAAATCAAACTGAATCTCACAATTATGTAGTACACACGCCGCCAAGAAGAAGTAGGTCAACTCATTATATTCGTACGATCCACCTCGGCTCTTAACTCGATGAAAAAGGCCAAACTTCTTGATGTTGGAGAATGCGTTTTCAATAGCAATGCGCTCCTGAGGTGCAATGATGAAAGAGCAACGTGCTACACGAATCAAACATACATTTTTTTGGCTTTGGGCTTTTGCGTACTAGCATAAATACCTTGGACACCATTCGATTGAACCGGCGAACAGAAACTTCCGCTACCACTTGTTGTGCATGTTGCCCAGGCCGTCTTCGACCATTGCCCCGGCCACCACCACGCTGAGCTTGACCTCTACCACCACCACCTCGACCTCCGCCTCTACCTCGTCCGGCTTGGCGCACACCGGGCTCCGGTCGTGGCCTCGGCAGCCGAGTAACCATGTTGGGACATGTCCGATAATGAAGGTCACCAAGGCGCATATCAGGGCGAGGCCCATCCCACACCCACGGAAGAGCAGCATCCATATCTCTTGTAATGTCTGCGTCGTAGGCCTAAAATAGACGAAAATAGGCAGTTTGATGCAAAGGTGGATGGCCCCCACCTTTAAACGCGACGATTCGCAGTCTTGAGGTGTCCCATACTTTAGGAGGATACCACCACGAACAAGCGATGACTTCACGGCCCGGATTGATAAAAACGTTAAAAATAATGGCATGACCCTTCTTTTCTCCCTTATTGAACCAAAGAAGCCGCCGTAGAACCCGATCTTGCGGTTTGGCGATGAACACATGAGTTGAGTCCACTATTGCAGAGATGTTTCGCATCAATCGGTGTTCGCCGTCTGCATATTCCCAGCGCCGCGCAAATGGCGCGGCAAACAAATTGGTTGTGTCCAAGCGGTCAAACATGGCGTTGATGGCGGAGCGAACGGCCCGACGTGTAATGTCCAACTCAGACGCAACCCTACAAATTTGGTGGTTGATGTAACAACATGCGAACAATAGTGAATTTATGCCGCGACGCAAAGGAGCTCAAAAACCAATCTAGTGAGGCCAAAATGCATACCTTCCCTGCGCTTGGCCATCCCGTAACAATGTTATAAAAATGATAAGTTGATCCAAGTGGATTCCGATGGTGGCCGCTGCGAATCGTAAAAATGAGATGCAGTACCCCGTCGCGGATATGTTCAACATTGGTGTTCTGAGCAAACCCTAGCGAGATTTGTGACAGAACATCGGATCTCATGCGTTGATACTGTTCCAAAAACCTTTCCTCTTATGAACATTGTCTTTGGACTCCAACCGATCCACTTTGCATCATTGCTTCATTGTGCTCATTGACGATAGCAAATGTGCCGGTTCGTGCTCGCATCACACATCAACATGGATTCCTCCATCCCTCCCCTTTGCATTCACACAGTGAAAACATGGAAAATGAATGGTTGCTTGGAAACAAAGCAGTTCGATGAAGAACCACATAGCAACAGAAAACGTGTCGTGGCAGAATACCGTCGGAAAGCTTGCTAAAGATGCCGAGATCGCAACCAGGCAATATGGCTTCATGCCAAAATGATACTTGACTTGCGATATTACAACATATATCGGCAAAACGGGTGTCACATTAGTGCAAAAGATGAGGAAGAAGAGCATTCCAAGTCCATTATAATAACGCTTTTCACCTAAGAAGCGCTCAATGAGCATCCGAAGAGTGCCCCGTACGAATTCGCGTGGTGCTCAGAGATGTGCCATCAGCAAACAACACCTTGAGGGGACCGTTTCCGATCCTCTCTTGCACAACACCTTCTTACCAACCAACGTTGAACTTTACATGAACAACCTGACCTGGCACAAACTCAGTCGGTGGCCTATTGCCAATCCGTTCACAATCAGCCGTCGGCAACGGCTCAGACCTCGGTTCATGGGCCAACAATTGTTGGGTGTTGAGCTCCTGGGACAATGAAGCAGGGTCACCACTGCCACCACCACCTTCGCTTTCACTCTACCTCGCTTTCTGCATACGCTCGGTTCACTGGAACCTCTTGTGGTGGGACGTCGGACATTAGTATGTTTCTCTGAAAATGAGTTGGTAAAAGCATTGCACACCACAATTTACATGACTTGTCATTCCTACCCCAAGTCACCCGAAACTATCATGGGCAAACAGACTGCACACCACAATTTAATAAAATTTGGATTCCCAGTCCAAGCCCATAATGTGGCACAAAACCTGCCAAAATGTTGCTGTGGCATACATCACCATGTTTTTGTGCCCTAAAACTTTGAAAATTTCAGGAAATTGTTTTATGCCTATATGTCCACCCCAGCCCTTGTGGGTGGGCTCCCACCCCCTGGAGATCCCTTGCTCAGGGAGAGTCCAGGGTGGTGGGTCAGGCTGCAGAGTGTAGGCCACAGACACAGAACGTGTTCCCATGTTTTAGTGGCTGAAAACTTAAAAAATTTCAGGAAATTGTTTTATGCCTATATGTCTACCCCAGCAATGCCTGGCCCTTGTGAACGGGCTCCCATGTTTTTGTGCCTGAAAACTTTGAAGATTTTAGGAAATTGTTTCATGTCTACATGTCTACCAACATGTTGTCGTGGTGGCAGAGAGAAAACACAGAAAGTTGGTCAGGTGAGACTTCCAGTCAACAAAATCCAGCAATGATGATGCCTCATTCCATGCCTAATTGCCCAACACTCCTCTCCACTCACCCTCAGAAACCGGACACAAGAAATTGCTTGTCTGCTCCAAATGCTGACGTGACAGTGCACAAACCATAAGTAACCATATTATATTCATGTATGTGTTGCTGCATGCAGAGCCTTCAGGACTGAATGGAGGTGGTAACCTCTCCACTCACCCTGAGAAACTGGACACAAGAAATTGCTTGTCTGCTCCAAATGCTGACATGACAGTACACAAACCATAAGTAACCATATTATATTCATGTATGTGTTGCTGCATGCAGAGCCTTCAGGAGACTTCCAGTCAACAAAATCCAGCAATGATGATGCCGGATTCCATGCCTAATTGCCCCACACTCCTCTCCACTCACCCTGAGAAACTGGACACAAGAAACTGCTTGTCTGCTCCAAATGCTGACGTGACAGTGCACAAACCATAAGTAACCATATTATATTCATGTATGTGTTGCTGCATGCAGAGCCTTCAGGACTGAATGGGGGTGGTAACCAGCTGTGTCCCCCCCCCAAATTTTCTGCTGGAAACTGGCAAACTCCCTGCCCCCCCCCCCCCCCCTTGCAACAGCCCCCCCAAATGCCTGCAGCAGATTTTCTGCTACCAGTTTGTTGCTGCCCTCCAATTTCCTGTGGTGTACCCTGCACCCTCCAACACAGTTGCAGCTACCAACGCCCTCCCCCTGAATATTTCTGTCACCAAACACAGCCCCCCCCAAATGCCTGCAGCAGATGTTCTGCGGCCAGTTTGTTGCTGCCCTCCAATTTCCTGTGGTGCACCCTGCACCGTGCAGCACAGTTGCAGCTGCCCACCCCTGCCCCCTTAATGGTGGTCCCCCCCCCCCAATTTTCTGCTGCCAGTTCCTTGCTCCGAAATGGCAAACTCCCTGCCCCCCCCCCCCACCCCTGCAGCAGACTTTATGCCAATTTTGCTTTCTCCGACCACAGCCCCCCCAAATGCCTGCAGCAGATTTTCTGCTGCCAGTTTGTTGCTGCCCTCCAATTTCTTGTGGTGTACCTTGCACCCCGCAGCACAGTTGCAGCCTGCCCACCCCTGCCCCCTTCATGGCGGTGCCCCCCCCCCCACCCCCCCTCAAATTTTCTGCTGCAAACCCCCGAAGGAGCATCCAGCAGATTTTCTGCTGCCAGTTCCCTGCTGCTCAGGCCCGCCCATGTTCCCACCCAAAAGACAAGCAGCTCAAAGTTTGTCACCGTTTTGGTGAGCGTTGTGGGGGTTGCTGATGCGCAGGCTCAGGGGAAACGTTGCTTGACGCAAAGCCCCGCACCATTTGGCTGTGATCGGCGCGGAGCTGCAGTGTGGCAATTTAGTCCCCTTCCAATTTAATGGAGCGGTGCCATTTTGCAACCGCGGGGATTGCCTGCAGTCCTTTATGCCAACCCCCTGTCCATGTTGCATCAGCAACCCCGCTCCCTACCTCTGCCACGTTTTTTTCCCTCGGGGGGGGGGGGGTGTTTGCTGTCCCAAACCCCCCCCCCCAGGTTGCCACAACCAATCAGTCAAGGTTGCCACGACCAATCAGTCAACTGTTCAAAAGGAAGCACAGAGCAAATGTAGGTCCGGACCAATATCAGACTCACAATTATCCAATCTGGCAAATGAAATGTTAGTACTTAACCGGCTGCTGATGGTGAGTCCCAACGATGGTGGTCCCCATGATGGTGAGTCCCAATGATGGTGAGTCCCAATGACGGTGAGTCCCCACGATGGTGAGTCCCAATGATGGTGAGTCCCAATGATGGTGAGTCCCCACGATGGTGAGTCCCAATGATGGTGCGTCCCCACGATGGTGAGTCAGTCAAGGTTGCCACGACCAATCAGTCAACTGTTCAAAAGGAAGCACAGAGCAAATGTAGGTCTGAACCAATATCAGACTCACAATTATCCAATCTAGCAAATGAAATGTTAGTACTTAACCGGCTGCTGATGGTGAGTCCCAATGATGGTGGTCCCCATGATGGTGACTCCCAATGATGGTGAGTCCCAATGAGTGAGTCCCACTATCGGCGTTCCGCCGCGCTGAAGTGCCGGACCCGTTTCGGCCGAGCCATAGCGCCGCCGAAGGCTGTGGCGGGCAATTCCCTTCAACCGCTGTTAATGGCGGCGTGAGGGTCGTAGTGGGTTGCAAACCTGCTGTCAGAAACGATACGGACCAAATCCAGGAAGAAGCTCCCGGGCAGCAGGTTGGAGGTATAGATGCAGGTACTTTCATGGATTGCATCCCACTCCGCCTTCCCTAAAGTCCATGTCTGCCTGCCGTACAGATCACTCAACTGCATGCAAATGGGCGTACTGCAGATCTTCGCCACGCTGAAGTGCTTCAGCAGCTCAATCTTGTACTTGTCAGAGTCCTCTCTGAACGCGCTGGTGTCGGCTAAAACCTTGTTGCCCAACAGGTCCATCAGGGGCGTGTTGACCTCGGTGCTGTGCACCCGGGCCTCAAAGAGCCACTGCCTCAGGCTCTTGAAGCCATCGTTGGAGAAACCCCGAAATGACTTCCTTCTCGCGTGTCCAAGTGCGGCCCATTGCAGCCAGCATGGCCGTCACCACACGCAGCTGGTACGGCACTTCACTGCACAGGCTCCATGTTCTGCCACTCTCAGTGACCAAAAGACAATGAGGATCGAAGGGTTGGTCAGTGCCTGCAAAGTAACAGGTTGCGTGTAGCAGGGTCCGTTACTGTCCAACAGGCGAGCGGTCTGCTCCTTGCCGCGTGTGCCCTCGCTGGTGTGCACAGTTGTGCTGTGCTGTGCCGTGCGGTGCTAAATTGTGCTGTGCTGTGCCATGCGGTGCTGAGTTGTGCTGCGCTGTGCCGTGCGGTGCTGATTGGTGCTGTGCTGTGCCGTGCGGTGCTGAATGGTGCTGAGCTGTGCCGTGCGGTGCTGAATGGTGCTGTACTGTGCTAAATGGTGCTGTGCTGTGCCGTGCGGTGCTAAATTGTGCTGCTGTGCCGTGCGGTGCTGATTGGTGCTGTGCTGTGCCGTGCGGTGCTAAATTGTGCTGTGCTGTGCCGTGCGGTGCTGAGTTGTGCTGTGCTGTGCCGTGCGGTGCTAAATTGTGCTGTGCTGTGCCATGCGGTGCTGAGTTGTGCTGCGCTGTGCCGTGCGGTGCTGATTGGTGCTGTGCTGTGCCGTGCGGTGCTGAATGGTGCTGAGCTGTGCTAAATGGTGCTGTGCTGTGCGGTGCGGTGCTAAATTGTGCTGCTGTGCCGTGCGGTGCTGATTGGTGCTGTGCTGTGCCGTGCGGTGCTAAATTGTGCTGCTGTGCCGTGCGGTGCTGAGTTCTGCTGTGCTGTGCCGTGCGGTGCTGCATTGTGCTGTGCTGTGCCGTGCGGTGCTGAGTTGTGCTGTGCTGTGCCGTGCGGTGCTGAATGGTGCTGTGCTGTGCCGTGCGGTGCTGAATGGTCCTGTGCTGTGCCGTGCGGTGCTGAATGGTGCTGTGCTGTGCTGTGCGGGAGAGCTCAGAGAGAGACCTGGGAAACAGGGCAGAGACGTTGCCTGTTCCTGGGGTCGTGAACGCGTTGTTGCCGGGCTCCTCCGGAATCCTCGGATAGGCGATAGATCAGTGCAAGGATACCTGTGAGGAAAAATAGGTCCTGATCTTGGGGATACAAATGGGTCGGCTATCACTGCGGCACACTGATCGAGCAGCTAAGTTGTACACACACAAGGACCTTTTCTTTCTTGCTCTTATTTGTTTCTGACTGTGTTATTTTTGTCCTCTTCTTGCCACATTTTCTGTTTATTGTTTACAGTGAGTTCTCGTGAGTTCTTGCTGACGGGACGAGTTCTTGTTTTCGGGATGTCGGGACCATTTATTATCGGGACAGTTTGCAGTTGAAACTTATCTTTATGTTTATCATTTGGCTTTCAGTTTCAGGTGAAGTCTACCTGCTGAATGTAGTGATTCCATAAAAGATTAAAATTCACCAAATGGTAAAAGTTTATCCATGTAACAATGAAATGACATCTTCATAAGAATCCCAATAATTCTAAAACATTGGTTCTCATTTTCTTTACATATATCCACCCATACAAAAAACCATGTACTATTTTGTCTCACTTGTTGTCCTCCACAAGCCTGTCGCTCTCCTGTCGCATCCCTGTCGCCTTCCTGTCGCCTTCCTGTCGCCTTCCTGTCGCAAAAAGACACCCTGCCGCTCTCCTGTCGCTCTCCGGTCGCTCTCCTGTCGCTCTCCTGTCGCTTTGTCCTGTCGCTTCCCTGTCGCTTCCCTGTCGCCGCTAGCCCTGTTGCCCTCCTGTCGTCTTCGTTTCGCTTTCCTGTCGCTTATCCTGTCGCTATGTCTTGTTTCCTGTCGCTTCCCTGTCGCCACCCTGTCGCCACCCTGTCGCCGCCCTGTCGCCCTCCTGTCGCCCTCCTGTCGCAGCTCTCCTGTCGCCTTCCTGTCGCCTGCCTGTCGCTTCCTGTCGCTTTCCTGCCGCTTTCCTGCCGCTTTTCTGTCGTCTTCCTGTCGCCACCCTGTCGTCTTCCTGTCGCCACCCTGTCGCCTTCCTGTCGCTCCCTGCCGCATTTTGCCGTCGCCTGCCTCGCGTGGCCCGAATCTAATGTGTTGGTTTGTTGTGTTTTCAAACAAAATGAAGCAGGTTTTGCTGCAAAATGTAAAGCAGCAAGTCCCCCAAAACACCAATACCATGCAATGAATGTAATCTAACACAAGGGGTCCGCAGAGAGATATTGCAGACATAAATAAAAAACTTCGCATGTTTGAAAAACCGGGACAGAACCCTCTATGCAAATTGACCCCTTACTAACAAACCACATGTGAAACTGCAACTATCAATTATCAAAAAAACAAAGAAATGTTCCAACACATAGAGCTTGCTATAAGCGTCCGGTTTTTCGCAAACCTTTTTTATTCAACTTTCTCCAATATGGGCAGATACCAATCCAATATCATAAAGCATCATGTCAAGCACCAATGGCAAAGAAGGAACATCTTCCGAAAATGTGACTTTATTTTACATTCACATTCACATTTGTTAAAGCCAATCCCTTTGTTGAAATCTCTGGTGTAATGCACCGCACCTCAATATGGCTAAAGAATTCCTTCATCAATTTATCAAGCATCTTGAAAAAGAGCGGAACAGGGAAAACTAGGGCCCGCGCTTCTTTGGGGTATGCATGCCATACAGTACGGCTGCCACCCTTTTGCAGCGGCATCCAGTCAATGCATATAGTGAGAAAAAGTCACTGCCATGTCTTTCTTGGAGGTCTTGATCCAGGCCAAGCCCCCCTAAAACCCTTTTGTTGATGTTGAGCCTGACTTAAGTATTTTTATCTCTCTTTTAGAGCTTAAAGTACACTTTCTCAAAGTAACTAGGGTTATAACCCTAGCCCCCCCATGAAGTTCACCCCTAACACTCAACTGAGCGGAGGTATCATCCCTCATGGAGGTTATACCAAAATAAAGTAGGCATTTCATGCCTAAGGCCTTGAAGGTTAAGCCTAGTGGTCCCCCACCCCAAGACCCCTATACTCAACTGGTTCTACCACTTATTGTGGTCCTACATTTTCACTATTTCTGAATCCAGTTGCTTGGCCAAGTCATATTCTGTGTCTGGCCTAACTCCTTTGCCCCACATTCCTAACCAACTCCATTTCATACAAACGAGTGCACATGAGGTGCTTGATGCTAATTTGGAGGCAAGAGTCATGCCATTTTACACATCAAAATCATTTGTTTTATCCCATTGTGATTGAATCTTTGTACTTAAGCCTGCTTTGTCTATTTGCAGCCCTTTTGTGATACACTGGACTTCAAAACTATTCATTGATTCGATCCACATCCTGTTCTTGCTCTACTTGCTGCTTTGGTTCTGTTTTCCAACACCAAAACCTGCAGCATTTCATCAAAACTATTAAGGAACTAATCAAGAACATCTTTCTGGTAGCAGAGGCAACCCTTGAGAGCCTTTCGAACCGACTCTGAGAAGTACACAAGTCAAACCCAGCAAACAATATGTCCACACCATCAGTACAACTGTCCGCCAGGACTTGGCCTATTCGGAGTGTACAAGTACAACTGGGCAGCAGTGGGCCCTTCTCAATGAGTGAGCCCAAGGTCAGAGTTGCATCTGGGTCCCAAGAAGATCTGGTTCACAGGAGGGCGGAACAAGAAGCGCCCAGACAAATACCTATACCCTTAACGACAGAGGCCTTGGCGGCCCGTGACGACAGCCTGCAGCACCTTCGCCGAAGATTCGCTGTCTCCATCTCCCGTTCAGCCTGCCGTGCATCTTCGTCTGCGGCAGTTGGAGTCTCTGAGGAACAGGACGAACTGAGAAGGAGAATGGACGAGTACCTGCTCCACGAAGAGTACTACAAGTCCGTCCGAGGGGAAGATGGAGAGGAACCACTCAAAGCCTTGGGATCCCCACCACATACGGACATGGGTTCCTATCCTTAGCCCGGCCCACCTACAGACCTGGCCGACACTGTGTCTCTACCCAGGCGACTGAGAGGGCCAACATGGCGTCCAGAGCTGCCAACCACTAGCAGGAACCCTGAAGTGTATCCAGCTTATGTGGAGGATTCCCATCTCCCAGAGCCAACTTATGGTGCCCTGGACAGTACGGCCGAAAGACTGGCCAAACTACTATCTGGGTCCGAAGATTAGGATGTGACACCCCTGTCTGAGGCTGTCAAGGCAAAATTAGGTATCACTGAACCCTTACCCCACCCAGCGTCTGCCTCACCCTCTCCCGGATTGAGGACGCTTGCTGAAGATCTCAAACGATCAAGGGTGTTCAGGTTGCTACCCAATGTCACTTGCCCCAGCCCTTTTCGTCCCCGTGCCAGGACAGGCCCCATCGCTGAGCTACAGGACGTGCCCGTGACAGAGAATGAGAAAAAGGGGCTAACCGCACTGGCACCCCTCGCTGGCATACCCCCCCCCCCCTTCAGGCCTAACATCAGGGGGTGTGAAGAGTGGCAAACCACCTGCCAAGGCGAACATCCAGTTGGAATTGCCCGAGTTCGACCCGAAAAAACTGCCCGAATGGGCCGAGGAATTTGCCGAGTTTCTTTTGCTTACCGGCCAATCTCATGTGGATGTGGCCACTAAATGTTCTCTTTTGAAACGCTCATGCAAAAAGAAATTTTTGCAAAAACAGGTGAAGCAGATTGTGAAAACCTGTTCAATATGGGCCGAGGTTCTCCAAAGACGGGAGAAAACGTTCCCGGTCTATGAAACTGACCTAAGTGTACACACACAAATTGAGGAGCTTCCTATGCTCCCTGAATTTCCTTCCGCTGCGCGAGTCTCTGAATATGTGTGCGACCGGGAGTATCTGTTCTTACGAATGAACGTGGGTTCCTATGGAGCCACAAAACCCCCCCTGTGGCTCATGAGTAAGATCCCTACACGTACGTGGGACGATTGCCGCACCACCTCAGAGAGGAAGAGTCGGACCCACACGTACGATGACCTTGTGGACCTGCTGATCGAGCTTGCCCTTGAGAGGGAGAATCACTCCCATATGGAGAAATTCCTCAAGAGACACCTAGGTCGAGGTGGCGCCCCTACCCCTGAACGTGGCGTAGGGAAGGGACCTAAAAATCCCACTAACACCAACAAGGGTGGTGGTAAAGGGAGGGGTAACCTACGTGCCATGAATGAGGTTAAACCTGAAACAGGTACACCCCCATTCTTCTACTGTAAGCCTGTCAATGACGAGGGAGGACCTTGTCATGCCCCTAACTGCGACCACCACAGTGGTTGTATGCTGCAACTGAAACGACAGCAGCATTCCAAGGATGGGAAAACGCTGACCCATCAAGATCATTTCAGGTGTACCATCACCTGTGGTTACTGTGGCAAACGTCGTCACTACGAGGACGAATGTCACATAAAAAACGTGAAAGTCACAAACACAAACGGCAGGAGGCTGAACGCCAGAAGGCCCAAACACCCTCCAGAACTCCCCAGAATGGGGATAAGGGTGGTAAAGGAGGAGGCAAGGGAGGTGGCAAGGGTGGAAACCTCAACCCCCAGAGGCGCTCATCGGCGCCCTCTATTTCTCCCTCTCCTGCCGATGTTGACCCCAAGAAGCGCCCACAGGGGGATAACGCCTCCCCTGAGGGGTCTAACTCCAAGAAGGGGCGACTGGCTTGGATGGCCAAGTCCCTCATGGCTACAGGGGTACACGTGAAATTCCTTGCTGAGGAGTAGGGGGGCGGCTTTGAAGAGGAGGACTTGGTTTTCTGGATCCTCATGAAAATCGGGGATCAAGTTTCTCGAGCAGTGCTTGACACCGGCGCAACACTTTTTATAGTGGCCCGGCGCCTGCTGAAGACTGTCAGGAAAACTAGGACAATGGCCATAAGAGTAGGGGATGGGCGTACCAGTCGGTCCTTGGGGGGTGTCGATGCGACTATTTGTCTTGGCGACGAAACAGTGACCCAACAGTGCAGAGTGTTGGACACTGGCGCCTTTGACATCGTCATTGGCACCGACTTCCTACGAAGAAACCCCGAGGTAAAAATGCTGTCTCTCCAACGCCCCTATTCTCTACACTGCGACTTTGGCAGTGGGCTCTTCTCCGTACATTTGAAGCTGTCAGGAAGAAAAGATTCTGGGCTGCGCTACACAGCCCAGACTAACTATCGTACTGAAAACTACCAATTGGCCCGTCACGTTCTTGAGTATGCACTGGTGGCCCTTCAGGTATCCCTGGATGAGATCAAGGTGGAATTGTTCGCGAGCCAGCAACAGCACATCATGCAGTTGTATTGCTTGAAACATTGCAATACCGCTTTCCGTTTCTTCTGGAAAGCAATGGGCCTAGCGTATGCTAACCCTCCCTTCTCCCTGCTGGCGAAGGTTCTAACCAAGATTGCTTATGAGGGAGGAAGGGTTGTCTTGTGCACCCCTGACTGGGGTTGTTCAGGCGAACACGCTTATTGGCGCCGAATGCTGGACCGAATGACGGTGGGAAGAGAAAACTCTCTGACGGTCCCATTTATGTGCCTGACGATTTAGACACAGCTATGCAGGCCCCTGAATGGGCCAGTTTCTTATCCATTGTCGATGGATCCCTCAACCCTGTACCCGTGTGTGATCTGGATCTGGTGCTACTAAAAGAGGTCATGGCTGAAAATCCTGGCTTGACCGTTTTTGATCTCAAAAAAAGATCTCCCGAGCACCTATCTGCCATGCTTACAGGGTGTGAATCCCCTGATGGCGACCTGGAACCTGCTGCTGTGAAGGAGGATGCTGACGACCAACTGTCTGAAATCGCGCGCTCCATCCCCCCTGTTGATCCCAGCTGTGTTGAACTCAAGCACAGTGCCTTCTTGGCCCAGCTGCTGCTGGAGGCAGTAGACCTAGGGTCAACCTCAGAACCAACTTCCACTGTTGGGAAACCTGTGTTGCACATGCAGCATACTTGCTCAGGTGAACCCGTGGCTCACAGTCCTGATGCTTTAGCGCGGCCTGCTTCTAATAACATGCCACTGTCGGAATATGACACTCAGGAACTCAGACGGCTGTTGTACGTCAGGGCCAAAGGTATTGAGCGCCAAGAACAGCTGCAATACCTCAGACAGACCTGGAAATCCTCCATCTCCTCCGGGGAAGGCGATGATTCCTACACACTACCTGACCCTGAGATACCCCTGGTGTATTCTCTGCACTATGGGCAGCAATGTCCCCCTGAGTGGGATGAAGGCTCAGTACCTGCCGAAACGGCTGATCGGCAGAAAAAGAAGGAGCATGGTAAGAGCAACCTCCATGCCGAGGAGGATTTCCTGCAGAAAATCGAGAGTCTGAACCTTGACCCCCGACTGAAGACACTGCTCCTAACCTATGAGGAGGTGTTCGGCGCCCTGCCGCGTCCCCTGTCCTGTAAAAAACTGGTCGAGATGGACCTGAAACTGAAGCCTGAATTTGAGAAGACGCAAGTGAGACGACGTCCCTATCCAGCTCCTCAGGAACAGGTTGAAGAAATCGAGCGCCAGATCCAGGAATGTATTGATGCTGGCCTCGTGGAAGAATATAAGAAAAAGGACTACCCCCATCACTGCAGTCCCTGCTTCCTGCTTGCAAACCCTGGATCGACTGCCCTACGACTGGTTGTTGACCATGGTGAGGTCAACAGGAAAACCCAGAATCACTCAGGGAGTATTCCCAACACGGAAAGCGCCCTGGAGTGTATTGCTAAATGCCCGTACAAAACCAAAATGGACAAACGCAGTGGTTTCTGGCAGGTTGACGTAACAGCCGCAGCCCAGGAAGTGCTGGCCTTTATAACCCCTAAGGGTTGTGTGTTTAAGTGGAAGGTCATGCCTTTTGGGGTGGCTAATGCGCCGGCACTCTTCCAAGAACTGATGAACAAAATTTTGTACATATTGAGGCGCAGACCTCTAGTACAGGAGTTGATTTCCCGAGGGGCAGAAATGGAGGCCCACATCGATGACGTGAGTTTGGGTACCAATGCCCAAGAGGACAATGTCCTTCTCCTTCGTGAGTTTTTCATTGTTTGTCAGGAAAGCCATCTCCGAATCAAACTCGAAAAAAAGCGAGATCATGAAAGAGGAGATGGAGTATTTGGGTTTTGACGTGGGGTATGGCTGGTGAAAACCACCCGCGTCTAAGATGCAGCCCCTGAAGGACATGCAGATTCGCGATGACCCTAAGAAGGGTCTACACGACGTGAGGAGTTTTTTTGGGGCCTGTAACTTCTATAGGCGACACATCCACAATTTTACCTACTCCTCTGCCCCTCTCACTGACTGAACCAAGAAAACTACTCCCTGGAGGTGGACCGCCAGAGAGGAGGAGTGTTTCCAGGAGTAGAAGAAGAAAATTGCCTCCTCCAAGTGCCTGGGCGTACCCTGCCCTAAGGGCGAGATAGTCCTGATCACTGATGCCAGTGATATAGGGGGGGCTGGAACGATATACCAATGGCAGGAGCTTAACCCAGCTGAACTAACCCACTGCCATTATCGTGCTAGTGGACTGAACCGTGATTGCTCCCTGAAGCACGACTATCCTTCCAATGAGTGGCGACTTGTACCACTGGGACACTGGAACTGGAAATGGAACCAGGCGCGTTCCAATTACAGCACCTACAACCAGGAACTCCTGGCCGGTATGTTGGTGCTTTCGTCACAGTCCCGACTCCTGGGATGTAAGCCCATTGTCTGGCTCTGTGACCAGGAACCGATGAAGTCCTTTCAGAAGGGCCCACCACCGGAGATAGCAAAACTAAAACGGTGGTGGACTTACCTTAGCCGGTTCGGGCTGACAGTCCATCATATTCCTGGTATAAAAAATGAACTGTCTGACTACATATCGCGCAACAACTTCGATGCGCTTATCGGTCAGAGCTCTGAAGCACTCACCAAAGAGGCTTTCCAGCGTATGGATGTCCAGCTTGGATGCCACTGTCGACACACATCTGCTCCTCCGCATAGCAAGGCAACCACTTGACAAAGCCACCGCGACGAGCCTCGGCACCCAGGCACTGCTGCTCTGGAAAGCCCTTCGCAGCCTTCCCACCTACGTCCAACTCCACATCCTGAAACAAGAGTCCCACAGACACCAATACAGAAATGGTAAGGTCGACAACCAGGCAGTACACCAGCGCACAACGCACCTACCAGCCCTCCAGATCCCTGACCCCGGCCGAAACCACACACACCTCCAACACATACCCCCTATACCCGAGCCCCATCAGACCCCGGACTGGGTACCAGAGGACGCCCCCTATTCCTCCCACGACAGAACATACCACTACCCCAACCCCATCCAGCATCTCGCCCGCGTGCTCGGCGACGCAGACAGCCGGGCGCACATCCAGGAGCTCCAGGACAGACTGCAAATCCCCCTCTACCACTCAGCGCTGCGCCCAGCAAACGTCCCAGCCCACCTCCAAAAACGACGCATCCGGCTCCTCAGGGAGCAACTACCATTCCTCACCAGGGTCGCCAGATGGCTCGCCCGCAAACACATCCACGTCCCCGAAGAACACACCCGTTGCCCGTGCGACCACACCACCCCGGAGGACTGGGAACACTTCAAGAAATGCCCCCTCCATACAGGCAGGGACACGCTAGTGGGCTGGTCCCCGGCGGAAGCCCTACGACAACACGAAGGATGGCCAGCCCACAGCCACACACACCAGGCCACCGAACACCTCTTCCGGGATCCCCTGGTCAAAGAAGCCACCATGAGAGGGGCGGTGACACAGGCCCTGCACCAACACCTCACCAAAAAAACGGAAAGCCCCATGGAGGCAGCAGCGCACCTCCAGCTAGAGGCAGTCCGCAGAGCAGCGGCCCAAATGGTACACCGCAAACACCTCCTATTAACACACGCGGAGCAACTCACCGACCCCACCGCCAGGGAACACATGCAGCGTCTCATCCATTACCATGCCGTGCATGACCCAGACGTCCACTAACCCACTCCGCCCCCGCACGCACCCCCCATCTCCATCCGCAGGCCTCCAAGACACCAGCACAGCGCCCCGAGGCTCATCTCTCACCCAAGAAGCCACCCGGCACCGCCCAGCCCGGCCAAGCCCAACCAGGGCCCACCATACGTTGACGTAGATGCGCAAGACCCCGGCAGCCCATCCAGCCCACCCCCCCCGGACCCGGGGCACCCCCCCCTCACACCGGCCACCATCCGCGACCGCAACCTCCTCCGAACAACCCTCCAAGGCAGGGCCCCGACCACCCCCCTGGGCTGGTACCGCCTACAAGACGACTGGACCAAGCTCACGGTCAAAGCCCTCCGGGACCTGACCACCCCAGGCAGCGGCCTCCACGAGGACATCGTAGACCTCGTACTCTGGCGAGCCCGCAAACACACCCAGGGCCAACACGTCTGGATCCCCCCCATATAGGGGGGGGCAGGCCCTGACGCACGACACCGGCATCAACGTCACGCGTCGAGGGACCGTACGCCTACGACGGGCCCCAGCAGAGAAGGACCACCCAGCGGACCGGAACCGCCCGGAGCAGTGGGAACAGGCCACCGCACCAACCCGCGACACCGCCCTCCGCGCCGCCGGCCTCCGCACCCCAGACGACGACCTTCCCCCCCCACCTACAGACAGTGACCACCCCCCGCCGGAGGTCTGGGTTACAGTCCTCGAGCGCGGGCACTATTACGTGATAGCCGCTACCGCTACGTCCCCCGGCCCGCAATGGCTCATCAAAGGGACAGACACCATGTTCGCCCCAGGGACCGCCCCACCAGGGGCAGTAGGGGACCCCACCACCCAGCACAGGGTCCTCAGGGGCATCCTCCAGCCAGGGGACAAGCCCCCAGCCCGCGCCTTGGCCCAAATCACCTCAGGGAAGGCGGGCTACCACCTGGGATTGGCCATGCTCTGCCTGACCCACTGGATCCAGCGCCGCTGGCCACCCACGGGGACCGTGCCCTGGGTTTGGGCCATCCCCACTGCCCACAACCAAGTCGAGGCGGGCCCTGACACACGACCAACCCCCCCCCCCCCCGACCGCAGCAATCCCTCACCTGCGGGTACCATGCCATCCACAGGGTCCTCAACCGCGTGGGTCTTAGCCCAAAGCTAGCATACCCCCTCCCCACCACTGACCCAGAGGTCCACCAGATACGCAAGCTCGTCTGCGAAATCCTTGCCGCGGCAGCAGAAGACGGCAAGCTTCTCCTCCAAACCGCCCGGCCTACAACTGGCCACGCAAGCGCGCCGCGGCGAGCGGACACATACACCGACAAAGCACACCCCACCGCACAATCCCCGCCCATGCCCCTCCCCTCTCGCTGCTCACCCGGAGACCCACACACGCCCACCATCGCGCGCACCCCCGGGCCCCGCGACACGGGCCTCCCCCACCTGCCCGAACACCAGCACACGCCCGCCACACACCCACCCGCCAGACACCCCTCACCACCCCCCACACTCAACAACCCACACACACCCGCCGAGAGGAGCCCCGCGCCCCGCGGCACACCCATCCCACCCAGTGGCCCGCCCACGCCCCCCGCACACACCCCAGAAGACCCAGGCCCACCCCCCCCGGCCCCTGAATGCAGCCCACGCGAACTGTTCCCCCCCGCGGACACCAACCCACACAACCTCGCACATTGCAGGACCCGGGCCCAGCCAAGCCCAGAAGGAGAAGGCCACAGCCCCCCGCCTCCCTCCCCCGCCCCTGCCGACCAGATCGGCCCGCCGGGCCGCCAGGTCACGGCTGGGGCCCCCCAGCCGCCCGCCCCCAACCTACAGCCCGAGGACATGCCCTCCATCCTCCCCGCCGTGGACGCAGCAGAAGCCGCCGCCCGCAAGCCCGCCCGCATCACAGCCCAACCCGCGTCCACCACCTCCTCCTCATCCTCAGCCTCGTCCACCTCCTCCACCTCATCCTCCGAACCCCCCCTCCCCGCTGCCCTCATCCTCAAGGCCACGGCAAAAGCCAAAGCCACGACCGCACGCACCGACCCCCCGACCCCCAGACAGGCAACTCGGGCACCCCGGCAACGCACCGGGAAGACCCCCGACCCGTGTAAGTGCGGCTAACCCCCATCTGCTCAGATTTTCACAGATCTGCCCCAGATTGACTACATTTTGGTCATTTTCTCTGCTTCGGCGGAATCGCCGCCTCGCAGCTCAGTCTCAGGATCAGACCTATATATTTCTGATATGCCGGATCTGAATCCGCGGTCCATTCATCGTAAATCCGTCGCGTTCCGATCATTTACCTGGAATCGCCAATTGCCGCTGATGCGCGCCCGAAGCCAAATCAGCCAAATAATTTTTCACAATCGGATTTATATAAATCTTTTCAGACAGATATGGACACTCAGATGTACTTAGGATTATCCGCATCAATTTTCTTCATAGACTGGGATTTTCTGCCGGATAACAATCAGCATGGATCTTGCTTCCGTTGTTGCTGCTCTCGCCTCCGTTGGTGTCCGTGTATCCGGTTCTACCCCCGACAGCAGCGTTCAGGTCCACTCCTCGCGTGCCTGCCCCACTGGTCTTGCCGGCCCCGAGCCCTCCGGCACCTTCCACGACCCAGGGCAGCACTTTCATGGTAGCAGAGGCTACCTGAATGTTGCTTCAGTTGTCTCTGCTCCACAGCCCGCTCCCCAGTACGGCCCCGTAGACCCCGCCGCTTCTGGAGAAGTAACGATTACGCTGCCATGGTGCTGCGCGAACAAGGCCTTGAGAGGAATGCCTTGCGCAAGCCCAAGCTGCCCAAGAAGGGCGCACATCAGCAGCTGTGGAGGCCCAGATTACCATTATGATCCCAGTCGAAATTGGCCATCGAGCAGCTGGAATTTGCCGGCCTACGACGATGGCAACGCTCCGGTGGAGCTTACGGACCTGGCAGGTACCAACCGTCCTTACGGAGGTCCAACAATTGAGACCATTGACGCCGATGTGAACGACATTGAGATGGGTGGTCCAGGTGAGGTACCTAGCTATAATTGACCAGCCTCTTGGGCACACTGGGGCGACCATTTGTCCCCAGAAGTGACCCGTAACCTTGAGGCCCTTGAGGCCCTTTGTCTCTTAGCCACGTCTAAGCTGATCGAACAAGAAAGAATCGCCTCTGATTTTTTAATGGAATATTTTTTCCTCCTTTAGGACGAAATTAATACCAGGATGTGGTGGCGTTCTCAAGAAGATGACTCTTTTGCCATTTTTTTGCAGATCTGGAAGGCAAGCCCCTTCCCGAAGGAGAAGGGCACGGCACCTGTTCCCGGGCCCTCCGCCCCTCATCCCCCTGTTTCCATCCGCGACGATCTAGCCGCCGCGGTTGAGGAAGGAATTTTAGAGGCGGCCAGGCAGGCAAGCCTGGAAATTAGGGCTGAAGGAGCTCCCCAAGTGGACTCCTGGCTGCGGACCACCGAGATCAGCGGTCCGACAGCCTGCTCAGGCCCTTCAGGACACGGTATGTACTGTGCTGCCGACTGCTCCTGCAGATTCTAGCGAGATGCTGAGCTCCAAACGCTCAAAGATCAGATGCACCTCATCATTGAAACGCTGGGAATAAAAAATCTTTTCAAGACGCACATGCGTTCTGAGGGCGCCTCATCGGTGGAACAAGCAACAGAGCCGTCAGAGGAGGCGACAGAAATTTTTTCAATTGCTCCTTCGGTGGACTCCAGGACCACCGATGCAAGGATCAGCAGGACCAAGCTAAAGGAAAGGGTTAAAATCTCTCGTTCTGAGAGTAGGACGGCGAAGGCTAGGACTGAGGCTCAGAATGCCAAGCGAACCGCCTCCCGTACTGCCCCTCCTGCTGCTGATTCCAATACCTTAGCCCAGCTGTTACTCGCCCAGACCCTCGCCGGAGCTGGTGTGGCAAATGATGCCGCCAAGGTGTCTGCCATTACGGCCGGTGTTGGGCTGGATTCGCTTCTTAATCCTACTTCATTGCGACTTCGTCAGGTTGCCAAGCAACCGAAGTATAATGGGAACCCCCGACGTTGGCCTCAGTTCCAACGGGAATTTAAACTGTGGGTTAAGACTCAAAAACTCCAAGATGATCAGTTCCTGATGGCCCTCTTGGATTGCCTTGAGGGAGCGCCGGCCAACACTTGGCTCAGGACTTGGAGTGATCGCGAGGATACAAGTTCCCCCCTTACCTTTGATGAGGTGTGGGAACAGTTGGAGGTACGTGGATCCCGGCTGCCAGAGGACCATTACCACCAAATGTTGAAGAATTTTCCTTCATTCTCGCGATTAATCTTGCACGAAGTGCAAGACAAAAGACAGCGCTTCTGGAATTTAGTGGAAGAAGCTGAACATTCAGGCGAAAAATTTTCTAGTGCCGAGGTGAAAAATCTGATTTTTGACAAGATCCCCTCAGAAACTGCCGCCACCCTTCGGAACAGACAGTCCGAAGCAAAGGTCAAGACCTGGTGGGCGGAGGTGGAAGGCTTCGATGCCTCTGCCAACAGGTTTTCAGTCAGGGAGGCACTTCAAAAGTGCTCCCCCACGTCCTTCTCCAAGGTGAAATTCACTGAGGAAACGTGGAAAATCAAGTTTAATGAACACGAGGATCGGGACTTGTTTGTCCAAGTCCTCAACAGGGGAGTAAGTTTCCATGGCCATCGCCTGAAGGCCAAAAACTGGGTGTTTTCGTTCACCCCGAAGGAACTCTGGGAAGAGGTTGAGCGGCTCGCCGACGCCGCCAATCAGAATTTCCATGAGGGTCTTGGGGGAAACAAGAATACCCAGCAAAACACCGGAAATGGGGCCCAAAAGGGCAATAAAAAGGTGAATGACACCCGGAATGTTCAGCAACACTGTAGCATCTGCCTTCTTTTAGGTTCTACGAACCGAGCTAAGACGCATTCTACTGATAATCACCGATGGTCTCCTTATGATCACAAGGTGATTGGTGAAAATATCAGTAATCCGCAGAATTCAGACAGGAATGACAGACAGGTGCACGGTGGGAAGGCTGGAAAAGGGAATCCGACCCCCTCCGGTGGAAACAAAAATCCTGGAGGCCCTGGCGGGTCCCAAGGCACAGGAAATCGGACTCCATCCGGCTCCGGTGGGCAGCCGAACGGCCAGAAAAATCCCAATAGCAACGCCGGAGGCGGAAATCGAAATCCAGGCCAAACCCCTCAATCCGGTGCAAACAAGGGAAATGCTCCAGGATTCCAGGGTAAAGGTAAGGGAAATCCTTCTGGGACCCCTTTCTCTGGTAAGGGCAGAGGGCGTGGCGACGGTGGAGGTCCATCATCCAGCGGCCGTGGCCGTGGACGTGGAAAGGGCAACCATCGTGTGGATCAGGTCTCAGGTGCAGATCAGGTGTCCGATGCGGATCGAGATTACGTTGAAAATGCCTTGAATCCAGCAGATGATCCGTTCCAAGATGAGTGCGTCGACGAATCAGGGTGTGTCCACAATGTTAACGCAGCTACTGGAGGTCAGAACGCCTAGGGGAGCCACGAAAATCGCCCCTCCCCAGGCGATTTCAGGCATGATCCCCAAATTCCATCTCGACCACTACTTGATGTAGGGTCGCTTGTCTCCTCTCCCCTGGATCCGGCAGCGGATCCTTCTGTTGTAGTGGACGAGGTTGGTGTACAGTCCAAGCACAGGGCCCGTCAGTTTGTCACAAAGATGTGGGTCTCTGATTGCAAGGGCAATTTCCACCTCGCCACTTGTTTGTGTGACAATGGATCAGAGGTAAATCTCCAATCCAATTCTTTCTTACCCGACGACTGCGTGTGTGATTCGCTTTATCCTGTTACCCTCGAGGGAGTTTCTGGACACTCTCTCGCAGGTGGGCAACGCGGTTGTTATATATCAACTCATTTGGTCGCTCAAGACCTTTGGGAAGAAGGCAATGTGGAGGAAGTTATCCTTAAGGATGACTACTTCTATCGTGCCGACATAAAGTATGACCTTTACTTGGGCCATCCTTGGCTTAGCAAGAACAGGGTGGCGCCCGTAGGTCATCGGCGTCGTTTTTTGCTGGAGTCAGGTCCCTTGGAGCGTCCTGAATTTCGTTTTTTGCACGCAGGGTTTAAAAGTGCAGAAGAATTTTTGAAGCGAAAGGTTACACCAAAGTTTGGCGAAGATGTCACCATTGCAGAGGTGAATGGGAGTGCCGATTACTCCCGAGAGTTAGAATGTCTTCGTAGGGACTCCCAGCCACGACGCCCTTCGCGCTGGCACTCTTCATCCTACAGAGTTGTCGACAAATGGCGCGATACAATTTGTGAATATTTTTATGAACACCATTCCTTTTGGCCACAGTATGATGCCTTTGCTAACCGCGAGAACAAGCGCGTTGACAAGCATTTTCGCGACGCTTGAACCCATAAATGGGACAAGAAGTTGTGGATTAATCCTCCGTTTCACTTAATCCAGCAGGTCATCCACAAAATCAAGCAAGATAAAACCCAGGCGATTTTAGTTGTGCCCTTGTGGGACGACAAGCCTTGGTTTCAGGAATTGCAAGACATTTGTGTAGATTACATCGAACTTCCCAGGAAGATTAAGCTGTATGCCAGAGACGACACAGGTCCCTTGCCACAGCGGCCCTGGAGTTCGCTTGCATTCCTGGTGGATGGAAAGCTTTCTGACTCTGATTCTGCTGATTCTGGTACTGATTCCTGTGTTGGGTCTGAATCTGAGGTTGAGCGTGGTACTGATGATGAATCTAGTTTTTCTGATTTTTGTCCGTCAGATGCCCAAGGTGATCCAACGTCAAATGGATCCGCCTCGTCTCCCTCTTCCCCAATACGATCTACATCCAAAAGAATCTTCAGTGCACAGGCTAAGAAAAATTTTAAATCGCGCCGCAAATTCAGAGTTTTTTATGAAAAACCCCGTGTGGAAGCTTTCATAGATCCTTTCGAGGAGCTGGATCACGAAGAGAATCTCTGGAATGTCGACACTCGACCCACCTATCTTCAAGAGGCAGTTGATACGGACCTTTTTAGGGACATCCGTAAGAAGATTCTTCCTGCCAAGGCCGAAGAAATCGCCAAAGTTTTTTCGACAGTAATTCCTGGCGATCAGGTGGACACTGAGTTGTGTTCCAAGAAAAGAGACAAGATTTTTGAGGAACGGAAGGACACAACCCTTTCGGGGAAGTTGATCAAAGACCCCCCTGTCCGTGGGCAGTTCGGTGAAGCCTTCATCGAGCTTCGTGAAGGTTACAAGGCGAAGAAACAGCGTCCTTATGAGAACCATGGACACAAACATGAGATACTCAGAAAAATAATCGAGAGAAATCTCAGGGAATTTGGTTGGCTTGAGGGTTGTATGACCAGCGAATGGTGCTGTGCACCCTTCACAGTCCCGAAGCCGCCGCCTGCAGACCAGAACACTATTGATGGTTGGCGAATGGTTGTTGATTTTCGCAACCTCAACGCCGAAACCAAGGCGGATTCACACCCCCTGCCCCTCATTGAGGAGGAAATCGCCAAGAGGGCAAGAGGTCGTTTGTTTTCTGTGCTGGATCTCCGTCACGGCTTTCACCAAATGCCGTTGAGCAAGGACAGCCGACCTCTCACCTGTATGTGCACGCCATGTGGCCCAGTCCAGTGGACGGTCATGCCCATGGGCCTGAAGAACGCCCCTTCGTTTTTTCAAAGAATGATGGAGGATGTGCTTTTTACAGCTCATCCTGAGCTTCGTGCCTTCGTGAGTGTGTACATAGATGACATAATCATCGCGACGGAGGGGGAGGGACTGACCGAAGCCGAGCTGGTGGCCCTACATGAAAAGCAGCTGAACCAGGTTTTGGACATTCTTGATGCCAATCAGCTGATTTGTGGGCCAAAGAAGGGAAAACTATTTTTAAAATCAGTCGAATTTTGTGGTTCTCTCCTTGAGAATGGCACCCGACGACCCAGTCCAGGGAAACTCGTCGCTATTCAGAAGTGGAAGCGCCCTGAGACGATCACGGAATTGAGAGGATTCCTGGGTTGTTGCAATTTTTACCACACTTTTGTGCCGAATTATGCCAAATTTGCTGCCCCCCTCACTGAATTATTGAAGGTAGGGAGAGATGCGGGCAAGGCAGGTTCAAAGGTTCGTGTCAAGTGGACTGACGAGTGCGAGGAGGCCTTCCATCACTTGAAGGCGGCCCTCTGCGAAGTCGCCACGTTGCATGTACCGAAATTCGACCGACCCTTCTACATAAGAACCGACGCTTCTAGGTACGCGATCGGAGCTGTCCTTGAACAGGTTGATGAAGCCACAGGTGATCATTACCCTCTTGCATTTTGGTCTCGGAAGCTAGCCCCACGCCAAATGCAATGGTCGCCGCGTGAGCAAGAAACCTACGCCATAATCTGTGCTTTGAAAAAGTACCAATCGTGGGTTGGCACCAATCGAGTCGAGGTCCTGACGGATCATCGATCTCTGGAGTATTGGGCCACCGAACACATTGATACTGTCGCGAGCCCAGCTGGTCGACGGGCCAGATGGCACGAATTTCTCAGTCTGTTTGACCTACATGTGTCGTATTTCCCTGGAAAACACAACACGGTAGCGGATGCTCTGAGCCGATGGGCTTACCCCGCTTCAGAGGGGCTGCAAAGTACCAACATCCATGGTACGGAGCAGGACCGCCACGTCGTGATCGAGTGGGATCAAGAAGAAAAAAAGCTCATCCGACGTGAATGCATGCAATGCGCTGTTAAACAGCATGCATTACCGTGCCATGACATCCTGGCCTTCTCAGATCCGGCGCATGCTCATGAAATCATAACCAAATCACTGAAAGTCGTGGAAAAAGTCACCGATCCCTCCTCAGGGAGTGTGAAACGGTTTGACTATACCCGACGTGTAAGTGGATTTCGGTTGATTCAGGGCATTAAGCGTCGAGATCCGGCCAAAACTCCACCCCTGCCGAAAGATTCCCTTATCATCCGTGACTGGACGAATGATTATCTGCATGATTCCATGTTTAAAGAGGTCTTTGCGAATCTCAAATCCAAAGATGCTCATAAGGATGGCATTTTTTCTGAATATTCGTTGGATGGGGGGAAGCTGTGGATGGAGGGTAAATTGTGCGTACCAGACGCCCTGGCCCCCCGAGTGTTAAACTGGTGGCACAAATGGGAGTCCCCCCACGCACATGGCCGTAGATTATGGTCGATGATTAAACATAGGTTGTTTGGCTCAAGGCTATATACTCATTGCATGAAAGTAGCCGCCGGATGTGCCCAATGTGCTGTCGCGACGCCACCCAGCGCAAAGAAGCACGGCCATCTGAGGCCACATCCTATTCCGGAGCGCCTCTTTAACAGAGTCACCAGTGATTTTTTCCATCTTGGTGAACTCGACGACGAAGAGTGCCATTGGACGAAAAAAAAAGTCAATGGTGTGCTCCTTATTCAGTGCCGTCATTCCGGCTACATTCAGGTGTTGCCTTGCAACATCGAGTCGATGACTGGCAAGGCTGCCGCCAAATGGTGCGCGCAGACCTGGATGGGAGGTTGGGACGTCCCATCCGAGGTGGTTACGGACTCAGGCAAAGAGTACACCTCCGAATGGTGGAAGGAATTATGTGCTCGCCTTGGAATCCACCACCTCAGGTGTGAAATCCACTCGCATCGAGCGCTGCCTGGCGAAAGAGCCGGCCGCTCAATTATAAATATGCTTCGTAAGGAGCTCGCGAGTGAAAAAGATTTCCATTGGCTTGAAGTTCTCTTCGCATTGCTTCGCCGTTACCACAACACGCCTTTGTACCATGGCCTTTCTCCAAATGAAATTGTCTTTGGACGAAAGAAGCGTTGGTGGAACATGCCGTTGAATAATCCTCGCCCTTGTAAAGATGCTTCGTTGTTTTTGGACGACGTCCAACGAGCAGATAAAACTGTCTCGAAATTAATCGATAAGCATCAAGCTGACTGGCTTTGGGTCCAGAATTAAGGCCGAAAAAACCCCCACAATTTTGAAGTCGATGATCGAGTTTGGCTTCGAAAATCCGAAACCACTCTGGGCGGAGATGATAAGCTTCTTCCCTTGTGGGAGGGGCCATTCGCTGTTACAGCGCGTCTAGGTGAGAACAGGTGGAGGATTCGTGTGGATGTCAGCAGGGAAATTGAAGTTTCGGGCGATCGCCTCAAGACAGAGATCCCCTCCCCCAAGGATCGGGTTAAACCCCTTTTTTGGACTTCGAAATTTTTGTCCGACCGGGTCATCGAAGGGGGGAAGTACGAACTCAAGAGGATTTTAGAAGCAAGACGTGACGAAAAGGGCGAATGGGAATTTCTATGTGAGTGGAGGGGCTTTGATTCCAGTCACAACAACTGGGAACCAGCCCATTCTTTTGTCCATGGGTACACCAAGGGGTTCATCGACTTCCTCAAGAAGCACCCCGAAATTGGCGTACTCCTGACAGACTGTCTGTCGAAACCAGACAGACAGGTGGAGAGCGACGGAAAAAGACCTGTGGTGAATCGAGATCCAGCCTTTTACGGCCCTCAGCAGCCACATTCCAGGGCTGATCCGTCGATCCCCCCTCCTGCGGTCAGGCCAGCCCAGGAGCCAAATGACGACCAAGCTTCGAGTTCGGCCGCTGATTTGCAGCGCCCAAGCCGTACGAGGGCCCCACCAGACAGGTTGGTGGTCACATGTATTCGTGCTTGGCCGAATTGAGGGAGATCCGTCGTGACTTGAGTCGCCGGTGCCCTAGATTGGCTAACAGTCGTCTAGTCCAGGGCGTCATGGCACTCGTCGCTAGGGCTCAAGGGTGTAGGTTCGAAACCCTTGCATGTCCAACTCCTACAAAAGCTCCAGCCTCGCCCCGTCGACCACTTATTCCAATGTCAGTGTTCTGACGACTTGATAAAACCACATTCTGCTCAATCCACTGTTCATTATTCCTGATTACATCATGATGTGGAGAACTGCGAATGTTTGATAATTTGACGCCAATCAACTTTTTATTGGTCTCCGTTCGGCAGACAAGGCGTAGATACGCTGCCGAAAGCCACGGAGTGTGCTGCCGTGTCCAGAAAAAACCAAACTCAGGCTTAATTCAGGCAGATTCGGGGTAATCTTGTCTCTGTTGGTCTGTGCATCTTTGGAATTTGGCTACTCGTGCAGATGGAAGCAAATGTACATAGTAAAAACGCTGGCCAGCGACATTCACCCCTACAGGCACCCCCTGTAGTACTGGCTGCACCAGATGCGACGCCAGGAACTCAGATCTTACCTTCATTTGCCGTGATGCGGAAGCCAAAGTCCAGATTCAGATCCAGGATCCTCAAATTTGCCTTGAATTTCTCAGGTTTGTCCTTCATTCTGCCATTGTTGCACGAAACCCCGACGTCAATTGTTCAGACAACCTTCAGACAGAGGCTCTAGGGACTTCTAAAAGCAACCTCTGAAGTCCGTAAGCTTCGTTGTATTTTTGGCACACGCCAATGTCAGCTCAATCCGACCTGAAACTGTCGAAAATGGTGAATCCAAGTGTCTTGTGGGACTCAATCGAAAGATTGGCCTTGTCCAAGTCGATTGACACCGCCGCCACTGTAAAAAAAGGACCATTCGGTGTCTCTCAGTTATATACTGTCAGTAAAGCGCCTTCAGCGAACCTTCGGCGCGTTACATGCCAAGGATCCAGGGCCAGCATGTCCCATCATGATGCATCATCACATGATCCACATTTTCATAGAATCTGTTGGATGCTCGCGAACCAACGTGCCGGAAGGCACAATTGAGCTGAATAAACGACAATATATATTAATTTTAGTCTAAACGAAGGTATTAGTAGTTTCAGTTCTAGACATTCCGCTTCATTTCACCTTCATCTTAGGGAATTTGCTGATTTTAGGACAATTTAGGTTGATTTCCTTGTCATCTTCTCTGATTCCTGGAAGATCTGTGCCCAACTAAGTGAACAGAAAAACATCCCTACCTTCTGTGGTTCACTTAGGGCCTACAGACTACATCTGTATTTGTTTTCCCTCTCTGTGATTGTTTCATCTCCTTCATCTCTGCTCAAATTGATTCCCAATCTTGCTGAATCTTGTGATCATCCACCAGATGCGCCAAATCTGAAGCACATGCTGCACTTTTCAGAACGAGAAAAGCGGGACTAACACGATGTAGAGTACGTGGAGGACACCGTAGCGTGCCCGCGACAGCTAAACTGTGCCAGAGCGCCGAGATGTCACTCCATCTCTTGATTCCCCCACTCAATCCACCAATAATCTACCTCATTCTCAACCAGGGCATGGTTTGGTATCGATTCTCGATACGTTTGCATGCTTTTTAGCCCTTGACCTAATGTTTTACTGCACGGAGGACTGTTCGTCACTCCTCATTCTGTCTCATTTCAGGTTCATCCATCCTGATTCAGCGCCAATTCAGCCCAAATCAGGTCAGATCAAGCAGATTTCGCCCCATCGAGGCTACATTTCTATTTTTTTTCTGGGACTTACCCGCACTACCTTCTTCGTTGACGTAGCGACACACCCCAGTGTGTTTTCGGAGGGGGAGTGTAAGTGCGGCTAACCCCCATCTGCTCAGATTTTCACAGATCTGCCCCAGATTGACTACATTTTGGTCATTTTCTCTGCTTCGGCGGAATCGCCGCCTCGCAGCTCAGTCTCAGGATCAGACCTATACATTTCTGATATGCCGGATCTGATTCCGCGGTCCATTCATCGTAAATCCGTCGCGTTCCGATCATTTACCTGGAATCGCCAATTGCCGCTGATGCGCGCCCGAAGCCAAATCAGCCAAATATTTTTTCACAATCGGATTTATATAAATCTTTTCAGACAGATATGGACACTCAGATGTACTTAGGATTATCCGCATCAATTTTCTTCATAGACTGGGATTTTCTGCCGGATAACAATCAGCATGGATCTTGCTTCCGTTGTTGCTGCTCTCGCCTCCGTTGGTGTCCGTGTATCCGGTTCTACCCCCAACAGTAGCGTTCAGGTCGACTCCTCGCATGCCTGCCCCACTGGTCTTGCCGGCCCCGAGCCCTCCGGCACCTTCCACGACCCAGGACAGCACTTTCAACCCGACATCGGCGCCCTCAAACCTCCGGACAGAGGTCCTCCTCAATCTGGAACCGGACCCCAACCCGAAACCCGACCCCAAATGCAAGCCGGTGCCCACGCGAGCACACACAACACAGCAAACACAACGACACAAACCCAACCGACACCACCCCAACCTGGAGCCTCACCCAAGCCAGGACCCCCCACCCACCACAACCCACGCCCCCCTCCCACCAGCACCCAACACCACCGCAGAGGCGGCCACCCAACACTACCCCGTCCAAGCCCTCGTCCGCATCCCCGTCACCAAGCGCCCCGTTATCCATCCCCCGCAAACCACCACCACCGCCGGCCAAACCAACCCAGGGACGTGGGACCCCTCGACCACCAACACTGTCAAGCCTGGCCCCCAACCCGCCCCCCCTGCCCACCACATAGTGCAGCCCCAGGGGCTGCCCACGATGCCCAACCCCCCACCCCCACAAGGGGGACCGGAAAACCGACAACGGGTCCCTGGGCCATACCCGCAACACCAACCCCACCACTACCAACACCACCACCACCAGCGGCCCCACCACCACCACTACCAACACCACCCCCACCACTACCACTGCCCACCACCCTACCCCACCGGGCCACAACCCCCCGTGCACGAACAGCACCAGCGAATGGGATGGCAACCACCGAGCGCTCCACCCGCATACCCAACCTACCGCCAGGGGCCACCCCCCCCGTACCAGCCACCCCCCCCGTACCAGGAACCGTATCCGTATCCCCCCGGCCACCACGTCAGCGCCGAAGGGGCCCCCCGGGCCCAACCCCGCCAAGGACAGTCACTCGACCCATACCACCAGCCGCTGCCGCCACCACACCCCTACGTGGCGGATCCATGGACGACGGGGGACCTCCCCCCCCCCCCCCAGGTACCAGGCGGCACCACGCGAAGCCCCCCAGGACCCGCCTACGCCTCCTGACTGGCCCGACTCCAGCGATGAGGCCCGGTCCCGCAAACGGTGGCGCTCCCGCTCCCCCCCCGCACGGCACACTCGCCCACGACGCCCACACTCCCCACACCGCCACCGCGCATCAACCACCCACTCGCACGGCTCCCGCTCCCCCAGGTGCCACCACGACCCCCCGAGACCCCGCTCCCGCCGCTTCCGCTCCCCCGGGCGCCACCACGAGCGCCACCGCGGCCCCATGTCCACCTCCCCCTCCCCCCTCCGGCCATACAAGACCCCCAGGCCCAGCCCCCGCCACCACCGCTCCCGCTCCCCCCGACGCCGCCAGGCACGCCACCGCCGCCCCACGTCCACCTCCCCCTCCCCCCACAGGCCCCGCCAGGCTCCCCGTCCCCCCCGCCGCCCATACCCATCCACCACCCCCAGCCCCCGCCACCACCGCTCCCGCTGCCTCAGACGCCACCAAGCGCGCCACCGCCGCCCCACGTCCACCTCCCCCTCCCGTTCCCCCCTCCGCCCGTACCCGTCCTCCACCCCCAGCCCCCGCCACCGCCGCTCCCGCTCCCACAGGCACCGCAACCGCCGCCACCACCGCAGGTCCCCGTCATCCCCCCGCCGCTCCAGGACCCCGGGCACGGACCCTTCCCCCCCCCAGGCCCCCGCCCACCTCGCCTGGTGGTCTGCCCCCGCTTTGCAGGACCTCCGCCGCTGGGTGAAGTGGGCCGGTGGAGCGTGAAGGCACGATGGGGTGCAAATGGTGCATACCTTCAGGGAGGTGCGCACCCGCACCCCCGCCAACCCCAAGGAGGCCGCCCCGGAGGCCATCATGCCACAAGCCGCATGGGAGGCCCTCCTCCGCGATGCGGACCAGGGCCTCCGCCCCCCCTCCACCCCCCAAGCCCTCCGCCAGTGGCTCCAGGCCACCCATCCCCAGGCCTGGGCCGTCGGCGCCCCCTCCCCACCCCGCCCCTCCTGCCACCACGACACCAGGAAGGGGGGGGAGGAGGGCAAGGGGAGGGCAAGGGACACCAAGGGGCACTCAGGCAAGAGGGCACGGAGGGGCTCCAAGTGAGGGCAGGCACTCACAGGGACAGGACGCCGGAAGCGACACCACATGGGGGCAGGAAACCACCCAAGAACCAGGAAGGGGCGGGAGCGGGGACCAAGGCACGGAGGAAAAGGGCACCACGGCAAACGCCACGACCCACACCCAGGAAGGGCATACCACGACGGGGGGACCAGCGCCGCCCCACCCCCACCGAACGCCCCACGGCTCCCGGGGGCACGGCCCCCAACACACAGCGCCGAAGCCAGCATCCGACGCCGTACTGATCACACCAGCACACACCCACCAGCCGACGGAAACCACACGGGGAATGGAGGGCACACCTACACGGGGAGAACGGGCCACACCCACAGAGGAAGCCGCAGGGAACGCCGCCGCACGGCGCACCACCACGCCCTAACCGCCAGGCGACGACCCCGGCCGCCACAAGGGCCACCTCACAGGCACCGGAAGAGGACGAAGGCATGGCCACAGCGACCAGAACTAGGGACCGAAACCCCCAGAGGACACGGGACCAAGGCACAGGCCCCCAGGGAGGGCAACCCCACGGACCGTCACGCGATCGACCTACCCGACCCACCAGCCCGAGCGGCACGCCCAAGCCCCCACAGCATGGACCGGGCGAGACACCCACACCTAACCGCACCCCCCCAGCCACAAGCCAGCCACACTCCAGCCCACACTCCCCACCACGACACAGGCCAGGCTGACCTGCACTGACCCACCGCGGCACAACGAGAGACCACGGCACACCGCACCGCAGCGCGCCACAGGGCAACGCGCCACAGCAGGACGCGACGCGACGCGGCACAGAGCGGCACAATAAGACACAACTGACCCTAACCTGAAGGACTAACCGAAGTATGCCACCGCACACCCCGGAAGGCGCCGCACCAGCACGCCACACACCAGCACCGCAGGGCACACACGGGGCCACAGCGCGCCCGGCAAAAACGGGGGCGGACCACCCAGAAGGTTAAAACCGGCACCGCAGAGGGGAAAGGACACGAACAACCCCAGCCCCCTAACCCAGAGCCACAAGCAGCCGCCTGGCGCAGCCGCCCAGCCGGCAGTGCCAGGACCCAACCCGGCAAGAAGGGGCACCGAGCCCACCGTGTACATAGTCCACCCGACTCATGGGGCCGGAACACGGCCAAACAGAACGCAACCGCCAACAGCAGCCCGGAAGACAACACTGAATGCGGGCCAGTGCGTGCGCCAGCTCAGGGAAGGCAGAGGGGGGAACAGGCAGGCCATCCCCCCCCCAAAAAAAAAAAACAACAGAGGGGGGAGGGGGGGGGGGCGCGAAAACAGCCCACAGCAACCAAACCGCCCGCCAACACCACCAGAGGCGGCCAAACCCGCCCCCCAGAAGGCGCCAAAGACAGGACCCCCAAAGAGGCACAGGGGGACCACCCAGCCAAAACCGGCAACACCAAGCCAGGAACAGCGGCCCACCGGGAAAAGGGACACCGAAACATGCAGACACACACCACGAAAAAAAAAAGAGCCAGCAGCCCAGCCCGAAAGAAAGGGGATGGGGGGACAGGGACCACAAGGCCCGGGACTGGGACAGCCAAAAAAAAAACAAAAGCGCAAAAAACAGACCCCGACAACCCAGCCAAGAAGGGCTGGGCACAGCCGAGACCCGGACCCAGCACACACGCCAACACCGCACGCCGAAACCGGAAACGGCGGGGGGCAAGCGGGGCGCGCACGAAACCACACATGTCCCATAAGCAGGCCGAAACCGAACCCCAACCACGAACACCACAAACAGCCGACACTAGAGGGACAACACCACAAACCGTGCCCAAACACACCCAACCAAGACCCCAGCCAGGACTGGCGGGGTAAACAAAACCCACACCCAACCGCAAACCGGACCCAAACACAAACGCCGCACAACAGTGGGAAACCCAGTGCCCACAGCCCGGGCACTGAGGCAGCCCGTGCCATGCAGGTGACCCGGCCAAACAAGATCCGGAGACCAGGGGTAAAGCTGCATCCTAAGGCCTGCGCTGCTTTGGGACTCGAGGCGGAGCGTGCGACACCCAAGCGCCTCGGAAACCTAGTACCAAGAACGTGCATGCATGCTTTGGGAACGGGATACGCCAGGAAGTCCGGTGAACCTCTAGGGTTCCGCCCAAAGGAGGGGACGTGCGCAAGCACGGGGGCACACTTTCCTGGCGAGGCAAGCACGTCACGCTGGCGGCGATCAGCCCTCCCGGTGTTGCCCGGGGCCGCTTTGTTGGGGGCCAACAGTCAGGTCTAGCGGGATGTAAGCCGCCTCCCCTCTTCACGCGCGGAGCCTCTTCCTGTGCGTCACAGGGGCGACGCCAGGGGGAACCATGGGGCATCTCTCCGCGACCGAGTGCACCTACCTACCTACCTGGATGTCCAGCTTGACCTGTCTATGCAGACTGCTGGAATCCTCGACGGTTGCAGCTTAACTGACTGTCAGTCAGAGTATGAAGAAATTTTCCGGACCCTCAGCACTGGTCTCGAACCCCGTGTCATTGACCGGCACCAATGGTATAAAAACAACCAGTACCTCTTCTACGAGGACCGTATAGTCGTGCCTGAGGCACAACTTGATGGGTGCCTACAGTGGTCCCATCTCAGCTCAGGTCACACTGGCGCTAATCGCTCAGTGGACTTCTTCCGTGAGTGTTTCTGGTCTGGTCTACCCCTGCAGTGTGAAATATTGTGGTGTGTGATGGTAAAAAACATGGTTCACTTCTCTCTACAACCTATTCATTACAAGCAAACCGTGGAAGCACGGTCGCTTTGGTTAGGATGGCATGTCCAAGGGGTTGGTTGTGCAAGGGGGCGGTTGCACAACCTCCGCATTTGGGAATTGGGGGGGGGATGTTACATGGGTATGGGACACACGTTTGGGGCATGTGAGAGGTTTGGGTCATAGTACACTAATGGAATATGCCATGGGATGATCGGTGGCACCCAAAAACCACCAAAAAAGAGGGTGAACTGAAAGTTTGGGTTGGGTGTGCAAGGGGTGCGCAAGTGGCCTATGTCACACTTCATCACTGGGGTTGCACACTAGTGCCGCCATCTACATGGGCAAAATGGGTTCCAAGGGTGACTGAACTGAGGTCCCGTATGCAGACCATTGTGGATGCTGGTGGCTGTCATGCCAGCAAGCAGAGTGACAGTAGGGATAGGGGAGTGATTTCCAGCTTACCCATACCCTATTGTACAACCTCTCAGAAACATTTATAGTGTTTTCAGCACTGTGTTTTTGTTGTGCCTCTCCTGCTGCTTGCTGCTGGTGTAGGGTTCCTGCTGCTTGTTTTTGAGGAAGAAAATGTTTTATTGTTGAAATACAACCAATCCATGATACCCCAAGCCAGAGATAAGCAAGTAGAAGATAAACAGGATCAAAGCATGAAGGGCTGCAGTCACAAAGAGTTAGATAAAGACAACTATCAACAATAGACCACAGCAATAAGCATACGTTGCAACTCAGGATAAAATATTTTACATGTTTGAGAAACACTGATTGAAAAACTGCCCCAAGGGCTCACTTCCATCCATAGTGCCATCTTCACCCTGGGACCTTGCGATAACCAGAGCTGTGTTAAATTCAATGCAACTCGGACCTCGTCCACATTGTAGCCCTTGAATTTCGAAATGTCATAGCCAAAAACCACTTCCCAGTTTGGTGGAGAGCTGCCTTCCATGCGCATCGGCACGTAGTATTTCACCAAATCTTTCAACTGCACTTCAGGTCGCTCCTTGGCTGGGCTAAATCGAAACTATAAATTCAGTTGGATTGAATTTAACACAGCTCTACTTATGACAGGGTCCTAGGGAGATGTGCACTCTTTGTTTTTGGGTCCCATAGGTGCTGAGGTGGCGTGGCTTCTGGCGCTGAGGTCACTGCCATGTCACATGGGATATTCCTACTTAGCTAGGCTGACTGGGTATTGAACCCAGGACCTCTCAAAAAGAGGTGCCCCAGCCCGCTAGGGTGCATACCACTAGGATAGCTAAGAATTCATGAGAAAACATAGATAAATTCATAGGCTCTGCCTTCAGTATATCAGTGCCTCAGTCACCCAGGAAAAGATGTTTTAGTGCATATAGCTTGGGGATTAAGGGGTCCACACAACATCCTGATTTAGTGTTTGGTTCCATAGGTCAAAATGTGTTATCACCCATTTGGGTTGGGCCAGTACTAAGATAAAAATGCATCAGTGCTTAGAGCACGTCTAATACAACTAACGTATACCCTAAAGCATTGGAAAAGCACTTTTTCTTACTCCCTGCTTGTGCTTTGGTGGCCACCACTGTCGCATTTTCAGGAAAAACGGATTTTTTCTTTGCCTTTCCTTGGTTTCCACACCTACTTTAAAATACCTATAGCTTCCCTAACACTGGAAAAGAGCGCTTTACCATGGCCAGCGACTCTTGCTGCATTGTTAATGACAATTTTCAACAGAAAACTCAGCGCTCTTGGCGCTGCAGGGGTTTCTGTGGCTTGGTGGGGTTAGAATAGGGCATGCCAAGACCATATGCATTTGCATCCCTCCCTCCAAGCTGCAGCGTAACACAACCCAACGCCAGACTCTCATAGGACGCTCGACCCAAGTCTCATGGAACCTGATGGAGACACCTGTCCTGGTACTGCGGCGAGGGTGCGCTGATTTAATTAGAATTGCCCCTTGGAGGGGTCTTGGTTCTGGTTCAGTCTCCTGCTGCTGCTTTTCGGCCCGAACAGCGGCCTACTCAGCGAGGCTTTGCGAGGATATCTGTACAACAGAGGAATGGGAGGATGAGGGACGAATCCACGCAAACGCGAAGCGACAACACCTAAATCCGTCAAATGACGGCCTAGAATTTTTCTGAAAGCACATACTTGTACAGAATCCAATCGTGCTTCAGATGCACATTTTTATAAAATTTGGAGTCATCTCTTGATTTCTTAAATCAAGAAATTCTTACGCAGAAAAAGGCGGCGCGCAGGAGCGGATCCTAGCGAAGCGCCGGAAAATAAAGATTTGATAAGATTATAAACGTATGTTACGCAGAATGACGAAAATGACGAAACATACGTAAATAGACAAACATAAAGAGTACACCCACATTGACAGAAAGAATTCAAGATTCAAGAATTCGAAAATCAACAGAAGGACTTCAATGAATCAGGTATAAACCACAGGTGTGCTCGTCTCGTATGCAGCATGCACATTGCTCGTCTCGTGTCTCCGTGAACGTGCCTTGTAGCAGCGCTAACAAACGATAGAGGGATAGATTAGAAAGATTGCAGATGATTGCAGGTAAGTCGAGGGTGATTGGACATACACACATATGCATAGCGTCGTTTCTCGCTTGTGTCTCGCTTTTCCCTCACGTTGCTTCACTCTCCAGCGGTGAGTAGGGTAGGTAAGCCCAGGTGGGGCCACCCCTTGGTGGAGTTCGTGATTGTGGGTAAGGTTAGGAGGAAAAACAGTCATTGACACAGGTTGATATTAAACTCGTGCATGCTCGTGCATTCACACACGCATCAAAGGGTAGGCCACACGTGGTGCGCTCGGTACAACCCTTGTTTAGGTTACCCAGGGGCTCCAGCCCACATTCTATAAGAGAACGGGTGGAGTTCCCTAAGCTTGCTTACTTGTACTGAGGTTTGAGGACAGTGTATTATAGGGCTACCTGAGAAGCGTATAAGACGTGGAGGTAGTCTTGGTTCCTCAGCCGCAAACCTCAGTCATTTGCCTTTGCTTTACAGGTGGGAAGGTCAGGGTGAACTGGTGCAGTCCCAAGCCGTGCTAAAATATGCGGCGCTGATCACACAAACAACAAGCTGCGACTCAGCCAGCAGTGGCAAGCGCAGTCCGACTTCTTCAACATTCACGCTGTGCACGCCAAAAGAACACCCCTTCCCTCCAAGCCCTAGCAGGGAAACGCGTTGTGGCGTCCCTGTTAGGCCACAGACGCTTAGTAGCTCTGTGTTTTCTTGCAATCCCACAGGTGAGCCGCTAGGGCCTGTGTCTTCTTCTTCAACGCCACCCAGTAGAGCGTGTGTGTAGGAGTGGTAGTCCTGAGTGGGGGCTTGAGCCAGTTGCAGAAGTGCTCGTTCACAAGGATGGTGCCACTGCAGGGTGTGTAGGGCCTGTAGTGCGTGTGTCACTGTCCCACCCTGTTCCTGCAGTTTTAGCGGGGTTGGTGGGCAGTGGCAGTGCTTAGGCTAGATTTTGGCCATCGTAGCAAATAGGCGTTTTCAGGCCTTCATAGCTTTTGGCCACCCCATCTGTAGTAGGCAGATAGGTAGGGAAAACAATACCTAAATTAGTACGCTGGGTATTCCCCCAAGGTTTTGCGCCAGCACAGAAATTGGGCGCTTAGGGGAGGTAAGACCCGGGGCGTACCCCGTGGCACCGGTAATACATCCTCCAGGTTTAGCAAGCGTGCAGACTGGGGTATAAATAGGACACCATTTCTGCGTCTTACTCTCAGGACCTTAGGGGTAGCACACTCACACATACACTTAGGCAGGTAAGGGTAAGGTTCAGTCCCTATCTTTATTCTTGGAGGCAAGCATCTCAGCGAGCCTCAGCAACTGACCAAGGTTGTTCTGGGACAAGTAGTCTACCAGAACTGAGTTTGGGCGTCCCTCAGGTAGAACAAACGCAGAGAAAGGCTCCCAGGTGGCCTCTTCGACTCCAAACCCTTCCTAGAGGGTAGAGAAGGTCTCGTAGTTCAGCGGTCATGCACGTGACGCCTGAACTAAAGGTGCTCGGTTCGAATCCCGGTGGAGGCCGATCGCAGAATCCTAGGCGCTAGGGTGTCGGTGACCCCGCGAGCCGGAAGGGAAGCTGCGTCGGTTCGAACCCCGGTGGGGGCGGAACGCAGTGTCCTAGGCGCTAGGGTGTCGGTGACCCCGCGAGCCGGAAGGGATGCTGCGAGGGACAGGTAGGGATCACTGATACGCTGGAGTTCGGAGATCGCCCGAGCAACTTACCTTTACCTTTACCTTCCTAGAGGGTCAGGAAGCGACAACCCTGGCGACAGCGGTGGCGTAGGACAGACTTCACCAGGTAGAAGTCCTCCTTAGCCATCTCCTCGGCGTTCATGTCGGGGAGGTCCCCTTCAACTTCCATAGGGCTGGCAGCCCCCTGTAGGTCTAGGGCGGCGATTCCCTCGTCGTTCAGCTCCCACTCCTCCCCACAGAGGTCTTCAGGATCATAGTAGCGCTTCAGGTGTTGAGCAGCGCACACCAGGGTCCCCCCTAGACAGGGAGAACACCGCACAGTGATACGGTTTTCATCCCCAGATAGGATCTTGTAGGGCCCCGAAGTATGGGTCATCGCTGGTAGAGCGTGGCCAGGCGGGTAGTCGGCTGTGGTGCACCAGCACCCAGTCCCCTTCTTGGTAAGTGGCAGGTACTCGGTGCTTGTTCTTCTTGTTCCACTGACGCTCCCTCACTCTCTGGAGCATAGCCTTGGCCTTGTCCACCTTCGCTTGTTGCTCTTGGACCCACTCACCCACGGAAGAATGGGTGTCTTCTGGATAGGGAGCATGTACGAACCACGCCAGGCGCCCTAGGAATAGCTCATGGGGCGAGTAGCCAGTCGCCGAACTCTCTTGGGAGTTCATCATCAAGGATATGACGGGGAGTAGTCTCACCCAGTCTCTGGTGCGTTCAGTCTTGCACCATATCCTTACATTCTCCTTGAGGACACGAATCTGTCGCTCACATAGGGGGTTACTCGTGTGAGAGTAGGGGATCCCAGTAGACACCTGGACATTGAGGGATCTCAGGACCCTCTTGTGCCAGCTGGTATGTGCGCGTACTCGAAAGTCCTCATCGGAGTTGACCTCTTTGGGCGCCCCATAGACACAAAACCACTCCTCCAGGACTATCTTGATAGTCTCCTCCCCGGTAATGTGCTTGGTACATGGGAACACCCTGGAAAACGTGGTCAACCCACAGGTCACCACGAGGGCGAAGTCATAGCCCCTGAACTTCGGCATCTCCGTGTAGTCCACGTAGAGAACACTGTTAGCACAGTGAGGGATGGGCAGGGTCGAGTAGAGACCTCTGTCCCTGATATCCCCCGGTTTGCATGACCTACACGGACACTTATCCACGATAGGCTGGAGGGTCTTCCGCAGTTGGTCATCAGTCCACGTAGTGTGGAACCACTGCTTGAATAGCCTCAGGGTACGGTCAGCACCCACATGACCGCTGGACTCATGGGTCCACTTCAGCAGCGCTGGGACTCTGTCACTGGGTACCAGGATGCGGTCCTTGTGCCAGAGGTAGCTCTTGTCCCTCTTGCACTGTTCTTGGTTGACCAGGAGGGGTTCAAGGCGCTTCTCCAGGCGCTTGTAGATATCCTCAAACTCCTTCAGGTACTCCGCTTGTTGGAGTCCATCTAGGGGGCGTATAATAGTCATGTTGAGGTCCAAGTGCACGTCCATACGGCTGAACGCCTCCTTAGCCAGCGCTTCAGACCGGGCACCAATCAAGGCATTGAAGTTGTTGCGGCTGATGTAGTCTGCACACTCGTTCTTCACTCCCTGGATATGGTGTACCGTCAGCCGTAGTCCGCTGAGGTAGCTCCACCAGCGCCGTAGCTTCGCCTTCCCAGGTAGGGGACCCTTATGGAAAGTGCGGACCGGCTCTTGGTCGCACAGCCAGACCACAGGGTTACTCCCCAACAGTTGTGCTTGTGAGGATAGCACCAGCATACCCGCGAGCAATTCCTGCTCATAGATGGAGTAGTTCCCCCTGGCCTGGTTCCACTTCCAGTTCCAGTGGCCCAGGGGTACTAGGACCCACTTGTCGTCAGGGTAGCTGTGCTTGAGAGTTCCATCTCGGTTGGGACCTTCAGTCCCCCATTGGGAAACAGCCGAGTCGAACTCCTCCTTCTCTAGTGCTTGCCATTGGAACAACGTTCCACCACCGCCCACATTGCTGGCGTCGGTCACCAGGATAATCCCCACTTGTGTCGTGGGCACGCCCAAGCTCTTAGCGTTGGCCTCCTTGTCTTTGAGCTCGTCAAGCGCTTGTTGCTCTTGTGGGCCCCAGCGCCAACTAGTACTCTTCTTGATCAAGTTCTTCAGAATGGCGCTGGTGTAGCTGAAGTTTTTGATATGGCGGCGATAGAAGTTGCACGCCCCAACGAAACTGCGTACATCATGAATTCCTTTCCTGGGGTCTTCGTGTCGTACCTTAGCGTCCATCAGGGGTTTGGCCTTAGAGGCCGCTGGGGTCCACCACCCATAGCCAACGTCAAACCCCAGGTACTGCATGGTCTCCTGCATGAACTAACACTTCTCCAGCTTGAGTCGGGTGTGGTTCCCGTGGCAGACCGCAAAGAACTCACCCAAGAGTATTAGGTGATCCTCCTGGGTATTGGTCCCGAGGCATACATCGTCGATGTGCGCCTCCATCTGGGCCTGTCGGGATATGAGTTCTTGCACCTTGGGTCTTCGTCGTAGAATGGACAAGATCTTGTTCATCAGCTCTTGGAATAGAGCGGGTACGTTGGCCACGCCAAACGGCATGACCTTCCACTTGAACACCCTCCCCTGAGGAGTGATGAAGGCTAGTAGCTCCTGAGCGTTGGGCATCAGGTCCACCTGCCAGAATCCGCTCCTCTTGTCCATCTTGGTCTTGTAGCGACAGGAGGCTATCTTCTCAAGGGTAGACTCCATATTAGGAATGGACCCTGAGTGGTTCAACGTTTTCTTGTTCAGCTCTCCGTAGTCCACTACCAGCCGTTTGGCTGTAGACCTAGGTTTAGCCACCAGGAAACAGGGGCTGCAGTGTTCGGGGTAGTCCCTGTCCTGGTACTCCAGGACTAGGCCAGGGTCGATACATTCTTGTATCTGTTGCTCAATCTCATCGGCCTGCTCTTTAGGAGCCGGATAGGGTCTCCTCTGGATTTTGTGACCCACGAATTCGGGTTTCAGCTTGAGGTCCATCTGTACCAGCTTGTCACATGAGGCTGGGGGTGGTAGATCCCCGAACACCTCCAGATAGGTCCTTATAAGCTTCTGCAGCCGCGGGTCCAATAGCTTGATCTTGTCCTCCATGTCCTCATCAGAGTGTAAGTTGCTTGCCCCCTGGGTAATAGACGTCGGGAGGTGATCCTCCACCGACTCCTCGCCCTTGGTAGTATCCTTCAACCCTTGGTAGGCATATAGAAGGTCTTGTTCAACCATCTCCGGTGGACGATGGCAACATAGGCACGCTCGAGGGGGTTCACATACACATTCCTCCGAGAGGTTGTCCTCCTCTGGGGTCCTCACATGGGCACCCGACACGCTCTTCATGAGCTTAAGATCTACCTCCCTTTGCCAGGTGGTGTTCTTTTGTTTGACGTCCTCCTTCAATTGGGATAGATCTCCCATACGTCCTTGTTTCAGTGGCCATGAGCTGCGGGTAGGCTTAGCGTAGCATAGCTTTTTTGCCACCAACCTCCTCTTGGAGTCCACGTACTCCCTTAGCCTGGATCAGGGATCCAGCTCTCTGTCCACGGGGTCTTCCCCCCTCATGGAGAGTAGGGGTTTCAGTGGGGCGACGTACTCGGCGTTCTCCACTTCCTCCACACATGTCTGCACGAAGAAGGCGTCGCGCTCAGTTTCGTCATCTGAGTGGATAGAGCTGGGGAGCTTGAAAAGTCCACGTTCAGAGACTCCAACAGGAACAGGTACATGGCAGGGAGAGTTGGAGTAAGAAAAAGTCACTGCCATGTCTTTCTTGGAGGGCTTGATCCAGGCCAACCCCCCCTTAAAACCCTTTTGTTGATGCTATGACTAACTTAAGTATTTTTATCACTCTTTTGAAGCCTTTGGTACACCTTCTCAAAGTTACTAGGGTTGTAACCCTAGCCCCCCATGAAGTTCACCCCTACCACTCAACTGAGCGGAGGTACCTTCCTTCATGGAGGATATACCGAAATAAAATAGGCATTTCATGCTTTAGGCCTTGGAGGTTAAGCCTAGTGGTCTTCCACCCCAAGACCCCTATACTCAATTGTTCCTACCACTTATTGTGGTACTACTTTTTAACGGTTTCTGAATTCAGTTGCTTGGCCAAGTCATTTTCTGTGTTGGCCTGACATCTATGCCCCACATTCCTAACCAGCACAACTTCACCCAAAAGGGTGCACATGAAGTGCCTGATGCTATCTTGGGGGCCAGAGTCAGTCCAGTGTGCATATAAAATCTTTTGTATTGTCCATATGTGAGTGAATCTTTGTGTATAAACCTGCATTGTCTATCTGCAGCCCTTCTGTGTTACACTGGATTCCAAAACCAATCATTGATTCGATCCACATCCTGTTCTTGCTCTACTTGCTGCTTTGGTTTGGGTTTTCAACTTCAAAACCTGCAGGATATCATCAAAATATCTAGGGCATAAATCAAGGACATCTTTCCGGTAGCAGAGGCAGTCCCTTGTGACCTTTTGAACCGACCCTGAGAAGAAGTGCAGCACAAAAAGCTCAACGACAAGTTCATCATGTCCACGCCAAGCGTCAGGACCTGGCCCATAAGAACTGTCGAAGTACAAATGGGCAGCATGGCCCACCCTATGAGTGAACCACCTTACCGAGCTCCACATCTCAGTGGCGCATCTGGGTCCCAAGGAGATCTAGAACGCAGAAGGGCGGAAGAAAACACAATCCTTACCAACGAGGCCTTAGCGGCCCACGGTGGAGACAACCTCTCTCATCTCCACAGGCGCGTAGCAGCCTCAGTTTCCCGATCCGCCTGTCCAGCATCATCCTCAACAGCGATTGAAAGCCCTGGGGAATACGAGGAGCTGAGGAAGAAGATGGATGAATACATCCTCCATGAGGAGTACTACAAATCCATTCGTGGAGAAGATGGAGAGGAGCCATTGGCACTACACGGATCCAGACCACGTACAGACCTAGGGTCCTACACGCACTCTGGCCCGCCGTCCGACAGAGCCGAGACAGCATCCCTGCCAAGACGACCGAGACCCGAGTATTCAAGAGCATGTTGTCCAACCCCAGGGGCTCCCAAAGTGGGCCCGACTCGAGTTGAGGAACAACATCATCCAAGGCCAACCTACGGTGCCGTGGATCATACGGCCGAACTGTTGGCCAAACTTCTGTCTGGATCAGAAGATCCAGACGTGACGGCCCTATCGGAGGCCATTAAGGCGAAACTGGGTATTGCAGAACCCTGACCCAAGCCAGAGTTGTCCTCCGCCTCTCGCACACAGATAGAGGAGCTACCTATGCTCCCTGAGTTTCCTTCCGCTGCGCGAATCTCTGAATACGTGTGCGACTTGGAGTATCTGTTTTTGCGGATGAATGTGGGCTCCTACGGAGCCACTGAGCCCCACCTGTGGCTCATGAGTAGAATCCCCCAACGTACGTGGGATGATTGCCGCTCTACCTCTGAGAGGAAGAGTCGGACCCACTCGTATGATGAACTGGTGGACCTCTTGATTGAGCTGGCTCTTGAGAGGGAGAATGACTCCCACATGGAGAAATTCCTCAAGAAGCACTTGGGTCGAGGTGGTACCCCTACCCCCGAACGTGGCGAAGGGAAAGGGCCTAAAAATCCCATTAACGCCAATCAGGGAGGTGGTAAGGGGAGGGGTAACCTACGTGCCATGAAAGAGGTTAATCCTATTGCAGGTACACCCCCTCTGTTCTGCTGCAAACCTGTCAATGACAAGGGGGGGCCTTGTCATGCCTCTGACTACGATCACCGCAGTAGCTGTATGCTGCAGATGAAACAACAGCAGCATACCAAGGATAGGAAACCTGTGACCCATCAGGACCATTTCAGGTGTACCATCACCTATGGCTATTGTGGCAAACGTCGTCACTACGAGGACGAATGCCACATAAAGAAACGCGAGAGTGACAAACTCAAGCGTCAGGGGGCAGAACGCCAGAAACCCCAAGCACCCACCAGAGATCCCCCGAATGGGGATAAAGGTGGTAAAGGAGGTGGCAAGGGGGGTGGCAAAAATGGACCCCCTAACCCCCAGAGGCGCTCATCAGCGCCGGTTGCTACACCCACTCCTGCTGCTACACCCGCTCCTGCCGCAGGTGATTCTAAGAAGCGCCCCCAGGGGGATAACGCTACCCCTGAGGTGAATAACTCCAAGAAGAGGTGCTTGGCCTGGATGGGCAGGTCCCTCATTGCTGTAGGGGTGGATGTCAAGTTCCCTGATGAGGAGTAGGGGGGCGGCTCCGAAGAGGAGGACTTGGTTTTCTGGATCCTCGTGAAAATCGGGGATCAAGTTTTTCGAGCGGTGCTTGACACCGGTGCAACACTTTCCATAGTGGCCCGGCGCCTGCTAAAGACCTTCAAGAAAACTAAGACCGTGGCGATAAGAGTAGGGGATGGGCGTACCATCCATTCCTTGGGGGGGGTCGATGTGACTATATGCCTGGGCCACGAAACCCTGACCCAACACTGCAGAGTGCTGGACACCGACGCCTTTGACATCGTCATTGGTACAGACTTCCTACGAAGAAACCCCGAGGTAAAAATGCTGTCTCTCCGGCGCCCCTATTCTTTGCACTGCGACTTCGGCTTCTCCGTACCTTTGGAGCTGTCAGGACGAAAAGAGTCTGGTCTGCGCTACGCATCCAAGACTAACTATCGTACTGAAAACTACCAATTGGCCTGTCACGTTCTTGAAAATGGACTGGCGGCCCTTCAGGTAAACCTGGATGAGATCCAGGTGGAATTGTTTGCGAGCCAACAACAGCACAAGTAAGAAAAAGTCACAGCCATGTCTTTCTTGGAGGGCTTGATCCAGGCCAAGCCCCCCTTAAAACCCTTTTGTTGATGCTAAGACAAACTTAAGTGTTTTTATCTCTCTATTGTTGCCTAAAGTACACTTTCTCAAAGTAACTAGGGTTGTGACCCTAGCCCCCCATGAAGTTCACCCCTACCACTCAACTGAGCGGAGGTACCTTCCTTCATGGAGGATATACCGAAAAAAAACAGGCATTTCATGCTTTAGGCCTTGGAGGTTAAGCCTAGTGGTCTCCCACCCCTCTGCTCAAAATAATTGAACAATGCTTTCCGTTTCTTCTGGAAAGCAATGGGCCTAGCGTATGCTAACCCTCCCTTCTCCCTGCTCGCGAAGGTTCTAACCGAAATCGCTTATGAGGGAGGAAGGGTTGTCATGTGCACCCCTGACTGGGGCTGCTCTGGTGAACATGCTTACTGGCGCCGTATGCTAGATCGAATGACCGTGGGAAGAGTGCAACTCCCCGACGGCCCCATCTATGTGCCTGAGGACTCAGACACAGCTATGCAGGCCCCTGAATGGGCCAGTTTCCTGTCCATTGTCGATGGATCTCTCAATCCTGTACCCCTGTGTGACCTAGACCAGGTGCTACTGAAGGAGGTCATGGCCGAAAATCGTGGCCTGACCCTTTCTGATCTCAAAAATCGATCTCCTGAGCACCTATCTGCCACACTTACAGGGTGTGAGTCTCCCGATGATTATCTGGAACCTGCAGCTGTAGGAGAGGATGCTGACGACCAGGTGTCCGAGATCGCCATCACAATCCCTCCTGTTGATCCCAGCTGTGTTGACCTAAAACACAGTGCCTTCCTCGCCCAGCTGTTCCTAGAGGAGGTAGATCTAGAGTCAACCCCTGAACCCGCTTCTCCTGTTGGGAAGCCAGTGCTACACATGCAGCCTATGCACACAGGTGAACCCGTGGCCCGGAGTGCTGATGCTCTCGCGCGGCCTGCTGCTAATAACATGCCATTGTCTGAGCATGACACTCAGGAACTCCGGCGGCTGTTGTACCTGAAGGCCAAAGGTATTGAGCGCCAAGAGCGGCTGCAATACCTCAGACAGACCTGGAAATCCTCCATCTGGTCTGAGGAGGACGATGAGTCCTATACGCTGCCTGATCCTGAGATACCTCTAGTGTATTCTCTGCACTATGGGCAGCAATGTCCCCCTGAGTGGGACCATGGTTCTGTGCCTGCCGAAACTGCTGATGGGCAGAAAAAGAAAGAACATGGAAAGAGCAACCTCCATGCTGAGGAGGATTTCCTTCAGAAACTCAGGAGTCTTAACCTTGACCCCCGCCTGAAGAAACTGCTGATAACCTATGAGGAGGTGTTCGGCGCCTTGGCGCCTCCCCTCTCTTGTAAAAAACTGGTCCAGATGGACCTGAAACTGGAACCTGAGTTTGAAAAGACGCGAGTGAGGCGTCGTCCCTATCCCGCTCTACAGGAAAAGGTTGAAGAAATCGAGCGCCAGATCCAGGAATGTATTGATGCTGGCCTCGTTGAAGAATATAAGCAGGGGGACTACCCCCATCACTGCAGTCCCTGTTTCCTGGTTGCCAAACCAGGGTCGACTGCCCTACGGCTCGTTGTAGACTATGGTGAGGTCAACAAGAAAAACCAGAACCACTCAGGGAGTATTCCTAACATGGAAAATACCCTGGAGCGTATTGCCAAATGCAGGTACAAGACCAAAATGGACAAACGCTCTGGTTTCTGGCAGGTGGACCTAACCGCCGCAGCTCAGGAGCTGCTGGCTTTTTAACCCCTAAGGGCCGGGTCTTTAAGTGGAAGGTTATGCCTTTCGGGCTGGCTAATGCCCCAGCGCTCTTCCAGGAGCTAATGAACAAAATTTTGTACATACTGAGGCGCAGGCCTCTAGTACAGGAGTTGATTTCTCGGGGTGCAGAAATGGAGGCTCACATCGATGACGTGCGTTTGGGTACTAATACCAAAGAGGACCATGTCCTTCTCCTCCGTGAATTTTTCATTCTCTGTCAAGAAAACCATCTCCGAATCAAACTCGAAAAATGTGAGTTTATGAAAGAGGAGATGGAATATTTGGGTTTCGACGTGGGGTATGGTTGGTGGAAACCAGCCGCGTCTAAGATGCAGCCCCTACAGGACATGCAGATTTGCGATGACCCTAAGAAGGGTCTACACGACGTGAGGAGTTTTGTGGGCGCCTGTAATTTCTATCGGCGTCACATCCACAATTTTACTTACTCCTCTGCCCCCCTCACTGACCTAATCAAGAAAACTACTCCCTGGAGGTGGACCGCCAGAGAGGAAGAGTGTTTTCAGGAGTTGAAGAAGCAGATTGCCTCCTCCAACTGCCTGGGAGTACCCCGCCCTGAGGGCGAGATAGTCCTGATCACTGATGCGTGTGATGTAGGGGGGGGTGGGTACGATCTACCAATGGCAGGAGCTTAACCCCGCTGAACTAACCCACTACCATTATCGTACTAGTGGACTGAATTGTGATGGTTCGTTGAAACATGACTATCCTACTAGTGAGTGGCGACTGGTGCCACTGGGACACTGGAATTGGAAATGGAACCAAGCGCGTTCCAATTACAGCACCTATGACCAGGAACTCCCGGCCGGTATGTTGGTGCTTTCGTCACAATCCTGACTCCTGGGATCTAACCCTATTGTCTGGCTGTGTGACCAGGAGCCTGTGAAGTCTTTTCAGAAGGGCCAGCCACCAGAGAAAGCAAAGCTAAAACGGTGGTGGACTTACCTGAGCCAGTTCAGGCTGACACTGCATCATATCCCCGGGATAAAGAATGAACTGTCGGACTATATATCGCGCAACAACTTCGATGCGCTTATTGGTGAGAGCTCTGAGGCGCTCGCCAGAGAGGCTTTCCAGCGTATGGATGTCCAGCTTGACCTGTCCATGCGCACCGCTGGAATCCTGGAGGGTTGGAGTCTAACCGACTATCAGTCAGAGTATGAAGAAATTCTCCAAACCCTCAGCACTGGTCTCGAACCCCGTGTCATTGACGGGCACCAGTGGTATAAAAACAATCAGTACCTCTTCTACGAGGACCGAATTGTGGTACCTGAGGCACGACTGGATGGGTGCCTACAGTGGTCCCATCTCAGTTCTGGTCACACTGGCGCTAATCGCTCAGTGGACTTCTTCAGTGAGTTTGAGGTTTGAGGTTTGATTTTGCGGGTACTAGACGCCTTTCGGCCCCGGGGGGCCACCTGGTCGGGCCAGGTGATATCCTCCCCACCGGGTCCTAGTGGGGGGCCCTCCAAGACGCACCTCCTGCCTGGTGGCGGAGTCCCCCGGGTTCACAGAGCTCGAGCCCCGTCCCTCCCGGCTTCCCCGTTTCGCGACTCCCCGGTCTGTGCATCAATTCGCAGCCGTGGCTGCGGGCGCTTACCCACTGCGTCGCCCCCCTAATGCGTGGTCGCCGGGGGCGCCGGAGGCGCCGGGCCCGTGCTACTGGCTTGTCGCCAGTGGGACCCCCTTGGGCTGGCGCGGAGGCTGCCTAGCCTAGGGGTTGGGGCGTGGCGTTGTGCGCCACTACTGCCTTGGCGGGTGCAGTGCCCCGTCTGTGTGTGCGCGGCGCTCGCGGCCGGTTCGGGGGGTTCGGGCCGGTACCTGGTGTTGTGTCTCTCTCGTTTCCCCCTCCCCACCCCGCGTGTTCCGCGCTGCGTGTGGCGGGCCGTCCCGTCTGGGTGTCCCTTACCCTCGCTCGCTGGTACGCCATTCCACGCGGTCTGTGCGTTCCGCGCGCTCGGTCCTGTTGCCCTTCTGGTAGTCCCCGCGTGTCCCTTTCGTGTGTGTGCGCTCGCGCTCTCGCGGTGTCCGCTCCCCCCCCCCCTGGGTGGTGTGGCGTGCGCACCTCGCGTGGTCGCGGCACTGGGCGCTGGTAGGGCCGTTCCACGTGGTCCGTGCCCCTCCGCGTGTCCTGCCCCGGTCCCTTGCTCGGTCTGGCGTGTTTGGGGGGGGGCGGTCCGGTCCCGGTTCCCCCCTACTTGGCTTGGGGTTGTCGGGGTGGCGGCAGGGCGTCCCCGGGGGGGGTGCCTTCTACCGTTGCGAGGGGCGTCTGGGGTCATGCGCTCCCCCTCCCCCAACTGCCCGCCCACTGGGCGGGCTGTCGGGGTCCGCAATCCGCGTGTTGTGCGCGCGGGCGTGCGGGTGTGGGGGCTCTGCTCTGTCCCCTCGGCCGGCACGCCCTGTGGGGGCTGCGCGCCGCGGGGCGGGTCCGTGGCGTTCATGTGCTGGGGGGCGGGCTGGGGGGGGGGGGGGCGTGCGCCGTACCCCCCGGTTGTGCGGCCGGGGGGGGGCCTGTTGGGCGGGGGGTCGCTCCCCCTCATTCCGTCCCTCTGCCTTCCCTGGCCAGGCAACAAAGCAGGTGTCACTGGCGTTGTGCTGTCCATGGGGGGCGTGGCCCCCCATACCACTCCGGTTCGTGCTCACCAGGCTTCTCTGGGTACGATCTGTGCGGCATCCTGGCGCTTAGGCGCGGGCTCGCGTGTTCTTCGTGGCCCCCATGGGAGCCGGCGGCTGGGGCGGGGGGGCGGGTCGCGCTCCGGCTCCTCTCTCGGGCGGGGGGGAGACCATCCCCCCTGCCTCGGGGGGTGGGGGCCGGGGCCCCCGCGGCCCGCGGGCCGGTGGGGGGGCGGGGGGGGGGGCTGTCGCGCCGCGGCCTCCCTGCTCCCCTTCTGGGCGGCGGCCTGCGGTACTCAATCCTGGCCCCCTTCGTGTCGCCGGCGCGCTCCCTTCCGGCGTGCGCGTGCGGTCGGGGCCGAAGTGCCGCCCCGGGGTGGGGGGGGGTGAGGGGCGGCCCGTGGACCGCTCCCCCGGGGGCCCTTGCAGACCTGAACCCCCCCTCTGCCCTCCCTGAGTGGGCTGTGGTCACGGGAGGGTCATGTGGGGCGCGGCCTCCATACTGTTCCGTTGTGCGCGTTGCTCCGGCACGCCAGTGTGGGCTCGCGGGAGGAGGGCTCCGGGGGGGCGGAGGGCCGCGCCCATGGCTCCCCAGCTGGGGGGGGTGCGGGGGGGGGGGGGGTTGGGGGGGGCCCTCTGGTCCCCTGGCGACGCCTCCCGACAGCCGGAGGGGGGGGGCGGCATGACAGTCCCGGCCCCGGGGGCCAGCCATCGGCTGGGGGGTCGCTCCCTTCCCCCGCCCCCCTCTACCTAGAGCCGAACCCTCATGCAGGCCCTCGCTGGGGCCCCTCATCCCCCCAGCCGTTGTCGCGCGGCGCTGGCCGCCCGGGGGCAGCCGTGAGGGTTAGCGGTCAGTGGTTAGCGGGCTGCGGGGCAGCAGGTTCCCCCCCGCGCTCGTTGTCTCCGCCCTCCCTCCCGCGGGAGGTGGCACGCTCTCATGCGCCGTGCCGTACCGTGAGGGGGGGCGTGGGTCGGGGGGCCCAGCTCCCCCCCGCACTCTTGCGCATCCGCCGTCTGGGCCATCACCTGCGCCGCCACTTGTGTGGGGGCTGGGGCTGTGGCGGCGGCGGGTTGTGCCGTCGGTAGGGCCAGTGGGCGAGGGCGCTGCGCAAAGCCCGGGGGAGCCAGTTGTTGGCGTCCGCATCCGTGATGCGGAGCACCGCTCCCCCTTCCAGGAAGGCCGGCCACGTCGGCTCCCTGTCGGGCCACGCCGCCCGGATCACTGACCTGAGGACCCTCTCATGGTCCTCTGGGGCTGCCCACCCCCCCGGGGGTACCTCTCGGTTTCCTCCGTCTCTCTGGAGGAGCACGGCATCGAAGGGCCGGTTCCTCGACCTCCTGGAGGTCCCCTGGTTGGCCCAGCACAACCACCCGTACACCTCCCCCACCAGGGGGAGGGTCTCCTCCCCCAGAGGGTCCGGGACCGCGCCCCAGTCCCGGTCCCATGGCCGGCCCCCCTGTGCCCCCCGCGCCGGCCCCCCCTGCTGCCCCTGTGCCTGCGGCGCCGATGCCGCGCCCCGCCCCCCCTCCGCCGAGGCCATCCGCGCCGGCTCCGCTCCCGGCGCGGGGGGGGCTGGCTGGTGCCGGGGTCGTGGGGGTTGGGGGGGGACGAGCTCGCCGGCGTCGGGGTCGATGTTGTAGAGGTTGTTGTGGTGTTGGTGGTGGTGGTGGTGGGTGTGGTGCTCCGGCATCTGTTGGATGCCGGGGGGGATGCACCTCACCGGCTGCACTTCCGGCTGCGGGGGCGCCCCGCCCTCCGCCCCCCTCCCTTCGTCCCGCCCTCCCCCCTGGGCTCCCATACCCCGTCCCGCCTGTCCCTTGGGGCCCGCGGCGCCCTTGCCCTTGCCCTTGGGCCCCTTTCCAGCCCCCTGCCCATGTCGCGGGTCCCGCCTCCCGTCCCCGACGCCCTGGCCCGCCCGCTCACCCACCTCCCCGCGCCCTGCCCCCTGCACCTGGACTCCCTGCCCCTGCGCGCCCTTCCCGTGCCCTGGCCCCTTGCCGGCCCCCTGCCCTGAGTCGCGCCGTCCGCTGCCTGCGCTCTGCTCCCCCCCGCTGCTGCGCCCTTCCTGGACCACTCGCCGGGCGTCCCGCTGCCTTTGCAGCTGCGGCAGCGTGACGCCCGGCGGCAAGCGCTCGGGCGCCGGGGGGCAGACGTGCCGCTCCCGGCCCGGGGGGAAGGGATTGGTGGGGAACTGCTTGGGGGGGCTGGTGTGGGTGTGGGTGGGGTTGGCGTGGGCGCGGTACTTCGCGCTCTCCCTGCCCACTGCCGCTGCTGTGGCGGCCGCCGGCGAGGTGCCCGTGGCCCGCGCGGGGTTCTTCCCTCGCTTGCGCGGCGTGCTGGGGGTCGCGGCGTGGCCGGCCGAGGCGGTGGCGCGGCCCGCCGGGGCCGCGGTCGCAGCTCCTCGCGCGCCCTCCTCGCTGTCCTCTGCTGCTGTGGCGGCCGCCGGCGAGGCGCCCGTGGCCCGTGCGGGGTCCGTCCCCCGCGTTCGCGGCGTGCTGGGGGTCGCGGCGTGGCAGGCCGAGGCGGTGGCGCGGCCCGCCGGGGTTGCGGCCGCGGCCCCTCGCGCGCCCTCCTCGCTTTCCTTCGCTGCTGTGGCGGCCGCCGGCGAGGCGCCCGTGGCCCGTGCGGGGTCCGCCCCCCGCTTTCGCGGCGTGCTGGGGGTCGCGGCGTGGTCGGCCGAGGCGGTGGCGCGGCCCGCCGGGGCCGCGGTCGCAACCCCTCGCGCGCCCTTCTCGCTCTCCTCTGCGGCTGCGGCAGCCCTCGGCGATGCGCCCGGTTCCTGCGCCGGGGCTACCCCCCGTGTTGGCGGCGTGCCAGGAGCCGCCGTCGGGGCCGCGGCGCGGCTCGCTGGGGCTGCGGTCTCCGCTTCCTGCGCGTCTGGGGCCCCCTCCCGGGGCGGGGCGGCGGGGCTTGCTGCTTGGGCTGCGGGGGCGGTCATCTCGGCTGGCTCAGGCTCCCGGGCCGGCGGCGGCGGCCCGACCAGCACCGCCGCCTCCGCCAGCCTCCGCTCCTCGCGCTCCGCGAGGGTCTCCCCTGTCCACTCCGGGGAGGCGGTGGAGCGGGAGCGGGACCGGCGGTGGTGGCGGTCGTCCCGCTGGGGGGAGCCATCGGAGTCTGCCATCACTGTTTTCCTGGTAGGCATGCGTGGTGGCAGGCGCGCCCTTCCCACTACCTCCTGGTGCATCAGTGTCGTGCCGTGGGCAGTGCCGTGTGGTGCTCTGCGGGGGGGAGGGGGCGAGGGGGTGGGGGGCCGGCTGTGGCGTCAGCCCCGCACGGCCGGCGGCCGGCGGCCATCCACCGGCATTGGGAGGGGAGGCGGGGGAGCCACGCGGCCCACGCGTCGCGCCATAGCTCCCAGTCCGGGGCGGGGCCCAGGGCCCTGGGCCCCCGGGGGTCGTCGAGTGGTGTCGGGGGGAGCCGCACCGGGTGGACCCCCATAACGGCGGTGACCTCCTGTGTTCGCAGGAAGGTGTGTACTCCGTCCCGCGCCGCGGGCGCCGGGAGGGGGGGGCGGGGTACGGGTGTTGCCCCATAGAGGTGGGTGGGGGTGATCCCAAGGATCCGCCCCGGGTCCCCGCGGGTCTCGACGACGAGGAGGAGCAGGGGGGTGCCAGCGCACTCTTGCCAGAGGACCTGTCCCCTGTGGTGGGCACCCCTGGTTCTGGAGAGGGGGGGGGGGACAGGTCTGGGTTAGCCCAGCCGCGGGGCCCGTGCGTCGCCGGCGGGAGGGCGGGGCACCAAGTGGGCTCCCTGGGGAACGCCTCGAATACGATGGCGTACGGGGGGGAGGCCTGGTGCCGTCGTACACCGGGTTGGTCGGCCGGGGGCGGGCGGACGCCTCGTCCGCGCCTTCCACGAACACCGTGATCTCGCCCACCTCCAGGTCCTCGTCCGGTGGGTGTAGAAGGTGGAGCGCCGCATCCAGCTGGGACACTCCCCCCGGGTACGTGGCCCGCGCCTGGTTCAGGTACGGGGCCGCGTCCCCAGGGTAGCGCGTCCTGAGGGCGTGCAGCAGGGCTTGGGCGCTGCTGCGGAGGGACATGGCAGACCCTGCTCCCGTCAGCCGCAGGGTGTCCCCCATGGACGGCGGCGCACCACCGGCTCCACTCGCGCGCCCATTCCTCACCCACGATGCGCGCCTCCCACGCGGTCATGGAGCCGCGCCCGATGATCCACGGTGGGAAGATGGCGTCTTGTAGGTGCTTCGAGAACCCCCCCGGCAGGTCCTGGTACGGGTGGGGGCCCTGCTGGGGCGGGCACTCCAGATTGCCATTCACGACACGGAGGGAGGCTACTAAGTCCTTGTCAGGGCGCGGGGGAGGGGGAGGGTGGTCGCCCTCCGCCGCAGTGAGCTACCGGTGTGCCCGGGCCGCCGCGCTCTGGGGCTCGCGGAGAAGTTGCTCCAGCCAGTGGTTGCGAAGCTCCCATGCGAAGTCCCCCAGCCGCAGCATGTGGTGGAGGAAATCGTCCACAGAGGTCCCTCCCGGCGGGTCGTATCGGGCTAGGGCGCGGAGCTGCGCCTCCGCGTCCTCGGGCACCAGTCCGGAGCAGAATACCTCCGTCCATGTGGCGCCTGCGGAGCGCCACGAGGCCACCCACAGGGCTTTGCCCCCGGGTGGGAGGTGGCAGGCCGCCTCGTGTACCGCCTGGCGGTAGTGGGGCCAGAGGAGCTGTGAGTGGGCGCATCCCACGTGCATGTGCACCGGGGTCTCCTCCGGGCCGCCGCATAAAAAGCACGGTTGTGGGACGATGGCGACGCCGGAGAGCCGCTCCTTACGGACGCGGAGCCTGCGCTGCACCGGCGTGTGGCTGTCTCGGGCCCGCAGCGCCCGGCGGTTGGTGGCCGTCGCGGTGAGGTCCCGGGCATGGACATAGGCCGTGGCGTGGGCCGCGCCCAAAGGTGTTTGTTCCCGGTGCGTCAGCGCATGGTCCGTCTGCGCCCGCTGCGCGACCTCGCCGAGCACCCGCATCGTGCGGGGCCGTAGATCGAGATGGCCGTCACGGCCGGCGACAATGAGCTGGGCGTGGCCGGGGTCCGGGGGCGTGTTCTGCAGGACGGTGTCCTGGGACGCCGCCCAGTCCGCCTTGTGCAGTAGGGCGTCACTGTGGTGCGAGGTGGCTCGGACGTACCAGAACGGGTGCCCGGCGTGTTGCCCTCGCGCGCACAGGCTGTCCCGGAGCCACCTTAGGGGCATCTGGTTGACCACCTTCGCTGCGCCTGCGGGGACCCCCGTGGTCCGCCCGCGATCTGCGTGCCGCAGGAGGTGGAGGATGACTTCGGCGTCCACCGTGTGGACCCATGGTCGGTGGGCACCGTATTGTAGGGGGAGGGAGGCGGCCACCCCCTCCCCTTCGGGCACCGTGTCCGAGATGGCCACCGCCCACGTGCGGGTGAGGTAGGCGGCGAGAGCGACGCTGGTGGCGTGTTTGCAGGGTCCGCCCCCGGACGCGTCGGAAGAGGTGTGGCCCCAGGCCTCCGGGATCCAGTAGTATCCAGTGGGGCTGAGCCACCCCGCGTTGAGGTCGGCGGAGTGCCACCGGACGTCGGGGTGGCTGGGGGTCAGTTGGTCCACGCTCAGCGCCCTGGTCTCGCCTGGGCTGATCGCCGGGTGGTCGTGCAGCCGGATCTCCGCTCCGGTGATCGTGCTTGCCCAGGACCGAAGTGCCGTCACATGTTCCTTGAGCCACGCCGAGCCCCCGCGCTGGTGCACCACCAGGTGTCCCGTGTCCTCCGGCTGGTCCTCCAACGCGTGCACCGCCATGTGTGGGTCGTGCGGCACCCCCGTAGCTACCAGCAGGGCGGTGCCACGAAGGAGCCCACGGGGTTCGGGCTGGCCCGCCCCCACCTGCACTATTACCCACTCGGCCCGGAGCTGCGCTTGCCCCGTCGCTTGGGTGCATTGGTCGTCGGTGGTCACCAACCACAACGGCGTCGGCGCGTGGGGCCGGGGGCGCAGGGGCTCGGGCCATGCCACGTCCGCGTTAGGCTCTTGGTGCTCGCTTTCCGCGAGCACGTCGCGGAGGATGTACATGAGGGCTGCCGGCGGGTGATACGCCGCCCCCCGCGTGGAGGGGGATAGGCTGTCCCGGCCACGGTAGCCCCCGACGTGGAGGTGCAGGCCGTCCGAGGTCACCCGTGGGCCGGTGTGGGCGTCCTGCTTAGCCCTCGTGGGGTGGACGAGCCTCAGGCGGGGGTCCCGCGTGCCGGTGGTGTGGAAGAGGTGGACCAAGGCGTCGCGCCACCCGGGGTGGTTGGTGGGCTCCTGCTCACGGCGGCAATAGTGGAGGTGTTCATCGGCGCATTGGTTGAGGCACTCCCGCACCGCCGTCGGCCACGGGTCGTCGTTGTCGGGGAAGGGGTGGCGTGGCCCGTGGTGCCCATGCCACGGCGTTGTGTGTGGCACCGTCAGGCGGCACGTGTCGCGGTGTCGCAGCTTGGCGGTGCGTAGCGTGACGATGTTGCCCGGCGGGGACTGTAGTTGGACATGGGCCGCCCTGGGGCACGCGATGGGGTTGTACAGCCCCACTCCCAGGGCGGCCAGGGCCCGGGGTATGCGGTGGACCCAGTCGCCTCCCGCCAGAGTTGCGAACTCCGGGACGGGGTAGTGCACCTCGGGACATATTCCCTGCGCGCCAGCTATTTCCCAGAACATCTTGGTGACCTCGGCATGCACGGAGGTTGAGCGGTGGTGGACGACTGTACCCACGAGGGCCACCGCTGCCTGCTGGCACCGCGTGGGCACCCGTGTGAGCCTCAGGGACCGGTCATCCTGCAGGCTGTCCCGCGAGGCGTCGAAGGCGTACCGCGCCCTGTCCTTCGCGACCTGGACCGTGATGTGGTCCAGGTGGCGTGCAGTGTCGGAGTCGTCGGCGATGAAAGGGGGAACGTACTGCGTCGGCCCCCCGAGGATCGCCAGGATGACGTCCTGCACCACTTTCGGTGGCGCGAGGGTGTTAAGGCACCAGTGGTGCACCACCGCCAGGCGTACCCGGTGCTTGCGCTGCAGGGAGAACTCCCCGTCCGGCTGCAGCTGGAGTCCCAGGTAGGGGACGGAGTCCGCCGCTGGTACCCAGTGCCACGGGTTTTCCCATTGGGGGCAGAGGCGCAGCTGCAGGCCCGGGACCCCCTCCGTGGTGGCCATGGCGCACTTGCGGGGGTTGAGCTCCATGCCCATCATCCCGAGATACGCGGCCACCGCCTCCACGCCCTCGGAGAAGTGCTGCAGCGTGTGGGCCACCACCAGCAGGTCGTCGATGTAGGCCTGGATGAGGCCGTGCTCGGCCCCTCCCGGCGGGCGCAGGCGGTGCCCCTGCGCCCTGAGCAGGGGCTCCAGGAGGAGCGCGTACAGCACGGGGCTCTCGGGGTTCCCCTGCCGGACGCCGCGCAGCATGTAGACAGGCTGCGTTAGCCCGTGTGCTGTGACGATGCGCAGCCTGGCGCACGTGTGGAGGAAGAGCAGGAGGTCGATGACGTCCGGCGGCACGGAGAGGTGGCGCAGGATGAGGTGGAGGGCGCCGTCTGGGGCGGTGTCGAAGGCCTTGCGGGCGTCGAAGGAGAAGACGTAGTTGGGCCTTCCCCGCTGGAGCTGCCGCTGCGCCATGAACAGCGGGGGGCCTGTGTTGGAGCCAGGGAGGGCCCCTTGCTGCCAGCTGCTGACCACTCCGTGCCGTGTGAGCACTTCGGTGATGCGCTGGGTGAGGGGGCCCGTGAGCAGCTTCATGTCCAGGTGGCCCAGGGCTATGGGCCTGTAGTCGTCCAGTCTGGCAGAGCCCGGTACCTTGGGGCTGAGCCAGATGTGCGCGTCCCTCCAGTGCATCGGCGGCGGGGCGCCGCGGAGGATGGCCCGGTAGGAGTGGACCAGGAGCCACTGGACGGGTGCTGGGAGGGCCTTGATGAAACGGGCCTCCACGTGGTTGGGGCCTGGGGCCTTGCCGTCGGCTTTGTCCAGGGGGGACTTCAGGTCCTGCATGGAGTACTGCTGGACCTGTGTCCAGGCCCCTTCAGGGACCCGGGGGACGTGGCGGCCGAGGACTGCCTGGAAGCCGGGGAGGTCCACCGGGCGTTTGTCATACAGTTCTCGCCAGAAGGCGCGAACTGCGAACATCACGTCGTGGGCCTCCGTGAGGAGCGTTTGGGTGTTGGGGACCCGCACGTTCCAGAGGCCTGATGGGCCCGGGGCCTCTACCTCTATGGCTCCCCGCACGGCTTTCCATCGCTGGGCGATGTCGGGGGCGTGGCGGCGCCAGAAGTCCTTGATGGCGCGCTTGCGGTCTGCCGCCAGGAGGGCGCGGAGCTGGCGAATGTCCTCCTCGAGGGCGGCTGCTTGCCTCTCCAGCTCCTCCTGTAGCTGGCCCTGTGTGATCGGGCGGAACCCAGGCGACACACCCTGCAACTCCTCTGTGAGGCGGAGCGCCGCCTCGGACCGGATGCCATGCGGGGCCGCGTCCGCCTGGTACGCTGCCGGCGCGCGCGCTGCCAGGGTGTCATAGCGGAGGACCGCTGCCTGGAGCCGCTTTCTGCTCTCCGGGAGGTCCCCCTCCGCCGGGTCCGTCCCCGCCGGGGACGGCTGCCGGCGTCCCACCACCCGCGCCAGGGCGTCATGCGTTGCGTGGAGGTGTTCGAACACCTTGTCCACCGCGACCGCGGGCATGGACCCGTAGTCGTGCTGCTCTGCGGGACCCAGCCAGGGGGCCAGGGAGGGTTCATCCTGCGCGGCGGTGACCGCCGCCCACAGGCAGTGTTGGACGGGTGCGGCCTCGGTGTCGTACGGGAGGAGGCAGCCCTCCGTGTGGCTGTAGGGGGTGGGCATCGCCGCGCGCCCCGCTGCGCTGAGGAGACCCGGCAGGGCCAGGCGGACCGGGAGGTGGTCCGAGCCGACCACCTGGGGGTGTGCCATGCCGCGAGCCCAGACGCTTTCCCGCAGGGACCACAGCAGCAGGGGCTCGTTGACCAGGAAGGTGTCCACCCTGTGCCGGGACGGGTGGAGCCTGGGGGTCATGTCCTCCTCGCCGCCTGCCGCGGCCCTTCGGAAACCGCAGGCCTCCCAGCCCGCTCAGAAATGCTCCGTGGCTGGGTTGGTGGGGACATCCATGTAGATGTTGGTGTCGCCGGCGATGACCACCGGGTGCCTCCCGCCGAGGCTGCGTGCCGTCGCATACATTTGTATGTCGGCCCAGAACGCCGCCCGTCCCGCCCACGGGGAGCAGCCTGCTTGCGGCCCGTGGACGTTGATGAGGGTGAGGCCTCCTCCGTCTGTGCGGATCTCCAGGGCCGCGGCCTTCCCGGGGACAATTTCCGTGAGACTGAGCACCTCGTGCTCCGCCACGTACTTGCTGCTGACCGCAGTGAGGAGGCCGCCCCTTCTCGAGGTGGAGGTGGCTCCCGTCTCCGCCAGCCGGCTGCTAAAGAAGGCGGTGTACCCCTTGTCCCAGAGCGCCGCGGCCACGTGCATCTCCTGCGCCCGGGTGGCGATCCCTGTTTCCTGGAGCATGATGGCAAAGCCCCCCTCCTGGGGCAGCATCCCGGTGATGAGGTGCTCCTTGTCGGTACAGGCCGCCGGCCCCCGGCGCCGCCGGAGTGTGTCCCGGAGAGACCGGTCTGGCGGCACGAGGCCGTTGCGCAGGTTCCACGAGAGGAGCCACAGGGCGCCGCCCGCCATGTCCTCCTGGAGTCAGCTAACCCGCATCGGCATCGCCGCTGGGTTCGCCGGCGCAGCCAGGGCATTCGGGTGCGCGGCATCCGCTGAACCCGTTCCCAGCGGGGCCCACAGGGGGGCGTGGGGGACCGGGGGAGCCAGGGGGGCCAGGGGGGCCAGCCCCGCGGGGATGGACATGGACCCTGGTGGGGCCGCACCGCCGGCCCCCGGGGCCGCTCCGGGTGCCTCCTCACCTTCGTCTGCCTGGTCCGCTGCCTGGGGCGGGGGGCGTCGGGTGTACAGGGCGTGCCACGGGGACCTCCGTGCTCTCCCCGGCAGGATGTTGGTGGCCGCCTCCTTGTCGTCCGCCGGGGCTGCAGCGTGCACCGCGTGCCACGCCAGGTGTTCCAGCATTGCCCCGCTGGTGTAGTACTTGTCTGCACACAGGGGGCATTTCGTCGGCTCCGTGGCCCCTCGCGCCGGGGGGAGCGGCACCGACTTCCGAATGGCGCCCTCCGCCGCTGGTTCGAAGGGCAGGTTGGCCAGTGGCACCGTGTGTGGCGCCAGTGTGCGGCCCGTGGCCGCCGCATCGAGGGCTCGTGTCGCGGGCGCGGGCCCGAGACCCCGGATGGCATCGCGCTGCGCATCTGCTTGCAGCCACGTTTGCCAGTGCGTGGAGCCAATTTGGCGGTCGGGCTTGCCCCTCCATCGCAGGTCGTGGAAGGCCTGTAGCCAGTGGTACACTGCGGTCGGGACCGCCAGCTGGAGCTCTAGGTCGGCGGGCTGCGCCGCTGCCGGCCACACCCCCGGCCTCGCTGCCCGGGCGTTGTCCTTCAGCCTGACCTGGAGCAGGAGGGCGTGGTGTTCGCCCTCCCGTAGCGCCTTGATGATCATGCGGCTGCAGTCTGCCACGCGGATCACGGCTTCGGGCCCCGGCAGGCGCTCGGGGTTGCAGACGACGATGTGCGCGTCCGCCGGGCTGAACATGCAGACCACCCACTGCGGGTTCTGCTGTCCCCGTTGGGCCACCGCCAGGGTAGCTGCTGGGCGGGCGTGCGTGATTGGCCCCGCGTGGAGGTCCGGGACGTCCGTGGCCCTGATGGCGTCTCCCTGCCACGCGGCCCGTAGATGCTCCTATTGGTCGGGGCTCCACACCAGTGTGGGGGGGTTGACCCACCCCGGTTTTTGCCTCTTGTTGGGGGCGCTGACCATGTGTACCAGGACCGCCAGCGGCCAGGGGTCCGCCGACATATAGTAGGCCTGGGTGGGCCCCTGTTGCCAGTCGACGTGGGGCAGGGGCGGGAATGCCCCTTGCCTGGCGGTGCTGTGCCAGACAGTCCAGCGGCCTCCGGCCAGGATGTGCGACCGGTACCCTCCGGCGTGGCCGTGTAGGATGGCCTGGTAGCCTGCCGTCTGCAGCACCAGTGCCTCCCCCTGCTTAGGCCCGGGTGGGGGTGTGCCATCGCCCGCATCCCAGACGCGGGTGCGCCCGCGGAGTGTGGCATGCCACGGGTCTGGTGCATCGCGCTGTGGCCCTTGTATGCTTCCCGCAATCTGCGCTGGGCCGTGGTGGTGGACGAAGCTCTCCCCGCCGTCCGCTAGCAACGCCGCCTGGACGACGTATAGCTGCTCCGCCGTGAGGGGTGCCGTCGGCGCGTGCGTTGCGGCCGGCCGGCGGGGCTGCGTGTCGCGGCAGGGGACGTGGGGCAGCAGTGGCGCCGGACACGCCGCCACGGGACCCATGGTGACGGCCGCGACCGCGGACGCCAGCGCCGTGCGGTCCGTTGGTCTGTACTGCCGGAGCCCCGTGGTATCTCGGGCGAGGTGCCTGCAGGCTGCCATCCAGGCCACCGCTCCGCAGTTCGTGACGTCCGGTTCGGCACCGTCCGCGCCGTCGCGTCCCCTTTGTTGTACCGTGGTGGCGGTGTCGAGCGAGGGGGCCTGCTGTAGCGCCTCCGGGTCCTGCCCCGGCGGGAGGGCGGGCGGGACTGGCTGCGGGAAGTCCTGCGCGCCTCAGCGCTCCGGGTGCCTGTGGTATGGGTTTTGCCGGCGGTGTTCCGGGGCTGCCCGTGGTTGGAAGAGGAGTTGGTGCAGGTACCAGTGGCCTTCCGCGGTGGACGGGTTGCGGAGCGTTAGCCACTGTTCCACCACGCCTCCTGGTTGCGCGGCCTCGACGCAGCGCTGCAACCTCAGGCGGCCTAGGCGGTTGGACGTGCCCGCGGGTGGGATGTGGGTTTGCGGGTAGAGCACCCGCAGCGGCTCCAGCGCCAGGTCCAGCACTTCGTCGTTGAGCTGCTCCGTGAGAGCCGACGCCCTGTGCAGGGCGTGGAGGACTCCGGGTGTGGGGGCCGTGAGCTGTTCGAGCACCGGCCCCGGCGGGTACCGTGCACCCGGGTTCGTTAGCCACTCCCTGTTGTGGCTCAGTACGGCCTTCCACACGTCCCTCGTAAAGGCGTGCTGGGGGGCCAAAGAGGGGACCATCCGTAGGAGGCGGTGGCACGCCGGCGGCGATCGCATGGGCTGTGGGGCGGCCGCTGTGATCCACCTGCACGCCGTGTCGGGCAAGATCGCCCCCCATTCGACGGTCCCCATGCCCTCGGCGTGGATCAGCGCCTGGCCCTCGACCAGGGGGAAATAGGGGCTCGAGCGCCCCCCTCCTTCCTTCCACCATACCCAGGTGGCCCCCGCCTGCAGGCTGCGGAGCAGGGCCACGCCGGGGAGGAGCGGCTGCGGGAAAGCCCCCTTGACGGCCTGGGTGGCGTGGGCCAGGATGCCCATGGGCAAATACCACAACGGGAGGGTCCAGGGGCCCGGCAGCGGTTGTGCCACCCCTGCGTCCCATCGCCACTCGGAGTCTGGCGGGGTGGCCGGGACCGTGCCCGTCTGCAGGAAGTGGCGTGCCTGCTTGTCGGGGTGCCGTTGGAGGGTTGCCGCGAGGCTGAGCCCCTCTGCCGCGGGTGCCACCGGGAGGCCACCCCGGGGCCTGCGCCAGGGGTAATCCTGGTCGGCCGGCCAGGTGTGGAGGTCCCGGGCGATGTCCTCCGCGGCCCCCGTGGGGGCGTCCTCTGGTGCCAGGTGCCACATGACGGCGAGCACCGCCCACGTGGAGAAAGGCCACGCCCGCGGGGGGGTGTACACCTGGATGGTCCACTGTGGGCACGCCCGCCGCACGCGGGACGCGTGGAGCACCCCTCGGACCATGTCCGCCGCCAGGACCAGCACCATTTCCGAGGGTTCCACAATGATCCCCTCTGCGGGTCCGCCGTGGCGGCCCCGGGTGTGCAAGGCCACTGCCGCCTGTCCCGCGTGGGTGACTCGGTCGACGGCCTCCTGGATATTCACGCTGCCGCGCGCGGTCTCATCCAGGATCCAGCCCTGCGCCAGCCCGTAGCGTAGGGCGGCGCGTGCGGCCGCGGGTTTCACCTCGGGCAGCGCTCCGTCATCGGGGCCGGGTTGGGGGTGCTGTTTGGGGCACCAGCCTTCGCCGGTGCAGTGGCCGTGTTTCCACGCGGGGCAGAGCGCGGGCACGCTGCCCGCCGGCGGCGCAGGTTCCGCGGGCGCGCCTCCCGTGGGGGGCTCCGGTACTGCCTCCAGGTCGGAGTCCGTGCCCGCGTCCCCTTGTGGGTGGTCTCCTTCGCCGTCTCTGAGTCCCAGCGCCCTGATGACCTCGTCTGCTTCGTCCAGCGTCCGAGATCGGGGGCGTGTCTTGCGTGGGGCCGCGGGTTCCGCCATTGTTGCGTCGCTGTGCCTAAGAGCAGGGGGTGGGGTGCGGATGTCCCGTGGCTGGTGCGTTCCTGCGTTGGTGCGTTGCTCGTTGTGGGGGTGGCGGATGGGCGTCCCCGGGGGGGGCGCTTTCCAGCATTGCGAGGGGCGTCTGGTGTTAGGCGCTGTCCCTCTCCCGGCCGCCCGTCCTCTGGAGCGGGCAGCCAGGGTTCCGTGACCCACGTGTCCCGGGCGCGGTCGGTGCGGGCGTGGAGGCCCAGCACTGGCCCCACAGCGTGTGCCCTTGCAGGCCGGCGTTGCTCGCTGTGGGGGTGGCGGAAGAGCGTCCCCGAGGGGAGGCGCCTTCCACCATGGTGAGGGGCGTCTGAGGTCAGGCGCCGTCCCTCCCCCGACTGCCCGTCCTCTGGAGCGGGCAGCCAAGGTTCCGCGACCCGTGTGTCCCGGGTGCGGTTGGTGCGGGTGTGAGGACCCAGCACCGGCCCCACAGCGTGCGCCCTTGCGTTGCTCGCTGTGGGGGTGGCGGGAGGGCGTCCCCGGGGGGGGTGCCTTCCACCATTGCGGGGGGCGTCTGAGGCCAGGCGCCGTCCCTCCCCCGACTGCCCGCCCGCTGGGCGGGCTGTTGGGGTCCGCCACCCACGTGCTGTGGGCGCGGGTGTGTGGGTGTGGGGGCCCAACACTGTCCCCTCGGCCTGCATGTCCTGCGGTGGCTGCATGCCGCGGGGGTGGTGGGGGGCCGTCCCCGGGGGGGTGGCCTGCCACTGTTGCGAGGGGCGCCTGGTGTCCGGCGCTGTCCCTCCCTCGACCGCCCGTCCTCTGGAGCGGGCAGCTAGGGGTCCGCGGCCCGTGTGTCCCGGGTGCGGTCGGTGCGGGCGTGGGGACCCAGCACCTGCCCCACAGCGTGCGCCCTTGCGGGCCGGCGTTGCTCGTTGTGGGGGTGGCGGAGGGGCGTCCCCGGGGGGGGTGCCTTCCGCCGTTGTGAGGGGCGTCTGAGTTCAGGCGCTGTCCCTCCCCCGATTGCCCGCCCATTGGGCGGGCTGTTGGGGTCCGCCACCCATGTGATGTGGGTGCGGGTGTGTGGCCGCGGGGGTGGTGGGGGGCCATCCCTGGGGGGGGTGGCCCGCCACCGTTGTGAGGGGCGCCTGGTGTCAGGCGCTGTCCCTCCCCTAGCCGCCCGTCGTCTGGAGCGGGCAGCCAGGGTTCCGCGTCCCGTGTGTCCCGGGTGCGGTCGGTGCGGGCGTGGGCACCCAGCACCGGCCCCACAGCGTGCGCCCTTGCGGGCCAGCGTTGCTCACTGTGGGAGTGGCGGAAGGGCATCCCCGGGGGGGGTGCTTTCCACCATTGTGAGGGGCGTCTGAGGTCAGGCGCTGTCCCTCCTTCGACTGCCCGCCCACTTGGCGGGCTGTTGGGGTCCGCCACCCACGTGCTGCGGGCGCGGGTGTGTGGGTCTGGGGGCCCAACACTGTCCTCTTGGCCTGCGTGCCCTGTGGGGGCTGCATGCCGCGGGGTTGGTGGGGGGCCGTCCCGGGGGGGGGTGGCCTGCCACCGTTGTGAGGGGCGCCTGGTGTCAGGCGCTGTCCCTCCCCCGGCCGCCCGTCCTCTGTAGCGGGCAGCCAGGGTTCCGCGTCCCGTGTGTCCCGGATGCGGTCGGTGCGGGCGTGGGGACTCAGCACCGGCCCCACAGCGTGCGCCCTTGCGGGCTGGCGTCGCTCGCTGTGGGGGTGGCGGAAGGGCGTCCCCGGGGGGTTCTTTCCACCGTTGTGAGGGGCGCCTGGTGTCAGGCGCTGTCCCTCCCCCGGCCGCCCGTCCTCTGGAGCGGGCAGCCAGGGTTCCGCGTCCCGTGTGTCCTGGGTGCGGTCGGTGCGGGCGTGGGGACCCAGCACCGGCCCCACGGCGTGCGCACTTGCGGGCTGGCGTTGCTCGCTGTGGGGGTGGCGGAAGGGCGTCCCCTGGGGGGTGCCTTCCACCATTGTGAGGGGCGTCTGGGGTCAGGCGCTGTCCCTCCCCCAACTGCCCTCCCATTGGGCGGGCTGTTGGGGTCCGCCACCCACGTGCTGTGGGCGCGGGTGTGTGGGTGTGGGGGCCCAACACTGTCCCCTTGGCCTGCATGCCCTGTGGGGGCTGCGTGCCGCGGGGGTGGTGGGGGGCCGTCCCCGGGGGGGGTGGCCTGCCACCGTTGTGAGGGGGGCCTGGTGTCAGGCGCTGTCCCTCCCCCGGGCGCCCGTCCTCTGGAGCGGGCAGCCTGGGCTCCGCGACCCGTGTGTCCCGGGCGCGGTCGATGCGGGCGTGGGGACCCAGCACCGGCCCCACAGAGTGCGCCCTTGCGGGCTGGCGTTGCTCGCTGTGGGGGTGGCGGAAGGGCGTCCCCTGGGGGGGTGCTTTCCACTGTTGTGAGGGGCGCCTGGTGTCAGGCGCTGTCCCTCCCCCGGCCGCCCGCCCTCTGGAGCGGGCAGCCAGGGTTCCGCGTCCCGTGTGTCCCGGGTGCGGTCGGTGTGGGCGTGGGGACCCAGCAACGGCCCCACAGCGTGCGCCCTTGCGGGCCGGCGTCGCTCGCTGTGGGGGTGGCGGAAGGGCGTCCCCGGGGGGGGTGCCTTCCACCATTGTGAGGGGCGCCTGGTGTCAGGAGCTGCCCCTCCCCCGGCCGCCCGTCCTCTGGAGCGGGCAGCCAGGGTTCCGCGTCCCGTGTGTCCCGGGTGCGGTTGGTGCGGGCGTGGGGACCCAGCACCGGCCCCACAGCGTGCGCCCTTGCGGGCTGGCGTTGCTCGCTGTGCGGGTGGCGGAAGGGCGTCCGCGGGGGGGCTGCTTTCCACCATTGTGAGGGGCGCCTGGTGTCAGGCGCTGTCCCTTCCCCGGTCGCCCGTCCTCTGGAGCGGGCAGCCAGGGTTCCGCGTCCCGTGTGTCCCGGGTGCGGTCGGTGCGGGCTTGGGGACCCAGCACCAGCCCAACAGCGCGCGACCTGTGGGCTGGCGTTGCTCGCAGTGGGGGTGGCGGAAGGGCGTCCCCGGGGGGGGTGCTTTCCACCGTTGTGAGGGGCGCCTGGTGTCAGGCGCTGTCCCTCCCCCGACCGCCCGTCCTCTGGAGCGGGCAGCCAGGGTTCCGCGTCCCGTATGTCCCGGGTGCGGTCGGTGCGGGCGTGGGGACCCAGCACCGGTCCCACAGCGTGCGCCCTTGCGGGCCGGCGTCGCTCGCTGTGGGGGTGGCGGAAGGGCGTCCCCGGGGGGGCCTGCCTTCCATCATGGTGAGGGGCGCCTGGTGTCAGGCGCTGTCCCTCCCCCGGCCGCCCGTCCTCTGGAGCGGGCAGCCAGGGTTCCGCGTCCCGTGTGTCCCGGCTGCGGTCTGTGCGGGCTTGGGGACCCAGCACCGGCCCCACAGCGTGCGCCCTTGCGGGCCGGCGTTGCTCGCTGTTGGGGTGGCGGAAGGGCGTCCCCGGGGGGGGTGCTTTCCACCATTGTGAGGGGCGCCTGGTGTCAGGCGCTGTCCCTCCCCCGGCCGCCCGCCCTCTGGAGCGGGCAGCCAGGGTCCCGCGTCCCGTGTGTCCCGGGTGCGGTCGGTGCGGGCGTGGGGACCCAGCACCGGCCCCACAGCGTGCGCCCTCGCGGGCTGGCGTTGCTCGTTTTGGAGGTGGCGGAAGGGCGTCCCCGGGGGGGGTGCCTTCCATCATTGTGAGGGGCGCCTGGTGTCAGGCGCTGTCCCTCCCTCGACCGCCCGTCCTCTGGAGCGGGCAGCCAGGGTTCCGCGTCCCGTGTGTCCCGGGTGCAGTCGGTGCGGGCGTGGGGACCCAGCACCGGCCCCACAGCGTGCGCCCTTGCGGTCCGGCGTTGCTCGTTGTGGGGGTGGCGGAAGAGCGTCCCCGGGGGGGGGTGCTTTCCACCATTGTGAGGGGCGCCTGGTGTCAGGCGCTGTCCCTCCCCCGGCCGCCCGTCCTCTGGAGCGGGCAGCCAGGGTTCCGCGTCCCGTGTGTCCCGGGTGCGGTCGGTGCGGGCGTGGGGACCCAGCACCGGCCCCACAGCGTGCGCCCTTGCGGGCTGGCGTTGCTCGCTGTGGGGGTGGCGGAAGGACGTCCCCGGGGGGGCTGCCTTCCACCATTGTGAGGGGCGTCTGAGGTCAGGCGCTGTCCCTCCCCCCACTGCCCGCCCATTGGGCGGGCTGTTGGGGTCCGCCACCCACATGCTGTGGGCGCGGGTGTGTGGGTGTGGGGGCCCAACACTCTCCCCTTCGCCTGCATGCCCTATGGGGGCTGCGTGCCGCGGGGGTGGGGGGGGGCCGTCCCCGGGGGGGGTGGCCTGCCACCGTTGTGAGGGGCGCCTGGTGTCAGGCGCTGTCCCTCCCCCGGCCGCCCGTCCTCCGGAGCGGGCAGCCTGGGTTCCGCGACCCGTGTGTCCCGGGTGCGGTCTGTGCGGGCGTGGGGACCCAGCACCAGCCCCACAGCGTGCGCCCTTGCGGGCCGGCGTTGCTCGCTGTGGGGGTGGCGGAAGGGCGTCCCCGGGGGGGGTGCCTTCCACCATTGTGAGGGGCGTCTGAGGTCAGGCGCTGTCCCTCCCCCGACTGCCCGCCCACTGCTGGGCGGGCTGCCGGGGCTCGTTGGGTGTGTGCGGTGTGTGTGGTGTCTGTGCCGTGCGTGTCGTGGTGCGTGGTGCCGCTCTTCCCTTGTTCCTCTGGTGCTCCCCTCTCCGGTGTCTCGGTGCGGTGTTGTGCTCGCCGTGTGCCTGGCGTGTCCCCTTCCCTGTGCGCGCCCCTTGCTCGGCCGCTGGTTACCCCTTGTTCCTTTCGTGGCTTCGTTGCTCTTTACCCTTTCCTCTACCCTTCCCCCTGACATGCATTTTTTCCCTGCCTCCGCTTTGTTGCGTGTCCCGGTCTTTTTCCTTGCCGGCTCGCCATGCTCTCTCGTTGGGCTTTCTCCTTTGAACCTGTGTAGAGAGAGGGTGTAAACGGGCGTGCGGCGGCGGTGGTTTTGTCGCGACACGGCACCTCAAGCTGGCTGGTACGTCATGCAACATGCGTGTGCGACCGGCGTGTGCGTAGGTTTATTTCCTACTTGCTCTCGTAATGGCTCCACACACCTCTTTGGCCGCTACCTTTGCTCGTTGCCCGTTCCGCGCGCGCGGCGTGACATGCAACATACTTGTTTCTTTCCCCCCTACCTCAATGTGTCCTAGTCCTCTCGCCTTGCCTACGTGCGTATGGCGCGGGCCGGGCGTTCGCTAATGAGAGACGGCGGCACGACGCAAAACATGCCTAAGCGTCTAAGACAACCCTACTTTAACGCCCAAACGACGCAAACACGACCATACACTTCTCCTTGGGACCTGTGAGGGGAAGGGAACGTGGGTGCATGCACAAGGTAGCGTGGCAACGTGTGTTTGTCGGAATCCGGCACACGACGACGCTATGCTATTTCTGTGTATGTTCTAATCAGCGCAACAAAAGGGGTGGTTGTGCTGTAAGAGCAGTTGTCACGGTTGTCCCGCATTGCACCGCAGGGCAGGACCGTTAGCCCCCCGTGACAACCACTCCCTGGCCGAAGGCCATTTCTTTTTTCCCCGTCTCGGTTGGTGGCGCGGGCCGGGCGGTTGGCGGCGTGGCACGACATGGTAACATACTTGCGTTCTTGGTGGCGGTGTGTGGCTTGCTTACTATTTGTTTGCATGCGGCGGCATACCTTTTGTCCCCTTTCGCTCCCTTTCGCCTCCTACGTAAGCGGGCGTGCGGGTGGGGGGTGGGCACGTCTAGGTTACGCCTCGTGGTAACCTTTTGCTTTCGTTGGCGTGGTTGCCGTTCTTATCTCGTGTTCGTTGCGTAGCGTAGCATGGCATGTAACATACTTGGATCCAACTATCCACGTGTGCACGTTGTGTATGTTTAGTTTTTGTTTGTGTGCCTTTTTGTGTGTTGTGCTTCACCTCGGTGGTGTGTGGCCTCCTTCACGCGTTCTTCTCTCCTTTGTTGGTTTTTTGTTCCCCCGTCGTGTCCCTTCAAACCATTTTGCTCGTCCGTGGCGGTGATGACCTTGCGGTGATCCGGGCACGCACGTACGGGCATACCTTTCTTTCCCTATGTGTGCGGGGGTGAGCATAGGCATTCATTCGGTGTCGCAGTGGCCACCTCTTGCTGGTTTTCCTTGCCGGTGCGGTTTTCGTTGCCCTTTTCGTGGCGGCGCACTTTGGCGTTGTTTGACACGTGGCAGTGGCAGTGGCAGTGGCAGGGGCAGTGGCAGTGGCAGTGGCAGGGGCAGGGGCAGAGGCAGGGGCAGGGGGGGCAGGGGCAGGGGCAGGGGCAGAGGCAGGGGCAGGGGCAGGGGCAGTGGCAGGAGCAGGGGCAGGGGCAGGGGCAGGGGCCGGGGCAGTGGCAGGAGCAGGGGCAGTGAGAGGGGCAAGGGCAGTGGCAGGGGCAGGGGCCGGGGCAGGGGCAGGGGCAGGGGCAGGGGCAGTGGCAGGGGCAGGGGCAGGGGCAGGGGTAGGGGCAGTGGCAGGAGCAGGGGCAGTGGCAGGGGGCAGCGGCAGGGGCAGGGGCAGTGGGAGGGGCAGGGGCCGGGGCAGGCGCAGGGGCTTTGGCTTTGGCTTTGGCTTCTCTTCTCCGCTGGGTCGGTGCGGGTGAACCGTCCCGCCCCTTAACACGCTTTGTTACCCCTGCATCACCGTGCTATTCCTTTACCTACGCTTGTTTGGTCCTTGCGTTTTCCTGCTCATTCGTCTTTTTTTATACGTCGGCGTTCCGCCTTTTCTTTGTTTGTTTGTTTGTTTGTTTGTTTTTTCTTCCTTATCGTGTGCTTGCTTCCTGTTTGTTTGGTTCCGTCGGTGCTTCTGCCTGTTCCTGCTTCTCCTTGTTGACTCTCCTTGTCACTGGTTTGTTTCCTCTGCACCGAAAAGCGCCTAAATGCTGAAAATGCTGAAAATGCAAGGACAAGACACCCGCTCCCTTCACTCACAAGCAAAGCCATCCAAAGCAAAGCCCGTGATGTCAGCTCCAATGCCTGAGGCGTCGTGTGCTGGCCGGCATGGCACTGCCATGCGGGCACCTCTCGGCGTATGCCCCTATGGTGCGGTTGTGCTGCTGGCCTCCTTACTTTATGACGCCCCGTGTGGCGGGCTCCCGCCCGCGACGGCTCTTGCCTCTGCTCTTCGCTGGTGCCCTCGTCGCTCTTCGCTGGTGCCCTCGTCGTTGTACGCCGCTTGTGCGACTGGCCCGATCGGCCTTCGCGTATCTTCGTCGCCTCGTTTACCGACGGTCCCATCGACGACCGCTTCCGTAGCCCCGATCGTGTGGATGTGGATCTTGCCGGTCGTAACCTCCGCGTCCTTTGCCTGCGACCCCTTCGTGGCGTGGTCGATACCGGGCCCGATTGCCGCCTCCCGGTGCTCCTGTACACACAAGCAGCAATGCGCACGTCGTCTCTTGCTGGTCCCTCCATACCACACACACTGCACTGGCCCGCACCAAGATCACAGCATCGCCGCCCATGCCTCCCTACGCGGCATCCGATACTCCACTGGACCTGCCGCATCGCACAGGAGGCTCCAGTCCTTGCGACGCACTCGTTTGACACCTTGCATCACCATCCTTGCCAGGCCTTTCTCCACGTTCGTCGCTCCGTCGCGGCAGAGTAGGAGCAACACTCCTGGCTCGCCCCGCCGCACACGTTCACCCCACGCGCTGATCAGTACCTCGATTTGTGTTGCACTGCCCACCGTGCCACACCATGTGACCCGATCAGCAGCCAGCTGGGCCTGCTGGACGGGGATGCCACCTGCTCCATCTGGACTCCACCCACCATGCGGGATGCGCCACCGCTCATCCAATCGACAATACCTGGTGTGCATCATGGCCCAGTGCAGGACATCCGCGGGCACCCTGATCATGGCGCTGTGCTGCGGCGCGTAGTCGCGCGGGTCCCATAGCGGTATGGCATGCTCCCGCTGCATGCCCATGGGGACCCAGTGGACCCGCGTCGCTTTCGGGTCACGGCCTACACGCTGGATCCTGTACAGGGTCCTCATGCACTGCAGGACCAGCAGCCTGCTGTCCCTGTTTACCAGGCGTTGGAGATGCTGCACATACGCAGCCGACGGTACACTGCCCAGATACATGTGCCACACTCGGTCACCCACTGCCAGTGTCCGTCTCCAGGGCTTCACCCACAGGAACTCCACTGTCTCTTCCCCTGCTCTCAGCTGAATGCCTTGCCATACCCTGCGGGTGTGCACTGTGGGTGGCACACTGCGTCGCAGGACCGCTTCAATTTCAGCCATCTCATACTCCCAGTTCCCTGTGACCACCGGACACCGGTGCACCAAATGCGCTCTGAGATAACGCGCCTGCATGCCGCATTTGCGGCACTCCCCTGCGACCTCCTCACTGGCCACAAAGGCGTCCAGATCTTCGTAGAACGCCGACATGAGGATGGCAGCCGCGTCTTCAGGACAATATGGCGAGAGTCGGTCCCATGCCTTGAGCAGCTGACCATCAGCGGCATCATCTGGCCTAGCCACTGGCTCCAGCACCTCGACACTGTCAGCGCGCGCCTTGGCGCCCCACTCGTACTGCTGTTTGCACTGCCTGCAGACATCACAAACCACGTGCCCATTCCACGTGAACAACATGGTCTCGCCATCACACCAGCATGCTGGGCATAGCCACTGCTCTTCAGACAACTGCATGAGACGTACCTCTTCGGCCTCCGCATCGCTGACCTTGTTCACCATCGAGACCACGTCGTTGCACCCCGTGTCATGCTGCGCCGGCGCCCATCCCGTCAGGATACCATCAGTCCACTGAAGCTCATCGTGCGCCTCAATACGCTGCAAGAGGTCGGTGTGCGATGACTCCATTCTGCGGTGCTGCAGCTTGATGGCGGCTGACTGGTTGTCAACCCAGCGACGAGCAGGGGCAGGGGCAGCGGCAAGGGCAGGGGCAGGGGCAGCGGAAGTGGCAGGGGGGGCAGGGGCAGTGCCAGTAGCAGGGGCAGGGGCAGGGACAGGGGCAGGGGATGTGGCAGTGGCAGGGGCAGGGGCAGGGGCAGAGGCAGGGGCAGGGGGGGCAGGGGCAGGGGCAGGGGCAGTGGCAGGAACACGGGCAGGGGCAGGGGCAGTGGCTGGGGTAGAGCAGGGGCAGTGGGGGAGGCAGGGGCAGTGGCAGGGGTAGGGGCAGGCGCAGGGGTAGGGGCAGCGGGAGGTGTAGGGGCAGTGGCAGGGGCAGGGACACGGGCAGTTGCGGGGGCAGGGGCAGGGGCAGGGGCTGGGGCAAGGGCAGAGCCAGGGGCAGTGGCAGTGGCAGGGGCAGGGGCAGGGGCAGAGGCAGGGGCAGGGGGGCAGGGGCAGGAGCAGGGGCAGTGGCAGGGGTATGGGTGGCGGCCAACGCCGTGGGAAAACAAAAAGGGGGGGCAGTGGCAGGGGCAGGGGCAGGGGCAGCGGCAGGAGCAGAGGCAGTGGCATGCAGTGGTTGGGGCAGGGGCAGGGGCATGGGCAGTTGCAGGGGCAGGAGCAGGGGCAGTGGGAGGGGCAAGGGCATCGGTAGGGGCAGGGGCAGGGGCAGGGGCAGGGGCAGGGGCAGTGGCTGGGGCAGGGGCAGTGGCAGGGGCAGTGGCAGGGGCAGGGGCAGGGGCAGGGGCTGGGGCAGTGGCAGGAGCAGGGGCAGTTGAAGGGGCAGGGGCAGGGTCAGGGCCCGTGGTAGGGGCAGGGGCAGGGGTACGGGCACGGGCAGTAGCAGGGGCAGAGGCAGGGGCCAGCGTTGGGGCAGGGGCAGGGGCAGAGGCAGTGGCAGGGGCAGGGGCAGGGGCAGGGGTAGTGGCAGGGGCAGTGGCAGGGGCAAAGGCAGGGGCAGTGGCAGTGGCTGTGGCAGGGACAGGGGCAGGGGCAGGGGTAGAGGCAGTGGCATGGGCAGGGGCAGGGGCAGGGGCCGGAGCAGGGGCAGTGGCATGGGTAGGGGCAGGGGCAGGGGCAGAGGTAGGGGCAGGGGCAGGGGCAGGGGCAGGGGCAGAGGCAGGGGCAAGGGCAGGGGCAGGGGCAGGGGCAGGGGCAGTGGCAGGGGCAGAGGCAGGGGCAGGGGCAGGGGCAGTGGCAGGGGCAGTGGCAGGGGCAGGGGCAGGGGCTGTGGCAGTAGCAGGGGCAGGGGCAGGCACAGGGGCAGTGGCAGTAGCAGGGGCAGTGGCAGGGGCAGGAGCAGGGGCAGAGGCAGGCACTGGGGTGGCAAGGGCAGGGGCAGGGGCAGGGGCAGGGGCAGGGGCAGGGGCAGGGGCAGGGGCAGGAGCAGGGGCCGTGGGAGGGGCAGGGGCAGTGGCAGGGGCAGTGGCAGGGGCAGGGGCAGGGGCATGGGCAGGGACAGTGGTTGGTGCAAGAACAGTGACAGGAGCAGGGGCAGGGGCAGGGGCTTGGGCAGGGGCAGAGGCAGGGGCAGGGGCAGGGGCAGGGGCAGGGGCAGAGGTAGGGGCAGCGGGGGCAGGGGCAGGGGCAGGGGCAGTGGCAGGGGCAGAGGCAGGGGCAGGGGCAGGGGCAGTGGCAGGAGCCGGGGCATCGGGAGGGGTAAGGGCAGTGGCAGGGGCAGGGGCAGGGGCAGTGCCAGGGGCAGGGGCAGGGGCAGTGGCAGGGGCAGGTGCTGGGGCAGGGGCAGGGGCAGGGACAGGGCCAGTGGCAGGAGCAGGGGCAGTGGCAGGGGCAGGGGCAGGGGTAGGGGCAGGGGCAGGGGCAGGGGCAGGGGCAGTAGCAGGGGCAGTGGCAGGGGCAGGGGCAGGGGCAGTGCCAGGGGCAGGGGCAGGGGCAGTGGCAGGGGCAGGTGCTGGGGCAGGGGCAGGGGCAGGAGCAGGGGCAGTGGCAGGGGCAGGGGCAGGGGTAGGGGCAGGGGCAGGGGCAGGGGCAGGGGCAGTAGCAGGGGCACAGGCAAAGGCAGGGGCAGAGTCACGGGCAGGGGCAGGGGCAGTGGCAGGGGCAGTGGCAGGGGCAGGGGCAGTGGCAGGGGCAGTGGCAGTAGCAGGAGCAGGGGCAGGGGCAGGGGCAGTGGCAGTAGGAGGGGCAGGGGCAGGGGCAGTGGCTGTGGCAGGGGCAGGGGCAGAGGCATGGGCAGGGGGGCAGGGATGGATGGATGGATGGATGGATGCACTGCGCTTGTTCCGGTGCGCTACACCGTCTGCCCAGGGCCCGTTGCTTTTGCTGTGTTTCCTCGGCTTATCACTGCTTTCCCTCCTCATCCCTTACCCTGCACACGCACTGGAGCACGCACTGAGCGGTCGCATTCATTCATTCTTCCATGCATCCACGTACTGGCTCATCGTCTGTGCATGTGCGCTGCTTTCACCATTGTTTTCACCATTGCCACCCTTTACCCTTTCCTTTTCCCTGGTTGCCCCATGGTGTGAGGCTCCACATTCTTGCTTGCGGATACTGGAGGTGTCGCTTGGCTCCTCCCTTGCCACCTGCAGGACAGTGAGGTTAGGTCATCTGCACACGGTCAATCTCCTGTTGCACTGCATGGGCCCATTCTGTCGCCTGGGCCCCCCCGGTTAGGCATATGACCATGTATGCACCGTGTCCCTCCCATACTACTCGTCGCATCACCCTGCATCTGGCTTCCGCCCTCTCATACCACTGCCTCTGCTGCGGTGTAACTCCTTCCTTGGTGATAGCTATGTAGCACAGGCCCATCCCAAAGGGTGGCGCCGTTACCCTTTGTAAGCCCTCTAGGGGGAGGCTTCCTATCCTTTTGTGAAAACTCCACGCTGCATGTTGGATGCTGCACAGCCGCATGTTCTGTACCCCCTTTGCTGCCAGCCGCACTTTAGTTCCCCATACTGCTGCGAGCAATGCCCATAGCAGTGGTGCTGGGATGGTGGTCTCTTGCCCCTCCCCTTCCTGGTATCTGCACCTGTCATCTGTGTGCATCATAGCCGCGTAGTGTTGCCCTGCAGGCAGGGCCCAATACTCTTTCCACAGCTCTGTGTCTGCAGTCGCTGTATGCCATATATACATGCCTTGTGTGTGCAAGCTGCGTAAACATATGTGGCGCGCGGGCTCCACACTGAGCACTTGCATCGCTGCCACCACATCCGTGCTGGGCACCGACGCTGTGTACATGGGCCACAGGGTGATACCCTCCGTGTGCATGCTTTGCTCATACCACCAGCTATGTTTAGGCGGTACCCATAGCAGTAGCACTGTGGTGCCCTGTCCCGTGAGCTGTACCCCCCCCGACACTTGGCGTATTTGTACCCCCCGCTTGGTGTGTTCTGCGCACACTCGCACAATAGCCCCCATGCCCTGTACGACACTGTGCCACAGGTTGGGGCATCTCTGGTGTGCATGTGTCACTCTGCATGCATATGTTCCCTTACACGCTTCACATTCCCCGTGTCCTTCCGTGTCTATGTACATGTCCCTGGTGTTTTCAAAAAATGCCGCCACCAGGGCACTCGCCTGGTCTCTGGGATGGCGAAATGTACACTGAGCCCACTGGTGTCGGAGGCTGGCATCCTCTCTTCTCTCCTGCACATGCTCCATTGGTGTGTACCCCTGTTCTGACGGCACTGAGTCTCCTGCCTGCACCATGCTGTCCCTGACCATGCGCTTTATGCCCATCATCCTGCGCCCTTTGTGGTACCATGCGAATGTTTCCCCTGCCACCCATGCCTGCGGCATGGTCCAGTGGCTGCCCTCCCTGTGTCTTTGTGCTCGTTTGGCCTTGGTGTCCGCTGCCTTATTGGCCATGGCCAGCACGCCTTGTAACTGTGTGTGGTGCTGTGCTTGGCACCATCCCATTCTGAGTGGCACGCTCTGTGCTAAGTCGTGGAAGTCACACACTGTGCGATCCATGAGGTTGCCCCCCCTGTGTGTGAGTGTGTGGTGTGCCAGGGCTGTTGCCGCCCCTTTGTTGTCACAAAAGGCCAGCACCAGGTCGACGCTCTCCCCTGCTCGTCGCCCTGTGTATCGCCCTGCATGCCTCCACCACCGCTGTGGCTTCCAGTACATCTGTGCTGCCATGCATGAGATCCATCCATGCTTGCCCTTCCCATACTATGGTGCCATGCAGGTCACTGGCCACTGCCCCCAGGCCCCATATCGTCTCTCCTTGTTTGCCACTCACATCCCCCACTACTACTAGTACTCTGTGTGGTATGCTTTTCACGCTTGCATGACATTCCCATGTGTCACACTGTGCTCCCTCATGGTGTATCACCGGCTTCCATTGGTGCTCTGTGCACCAGCGGTATAGCTTGTCATAGTCTGTATCCACCCCCCGTAGCGCTCCCATTCCTCCCCACGGCCGGATGATTGCCATTTGGGTGGTTTCCCTGACCCATTGGTGTTTGGCATTCGCTGTTTTGTACATGTCCATCAGATTGTTTTCCCAAAATGCTTGCAGTGGTGGTGTCACCGCCAAGCCTTTTGCATGCACAAAAAATTGCTTGGGGGTTTTCAGGGGTAGGTATAGTGTTCCCTGTATGGTGTTGCACATGATGCCCAGTACTGTCTTGGTTTCTCCTGCATGCCCCCTCCCATTGAGATGCTGTGCCCACACTGCGCTTGTATAGCCATCTGCCTGCATGCCTGTGCTGTGATGAGGCGTGCATGTTTCCTTATTCCCTGGATGTCTTCCCCCGCTGCCGTGAGCACATTTGCATTGCCCCCCAGGAACTTGATGTACTTGGTACGCTTGGCCGCGTGTACCGTGGTTCCTTCCACTTGGATGGTGGAGGCCTGTGGTGTGATTTTGTGGTTGCGGTATGCATAATGGATGAGGCCAAACTTGTTGGGGTTGCACGCCGCATTCATGGCTTTGAGCACTGCTATGGTTCAGTTCACGCTGTGTTGTAGGCCTTGCGTTGTGGCCCCCCATAGTGTGGTATCATCCACCACACACTGTATGTGTAGGCGTGCCATGGACTCCCACAGTCTCAGTGAGATCCCCCCCTCCCCGATCCCTGGTCCTGCCAGAAACAGAGAATTCCAGATGTAAAAATAGGGGTCCATGCCCCCACCTTGTACCAGTCCCCCCGTCACAGAGTACGCCATGGAAGAGCCCATGGCCGTCACCACGTAGGCCGTGATGTGTGCATACAATTGGCTTTGTTGCCTCCACGCCCATTGCAGATTCCCTCCTTGCGTCACTTGTTTGGTCACCAGTTCTCTGTCTGTCTGCCCATACCCATTGCTGAGGTCCAGGAACATTAAGAGTATTTCCCCTGTATCCCTTAGCTGTGTGAAGATGCTGGTGTAGGTTAGCCGCCGCAAGTGCTGGCAGTTCAGGCCCTTTAGGATCGCATGCTGCAACATGTGCAGGTCCTCCGGGGTGTTGTACCTCTGGCTCCTCATGAGGAGCAGCTTCTGCCCCTGCCTGGGTATTGCCGATCCCAGCATGATGGGTCGTGTGTGTTTGTATAAAACGATACCTGGCTGTTTTTCAAAAGGCAGGTGCAAAAGTCTGGTGCATTCTGCTGGCAGTTTGTCAGTGGGGGTTAGCAGAACCTTCGCCTGCATGTGCTGGTATGCCAGCTCTGCGTGGATGGACAGCCCTGCCGCCACTCCATCCGCCGCTACCGTTAGGTTGCGTTGCGCTCTTGCCAGCTCCCTGCCCTCACCATACTGCATGGGGTACCCCAGTGTGTGTCTCACCTCACCTGCTGACTCTTCTGTCACCCTGGCCCTCTCTACTCTGGTCACTTTGTCATAGCATCCCCTGTCTTCTCCGGTTGGTGTGTGCCTGCTCACCCACTCCACACTTGGGCTGGCTGTTGGCAGAGTGTTTTTTCTCTGTGTCTCTTTCGCCACCACCTCCTTCAGTTTCTCTCCCGTGGCCACTGTGTGTGTCGTGGTGTCCCATACCTTGGTGAGCTGGACCAGTTTGCTTGCTTTCTTGATCCTCAGGACTTTTGTGGTGGCCCCCGTTTGCTGTATCCGTTCCAGGACATGGCGTTCTTGCAATTTCGCCAGCCATACCTTATCATGTAGCATGGTGAGCACCTCCGGCGCGTCAACCCAATTCCCCGTCCCCCCCCCCCCCCTGACTCTCCCGTTGCATGGCCTCTCTGATGGATTGTTCCGCTTGCCTTTGCACCCGTAGTTCATCCACTGCTGCCACTACCTCCCGGTACATGGCCACCCATTGCTGCACCGTGAGTTCTGCCCCACTGACACACTCCATCACCGTGCCCCAACTCTGTCTGTCCCCCGGCCCCCACGCATTGACTCCTGTGGGCTTGTGTCCCACCTGTGTGGTGTCGCTGTCCCAACCCCTCCCTACCCTCACCTTAAACTGCACCAGCGGATGGTCCGCCACTCCCTCACTGTAGTGCACCACTTCCAGCTCCATGGCCTGGGACGTGATCACCCAGTCCTTATGGTCTCTCGCCTCATGTCCTGTGGTGTGCGTGAACATTCTTCTGTCCTGCATCCACTGTGCTGTGGGTGTGTGTGTGGGGACATATCTGTTCCAATCACCACATATGATACATTGCGCATATGCATGCAATGCGTACACTGCCGTGAGTGTTTGTAGGCACTTGGCGGAGTCACCTGGTGCATTGTGTTGTGGCATGTGCACTACTCTGAGCAGTATGGTGTGGTGTGCCATTCGTGCCAACACAGCCATGGCCCATCTGTCGTCATGCACTTTCTCCATGTGCGTGACCCTATCTGTATGCATCCAAACCCCAATCCCCTTCCCGACCCCCATGTGCTTGGATATTCGCCTCTTGTACCCCATGAATAGGGGGTCTCGTTTCTTCACCCCCCATATTTCCGCCACCGCCACAAGGGTGGCTCCGTTCCGTAGTGCCACTGTCTTTATCTCTTGCCATTTGCTTGCCGTCGTGCTTTGCGCATTGACAAACATGCCTGTTATGGTTACCCCCCCTCCCCGCCCTTGTGATAGGATCTTAGGCATCCCACTCCATATGGATGTCGTATAGTGCATCTGGGGCAGTTGTGCTTGTGGGTGCAGATACGCACTGCAAATGGTGTGCCCATCGCTGTGTGTTATTGTGCACCGCAGTTCCATTGTGGACATGTCCTCCTCCTTTGTGCCCCAGTTGCTGGCCCACTCTTCAAACAAGACCCTCTCATTGCCTTTCATGCTCGCCCATACCTGTGCACATTTCCTTCCTTTACCACCATCTTTTCTGCGCCACACTCTTTTGCGCAGGATGGTCCATTGTAGTACAAATACATCATATGCTGGCAGCACCCATTCCTCTGCCGTTCCCATGATCCCATGTGCAGTGTATCTTTGCACTCCATAGTGTCTCCACCAATCGTGGGACAGTGGTAGGCGAAACATGGCTCCCCCAAACTCCATGTCCCCTGACTCTACTGTGTGCACTGTCTCCGCCCTGTGTGCTTGTGCTGTGAGTGTAATGTGTTGTGGCCGACCTCGTTGCTGGTTGCTCTTCCAGTGCCTGCTGACACCGTCCGGGTTCATGTGCCATTCCAGTCCCAGAGCGGTTATGGCCACCCTGTGTGCCAATTGTGTGCGTTCATTGCCCGTGATCATCCAGGGGTGCATGCGGGGGTTCACCACTGGTCCATGTGGTTGTTTCAGGGTTTGGCCCATTTGTTGCCGCCCACTCGTGGTGCGACGATACTCCCATGCCATGGACATTCCCGGGGTGTCCAATACCCCTGGGTGCAGTGGCCGGCTCCCCCCTACTTGCATGGTGTGCTTTGGCTTGTTGCCTGCATTCGCTGCCTCCGCTGTGTAGGCCCTGGTGCCACCCTTCTGTACCCACATCCCTTTATATTGCACTGCCTGTTTCAGCATGTGCTCGTCTATGTGGATATCAAACATGACTGGTCCCCCTGTGCGTTCTTGTTCCCCCATCCCCCATATAGATATGAACGGCGTTGTGGCTGTGTGTGGCGCCATTGTGAGGATAACAAGCCGGCCCAGGGTCCCACTGAGACCTGCTGACGTGATGTTGATCGCCGGGTCTCCTCCTTTGCTTGGCCTTGTTCTCGTTACCGGTGTGGCTTGATCCTTGGCTATGTGGCATGTCATTGTACCCAATCGGCACTCTTCCACTTTCATGGACATGGCCACTCCTTTGAGGGCTGCTTGCCTCATCGTTCTTCCTCCCATGTATGCCTCATAGCTGGCCGCATTCACCGCCAGCAGCAGCCGTCTTTCACTTCTGCTATCCACCACAGCACATAGCGCCGGCCACATGTCCGCCAGGTTGTGGAATTTGAACTTTTCATTGATGAATTGTGCCACTCGGTTGGGGTTGCTGCAGCGTATTCCTGTCAGCTGTATCACCTTCAGCGCTTGCTGTTCCTCCGTGATGTCCACGTATTTGTTGTCCTCGCTGTCTGCTTCATCCTCATCCGGCTCTCGTTTGCGTTTCAGGTTGCGGATCATTCGCCTCATATCCGTTTCTTTTTCTTTTTCGCTCCCTTTCTTTTTCCCCACATCGCCCGCTTGATCTTGGTCCTTGGCCTTGTGCTTCTCCTTTTTGCTCTGCAGCAGTCTCATCAAGCGGTCTGTCTCATCCTCAGATTCAGAGCTGTCTTCCTCCATCTCCGCCAACTGCTGTCGTAGTCTTTCTTTTTATTGATCCTTCTGTGCTTTTGCCGCCGCCTTTTCTGCTTGCTTCAGCTTTGCTGTCAGCTCCTCTTTGCTCGGCGATGTCCTTGTCTGGCGCTTGTTTTTTTGCTCTTCCAATTGTGTTACCAGCTCGGCTTGTTCATCAAGAAGTCGCTGGATGTATATATCCCTTTCATCTTCGGGCTCCACCGCTGGCTTCTTGTTTGGTGGCTTGTCCGCCTCAGGCTTTTTTGCCACAAATCCAGCCATGCGCGCCACGTTGGCTATGTGCTTCTTCCATGCTTGGTGCGTACTTTGTTCTCCACCCACCTGGAGGTGTTTGTTGCCGATCACTTTACTTCCTTCTACTTTGGCCATCCTTTGGACTTCTTGTGCTACCGCCAGCTGGTGGTGATCTCCCAATCCTTCCAATGTCTGCATGTCCGCTCCTACAGATTTCATTGTTCTTTGGAGCTCTGTGATTTGCTCTTCCGTGATGGCCTCCAGTGCTGCGTGGTAGGATTGGACACATACCTGTTCGTCCCGTAGGGCCATGGCAGCCCAGGCTGTGTCCGTGAGTCCCTCCTTTGGTATGGTGTAAAGTGCCATTAGTTTGGCAGGCACCGCCCCTTCATGCATGGCAATCGCCAGGTCCACCCATCTTTCTTCATCGTCCACTGATTTCCATTGAATCAGCTCTTTTCCTTGGCGCACTTCAGTGTCTCCCCACTGGACAAATGTATTCAGTGTGAGGACTTTGGCGAGCTGTCCTGGGGACCCTGGGACCGACGCCATATGGATCTGTACGAGGGTGTGGGGTTGCATGGTGCCCCTTGTTGTTTCTTGCCCCCTGTGCTTTGTGCTTGTCCCCTCTGTGCGTGTATCCATATGTTTATCGTGTGTATTATGATTGTCTCTCATTCTCTCTATGGCATCTGCGGTCTGTCATTGAATTTTTCGGCTTTCCGGGCCATGATCACGCCGTTCGCGGGCTGCCGCTTGGCTGCTCATGCGCGTCGACTCCACCATTGCGGTGTTCGAATCGCTGCCTCTTGGCCTTGTTACCGGATCGCCAGCTTCCGCTTGTGCGTCCTGGGTAACATACCAGTGTTGTTGCGCTGGGCCGGTGTGTGTTGGAGTGTGTTGTGTGCCCTGTGGTATGCCTGCCCGTTTCATCTCTCGGGTCTTAATGCCTGCTTACTATGGCAGGTCTTTGCGCCGCCATATCAGGTGCCAGGTTCATGCGCCTGGTCTTATTTCCTTTTGCCTGTGTTTGTGTTCCTTTGCTTGCTGTTGTGTATCTTGCTTGTTTGTTTGCTTGCTTGTCGCACCTGTGCGCATCACGTCTCTGGTTCTCTTCACTGTCTGTTGTCGTCCTGTACCTGTATATTTTGTGATAATGCCGTGTAAACACATCGCCTCTCCTGAGGCGTTATGGGTTCCCTGCGGAGAGAGGGGGGCAGGGGCAGGGGCAGGGGAAGTGGCAGGGGCAGGGGCAGGGGCAGGGGCAGGGGCAGGGGCAGGGGCAGGGGCAGGGGCAGGGGCAGTGGGTTGGGCAGGGGCAGTGGCAGGGGCAGGGGCAGGGGCATGGGCAGGGACAGGGGCAGGGGCAGGGGCCGGGGCTGTGGGAGGTGCAGGGGCAGTGGCACGGGCAGTGGCAGGGGCAGATGCAAGGGCAGGGGCAGGAGCAGAGACTGGGGCAGGGGCAGAGGCAGGGGCACGGGCGGGGGAAGGGGCAGGGGCAAGGACAGTGGCAGGGGCAGGGGTAGGGGCAGGAGCAGGGGCAGAGGCAGGGGCAGAAACAGGGGCAAGGGCAGGGGCAGGAGCATGGCAGGGGCAATGGCAGTGGCAGGAACAGGGGCAGGGGCAGTGGCTGTAGCAGGGGCAGGGGCAGGGGCAGGGGCATGGGCAGTGGCAGTAGCAGGGGCAGGGGCAGCAGCAGTGGCTGGGGCAGGGGCAGTGGCAGGGGCAGGGGCAGGGGCAGAGGCAGGGGCAGGGGGGGCAGGGGCAGGGGCAGGGGCAGTGGCAGGAGCAGTGGCAGGGGCAGGTGCAGGGGCAGGGGCCGGGGCAGTGGCAAGAGCAGTAACAGTGGGAGGGGCAAGGGCAGTGGCAGAGGGGGCAGGGGCAGTGGCAGGAGCAGGGGCAGGGGCAGGGGCAGGGGCACTGGCAGTAGCTGGGGCAGGGGCAGGGGCAGGGGCAGGGGCCGTGGCAGTGGCAGGGGCAGTGGCAGGGGCAGAGGCAGGGGCAGGGGGGGCAGGGGCAGGGGCAGGGGCAGTGGCAGGGGCAGGGGCAGGGGCAGGGGCTGGGGCAGGGGCTGTGGCAGGAGCAGGGGCAGTGGGCGGGGCAGGGGCAGGGGCAGGGGAAGGGGCTGGGGCAGGGGCAGGGGTAGGGGCAGTGGGAGGAGCAGGGGCAGTGGCAGGGGCAGGGGCACGGGCAGTTGCAGGGGCAGGGGCAGGAGCAGGGGCTGGGGCAGGGGCACAGCCAGGGGCACTGGCAGTGACAGGGGCAGGGGCAGGGGCAGCAGCAGGGGCAGGGGGGCAGGGACAGGGGCAGGGGCACTGGCAGGGGCAGGGGCAGGGGCAGGGGCAGTGGTAGGGGCAGGGGGGCAGGGACAGGGGCAGGGGCAGTGGCAGGGGCAGGGGCAGGGGCAGGGGCAGTTGTAGGGGCAGCGGCAGGGGCACAGGCAGTTGCAGGGGCAGGAGCCGGGGCAGTGGGAGGGGCAAGGGCAGTGGTAGGGGCAGGGGCAGGGGCAGGGGCAGGGGCAGGGGCAGGGGCAGGAGCAGGGGCTGGGGCAGGGGCAGGGGCAGTGGCAGTAGCAGGGGCAGGGGCAGGGGCAGGGGCAGGGGCAGTGGCAGTGGCAGGGGCAGGGGCAGGGGCGGAAGGAGGGTCAGGGGGGGCAGGGGCAGGGGCAGATGCAGGGGCAGGGGCAGGGGCAGGGGCAGTGGCAGGAGCCGGGGCAGTGGGAGGGGCAAGGGCAGGGGCAGGGGCAGGGGCCGGCGCAGGGGCAGTGGCAGGGGCAGGGGCAGGGGCAGGGGCAGGGGTAGGGGCAGGGGCAGGGGCAGGTGCAGGGGCAGGGGCAGAGGCAGAGGCAGGGGCAAGGGCAGGGGCACGGGCAGTGGCAATGGCAGTGGCAGGGGCAGGGGCTGAGTCAGGGGCAGGGGCAGGGGCAGTGGCAGGGGCAGGGGCAGGGGCAGTGGCAGTAGCAGCAGCAGGGGCAGGGGCAGGGGCAGGGGCAGTGGCAGTAGCAGGGGCAGTGGCAGGGGCAGGGGCAGGGGCCGTGGTAGTGGCAGGGGCAGGGGCAGGGGCAGAGGCAGGGGCAGGGGGGGCAGGGGCAGGGGCAGTGGCAGGAGCAGGGGCAGGGGCAGGGGCTGGGGCAGGGGCAGGGGCAGGGGCAGGAGCAGGGGCAGTGGGAGGGGCAGGGGCAGTGGCAGGGGCAGGGGCAGGGGCAGGGGCAGGGGCAGGGGCCGTGGGAGGTGCAAGGGCAGTGGCAGGGGCAGGGGTAGGAGCAGCGGCAGGGACAGGGGCTGGGGCAGGGGCAGTAGCAGGGGCAGTGGCAGTGGCAGGGGCAGGGGCAGGGGCAGGGGCAGAGGCAGGGGCAGGGGCAGGGGCCGGGGCAGAGGCAGTAGCAGGGGCAGGGGCAGGGGCAGTGGCAGTGGCAGGGGCAGGGGCAGAGGCTTGGGCAGGGGGGGCAGGGGCAGGGGCAGGGGAAGTGGCAGGGGCAGGGGCAGGGGCGGGAGCAGGGGCAGGGGCAGCGGCAGGAGGTGGGGCAGGGGCAGGGGCAGAGGCAGGGGCAGGGGCAGGGGCAGTGGCAGTAGCAGGGGCAGTGGCAGGGGCAGGGGCAGGGATCCTGGCAGTGGCAGGGGCAGGGGCAGGGGCAGGGACAGGGGCAGTGGCAGGAGCAGGGGAAGTTGCAGTAGCAGGGGCAGGGTCAGGGGCCGTGGTAGGGGCAGGGGCAGGGGCATGGGCAGGGGCAGTAGCAGGGGCATGGGCAGGGGCCGGGGCAGGGGTAGGGGCAGGGGTAGAGGCAATGGCAGGGGCAGGGGCAGGGGCAGGGGCAGGGGCAGTGGCAGTGGCAGTAGCAGGGGCAGGGGCTGGGGCAGGGGCTGTGGCAGTAGCAGGGGCAGGGGCAGGGGCAGGGGCAGGGGCAGTGGCAGTGGCAGGGGCAGGGGCAGGGGCAGAAGGAGGGGCAGGGGGGGCAGGGGCAGGGGCAGATGCAGGGGCAGGGGCAGGGGCAGGGGCAGTGGCAGGAGCCGAGGCAGTGGGAGGGGCAAGGGCAGGGGCAGGGGCAGGGGCCGCCGCACAGGGCATTGTCAGGGGCAGGGGCAGGGGCAGGGGCAGGGGTAGGGGCAGGGGCAGGGGCATGTAGGGGCAGGGGCAGGGGCAGAGGCAGGGGCAAGGGCAGGGGCAGGGGCAGGGGCAATGGCAGTGGCAGGGGCAGGGGCTGAGTCAGTGGCAGGGACAGTGGCAGTGGCAGGGGCAGGGGCAGGGGCAGTGGCAGTAGCAGTAGCAGGGGCAGGGGCAGGGGCAGGGGCAGTGGCAGTAGCAGGGGCAGTGGCAGGGGCAGGGGCAGGGGCCGTGGCAGTGGCAGGGGCAGGGGCAGGGGCATAGGCAGGGGCAGGGGGGGCAGGGGCAGGGGCAGTGGCAGGAGCAGGGGCAGGGGCAGGGGCTGGGGCAGGGGCAGGGGCAGGGGCAGGAGCAGGGGCAGTGGGAGGGGCAGGGGCAGTGGCAGGGGCAGGGGCAGGGGCAGGGGCATGGGCAGGGGCCGTGGGAGGTGCAAGGGCAGTGGCAGGGGCAGGGGTAGGGGCAGTTGCAGGGGCAGGGGCAGGGGCAGGGGCTGGGGCAGGGGCAGTAGCAGGGGCAGTGGCAGTGGCAGGGGCAGGGGCAGGGGCAGGGGCAGAGGCAGGGGTAGGGGCAGGGGCAGGGGCAGGGGCAGGAGCAGTGGCAGGGGCAGGGGCAGGAACGGGCAGTGGCAGTAGCAGGGGCAGGGGCAGGGGCAGTGGGAGTGGCAGGGGCAGGGGCAGAGGCTTCGGCAGGGGGGGCAGGGGCAGGGGCAGGGGAAGTGGCAGGGGCAGGGGCAGGGGCAGGAGCAGGGGCAGGGGCAGCGGCAGGAGGTGGGGCAGGGGCAGTGGCAGGGGCAGGGGCAGCGGCATGGGCAGGGGCAGGGGCAGGGGCAGGGGCAGGGGCTGGGGCAGAGGCAGTAGCAGTGGCTGGGGCAGGGGCAGGGGTAGGGGCAGGGGCAGGGGCAGGGGCAGGGGCCGGGGCAGTGGCAGGGGCAGTGGCAGTGTCAGGGGCAGGGGCAGGGGCAGTGGCTGTAGCAGGGGCAGGGGCAGTGGCAGGGGCAGGGGCAGTGGCGGTAGCTGGGGCAAGGGGCAGGGGCGGGGGCAGTGGCAGTGGCAGGGGCAGGGGCAGGGGCAGAGGCAGGGGCATGGGGGGCATGGGCAGGGGCAGGGGCAGTTGCAGGAGCAGGGGCAGGGGCAGGGGCTGGGGCAGGGGCCGGGGCAGTGGCAGGAGCAGGGGCAGTGGGAGGGGCAGGGGCAGTGGCAGGGGCAGGGGCCGGGGCCGTTGCAGGGGCAGGCGCAGGGGCAGGGGCAGTGGCAGGGGCAGGGGCAGGGGCAGGGCCAGGGGCAGGGGCAGTGGCAGGAGCAGTGGCAGTGGCAGGGGCCGGGGCCGGGGCAGGGGCCGGGGCAGAGGCAGGGGCAGTAGCAGTAGCTGAGGCAGGGGCAGGGGCAGGGGCAGGGCCAGGGGCAGGGGCAGTGGCAGTTGCAGGGGCAGGGGCAGGGGCAGGGGGGGCAGGGGCAGGGGCAGGGGCAGGGGCAGGGGCAGGGGCAAGGGCAGGGGCAGGGGCAGGGGCATTGGGAGGTGCAGGGGCAGGGGCAGGGGCAGGGGCAGGGGCAGGAGCAGTTGCAGGGGCACGGGCAGGGGCGGGCACTGGGGCAGCGGCAGAGGCAGGGGCAGTGGCAGTGGCAGGGGCACGGGCAGCGGCAGAGGCAGGGGCAGGGGGGCAGGGGCAGGGGCACGGGCGGGGGCAGGGGCAGGGGCAGGAGAAGGGGCAGGGGTAGGAGCAGGGGCAGAGGCAGGGCCAGGGGCAGTGGCCGGGGCAGGGGCAGGGGCAGGGGCAGGGGGAGGGGCAGGAATCTCCACCACACCCGCGGCTTGAAGGCCGGTGACCGTGACGTCAACTATGTTGGCGAAGGGTCGGGCGGGGAATCTGCCATGGACCCAGCGGGAGCCGATGGCGATGAGGCTCTCGACGACGATGACGACGCCGACGATGAGCCGGCCGAAACGGCCGTTTGTGCCTTCGTGGCCAACAACCTGAACACGGGGAGCAACCGGGGAAGCTTGAAGGAGAAAAAGGAGCCCCGCCGCATGGGCGACCCTCCGCTGTCGTTTGAGGAGTTCATACGAGCTCACCCTCAGGGCTGTTTCGTGTGTTATGGGAGGAACAAAGGGTTCAACCATGACCACCGGACATGCCCCATCCACAAGGCCGACGGGGAGGCCTACAAGAAGGTGCACGGGTCGAAGAAGCGTGCACCCGCGGGTATCCGGGAGACCAAGGTGGAGGTCAGCAAGGACGAGCTCTCCAAGCTGATGTCGGTGGGGACCGAGTTGGCCAAGGAGATCCAGGAGATCAAGAAGTCCTGGGTCCCCAAGTCGGACAACAAGAACAAGGAGAACAAAGAGAAGGACAAGGACAAGAAGGGTAAGAAAGGGGGAAAGAAGAAGGGTGTCAACGAGGTTGATGCGGAGGAGAGTACCCCTACTACCACAACCGACACCCCTTAGCGGAGCCCCTGCAGCCAAGGGCCCCAGCTAGGGCGGTCGCAGGATGGTGTCGTGGGAAGCGCAACACCATCCCAGTCGGGAGACAATGAGCACAAAGGGATTGCCGCGGGCAGAAGGCCCGGTCCGGCACCCAAAACGAAAGACAGTCGCAGTGGCAGGTCGAGGGCAAGTGAAGGCACGAACCCTTGCACCCGTCCATCCTTGGCGACCAAGAATGTATTTGATGTGCTTCAAGATCTATCCGAGAGTATCGGAGGATCACCCAGACCGCAGCTGGATGCTGCAGATGGGCAGCCTGAGCCCATTGTCCACAACCTGCACCAGTCGCTTATTGAGCTTCTGGAACGGCCGGAGATCCTGAGCTTGCACGCCGTGCGCCGTGTGGGGCGTGAGCGGCAGTTGCACCTTAAGGTCCGTGCCTTATGCGGGGAAGTGGAGAAGGTCTTTGACGTGTTGGTCGACACAGGAGCTCAGGTCAGCTTTGTCAAGGCTGGCTTACTTCCGCCAGAGTGCTTGACCGACAGTCGGAAGCCTGTCAGGCTGAAGGTGGCGAACGGCCAGTACATGGTGGGAGGCACGAGGGAAGCGGCCATTGGGCTGCAGTTCGTGAACCACCGTGAGCTGAGCCGCCCGGACCTCGGCAAGGAAATCCTCCTGCAAGGTCGCTTACACGAGGCCCAGATGGACTGGGACATGATCGTTGGGTACGACTTCATGATGGAGACGGACTCCGGCGTTCTCCCGGCACAGGCCTCAATGACCCTGTACCAGGACGACCAGCTCTCGTGGCTTTCGTCACCTGAGCACCATGTGGGGTGCCAATGGATCCACCCGGAACGCAATCAGCTTGAAGTAGCCGCGCTGGGGACTGAGCCAGCAGGGCCAGCAAACCAGGAGTACGGCGTAATGCCGGAAGTGGCGAGCCGAGTGGTTGCAGACCTGGGAGCTTCGAATCAGGCCTTGGATGCGTTCTGTTCAGGAACCTCCGCCCATCTTCGGGTTTGTGAGAAGTACTGGAGCGCCCAGAACTCCGCGTGGAAGAAGCACTGGGGTCCGCATCAGGGTTTGATGTGGATCCATTGCCCCCGATGGGACATTCCAAGGGCGGTAGCGAAGATTCGCAAGGACCGCTCCAAGGCAGTGCTGGTTGTTCCTATGGGATGCACCGAGGAGGAAAGCACCCGAGATTGGGTGGTCTCACTGACCAACATGACCTTAAACAAGTTCGTCCTACCGGCTGGAGAAAGTGTCTATCAGCACGCTAAGGGACAGCCCATGCCACCCCAGAGATGGCCAACGGAATTCCACCATGTGGATGCGGGCCTTGAACAGGCCGACACAACGGACTTCGTGTGTGTCAACCGCACCATAGCGGAGCCATGGCGGCAATGCTTTGCGGTTTCCCCTGTTGACATCGGAGAATCGGAGGACCTCCTCACTGAAGAGGAGTTGGATCTGGTTCAGGGGTATATGAATCAGCCCTTTCACGACTGGGGAAGCCAGTGTGAGGGCAGGGGCCAGGACAAAGCCTGGTGGGAAGTGGATTCCATCGTCTCCGGTTCCTATGATGGGAATACCTTCGTAAGGAGGGTACTGGACCACATGTCCAGCCAGGACGAGCCAATCCGCGGGAACCCGCCCACCTATGGTGACTTGTTCCGAGGCAAGACCAGAGATGGCCCTTTGGGCCACATGGGAAGACCACCAAAGCCGAAACCATGCGGTGACACCCCGCAAGTAAGCTCAGTGGTTCAGGTGCCCGGAAAGGCCAAGGCGGAGTCCGATGAATGCCCCAAGATCCAGGCATTGAGGGCCAGGCTGAAGCAGAAGTATGGTGACACCTTCTTCAGCGGAAAACCTCTGTTTCCCTCACCAGTGTGTGGACCGTATGGTGAGGCCAAGATACGACTGAAGCCGGACCCCCGTGTGTATCGACACCGGGAGTTTGCCCTGAGGGGCGAAAGGAAGGAGGCCATGGAGAAGATCCTCCGTGAATTCATCGAGAGAGGCTCGCTTGAGCCGTGCCACTCCGAGTGGGCCTCCCCGTGCTTCGTCGTCCCCAAGAAGGTGGCCGGAGAGTGGCGGCTCGTGGTCGACTACCGCGGCCTAAACGCCCAAACGCAGCATGACAGCTATACGCTGCCCCTCATTGAGGACATGCTGCAAAAACAACATCGGCGGAGGATCTTCACAGTGATTGACCTGAAACATGGTTATCATCAGATGCCTCTCGCCGAGGAGTCCCGTGCTTGCACAGCAATGAGCACACCACTTGGACCCCTCCAGTGGAAGGTGATGCCCATGGGCGTTACCAACGGCAATGCTGCTTTTCAGCGGATGCTGCAGAACCTGCTTGAGCTGGTGTGTGACTGTGCGGACCCCTTCGTGGACGACGTGATCATCGCGTCCGGGGACCCCAGTATGAGCTATGAGGAGCTCCTGGAGGCACATGAGAGGGACGTCACCAGAGTGCTGGACCTTCTGGTTCGGCACAAACTCACGGGCAGCAGTGACAAGGCCACCATTGCGGTAAGCGAGGTGGTCTTCGCTGGCCATGTAGTTGGGAACGGGCAGCGGAAGCCCATACCTGGCAAGATGGCTGCGATTGAGCACTGGGAAAAGCCCAAAACGGTCTGTGAGCTACGGGCGTACTTGGGATTCTGCAACTACTACTCGGGGTATATCAAGATGTATGCCGAGTATGCAGCCCCCATGACGACCATGCTCAAAGGCAACCGAGAGGAGACCAAGAAGGGGTCCAAGAAGGCTCTGGTCTGGAATGAAGAGTCCGACCGTACCTTTGAGGGGATGAAGCAGGCGCTGCTATCCGCAGTGGGTCTGCACCTCGTGGATCCTGACGGAGGGTTCATCCTGCGCACCGACGCTTCCAACTACGCCGTTGGCACTGTGTTGGAACAAGTGCTTGACGATGGGAGGCACGTGCCAGTGGCCTTCTGGAGCCGAGTCCTGGCGGAAGGCCAGAGACGGACGTGGACACCCCCAGAAAAGGAGGTGTATGCCATCGTCATGGCTCTCAGGAAATGGGCTGGGTACATAGCCCTCCATCCTGTCACCGTCTGCACCGACCATCAGAGTCTGCAGTCGTGGCACAAAGAGCATGTGGACACCCCCTCTGGTCCCGCCTCCTGACGGGCAAGATGGCATGAGACCTTGGCCAAGTTCGACCTCACAGTTGTGTATGTTCCTGGCAAGGACAACAGCGTGGCGGACTGTCTCAGTAGGTGGGCCTATCCCGCCAGCAAGGGCATGACGGATGTCTCCGCCCATGGCGATGAGGCTGAGACCGCTGTGGCCAAGAGGATCATAGAAATGGAGCGCCTGATGGAGGAGGACGGTGTTAAATGCTTCGTCGTCATGGCTGCGGATGCCCCCCTCGGAACGAGGATGGGCAGAGCGGTCAGAGTACTCGCCCCTGAGGGAGCTGAGTCCCACAAGCACCTCTTCCCTGAATCTTGCCTCCGGGACGACTGGACCAACGACTACGCCAAGTCTGAGGCCTTTGAGGCCAAATATAGGGCTGTGACCGACCCTGATGACGAACAGAAGTGGCCAAAGGGGCTGACTGAGGAGGATGGCAAGCTCTACCGGAATGGTAACCTGCTGGTCCCAGAGTCCCGAGTGCTCGAGCTATGTGAGGCTTGGCACCACCACATGATGCACCCAGGGGTCAGGAAGCAAGCCCTGGATATGCAGCGCCGGGTGGAAATCGACCAGATCAGTCTCTACAGTGCTATCAAGAAGGTCAGAAAGGGTTGCTCGGCCTGTCAGGCCTGCAATCCTGACAACCGGAACGTCAAGGGGGAAGCCCAATGGACTCCGGTGCCTGACCAGCACATGGAGAGCGTGGCCATGGACGTCTTCTCCATGCCCGAAGTTCACATAGGCAAGGAGACCTTTGACTGTGTGGTGCTTTGTGTGGACCGCCACAGCGGCTATGTAGTAGCCGTTCCGGCAAGCAAAAAGGGGTTGCTTGCCAAGGAAGTGACAGTCATGATGATTCATCATTGGCTGACCGTCTTTGACATCCCCCGCACCATTTGCAGTGACCGAGGGCCCCAGTTTACTGGTGGCTGGTTCAAGGCCATGTGTTCCCTCATGGGAATAGGTCATGCCAAGAGCGTCGCCTATCTCAGCCGGTCCAACGGCCGGGCTGAAGTGGCTGGAAGGCAGCTGTTCGAGAAGCTACGCAAGATTCACATCACCAATCCACGTCGGAATTGGTTTCAGGAGATGTGGCCCGCTCTGAAGGCCCATCGTGACACCCGCACTCCGTGTGGTTTGTCCCCTCACCAGATTCTGTTCGGCATGGACCCCCTTGGTCGGGGACTTCCCTTATCTGGTGATGGTATGGCCATGGACGCCAAGGAATTCTTTGCGCGGCAAGAGGCAACGGCGCGGTACATCCGCCAGCAGCTCAAGAAGGAGCATGCTGAGCGTCAGAAGTCCGCCCCGAGCTTGACAGCGCAAAAGTTCAGGGTGGGAGACCCGGTGTGGGTGATCAGACCCCGCCCTAAGGGCACCCACCGCACCAAAACCTGGTTCACAAGCGGAGAGGTGGTCCGCAGGATTGGTGAGGACACCTACCGCATCAAGGTGGGTCACGACAGTTCCGGGAGCGCCACGAGAGTCAACTCTGTGTGCGGGAACCCGACCTCCGTGGCCAACATGTGTCCCGGGAATACGCCGCAAATGAGGCTGATTAGGACGATGACTACGTTGAGCAGGACGACTATACCTTCGAGAAGATCCTGGCCCAGCGTCCGAACGCCTCGGCATCCAGAGGCCTGGAGTTCAAGGTTCAGTGGCGAGGCTATGGGCCGTCCCACGACACCTGGGAACCCGTCTCCTCGTTCGTGCCGCAGATTAATACCCCCTTTATGGATTACATCCGCAAGCACAAGACCAAGATCCATGTCTCGAACTTGGCAGCACTCACCCGGGTGATTGCAGCCAGGGGCGCCTGATCACCGCCCTGAGCTTTGCCCTGATGCAGTTTGAGCACTTGTTTGGTCGACGGATCGTCCCTCACTTGCTTGCTCTCCTCTATCTTCCGGTGACATGCTATCTGAGTGACCATATACCCCCCCCTGCTGAATCCAGGGGAGGATGGCCCCTCTCTTCCACTCCTATTCGTCACTCCCCGCCTGCTGAATCCTTGGGAAACCAGGCAGGGCGACTGACCTTGACATTTCCTGAGCTCTTAGGGCCTTGAAGCCCCTACGACGTTGCTCAACGGATGCCGCTGTCATCGGCATTGCGGTTTTTGGGTGTGTGGTCTGGTCCCATGGCACTTACGGGATCCAGACCAGTCTACGTGTGTCTGCAGACTATCTATGGCCTGAACTCAAGCGCCTTTCTGTCCACCCTCCTGCATATTCCTTATCCTGACCGGGGCGTGGTTTGGCGCTCTATCCAGAGTGTGTTTACACGCCTATTTACCTGCTTATTGCTTATTTTTCTGTTCCCCAGGATATGTGCATCTGTATGTTGAGTTTTAATGGCCCATTACTGAATCGAATACCAAGGCGCCCTGAGTCGCCGTGTACATGCTCCTACATAAGGTCCAGCCTGGACCAGTACCTAAGTACAGATTGTCATGTTTGAGTGCCCGTGATACCGTGTGCCCTAGTGGCTGTGATGTGCTGAGATCCTGATGGCGCCAGGCGGGAAGCCCAGTTGCCTGACTACACTCCCAGCGGTCCGCCACTGTCAGTCCCAGTGTGAGCCTACCAACTCGCAGACGCACTTGCAGTCGGGTGGCGACCTCCGGTGTCCTGACCTCCGTCAGACTGCCTGGGGAACTGGTGGTTTGAGGAGTCGACGCCTCCGCCCAGACTGCATGGGGACTCCCCCATGCATGGCCTTCGTGGTAATGGGGCGAGGGAAAAGACGGCCTTGATGCCCGATCCCTTATGGAGGAGCTCGTTTGGCTTTACCACTCTGGACTCGCGTCGTGGATATGGACATGGTGCGCCCAAGGAAGGACCCGTGGGGACTCTCCCCCAGCCTGCGGCCTTGGGAAGCCTGGGGTAGCCAAATGGATCTTTGTGGTCGCTTTCGACCTTTGGGACCACCTCGGTCGTCGTGTGGCGCCTATGTTGGCCGTGTATGCCACTGCCACTGTGGTAGTGACCGTCGCAGCCGGCACCCGATGCGCCTGGTATGGGTTAACGGGTCCTTTGGATGCCGAACAATCGCCGCCAGGACCCGGGACTTGATACTTGATACTATACTTGCGGTTACTAATAACTACATCACCGTACCTGTCGTACTGTGGGATTGTAATGGGCAACCTAACCCGCACATCGGCCTGAAGTGAGGATGTGACAGCCCCCCCCCCCCCTTCAGGGGATGGTCCTGGGTACCCGCTGCCATGCTTGGGTGTTATCGAGCCCCCCCCCCAGGGCTTGCTCTAAGGATGGGGGTGAAGCGGTACCCAGAACCTATGGCCAATGGCCCGGAGGCCTGTGAGCCGTCACACCCGTGCGGAAGCCGTTGACACCGGCTGTCAGCGGGATATCCCTGTTCTCTAATCCGCAAAACCTGGAATCCAATTTCTAACCATTAAATCGATGTAGAATTACCATAATTTTATTGTCTTGGTCGATTTTTGGTCAGAAATCGGTGAAATACCCGATTTCTACCGCAATTTCTAATTGTCGTGAAATCGCCGCCTGTTGTCGCCTGTTCGCGCGCTTTCGTCGCTTCTCCGTGGCGAGTTTTGTGATAGATTTTTTTCGAGTATCTTTGAGGTTCTAAAGGAACTCAAGGGCTGGATCTAGAGGGTTTTTCTTGTACTTTCATCTGGTGTGTTCACCAGAATTTTTCGCCGTTGCGTCTGAGAGAAAATCAGCGCGCAAGCTGCTCCGTCAATCGCTCGAACTCATGGTTCTCAAGTACCATGAGTTCGGACGGAACCCTACATTCCCCCCCTATGCCTTTCATCCATGCCCCTTTGACATGGGCATATCACTTTGAATAGGGAAGAGGGCAATAGGGATGTTTTAGGCAGCCTATGGGTTTCGCAAACCCAAGTCGTTTGCGTGTGCAAACGCTAACTTTGTGGCCTTGTGAGCATGAACGTTAATAACCCAACATAATGCTCACAAGACCAAGAGCCCCAGGTCAGTTTCGTTTTTCGAGCCAACTCAACGATGGCTCCACGTAATTCAATGCGTACCAAAATTCATTTTTTTGAAAAAGGGCAAATTTTGGTCGAAAATTAGGCCAAAATGGTCAAACCCCCGAGGCTCGTACTCAAAGCCTATGGGTAGTTGAGACCTGAACCAAGGCAATATGTAAAGTAAAGACCACGCAGGACATTGTGGATGGCTTGGTTGATTTTTACAACCTTGTCTTCTATTTTATATAATGTCGCCTTGTGAGCACGTGTGCCATACTGCCTCTTTGCACACGCAGTCATATGCAAGCACTAACGACACGAGTGGGCGGACACAATCTAACCATAGTGGGCATATTTGAAGGCACCTACTATGGGCCTACTCCAAAAATGATTGCTCATATTTTTGTTCCTCAGTGACTCAAGGATATGTACTTATCAATATCGCCGATATATGCACTTTTTCCCATAAATAGTGTGCTTCAAGGATTGAGGTGTTAAAAATGTTTCCATTGTGCTTTGCACCTCAACCCTTGTTGCAAAAGGGAAGCAAAGCTTCGGTTTGCATCCATGCAAAAGCCCGAGGCTCCTTTCTCTTGTGATACGGAGATACGATTTTTCGAGTGACCACTTTTGGGTGAGTTTTGGCCGTTTTGCCCAGAATGGCCACAAACCCCTTCTCCCCCTGATTTCACCCCCGAGGTTGCGTGCGCCACTTGACCAAGGGTAAGGGCAATTCGGAGAGGGCACATAAACCCGCATCGAATGGGGTGTTCCCGATCTGGCCTCTCCTCTCGAAGGGAGAGTTGTGAGTCACCCAATTTGGGGTATGTTGCCATTCTGCCCCATTTGTTTGTCACTTTCCCTCCAATGGGAAAAATAGCTAGAGGCAACCATGAGGGTTGGCAAGTGGCATATATTGGGACCTAAGTCCCATGTGTCTATAGCACCTTTGGTTGGAGGGATCTTTGCCCCGGCCATGGAGATATGGAATCATTAGTGCGGGCCATTTTGACCAAATTTCGCTGTTTTTGCCATTGTATGCCATATTGGAACTACCATATCTCCATGGGGCAATGGAGATAGCCAGGAAAAAGAGGCAGGTAGGTAGGTAGGTATCGTCGGGAGCTCGGGATGCCTCCCTCGACGATGCAGGAAGAAGGTCTTACCAAGGGGATGTCCCGTCCCTTCCACTGCCCTATGTTAGGTGCCTCTTGAGCCGCTCCCGCATGTGCTTGGGAAGGCATTGTCGCGGCCACCCGGTCCATGTGTCCCAGATGGGAGGGTGTCCCCACATGTGTCCATGAGTAGGGCCACATGCCTCCTCCTTTGGGCGGCAGCTCCGGGGGCTGCCAAGCCGTGTGGAGTATCTCTCACCACAAGGGGTATTGCTCCCGCTTGTCTACGGTACGACCGCCTCACCCTTGTGGCTTGAGTTGCGGGGCCGCTCCGCTTGGCAGGCGACCCCCTCCTGGACTGTGTAACGGCTCGCCTGTCACCGGTTGCTTCCATGGCTCCGGGTGACGTTTGCCATGGTCCCCGATGCAGCCTGGCCGGGCTCGGACCAGCAGCCTTGGAGTACCGCTCCTGCCACTGGCCCGGTGGGTCGGCTGGGTCGCCCCAGTGTGTCCGACCCATGGGGTGTTGGTTCTTTCCTGTCCCCCGGCCGCCCTACGTGTGTGTGGTGTCCTGGGCCACCTGGCTCCTGTTCACCGGTGTGCCCGCTCGGTGTGTTGCTTCGGTTTGCATCCATGCAAAAGCCCGAGGCTCCGTTCTCTTGTGATACGGAGATACGATTTTTCGAGTGACCACTTTTGGGTGAATTTTGGCCGTTTTGCCCAGAATGGCCACAAACCCCTTCTCCCCCTGATTTCACCCCCGAGGTTGCGTGCGCCACTTAACCAAGGGTAAGGGCAATTCGGAGAGGGCACATAAACCCGCATCGAATGGGGTGTTCCCCATCTGGCCTCTCCTCTCGAAGGGAGAGTTGTGAGTCACCCAATTTGGGGTATGTTGCCATTCTGCCCCATTTGTGTGTCACTTTCCGTCCAATGGGAAAAATAGCTAGAGGCAACCATGAGGGTTGGCAAGTGGCATATATTGGGACCTAAGTCCCATGTGTCTATAGCACCTTTGGTTGGAGGGATCTTTGCCCCGGCCATGGAGATATGGAATCATTAGTGCGGGCCATTTTGACCAAATTTCGCTGCTTTTGCCATTGTATGCCATATTGGAACTACCATATCTCCATGGGGCAAGGGACCTAGCCAGGAAAAAGTGGCAATTATTGTAGCATATGACCAAGGGTTGAACACCATTGAGTTTCGTATTTGCTCCTCTGGCTCATCCGGAGTCATTCAACGTTTGGTGCGATCCATGATCTCCCCCATTGCACCGCATGCTGCTTTCTGCCCCATCCGCGTGTTCATCCCCTCGATGAACAGCAAGTAGCCAGTGTAACAGCAAGCCATAACCCAGGGCATGGGACCAAAGGGGATATCAAGGGTTGTGAATCAAGGCTTGGCGCGTCAATATCCCCAAGGTTTCCTACCCTGGACGGTCGACCAAGACGACCGATTTTGCCATTTTGGCAGTTGTGGACCCAATTTTGATTGTCACCACGCCAAGTGGCATGAAGATCTTTGAGAGCCATGGGCATGGGAGTCTCCGTTGAACGCCTGGTAGATTGCGTGTGGAATGGCGGATACGATCTCCAAGCCGGCGTGGAGATATACTATTGAGGACACCCCCAATTTTGGCGCATTTTGAGCAGCCAAAAGAACCCCTTTTGGGACCCCAATTTCACCCCCCCCCCGTGTGGTTAATTGGCGGCCCCATATCTCTATGCCCATGGGGAGTCCGGACCTAATTTCAAGTTGTGCACTCAGATATAGGTCCTAGGTCCTGGCTCCTATCCTGTGAGCACTTGGCCTTGCCCTGGCCGGGCGAGTCACGCGTGGGAATGACGCCAATTTTGGTGATTTTGGCATCATCACCCCACTTGACGAACCCGTGGTGCCCTGATGCCGGGATCTCAGAGGGAGCCAGGTTGGGTGAAGGGTCCAGGCTGTTCCTACCTGAGGGGCATAGGGTCAAATGCCCCGTCCCTACCTCTGGCGGGTCCGGACAAGAGGTCAATTTTGGAGTTTTTTGAGCTAATGTCAGTCTGGGCTGAAACAGCCCATTTTCAGCTACCAACTCCTAGGGGATAATGGCGGGGCCTTCTCTCTGGCTCAGAGAGGAGTTGGGACCTGCCGTTAAGGGAGCATAGGGAGCCACTGTCAGTTGGCCTTGGAACGCCTTGGTTCCCAGGAACTCGCCTGTTGCTGGGCAGGGCACCCTCCCCCATTGGCAGGGTTTCAGGGTCCGGACTGAGCAGGGCATAGGTTGTGTTTGAGCCCCCGCCCGTACCAGCCACTGAGAGGGTCGGACCTGGGATTGAGATATGAGTTGGGACTGAGTATTTATTGTCCTGTAATGCCCTTAACCCAGTCCAGTCTTAACCCCATGTGTACATATCCTGATGTGTTGCTGTACATACTTTTGTTCCCTTGTTTCAGAGTGGCAAGGATCCTGAAACGCTTTGTCACATGACACGAGCATGAGGATGCCCTTGTGAGCGCAGTGCTTTGCCTGCCTGCTTGCTTGTGCGTGACCGCCGCAGCGTTCCGTGGCCAGGCCCCCCACGGGAACGCGTCACTGGTACAGATGGACCTCAAGCTGAAACCCGAGTTCATGCGTCACAAGATCCGGAGAAGACCCTATCCGGCTCCTAAAGAGCAGGCCGACGAGATTGAGCGACAGATACAAGAATGTATCGACCCTGGCCTAGTCCTGGAGTACAAGGACGGGGACTACCCCCAACACTGCAGCCCCTGTTTCCTGGTGGCTAAGCCTGGGTCTACAGCCAAACGGCTGGTAGTGGACTTCGGAGAGCTGAACAAGAAAACGTTGAACCACTCAGGGTCCATTCCTAATATGGAGTCTACCCTTGAGAAGATAGCCTCCTGTCGCTACAAGACCAAGATGGACAAGAGGAGCAGATTCTGGCAGGTGGACCTGACGTCCAACGCACAGGAGCTACTAGCCTTCATCACCCCTCAGGGGAGGGTGTTCAAGTGGAAGGTCATGTCCTTTTGTGTGGCCAACGCACCCGCTCTATTCCAAGAGCTGATGAACAAGATCTTGTCCATCCTACGACTAAGACCCAAGCTGCAAGAACTCATATCCCGTGGGGCCCAGATGGAGGCGCACATCGACGATGTATGCCTCGGGACCAATACCCAGGAGGATAACCTAATCCTCTTGGGTGAGTTCTTTGCGGTCTGTCAGGAGAACCACAAACGACTCAAGCTGGAGAAGTGTGAGTTCATGCAGGAGACCATGCAGTACCTGGGGTTTGACGTTGGCTATGGGTGGTGGACCCCAGCGGCCTCTAAGGCCAAACCCCTGATGGACGCTAAGGTACGACATGAAGACCCCAAGAAAGGACTCCATGATGTACGCAGTTTCATTGGGGCGTGCAACTTTTACCGCCGTCATATCAAGAACTTCACCTACACCAGCGCCGGTCTGACGGACCTGATCAAGAAGAGTACTACTTGGCGCTGAGGCCCGCAAGAGCAACAAGCGTTTGACGAGCTCAAAGACAAGGTGGCTAACGCTAAGTGCTTGGGCGTGCCTAGGGCACAAGGTGAGATTATCCTGGTGACCGACGCCAGCAATGTTGGCAGTGGTCGAACGTTGTTCCAATGGCAAGCACTAGAGAAAGAGGAGTTCGACTCGGCTATTTCACAATGGGGGACGGAAGGTCTCAACCGAGATGGAAATCTAAAGCACAGCTACCCTGACGACAAGTGGGTCCTAGTACCCCTGGGCCACTGGAACTGGAAACGGAACCAGGCCAGGGGGAACTACTCCATCTATAAGCAGGAGTTGCTCGCGGGTATGCTGGTGCTATCCTCTCAGGCACGACTGTTGGGGAGTAACCCTGTGGCCTCGCTGTGCGATCAAGAGCCGGTTCGCACTTTCCAGAAGGGTCCCCCACCTGAGAAGGCCAAGCTACGGCGCTGGTGGACCTACCCCAGCCAACTACGGCTGACCGTACACCGTATCCAGGGAGTGAAGAACGAGTGTGCAGACTACATCAGCCGCAACAACTTCAATGCCTTGATTGGTGCCCGGTCTGAAGCGCTGGCTAAGGAGGCGTTCAGCCGTATGGACGTGCACTTGGACCTCAACATGACTATGATACGCCCCCTAGATGGACCCCAACAAGCGGAGTACCTGAAGGAGTTTGAGGATATCTACAAGCGCCTGGAGAAGCGCCTTGAACCCCTCCTGGTCAACCAAGAACAGTGGAAGAGGGACAAGAGCTACCTCTGGCACAAGGACCGCATCCTGGTACCCAGTGACAGAGTCCCAGCGCTGCTGAAGTGGACCCATGAGTCCAGCGGTCATGTGGGTGCTGACCGTACCCTGAGGCTATTCAAGCAGTGGTTCCACACTACGTGGACTGATGACCAACTGCGGAAGACCCTCCAGCCTATCGTGGATAAGTGTCCGTGTAGGTCATGCTAAGCGGGGGATATCAGGGACAGAGGTCTCTACTCGACCCTGCCCATCCCTCACTGTGCTAACAGTGTTCTCTACGTGGACTACACGGAGATGCCGAAGTTCGGGGGCTATGACTTCGCTCTCGTGGTGACCTGTGGGTTGACCAGGTATACCAGGGTGTTCCCCTGTACCAAGCACATTACCGGAGAGGAGACTATCAAGATACTCCTGGAGGAGTGGTTTTGTGTCTATGGGGCGCCCAAGGAGATCAACTCCGATGAGGACGTACGAGTACGCTCAGGGACCGGCTGGTACAAGAGGGTCCTGAGATCCCTCAATGTCCAGGTGTCTACGGGGATCCCCTACTCTCACACGAGCAACCCCCTATGTGAGCGACAGATTCGTGTCCTCAAGCAGAACGTAACGATATGGTGCAAGACTGAACGCATCAGAGACTGGGTGAGACTACTCCCCGTCAGATCCTTGATGATGAACTCCTAAGAGAGTTCGGCGACTGGCTACTCGCCCCATGAGCTATTCCCAGGGCGCCCGGCGTGGTTCCTACATGCTCCCTATCCAAAGGACACCCATTCTTCTGTGGGTGAGTGGGTCCAAGAGCAACAAGCGAAGGTTGACAAGGCCAAGGCAATGCTCGGGAGAAATACGGAGCGTCAGTGGAACAAGAAGAACAAGCACCAAGTGCCGGCCACCTACCAAGAAGGGGACTGGGTGCTGGGGCACCACAGCCGACTACCAGCCTGGCCACGCACTACCAGCGATGACCCCTACTTCGGGCCCTACAAGATTCTATCTGTGGATGGACACCGTATCACAGTGCGGTGTTCTCCCAGTCTAGGGGGGACCCTGGTGTGCGCTGCTCAGCACCTGAAGCGCTACTATGATCCTGAAGACCTATGTGGGGAGGAGTGGGAGCTGAACGACGAGGAGATTGCCGCCCTCGACCTACAGGGGGCTGCCAGCCCTATGGAAGTTGAAGGGGACCTCCCCGACATGAACGCCGAGGAGATGGCTAAGGAAGGATTCTAGCTGCTGAAGTCTGTCCTACGCCACCGCTATCGCCAGGGTTGGCGCTTCCTCACCCTCTGGGAAGGGTTTGGAGTCGAAGAGGCCACCTAGGAGCCATTATCAGCGTTTGTTCTACCTGAGGGACGCCTAAACTCAGTTCTGGTAGACTACTTGTCCCAGAACAACCTTGGTGAGTTGCTAAGGCTCGCTGAGACGCTTGCCTCCAAGACTAAAGCTAGGGACTGAACCTTACCCTTACCTGCCAAAGCGTATGTGTGAGTGTGCTATTCCTAAGGTCCTGAGAGCAAGCCGCAGAAATGGTGTCCTAATTATACCCAGGTCTGCACGCTTGCTAAACCTGGCGGATGTCTTACCGGTGCCACGGGGTACGCTCCGGGTCTCTCCGCCCCTAAGCGCCCAGTTTCTGTGCTGCAGCAAAACCTTGGTGGAATACCCAGCATACTAATCTAGGTATTCTTTTTCGTGCCTACCTGCCTACTACGAGGGAGGGGTGGCCAAAAGCTATGAAGGCATGAAAACGCCAGTTTGCTACGATGGCCAAAATCTAGCTCAACCACTGCCACCGCCCACCCACCCCGCTAAAATTGCAGGAAACGGGTGGAACAGTGACACACGCACTACAGGTCCTACACACCCTACAGTGGCACCATCCTGGTAGGCGACCACTTCCTCAACTGGCTCAAGCCCCCACTCAGGACTACCACTCCTACACGCACCCTCTACTGGGTGTTGTTGAGGACGAGGTCAGGAGCCCTAATGGCTCACCTGTGAGGTTGCAAGAGAACACAGAGCTACTAAGCATCTGTGGCCTAACAGGGACGCCACAACGCGTTTCCGTGCTAGGGCTTGGAGGGAAGGAGTGCTCTTTTGGCGTGCACAGCGTGAATGTTGAAGAAGTCGGACTGCGCTCGCCACTCCTGGCTGAGTCGCAGTTTGTTGTTTGTGTGATCAGCGCCGCATAGTTTGGCATGGCTTGAGACTGCACCAATTCACCCTGACCTTCCCACCTGTAAAGCAAAGGCAGATGACTTGGGTTTGCGGCTGAGGAACCAAGACTACCTCCACGTATTATACGCTTCTCAGGTAGCCCCATAATACACTGTCCTCAAACCCAAGTACAAGCAAGCAACCTTAAGGAACTCCACCCTTTCTCTTATACAACGTGGGGTGGAGCCCCTGGGTAACCTAAACAAGGTTTGTACTGTGCGCACCACGCGTGGCTTACCCTTTAATGCGTGTGTGCATGCACGAGCATGCACGAGTTTTCCAACAACCTGGACCAATCTTTCTCTTTCCTACCGATCTTACCCACAATCACGAACACCACCAGGAGGTGGCCCCACCTGGGCTTACCTACCTTACTCACCGCTGGAAAGCAAAGCAAGGGAAAGGAGAAAGCGAAACACAAGCGAGCAAATCGTCTATGCGTAGGTGTGTATGTTCTAAGCAGTGCAACAAAAAGGGTGGTTGTGCTGTAAGAGCAGTTGTCACGGTTGCCCCGCATTGCACCGCAGGGCAGGACCGGTAGCCCCCCGTGACAACCACTCCCTGGCCGAAGGCCATCTGTTTTTTCCCCAATGTCACCTCTCATCGCCTGCAATATTTCTAATCCAGCCCTCTATCGTTTGTTACTGCTGCTACAAGGCACGTTCACGGAGACACGAGACAAGCAATGTGCATGCTGCATACGGGACGAGCACACCTGTGGTTTATACCTGATTCATTGAAGTCTTTTCGTTGATTTTTGAATTCTTCTTAGGCGGCTCAAGTTGCATGGTATAAAACGACAGAAAGTGCCCAAAATACACGGCCTGAAAAAACATCAAAAGAACCATTCTTTGGCTTGCAAAAAATCAAGCCGTTTTTGGAACACCAAAAGAACTCTTATGTAAGGAATTTTGGCCTTTTCTTCATCCTGATGGGTCCAAAAAATGCTTTTTTTGCGGCAATGGACTGTTCCTTGCGCGAGGCCTCGCGCAAGGAGCAGTCCATTGCCCCTCCAAAGTCAGGTAATGATGGTAGAATTGAGGAATCAAGCAGGCGCCTACACTGGAGTGACATTACAGGCACCCTTGACTTGATCACATTGTACAATATGTTTACGCGGGCGGAAATTCAGTGCTCTAAACAAGCCTTGCAAATCTAATTGATGACTCAAGAAATGATTTCAAATGTTGTTGCATTCCTAACAAAAGGAGCACATACGTTGGAGGTGTTGCACAGGGTGCATCCTTCAGCATTGCTCATGATTCACACCTGCCACAACTTATGGGGAGTGTCAAGCAAAAAAAAGAGTATAACTGGTAACACATGAAGCATGTCCACTCAACAGATGACGCTGAGCTGGACAGGGACCCCCCTTGTAGCTTTGGCTGAAGAAAAATTGATCCTTCCTTTATTGACTATAGATCAAAGTAAAATGTGCAAAGAAAATATGAATTTGCCATGCGTGGCACTTTTTTGAGCGTTTGTTTGGGCCAGAAAAACTGATTTTTTGGAGAGTAAAATGCAGTGTAGTGCAAACGACACCAATTATCAAGATGATGTTCGATACCTGGAGAAAGGAGGTGCCCTGGGGAAAGCAGTCTGCCAAGCGCAGGGGCTGACCAAGCCCAAAAAGAGTTCTTCCGCCTCCGGGGGGGGTAAGCTTCTGGTAATTTCAATGACTCAACGACAATTTAGGTACTCATTGCTTCTTCGAAGATTGTGCACAAGCGCTATCAGATGAGAACCCATCACAATGGTACAAAGAATATATTTTCTGGGCCTTTTTTTTGCGCGAGGCCTCGCGAAGTGAGGACTGCAATGCAGTCCCAGAACTGTAATGAAACAGTGATACAAACCCCAACGTGAGTCAGAGAGTGCGCGCACAGCAGAGATCGCGCGCACATTATGGATGATCATTTGCACGTTGTTGATTGTTTATAATTAAACTCAGATCACGCTTTTTTTATAAGATTGAACGCTCTGTGACTTGCAAAAGACGCTGCGAAGTAGGACAGAACTAACTGTGCATAATGTTGTGAGTTTTCTGTACTACACTGCAGGGTCTTGCATTTTTAATGATGATTTGGACTCAATATTATATGTGCCATTGCTGATTGTGTATTCCGTGGGATCCGGAGTAGTTAGCCCAAAACTCTGCAATTTCGGAAATCTCAAACTAAGATGGAGGTTACACCAATCTCGAAACATGGTAGCAAGCATAAGCGTTTCGAATCCGTGACTCCAAGCCCCGGATATGGCACAACCTACAACAATGATGAGTCCATGGACCCATTCCAAAAATTCGAAACATCACTTGGTCCCAACATCCTTCCCTCAACTCGCCTTTCTTTTGGGAAGTCGTATGTGGAGGAGTTCATGAACGAAGATGAAACAGGTGATGTTGACAATTTGGAGAAGCCATCACGAGTCCAACAATTGGTTGCACAATTTGAAGAACATCAACGACAAATGTCATCGCGTTCCGAACATTATCACTCTTCACAAGGCTCACAACAAGATGAATTTGAAGTTCTTTTGTCACAATCTCCCAAGGTACACGCCATTCAACAACGCATTGATGGTTGTGAGGCAATGAGCAAGAAAGTTTATACAACGTGCACCCTACAACAAGGAACACTTGCTACGGAGATTGAAAAATTCAAAAAGGTTGTGAAAAGCCGCGTTGAACATCGATACAAACAAGTGGTTGTTCGGGTTGAGCGATTGGAGAATAATGCTACAAACTCTTCTCAAAGTTATCCACCTCATGAGTCCCAACGACACTCCGACCGAATTCGTTATTTAGAGCAAAATTCGGTTGATTCGGAGAGCCTTAAGGACATTTTGGGGCTCGTGGAACAACGAATGGAACAAGTGGAGGCCAATCTTGACATGATGTTGAAGGGTGCGGCAAGTGCAAGCAAGGTAGACGAGACCGTGACGACTTTTCATGAGCGCTTTTCGAACTTTGCTACGCCTGGTGATATTCAATTGATGAATGTTCAACTTGAAGAAATGCAAATTTTTTCGCTTCTTCTTTGCAAATGGCGAAAAATACCATGCACACAATAGAGAGCACTTTGGCATCCCATTCTTATGCATTTGATTCGTTTCGTTCCGGTTTTATATCGCATGAATCCGTGCCCGGTGGCTCCATTATGAATTTTTTGCATTTAATAAGGGAGCATGTGGACATTGGTGATAATCATGTTCGGGATGTGTTGACAAATGAAGTCGGTTTGCAATTGAAGCAATTACAAGACCGTGTTGAACAAGTCAATGAAAGGGTTGATGCTTTGCAGGTTCTTTGTGAATCTAAGTTGCGTGAGCTACAATCTTCTTTCGAGGGTCATTTTGCACAACGTTTGCAAGCCGCTTTCGACACGATAAATACACGCGTTGAGTCGTTAGTGCAAACACGGATTGGTGAGCATCTCAAGGCTCTAAACGCACGCATCGATGAATCATTTCGGAACAATCAATCTCAGTTTCGTTCTTTGGATTCTCATTTAGATGAACGAATTGGAAAAACGTTGTCACAAGTTGAGGACACCATCACCAAGCGAAGCGTTGAAATCGGGAAACGCCTCAATTCTACAATGAATTTGAGGTGTGACTCTTTTGCTCGCCAAATGGGTGATGGTGTGAGACCAACCGGCCTCGATGAACACACATTGACTCGTATTCAACAATTGCACGACACGTGTTCCGGTTTGCATGAACTAATGGGACCTCTTGAGCGGCGAGTTTCTAAGGTTGAAGAATTTGCAGTCGCTCACAAAAAGTCCCTTTTGGAGGTTTCTAGTGCTATTGATTCCATGAGTGCACAATTGAGTGGCACTAGCGGAGACATGAAACGTGGATTACAAGACCTTACCATGCGTATAACGCTCTTGGAAGAGCGTGAATCTCCTCTTTCGAGTCAAGTTGAGATGGTTAAAAGTGCTTTTGGTAAACTGGAGCATGAACACGCAACTACAAATTCCCAGTTGCACAATCATGTATCATTCACTTCTCAACGGATTGCTGGAGTGGGTGCTCAGGTGGCGAGTGATCCGCCATCACCATCGGGACCCCATTCTTCATCCCCAATTCACTCACACCCCAATGGTAACGCCATTCGTGATGAACTCTTGCAGTTGCATTCGGTTGCCGAGTCAAAAATGCTTGTTTTTTTTCAGCGGGTGGAACACTTCAATTCGGAAGTAGACACTTCATTAAATACCGTTCGTACTCGTGTTTCCGGTTTGGAGTTGAAAGTCAATGCTTTAGGTAACATGCAAGGCCTTTCGCCTCAAGACGTTGATTCTAAATTGCAGGCCTTAGAAGCACGCCTAGGAACTACATTTGATGGTGTATAAACCGCATTCCAAGAGAGTTTCCGGTTATTGCGCACGGACGTTGACACAATACATCAACGTATTGCGGGTTCCAATAGCATTGGCCGTGCCTCTTTACAGGCTGGACAAGCTACTTCCTCAACCCAAGAAGTTTCGAGTTCACAAGCGCATTCGACAAACCGCATGCACGATAGGGATAGAGGTTCACAGCCCTCTCCTCAGTCAGCATTAGCATCAACTGCAGCGGCGCCTATTACGGCTCCACCTTCATCCAGTGGTACCAACCCACGTCAGTCCGTTGGGCGTGGTTGTGATTTGGAATTCCCCCCTTCTCCTACTCCCGCCATGTCTGCACATTCACCTTTGTTACATTGGTTGTATGATCCCGAAGGATACTTGAAGCCTTTTCGGGGTCTTGAGCCGCTTCGTTTTTGGATGCAACTACTCTTTTACCGTCTGGAATCACGCCCGGTTTCGCATTCCATGAGGTGCGTGAATGGAATGATGATATCGAGTTCACCTCCCCGCCGCCTGGCCGAGAGTTTAGGGGTAAAGGTATTTTTGGTTCCAATACCGACGGTTGGATAGACCCAGATGTTTTAAGCAGCTTGCGCCGTCAATTCGCAATTCCCATTTGGGATAGAAAAGAAATGCTTTACGTTGATTGGGAGTTGCTCTACATCGATTGGTATGAAAATACTGGTCGATGGTTCGAGATGGGGTATCAACTAAAATTGTTGGTAGCTACACAGCCTGAGGACAGACAAGTTGAGTTGATTGCCGAGATTAGACAGGAACGTTTGCGTATTGGTGAAGTTTTCCAGCTTATCCGGTTGTACGGTAGGCGTCACCAGAACCCTTACGTCCCTGGAAATGTTTTTAAAGCATTGGCGCTACCTTGGTCACTGCAGGGACAAGTGGGTCCTGAGGAGTGGTATAACTTCTTTGTTAGATTTCTGAAGCATGGTCGCCGAATGGCAGCATATGGAGGAACATCCATGTGGGAAGCACACTCAGTGCTCATAGGTGCAATTATTGCGTACACTTCTAAAATGCGCCCAGAAGAGCCGTGGTTTCAGATCAAGAATGAGTTGTTACAAATTCAGGCTGCCAGGGGCATCAAAAAATTTACATACATTGAGTTGTTCATGTTTGTAATGCCCCGTTTGTTGGCGGTTTGTGATGCAGAGTGGGTGGAGCAGGGTGTCATTGATGGTATGCATGCTCAGCCCACTGCTGTCAGTGCAGTTAGTAATGTACCCAGCAGGCCTGAGAACCGCAGTGACTATGGTTCACAACGTCGTCGTGATGAACGGCGTACAGGCAGGAGTGGTGAACGACGATATAGCAGTGGTCGCGGTCGAGGATATAACAGTGATCGTGACCGGGGATATCGGAGCGGTCGTAGTGATAGTGAATCACGTAAAGAAAAAGGATATCGTAGTGGTCACAGTGGGTACCGTAGTGGTCAAGGTAGTGGTAGATATCGTAGCGGTCGCAGTGGCAGTGAAGGTCGTGATAAGTCACACCGCAGTCCATACAAAGACAGGAGACAGTACAGTAAAGGTCGTGGTAGTGATAAGGAGAGTGAATCAGGGACGGATCGAAATGACCGTCGATCCTTCCGCGAACACAGATCTGATGGGAAAAGAACAGACCATGAACGCAGGTCCAGTGGGAATGGAACGGACCGTGGTTCAGCGAACACGAGAACCAGGGATCGCGATGGAAAGCGGTCATCCGGCGATGAGCGTGGGCACGACCGCCATTATCGCAAGACCACAGCAGATACCAAGGGTCCTGGTGCTACAGCTGTCTGTTTTCTCTGTGGGGGTCGGGGGCATATGGCACTCAATGTCCGACACCGAGCCGGTACGCGCGTGAGAATGCACGGGCGCGTAGTGTTCAGGATGAGAGTGCCAGTGCCATCAATGAAACCCCACCCCAGACAGTACTATCTGAGGATTCGCAGCCCAAGCAATCTGTACCTTAGGGTATAGGCAGGCAGCCATACGCCCGGAGTGCCACGCAAGACAAGCATGTTCGGTAGCTGCAGTTACCTCCCCTTTTCTATTCGCAGAACCAGGGAGTTGAGATCAGGTCACTGGACTTTGAGGCAATGCCCTCTGTTACTCGATCCCCCATTAAACCCCCCAATAAATATCATTCGGGTAAGAGTGAACTTTTATTTCATGTTCGAATTTCCTTCCAGGATCAATTACTTTTGCCTGAGACGGAAGTACTGACACTGGCAGACATAGGGTGTCAGGTTTTGGCAGTGGGGCCGTCAAAACGTTTTCCCAAAGCTAGCTGGGTGGACGCCCCACGCCCGTTACGTTTGTTGGGGGCGGGGGAATCGCAGATTACAGGAGGAGACAAGGGCGTCATTGTCTGTGACAGGGAAGCGCGGAGTGGTTATCTTCCAGTGCCTAAATGTGTTCATTCACCTCGCAGATGTAGGGGACAAAATTCTGCTGGGGTTTCCTTTTTTCCAGCAGTACCGCCTTGCTTTTCTGCCCAATCAAAAGTTTCTGGTCCCCATGGAGGAGCTGAAAATGGTGAAATATCCATCAAGGTATCAAGGGTTATGCCCTAAGTGTCATGGAGACCAGACAGCATGTCCCTGTGTACATCAGCGTGTTTTGGTCAGCATTTTGAAGCAATCTGGACATGGACAGCCTGTCCTTGAACAAAAATCTGTACGCTTCTCAGAACCGCTGGTCGCAGATTGGTGGTGTCCTGAGTGTAATCCAACAGCACCACCTCAGGCATTATCTGCATGTACGCATTATGGACATGTTGTATGCATAAATCATTTAGAACGCATTTGGTTTGAGAAGATATGCTCCAGGGAATGTGATCAGGTTTTTCTTTTGCAGGATGGGTCATCACTCCAAGTCAAACGACTTCAGGACGACGTGATATTACCCAAGCAAGCAACCGGTGATTCCGCCGGGTATGATCTGTTTTCCCCTGTCTCAGTTTCAATTCCGGCTCAGTCTGGTGTAAAAATCCCACTGCACATCTCCATGGCAATCCCAATGGGTCATTATGGTCGCATCGCCTCACGCAGCAGTTTTGCTGGCCAAAGGGTACATGTTGCGGGCAGCGTCATAGATCGGGGATACCGTGGTGATGTAACGGTGTTACTTGAGAATTCAGGTGACCAGCCTTTCCCGATTCAGAAAGGTGACAGAATTGCTCAATGAATACTTGAGAAGCATTCAACGCCATCTGTGGTTGAAGCCAAGGAGCTGTCGACCACTGAGCGCGGGGGAGGTGGTTTTGGCAGTACAGGCCGCAGTCAATTTATACCGCGGCAGGAAAATTCGTCTCTGAGAAACCAAACTAGTTCAACACATCCGCAGTCATTCGACTGTTTCGTTTCCCTTTTCATTCTATTTGGAATTTTGCAAAAAATGGTGAGCGATTCGCTGTCTACAAGGCGTGATGCCACTCAGGTTAGTTCGCAGACTGTGCGAAATGTGGATCTCGAGGCTCCCCAGGTGAGAGAGTCATCGAGTCTGGAGCGTGAGGTTCCCAATAGGTCAGCTATGAAGCGTGAGGCTTCTGGAAGTTTTACAGTGAGTGATTCACTGCAACAGGAGTGTGATGCTCTGCAGATGGCGAGTGATTCGCTGAGTATGGGACGTGAGGTCCTTGGTTTAGTGGGGTGTGAGGCTCCCATTACAATGAGTGATCGTAACGATCTTTCTGCAGGTGCGAGTGATTCGCTTAACCTGGTTATGTTTGTTTCAAGTATTACGGCGTTGGCTTGCCGTTTGTTTTCTGGCAACAGGAGTATAATTTCTCCCGTTTATCCAACTTCTGGTTCGTCTTGTACTGAAGCTACAGACTCAATTCTCTGTCAAGTTAGCCAGGATTTTTTAAGTGCAGGAGGGACCTGGGAAGCATCACAGATTGACCGTTTGTATGCTGATCAGTGGGGCCATCGCCATGAGGCATGGGCCCCAGATCTTTTTATGGCTGGCTGGGGGTATGCTCGTTGCATTGATTATCGTGATACTAAAATTCCGTCTTACTATGATTCTCAGTTACGACAGGATAACAGAATTTTTCGAGGTCCGACTGAGTTGAATCTCACGTCACTTCAAGGGTCTGACCCTTTTCCAACAGCAACCACACCCCAGCCCCCTGCGAATATATTCATAACTCCTGTGGGAGGCAGTCGCGGACGGCACCCTGCTGGCCCTCCTCCACAGGGACACCGCGAACGGGTGCCAATGGGACGCGCTGACGCCCCACCTCACCGGGCGCCACGTGTACATGGCGAGCCCCCCCCAGGGGCACCCCCGCCCGGCGTGGGACGACCTCATCGCCGCCTTCCACGACCACGGGATCCTCCCCGGCGACACGTGGCAGGAGGTCCAGCGGAAGACGCTTGGCAAGGACTACCGGCGCCGCGTCCGCGCCCGCTTGCTGGAGATCCGGGACCCCCTCCGACAGAGGTGGGACGACCTCTGGCTCCGCCATCTCGACCCTTGGTCGCCGCCCTCCCACCTCCCACACACCTGCCGACTCTGCGGAGAGTGTGACACGGTGTCCTCCGCAGCAGCGACAGGCGCCAACAGGTGCGAGCGGTGCACCCAGGTAGCCGCGTGCCCCTGGCCCGAACCTCCCGCAGGTCCGCGCAGGCGCAAAGAGGAGGAGGCCTTGCGCCGGCGCATCGAGGGGGCACACACCCCCTCACACGAACAGGCGGGCCCCGCGGGCGCTGCCCTTCTGTGGATCCACGTGCACCTGCGGGACCCCACATCCATTGCGCACCTGTCGCACGTGTTCGCCCCCTAACCCCCACCCGCCGCCGCTCTTTGCAGAGCCCGCAGCACCATGCCACGCCGACGGGGGGATGGGCCGGGGCACACCAGGGCCCGCCGCAGAGCGCAGGAGGCGGCCGTCCGGGGCCTGGTGGCGGACGCGGTGGCGGAGGCAAAAGGAGCGCACGCTGCCGCACGGTGTGACCTGGAGGGCAGTGCGAGGGCCTTCCTCAACGAGACCGCCCTCCCGGCCGTCCGCGCCCTGAACGGAGCGGGGGCCCCTACGCTGCTCCCGGCAATGCACCAGATCGTGAACGCCGTCCGGCCGGGGCTCATCAGCCCGGAAGCGGCCCTCTACGGGCACTGGATGGAGTGGCGCGAGTCCAATCGGTCGGGCCGGCCCCTGTCCATGGGGGACGCCCTCCGGCTGACGGGAGCGGGGTCTGCCATGTCCCTCCGCAGTAGCGCCCCAGCCCTGCTGCACGCCCTCAGGACGCGCTACCCCGGGGACGCGGCCCCGTACCTGAACCAGGCGCGGGCCACGTACCCGGGGGGAGTGTCCGAGCTGGATGCGGCGCTCCACCTTCTACACCCGCCGGACGAGGACCTGGAGCTGGGCGAGGTCACGGTGTTCGTGGAAGGCGCGGACGAGGCGTCCGCCCGCCCCCGGCCGACCAACCCGGTGTATGACGACACCGGGCCTACCCCCCCGTACGCCGTCGTCTACGAGGCGTTCCCCAGGGAGCCCACTTGGTGCCCCGCCCTCCCACCGGCGACGCACGCGCCCCGCGGCTGGGCTAACCCAGACCTGTCCCCCCCCCTCTCCAGGACCAGGGGTGCCCACCACAGGGGGCAGGTCCTCTGGCAAGAGTGCCCTGGCACCCCCCTCCTCCTCCTCGTCGTCGCGTCCCGCGGGGGCCCGGGGCGGATCCTGGGGATCACCCCCACCCACCTCTATGGGGCCACACCCGTACCCCGCCCCCCCCTCCCGGCGCCCGCGGCGCGGGACGGAGTACACACCTTCCTGCGCACACAGGAGGTCACCGCCGTTACGGGGGTCCATCTGGTGCGGCTGCCCCCGGCACCGCTCGACGACCCCCGGGGGCCCAGGGCCCTGAGCCCCGCCCCAGACTGGGAGCTGTGGCGCGACGCGTGGGCCGCGTGGCTCCCCCGCCTCCCCTCCCAATGCCGGTGGATGGCCGCGGACCCCCGGCCGTGCGGGGCTGACGCCACAGCCGGCCCCCCACCCCCTCCCCCCCCCCCCCCCCCCGCAGAGCACCACACGGCACTGCCCACGGCACGGCACTGATGCACCAGGAGGTAGTGGGAAGGGCGCGCCTGCCACCACGCATGCCTACCAGGGTAACAGTGATGGCAGACTCCGATGGGTCCCTCGGGCGGGACGACCGCCACCACCGCCGGTCCCGCTCCCGCTCCCCCGTCTCCTCCCCAGAGTGGACGGGGGAGACCCTCGCGGAGCGCGAGGAGCGGAGGCTGGCGGAGGCGGCGGTGGTCGGGCCGCCGCCGCCGGCCCGGGAACCTGGGCCAGCCGAGACGGCCGCCCCCGCCGCCCAAGCGGCCAGCCCCGCCGCCCCGCCCCGCCCTGGCGCGCAGGAGGCGGAGACCGCGGCGAGCCACGCCGCGGCCCCGGCCGCGGCCCCCGGCACGCCGCCGGCAAGGGGGGCAGCCCCGGCGCAGGAGCCGGACGCGTCGCCGAGGGCTGCCGCAGCCGCGCAGGAGAGCAAGCAGGGCGCAAGAGGGGTTGCGACGGACCCCGCACGGGCCGTGGGCGCCTCGCCGGCGGCCGCCGCGGCAGCAGAGAAGACCGAGGAGGATGTGCGAGGGTCTGCGACCGCGGCCACGGGCGCCTCGTCGGCGGCCGCCGCGGCAGCGAAGGAGAGTGCGGAGGGCGCGAGAGGGGCTGCGGCCCCTGGCACGCCGCGCAAGCGGGGGAAGAACCCCGCACGGGCCGCGGACGCCTCGCCGGCGGTCGCCGCAGCAGCAGCAGTGGGCAGGGAGAGCGCGAAGTACCGCGCCCACGCCAACCCCGCCCACACCCACACCAGCCCCCCCAAGCCGTACCCCCCCAAGCCCTTCCCCCCGGGGCAGGAGCGGCACGTCCGCCCCCCGACGCGCGAGCGCTCGCCGCCGGGCGTCAGGCTGCCGCAACTGCAAAGGCAGCGGGACGCCCGGCGAGTGGTCCAGGAAGGGCGCAGCGGCGAGGGGGAGGGGAGCGGCGGACGGCGTGACAGGCAGGGGGCAGGGGAGGGGTCGGGGCACGGAAAGGGCGCGCAGGAGCGCGGGCAGGGGGCCCAGGTGCAGGGGGCGGAGCGAGGGGAGGTGGGAGAGCGAGCGGGCCGGGGCGTGGTGGACGAGAGGCGGGACCCGCGACTCGGGCAGGGGGTCGGGGAGGGGCCAGGGCACGGGAAGGCTGTTCAGGGGCGCGGGAAGGGTACCCAGGCGCAGGGGGCAGGACAAGGGGGGATGGGAGAGCGAGCGGGCCAGGGCGTGGGGGACGAGAGGCGGGACCCGCGACACGGGCACGGGACCGGAAAGGGGCCCAAGGGCAAGGGCAAGGGCAAGGGCAAGGGCCCCAAGGGACAGGAGGGACGGGGCATGGGAGCCCAGGGGGGAGGGCGGGGCGAGGGGAGGGGGGCAGAGGGCGGAGCACCCCCGCAGCCGGACGTGCAGCCGGTGAGGTGCATCCCCCCCGGCATCCAACAGATGCCGGCACACCACACCTACCACCACCACCACCACCACCACCACCACCTCTACAACATCGACCCTGACGCCGGCGAGCTCGTCCCCCCCCAACCCCCACGACACCAGCACCAGCAGACCCCCCCCGCGCCGAGGGCGGAGCCGGCGCGGATGGCCTCGGCGGAGGGGGGACGGGGCGTGGCATCGGCGCCGCAGGTGCAGGAGCAGCGAGGGGGGCCGGCACGGGGGGCGGAGGAGAGCCGGCCGTGGAACGTGGACTGGGGCGCAGTCCCGGACCCGCTGGGGGGGGAGACCCTCCCCCTGGTGGGGGAAGTGTACGGGTGGTTGTGCTGGGCCAACCAGGGGACCTCCAGGAGGTCGCGGAACCGGCCCTTCGATGCCGTGCTCCTCCGGAGGGACGGAGGAAACCGAGAGGCACCCCCGGGGGGGTGGGCGGCCCCAGAGGACCACGAGAGGGTCCTCAGGTCAGTGATCCGGGCGGCGTGGCCCGACAGGGAGCCGACGTGGCCGGCCTTCCTGGAGGGGGGAGCGGTGCTCCGCATCACGGATGCGGACGCCAACAACTGGCTCCCCCGGGCTTTGCGTAGCGCCCTCGCCCACTGGCGCTACCGCCGGCACAACCCGCCGCCGCCGCAGCCCCAGCCCCCACACAAGCGGCGACGCAAGTGAAGGCCCAGACGGCGGGTACGGGACGGTTGGGGGGGGGGATGGGCCCCCTGACCCACGCCCCCCCCACGGTATGGCACGACGTGCGGGACGCGCCGCCTCCTGCGGGTGGGAGTGCGGGGGCGACAAGCGCGGGGAGGAACCGGCTGCCCCGCAACCTGCTAACCACTGACCGCTGACCCCCACGGCCACCCCCGGCCGGCCGGCGCCGCGCGGCAACGGCCGGGGAGGTGAGGGCCCCGGCGAGGGCCTGCGCGGGCATCCAGCTCTCGATAGGGGGGGCGGGTGAAGGGCGCGACCCCCTGGCCGATGGCTGGCCCCCGGGACCAGGGCCGCCATGCCGCCCCCGCCCCCCCCCCCCCACGGCCGACGAGAGGCATCACCAGGGGGCCAAAGGGCCCCCCCCAACCCACCCCCCCCCCCCCCCCCCCCCCCCGCACAGACCCGGGGGCGGGCGAGAGGGCGGCCCCCCCACCCCCCCCCCCCCCCCCCGCACCCACCGCAGCAGGGGAGCCACAGGCGCGGCCCTCCGCCCCCCCAGGGCCGGGGGGGCGCCCCCCCCTCAGGGGGAACGGCGGCGCAATGCGGGCAACGGCGGCTGGGCCTGCTCCCGCGAGCCCACACCGGCGTGCCGGGGCAACGCGCACGACGGCGCAGGAAGGAGGCCGCGCCCCACATGACCCTCCCGTAACCACAGCCCGCTCCGAGGTGACAGAGGGAGGGTGTCAAGTCAGATGGGGCCCCCAGGGGGGCGGTCCACGGGCCGCCCCTCACCCCCCCCACCCCGGGGCGGCACTTCAGCCCCGACCGCAAGCGCGCGCCGGAAGGGAGCGCACCGGCGACGCGGAGAGAGCCAGGAAGGAGTACCACAGGCCGCCGCCTGGAACGAGAGCAGGGAGGCCGCGGCGCGACACCCCCCCCCCCCCCCCCGCCCCCCCACCGGCCCGCCAGCCGCAGGGGCCCCGGCCCCCACCCCCCGAGGCTGAAGGGACGGACCCCCCCGCCCGAGAGGGGAGCCGGAGTGTGACCCGCCCCGACGCCCCAGCCGCCGGCTCCAATGGGGGCCGCGAAGAGCAAGTGGGCCCACGCCTGCGCACCGGGACGCCGCGCAGATCGTGCCCAGAGAAGCCGGGTGGGCGCGAACCGGAATGGTATGGGTGGCCACGCCCCCCATGGACAGCACGACGCCAAGGGACGCCCGCTTTGTTGCCTACCCGGGGAAAGCGGCCCCGCAACCCGCTAACCACTGACCGCTGACCCTCACGGCCACCCCCGGCCGGCTAGCGCCGCGCGGCAACGGCCGGGAGATGAGGGGCCCCAGGGAGGGACTGCGTGAGGATCCGGCACTCGGTAGAGGGGGGCGGGGGAAGGGCGCGACCCCCTGGCCGATGGCTGGCCCCCGGGGCCGGGACCGCCAAGCCGCCCTCCCCCCCCCCCCCTTTTGGCCGACAGGGGGCATCGCCAGGGAACCGAAGGACCCCCCCCACTCCCCCCCCCCCCCCCCCCCTCCCACACAGGCCCGAGAGCGAGCGGGGTGGCGCCCCCCCCCCCCCCCCGCACCCACCCCAGCTGGGGAGCCACAGGCGCGGCCCTCCGCCCCCCCAGGGCCGGGGGGGCGCCCCCACCCACAGGAGGAACGGCGACACGGTAAGGGCAACGGCGGCTGGACCTGCCCCCGCGAACCCGCACCGGCGTGCCGGAGCAACGCGCACAACGGAACACGAAGGAGGCCGCGCCCCACATGACCCTCCCGTGACCACAGCCCACTCCGAGGGGACAGAGGGGGGGTTTGCAGGTCATCCGGGGCCCCCAGGGGGGCGGTCCACGGGCCGCCCCTCACCCCCCCCCGCCCCGGGGCGGCACTTCAGCCCCGACCGCACGCGCGCGCCGGAGGGGAGGGCCAGAAAGGGGTACCGCAGGCCGCCGCCCGGAACGAGAGCGGGGAGGCCGCAGCGCGACACCCCCCCCGAGGCAAGGGGAATGGACCCCCCCCCCCCGAGAGGGGGGCCGGAGTGTGACCCGCCCCCCCGCTCCGGCCGCCGGCCCACAAGGGGGCCGCGAAGAACAAGCGGGCCCACGCCTGCGCACCGGGACGCCGCACAGATCGTACCCGGAGAGGCTGGGTGAACACGAACCGGAGTGGTATGGGGGGCCACGCCCCCCATGGACAGCGCAACGCCAGTGACGCCCGCTTTGTTGCCTGCCCAGGGAAGGCAGAGGGACGGAAAGAGGCAGAGCGACCCCCCGCCCTACAGTCAGTCGGCGACCCGGGGGTGCTACTGCCCGCCTCTTACCCCTGTGCACGTCAGTCGGCGATCCAACGCACCCCACCCAGCCCCCTCCCCTGTCCCGACCCCGTGCGCGTGGACTGAGGCCTCCCGGCACGCGCAACACGCTTCACAGCGCACAGCCCCACCCTCAGGACTGGATTCATAGCCGACGACACCCCTCAGTGGCGTAAGAGACTCCCGCGGCCCAGTAGTGAGAGCGTCGGTCTACAATCGTCCAGTGCGGGGGTTCGATCCCGGGCGTTGGTGCTCGTGGGATCCCTGCACGTAGAGCTCTCTAGTTGGCGACGTGGGAACCACCCCCCCCTCCAGCAACTCGCGCCACCACCGATACCGGTGGATCGGGTGGAGGTCTCGTTCGTTTTACCCCCCACCCAAGAAAAACAAAAGACATGGGAACCACCCACCCCTGCAGCAGTGCGCACGGTCACCTGTACTCAAACAGGTCGATGGGAGGCCTCGCCCGGTATTCGAAGGGATCGGTGGGAGACCACCGATCCCGGGGTTCGAACCAGCTCCTTCGCGGCGCGCGCCTGGTGCGCTACCTCCGGGGCGGCTGCCTTCAGAGATACACCGGCACCCGGGTCACAGAACAAACGCGCCCGCAACCCCCTCCCCCTGTACTAAGAGTGAGCCCGCGGTAGGGCTGCTCTGCTGGGCCATGAACCGGGACATTGGAGCACCACTCCAGCCACGGTCACCCCAGCCCCCCCACGCATCCCGCAGGGCGAAGCTCCGTGCGCATCAGGCTCGTCATGAGAATCCGGCGGGCCGGCGCCTGGACACCAAGACGACACCTCTCTCCCCCCCCGCAAGAACAGAGCGGGGCCCCCACAACCGCACGCCCGCAACGCAGACCCCGACAGCCCACCTAGTGGACGGGCAGATGAGGGAAGAGGAACGCCCCACGCCCCACGCAACGGACGAAGGCAACCCCCCGGGGACGCCCAGCCGCCGCCCCCGCAACCCCAAGCCAAGTAGGGGGGAACCGGGACCGGACCGCCCCCCCCCAAGCACGCCAGACGGAGCACGGGACCGGGGCAGGACACGCGGAGGGGCACGGACCACATGGAACGGCCCTACCAGTGCCCAGTGCCGGGACCACGCGAGATGCGCGCGCCACACCACCCAGCGGGGAGCGGACACCGCGAGAGCGCGAGCGCACACACACGAAAAGGACACGCGGGGACCACCAGAAGGGCAACCGGACCGAGCGCGCGGAACGCACAGACCACATGGAATGGCGTACCAGCGAGCGAGGATAAGGGACACCCGGACGGGACGGCCCGCCACACGCAACGCGGGATACGCGGGGCGGGAAGGGGGAAGAAGGGGAGACACAACACCAGGTACCGGCCCGAACCCCCCCGAACCGGCCGCGAGCGCCGCGCACACACAGACGGGACACTGCACCCGCCAAGGCAGTAGTGGCGCACAGCGCCACGCCCCAACCCCTAGGCTAGGCAGCCACCGCGCCAGCCCAAGGGGGTCCCACTGGCGACAAGCCAGTAGCACGGGCCCGGCGGCGCCGGTGCCCCGGGCGACCACGCATTAGGGGGGCGACGCAGTGGGTAAGCGCCCGCGGCCACGGCTGCGAATTGATGCACTGACCGGGGAGTGGCGAAACGGGGACGCCGGGGAAGGACGGGGCTCCGAGCTCTGTGAACCCGGGGGACTCCGCCACCAGGCAGGAGGTGCGTCTTGGAGGGCCCCCCACTAGGACCCGGTGGGGAGGATATCACCTGGCCCGACCAGGTGGCCCCCCGGGGCCGAAAAGCGTCTAGTACCCGCAAAATCAAACCTCAAAACTCAAACCTCATAACTCCTGCTTTGAATACTATGCTTCGTCGTCAGGTCAAACGAATCAAGCCAGGACATGTTCGAGTTCGATCAGACGTCATTGATCGTGTCTCAGCGTGGATGACGGATGCTGGTATGTCTGTCACAGTCGATGCTTTCGGCTGCCCTAATTTTCAGGCCTTTCCACAGACATGGACTGATCCACAGCAGTCACTATCGAAACCATGGAATGGTGAAACCATGTGGTTGCAACCTCCTGAACACCTATGGTCCCGTGTTGCAGTCACAATGGTCATGGAAGCCTGTCGTGCAGTTGCCATCATCCCTGTAGTTAAAGAAGCTTCATGGTGGTAGCTCGTTGGTGAGGTTGCTGTGGATTGGGTCGAAATCCCAACTGGCCACCCATTGTTTGTAACCTCACATGGCAAGGTAAAAAACTGTACCGTTCCATATCGGGTTGTATTCTTTGACTCCTTTGGCCATGATCGGGCTCAACAGCCTGGACCTTCACAGCCTGCCATCAGGCCTGAGGCTGTTTGCAATGGTTGGAGTGAGCCATCTGTCGACTCGCAGTTTCATGGATTGCCAGACAGCCAGCCGCAGGCTGAAAATGAGCCTGCCAATGAGCCTGTGAGTGCTCCCTCTTCACAGTTTGTGTTGTCTGATGGTGGGTTAAGTCGTCAGCGAAGGCGTTTTGGTCGTCGACGACTAGCGAAAAGATCGGTTCAATCCTTGTCTGAGGCTGATAAGCTGTACTGGGTTGATTTTCAGGGATTACAGGACTCAGCCAGTGACGTCATATCAGAGAGTGACGATTCTGAAGACAATGCTCTTACTGATGAGTATATGTCTGATAGTAACACTGAGCATGGTATTCAGGTAGTGAGTGATGATCCTGGTACTAGTATTTTTAGTGTAGTACAGGCAGATATGGAATATGAGGACTGTCAGCATCTGCGTGAAGCACTAATCAGTGAATTTAAGGAGCAGGTCTTTACCAGAAAAACTTTCACGCAGGTTGACAATGACAAAAGGGGTCCTCATGCTGAGGTAAAGCTTGAGTTGATACCCAATGCAGTTCCTTTTAGTTGTAAAGCCATACGTACAGTAGGTGTGCGTGGACAGGTTCTGTACGATAAAATTAAGGGTTTTGAGGAACAGGCTTTCATACGTAAGTGTCGAGGTAGTACAGAGTGGGTATCGCGGGCTTTTTTAGTCCCCAAACCCAATGGCAAATGGCGACTGGTCATCGATTACCGGTATTTAAATACCCAGCTTAAAGGGTTAAATTTTCCTTTACCGGTAATTGAAGACCAGCTCGCCCGCCAAGAGGGTAACAGTGTTTTTTCGTTGGTGGACTTGGAAGACGGATTCCACCAGATGCACCTGGAGGAATCCAGTCGTTTCTTGACCGCATTCATCACGCCTTTCGGCGTGTATGAATGGAAGGTGCTGCCCATGGGGGTTAAGGTGGGCCCGCAGGTTTTTCAGCGACTGGTTGCTTGGGTTGTACGTAACTGCCCTACTAGTGGGCCGTATATTGATGATGTCTTGACGGGTGCAGGAGTGCCGCGCAACTATGCACCTTCTGATCATGGCCCTGGCAAGCTTTTTGACAGCCATGCTTATGCAGACAAACCAGCTGATACATTTTTGAACCCCAGTTTTTCACCGCCGCCGATTTTGCCTGATGGCACAGCAAATTCTGATATGGTCACCCCCTTTTCATATATCAGTCCTTCCCACGCTTCAGATCAGGATAAGTTGTATTATCATTATCTTTGTATGCGTGAGCTGTTTCATGCATTTGCATCTGCTGACCTCACGGTCAAGCCTGAAAATTGTTTTTTGTTGCGTCGTCAAGTACAGTATGTAGGGCATGCACTTTGTAACGGTAAACGCTTCCCTAACCCGAGTGAAACACAGGCCCTTCGGGGTTGGGAAATTAAACACATTACCAATGCCAAGGCCCTGAAAGGGTTCCTGGGTCTGGCAAATTGGTATAGTATGTATATACATAACTATGCCAAGTATGCTGCCCCCTTGATGGAGGCCCTAAAAGGTATGTATCAGTTTGAGGATGTACAAGGGGGGCCGGCAGTAGATGGTAATGGGTTGCCTTGTAAGGCACGCAAACGTGTTAAGCTTACCCCCAAACAATCAGAGATCAAGTGGACTCCTGAAATGGAGTGGGGATTTCAGCAAATCAAAGATTCTCTGATTGAGAAAGTTGAGTTGTATCTACCGCGTCCTGGTGCACGGTGGCGGCTGTCCACTGATGCATCAGATTTCGCTGTAGGGGGAGTGTTAGAACAGGAACAGGACGACGGGAATTGGCATCCTGTCGCTTTTTTTTCTAGAAAGCTGCAGGGCAGTAAAACAGCAGGTAAGCATAAAGATAAAGGTATAGGACAGGTGGGATGGACAGTGAGGGAAAAAGAGGCGTATGCTGTTGTATGTAGTTTGTTAAAGTTTCAGTCATGGATAGGACATCAGGAAGTATTGGTACGTACAGATCATAGTAGTATAGTACAGTGGTATAAGGAGGATTTGTGTACTGTGTCTGGGCCTTTGGGTCGTCGTGGCCGATGGCACGAGTTTTTAAGTCGTTTCAATCTTGTAATACTGTATCATAAGGGAGCTGAAAATGAAGCCCCTGATGCGTTATCACGCTGGGCATACCCGGCAGGGTTATCTCAGGATGTATCTTTTCACGGCAGTGAAAATGACCTTGAGGGTTGGAACCAGTGTGAACAGCGTGAACGTGAATACACACAACGTAAGGTGCGTGAACGGCACCCAAATGATTTTGGAGAGTATCGTACTGTACGTGCCTGTATGGTTCCTGACTGCACTGAGTGTGTTGCAGTCCACATACCTCATCAAACTGAGGCACGTGAGCTTCTTCTTGAGGCCCGTGCGGTTGCAGAAATTCGTCACATTTCTGATCACCCCTCCCTTGTGCATGCATCAGCTTTTGCTGATATTGACGGATTTCACTTATACTGCAACCCTGCAGTTTTTCAACAGAGCAGACCTTCTCGAGTAGTCAAGCGTGAGTTACGTCACACAGAAATTTCTACAGTTTCATGTGTCTCAGTGGATGACGGGCACGAGCTGCCCATTGATAGCGTGGAAGATTTACACATACACACACTAAATACAATCAAGCTCCCCCCTGATACCGCTGTGTTGTATAGTGATTGGGATCCAGAATATGCTGCTGACCCAGTGCTGGGTCCACATTGGACAACATTACAGGCAGATGGTGTCAGTGGTCAGTACAGATTACATATGGGTCGTGTTCGATTGGCAGGGCGTATTTGTGTTCCTTTGTCTCTGTTGGACAAAGTCATAGTGGCGACACATACATATGCCCATCCAGGCATTCACAAAACACACCAGCTCATTGACAGAAAATCCTGAGTATCCGTTTAGTTCTGTCTCAGCAGACTTTTGTAAATTGGATGAAGTGAAACAGGGAGCTGTTGTATATGACTCAGTTTTTGTAATTGACTGTCGTTTAACAGGATATGTAATGGCACTGCCATGCAGCACCACCATTACCTCATCTGAGCTGGCTTCTTTATTTCTGACGCGTTTTGTTACTTTCTTCGGGCTGCCGAAGGAAATTTTTTGCGACATGAATAAAATTATGCATGCAGATTTTTTCTCCACATTCTGTCAGCTCTCAGGAATTGAGGAGTATAGATCCCCTGTGTATCGTAAGAAAAGTAATGGTAGGGCTGAGCGGGCAGTACAGGTAGTTGTTGACAGCTTACGCAAGTTGTTACAGCAGGCAGGCAGAAATCGTAAGTGGACTGATTTATTGCCTCTGGCACTTTGGTGTGCTAACGATATGCCTGGAACTGTATCAGGCTTCAGTCCACATAGACTTGTTTTCGGTAGGGATCCCATTGGGTTTGGGGATCACCCCCCCATGGCACCTGATTACGGGTCAGAGGATGCATACCAATTTTTTCAACGTGTGCGTAGGGAAAGAGAATATGTGAGTGCCAAGCTCACAAAAATACATGATGAATTCAGTGCCAAATACCTGACGGAACACCCGCCTCTCAATTTTGAACCTGGTGATCCTGTTTGGTTGAAAACCATTCGTAAACCGGGGGAGAGTAAATTGGACCGTCTTTGTGTTGGTCCTGCTGAAATTTTGGAGAGGCTCAGTGCAGGTAGGTATAGAATTGCTGGTCCGTATGGTGAACAACAGGTTGAGTCATTGCGGCTCAAACCATACAACCCCCCCTTGACACACGGAGCTCCCCCCCTACACTTTTGCACCGACAAGGAGACGTTGGTGGATGATGAGAAATTCATCGTCAAAAAATATTTATAACATGCAGTTCAAAAAAACAGAGGTAAGGACAAGGCACGCCGCCCTAACATTTTTAAATGGTTTGTAAAATACAAGGGGTACGACAAACCTGAGTGGAGGGAGGCATCTGAATTCATGCATGACATAAATGAGGAATGGCTGCGCTACAACATCAAACACAAGATTGATGTGGGGTTACAGGACATACGACAAGTGTTGTCATCAGTACATCCAAAATTTTTATAATGGCGCACAGATTTCGGGGGACAGGTGCATATGCGTGATCACCGATGTGTTTCCTCCTTAGGTCGTGTATATTACCGCCTATTGATGCTCTGATTGCTCTCCCCTTTCTGTACAGGTCTTACAGAGTTCAGGAAGTCCTTACAGAATTCAGAAGTGGGTTACACATCCTTTTATTTCAATACTTCAGACTGGTATGTCTGACTGCAGGGCGTGGTGATGACAGTTTTGCATTGGCTTGGCGAATGGCACGCTGTCTCACTGGTGTCTACGCCATGGCCCTTGCGACGTCGTCAGCCCCCCCCCCCTTTTTTTCTGAGGTTCTGTCACAGGACAACAGTCTTTTCCTTCCCCTCTCATGGATTATTGTGCACTACGTATGAACTGTTAATCAGTTGTTTTCTTTTTTTTATCCCACCGTTGGCACGTGGGCCCTTCCTTGGGAAGTGGGAGTTCAGAACTGCCAAATTTCATTGAATGTATTGCATGTCTTCTGTGTGTTGACACGAATCATGTTGACCTTGTATAGAGCAGTATCAACCAGTTTTCAGGTTCACTCTGCAGGTCATCGGTGAATTCGCCTACACCGTATAGTACGTAACCGACGCCCCCTGTGAGATTTAGCTTCCCCTGGCACTGGAGCTGGTTTGTAGCTGATTCCCTTCTCCCAGCACCAGGCGCCAGTTATTTTTGGTCAGAGAGCGCAACGCAACCCCCTGGTCCCCGGCCCAAATGTTGCAGACAGTGCGCCCTCTGAGGATGCAGCATGTGTTTACCAGACATCAAGCCCCCTTTGCCCTAGGCATAAGAGGTACTGGCCTGAGTGGCCCCGTGACAAGTAATAGGATTACATTCCCCTTCGCCGATGCTTTGGTGGTTTCTTTCGGACGTCGTTTCTTTTTTGTGTGTGATTTTGAGATAAAACAATCATCGGTGTTGAACGATCAAGCATTCGATTTATGCCCCCCCCAAACTAAAGGCATTGAGTCAGGCATACATTATGCTGTGTTCAACTTTGTAGTCACAGTGGTGCGGTGACATGTTTTGTGTGCTTTCTTTCTTGTGCAGACGTGGAGTGATCCAGAGAACAGAGATGATCGGAGTCCAGAGAAAAGAGCTGATCGATATCCAGAGACCAGGATTCACCAGAATTCACAGGCCAGAGATCATCAGCATCAGGGTCCAGCGTACAGGGATGATTATGGTTGGTCAGTGGTTTATATATGCATGTCCACAGTGATGTTTCAATTTTTTATTTGCTTCTGTCAGACATCTGTTGCTTGCTTCGCAGGTGTACAGATGTCTTGTGAAGGGAGTGTAATGAAACAGTGATACACACCCCAACGTGAGTCAGAGAGTGCGCGCACAGCGGAGATCGCGCGCACATTATGGATGATCATTTGCACATTGTTGATTGTTTATAATCAAACTCAGATCACGCTTTATTTATAAGATTGAACGCTCTGTGACTTGCAAAAGACGCTGCGAAGTAGGACAGAACTAACTGTGAATAATGTTGTGAGTTTTCTGCACTACACTGCAGGGTCTTGCATTTTTAATGATGATTTGGACTCAATCTTGTATGTGCCATTGCTGATTGTGTATTCCGTGGGATCCGGAGTCGTTAGCCCAAAACTCTGCAATTTCGGAAATCTCAAACTAAGATGGAGGTTACACCAATCTCAAAACAGAACTTGAAAGTCACAACCTATACCTCTTTTTTCAGGCAGTGCAAATCAAAAATCAAACCGTGGGGTGGGTACTAAGACCACTCGACCCTCAAGCCGTCTTTCCAAAGGAAAATGAATCGGGTGAGGTTTTTGGTTTAGTAAGTTATGCGCGAGGCCTCGCGCATGGGTCAGCCCTTGAACCACATGTTGCATATGTTTTGCATTGATATTTAATCCGCCATGCTTCTGTTTTAATGATCCTTGGTCTTGATTGCGCGAGGCCTCGCGCATAGAATTCGATCAATAAAACATTTTTCCAGGTATGCAATGAACATGCAGAACAGAAAATGATGTTGCAATCATTTTTTCTGCAGACTGTGTTCATCCAAAAAACAAGGGGAACGCAAAATGAATTTCTTGGCCAATTTCCGCTAAGAGCACATCATTTTCCACTGAAATCATAAGATGTATTTATTCTTTTTATAGTTTTTTTTTGTTTTCGGCTGTCCGAAAAAAAGCACGAAATGGCTCAAATGGTAAGAAAGATACTTTCTTGGGACTAATATTCTGTTTTCAAAAAAAAGAGCCTGTGAAAAGCTATTTTTTTGCATGGTCCAGATTGGGTGCATTTGGTGTGATTTTGACCATGCAACCTGAGCTGCCTAAGTTCTTGGATCTTGAATTCTTACTGTCAGTGTGGGTGTAATGTTTCTGCTTATTTTTTTTGTGTGTTTCGTCATTTTAGTCATTATACGTAACATAGGTTTATAATCTTATTAACTCCTTGTTTTCCGGCGCTTCGCTATAAACTCGCTCCTGCGCGCCGTCTTTTTCTGCGTGGCAATTTCCTGATTCACAAAATCAGGAGATGACCACAAATTTCATAAAAATGTGCATCTGATGCACAATTGGATTCGGTTCAGGTGGATGCTTTCAGAAAGATTCTAGGCCGTCATTTGACGGATTTAGATGTTGTCGCTTCGCGTTTGCGTGGATTCGTCCCTCATCCTTCCATTCCTCTGTTGTACAGATATCCTCGCAAAGCGTCGCTGAGTAGGATGCTGTTCGGGCCGAAAAGCAGCAGCAGGAGACTGAACCAGATCACAGACCCCTCCAAGGGGCAAATCTAACTAAATCGTCGCACCCTCGCCCCAATACCAGGACAGGTGTCTCCATCAGGTTCCATGAGACTTAGATGGAGCGTCCTATGAGAGTCTAGCGTTGGGTTGTGTTACGCTGCAGCTTGTAAGGAGGGATGCATATGCATATGGTCTTTGCAAGCCCTATTCTAACCCCACCAAGCCACAGGAACCCCTGCAGCGCCAAGAGCGCTGAGTTTTCTGTTCGAAATTGTCATGAACAATGCAGCAAGAGTCGCTGGCCATGGTAAAGCGCTCTTTTCCAGTGTTAGGGAAGCTATAGGTATTTTTAAGTAGGTGTGGAAACCAAGGAAAGGCCAAGAAAAAATCCCTTTTTCCTGAAAATGCGACAGTGGTGGCCACCACAGCACAAGGGGGGAGTAAGAAAAGGTGCTTTTGCAATGCTTTAGGGTATACTTTAGTTGGAGTGGGGGTGCTCTAAGCACTCTTGCATTTTTATCTTAGTATTGGCCTAACCAAAATGGGTGATAATACATTTTGACCTATAGAACCAAACACTAAATCGGGATGTTGTGTGGACCCCTTAATCCCCAAGCAATGTGCATTAAAGCATCTTTTCCTGGGTGACTGAGGCACTGATATACTGAAGGCAGAGTAGGAAAAAGTGCTTTTCCAATGCTTTGAGGCATACTCTAGTTGTATTAGAGATGCACTGAGCATCCAGGCATTTCTATCTTAGTATTGGCCCCACCAAAACTGGTGATAACACATTTTGACCTATGGAACCAAACACCCAATCAGGATATGGAGTGGACCCCTTAATCCCCTTTCAATGTGAAGCTATTCATCTTTTCCTGAGTTGACTGAGTACTGACATATCCAAGGCAGAGCCTATGAATTTATCTATGTTTTTCCATGAATACTTAGCTGTCCTAGTGGTATGCACACTAGGGGGCTGGGCACCTCTTTTTGAGAGGTCCTGGGTTCAATTCCTGGTCAGCCTAGCTAAGTAGGAAGATCCCATGTGACATGGCAGTGACCTCATCGCCACATGCCCTGCCACCTCAGCACATATGGGACCCAAAACAAAGAGTGCACATCTCCTGAGATGACACTATGGAGATAGAGTGACCATGGGGCAGTTTTCCAACTCTTTTCCAAAACATTTCAGCTATCTTTGTGAATATGCATTCCGATTTGACCTGAGTTGCAGTTTCTGTGAATATCCTTTCATCTTTCACTGTTTACACTGCAGCCCTTCATGCTTTGATCCTGATTCTCTTCTCCTTGCACACCTCTGGCTTGGGCTATCCTGGATTTACTGTATTTCAGCAAATAAAAGCTTTTCATCTCCAAAAACAAGCAGCAGGAAACCCTACACCAGCAGCAAGCAGCAGGAGAGACAAAAACACAGTGTTGAAACCACTATAAACTTTTCTGGTAGCAGAGGCAGTCTGTCTCTGCGCACCGGCAGCAACCCCGCGCCATACATCCAGTGCGCCGAGTACAGGCACATGTAAGCAGAAGGGCGAACGAAGATGGATACAAGAAAGGAGGACGCCGACGTGAAGACAGCGCCTGAGGCACCGGCAAGGCCAGCACCTGGCGCTGTACCTTCGGAGCCCTTACACGGGCCAGTGGAAGCGGCTGAGGACTCCCTGGATGGACTCCAGACGGCCTTCGGGGCCCTGTCTGTCGAAGAGGTGGTCTCTCAGCCTGTGAAGAGGAAGAGAGAGAGCGAGAAGGATGCGGGAGACGAAGCAGACGAAGGAGATGAACAAGGGCAAGACCTGACGCATGACCCTACCTTCGAAGGCGCACCAAGCGCTTCTGGCCTCCACGCATCACCCTCTCCTATAACCACCACACTCCCAGCCGCTGCAACATCCACTCCCATAACCAACCCGCCTATGGCAGAGGGCACAGGCTTTACTGGCATGCCTCCCTAACCCGCCTATGGTATGGGCCCACCTACCACTGCGCTCCCTGAGGCAACTACTGCCAGTGAGCCGGTGGCTTCCAGCTCTGCGCCGCGATGGTATGCGGCTGAATATCCCCATCCACTACCCGCTACTGGAACCTATGTGGATGTTCCTGGGTATGCACCTGGGTATGCAACCTTGAGTGGGTTGAGGAGAGGACCTGAGTCTCTTGGAGGCAGGAGTAGAGGATCGGGGAGATCCTCCAACAGGTCCCTGACGCGGTCCGAGATCAACGAGGTGCTCCGAGAAGCCACTTCAAAAATCGTGGGCGACCTTACTCAAGAGATCCGTGAGAAACTGGAGCCCCTGATGATACTGCCCCAAGCGTCACCTACCACGTTGGGAATGTCACCCCACCGGGTACAGGCCAACCACCTGGCGGCAGGGTTGACAAACACCCTGGGGAGCCTGAGGAGTCGACCGATGCCGACCCCTGCAGCAATACCAAGAAGTCCTTTCGTACCGAGAACGGCCCAGCCGCCCTACAGCCACGTGACGAACTCTACCAGGGCCGAGCTAGACCGGCTGGGGCTGACAGCCTTGAGGGCAATGGTGGACGTGGAGCCTTATGGCTCTAGTGATCTAGGCGGAGACCCCTCCGATGATGAGCCGCCGTTGATGACTTCTACTTCGCCCTCGGAGGACGATGACCCGGAGGACCCCGAGGACCCAAAGGGGAAGAAGAAGAAGAAGAAGAAGAAGAAGACCCGACGCCCTGAGGGACGCAGGTCTCAGGAGGCGAAGGCTATTGCCACCTCCAAGATAGTGGTGAACCTGCCTGAGTTCACAGGCAAGGACCTCAGCGAGTTCGCTGAGAATTTTGGCCGGTTTCTCCGATTGACCGGCCAAACCCACGCTAGTGGGCGAGTCAAGTGCGATCTGCTCCTGCAGTGCTGCAAGACCAAGTACCTGGAGAAGCAGGTCAGGTAGATCGTGACTAACTCCGCCACCTTTGCCGATGTGTTGGTTGCCCTGGAGAGGCAGTACCCGACCTACGAAACCGACCTCTCCATCAGGGCCGAGATCCAGAACCTGCCCGTGCTGCCCAACAACCCCAAACCTGGCAGGGTCTCTGAGCTGTTGGCTGACCTGGACCACTGGGCTGGACGACTGACGCCCGGTTCCTACAGCAGCGACGACCTGCTGTTCTGGTTGGTGGCCAAGCTCCCTCGAGAGCTATGGGACGAGTGCTGTTCGACGGCGGAGCGCAAGGCTAGATCCCTGCGCTACGAGGATCTATGCGTGCTACTCCTGGAGCTGGCGCTGGAGAAGGAGAGCGACCAGCACTTGAACAACTACCGTCCTGGTGGTGGAGGTTCTGGAGGCCATGGCAAAGGGTACCAAGGGTCCCGACCTGGGCAGGGGACTACCCCCAAACACGCCCACGCCCGTATCATGGAGAACGTGAAGGAGCTATTCTGGTGTGATGCCAGAGACGAGCAGGGCCACCTGCAGCACGCCCCTGACTGCGAGCAGCGAGACTGCTTCGTAGTCCAGGGGAAGCAGCAGGAAAAGAACACCGGCGCCAAAGCGAAGCTGCCGGATCATTACAGGTGCACCATCACGTGTGCATTCTGCGGGAAGCAGAAGCACTACGAGGATGAGTGCTACCATAAGCAACGCCTATCGGCGAAGCTTAAGGGTGAAGATCTTGGCAAAGGCTCAGGCAAAGGTGGAGGCAAAGGCAAAGGCAACGACTCCGGCAAGGGCAAGTCGAAAGGACGTGGTCAAGGTCAAGACAAGGGTCAAGGTGGACGAGGAGGAGGCGCTAACCGCCAGCCCGACAACAAGAACAAGGACAAGAACGGAGGCAACCCCAACCCTAATCCAGGGGGGAACTCCGAGCCCTCTGGAGGGCAGTCTGGTCCTACCACACGCTCACAAACGCAGGCCCAGCAAGAACAAGGAGCCAAGCGTGAGCATGAAGGTGGTGATGACGGCAACGCTAAGAAGAGGAGCCGTTTCATGAGGATGGCCCGCAAATTGCGAAACAAGGGGTTCGAGGTGACCTGTCCCGCGGAGTTCTGACGGGGACGCTCTGCTGGCACCCAACACCTGGTGTTTTTGGTACGTATCCGACTAGGGGGACGCGAATACCTGGGAGTATTGGATACTGGCGCCACAATATCTATAGTGGCCAAGAAAATTTTACCTTGTGGGAGCCTGAAGAACACCATGACCACCGCTGCTATACGTATGGGGGATGGACATGTGGTGCACAGCTGCGGGGACTGTGAAGTGGAGGTACCTATGGGCTCCCGGACTATCGCCCATCGGTTCGATGTGATGGACACTGAGGCCTTCGACTTTGTACTGGGTACTGACTTCTTCGTACAGCACTCCCAGATACAATCCCTGACGCTGCAAGCGCCCTACCTCCTCTACGTGGACCACGGCAGTGGCAGAGAGTCTGTGCCACTGGAGCAGTCGGAACATACCTCGAGTTACCTGAGACTATCGAAGGAGGAGCCCTCGAACATGATGGCGGCCTCCAAAACTGAGGACTATCAACTATTGGGGGAAGTCCTAGACCAAGGTCTGAAGGAGTTGGGTTACTCTCGAGAAGACCTGAGTGTGGAGTTGTTCGCCAGCGACAAGCAGCATGTACTGGACCTGTACTGCAGCAAGGGGAAGAACTGCAGCTACAAATTTTACTGGCCCTCTTTCGGGATGGTCTACGGGAACCCCAGGTTCAGTGAACTGGGGAAGGTGCTGACCAAGGTGGCCTTGGAACGTTCCCGTATGGTCCTGTGTTCCCCCGATTGGGGAGCCCATGGGGGCAACGAATACTGGCGAAACCTCCTGGACAGGCTGACTATCAGCTCTGTTCGGTTACCTGATGAGGCCATCTACGTACCTCTGGCTCGTAAGACGCCTATTGGGAAACCCGGATGGGGAAGTATGTTGAGCGTGGTGGACGGAGGTCTTACCTCCATTCCCTGGGAGGATCTGGACCCGACTCTGGTCCAGGCTATACAACGAGAAGGCGACGGACTCGCCTTGGGTGACTTGAAGGATCGCCTACGACCTCAAGATGCTGTCGAGACTACACCCGGAGGAGATGAGTACGTCGTGACTGACACCAACGCCCCCAACTCTCCCTGTCATGTACCTGTTCCTGATGGAGTCTCTGAGTGTGGACTATCTGAGCTACCTAGCCCTATCCACTCAGATGACGAAACTGAGCACGACGCCTTCTTCGTGCAGACCTGTGTGGAGGAAGTGGAGAACGCCGAGTACGTCGCCCCACTGAAACCCCTACTCTCCATGAGGGTGGAAGACCCCGTGGACGAGGAGCTGGACCCTCGATCCAGGCTAAGGGAGTATGTGGATTCCAAGAGGAAGTTGGTGGCAAAAAAGCTATGCTACGCGAAGCCTACCCGCAGCTCATGGCCACTGAAGCAAGGACGTATGGGAGACCTATCCCAATTGAAGGAGGACCTGGAACAGAAGATCAGCACCTGGCAAAGGGAGGTAGATCTTAAGCTCATGAAGAGCGTGTGGGGCGCCCATGTGAGGACCCCAGAGGAGGACGACCTCTCGGAGGAATGTGTATGTGAACCCCCTCGAGCGTGCCCATGTTGCCATCGTCCACCGGAGATGGTTGAACAAGACCTTCTATATGCCCACCAAGGGCTGAAGGACACTACCACGGGCGAAGAGTCGGTGGAGGACCACCTCCCGACGTCTATTCAGGGGGCAAGCAACTTACACTCTGACGAGGACATGGAGGACAAGATCAAGGTATTGAACCCGCGGGTACAGAAGCTTATAAGGACCTATCTGGAGGTGTTCGGAGAACTACCCCCTCCAGCCTCATGTGACAAGCTGGTACAGATGGACCTCAAGCTGAAACCCGAGTTCGTGGGTCACAAGATCCGGAGGAGACCCTACCCAGCCCCCAAAGAGCAGGCCGACGAGATTGAGCGACAGATACAAGAATGTATCGACGCTGGCCTAGTCCTGGAGTACAAGGACGGGGACTACCCCCTAGACTGCAGCCCCTGCTTCCTGGTGGCTAAACCTGGGTCTACAGCCAAACGGCTGGTAGTTGACTACGGAGAGCTGAACAAGAAAGCGCTGAACCAATCAGGGTCCATTCCCAATATGGAGTCTACCCTGGAGAAGATAGCCTCCTGTCGCTACAAGACCAAAATGGACAAGAGGAGCGGATTCTGGCAAGTGGACCTGACGCCCAACGCACAGGAACTACTGGCCTTCATCACCCCTCAGGGGAGGGTGTTCAAGTGGAAGGTCATGCTGTTTGGCGTGGCTAACGCACCCGCTCTATTCCAAGAGCTGATGAACAAGATCTTGTCCATCCTACGAAGGAGACCTAAGGTGCAGGAGCTCATATCCCGTGGTGCCCAGATGGAGGCTCACATCGACGATGTATGCCTCGGGACAAATACCCAGGAGGATCACTTAATCCTCTTGGGTGAGTTCTTTGCGGTCTGCCAGGAGAACCACACACGACTCAAGCTGGAGAAGTGTGAGTTCATGCAGGAGACCATGCAGTACCTGGGGTTTGACGTTGGCTATGGGTGGTGGACCCCAGCGGCCTCTAAGGCCTAACCCCTGATGGATGCCAAGGTACGACACGAAGACCCCAAGAAAGGACTTCATGATGTACGCAGTTTCATTGGGGCGTGCAACTTCTATCGCCGCCACATCAAAAACTTCACCTACACCAGCGCCGTTCTGACGGACTTGATCAAGAAGAGTACTAACTTGGCGCTGGGGCCCACAAGAGCAACAAGCGTTTGACGAGCTCAAAGACAAGGTACCCAACGCTAAGTGCTTGGGCGTGCCTAGGGCACAAGGGGAGATTATTCTGGTGACCGACGCCAGCAATGTGGGCGGTGGTGGAACGTTGTTCCAATGGCAAGCACTAGAGAAGGAGGAGTTCGACTCGGCCATTTCCCAATGGGGGACGGAAGGTCTCAACCGAGATGGAACCCTAAAGCACAGCTACCCTGACGACAAGTGGGTCCTAGTACCTCTGGGCCACTGGAACTGGAAGTGGAACCAGGCCAGGGGGAACTACTCCACCTATGAGCAGGAATTGCTCGCGGGTATGCTGGTGCTATCCTCACAAGCACGACTGTTGGGGAGTAACCCTGTGGTCTGGCTGTGCGACCAAGAACCGGTCCGCAGTTTCCAGAAGGGTCCCCCACCTGAGAAGGCCAAGCTACGGCGCTGGTGGACCTACCTCAGTCAACTACGGCTGATGGTACACCATATCCAGGGAGTGAAGAACGAGTGTGCCGACTACATCAGCCGCAACAACTTCGACGCCCTGATTGGTGCCCGGTCTGAAGCGCTGGCTAAGGAGGCGTTCAGCCGTATGGACGTCCACTTGGACCTCAACATGACGATGATACGCCCCCTGGATGGATTCCAACAATTGGAGTACCTGAAGGAGTATGGGGATATCTACAAGCGCCTGGAGAAACGCCTTGAACCCCTCCTGGTCAACCAAGACCAGTGGAAGAGGGAGAAGAGCTACCTCTGGCACGAGGACCGCATCGTGGTGCCTAGTGACCGAGTCCCAGCGCTGCTGAAGTGGACCCATGAGTCCAGCGGTCATGTGGGTGCTGACCGTACCCTGAGGCTGTTCAAGCAGTGGTTCCACACTACGTGGACTGACGACCAACTGCGAAAACCCTCCAGCCTATCGTGGACAAGTGCCCGTGCAGATCCTGTAAACCAGGGGATATCAGGGACAGAGGTCTCTACTCGACCCTGCCCATCCCTCACTGTGCTAACAGTGTTCTATACGTGGACTACACGGAGATGCCGAAGTTCGGGGGCTATGACTTCGCCCTCGTGGTAACCTGTGGGTTGACCAGGTTTACCAGGGTGTTCCCATGTACCAAGCACATTACCGGGGAGGAGACTATCAAGATACTCCTGGAGGAGTGGTTTTGTGTCTATGGGGCGCCCAAGGAGATCAACTCCGATAAGGACGTACGAGTACGCTCAGATACCCGTTGGTACAAGAGGGTCCTGAGATCCCTCAATGTCCAGGTGTCTACGGGGATTCCCTACTCTCACACGAGCAACCCCCTATGTGAGCGACAGATCCGTGTCCTGAAGGAGAATGTAAGGATATGGTGCCAAACTGAACGCACCAGAGACTGGGTGAGACTACTCCCCGTCATATCCTTGATGATGAACTCCCAAGAGAGTTCAGCTACTGGCTACTCGCTCCATGAGCTATTCCTAGGGCGCCCGGCATGGTTCCTACATGCCCCCTATCCAGAGGACACCCATTCTTCTGTGGGTGAATGGGTCCAAGAGCAACAAGCGAAGGTGGACAAGGCCAAGGCTATGCTCCAGAGGGTGAGGGAGCGTCAGTGGAACAAGAAGAACAAGCACCGAGTACCTGCCACTTACCAAGAGGGGGACTGGGTGCTGGTGCACCACAGTCGACTACCAGCCTGGCCACGCTCTACCAGCGATGACCCATACTTCGGGCCATACAAGATTCTATCAGTAGATGGAGATCGTATCACCGTGCGGTGTTCTCCCCGTCTAGGGGGGACCCTGGTGTGCGCTGCTCAACATCTGAAGCGCTACTATGATCCTGAAGACCTCTGTGGGGAGGAGTGGGAGCTGAACGACGAGTAAATCGCCGCTCTGGACCTACAAGGGGCTGCCAGCCCTATGGAAGTTGAAGGTGAACTCCCCGACATGAACGCCGAGGAGATGGCTAAGGAGGGCTTCTACCTGGTGAAGTCTGTCCTATGCCACCGCTATCGCCAGGGTTGGCGCTTCCTCACTCTCTGGGAAGGGTTTGGAGTCGAAGAGGACACCTGGGAGCCCTTCTCTACATTTGTTCTACCTGAGGGACGCCTAAACTCAGTTCTGGTTGACTACTTGTCCCAGAACAACCTTGGTGAGTTGCTGAGGCTCGCTGAGACGCTTGCCTCCAAGACTAAAGCTAGGGACTGAACCTTACCCTTACCTGCCAAAGCGTATGTGTGAGTGTGCTATTCCTAAGGTCCTGAGAGCAAGCCGCAGAAGTGGTGTCCTAATTATACCCAAGTCTGCACGCTTGCTAAACATGGAGGGTTGGCTTATTGATGCCACGGGGTACGCCCCGGGTCTCCCCTCCCCTAAGCGCCCAATTTCTGTGCTGGCGCAGAACCTTTGGGGAATACCCAGCGTACTAATCCAGGTATTGTTTTCCCTACCTATCTGTCTACTACAGGGAGCGTTGGCCAAAAGCTATGAAGGCATGAAAACGCCGTTTTGCTAAGTGGCCAAAACACTGACCTAACCACTGCCACAGCCTACCAACCCTGCTAAGATTGCAGGAAACGGGTGGGACAGTGACACACGCACTACAGGTCCTACACACCCTACAGTGGCACCATCCTGGTGGGCGAGCACTGGTGCAACTGGCTCAAGCCCCCACTCAGGACTACCACTCCTACACGCACACTCTACTGGGTGTTGTTGAAGTACATGTCGTGGGTCCTAGCGACCCTCCTGTGAAGAAGACAAGAGAACACAGCGCTGCTAAGCAACTGTGGCCTAACAGGGGACGCCACAACGCGTTTCCCCTGCTAGGGCTTGGAGTGAAGAGGTGCTCTTGCGTTCACGGCGCAGATGTCGATGGAGTCGGACTCCCTGCTCTGCCACAGGCAGAGGGGAGTTACTTGATTGTGTGATCTGCGCCCTGGTTTAGCAGGGCAATAAAAAAATGGTATGCTGCTGCACCAATCACCCTACCTGCCCACCTGTAAAACAAAGGCAAATGAAGGGGCGTTTGCGGCGGAGGAACCAAGCCACACTCCAGGTATCCTACCCTTCTCAGTGTGACCTATAATACACTGTCCGCAAACACACTGAAGGATCAGCTACCCCTGTCAAGCAAGCAAGCTTTAAGGGACTCCTCAGGTTCTCTTAAAGAACGTACCAAGGAGCCCCTGGGTAGCCTAAACAAGGTTTACCGTGCGCACTTCGCGTGGCCTACCCTTTAATGCGTGTGTGGATGCGCGAGCATGCACGACTGCGTTGGGCAAACCTGCCCATCTGAACCTCGATCACGACTCACCAGGGGGTGGCCCCACCTGGGCTTACTCACCTTACCTACCGCTGGAGAGAGAGAACAAGTGGGCACGTGAGGGGCGGAAGCGAAGAACGTTGCTATGCACTTGTGTGTATGTCCAATCACCCTGATCTGACCTCTAATCATCTGCAATCTTTCCAATCAATCCCTCTATCGCGTTCTATCGTTGTTAGCGCTGCTACAAGACTCGTTCACGGAGACACGAGACGAGCAATGTGTATGCGGCATACGAGACGAGCATACCTGTAGTTTATACCTGATTCATTGAAGTCTTTTCGTTGATTTTCCAATTCTTGAATTTTTGATACTTCTATTAGTGTAGGTGGAATCTGTATGTTTATTTATTAATGTGTGTCTCGTCATTTTCAAGACTACGTGAGACATACGTTTACAATGCCATTATTTCAGCATTTTCCGGGGCTTCGCTAGGAGCCGCTCCTGCGCGCCGCCTTTTTATGCGTAGGAATTTCTTGATTTAAAAAATCTAGAGATGACTATAATTTTTATAAAAATGTGCTTCTGATGCACAATTGGATTCTGCTCAGTTGTGTTGTTTCAGAAAAATTCTAGGCCGTCATTTGACGGATTTTGGTGTCGTCGCTTCGCTTTTGCGTGGATTCGTCCATAATTCTCCCATTCCTGCCTCTGCAGATACACACGCGCAGCCTCGCTGAGTAGGCCATGTTCGGGCCGAAACGCAGCAGCCTGGAGAGACTGAGCAGAACCCAAGACCCCACAAAGGGGCAAATTAATTTTTTTTACGACTCCCTTCGCCCTAAGACAGGTCACAGGTCGCCAGCAGGTTTACGAGAACCCATGCGAGTGTGTATATTGTGTCTTGCGTTGGGTTTGTGTCGCGCTGCGTCTTGGAGGGAGGGATGCACATGCACATGTTTTGGCATGCTCCCAAACTAACCCAACGAAGCCACAGGAGCCCCGGCAGCGCCATGAGCGCTGAGTCTTCTGTAGGAAATGTTACAAACAGAGCAGCAAAAGAGCACCAGCCATGGTGAGCGCCCATTTTTCTGTGTGAGGGAAACTATAGGTATTTTAAAGTAGATGTGGAAACCAAGGAAAGGCCAAGAAAAAATCCCTTTTTCCTAAAATGCGACAGTGGTGGCCACCACAGCACAAGGGGGGAGTAAGAAAAAGTGCTTTTCCAATCCTTTGAGGCATACTCTAGTTGTATTAGAGATGCACTGAGCATCCAGGCATTTCTATCTTAGTATTGGTCCAACCAAAACTGGTGATAACATATTTTGACCTAAGGAACCAAACACCCAATCAGGATATGGAGTGGACCCCTTAATCCCCTTTCAATGTGAAGCTATTCATCTTTTCCTGAGTTGACTGAGTACTGACATATCCAAGGCAGAGCCTATGAATTTATCTATGTTTTTCCATGAATACTTAGCTGTCCTAGTGGCATGCACACTAGGGGGCCGGGCACCTCTTTTTGAGAGGTCCTGGGTTCAATTCCTGGTCAGCCTAGCTAAGTAGGAAGATCCCATTTGACATGGCAGTGACCTCATCGCCATATGCCCTGCCACCTCAGCACATATGGGGCCCAAAACAAAGAGTGCACATCTCCTGAGATGGCACTATGGAGATAGAGTGACCATGGGGCAGTTTTCCAACTCTTTTCCAAAACATTTCAGCTATCTTAGTGAATATGCATTCCGATTTGACCTGAGTTGCAGTTTCTGTGAATATCCTTTCATCTTTCACTGTTTACAATGCAGCCCTTCATGCTTTGATCCTGATTCTCTCCTCCTTGCACACCTCTGGCTTGGGCTATCCTGGATTTACTGTATTTCAGCAAACAAAAGCTTTTCATCTCCAAAAACAAGCAGCAGGAAACCCTACACCAGCAGCAAGCAGCAGGAGAGACAAAAACACAGTGTTGAAACCACTATAAACTTTTCTGGCAGAGCCTATGAATTTATCTATGTTTTCTCATGAATTCTTAGCTTTCCTAGTGGTATGCACACTAGGGGGCTTGGGCACCTCTTTTTGAGAGGTCCTGGGTTCAATTCCCAGTCAGCCTAGCTAAGTAGGAATATCCCATGTGACATGGCAGTGACCTCAGCGCAACAAGCCATGCCACCTCAACACCTATGGGACCCAAAAAAAAAGAGTGCACATCTCAGGATGGCACTATGGAAGAGTGTGAGCCCTTGGGGCAGTTTTTCAATCAGTTTTTCTCAAACATGTAAAATATTTCATCCCGAGTTGCTTTTAATGTTAATTGATGTGGTCTATTGTTGATAGCTCTCTTTATCCAACTCTTTGTGACTGCAGCCCTTCATGTTTTGATCCTGTTTATCTTCTACTTGCTTATCTCTTGCTTGGGTTATCCCGGATTGGTTGTATTTCAACAGCAAAACATTTTCATCATCAAAAAAAAGCAGCAGGAACCTGACACCAGCAGCAAGCAGCAGGGGAGGCATATCAAAAACACAGTGCTGAAAACACCATAAAACTTTCTACCACGACCGCAATGCATGCGTGTGACATGACACTAACATACCTGAGAGGTGGGTTGTCCACCTGCTCTGTGGTGTACGTTTCTGTTCAATACCTTTGCCTAAAGTTTGTAAAATTTTTGATGCAACCGTGCAAAAATTTCTCCTAAAAACTTGAAAAACTACGTCTCATACCTTCTTTTTCTGGAGCCGTTAACGCTTGCGCAACTCTTTTTTTGGACTGTGCTTCTGTTGCGCTTGTCTGCGACTTTAGGTTTTAGTCTAAAAATGACGATTTCTAACGTTGTTTCGTCAATTTTTAGCGACTTGACTTCTGAAATCGCTACCCCTTTCGCTAAACCGCTGGAATCACTCCCTGTTGGTTCCATTTTCTATTTTTCTCAGCTCCTGGACATTTGTGCCCTCCGTTGGGAGTATTGCTCCGCCCTGGCCTTTGGTCAGGACATTTAGTAAAATGCTGTTTATACAGCGATAGCCGTCCGCATTAGAGGGTTCGACTGTACCCTAGTGGGCAAGCATGTGTGCCGTAGGGAGGGAATCCTGGGTTCAAACCCCACTACCCCCAAATATTTACCAAAAGTATTCGCCTCACGCTGGCGGCTTTTGAGGAATGCCCCATCGAAGGGACATCATTCACGGTACATTACACTGTTTTTCGAGGGTACCTACAGTGTATTAGGCATCTTTGAGCTGATGGGAATGTTTTTGGCTGGTTTAATGCATTTTCTGAGGTAATTTTGGGGGCATTTGAGCCTTTTTCCTTGGTCCTACTAGCTTGATCAACTAGTAATCTAGGGGGAAGTGAGAAAAAGTCACTGCCATGTCTTTCTTGGAGGTCTTGATCCAGGCCAAGCCCCCCTAAGACCCTTTTGTTGATGTTGAGCCTTACTTAAGTATTTTTATCTCTCTTTTAGAGCTTAAAGTACACTTTCTCAAAGTAACTAGGGTTATAACCCTAGCCCCCCCATGAAGTTCACCCCTACCACTCAACTGAGCGGAGGTATCTTCTGTCATGGAGGTTATACCCAAATAAAGTAGGCATTTCATGCCCAAGGCCTTGGAGTGTTTGATACTAATTTGGAGGCAAGAGTCATGCCAGTTTACACATAAAAATCATTTGTTTTATCCAATTGTGATTGAATCTTTGTACTTAAGCCTCCTTTGTCCCCTAGGACCCTGTCATAAGTAGAGCTGTGTTAAATTCAATCCAACTGAATTTATAGTTTCGATTTAGCCCAGCCAAGGAGCGACCTGAAGTGCAGTTGAAAGATTTGGTGAAATACTACGTGCCGATGCGCATGGAAGGCAGCTCTCCACCAAACTGGGAAGTGGTTTTTGGCTATGACATTTCGAAATTCAAGGGCTACAATGTGGACGAGGTCCGAGTTGCATTGAATTTAACACAGCTCTGGTTATCACAAGGTCCCAGGGCTATTTGAAGCCCTTCTGTGATACACTGGATTTCAAAACTATTCATTGATTTGATCCACCTCCTGTTCTTGCTCTACTTGCTGCTTTGGTTCTGTTTTCCAACACCAAAACCTGCAGGATTTCATCAAATCTATTCGGGCACTAATCAAGGACATCTTTCTAATATGGGTTTTTAAGCCAAAAAACGTTGTCAAAACCAGTTTGGCACAAGCTAGTCTTGGTTTTTGTAGAGCAAGCCCCACAAAAACCGAGCCAAGCCCGTTTCCCTTCTTGCAAACTTTGCATCAAGGGGCATTGATACCCTCAAACGGGTGGAATATGTGCTTTTAGTCATAATTTGACCCCATTTGGCTACAATACTACCGTAAAAACGCTCAAGACTGCCGCACAACCCCAAAACACTACCAATTTCTGCAAACAAAGTTGATTTCCCAACATTCTGGCAGGAGGCGATCATTTTGACGGTAGAAACAAAGAGCGAATATGCCCATAGCAGCCTGTACAAAATTCAGCCCCTCTTCGGCGGAGGCTGGTTGAAAAACTGTTTGAAATTGTGTTACGTGACCAAAATGACTATCATTGGCCCAAAAATCGATAAGTCGCATTTTTTGTTTTTCAGGGCAATCGTTGTGAAGGGCACATGTCACCCGTTTCGGGAAGGGCAAAAACATATTAACTCCATGTGCCATCAACACCCTTGTCGATCTTGCATTGCGCTTCGGCGGGTACCTTCTCCGCCAAAACCAAATACTACGGCCCCTGCAAGGGACATTAAGCAAGAGCGGATCATGGAAACTTTGTTTCGGATGTACCCGGAGTAGTACACAGAGCCTACACGGTATCGCTTCAAGGCCACCATGCGCAAAGTTGCGGCGTATCACACACCATGCGGGCTGCAGTGTGAAGGCAACGCAGCACAACAACAATATTTATGGTCTGGATCACATGATTGTTTCCGTTCGGTTCAGTAATATTGCAGTCTTGATCCTCCGGCGTATAGTCAACATACAGTCCGGTACTCCGATTCATTGCATGTTATACATCTCAGCTTGTTCGGAGGCTAGTGATGTTCCTGAATGGTGACCAAACAATTGTTTGTTGACACTGAAACCTCATTCATTTTTAGTGCATTCTTGGGTAAATACTACTTCAACTTGCCAAGGTGATGCAATTGCACGCAAACAAATCACTTGTAAAAGTCAATCAATACCACCAAACCATGAAATACATAGCATCGATGCTACTCTTCAAACGGTCTAGGAAAGCTTGCACTATGTACTAATATCTAGAACCGGAAAGGGTTTCAAAGGGTTCTCTGGTTGGTTTCTTTTGAAAGGCTTGGTGGGATTCCGCTACGCTCCAATTCACGAAGTCTACTACTTGGAGTGAGGTACGCATTCATATCCATAAGATGGTAAAAATACAACATTTTCATTGGATGTCGTTTTGTAACATATCATGAAGTCACGAGGCAAGAAGGTACTCATTTGAAAGCCTGTGCAATGAACTCAAAGAAGAATAGAAGTGGTCATTGGCTTTGAAAGAACCCTTTCTAGCAAGCATTCTTCTTTTGTTGCCCGTTTTTTTTATTATGCACCAAGGAACCCAGAAATGCGATTTTCAACAAAACTGCCAAAACCCGCACCGCAGAGCAGTTTGGCCCAATGTGGCTTCACCAGGCAAACTTTTGACATTCTGCACCCTTCTAAGACGAAACTAGCCAAATATCCTCGGTAGATACCCAGGTTTCATGTGGACTTCTTGGCCAACTATGGGCCGATAGGTACACATTTTGATATGGAAGGATGTGCAAAATAGAGGTCTGATTTTATGCAAAAATGACCAGCAAACAGGTATTTTGCGAAACATGGATGTGAGACACCCAGTAATAAGTGCCATCATCTTTATAGCACTTATCCTCAGATTTCAAACGAGCCCAATACTTTGTTCCAACTCAGCGGTATGTCCGAGAACGACGCCCGACGACTGGACGCAGAAACTCAAAACTGCCATTTCCGTGAAAATTACAAAACCTCCAACGCATAAAACTCTTGACCAAAGTGGTTGCAAGGGGCACACTAGTGGCCATTCCCCTATGTCTAGGTCCAAATTACCCAAATATACTTGGTGGACAACCCGGTGACCTGTGGGCTTCTTACCCGACCATGTGCCGATAGGTACATGTTTTGATATGGAAGGGTGTGCAAAATAAGTAAGAAAAAGTGCTTTTCCAATGCTTTGAGGCATACTCTAGTTGTATTAGGGATGCACTGAGCATCCAGGCATTTCTATCTTAGTATTGGCCCCACCAAAAGTGGTGATAACACATTTTGACCTATGGAACCAAACACCCAATCAGGATATGGAGTGGACACCTTAATCCCCTTTCAATGTGAGGCAAATCATCTTTTCCTGAGTTGACTGAGCACTGACATATCCAAGGCAGAGCCTATGAATTTATCTATGTTTTTCCATGAATTCTTAGCTATCCTAGTGGTATGCACCCTAGGGGGCTGGACACCTCTTTTTGAGAGGTCCTAGGTTCAATTCTTGGTCAGCCTAGCTAAGTAGGAAGACCCCATGTGACATGGCAGTGACCTCATCACCACATGCCCTGCCACCTCAGCACATATGGGACCCAAAACAAAGAGTGCACATCTCCTGAGATGGCACTATGGAGATAGAGTGACCATGGGGCAGTTTTCCAACTCTTTTCCAAAACATTTCAGCTATCTTTGTGAATATGCATTCCAATTTGACCTGAGTTGCAGTTTCTGTGAATATCCTTTCATGTTTCACTGTTTACACTGCAGCCCTTCATGCTTTGATCCTGATTCTCTTCTCCTTGCACACCTCTGGCTTGGGTTATCCTGGATTGAATGTATTTCAGCAAACAAAAGGTTTTCATCTCCAAAAACAAGCAGCAGGAAGCCCTACACCAGCAGCAAGCAGCAGGAGAGACAAAAACACAGTGTTGAAACCAGTATAAACTTTTCTGGTAGCAGGAGGAGGAGGAGGCGCTAACCGCCAGCCCGACAACAAGAACAAGGACAACAACGGAGGCAACCTCAACCCTAATCCAGGGGGGAACTCCGAGCCCTCTGGAGGGCAGTTTGGTCCTACCACACGCTCACAAACGCAGGCCCAGCAAGAACAAGGAGCCAAGCGTGAGCATGAAGGTGGTGATGACGGCAACGCTAAGAAGAGGAGCCGTTTCATGAGCATGGCCCGCAAATTGCGAAACAAGGGGTTCGAGGTGACCTGTCCCGCGGAATTCTGACGGGGACGCTCTGCTGGCACCCAAGACCTGGTGTTTTGGGTACGTATCCGACTAGGGGGACACGAATACCTGGGAGTATTGGATACTGGTGCCACAATATCTATAGTGGCCAAGAAAATTTTACCTTGTGGGAGCCTGAAGAACACCATGACCACCGCTGCTATACGCATGGGGGATGGACATGTGGTGCACAGCTGCGGAGACTGTGAAGTGGAGGTACCTATGGGCTCCCGGACTATCGCCCATCGGTTCGATGTGATGGACACTGAGGCCTTCGACTTTGTACTGGGGACTGACTTCTTCGTACAGCACTCCCAGATACAATCCCTGACGCTGCAAGCGCCCTACCTCCTCTACGTGGACCACGGCAGTGGCACAGAGTCTGTGCCACTGGAGCAGTCGGAACATACCTCGAGTTACCTGAGACTATCGAAGGAGGAGCCCTCGAACATGATGGCGGCCTCCAAAACTGAGGACTATCAACTATTGGGGGAAGTCCTAGACCAAGGTCTGAAGGAGTTGGGTTACTCTCGAGAAGACCTGAGTGTGGAGTTGTTCGCCAGCAACAAGCAGCATGTACTGGACCTTTACTGCAGCAAGGGGAAGAACTGCAGCTACAAATTTTACTGGCCCTCTTTCGGGATGGCCTACGGGAACCCCAGGTTCAGTGAACTGGGGAAGGTGCTGACCAAGGTGGCCTTGGAACGTTCCCGTATGGTCCTGTGTTCCCCCGATTGGGGAGCCCATGGGGGCAACGAATACTGGCGAAACCTCCTGGACAGGCTGACTATCAGCTCTGTTCGTTTGCCTGATGAGGCCATCTACGTGCCTCTGGGACGCAAGACGCCTATTGGGAAGCCCGGATGGGGGAGTATGCTCAGCGTGGTGGACGGAGGTCTTACCTCCATTCCCTGGGAGGATCTGGACCCGACTCTGGTCCAGGCTATACAACGAGAAAGCGACGGACTCGCCTTGGGGGACTTGAAGGATCGCCTACGACCTCAAGATGCTGTCGAGACTACACCCGGAGAGATGAGTACGTCGTGACTGACACCAACGCCCCCAACTCTCCCTGTCATGTACCTGTTCCTGATGGAGTCTCTGACTGTGGACTATCTGAGCTACCTAGCTCTATCCACTCAGATGACGAAACTGAGCACGACGCCTTCTTCGTGCAGACATGTGTGGAGGAAGTGGAGAACGCCGAGTACGTCGCCCCACTGAAACCCCTACTCTCCATGAGGGTGGAAGACCCCGTGGACGAGGAGCTGGACCCTCCATCCAGGCTAAGGGAGTATGTGGATTCCAAGAGGAAGTTGGTGGCGAAAAAGCTATGCTACGGGAAGCCTACCCGCAGCTCATGGCCACTGAAGCAAGGACGTATGGGAGACCTATCCCAATTGAAGGAGGACCTCGAACAGAAGATCACCACCTGGCAAAGGGAGGTAGATCTTAAGCTCATGAAGAGCGTGTGGGGCGCCCATGTGAGGACCCCAGAGGAGGACGACCTCTCGGAGGAATGTGTATGTGAACCCCCTCGAGCGTGCCTATGTTGCCATCGTCCATCGGAGATGGTTGAACAAGACCTTCTATATGCCTACCAAGGGCTGACGGACACTACCACGGGCGAAGAGTTGGTGGAGGACCACCTCCCGACGTCTATTACTCAGGGGGCAAGCAACTTACACTCTGACGAGGACATGGAGGACAAGATCAAGGTATTGGACCCGCGGGTACAGAAGCTTATAAGGACCGATCTGGAGGTGTTCGGGGAACTACCCCCTCCAGCCTCATGTGACAAGCTCGTACAGATGGACCTCAAGCTGAAACCCGAGTTCGTGGGTCACAAGATCCGGAGGAGACCCTATCCAGCTCCTAAAGAGCAGGCCGAGGAGATTGAGCGACAGATACAAGAATGTATCGACGCTGGCCTAGTCCTGGAGTACAAGGATGGGGACTACCCCCTACACTGCAGCCCCTGTTTCCTGGTGGCTAAACCTGGGTCTACAGCCAAACGGCTGGTAGTGCACTACGGAGAGCTGAACAAGAAAGCGCTGAACCACTCAGGGTCCATTCCCAATATGGAGTCTACCCTGGAAAAAGCAAGAGGTCGCGCGCACTATGAATGGTTACAACAATTTTACGACAATTCTCCAGAATGGACAGAAGAAGACACTTAATCTTTAATTGGCTTTGGCTGAATCAATGCCTGCGACTAATGAATTGTCGCAACTAATTTCTTCAGCGCTAACGCTAATTTCAGACGATGAACAATTGGATGTTCTGTTGATAATCATCAAAACGATTACTAAATCAAAAGCGAAACACAAATATTGCCCGTACCAAAGCAAGTGCCGCTTCGGTGACCAATGTTGGTTTAAACACCACTCCGCCTCCAATGGCGAACAGTGTTGGTCCAAGCACTGCACCACAGTTCCGGAAAAAACCACTTCACCGCCCTTTTCCCGCACGCCATACTCCACTCTAAAGAAACCATGCCAGCTGTCTACGGAGCCAGTTCCTTCGACTTCTACAGAACCAGAGCGGAGACCAACAACAGGTCCGAGTCCTTCTCGCGAGAATCATCAAACCAGCCAACTTGCACATTCAGGTAACACTTCCTCTCCTTCGATGTGCCAAGCAGAGCCGGCACACACCAACACACCACTCACCACCAACACAGACCCCAACGACAATGACTCCGCCTCCAACGAAGAGCCATGGGTCACAGTCAAGACCCAGAAAAGACCGCGGATTCCTAAGGCACAAGCACAATCTCCAGACTTCGTCAAACAATTGGACCCGGACTCGGAGACAAGAAGAGTTTGCAAAGACTGCAATTCAAATTTCGTGTTAACCAATTCCACGATTGATTGGTATGCCCGCATGAGCCTCCAAACACCACTGCGGTGCCAAGAATGCCGAACAAAAAACAAAGCCAGAGCAAGTAACAACCGCACCTCAAACAATCAAGTGAAGCTTCCTTTTGTGCCAGACACAACACCTCCACGCCTGAAAGCCCGCCCTCTTGAAGTACAACCAGCACCGCCGATCTTCAATCAAGCTAATTTTCCCTCATTACAGAGCGCTACTTCTATCGGCGCAAGCATCAAGACAAACCCAAACAGCGATCAAAAGGCCGCCGCCACCTCACCTCGCACGCCAATCAAAACCGCAAACCAAGAGACTTCGAGTAATTGTTCGCCGACGCATGAATTGGTTCAGGATGACACACTCAGCGCCCAGGAATCTATTACTCCAATTTTGGAATACGACAACGACCAAGCCTCCGACAATTCCAGCGACCAGGAGTCAACCAGCTCAGATATACCAACCCTTCAAAGCTCCAGCACCGATACAACCGACGATCGACCATCAGGATCATTTTGGGATACTTCAACTGAGTCAAATGCTCCGGCTGCGGCAGTAAAACCGTCATACTGGTCAAGCGAAGCACAATCGAAGTACGACGATCCCACAATCCAAGAGGAATTCTGGTCCACTAGCACTCAACCTGGTCCTGAGCTTGAGCCAGAACCCTTACCAGTGAAGGATCTTCCCGAGGTCAAAGATTGGACTGGTGTTCGTGACAAACGTCTCTTAAACAATCTGGAGAAGATGCTGACAGACCCTGATGTAAGGTTCCACCTAAAGCTAGACGCCTGGAACTGGGTAGCCAGTTCATACCCTGACAACTTTAAGTCAGGGAGGTACTCCGCCAACATGATTGAACTATTCCTGAGAAGACTTAAACTCAATATTTCCAGAGACACTCACTGACACTGTTGATTTAATCACGCCGGCTCTGCTTGCTCATTCAAGGATTGGACTAGTGTTTGCCTGCGTGTGCACTTGCTGTGTCTTTGACTTCTCTTTCCTTTTCCGTTTCAAACAAATTTCAGATCAACCTTGAGTTTATCCACACAAACGCAGCTGTAGACGCCCAAACAGCAACACTGACACTCAGGCCTAAGCCTATGGTTTTCTCGAAAAGTGTCTCTGACACCTTATGCCTGAATTCTGTATGGTTTTGCTGTAAATAGCGGCTGTCCTTCGAGGAACCTCGCAGTTGAGCAGATTTGTGTAGTCTTGGGCGGGGGACCGCCATGCCTCAAAAAAAAGAGTCTACCCTGGAGAAGATAGCCTCCTGTCGCTACAAGACCAAAATGGACAAGAGGAGCGGATTCTGGCAAGTGGACCTGACGCCCAACGCACAGGAACTACTGGCCTTCATCACCCCTCAGGGGAGGGTGTTCAAGTGGAAGGTCATGCTGTTTGGCGTGGCTAACGCACCCGCTCTATTCCAAGAGCTGATGAAGAAGATCTTGTCCATTCTACGAAGGAGACCTAAGGTGCAGGAGCTCATATCCCGTGGTGCCCAGATGGAGGCTCACATCGACGATGTATGCCTCGGGACCAATACCCAGGAGGATCACCTAATCCTCTTGGGTGAGTTGTTTGCGGTCTGCCACGGGAACCACACACGACTCAAGCTGGAGAAGTGTGAGTTCATGCGGGAGACCATGCAGTACCTGGGGTTTGATGTTGGCTATGGGTGGTGGACCCCGGCGGCCTCTAAGGCCAAACCCCTGATGGATGCCAAGGTACGACACGAAGACCCCAAGAAAGGACTTCATGATGTACGCAGTTTCATTGGGGCGTGCAACTTCTATCGCCGCCACATCAAAAACTTCACCTACACCAGCGCCGTTCTGACGGACTTGATCAAGAAGAGTACTACTTGGCGCTGGGGCCCACAAGAGCAACAAGCGTTTGACGAGCTCAAAGACAAGGTACCCAACGCTAAGTGCTTGGGCGTGCCTAGGGCACAAGGGGAGATTATTCTGGTGACCGACGCCAGCAATGTGGGCGGTGGTGGAACGTTGTTCCAATGGCAAGCACTACAGAAGGAGAAGTTCGACTCGGCCATTTCCCAATGGGGGACGGAAGGTCTCAACCGAGATGGAACCCTCAAGCACAGCTACCCTGACGACAAGTGGGTCCTAGTACCTCTGGGCCACTGGAACTGGAAGTGGAACCAGGCCAGGGGGAACTACTCCACCTATGAGCAGGAATTGCTCGCGGGTATACTGGTGCTATCCTCACAAGCACGACTGTTGGGGAGTAACCCTGTGGTCTGGCTGTGCGACCAAGAACCGGTCCGCAGTTTCCAGAAGGGTCCCCCACCTGAGAAGGCCAAGCTACGGCGCTGGTGGACCTACCTAAGTCAACTACGGCTGACGGTACACCATATCCAGGGAGTGAAGAACGAGTGTGCCGACTACATCAGCCGCAACAACTTCGACGCCCTGATTGGTGCCCGGTCTGAAGCGCTGGCTAAGGAGGCGTTCAGCCGTATAGACGTCCACTTGGACCTCAACATGACGATGATACGCCCCCTGGATGGACTCCAACAATCGGAGTACCTGAAGGAGTTTGGGGATATCTACAAGCGCCTGGAGAAACGCCTTGAACCCCTCCTGGTCAACCAAGACCAGTGGAAGAGGGAGAAGAGCTACCTCGGGCACGAGGACCGCATCGTGGTGCCTAGTGACAGAGTCCCAGCGCTGCTGAAGTGGACCCATGAGTCCAGCGGTCATGTGGGTGCTGACCGTACCCTGAGGCTGTTCAAGCAGTGGTTCCACACTACGTGGACTGACGACCAACTGCGGAAAACCCTCCAGCCTATTCTGGACAAGTGCCCGTGCAGGTCCTGTAAACCAGGGGATATCAGGGACAGAGGTCTCTACTCGACCCTGCCCATCCCTCACTGTGCTAACAGTGTTCTATACGTGGACTACACGGAGATGCCGAAGTTCGGGGGCTACGACTTCGCCCCCGTGGTAACCTGTGGGTTGACCAGGTTTACCAGGGTGTTCCCATGTACCAAGCACATTACCGAGGAGGAGACTATCAAGATACTCCTGGAGGAGTGGTTTTGTGTCTATGGGGCGCCCAAGGAGATCAACTCCGATGAGGACGTGCGAGTACGCTCAGATACCCGTTGGTACAAGAGGGTCCTGAGATCCCTCAATGTCCAGGTGTCTACGGGGATTCCCTACTCGCACACGAGCAACCCCCTATTTGAGCGACAGATCCGTGTCCTGAAGGAGAATGTACGGATATGGTGCAAAACTGAACGCACCAGAGACTGGGTGAGACTACTCCCCGTCATATCCTTGATGATGAACTCCCAAGAGAGTTCAGCTACTGGCTACTCGCCCCATGAGCTATTCCTAGGGCGCCCGGCATGGTTCCTACATGCCCCCTATCCAGAGGACACCCATTCTTCTGTGGGTGAATAGGTCCAAGAGCAACAAGAGAAGGTGGACAAGGCCAAGGCTATGCTCCAGAGAGTGAGGGAGCGTCAGTGGAACAAGAAGAACAAGCACCGAGTACCGGCCACCTACCAAGAGGGGGACTGGGTGCTGGTGCACCACAGTCGACTACCAGCCTGGCCACGCTCTACCAGCGATGACCCATACTTCGGGCCGTACAAGATTCTATCAGTGGATGGACACTGTATCACCGTGCGGTGTTCTCCCCGTCTAGGGGGGACCCTGGTGTGCGCTGCTCAACACCTGAAGCGCTACTATGATCCTGAAGACCTCTGTGGGGAGGAGTGGGAGCTGAACGACGAGGAAATCGCCGCTCTGGACCTACAAGGGGCTGCCAGCCCTATGGAAGTTGAAGGTGAACTCCCCGACATGAACGCCGAGGAGATGGCTAAGGAGGGCTTCCACCTGGTGAAGTCTGTCCTACGCCACCGCTATCGCCAGGGTTGGCGCTTCCTCACGCTCTGGGAAGGGTTTGGAGTCGAAGAGGCCACCTGGGAGCCCTTCTCTGCATTTGTTCTACCTGAGGGACGCCTAAACTGAGTTCTGGTTGACTGCTTGTCCCAGAACAACCTTGGTGAGTTGCTAAGGCTCGCTGAGACGCTTGCCTCCAAGACTAAAGCTAGGGACTGAACCTTACCCTTACCTGCCAAAGCGTATGTGTGAGTGTGCTATTCCTAAGGTCCTGAGAGCAAGCCGCAGAAGTGGTGTCCTAATTATACCCAAGTCTGCACGCTTGCTAAACCTGGAGGGTTGGCTTATTGATGCCACGGGGTACGCCCCGGGTCTCCCCTCCCCTAAGCGCCCAATTTCTGTGCTAGCGCAAAACCTTTGGGGAATACCCAGCGTACTAATCCAGGTATTGTTTTCCCTACGTATCTGTCTACTACAGGGAGGGGTGGCCAAAAGCTATGAAGGCATGAAAACGCCGTTTTGCTAAATGGCCAAAACACTGACCTAAACACTGCCACAGCCCACCAACCCTGCTAAAATTGCGGGAAACGGGTGGGACAGTGACACACGCACTACAGGTCCTAGACACCCTACAGTGGCACCATCCTGGTGGGCGAGCACTGCTGCAACCGGCTCAAGCCCCCACTCAGGACTACCACTCCTACACGCACACTCTACTGGGTTTTGTTGAAGTACATGTCGTGGGTCCTAGCGACCCTCCTGTGAAGAAGACAAGAGAACACAGCGCTGCTAAGCAACTGTGGCCTAACAGGGGACGCCACAACGCGTTTCCCCTGCTAGGGCTTGGAGGGAAGAAGTGCTCTTGCGTGCACGGCGCAGATGTCGATGGAGTCGGACTCCCTGCTCTGCCACAGGCAGAGGGGAGTTACTTGATTGTGTGATCTGCGCCCTTGTTTAGCAGGGCATGAAAAAAATGGTATGCTGCTACACCAATCACCCTACCTGCCCACCTGTAAAGCAAAGGCAAATGAAGGATTGTTTGCGGCGGAGGAACCAAGCCACACTCCCCGTATTATACGGTTCTCAGTGTGACCTATAATACACTGTCCGCAAACGCGCTGAGATCAGCTCCCCTGTCAAGCAAGCAAGCGTTAAGGGACTCCTCAGGTTCTCTTAAAGAACGTACCAAGGAGCCCCTGGGTAGCCTAAACAAGGTTTACCGTGCGCACTTCGCGTGGCCTACCCTTTAATGCGTGTGTGAATGCACGAGCATGCCCGACTGTGTTGGGCAAACATGCCCATCTTAACCGTAATCACAAACTCCACCAAGGGGTGGCCCCACCTGGGCGTACCTACCTTACCTACCGCTGGAGAGTGAAGCAAGGTGAGGAGAAAAACGGGGCGCACGCGAAGAATGTTGCTATGCACTTGTGTGTATGTCTAATCACCCTGATCTGACCTCTAATCATCTGCAATCTTTCCAATCAATCCCTCTATCGCGTTCTATCGTTGTTAGCTCTGCTACAAGACTCGTTCACGGAGACACGAGACGAGCAATGTGTATGCGGCATATGAGACGAGCATACATGTAGTTTATACCCGATTCATTGAAGTCTTTTTCATTGATTTTCGAATTCTTCGATTTTTGATACTTCTATTAGTGTGCGTGGAATCGGTATGTTTATTTATTAATGTGTGTCTCGTCATTTTCAAGACTACGTGAGACATGCGTTTATAATTCCATTATTTCTCCATTTTCCGGCGCTTCGCTAGGAGCCGCTCCTGCGCGCCGCCTTTTTATGCGTAGGAATTTCTTGATTTAAAAAATCTAGAGATGACTATAATTTTTATAAAAATGTGCTTCTGATGCACAATTGGATTCTGCTCAGTTGTGTTGTCTTAGAAAAATTCTAGGCCGTCATTTGACGGATTTTGGTGTCGTCGCTTCGCTTTTGCGTGGATTCGTCCATAATTTTCCCATTCTTGCCTCTGCAGATACCCACGCGCAGCTTCGCTGAGTAGGCCGTGTTCGGGCCGAAACGCAGCAACCTGGAGAAACTGAGCACAACCCAAGACCCCACCAAGGGGCAATTTAATTTTTTCACGACTCCCTTCGCCCTAAGACAGGTCACAGCTCGCCAGCAGGTTTACAAGAACCCATGCGAGTGTGTATATTGTGTCTTGCGTTGGGTTTGTGTCGCGCTGCGTCTTGGCGGGAGGGATGCACATGCACATGTTTTGGCATGCTCCCAAACTAACCCAACGAAGCCACAGGAGCCCCGGCAGCGCCATGAGCGCTGAGTCTTCTGTAGGAAATGTTACAAACAGAGCAGCAAAAGAGCGCCAGCCATGGTGAGCGCCCATTTTTCTGTGTGAGGGAAGCTATAGGTATTTTAAAGTAGATGTGGAAACCAAGGAAAGGCCAAGAAAAAATCCCTTTTTCCTAAAATGCGACAGTGGTGGCCACCACAGCACAAGGGGGGAGTAAGAAAAAGTGCTTTTCCAATGCTTTGAAGCATACTCTAGTTGTATTAGGGATGCACTTAGCATCCAGGTATTTCTATCCTAGTATTGGCCCCACCAAAAGTGGTGATAACACATTTTGACCTATGGAACCAAACACCCAATCAGGATATGGAGTGGACCCCTTAATCCCCTTTCAATGTGAAGCTATTCATCTTTTCCTGAGTTGACTGAGCACTGACATATCCAGGGCAGAGCCTATGAATTTATCTATGTTTTTCCATGAATTCTTAGCTATCCTAGTGGTATGCACCCTAGGGGGCTGGACACCTCTTTTTGAGAGGTCCTGGGTTCAATTCCTGGTCAGCCTAGCTAAGTAGGAAGACCCCATGTGACATGGCAGTGACCTCATCGCCACATGCCCTGCCACCTCAGCACATATGGGACCCAAAACAAAGAGTGCACATCTCCTGAGATGGCACTATGGAGATAGAGTGACCATGGGGCAGTTTTCCAACTCTTTTCCAAAACATTTCAGCTATCTTAGTGAATATGCATTCCAATTTGACCTGAGTTGCAGTTTCTGTGAATATCCTTTCATCTTTCACTGTTTACACTGCAGCCCTTCATGCTTTGATCCTGATTCTCTCCTCCTTGCACACCTCTGGCTTGGGTTATCCTGGATTGACTGTATTTCAGCAAACAAAAGGTTTTCATCTCCAAAAACAAGCAGCAGGAAACCCTATTCCAACAGCAAGCAGCAGGAGAGACAAAAACACAGTGTTGAAACCACTATAAACTTTTCTAAATACCGTTCGGATTTTACACAAAAATGACCACCAAAGATAGCTTATTTGCACAAAATCGGTGTTATATGGAGTGAAAACGGTTATTATCCTTTTAGCACGTGTTGTCCGCTTTCACACGAGCCCAATACTTTGTTCTAACTCCAAGGTATGTCGAGAACGACCTCCGACGAATGGACTCCCGAACCTACAATGGCCATTTTTGATCGAATGCCAAATCCCCGGTTGATATATCTAGGGGCCTTTGGGGGTACCCTTGGCAAACTAGTGGCCGTTCCCCTCCTTTTAGGGCCAAACTAACCAAATATACTTGGTTGAAGCTCCAAAGATGCATAGGGATGCAACCGGAAGACCTGGAAGGAGACCCGTGATTTCGGTAGGCTGGTAATGTGACAGCACCTAAAAAACACAATTTAAAAAGCCTGTATCTTTGAGTTTTCGCCCCGATTTGCTCTTCCTAGAGGCCATAGGGACGTACCATGGCTTATCCCTATTCCATGGGACCCATACAGGACTAGCGCACACACAGGTGCGATCCCTAGGCTGCGATATAGCACTTTAACAAAGCTGTACAATGGAGACATGTGAACTTAGCTCAGTACTAGATTTTTTACCTTTTGTACGCTCGTTATAAACATCACAACAAGGCTAGAGGGGTCAACCTTAATGCTTCTCACATCATTTGGGTCCAAATGGACTTGGAATGTCACTTGGTTCGCTGCTAGAGCCATTCAGTTTCCCTACAACAGGCCTACGAAACGGGGCCAAACGGCCAAACTGAGCTAACTGTATAAAACTCAAAAAAGTCATATCTTTGGCCTACCGGCACAAATTTTGATGAACGGAAAACTAAATCTGGGTATTTTTTTCGCGCTAAACACGAATATGAACTCCAAACCTCGGCGTCTTGCAGCCAGATCTCGGAAATCCGCCATCGGCGTCGGAGAACACGGATTCACGCCGTTTCGCAAAAAAGCAATTTAACAGCATTATCAGGCTTTAAAAACTCTTTAGATTTCCTGTCTCAAATCGAATTTTCGTGAATTGTAGCTGGTTTTAGTTTTGGACGGTCAAAATGAAAAATCGCAACGTCGGCGCCTCTGGCACAACACGCGTGCAGATCCAATAATTAATCTGGCACTAAGATTTCTTAGGATTTGACGCCTGTGGCTCATATGTGTCGTTATTTGGCATATAAACTTTCGTTATGCACCTTCAAATCCCATCCCTAGCGTGGCTGGCGGTAGATATTGAGAAAACTGCTTCAAAACCACTGAAAACGGTGCTGTTTCACCAAAACAACTATCACGGGCCTAAAAATTCGAAAATCGCATATTTTATTTTCCGTTGCAGTCATTTTGAGGGCTATATGTCACACGGTTCAGGACGGCCAAAAAAAAACGCTATCTGCCATTAACACCCTTGTCAGTCGTGAGTTGCACTTCAGCGGGTACCCTCCCCACCGAAACCGAATCACTTTGGCCCCTGCAGGGGAAATTGAATGAAATCATAAAAAACCTTGTAATAAAATTATCCTGCATTGTATATTATTTTTACCTTTGACATTCAGCCTCGTTCCCTTCTCCTTGCCGCTTTATCTACGCCTCTTGTCACCTCACCTTTCAGGTGTTTTGTCCCAGGATGTAGATTAAATTCCGAAACAACAACCCTGCAACACGTACAAACCCAATTAACACCAGCCGTGGAGGGGGATTACCTGCACCGCGCACGCACCGCGCAACATGTTGGACAAACTATGAGGAAAAAAGTATTCCTTGGTTACTCAGTGCTCATGTACTGCCTACACTCTGAGGCGAAGATGATCGTGGCAGGCACCCTATCATCATTTGATCGGGTGTCGGTGACAGTGATGCCCACAGGAAGCCATGCCACAGACATGGGTGAAATTGTAAAAAGACACAGTGCAGTATGTGGAATGGTAGTACCTGTTACAGCTTGGAAACACATGCACTTCACTGTCAAATAAGTGGGTAGGTCTACAAAATACCCCATTGCACACACCGCCTGCGCACCCTGCAAAAAACTTCTTCAGAGTGAACTCTCGATGCAACAAACAAAAAGCAACACAAAAAGAGTTTGCACAATGGGGTGCTACAATGACCATAGAGATTGTTGAACGAAACCAATGCATTCTTCAAGGTCGATATGCCAAGATGCCTGAAAGCACAGTGAGTGATTCCATGCTGCTCTGGATGCATGCTGGTGGGTAAAAACAAACAAGCACCTCGAGTCACAAAGACTAATATTTGGCCTAGGGTAACCCCAGGGAAACACAAATCAGGCTGAATGACAACATGTCCTGAACCATACTCAGAACCATCCCGTTCAGATCCTGGGTTGAAAAGGCCCAATACATTGCCAGTTCTGGATTATTGCGGAGAACTGTTCAGCCCTGGCGGGAGGACCACGCTATGAGCCCTGCCACGTTGGGCATCCAGAGATGCAATACTGAGAGGATTTTAGACCTGGGTAAGCTGGCAAGCCCTTACCAGATGGTACTCAAGAGAGCTCTCGGAATCAGGAATCAGAGCAGTCCTGTGCTGGCTGCTTATCACACTGAAGAGGGAGATCCGTTCAGCAGGTGAAAACAAGATAGCTGGAATAGGCACTCTGCACATCCTACAAAAACAATTGGCTTTCGGGTGATGTGGGATGGGATGGAAGATGTTGGGTGGTTTCATGAAATTGCAAGGTTTGTGAGTTCAAGGGGGACATTGTGTTCTGCCTGCCCCACCCCTCCCCCTGGACAAAGCAATCAGGACAGATGCACTATTCCACGGACAGCACGGACGATGCTGAAGCGGGATCATACGGGCCATCCAGGGCGTCTGAATCAGGTGGGCCCATGCTGTTGACTTCGCCACGGGGTCCTCGTCTTTTAGACATCTCCAGTCCCAAGCCCCATCATTTTTGGCCGAGCCCATTGGATGACCCGATGTACCCCCGCCTTTAAATTATAAAAAGTCTAAGGAGGGGAGGAGGGAGGAGGGGAAGCAGGACAGGGGGGGGGGGGAGTGCTGGGGCCCGGTGGCAGAACTTTCGTTACCCCGCTGCGCTATACTAACTGCAGTGCACTTGGCAAACAGAAGAACACCTTTTAGGGCTCGAATGACTGAGTGGATCAGGACTGCCTACGAAGAGGCAAAGACCATAAAACTCCCACACATGATGCCCAGAGCATTTTGGGACTCTGCCTGATTGTACCCGCACCACATCAAAATAATTTAGGTGTGTGTGACACCCAATGAGGGTGCTCAACGCACCGCGTGCCCGCATCGCGCGCTTTAGCCCGCTATCAAGAGTCGGATTATTGCACCACTTTTTCAGGTAACAACGCCACACAAACACCACAGAAAACAGTGACAAGGATCAACACAGAAGACGGTCAAAAATTTCATCCAGGAAATGATTCCAAGGGCCAAACGGGAGGCCGACAACAGTGGCAGGCACACGTTCCCCTGTGGTGCCTCTCAGATAAAAGACACTACTGCCGGGCGCCAACAGGTCAGCATTCATTGCCATGTGTCCTGTTGAAAGCAAAGGAGGCGAAACCGAAAATCTCGGGTCTACAAGGTGCCTGCTACCCAATCTGGGACCCCAACATGCTAGACCCCACGCAAACACAACAATTGGGCACCTAAATGCAATGCTCAGGCCCCTATGACCGCTTTGGAGCAACATTCCATGGTACCGCCATTCTACGCCAACCGGGCTAAAGTCGCACCGCGCGCGAGGCACCCTCAATATCTTTCAGGTCGCACACAGCGTTTGCTAACATACATCACCATTCAACAGCTCTGTCAGCACTGCACTGCATAGAGCTGTCACCCTTTGTGTCCCACTGAAGACATTCGTTGTGCACAAACTACAGAGACCGCATGGACGGCACATTTAGGTGTGTGCGTGAGCGAGCACGTGGTGCTTTTCTGCAGAACTTTCAAATGCACCAAGGGCAGGTGTCTAAACACAAGTTTCAGATTGGGTTGACTGGCTCTTCTTTTTTTTTTTTGGCTCAGACCAAGATGAGCTGGCGTAGCCTGCTCACTTCACAGTACTCGGTCGAGGTTCAGAGCTGTCCAGTGCTACGATGATTCCACAAATGACTGTGGTAGCGGATCTGACACGTATTTGGTTGACTGGCTCTTCCATATCCCTGCTGGAGGAGTTGGCAGGGAGTGATGTGCACTGCCCCTTTCCTATGGCAGCCCCTGTAGCAAAGGTGTCAGTGAGAGACGGGGTGTTGGCTTCTGATTCCCATGGTTTGGATGCAATCATGATTCACCCGTTGCAACAGTTTGAGCGCCTTTGTATGGATATGTACACTCTGCTCGAAACATGTGTTCTCAAGCAGCTGTCAGGTCTATGCTACACCATGGGGCACACACTTTGTCCTACCCTGATGGTTTGGGAACTGGGGGATGGATAGTGTGTGGGGACCCCATGGGAAGTGTGCTCATGTGTGGGTACAGCAGCTTCCTTTTTGGAGGGCACCCCCCTACCGCTTGGGAAGCTTCTACTTTGTGTCTGAGATGTTTGTGCACATGCATGTATGTGTGGGGGGGACGAGCCCACCATGGAGGCACATCAGTATGGGTCACTGGGGGCAGTGACTCGGTCGGAATCCTTGGCCACACTGTGCCCCATGGCTAGGCTGCCGATCCAGATCCAGATCCAGATCTAGATGTTGGGGGGAAGAAAGCAACGGCTTTCTTCGCTACCAGATACCCCCTGTGTTGGAGGCATACGGTAATTGTGGCATCCCCCCTACTGGTTGGATGCATGCAGTGCGTCAATTTTGTGTTTGCAGTCAGCTGACAGCTCACAGCGTGTTCAGTTTGCTCAAACTGCCGAAAGCAGCCTTCTTCACCACATTCCGAACATTGCTTATGGTTTCGCTGCTACTTCGGGACATGATGAATGCTTCATTGCTCCACTGGTTCGATGCCATATGCTTTGTGCTTCTTTTTGGGGGGCCATGAGGCAACGGATACTGGGCTCGCATACGCCCCCGTGTTACAGGCGCATGGTCATCACCACACAGTTCAGTGTTTTGCCTTGCTGCACTGCAGCGCAGACCAGTTCTGTACCACTCCAGGTGGCTTTTGATTGTGCTTTGGCCTTCGCCATCTGCACATGTGGGTCAGCTCGCACCCACTTTTTGGGGGGGAGGGGGGGGGTTCAGACTAAGATGAGCTGGCGTAGCCTGCTCACTTGACAGTACTCGGACAACCTCTCGGAATCAAGGTTCAGAGCTGTACAGTGCTACGATGATCCCACAATGGCCTGCTAGCGGATCTGACACGTAGTGAGGATTCGCTGAGTCTGAAACCATGTTATGCAGTGGGAGACTGCCATACCTGTCGGCTTCCCAGTGTGCACGAGGCACAATGACTGCAGGCTGAAAAAGACAGCGGTGTGAAGACTGAGGCTGAGTAGGGGGGATGCCATATGCTTTGTGCTTGCGCCTGATTCCTGAGGCGATGACATAATGATGACAATGTGGGCCTGGCCATAGCTTGGCCATAGATTTTTTTTTGGCTCAGACCAAGATGAGCTGGCGCAGCCTGCTCACTTTACAGTACTCGAGATAACGGCTTGGAATCAAGGTTTTAGCTTGGCCATAGATTGACGATGGTTGTCAACCTCCAGAATCACTCTGGCATTCAAACAGGACTTCATGTATCACGTGGCAGAGCTTGGACAAAGGGGTGGAAGGGGATACAGCATCCTCCAAAAGAACCAAACAGAGCTACAGCAAGGGAGAGTGCACACACATGGCAACAGTGTAGTGGACGCACGCTCCCTTGCAGGGCTCGAATTTTGCCACCATGTCTCCATAAAAATACACCGGGGGGATCCATGGCATCTATGGGATCATGGCATCCACAGCTGTTGCTGGGGCAGACTCTGCTCCCCTCATCTCTACCAGCGCATCTGTCAGACGCTTGGTATCCACGGGGGGGCCTCACAGCCGAGGCACCATCGCCTGGGGGCAGGGGGGGGGGGGGAATTGCGGTCTGGGGGGGTCGAATCCAATTGCGAAAAATTGCGGAAAAATTGCGGAAAAATTGCGGAAAATTGCGAAAAATTGCGGAAAAATTGCGGGAAAATTGCGATGTCATAAGCGGCCCTCCTGAACCCTCAAGGTGCTACAGCTCTGGACAGGTGGCTCAGAATTCTCAGAATTTCACTGAAACAAATAGTCCATGGACAGTACAATTACAGGAGGCGCCCCTCGATATCACCGTGGAATTGCAGCATGAACCGAAGGCGGCGGATGTTGTCATCCAATTTGTGCTGCCGCTTTGAAACTGTCCCACACTGTGAGAAAAAGCAAACATGCAAACATGAAGGCATGAAAAAGACCAAAAAAGCGAAGGTAAAAACAATGTGCCCAGATGGGTTTGAACCCAGGACCTTTGAAATTAGACCCTAGTGCTACTACCAACTAACCTATGTCAGAATTTGATGACCTGGAAACATTAGAGAGTGAATGGCATAGTAAAAAAAAAAAATTTCTCACTGTTCTGCACCAGCGTGGGGAGGCAGTCAGAAAATCGGGAAAAGAGAAAAATTGCGGAAAATTGCGAAAAATTGCGAACCTCAATTTTTCCCCCCCCTGCTGGGGGGGGGGGGATGAAGCAACGGATGCAGAGCTTGCCTGTTCCCCCGTGTCACAGGCATATGGTCATCGCCGAATGTTGCCTTGAGTTCACCACACGAGGTGGCTATCGAACGTTTCCTGGGCATCGCCGGGGGGGGGGGGTGGCATGGCGCCTAGGTGGATGCTGGTAGCGCCTAGGAGAGGTGCCCAGTGGCCACCACTGGGCACCGTGGTGCCCAGTACCATAGTGCCCTTGATCTCTTGGTCTGGCAATTCCTTGCCTTCCTGCAAACCCTTCCTCTCCCTGTGTAGGTTGTGCCAACGTACCCCCTTTGGCATACATGATGGGAGGGGGGGGGGGGGGGGGTGTAATGATCACAGGCCATACACACACAGGATCACAGGCTGTATGTATACATGTGTGGTGCCCAGGGTTTTTAATTTTGGGGGGGGTGTCCAGGCCATAGCAAGCTTGCGAAGCCTGCTCAACTTTTGGCTGCAACATGTTGTTTGCGATCATGCACCACTTCTACAGCTCTGTTCGGTCTGTGGGTTTCGGGGGGGGGGGGGGGGTTATGAGGGGGGATAAGGATCTGCGAGTTAGGATGCCGCTGCTGGGCCCCTGTGTGTGTGTGTGTGTGTGTGTGTGTGTGTGTGTGTGTGTGTGTGTGTGTGTGTGTGTGTGTGTGTGTGTGTGTTGGTACTACCGTTTTTACTAGGTCTTCCCGGTTGGACCTGTATGGCCACACTGGCGTCCTCGGGTCAGGTCGCTCCCCATTACAGCAGGCCTTCGGTGCAGGCCAGGGGTGCATCCCTGTATTGCAGTTTGCGAGACACCCAAATGCACTGAGTGCACTGCATTAGAAAGCCATTGCTGAGCCGCTATTTTAACACAACATTTTTTTGCGAGAGAGAGATACAGATGCAGATAGAAAAAATACAGATATGGGCAGAATTACGGCCTTCCTGCCAGCCCCCTTTGAAATCTGACCCCCTTTTGATGTGACAGTCCCCCAGGTTAGCGCTTTACACATGGCACATGCAGCAATGTTCGGCAGTTCCAGAGATAATGGGTGAGCACACTGATCCGAATTGTTGCCCATGCCTGATTTGCCGTATTTTATCAACACAATGTGTTTGCATGGTACAGTGCAGTAAGGCGCGTACTGGTTAGGCAGGTCAAGTAAGGCACCTAGAGGGGGGGGGGGGGGTTCATGATGTGATGGAGATTGCACCACAGACCTGTAGCACAAGAACTGCAGCGTGCCCTTTCCACAGGCACTCTATGAAAATTCGTGTTATGAGACCAACCAACCCTGAACCCCTGGACATGTTCAGTGGGCAATTCAGTGACAGGCTGAGGATTGGAAGATGAGCCGGAAGCGGACTGTGCAGCCTGCTTTCCAGCCCTTTTGACAGCTGGCTCCACTGGCTTGAACTGCACAGGCACCTACAGTGTTATTTCGGAATCGGCTCATCCTTGCAAATGCCATGGGTAAGGTACAACTTTCCATCAAACACATGACCCTGTCCCCAAATCCCGCAGTGCCCTTGCTGCGAGAGTGGTACCAAACATGACCACCTGTGGATTACATTTGTGTCTGAATTCGGAGTCAACACTAACAGGGGGCACCAGCAGAGGAAGAACAAGACAGCACAACACAACCACCTGTTATCAGATTGCAAAGGGGGGGGCGGGGGTTCTTCTTGGCGCAACCCTGATTCCGATTCGGTACACTCTCGTTCTGGTGCCATTCCCTTGGTAGAGTCTGGTTCGTTCCCGATTGTGCACTGTACCGGTGATACCACTGGCTTTACTGATTCCGTCCCCTCTTGCAATGAGAAGTTTCAGGGGGGGGGGGGGTGGCATACAACTGCAGACAAAACATACATAAATCAAGCGCATGGCACAGATGATGAACGCACTGGACAGGGGAGACTTTTGGCATTACACCAAACCCTGACACTACCGCAACATTGTGGACGGGCACCTTCAAATCCTTGTTAGCCCTTTGCACCTTTCAGCCGAACGTGCACATTGGTGTTTCTGGGGGAGCGGCCAGACTACACATCTCATTTCTGTGTGCAATCAACTTCAGGGCAAATAGACAGACCACACTTAAGGGGCTAGATGCCCTTTCTCAGACAGTGTAGGCGTTGAATAATTGTGTGTGTTGGTTGGTCAGTCCTCGTGCTTTTGTGGCCAGCATTGACTGCATGTCCTGCCCTATGCAAGCAACACAGCACAATGTGAGAGGCAGAGGCTTCAACTGAAGAATGGGTTGGTTTCAATGCACCATTCCTAGGAAAAAGAGCGTTGACCTATCAATAGGGGCGTTCCACACATGCATGTCCTGGTATGCATATTCAGCACAGCCCTCAGCTGGCATTTAATGCTTCTGCCTCTCATCTTATGCACAGCTCTCTGATTGGGGGACATGTTCACCTTCATTGACCGCATTTTGTCGGCCAAAACAGCTGGCCTACATTCCACTACTGTCCTGCACATGGCTGGCACCCCTTCGGCCAGGTCTATTGGTTACCCCCCCCCCCTCCTTGCGCAAGCGAGGCTACGGTTCGGAAAAAACCAGGCAAAATAGCGGTTCAACGCCCACCCGGTGCTTAGTCATAATCCGACGATGGCCGTCACCCCCGGTATCCCACCGGCAGGAAATCAATGTTCTCATGTCCAGCACACGCAGCAGAGCCGCGGCCACAAATCATCTATATGTGGCGAAGCCGCGCTCATGAGTCCAGAACGGCGGCAAAGCCGCCCTCTCGTGTGCGCGCACATCCCGTGCGTTGCCCCTACCTCCCTGTTGGATAGGGTCTTGTTGCCACTCAGGCTCAGGAAAAAGTGTACCCCTCACACCCGGTGCTTAGACAAGGCCATGCTCGCGTGCGACACACATGACAGCAGACGCACATGACCGCCCATGTCCAGAGGATGCAGATGGTGACAGACTGTGGAAGATCAGAAATGGCTAAGAATCACATCAAAACAAACATCATTGGGTTGCAATGTGTGGTAGAATCTTAAACCCCATTTTACATCTGTGACCAGAAAAACAGTGGTCCCAAACTTCCCAAAAACAGCGGTTCAACGCCCACCCTGTGCTTAGACAAGGCTGTGCTTGCACAAGGGGGAGGGGGGTCACATGCCCAAAGGCCAAGAGGGTGAGGAGGTGAGGTGTAGAGTGGGTGGGCTTCTGTAGTGTCTTACCTTTGTTTCCTACTGGAACTGACATCTGTCTAAATTCATCAGAGCTGTCACCCTGCATTGCATTCCCAGTGTGCGCCCGGCCAACAATATTCACCTAAAAATTAGGAGTATTCCTTTAGTAGGACCTTTCCCTTTGGGCTGGAGATGGTTTGGGGGGTTTCGGAGGGGGGGGGGGGGGGGCAATGGAGGCTGCGGATTGCAAAAAGGCACAACATGGTGAAGTGCCCCCAAACTGCTAGGACCATGTTTTGCTTCATCTTTGAGTGTCAAGACATGACCTGGCTTGAGGTGTACACAATGTAGGCCTTTGCGATGCCACAACAGAATGCAAGAGGCAGGGAGATTTGATGGCCAAGTTGAAAAATTTGACAGCGGCCCAGCAAGCATACAACAATGCTGGAGGATGCCCCCCCTGCTGTTTTCGGTCAGGCGTCTGCTTGCTACACTTGACAGTGCATCATCGTGTCTGCCATGTTGCACATGCTGCACTCACAATTCTTTACTGTTTCCAGACGGACATTAATGCGCCAACCAAGATACATGGTGGCAGTTGCATTGAAACGATGTGACAACCCGATAATGAAATCAGTCATGGTTGTCTTGTTTCCGGCTCGATAACCCCTGGTTTCACCTACAATGTACAAAACCCCTTCAGTCAAACATGCAAATAACACATATCAAGAGTTGGTGTGTCTTTCGTTTTCATCTCTGCTGGCTGCCTCAGCATGGAGGCATTGGAGCTCAACCACGAGGCACGTCGGATGATATCCATAAACGTCACATCCCGAGGACCACCAACAGTCAACCAATTGCTGTATAGCCCTAGCAAGAGTACAATTTGGCATTTCTGAAACATACAGAACACCATAGCACAATGCTGTGCGTCATCAACCAACACCCATGGAGCTGCATGGCTTGATAATGAAACCAACAACAGCTCCACTGTTCTGCATGGAATGAGCACTGTGCTGACATAACAGATGCGGTACTTCTCACAGCTCTGGTCATGAAATGGGCGTTGCATTGTGGCTTTTGGATGCTGTCTTCCTGTTGATAATCCACCTCTTTACCACAACATCGGCAAAGAACCACCTGTTTTACAATCCACACATTTAGCACATGTTTTCTGGCACCGGCCCACTTTGATTCATCTGCTGTGATATTTGTGACAGGAGGTGTTCACATTGGTTCCGAAACAACGGGGGGGGGGGGGATCCTCTGGTCCGGGACATGATTGCAGCAACGCAACACCTTGGCAGACCCCTTTGTAGATCTTGTCGATCTAAAGTACTGTAGTATAGCAGATAGGCAGCTGCCACAATCACTTATAGAATATCTGACGGTAAGAAGCTACCTGAACTGGATAGTTTCAAAAGCGAATCTAGCCAGGCATGGTGCAGAGAAGAATCAGGCTGCCTTCTCCCCTTGCCCATTCCAGGCCAACTGTGCGACAGGTGAAACTGAGGAACACAGCAAACGGTCAAGGGTTTCAATGGCAAAGTAGACCCCTGGCTCCACCAACCTTTCTGGACGCAGGCCCATTCACGCATACACTATCCCTGGCACGTTGGGCTGAGGGTTCATGAGCGAGGGGGCCCACCTAACTCCCATGACTCTTGGGAACCCTGGGCACACAGATAAAAAGCAAGGATGGACTTGCATTTGCTTGGATGTGTTTGCATTTGCATAACAGAGATGGTGGCAATCCTGGATGACAGAGGACACAATCAGTGTGGATGCCCATGGAAACAGGGGTGAATCCCTGGGAGATCCTGGATGTCATCATGGTCAAAAACTGCATGGCTTCTAAGGGTCGCCTCCAGAGCGCATAGGGTACAGCAAATGAGCCACTGAGCCAGGAAGCTCCCTACGGATTCCCCTAGCTCCTCACACTGCTCCTGGGACGTTGTCCAGGAGGTCGCCATAGGCCCAAGGGCGCCCAGATCTCCTGGAACAGGTGCCCTGCTTGGTGCTCAAAAGTGATCTGAGCAATGGTTTAGTCTCAAAACAGGAGCCAACAAGTCACGCAGCTTGTATGGCTCCAAGGAGGGGTGACAGTGAGAAATTGGACCTACAGCTTGGGACCCTTTGAGCAATACGCCATTGGCATAAATACCTTTATTGGATCAATGACCAAGACAGACCTGAGACCCCAGGCTTGAGCGCGCACAGGGAACACAGAGGACTGCGCCAGCCAAATGGAAAGACGGACCACGGGGGTACGGGGACCGGGGGTTGGTGTAGCTGATGTGTGGAAAAGCACCGGCGTGATGACATGGGTGTGTGACATGCGTAAGAAAACGGAGCATTTGAGGCGTGTTGAGTGCAAATGGCAGATGACCATGCAGTGTAGGCGAACGTATCAAATAAGGCCTAGCTAGTCAGCTGGTGATGCTGCTTCGGTAGACGTGTGGTAACACGTGCCTGCGGTGCATGGTACAGTCAACACATTATACACGTTTGAGTGATCTGCACGGGCTCGCACTGCCACTCGTGACCCTCCCCCATCCAACAACTGGCAAAAAACAGTCTGATGAGAACACTGCGTCGTCGTTGGACAAGACCGTGGGACGGCTTCTGGGAGGAAGGACGCGCTTTCATGGCCTGAAATGCTGGGGGCACTTTTGTCACAACATATTCCCGCCCATTTGTTCCAGTGCCGTGCTGTTCCGCATGGTCTTACAATGGGGCAGAGTTTGAGCCAACACACATCTGCATCGCCTGGAGGAGTTCTGCGAATTCTAGCATGTTCACACCAGAGTTGGCAACGCGCTTCATATAATCCAGCATCCACGTGACATCGTTTGTTTGACTGAAAATCTCATTGGCAAAATCCAATAATGTGTCGTCCGCGGCGACCTTGACTGGCATACACATTCCAAAAGTGTCCACTGGCGAGCCAGGGGACGGACCCACTGAGGATTGAGGGGAAGAAGAACGTGACGACCACGAGCTCTGTGAGGGAACAGACAGAAGCCCATCTTGCTGCGAGAAGGTTGCTGGATCCACCCACTGCGCGTGCGGGGCCACATCATTGGACTGGATATTGGTTGCAAGGCTGGGTGCTTCCTGTCTCGATGCACCATTGCGGCTGCTGGGCTGCTTCTTTTTTCGGCACTGGGAAGGCCCAGCAGGCACTGGTTGTTCCGAGCTCTGATGAAATACACGGTCAGAAACGGCGCTCCGACTTGGCGAAACAAAGACTGCACGTGCACACAGCAGCACTGATGCCTGCGCTCTTGTGCTGCATGCAGGAGCAATATGGCCGGTTTGATCCATTTTTACCATTGCCTTGACTCCAAATTAGGTCAATGCAAACACAAACCTCTCAACCAAAAAAAGACATGCCAGCAGGTGTTGCGGCCGTTCCTGCCGCATCAATACCAAACAAAACCACCAATACCAAACAATAAAACACACCGTCTGCATACGGCGGGTATCTGGTGGAGTTAACTGGTACACCTTTCACCCTCACAAACTATACCCACAGGTACACACCAGGTCAGTTCTTGGATGACAGAGACGCCGTCATCCATGACCAGACTTAGCGGAAAGCGGTGAAAGCGCAAAGCAAGTCCAGAAACACAGCGAAGGAAAACAATGTCAGACACAGAAAGGTGAGTGGGAAACAGACGAGAACTGGAGGTGCTGTGGATTGGGTTGTTGCCAATCGAAACATGAGATGTGAAGAAAGGCGCGCAACAGCTCCAAATCTGAGGAATAACAAAAAAACCAAAATTTCGCCCTTACCGCATCAGTTTCATGAATAAGAGGGACGTAAAGCACTGCCTCTCTAAAAAATTGGTTATCACATGGAGGGGTGCAGTATTTCCATCCACTCCTGCACCCCCTACCCACTCCGAGGACATCTTCAGAGCTATCTTTTCAGACAACACAGAGCAAATCATCTAAGGCAAAGCCTCCAAGCATAAAAATGTTGCGCTGTGGTTTCTGCCGTGTCTTAGTGGCTACGCGTGAAGGCGGCGAAGGTTTGAGCTCAATAAGTGGAATTGGCACTGAGATCCGCACCAACAACTTCCGGCAGGCTGCTTGCTCACTGAGAACTTTCCATTGGTGGTTGCCCTTTCAACAGTTCTGCCAGCTGCAACATACTTCATTGCTTCCAGCCATGCGAACTTTTAGGCGGCCGCACTAACCAGGGGTATATTCGTTGACTTGTAACTTCTGTGTCCCCAGGCACCTTGTGCAAATGCACACCTGGCCCGCATGCTCCTTTTGCTGCTGTGTGATCTTTGCATGCGGCTGCTTGGCTACCTGATTTCGTTCGCACTGTATGAGCTGCATTGCTCGTCTCGCATTGATGCCGTACAATGAGATTCGGCTTGTGGTCCAGCAGCACTTCAACCAGCACGCAGTCACGTTGCTGAAATGCTTCTTTTTGGCCTGGGAAATGCAACAATATGCGTTTGGGCTTCACGATCCAAAACCCTGACAGGAAAAACGTGACATATGTGAGCAGTGAAATGAATAGGTGCTTGTAGACCAGCTTGCAGGTCCTAGTATTGACAAACCAACCCCCCAACACAGATGCACAGAAATAAGCAAGCAGCAAGACAAAAACAAGATGGGAAAGCCCGAAATTTCCCATCTTCACATCCAACAACACTCCAATGGCCTGTTTGTTTGTCAGGTACCCCTGTGTCCAAATATGCTCTCGAGATAATCCGATCTCATAGGTCAGCACGGCAGCTGCACATTCATGGAGAGCAGTTGGGGAAGATTCAGCACAATTTGTTGCCATGTTGGGATGCATGCCATTCCTGTTTATCAGGGGGAACCTGCATACTGTTAATTCTGTGTACCATCTTGTGAAATTTCTGTTGTGTGCACACGCGAGCCAAAAGAAAATTTGCGGTGCTGGGGGCACTGTACGGCAATTGGAATAGTGCGCAGTGGTCGGATATTGCAGGTGGTGGGACCTAGGCCCCCTTTTCAAGGGTACACACCTGAGGGTCACCCAATCAGTAAATGCATTGTTTCTTGATTTTCAGCCCTTTCCAAGGGAACCACCATACATAAACGTGAGCCTCACTTGCATGAGCTCTGTGACAGGGTGCTGTAGTTGATGAAACACCTCCAGCGCTCTCCCTGTGGATATTCCTACTGGAGGTAATATTGCGCACTGCTGGCCGGAAATAATTTCCTTACAACCCAAAAACACTAAACCCTACAACACAAATTAAAACTACGATTCCACGGCCATTTGGGGGACGTGTCCACAAAAATGGTACCTTGGGGGGGGGAGGGGGGAGGAGGGTGTCATAAAGGCTGAGTGGGTATGCTGGTTGATACTTCCAGGTCTACGTACCCCCCCCCCTTTGTAATAGCTACGCCAAAGTGCGGAATTAATACGGTCCCTACGCCTACTGTAGCTTAGACAAGGGCGTGGCTTGTGCACGACACATACAACTACCGACACACACGTGAGTGAGTGCATGGTATGAGTGCACCTTAACCTCCGCCCACGTTCCCAAAGGCATTGAAACACAAGGAAGCGTTTGACATGAATTTTCAGGTTCATACCCAAATTCCTACAAGCAATGAGGCATGAGAAGCCTACAAATGTTCGGATTGGAAACCCTTCTTGCGATCATATACCATGCGGAACAACTGCACATGCTCACCACTTGAAGATGCCTTTGAAGATGCCTTTGCCCGAGGTTTAGGGGCTGGTTTTGGCTCGGGCAACTTCAAATTCTTGGGAATGCAATTGCCTTGCATGTGGTCTCTTGTAAAGTACAACTACCCATCAAAGACATGGGCCATTCCCCACACACCTCAGGCAGCCTTAGCCCAAATAACTTCATTGGGATTATCATCGGAGTAACTAGAATCATCACTTGAGGAAGAGAGGTCAGAAATGGGTTTATCCTCATGATGTCCGTCCCCGAATCAGAATCAGTCACCAAACCCATGTGTTATGCGGCTGCACTACATTTGTACCGAATTAAAATTAGGTACCAAATTAATACGGTCCCTACGCCTACTGTAGCTTGGACAAGGGCGTAGCTATTACAAGGGGGGGGGAGTACTTATTCGCCTTTTGAGGACGGAACAATCCATGTGCGGGTAGGTGGGTAGGTTGTCCACCAATTGGGTTGGGGGGGTTCAAAAATTGCGAGAGGTGGGAGCCCCAAAGGGGGGGGGGGGGGGGCAGGCTGAATGATCCACTCGTGGATAGATGGGTTGGTTGTCCACCCATTGGGTTGGGGGTGGAGGGGGCACATTCAAAAAAATGCATGAGGTTGGGAGCCCGATTGGCAAACTCCAGCCAGGGGAGATTGTTTTTACTTGGTGAGAGTTGGACAATTGTCCCTCTGTTCATGAAGGCTGCCGCTGCCCCTTGGCGTCCCTCCCATGCTGGCGCTGGCATGCTCCACACAAGGCCTTTCCCAAGGCAGCGGAGTTCGGAGGATGCTAGCCACCACCTGAGGTGGGAAATTTAACACAGGGCCAGAGGCTTCGGAGCGTTACCCGTTGGTGGTGTGCAGCATGCTCAGCCCAGGCAGTAACATACAATCAGTGTTTGCTGTACTGAGGCCCTTTTGTGGGGCCTCAGTCCGTACCTGCTACAAGCGGTGCTACACTAGGGCCCTGCAGTGGGCCCAGGTAGTTGTGTGTGTTGTGCGACTGTGCTGTGGTTATGGGGGAGGATCACAAAGCCTCAAGCTAAATTGGGGGCGGGGGGGGGGGGAGGGGGGGAGGGGGTGCATATTGATTTCTTGACACCATCACTCTCTACACAGCTACACGAGACTACAGAGCCAGCTCAATGTGCAAAGCATGGTCAGAAATCAAATTGTGACTGCTTGTCCTGTGACAATCTGATCAAGAAATGGTTATCAGATCTCACAAGAATATCTGAAGGAATGAATGTGCAGTGCATAGCCACTGCGTTTGTGGTACTGCGTTTGTGGTGGGAGTAATACTGCAAGTATTAAGTAGGGTAAAGGTAGGGTCTGAAAACATTCCTATGTGTTCACATTCATCATTATTATTACTGGTGCGTCAGATCCAACCATTCGCATTCAAGGCCAACGATATTCAGATTGACGAAAATCGGGTGACCAACATGCCACGACCAGCTAATCCTGTCTGGTGCAGGTGCAGGTGTAAAGGACGCACATCCATTTGCAAAAAAAATTTCCAAAGGCTAATGATATCATTCAAAATCAGTTCCCACCCCAGGAAAAAACCAGTGATTCAGCCCAATTGGGGAATTGGTCATTTGTGCTGTAAACGCTAATTTTCACCTGTGGAAAATTTTGCTCAATGCGTACCAATGCACACACAGGCACATACCTGGAAAGAGACGCGCACACACAGACATACCATGAGAGGGATGGAGGCAGAAAAGGGAGCAACAGACAGAGTCATCGAACACAAACCTGCAGCTTTTGAAGCAGACCAGTGGGTTCGTCCTCTGGTGATGACCAGACAGGCTCAAGCAGCATGGTTCGGATGGTTTGCAGTGCATCTTGTAGTGATTGTTTGCTACTGCCCACCATGTCAAAGGACTCTCCATGCTCATCTGTAATATGCAGTTGAATGGGGGGAGCACGTATGCAGCCAGCATTTTGATACCTACATGGTGACCCGAGACGGTGGGGTCTTGCAGGCCTGCATTGGGGCGGAGGAGGGGGGGTGGGGGGTTAAACCTCCTCCTTGACAACTTTTGGCGCCATAGGTGCCAGAAACTTTTTTCTGCAGCTGTGAATCAGTTGATAAAATTCCATATGTACTCACATAACACAACCAACATGTGGAACCGGTGTCTTCAGGGATGTATGGCCCCTGACGTGCCTTCCCCACAAGGTGGTCTTCATGCTGAAACACAAGCACAGCTCACACAACCTGCTCCCGAGTCGCAGGTGTGGGGCGTGCACCAGCAATAGAAAAAAATTTATCAAGAGTCTGCAGCATCTATAGAGAACAATGGGCAAAATGGCACAAAGCACTCTACAGATCCTCGGAAAGTTGTACCCCCAAGAAACTTCAGTGTTGAGAGATGCTACCACCAGGCACTTACTCAACCTGGAACTGCGCGAAAAACTGTCAACCTAAATTTTTTCTGGTACCCCGGCTCAGGCTTCCACCTGCATTGGAAGGGGGGGAGGGGGTGGGGGGTAGGGGGTCTGGAGGGGGGATGGACCTAGGGGGGGGGGGGACCTCCTCCTTCCATTTTTCGGTTCTATTGCAGGCCTGGGTCTTGTAAGGCAAAACCACCACTTGGTAAGCTGACAATGTACTTGGAGTGGTAGCTGCAATAAACGTTGAACAGCTTGGTTTTTGTTGTTTTGCTATTGGGGTGCATGAACTGGAACCCCAACCAACGGCCCAACCATTTGAAATCAACCACTTTAAAGTGTCCACCGGGCATAGAAGTCCCCAATGTAGGCTAAAAACCAAGGGGTATGTAATCAAAGAAATTTCTAATGCCTTCGGCAAGGAACCTCAAAGAGAGGCTGACAGTCAGCCAATCAGTCAGTCAGTCAGGCAAGCAGTCAGTCGGGCAAGCAGGCAGGCAGGCAGACAGGCAGACAGAAACACACAGATTGGCTTTTTTCAGTGGTGGAGTACAAACAGTGGGGGACGAAATTCTGTAGGTCACTCAGTTGTTGAGTGGTTGAACACGCACCCCTCAACCAACCCATCGTCTGTTCCAATCCTGGCCGGCTATTGCCGGCACGCGCCGATTGACCCGTCAGCTAATTTCCCCTCCCTCTGGTTCAAATCCTTTTCAGCACAAACTTTTGAACCCCCCCCCCCCCCTGACCCCCCTAAAATGTGGTATTCAGTTTCAAGGGGGATAGAGGCCTCACAACCAAAAAATCCATCGGGGGGTAGTTTTGTCGGGCAAAATAATGATTTTACAAGGGGTTAGACATCCAATATCATGCCTTGGGGTATGCGACGCGAACGATCCCCCAAAAGAGGGGTGCATGGCGTCCGCGCCTACGCTTGATGTAACAACCTCTCTTCAAGGTGATTTCCTCTTTTGGCTGTTGATGGAATCAAAAGATGTGACAGGTGGTGGTGTGCAGTCAGCAAGATTACCAACTTGGCAGTTAGCAAGATTACCAACTTGGCAACGCGCACACAGCACACAATCTGCAGCACACGGCCATGAGGCAACGGATACTGGGCTCGCATACCCCCCCGTGTCACAGGCGCATGGTCATCACCACATAGTTCAGTGTTTTTGCAGCACACGGGGGGGGGGGGGTGTTGGCACAAGGCCTTGGTGGTTGGCTCTGTTAGCCTGTGGCGGCGCCTATTGGCCTCTCGCCTTTGAACCTTCTGCTACGACAAGCAGGCATCCGTACTACTGCGGGCATCCGCACTGCCGTGGGCATCCACGTTCCTGGGTGGGAATCCAGAATGCAACTTCTGCCCATGGCGGCCTGATCAGTGCCCAGTGTGCGGTCATCACGAAGACCCCAGGCTGGGAGGTGCTCACCACAACCGCAACGTGAATGCACAAGGCCATGAGTGGGGGTTTTGGCATGACACCATGGTGTGTTGTTCTCGTCTGCAGCTGGCGGTGCCTACTGGCCGATCGCCATTCGCTGCCCTTCCCTTGGACCCTTTCCCTCCATAGGCGGTGGTGCCCATCGGCCTCTCACCACCCTTTGACCTGCCTCTTTCTCCTTGCCCTAACCTTCCCTCTCTACTTCCCTTTCCCTTTCCTTGGCCTTTCCCTCCGTAGGCCGTGGTGCATTAGCCTCTCACCACTCCTTCCCTTTCCATTCCCTTGGTCGGTTGTGCCAACGGAGCCCCCGGACTTGCCCTGTTTCACTTCTCCGCATCGAGTCCACGCAGAGGAAGGCGAATGCCTTCACCGTTGGCCAGGTGCGTCCAAGCGGCCATCCCAAGCCGGTGGTGAGGTACCTCTCCCCAACGGCGGCTGGTGGGCCCTGGGGTGTCCACTTGCGGGGTCGTTTCCCCGACGGGGGCACATAACAACCTTTCGCCTCCAAGATCCCGCGCTCAGTCTTTCCTTTGACGAACGCAACAAGAACCGCCTACCCTCTCCTTCGTGCCTTTGCTGCGCGTGTGGCGTCCCCTTAGCCACGCATGGCGCGCACGGGTGTGGGTTGTGGCGGGTGTTGACCGTTGTTGGGTACGAGCGGGCGGCTCCACACCGTGGTGGGTGTTGGGCGGCGCAGTGGGTGCTGTGGGTTGAGGAGCGGGAACGGGCGGGTGCTGTGCGAGGGAGTAGGATGTAGCGGGTGTTGTGGGGTGGGCCAGTTGCCGTGGTTGGCCGCCCGCTTCTTGGCGCGACTCCCCGGACCACCGCCACATAGGAGCAAGTTGTTGCTGGGTTGAGGTTGTTGCCCCGTGTTGGGTGGAGGTGTGATGGGCCCCTTGATGGCACCCTTATCCCGGCCTGGTCCGGGCGATGTGGTGTGTCCCTTTTCTAGTTGAGTTGCTACGCAAGGGAAGATGTCTCTCCCCTACTCGCTTCTCAGTGCAAGCACGCTGGGACTTGCTGCCGTGGTCACTCCCTTGAGAGCGCGGCCCCCGGTGGGCTTGCGTAGCCACATCGGGCATCTCGCTGAGGCCCCGTTGGACCCCCCTGAGAAGAACTCCCTGCATGTGTAGACTGCATTCAGTTTGTGTTGTTGGTGTTGATCACCACCCTGGCTGAAAAAGTGCGGGTTGCCTTCCCCCTGCCTGGTGTTTGGCCTTGCCCCCTACTTAGCCGGCGAGAAAGCTCGCTGGCCGGGGCGCATCCAATGGAGACAATGGAGGCGCCGTTTCCATTGGGCAGGGGGGTCCGGAGGCCCGTCCACGGCTGTACCTTGAACCACATCGTTGTGCCATGTGGCTGTACCATTGGGGGCCGCAGCTCCCCAATGTAAGTCTCGGTGGCCGGAGGATCTTCTCCTCCCCAGCTAAGCCGTGTCGATGGCGTGAGACTCTCTTTTCCATCTTCCTTTCTTCTTCCTCCTCACGGCTCGGGGTTGTCCGTCCCTTGGGTTCCCTGGTCGCTTGGCGCCCGGTCTCGGTCCCTCTTGCTTCAAGGCCTAGGCCATGCCATGGTGCGTGCCGGGTCGCGGCTTTGTGCTCGACACTGCGCTGAAGTCACCTTGACGCCGCCGGGACTTTGCGACCATGCGTGTCCACGCACCTTTGTCACCCAAAGGTGGGGCTTCGCCGCTTCTTCCATGGCTTCCGGCTTCTACTCCTTGTACAGCCGGATGCCTACTTGCTCGGCTGTGCAAGTTTTGCATCAACCTTGTTGTGTCCTCCACCGTGAAGTTGATGCCCTCCCCGATGATAAACACCTCCGGCTCCCAACGTCTCACCTCCGGCACCCACACGCTTGAGGCTAGCACTCGTACTTTGTACACCTGGTCCCTGGTGCCAATAAGTACATATTGCTTCCTGCCTCTGGGTAGTCCGAGAACCACCCTCTCCTCCTTTTCTCTGCGAGGATGCGGTCCGCTTGGATGGCGCGGAGGTTGTGGGTGTGCCACCAGACCTGTCATGGAACATGAGGCGCCGGGTCTGTTGTGTTCCGCTCCCGGTGGCGGTGCCCCCTTTGGTGTGCCCTCACCCCAGCTAGCGCCCATTCCACTCGCGTGTTCGGAACGGCCGGGCCTTCTGCTTCCCCACAAGAATGACCAAAAACCCTCTCTGTCGTCCTCCGTTTCTGGGTTCTTGGCACTCGGTCGCGCTTCTTCCGGGGCCGTTTGCCCCGCCAAGCTTGTGGGGTTGCAGAAGTTGGATCTGAAGTATGTGGGGTTGAACTGGTAGTTGGGTGGTTCCTCAGCCGGCCTTGGCGGTGCCACCCCGGGCGCACCTTTCCATTCCTCTTAGCCGGAGGTCAACCTTTTGAAGAGGTGGGTGGCTTTGGCCCTGGGTTGGGGGGGGGGGGGGGGGGTTGCCAGGGGATAATTTCGACAGGGATAATTTCGGGGAGAATTTCGCCACCTCCAGGAATCCTGAAGCTTGCTGTTAGCTCCTGGTGGGCTCTGGATTGTTCCTCTTATTTCCTGGCGGGCACTTCAAAATCTTGGGCAAAACGGCATTCCAATGCATTCCAGTCACACAACCACTGCATGCTTGCTAACAAACGCATATTTTGTGCCTTCTCTCCGCCTGAAACACTGCTACACATCCTGCATCTGAATTTGCAGTGAAATTGTTGGCCACTGTACTTGTCGCAAATTCTGGCAGATTGTTGACTAAAATGGTAGACCCACAATGACACACCCATGGGAGCATTCTACCTCTGTCCTCCGATTCTAATAAGAAGTTTAGTGTGCTGAAACTGCCTCAGTGCTGGGACATCTTCACTTACATCTCTCAGTCCTCTAGGGCCGCAGGCGTGGGTTGAGTAACATAGCTTTGGAGAACATACCAACATCAAAACTTTCCAGGTGGTGCATAGTCCGGATAGCGTCTTGGTTGAGGCACAAGATGCGCAGTACATAGACAAACTTGTTCAGATTCTGCACCCCACTGTACACAAGGGTGGGAGCAATGGTCAACTCCTCCAAGGGGACCTCTACTTTGAAGAGAGCCATTGCTGCTGGTTAGAGCTGTGATCTGCAAACACAGATGAGATTCAAAGGGCTCACCACATCATGCTTTCATGACCTGAGACCCTACGCTGAAACAGCAGCAAAAAATTGAACTCCTTGCAGCGCATCTTGAGATGCTAATTGCATACACAATCGGTGTTACCATGGTGCCCAAACCGATGGTACCGGATGGGTAACTATTCATCACCAACCGCTGAGAGAAAAGCGCCAACCGCGTTAACTATCAAGCATCATACTGGGCTTCGTATGCCACGGCAGGGATTTTCCGCAGCACTGAGGTTGTGCCTGCCATGTGGTCGCCTGCGCATTGGCAACGGGTATAAGGATGACACATGCAATGCAAATGTGGCTGTAAGAGCGCATTTCAACCTCATACCTCAAACCATTGGAGGCAAGCAACTAGCGAACCCTGACCAGTACCCTACTCCTGAGGCTGCCTGTGCGCGGGGCTAGCTCTCTCCGGTGGGTGAATTTCAGCACACTTTGAAATCACACTGGAGAATATCGATCTGACCCCTGCAATTCAGATTTCCGTGCTGTGCCAATTCCACTGCTTCAGAAATGAAATGCACCGTCGCGCACATCAGATTTCCGCACAGAATTGAGACTGCAACCCTGCTTCCTTCCAACGTGTTCCAATCCGTCGTGGTTCTCTTGAAAATTGATCGCAATCACCGCAGCCTCTTCCCAGGCTTCAGCACTGCAAGTTTGATGAATGCCTTGGACGAGCATGTGTAGAAACTAGGGAATGTTGAAATCTACACATATTGGATGGTGAACTAGGGCTTGCATGAGACGGTGCGGCCATGCGTCCTGAGCCTTGCTACAATCTTGCAACGATGTGCACGTCCAGGGGAATTTGATCCTCTTCCTCCTGTTGCCAGTACCGTCGTACGGTATCTGTGAGTGTGCATTCCCGGTCTTGGTCACATGGGTGCCAGCGGCACCACCTCCAAGAATGAGGTTTGTATGAGTGGTTGCACCAGCCTCTTCCTGACAGCAAGGCACTGCAAATGAGACAACGGCCAATGCATGGGCAGGTGTGCTGGTGCGCCGCTGTTTTAAATGCGAATCTGACGCAGGGCGTACCTCCTTTGCACCCAGACGTCCTGAAATGTCAGTGGAACTAACATCAGTTTCCAGAGAGCACCCACCTCAGTTTTCTGATGACCACGTTGGTTGACCCCCAACTATCATCCGCACGTCCCCCAGTGCCAAGCGCCACGAACCCTCGGACTCAAAACGCAGTCCTCAGAACTGAATTGCTGAGTGCAGATGGCAGCGACGTACCATATTGACGACCAGTAAGCCACTAGAGTCAAGAAAATGTCCCCCTGATCCCTGCGTACCCACATCTTGGACCCAGCAGGAACGTGAACGGCTGTGGAATTGCCAAAAAAATTGAAAAATTTGTTTGAAACCAGTAACTTTTGGGCCATATTTGGTACCCAAGCTGCTGGGCAACAGATCCCCCGAACCCATGTCTCTTCTCCAGGCTGCAATGGGGGTGATGCCCAAAGGATGGACGCAGCAACATGCCTAGACACATGGCATTTTCTCATTTTCCCTGTGCAGCATAATCCATGTGGCGATAAGGACATGGGCAATCTGCCACTTTCACTAATTTGCTGGTAACCCGAAGGACCCGAGAAGCTCAAGCACACACGTTCCCACTCATTGGAATCACATCAAATGAACATGATCTTGGATGCCCCCTGAATTCTTTTCTTGGCAGGGGAATTCGTGCAAAAACACCCACAGATATGTCGCCGGCCTGTTGCTGCTGCTCATTTTTGAATGTTTCTGCCTTGAAATCGCTCATCCTGGCCTGACATGCTCATGAAAGCGGTTCCTCCCAACTCAGACTGAGGTTATGCCCAGGTCGTCCCACGAAACGCCATTGCATTCCATGCCACAATTGCTTCTGTTTATGTCGAAAAAGCTTGATCCTGCACACAACGTGTTGGAGCTTTGTCCCACCAAGGGCCAAAAAATGCAAAAAGAGGCCTCAGGACCCAATTTTTGCCAAACAACAATGAATTGGCCAAAGAGGCTGCTAAATGCCGCAACACTGCTGAATCCATGGAAGAAGCCTGTTTTTCATGCTCGCTCAAGAACCTCTCAGGTTTGACAACGTTGCCCCATGGGCGCTGATGTTCGGATCCTCAAAATCCTATGTTGCTGGAAAAACTGGGCCGCATGCCCTTGTTGTTCTTTCTCAGTGCAGAAGAGTAGTGCAGCTCTACAATTCATTTGGGATAACCGTAAGGATAACCGTGCAAATGAGACCCACCCCTCCTGGCTGGTGACACCTGCTGCCTAACCACTTTGGGGTGATTTTCACTGTGGAATACCAAGAAATTGGTGTTTGGCTGGCTGGAGGTTGGACGACGGGTCAGGGAAGAATGCGCGCAACACTGCAGATGGCAAATGCGTAGCATTTCCGCGTCGATGAATGTAACAGTGCACACCAAACCAGGCCAAACCATGCGAAAGTCTAGTGTCCCTTCCTGACCACTCAGGGCTCAACTTTTCCAGCGTAAAATCCGCCCCCAAACTTGACCAGGTTGCCTGCGTCCTTGGACTTCGCCCACATCTTGTCCATGGTTGCACCATCTACACCCAACTTTGTACAACCATCCACCGCATTGTAAACTTTGCCGTCCTTCAATGCCTGCTCCCATGAAAGTCCGAACTTCTTCTCAAATTCTTTCTTCTTTGCCTGTCACAAGAAATGAAATTGGAAAAGTTGACAGTGAATCTTCTGAACCTCCTCAGACCCTCCCCTCCTCCCGCCTGTTGCGCCTCATCAGGCTATCTGATCCACTAAAGGGGGCTCAGATGAAAATAGCCACACATCTATATGGCCCACAATGAGCACACAGGCCAGGGCAGCAAAAAAAGATAAAACAATCTGCCTGCGAATCTGCCAGCCACCCTCCACTACCCTCAGCAACATTGAACTTGGTGTTACTTGTGTTGCACATGCAACAGGCTGCACAAGCTGCGTTGTGCGCTCTCCAATAAAACATACATCAGGAGGGTTCAAATCTGCCGGCTTGGTGAGACTTGCCTTGTTCGCAATAGCATAGTAGTGGTTGTCGATCAACTTCTTGTCAGAGATCGTCTTGGCATCAAGCTTACCCTCGCTGATAATTGTGACACCCTTACTCTGCAGTCCTTCCTTGACCAAAGCCTCCACCTGCGGAAAAAGCGTTGGCAAACGGGTATCCACCACCAATACAATGAGCCCCATGGACAGCACGGACGAGCATTGGGGGAAACGACCTTTGGGGTCACGGCATGGGGCTTGATGAACACGTAGGCTTCATTTTTCGTGTACTTGGGAGCCTTTCCCTTGCTGCCAGCAATCTTCACGCTCTTAGCAAGGCAGGCAGAACTGTCCAGATCCTCGAGAAGATCAAAGAGCGACTGATTCTTCCCTTCGAAGGGCACCTGACACAAAAAAATTGTCACACGTCGCCATGCTCATGGACCAGAGGGCAGGCGCATTGCGCATATTTTGACTGTGAACCTGTGGGTCTTTTGTCCAGCTCATGATAGTTTCTTCCGGGATACCAGCTGCCACCATGGCCTGAGCAAAAGGGTCCGTCTTGATATCTGCACCGACCCAGTTCAAACGCTCCGCCATCGCCTCAAATGGAGAGGCCGAAGCATGCACCCCGTTGTCGCCAACATTGGGTTTACTTGTTAGCCCGAGCTCCTGGAATTTGTCAAGGATCTGGCGACGCAGCGAAGCGGGGCCTGCGGTAGTCGGGTCTGTTGCACCGAGCACCTCCCCGCGGAACTGCTCCCAAGTCAACTTCGACGAGTCCCACTCAGTGGTAAAATAATGAATCTGTGCTGGAGGCTTCGTATACTTCTCACGCATGGACATGTAGAACCCATTGATGACAAAAATGGGCTCCTTCTGTGCTGACTGCCCAAGGTTGTACCACAGCAGACCACCAACAGCAGCACCACATATGCCAAAAATTGCTGGCTTTGGGACAGGCATGATGAGTGATTCCAACTGTGAACAAAATGAGTGAAGTTGAACTGATCTTCAATGCCTCATTTTGGCCTTTGAACTGGGATTAAGGGCGGCTAGGCCAACTGTATTTGGTCAAAGGGGTGGGTGTACTCCACATTGGATGGAGCCACAGTGCATTAAATTTGCTCACTTTGACCTGCGCAAATCCACTACAAAGCACCATACAGAAGCCCGCAATCATCCTGGAACACCAGATGATGTTAGTGCTTTCAACTCATAAGGAATCATTGTGTGCTGCCCTCAAGAGAGCTCGGCACAAGACATTAACTAGTACATGATTGAGTTCTCGGGGATCCCGCAGACTCTAATTAACCACTATCCCAAGGCCATTTGAATAATTACTAGCAACTTGTTCATTTTGGTGAAATTTTTTTGATTTTTTACTTTTTTTAAACAAATTGTTTACAAAAATGGTCATTCTGCGGATGCTTGCCTCCTTTTACCTATTCCTTCCATAGCTGGTTCATAGGACACAACTTTGTTGCATGTGGCTGGTACCATTGAGCTCTGTATAATTCTCTAGTACATGTTCAGACATGTTTGTATGTTTATCAAACATGTTTTCCTGGGTGTGGTTTATTCATGGTTCCTTGCAGGATGTTATTCTTCAATTTTGGTACAAAGCAAATCCCATGCTGTTTATTCTTGGATGTTCCCAATCCTTGTTTATTTTTGGGACCTTCATTCAAATGTTTATTTTTGGGACCTTCATTCAACTGAAAATGATTGTTCCTCTGTGCCTTGTTTTTCCCCCCCCGCTATTTGCGTTTGCATGCTAATAATAATCTTGGTCCCTTCCTGTAATCCATACCCTGCACATGAAACAAGAGCACAACATAAGCATGGGGAACATCTTTGTATTCGAATGCTTGTACGTTTTTATGTCCGCGGGCTCCACTACCCCACTGTGGTTGCTTTAGTAGTCCGCCTTAGCAACCACCTTGTGGCACCTCTGACATGAATACTTGGTGCCACAAATGTTTGCACCACAACATGCACACCTTACCAGAACAAGAAAAAAAGGACTTAGGGAGGGGGTGGCGCGTGAGGACGATGGAGGCGGGGCAACCGACGCGCCTGAACTAGACGCCGGCTTCTTCATGGTGAAGGCCCGGCCATCACGCGTGACATCCGTCTTGGCGGCGCGCATGACCTATGTGTGGGCCAACTTCGTCAACGACCCACCGTCGGGGACTGCAAGTACCGGAGGGCAGCCGAGGCATTGTTGAAATGCATCCAATCGGCACCCTCGGGAGCAACCGGACCGAGGCGGCGCATCCATATATCACCACCCATCCCGAGATGCGAGATAGGAAAAGAGGGTTTGAAGGGTGAACAAACAAGAAGACGAGAGATGATAATTCCTCTGGGAGAGTGGAAAAACATAGGAACCACCGAAATTCAGGCTTTGTCTATTTATTTATGGTACTGCGCACGGGAATTACGAGCGAGAACTTTGTTTATTTTGGGTTGAAGCTTTTTGTTCTAATGTGGACGTACAAATGCAAGCCGTCAGGAAGTGCCAAGAGGCACATTTCCCTAACCCCTTTGTTCTAAGCGGTCATGTGCCCGTGGGCACCAGATGTCGAGTATGATTGTTGCTTTACGGAACCCTATTTAAGTGACACCTACCCGAAATGACAACTAGAAAGCGAATGGCACAACAAGGCAACCCAAAACCTTCCCCAATGCATGCAACAATATGTGAAAACACCGATAAACATCAATAAACATCAATAAACAGCGATTCTCTCCCAAAAACGGGCGTTTTTTCGAAAATAAACGCAGACACGCGTTTATTTTGAATTTGACTAGCGACTAGAATAGCAATTAATTAGAGCCTGGGGATCCCCAAACAAAGGGGGACAAAATCAGAAGGGGCTACCTCACCCCTGCCTTCCAGGAGGCCCAAAAAAGGGCAGAAGTGCTACGTCACCCCTGCATTCTCGGGGATCCCCAAACAAAGGGGGAAAGAATGAGAATTGGCTGCCTCACCCTTGCCTTCTCGGGGACCCAAAAGAGGGCAGAAATGCCGCATCACCCCTGCATTCTTGGGGATCCCCAAACAAAGGGGCACAAAATCAGAATTGGTTGCTTCACCCGTGCCTTCTCGGGGGCCCAAAAGAGGGCGGAAATGCTGCATCACCCCTAATTCTTGGGGGTCCCCAAACAAAAGGGGGACAAAATCAGAATTGGTTGCCTCACCCCTGCCTTCTCGGGGGGGCCAAAAGATGCCGGAAATGCTACGTCACCCTTGCATTCTCGAGGGATACCCAAACAAAGGGGGACAAAATCAGAATTGGTTGCCTCACCCCTGCCTTCTCGGGGGCCCAAAAAGAGTTGGAAATGCCGCATCACCCCTGCGTTCTCGGGGATCCCCAAACAAAGGGGGACAAAATCAGCATCGGCTGCCTCTTCGGGGGCCCGAAAGAGGGCAAAAGAGCTACATCAGCCCTGCATTCTCGGGGATCCCCAAACAAAGGGGGACAAAATCAGTGGCTGCCTCACCCTGCCTTCTAAGGGTCCCAAAAAAAGGTGGAAATGCCACATCACGCCCGCATTCTCGGGGATCCCCAAACAAAGGGGGACAAAATCAGAATTGGCTGCCACACCCTTGCCTTCTCGGGGGCCCAAATGAGGGAGGAAATGCCGCATCACCCCTGCATTCTTGGGGGTCCCCAAACAAAAGGGGGACAAAATCAGAATTGGTTGCTTCACCCGTGCATTCTCGGGGGCCCACAAGAGGGCGGAAATGCTGCATCACCCCTGCATTCTTAGGGGTCCTGAAAAACAAAGGGGGACAAAATCAGAATTGGCTGCCTCACCTCTGCCTTCTCGGGGGCCCAAAAGAGGGCGGAAATGCCACATCACCCCTGCATTCTCGGGGATCCCCAAACAAAGGGGCACAAAATCAGAATTGGCTGCCACACCCCTGCCTCCTTGGGGGCCCAAAAGAGGGCAAACATGCTACATCACCCCTGCATTCTCGGGGGTCCCCAAACAAATGGGACAAAATCAGAATTGCCTACCTCACTCTTGCCTTCTCAGGGGCCCAAAAGAGGCCGGAAATGCTACGCCACCCCTGCAATCTCAGGGGTCCCCAAACAAGGGGGGACAAAATCAGAATTGGCTGCCTCACCCCTGCCTCCTTGGGGGCCCAAAAGAAGGCAAACCTGCTACATCACCCCTGCATTCTCGGGGGTCCCCAAACAAAGGGGGACAAAATCAGAATTGGCTGCCACACCCTTGCCTTCTCGGGGGCCCAAATGAGGGAGGAAATGCCGCATCACCCCTGCATTCTCGGGGGTCCCCAAACAAATGGGACAAAATCAGAATTGGCTGCCACACCCTTGCCTTCTCGGGGGCCCAAAAGAGGGCGGAAATGCTATGCCACCCCTACAATCTCAGCGGTCCCCAAACAAAGGGGGACAAAATCAGAATTGGCTACCTCACCCCTGCCTTCTCGGGGGCCCAAAAAAGGTTGGAAATGCCACATCACCCTTGCATTCTCGGGGATCCCCAAACAAAGGGGCACAAAATCAAAATTGGCTGCCTCACCCCTGCCTCCTTGGGGCCCCAAAACAGGGCAAACATGCTACATCACCCCTGCATTCTTGGGGGTCCCCAAACAAAGGGGGACAAAATTAGTGGCTGCCTCACCCTGCCTTCTAAGGGTCCCCAAAAAAGGTGGAAATGCCACATCACGCCCGCATTCTCGGGGATCCCCAAACAAAGGGGGACAAAATCAGAATTGGCTGCCACACCCTTGCCTTCTCGGGGGCCCAAATGAGGGAGGAAATGCCGCATCACCCCTGCATTCTTGGGGGTCCCCAAACAAAAGGGGGACAAAATCAGAATTGGTTGCTTCACCCGTGCATTCTCGGGGGCCCACAAGAGGGCGGAAATGCTGCATCACCCCTGCATTCTTAGGGGTCCTGAAAAACAAAGGGGGACAAAATCAGAATTGCCTACCTCACCCCTGCCTTCTCGGGGGCCCAAAAGAGGGCGGAAATGCCACATCACCCCTGCATTCTCGGGGATCCCCAAACAAAGGGGCACAAAATCAGAATTGGCTGCCACACCCCTGCCTCCTTGGGGGCCCAAAAGAGGGCAAACATGCTACATCACCCCTGCATTCTCGGGGGTCCCCAAACAAAGGGGGACAAAATCAGAGTTGACTTTGCCTTCTTGGGGGCCCACAAGAGGGCGGAAATGCTACATCACCGCTGCATTGTCGGAGGTCCCCAAACAAAGGGGGACAAAATCAGAATTGGCCGCCCCACCACTGCCTTCTTGGGGGCCCACAAGAGGGCAGAAATGCTACATCACCGCTGCATTGTCACTCTGCATTGTCAGAGGTCCCCAAACAAAGGGGCAAAGAATCACAATTGGCTGCCTCACCCCTGCCTTCTCGGGGGCCCAAAAGAGGGCAGAAATGCTACATCACCCCGGCATTCTCGGGGATCCCCAAACAAAAGGGGACACAATCAGTGCCTCACTCACCCCTGCCTTCTAAGGGGTCCAAAAGAGGGCGGAAATGCTACATCACCCCGCATTCTCGAGGGATACCCAAACAAAGGGGGACAAAATCAGAATTGGCTGCCTCACCCCTCCTTCTCGGGGGCCCAAAAAAGGAGGGAACAACTACGTCACGGCTGCATTCTTGGGGATCCCCAAACAAAGGGGGACAAAATCAGCATCGGCTGCCTCTTCGGGGGCCCGAAAACAGGGCAAAAGAGCTACATCAGCCCTGCATTCTCGGGGATCCCCAAACAAAGGGGGACAAAATTAGTGGCTGCCTCACCCTGCCTTCTAAGGGTCCCAAAAAAAGGTGGAAATGCCACATCACGCCCGCATTCTCGGGGATCCCCAAACAAAGGGGGACAAAATCAGAATTGGCTGCCACACCCTTGCCTTCTCGGGGGCCCAAATGAGGGAGGAAATGCCGCATCACCCCTGCATTCTTGGGGGTCCCCAAACAAAAGGGGGACAAAATCAGAATTGGTTGCTTCACCCGTGCATTCTCGGGGGCCCACAAGAGGGCGGAAATGCTGCATCACCCCTGCATTCTTAGGGGTCCTGAAAAACAAAGGGGGACAAAATCAGAATTGGCTGCCACACCCCTGCCTCCTTGGGGGCCCAAAAGAGGGCAAACATGCTACATCACCCCTGCATTCTCGGGGGTCCCCAAACAAATGGGACAAAATCAGAATTGCCTACCTCACTCTTGCCTTCTCGGGGGCCCAAAAGAGGCCGGAAATGCTACGCCACCCCTGCAATCTCAGGGGTCCCCAAACAAGGGGGGACAAAATCAGAATTGGCTGCCTCACCCCTGCCTTCTCGGGGGCCCAAAAAAGGTTGGAAATGCCACATCACCCCTGCGTTCTGGGGATCCCCAAACAAAGGGGCACAAAATCAGAATTGGCTGCCTCACCCCAACCTTCTCGGGGGCCCAAAACAGGGCAAACGTGCTACATCACCCCTGCATTCTTGGGGGTCCCCAAACAAAGGGGGACAAAATCAGAATTGCCTACCTCACTCTTGCGTTCTCCGGGGCCCAAAAGAGGGAGGAAATGCTACATCACCCCTGCATTCTTAGGGGTCCTGAAAAACAAAGGGGGACAAAATCAGAATTGGCTGCCTCACCCCTGCCTTCTGGGGGGCCCAAAAAATAGGCGGAAATGCTACATCACCCCCGCATTCTCGAGGATCCCCAAACAAAGGGGGACAAAATCAGAATTGGATGCCACACCCCTGCCTCCTTGGGGGCCCAAAAGAGGGCGGAAATGCGACATCACCCCTGCGTTCTCAGGGATCCCCAAACAAAGGGGGGCAAAATCAGAATTGGATGCCACACCCCTGCCTCCTTGGGGGCCCAAAAGAGGGCGGAAATGCGACGTCACCCTTGCATTCTCGGGGGCCCAAAACAGGGCAAAAATGCTACATCACCTCTTCATTCTCAGGGGTCCCCAAACAAAGGGGGCCAAAATCAGAATGGGGTGTCTCACGCAGTGATGAACGGAGATTGGGGACACTTCTGCTTTTGTCCTTGTGCCGAGCACTTGGATTCCCAAGAAGGCAGGGGTGGTCCAGCCATCTAGCCCAGATGTGGCCCATGGGGGTTTCTTTGCACTGCGCGCTACTTTTAGACTATGTTCCCCCCGAAGAGCCCCCAAGCACAACCCTTGGAAACGCCCTTAGAATTAGGTGACCCAACTGCCCCAGCTCAAGAAATTTGCAAACTACCTTCCCTTCACATAACACACATCATGCACAACTGGAAAAGCCATGAACAGCGCATTGGTCGCCACCCTCAAGAACACACAACTTTCTCTCTGTTCCATTGTCAACTAAGTACACATTGAGAATACGCAACTTGTGTGCACAACACAGTTGCAGAATCAAAGAAAAGTCACATTGTCACATGTGTGTGTGTCAATGCAATCCGTACAATATTGCAGTTCACACTTGTCACAGATGGACATCTTTTCAGGGTGAGACTTGGTGCAACAAAGGGCACAAACATCCCCATCATCACCCACAACATCCTCATCATCATTGTCCTCCTGTGTAGGTGTAGTCCATACATGTGCAGGTACGTGTTCCCACGGACCATATGGAGGGTACCGTACCTGTCTTCGAATCAAAAATTGCTGCAAATGCAAGAGTACACGCACGTACTCATGCAACTCCGTACCGGATCCCCTCCATATGTTCCTTACGATGCCCCAGTGCCACATGCGTGCAAACAAGTGCTCAATGCGTGCCCTATAGAAACCATGAACATCATTGTACTCCTTTTGCCGCTCGGTCAACGTCTTTCGACCGATAAATGGCCATGCCAAATGGGGCCCAAAAGAGGGCGGAAATGCTACGTCACCCCTGCATTGACGGGGGTCCCCAAACAAAGGGGGACAAAATCAGAAGTCAAAACCTCCGCTAGGGGTCACCATGATGCCCCTAGGGGCCCCTAGTATCTCAAAGTATGGGTCTCTAGTACGGCCAAACGCCCAAATAGTTGCACCGCGCGCGCACTGCGCTTGAGGCGCCCCCGATTTCTGATTTTGTACCCGTGCTGAGCGCTAGGGATCCCCGAGAAGGCACCGTCTCGGGGGCCCAAATCTGGGCAAGATGGCTGAATAACCCTTGCCTTCTTGGGGTCACCAATGCTTAGAACGGGGACAATGTCAAATGTGGCTAGTTAACCCCGAGACGTGGCTAGTTGACCCCTGCCGCCTCAGGGGCCCAAATGGCAAAATGGCTATATAACCCCTGCCTTCTCGGGGACCCCCAACTTATTTCCGTGTGTGAGAAAGCTTTTCGCGCGGAAACTCGCCCACTTGTTTTCATGGAGATCCGGAACTCTGCCGTTTTGAGGGGGTTTTTCAAAGAACCAAAAACCACCACACATCGGAGGTGGCATTGGACACCCAAAATGAAGCATGTATGCATACTCAAACACATGTGTAGATAATCATGGTGTGTGAGCCCATTTGCCGTGAGCACATTTGCCAGTGCAAAACACGGGGGAAAAAATTAGAAATCGCTATCAAATAAACCCTTGCCGTCCGGGGGGGCCAAGTCTAGGCAAAATGGCCACACAAAAGGGCGGAATGGCTGTGTAACACCTGCGTCCTCGGGGGTCCCAAGCAAAGGGGACAAAATCAGAATTGGCTACCTCCCCCCTGCCTTCTCGGGGGCCCACAAGAGGGCTGAATTGCTACGTACCCCCTGCATTCTCGGGGGTCCCCAACGCCCAAGCACAGGAAGAAAATCAGAATTGGCTACCTCCCCCTGCCTTCTTGGGGGGCCACAAGTGGGCTGAATTGCTACGTAACCCCAGTGTTCTCAGGGGTCCCTAGCAAAGGGGACAAAATCAGAATTGGCTACCTCCCCCCTGCCTTCTCGGGGGCCCACAAGGGGGCTGAATTTCTACGTAACCCCAGCATTCCGGGGGGTCCCCACCAAAGGGGACAAAATCAAAAGTGGCTGCATTGGGGGCAAGGACAAAACTGTGGATAGCCCAAAAGAAAATCACCCAAAAACTTTTCACACAAATGGTGCTCGCGTTGAAACACACCTTTAAAACCCCCCATGGACCATTTTTAAAAAAGCAGGGGGTTTTCCAAAAACCCCTCATGGTATCAGATGTCTGAGAACCCCCCCCCCCCCCCCCGAGTATACCCAACTAAAATCGAGGTGATTTTTCTTCGCCGCCTGTGATTTCCTATTAATGTCTGATTGTTCATGGGCCAAGTGAAGGGTAACCCCCCCCCCGTGGGCGGGAAGAAAATTGCTTTGCAGGGGGGGGATGGCACGGAAGCCCATTTGCCCAACCCCCCCCTCCCCCTCCTTGGTCGCCGTGCCGGGAGGGGGGTTTGGGCTGGGGCTGCCCTACCTGCCGTGCCGGGGGGGGGGGGGGGTCCGACCCCAACATACATGGCTCAAAATGATCCCCACGTCGCGCTGATCATTTTGACTACACATATGTGGGGGAAAATTTTTTCGTGAAAAAAATTTTCCGGGCCAAAATTTGTGTTCCGGCGCCTTTGGCACATCCGTCCTTACACAAAACAAAAGGCCCGGCACGGAAGCCCATTTCTGGAGAGCCCCCCCCCCCCCCGCCCCCTTCGCCGGGCGCCCATGCCATCCCCCCCCCCCCCCCGCAAAGCAATTTTCGGGCCGCCCCCGGGGGGGGGGGGGGATGGACAAGGTGGGGGGGATCATTTTCCCACCTCTTTGGTTTTGCCATGGCTACTCGCACTATTGAGGGGTCACAGAAACCTATGAGAAACAAAGAGACAACCAGGAGCACCCGGGGTGAGTCACAGAATGGGAAATTGCATTGCACTCTTTGTGCTGTGTGGTTATCGAAGAAAGGGGCCGTCCTCGAGGACCATGTTTTGGGGGAAAATATGAAACAATTGGACGGTTCATATGCAGGGAAACCTGGTTCACATGCCCGTAAAGCTGCTGCACAACCTGTACCAAAACAGGCACCAGAAGCCGCACCTCAACAACTGCCGACTGTCAACATTCCTTTCTGAACCTGCACCACCTCCCGAGAAAAGGGCCAGCCATTGAGGTTTCCAAGCTGCATGCATGATGATGGAGTGAACTAATTTGCACCTTGCAATTCAAGTAGAATGCACTGAAGCCATACCACCTGATCTACATGCCATTGCATGAGCTCTTGTATCACGGCGTGCTGTGTCCAGGGTTCCCAAGGCACGGAGGAGACCAACGGCTACAAAATCCGTGCCACATTTCGGTCCTCAAATGCGGGGAAGCACCACACACCCAACAACACCAACAGAGCCTCGTTGCCCAATGAATACAATTACTGTTCAAGTACGCTACCCCATTCCAGTTTCAATCATACCAAGTATCCATTACCTTGCTCTGCGCGCCCTCAGAGCACAGAACACAGACCCATCTTGGCAAGCACAAAGCAGGCTGCCACAGCATTGGGAACTTTTGGTGTGGGCACAGGTGTAATACGGCAGAAATACTTTGGTCACACCCAAAGAGCAAACATTCAGACTTGCACATGGAACGTAATAGCACAAAGTGCCAAAGAGGTGCAACCTGCAACAAGATATGGACCAGTCGCCAATGCCTGTTTGCTATCTGCTGATTTTCCGTGTGGTGGCCTGTAATGTTCAACAACTGTCAGTGCCATTGAAATCCCAACCAGGTAAGGGTCAGAAATGCGGGGGCTACTTCTGCAGGGTTACGGTTTGGGAGTTAGAATTGGGGAAAAGGTTGGGTTTGGGGTTTGAATGTACGCAGCTTCAACTGTCGAGCAATTTTGCAGAGAAAGCATTCCAACAATGGCCACATGTCTTCTTGACGTGATGTCGTAAGACCGTGGCACCCTGACCCCTACTGTACCTGACCCATTCACTCACTGCATGGCATGCCCCACAATAAGATCCCTGCATGCTTTGAGGCCTTTTTTGGCGTTACAAGGCACAACTCGCCAAAATTTGCCATCACAGCGCCAGCTTTGGAAGGCACCTCTGTCCTCAAAGGAGCGCCATGGCCACCATGGACAGAGCACAAAAGCGACATGCCGACGTACAGGCCAGGCCCCATTACGAGAGGCGCTTGTTGCTTAATGCTGGCTGGGTTTGACGAGAGAGGGATCAGGAAGAGACTTCCCCCGCTTCGCTGTGCCTGCCCAATCGCCACCCACGAGCGGGACGGGCATGAAGGGTGGCAGTGCGGCCAGAATACATGGTTTTGCGGCACGAAACATGCCGCGGTCCTGACGAGCCCCGAACCATCTGCCGCGGAGTTGTCACCTCCGCCCTGGCACCCCTGGCACCCACAACGACACATGAGCCACAATAGAAATAAAAATTCGGCAAGCACACATTCTTAGGGGCTGTTCGAAGCGACGCCCGCTGCGGGCACGGAGCCGGGTACATGCGTACGTACGCACAGGCATTGGCACTTCGGGTTAGGCAAAGTTAGAGTTAGAACAACCGTGATGAGTGATATTCGCTATGTACAACCTATCGACCTATCGATTAAACTGCTACTCTTGCAACCAACAAGCGATGGACACTCGGTGTCGTGGAAATATTTTTCACCCGTCCGGTTTGTCGTCTTGTTGCGGAGAACGGTAAGGCATGATATGTCTTCCGTGCAGCCTCTAAGATATCCATGTGAGCATCGAAGAAACCGCGAAAATCGTCACCAAAAGCCAACCTCCATGCCTGAGGATTGAAGTAAGTTCTGGGGACAAGGCAAACACAGCCTAAACGACTCGTAGATACAAGAGAAGGAGCGCGTGGGTAACAACATACCGAAGCCGTGATGCGCTACTCGATTGTGACTCACTTTGGTTCACCATGTTGCACGTCCCCACGTCCGAGTAAGTTAGTTCATCCGTTGGGCAAAAAAAGCCCAACTCAACGGGACATTGCCGAACAACATCATAGCATACATCTTTACACAACTTGCGTGCCGCTGTTGCATTGTTTGAGCCTGCGGCGATGGAACAAGAATATTTTGCAACATAGTTCCACAGTTCGCCAACAACGAGAGAGAACCAAACCGAAATTAACGGCGCCACGTCACATACCCGAAACTACAGACATGATAGCAAGCTATTTTCCTCGTCTCTTACCAACCTCTCGATTGGCTTGCACCCGCTGAGACCGCAGCCAATAAATGTGTTTGTGTTTGCAGAGGGCCGGCGTATTCCAAGTGTCGTTGACAAAGGTGCGTCCACAATCACTTCGCAGATTACTTGGTTCAAACGTATTTTGGCTAGCTTTGTCGTTGCGTGAAGATTCTAAAGAGTCACTGAAAACGAAATTCCGTGGCCCGAGTCCAATGACACCAGTTGCACAGATGTTCCGCTCGACTTGAAAGAAGGAGCATACATGCCATCGGAAACATAATCCCGCAAATCCAATTTTTGTATTGCGTTTTACAGGGCTCGCAACTTTTGTAGGGATAAAAGTCTTGGCAATCGTAACGCTCAAGCAGACTAAGAAACGGAACGGTCGAACCGAGAAGGACTGACACTGGGTGGGACAGCGAATATTGTGCTGGCCTCAAGTTTCGAAGTCTCACGATTTCGAGGTTCGCAGTGTGGTTGACAAACGGCTGCAGGGTTGGGCACGGTGCGGGTACGCTTGATTGTCTCCAGCTCACCCGACTTGCAGTAGAAATTTTCATCGTTGATGGTGGCGATTACCACAAAGTATCCACCACACGTGTTGACTGACGTCAGGGTACGATAGTTTCACAAACAATTCGACAACTCACCTTTGTGATTGATTGTAGAATTCCTCGGCCGTGGTATCCGCCCTCTGTTGATCCCACTCAATAGGCAACAATGCCGTGTAGTTCACCTGAATGAGAGCAGCTCTAAAGACATCTGTCGTATTCGTACTCGAGTTATCGACAACCGAGATGAGCAACACACTTGCGAGCAGAAGGACATTCCAGAGACGGCAAGGCGCTTGGTGGCGGTGGAAAGGTTCGATGCGCTCACGTTGAAAGTGTTTGGATCCACTAAAGGGTTGGGATCTTGAATCTCGTCGTTCGAACAATTTGCGTACTCGGTAAACGCTCTCTCCTCCGCTTGCGTGAAAGCCAAGCGGAAATCTGCAAGCAAACACACTAGCAGATGACCCGAAAGCTCACTTCTCCATTTCTTATGGTATGGTGCCAAAGAACCGAATTGGGCCCTGCGTTCACAGAGATCACAAAGCCTGGAGAGGAATGAAAACCTTCATGCTTGTGAGTGTGCTCCAGATACTGTGCCCCAACAACGGACAGCAAAATTATTCCCCAGATGATTGTCTTCATCTCCCCCATCGTGGGGCATCGGGTCGGTCGCATGGATCCCTGTCGCAATCCTCAAACCTGGGAATTCTGGTTAGCAATGCCTGTGGTTGCAGGGCAAGCAGTGTAAGGGATGCATTCTCCTGGATGCCTTCTATTGGATTTCTGGATAGAATCCGGGTCAGCCGAAAGTTTAGTTACATTCTATTTCATAAGGAGCAAAGCTTATTTTCTATGTGGAATCAATCTTGTGTTGTCGTGTGCGTTTCCTCGTTGCCGTTGGATGCTTGTTGCATTTTGCATATTGCGCTAGGTACGTGGATTCTTTTCATGCCGAGCTTGGCGCCTGATGTCACTTGCGTTCGGGGGGAGTGGGAAGTGAACACTGGAGAAGGCCAGTGGACCAAACTACCTGCGGATGTCATGCAACAATTGAGTGTGGCCTCGGCTAGTGGCCAAAAGAATTGTACCGTCACCATGAAAGGAAATGTATATATGATGGACCTCGAAAACATGCAACAAAAGAACACCTCCTCGGGCGTGAAACGTAAGCTACGAAGCACGTTGCCATCATCATCAGCGCGACCAACATCAAAATCTCCTCCTAGATCGCCGGGATCTAGCCAAGGTGGACGTCCGCTGCATCACAATGCAAGCGGTGGTTTGCGTTGGGAAGTGCAGGTGTGTTATCCACAACAATTCTAACTCCGTCTATTGCGCCGCGGCAAAAGTGCAAAAGCTCCGGGCCGTATTGCACCTTCGACGCACGCTTCGACGTTGCGATCACTTTCATTTCGACATGCCTCTATGAAGACAAATTAGTTGGCTCCTCTCCCGATTTTCACCTTGCGGGTTTTGTAGATTGTTGGCCTCGGGTGCTGGACCATTTTCTACGGCAATTCTACTATGTGAGAATATTTGATGCGAATATTCTCGGCTAGCTTTTGGAACTTTTGCCTCTTGCGCTTGATGCAAATGAAGAATATGCCCCACCTAGCTCGATGGGAAGGGGATTCTTAGCATAGAGAAAGCATCGTATGGAATTCCTGTATGGAATGACGATGTCGCTTTTTATATGGTCGTGATGTTTGAGGTTGTGTCGTTGGGTCTCCTCGGGCCCTACAACCTCTGCGGACAGAGCATGACACGGCGAGCCATGGATGGGGGGGCAAGAGGGGAAGGAAGGGGGGTTAAAAGCATCGAGCCGCGGCTAGCCGTGGCGAACACTAGCCCCCACGGGGAACCGCAGGAAACTACCGCCCGGGTTGTCGTCGGACAGGGCCAAACCTAGCCTCGGTTTTCCAAAAGAGTTTTGAATGCAAAAATGCACATAAACATTCAACATTCATTCCAATGCAATTATGTTGCATTGCACGCGAAAATTCCTCGAATGGGATGTGTATGGGTGGCTACGTACGGTTGGTACCCGCTAGCTGGCTGGCCTGCCTTACTCGTTGGTTGGTTGGGTGGCTACCCAACTAGCCGGTATAGCTGCGCAATTGGCGGCGGTTCGGATCCAAAGTGGTAGCCGGTGGCTCAAGTTGGATGCACCCTCTATTACACCATTCTTCACAAATTCCACTAATCAATGAAAACAAACTGTAAGGGTTGCCACCCTTGCACAAGCAAGCTTTGATTTGCGGAAGGTTACTCAACGCTTGTGTCATAGCACACCGATGTACACTGACAATTGAGGAAGCCCTAGAATATGGCCACTTGCTAATTTCGTATGAGTGTTCGACGAACCATCACCACATGTGAATGCCCTGCGTCCTCCCCGCATCTTCTTCGCGTCCCGTCCCCGTGCCCCCTACGTCCTACGTCCATGGCACCCCCTTGAAGGAGCATGCGGGTGTGGGGTTGCAACTTGGTGACACGACGAAAAATTCGGATGTGGTCCTCATTATGCCCTTTGTAGACAACCGATGGAGGTTGGGAACCGAGCGATGCGGATACTACCGCTTACCTGGAGAGTGCATTTATGGCCGGCAAAAAAGAGGCGTTGTTCCCGCTAGGAGATCAAGTGTACAGTGTTACTCCTTTGCAAGAGTCAACGTACCGTTACAATACGAGCACAGGTAGACCCATCTTCCGTTTGTGTTGCTTGTCACAAGTGGTGTTCCGTTTGAATGCCAATGGTGTCCCAAAATCCAAAATCGAGCTTTCAAGTTTTTGCACCAGTCGTATGTTCGACGCGTCGTGTCTCATCCCCTTACATTTGGAGTTGGTATTGGCGACTTTGGCGGACTGGGTTGGATAATTGGCAGTCCTGCAGCACTCTTTTGAAGGCATGTATAACCTCGATCTGCAAATAGAGGGCGAAGGTCAGTCGTGGGCTCACTCCAATGCCATCTTGAACTCCACCACGACCAGCACCTGAAGTGTCAACAAGTTTCCCTCACCCTCGCAAATAAAGGGAAGAAATTCGCGAAGGACCACCAACGGCTATTTAGATACCCAGACCGCCATTGCGCTAAAGCATTACGCACCCTCCGTTCTCGTGTACCTTCCTAGGCGAAGTGGTCCACTTTCTTGACAAACCAAAATTGTATGGTCCTCCATCTTGGGCTGCAAATGAGGCCCTCGGGAAGATTCTTGTTCACGACACGAGCAAGGCACACATATGTGGCTGGGGAGGGGATCAGAGTAACGTGAGGTTGCTGAGAGTGTGTATTCAGGGAAAGGCATGACACAAGGATCAGGGCAGGCATTCTTGGCAGGACGTTGTGGGGCCTGGTCAGCTCACAGTTGGATCCCTTTTGGAAAAACCCGTTTTTGACCCAGTTTCGACCCATCTTTGGTCCCAAAACGGCCCCTTTTCGAGGCATTATGGGATTTTCCATTGGCCAAAACGCGTCACCACGGGCTCAAAATGGGCTAAAAACACTTGTATGAGCATCCCAAATGGTCCAGGATCACTTTTGGAAAATTGCGTTTTTGACCCATTTTTGACCAATTTTTGGTCTTGAAAAGGCCCATTCTCAAGGCATTTTTGGATTTTCCATGGCCCAAAACGCGCCACCACGGGCTCAAAACGGCCTAAAGACACTTGTTTGAGCATCCCAAGTGGTCTAGGAACAACTTTGAAAAAAATCATTTTTTTTCGCCCCGGGGAGTTGTGTTTCTGTGTGTCAATGTGGATCTGCGTGTAAAATGGTATGTGTGTATGTGTGTACTGTGTGCAAGTGCATGCGCACGTATGTGCCGCCATGCGCACCCCACCGAGTATGCGTACGTATTTCTGTGCCTGGGCACGTTGCCTGTCTGTGTGCGCACACCCGTCTACACAATGGGGACTAGCAGAGCAGAGTTGTTCATGGCACTCTGTTGGCTCTGCTTGATAGCGGGACTAACGCACTGACTGAATTGATTTTGCCATGCCTTGAGTACATTGTTTCCTCCATTTGATATTCATCCCAAAGTTTGCCACAGTGTGCCAACTGAGCAAATTGCTGCTGCTGTTTTTTTTTTTGGCCTCAGACTTGTGGTTGAATGATTTGTAACTCTAGTGGACCCACCGTTGGCCCCCAGCATGCGCGGGCTGGGCTGCCCTCGGACTGCACCAAGTGACCACTGGTACGGGTGTCTAGGCGTCTGTTTGGGCAATTCCGAGGGGTGGAAACCACAAAAAGTGGGGGATTGCGGGTGGACTAGGTGCCCTTGGAATCGGATTTTGAGCCACGTAGCCCAAGATACGGCCCGTACTTGGTTTCGGGGTGTTGGTGCACATTGCGCAGATTTTGGGGCTTTTTGGTGCCTCTTTGGGCCGTTTCTCGGACATATCATGGTGTTGAAGGGCACCAGAGGGCTCTTTGACACGGTGAAGTGACACCGCATGTGGAGTGTAGCTACCGTTTCCCTTCGTTTGGGCGTTTCACCCAGGTTTTAGGGCTCTTTTGGGCGAAAAATGGCTGTTTTTGGCCCAAAACCGTGCAGATTTGGGAGGACACCTCCCAACTTGGCGCCCACGCCCTGGGCCGCCACCGGTGAGTTTCTGGCTCAAAACTTGGATTTGGCAAGGGCACCACCACCTAGGCTCTAAGTTGGCTACATGTGCAAAAGATCTGAAGCGTTGGGACGGAGCAATGGCCAAACGGGCATGGAGTCGTGTTGTTGCTTGTTGCTTGTTAGCTAAATTTGAGGGGAGAGGGGTGTAGTAATATGTATATATATTACTACACCCCTCTCCCCTTAAATTTAGCTAATATATATATATATATATATTACTACACCCCTCTCCCCTTAAATTTAGCTAACAACAAGCAACAACAAGCAACAAGCAACAACAACACGTCTCCTTGCCGTTTTGGCCATTGCTCCGTGCCAACGCTTCGGATCATTTGCCCATGTAGCCATCTTGGAGCCTAGGTGGTGCCCTTGCCAAATCCAAGTTTTGAGCCAAAAACTCACCGGTGGCGGCCCGGGGCGGTGGCGCCAAGTCGGGAGGTGCCCTCCCAAATCTGTGCTGTTTTGGGCCAAAAACAGCCATTTTTCGCCCAAGACAGCCCTAGTAAGGGTTCAAAACAGCCAAACGAAGGCAAACGGCTGCTACACTCCACGTGCGGATTGACTTTCTTGCGACCAAGGGACCTTTGGTGCCCTCTAACTCCACGATATGTCCGAGAAACGGCCAAAAAAGGCGCCAAAAAGCCCCAAAAACTGCGCAATGTGCACCAGCACCCCGAAACCAAGAACGGGCCGTATCTTGGGCTACGTGGCTCAAAAACGAATTCCGAGGGCACCCAGTCCACCCGCAACCCCCCACTTTTTATGGTTTCCAAGCCTCAGAATTGCCCAAGGAGACACGTAGACCCCCGTACCAGTGGTCAGTTGGTGCAGCCGGAGGGCCGCCCAGCCCACACACAGTGGGGGCCAACGGTGGGTCCACCAGGGGCCCCAGGGCGAAAAAAAGATTTTTTCCAAAGTTGTTCCTAGACCACTTGGGATGCTCAAACAAGTGTTTTCAGGCCGTTTTGAGCCCGTGGTGGCGCGTTTTGGGCCATGGAAAATCCCAAAATGCCTTGAAAATGGGCCATTTTGGGACCAAAAATGGGTCAAAAATGGGTCAAAAAGGCGTTTTTCCAAAAATGATCCCGGACCATTTGGGATGCTGAAACAAGTGTTTTTAGCCCATTTTGAGCCCGTTTTGACCGAGTTTAGCCCCTTCCACCACATGTATGCACCACTTTGTGCCCTTCGCACGCACCTTAGAGCCGTGTGGTGGAGCCACCTAGAGTTGGGAGAGGGGTGTAGATTGGAGGATATATATATATATATATATATATATATATATATATATATATATATATATATATATATATATATGTGTGTGTGTACACAACAGGGAAGATGAAACCCCATGCATGTGCATATTGTGTGCGATTCATCATACACTTGCTGACATAACATGAGGCGACGTGGCAAACGTGGCAACTATTCGCTACATGTTGTACTACAGGTAATGCGCATGTGATCAATCTTTGCTTGTTTCGTTTGCTGTGTTGTTGAAGGAACCTGCCAAGTGGAACGTTGAGCCTCCGTTGAAGGAATGACGGGATTGAGAGAAACCAAGACGGTTTGGGACAGTTTGGGATTTTTTGGCTAGTTTTTGGGACGCCGTATGAAGTGTTATTCCAACACTTCGTCTCCATGTTCGTAGGTAAGCAACGCAACATCCGCCGAGTGAATGCTCAACCTCTCAGCAAGCCTTTAATGTGGTCATGGATGGGCAATGATGGTGAATGGCAGGTGAAACATCTCTTTGCTTCCTTGCTTGTTGCATGAATTTTCACACATGCAATCATACTACAGCACTCATGATTTCTCTCTCTCTCTCTCTCTCTCTCTCTCTCTCTCTCTCTCTCTCTGTCTCTCTCTCTCTCTTCACTATTGCTGTGTGCTGTTGCTTCCAACCATAGACGGCATGATCCCATGCACCGCTTTGGTTTGTTTTTGAGGATGGATCACACATGGGGGTACTCATATGCATGACATTGTTGCCCATAGGCCTGAATCCCCGCGGGTGATACAATATGATACGCGGTGATGCTTCGTATAGTTTAGTGAGCATGAGGGGTGCAACATTCAAGTGTAAGACAAGATGTTCTCTTGCACCGTTTCTCGGCGTACTTGCTCTTAGTTGTGCATTCTCACAAAGTTAGTAGTTGAGGTGTTCGCTTATTTGCACAAACATAAACATCCCCCCCGCCACATCATACACCTCTCTCACACGCCCGCCTGCTTGTTCCTCTTGGCATTGCGTTTGACACACACGCGCGCACACACACACACACACGCATGTTTGAACAATGTGGAGCTCTTGCGCATTGCCTTTTGCATTGTGTTGCACACACATGGAACGCAAAGACTCGGGCCTTATGAGCCAATAGGGATGGTAAGGAGGGGTACGTGTGAGGAGGGAGTTTTTTCCTGATTCAAGGCCCGGTGAAAGGCCTCTTTTGAAAACTACAAATGGGAGTCTTGGTATTTGCCACTGAAGAATGCACTACAAAGCCTATATTTGCTACAATGTGCCACAACAACATCAAAGTGTCGGACCATGGATCAAACAAGGAGCCCATATTGCACAAATGTTGGGTCAGGCTGGCGGGTGCACATACACATAGGAGCATTGATCTCGTTGACCAAGTATTTTTTTGGAAGTCAAGGGACAGCACAAGAGCTTACCCGGCCACGGAGGGAGGGGGGGCTTGGGTGTGTCATGGGGCCACTGCTGTGTTGTGTTGAGTGCCTAGCTGTTGTGTAATGTAGCTCCTTGGTTATGATGTGTTGTATGGCAACTAGGTCACCAGGTGACTTTGAACAATTTTTTTTTGAAGATTCATTTCTTTGCCTTGAACTTTCATGTGGCACTTCGTCGCTAGCTATGCTATGAAAAAATTTTAATTAGTGCATTTCTTCTTTGCTTTGTACTTGCATGTAGTGTTGGGCTTTGGATTGTGCACTTGTCTTTTTTTGCCTATGTCCCTTGTCCCTCGCGCAATGGTTTGTGTACTAGGATGAGTGGCACTTGTGTCACCTGTGCCACGTGTGCCGGCTGTGCCGCCATGACATGGAGGGGGGGGGGGGGGTAATTGGAAAGTGTGCGGCGACGGGTGTCGTGACATGGGCAAGTTCCACATGTACTGTGATGGTTCACCAAGAGTTGACGACACCCCAAAGCGTCCCATGGAACAACCACACCGACACCAAGGTGGCTTGTGGTCGCATTAAAGGTTGTGTCATTTGTGTTCATATTTGTTGCTACATCACATGTGTCCATGCGTGGAAACACTAGTTTGTCCCCGAAACCGGGTTTACCACCTCGACCCCCCCACTGCTCTCTTCTACATGCTTTTGAAAAATTATAGTTAGATCATGATGTTTTGCTCGCCCTCTCGACCACAACAGGAACCTAACCAGGGTGGTAATGGGGAAGGGGCTCCAGCAATGGCTGCCGCCCCCCCTTGCTGCATCCTCTTTAGTACCCGAGGATGCCTCCCAGGCCGACCTCAAAGCGGCACTACAGAAGCAGCAAATGGAACCGGAGGGCCTGAGGGCACAACTCGAGGCCCAAAAGCTTTCCGATAAAAGCGTGGTGCCAGATTTGACACTCAGCGGCATCGAAGAGTTCCTGGGCAGGGACAAGATTCCACAGTGGATGCGGGAATCCTCGGCAGCACTCAATTAGTTCCTGGCAGAAAGGCAATCGCCTACACGACCTCCCGATGTCGGCGGAGAGGTGCAGGCCCAGCCGCCACCAGGCGACGCCCTGGCCTATCGCATCTAGGCAACCATGCTTGGATCCCAGGGAGCATATCAAAAGAGGTACCACGCCCAAGAGATGAGCGCCAAGGCGCGGGAGACCCTGGACAAGTTGCCATGGGACGAGGACCTACAGAAGGGGGGTGCCGCCTTCGTGTACCGGGGTGTCAGGTTCCTTACCGAAGAGGGGATCCTGCGATGGGTGGCGGCTAACGGCAACCGCATCCTAGTCAACGCCGCTTCTAGTGGGGATTGTCGCCCTTGCACGTCCCTGAGAGTCGAGGAGGCCAAGCGCAGGCACTGGCACTTCTAGTGTCCCCACTGGACGTGACTCTCCGAGTTCGGCAGAGGCGCCTCAATTGGGGCGCCTTCCCCGCGGCGGGGTGACTTGCCGACATCCGGCCAGGGGTCCCCAGATGAGTTGGGGACCATGGTGTGGGGCCTGGAGGCAACGTCCTTTCGCCAAGAAAGGCGGATGTGGGATGAGGCAACCAAAGGCGATGGAGAAGGAGGCATACGAGCGAGAGCGGTGCAGGCATGACGCCCCAGCACCCGCTAGAGGTATCGATCAGCCATCGGTCAACCGGCGGCTGTCGAGGCGCGGGAGAGCCCGGATCTAGGAATGGCTGAAGTCCTAGCAGTGTGCCTCTCAGAAAAGTCCGAGGAAGGCCAGTCAGCGTAGGGGATGCGGACAATATTCTCCGCAGTCCGCGCCCTTGAAGACATGTGCATCGTCCCGCCCCTTGTCGGTGCCATCCACGGGGGGGTGGGGGGTGCCAAGCCATGGGCGCAGGACTATGCGACCCCCGAGATGCTCCGCCATCTGTGGCAGCGGGCGGCCTCGGAGAGGGACCACACGTCCGTGGCCCTTGTTATCCCGTCCTGGATCTGCTTTTGGAGGGTCGGTGAGTCGGCGTTAGTCCGCCCCTTCGACCTACTTGGGGCGGGAGGGGTGTCCTTCTATCGCATGAAGTCGGGCGGCCCCAGGGGCTGGCATAGGAGAGCGCTCTTCAAGTTTGGCATGTCCTGGGCTGGTTACCTGTCGAAGTTCAGCGAGCGACAGGGCCTCCCCGTCGACGAACCCATCTTTAGCGGGGGGGGGAGGTGGTCCTTGAGGATGGCCTCACCACGCTCCTCCGCGGATCCCGGTGGAGCGATTATGCATGGCACAGCCTCAGGAGAAGGGGGCGCGGCCTCCTGTTGGAACCAAAAGCCATGATTGCCCTATTTTAAATGGTGGGGGGGTTGGGCTTCTACTGGGGTTGCCATGCGCTACGCGACAGCTTTCCTTGATCATGCAGTGTTGGCGTCGTTGGCCTTGCCATGCCCTGGATCAGAAGTCGGGGAGCCTCAGGTGGTCAATTGCGTATCTCTTTGGGGTTTTGCTATGTTTGGGGCGGACTTGGTGGAAGAGTCCCTGGGTTACGTGGGGTCTGTCCTTGGTCGTGCTCTCTCACACCCGGCGCTGTGGCTGTTGAGCCGCCTGCGACGGTAGTGGGCAGCGGCGGCGGCGGCGCTCGTGGCCATGAATCGGACAATTCTTCTGCAAGCTCCGAGGGATCCAGCTCCTGCGTGTCATCCGACTACGATGCCAGGATCATCGAGTGCCCGGTTGGGAAGGGGGTTACAGCGGGCCCAACCTTAAGGATCGGCACTCAGGAGCGACCAGTGGGGTCAAGCCAAGGTGGGGGGGCATGGCGGCGCAAACGCAAGCGGCAGGCCCCCCCGCCAACCACCCGGGGGCGACCCGGCAGGCGCAGGGTTAGGGCTGTGGGTGTCCCCAGTGATCCTGAAGGGGGGGGGAAGGCTGGCTCGCAGGTGGAAGTGGAGGCTGTCTGCTCCGGAATCCCCCCAACACCCCAGCGCTGTGTTCTTAGGCCCCGTTGTGCGCAAGTTGCGCTCGGGGCGGGACCACCGCCTAAACGACGTGCCCGTGGCGATGAGAAGCCGCGCCAGGGTACCGTCCAGAAGGCCACGGGCCTTTCAGCGAAATTCCAAGGACGGCATAGGCAGTCGTGATCCCTTGCTTTCCCCTCTTACGTGTTCTTCCTCTTCTGCACATCGAAATGCGGACTCCCCCCTGCCCTTTCCCCCTTCTCCAAGTCTTTGCTGTGGTTAGGCTGCCGTTTGGGTGGAAATTTTCGCCCGTTTTTTGCCAGCGTATTTTGGGTGATTTGGTGCGGCCCCTGGTGACCCCCCACATGGCGTTGTTGCATTACCTCGACAACTTTTTTTTGGTGGGCAGTGACCCCGCGGAGATGCGGGAAGTGACCGACCGGGTGTGGCCACCCGGCCGGTTCCGAAAACGGAACGCTGCGCGCATCTCTGGGGGGAGGCGAAAACTCCCAAACCGCGTTGGTTAGATCCACGTGGGTGCAAAAAAGACGTCGGGATCTGGGTGTGGTCGACAGCTTCTGTGCTAGTCCCTCCCAAGAAGGCAGATGGAAAGTAGGTGGGTCACCGATCCGCTCGCTCATTCCCAAGCAGGACACGATGAGATTGACCTTCTTGCTACTTTTGGGTATGATGAACGGAAAGCAGGACGGCGGTAATGGGGTCTCGCTAATCACTCCGGAATTCATCAGAGTGGACGCCATCTCCGCCACCAATCCGGAACCTCCATTGGGGTGGGCCTCAACATTGTAATTAAGGGCACCTCGCAAAAAGCACTCGGGGACCAACTCCCTCCAGAGGCCTTGGAGAATAACGTAGAAGCCCATCTTACCCAAACCCTTCGCAGCTAGGGTCGGGTCAGTGCGCGTCAACTGGGGAATTGGGGAAGTGGCTAAGTGCGGTGACCCCTCCCACACATCCTCCCGTAGTTCAACAAAACTGTGCAAGAGAACGGGTATTGCCTCCTCCACCTTGAAATCCTCCGTAGTGATAAAAATGTGGTCCAGAACAATATGGGACCTCTGAAACAGGAGCTCCACAGGGCAAGACAATTTACGGGCGATCCACGGCAGAGATGGCGCCAGGACCTCCATGACCTGCACAAACAATGGCATCTCCTCCCTTACAGCCCGAGGCGGCAAGGGTGAGGGTGGGGAAGGCTCCGTTGGGGGCCTGGAGGGCAGTCCCGGTGGCAGCCCTACAGGCGGCATCGTTTATTGTCAGGCAGAAGTCCACACTCCACCCTGTCCAGAAAATACTTTTCCTGGGTAGGTGGTTGGACCAAGGGATTCGCCTATAGGCGAATCACAGGATTCACCCCATAATACCACTCATATGCACTATCACTATAGAATCTTTTAAAGATTTTTGGGTTCTCAGGCCCGTCAGGCCAAGTAAAGAGATCCAGACCAAATGTCAGCCATCAGCATGGAGTCCCTCACCTTCAAAGATTTCGTCTCCAAGGGCCAGTTCGAGGTCTACAAGAGCACCCTCCCCGCAGACCACTTGGCGAGGGCGGCAGTGGAAATCATGCAGCGCATCAGAGACGCGGGGGTGGAGCATGACAAATGGCTGCAGGACCTCAAGGTGGCCTCTCGTTGGGACGAAGATCCACTCAAACTCCTCCACGCCATTGCTGGCTATGAGAGCTGCTGTCGATGCACAATTGAGGTCCAGCCACGGGAGTTCAAGGCGAAAAAGGAGAGGGAGCTGGCGGTCAGCGACGAGATCAAGGCTCGCATCAAGTCGTTTTTGGAGTCGCAGTGGAGCACTTTTGTGAAGCTCTGCTCCAGTGCCGAAATCGCGAAGGCGGGAATGGAGGTCGCACAGCTGGCAGCCAAGCACCGCCTAACCATCCGAGAGTTTGCTGAGGACATCCCGGAGACCCGAAAGCCAGAAGACCCCGAATTCGTGCTAAAGGCAATGGGAGCGCTGGCCCTCTTCGACAACTTCAAGTGGATCATCATCCGGGAAGGCCACAAGCTTAATCTGGTAACGGCAGATGCATCGGATGTGGGAAAACCAAACGCATCTGTAGACCCGGAGGAGCAGGAGATCTCAAAACAGATGGAGGCACTCAAAGTGAGACTCGAGCACAAGCGGAGAGCAAAAATCGTGAGACCCCTGACCCCTGCAGCGCTGGACGAGTTTGTTGATGCCCCGGGAAATGCCAAATGGATGCGTGAGACGACGGCTTCATTGAAGAAATTCCTGGAGTCCAACGAGGAGGAAAAAGGGGAGATGCTGGCAAAGAAGCTGTGGGAGGTGATGCTGGTCTCCAAGGACAACTATAAAGAGAAGTACCCCAGCGCGGGCCACAGTGTGACCGGTGGCTCACATAAGGGCACCGGGAAGCAACCACAATCCCGGGTTGCGCCGAGGTCTACCAAAGAGTTGGAAAGACTGGGAGCACGCACATGGATTGAAGCGACCCGAAAAGGGAGATTCAAGTTCGCGGAGTTGGAGAACATCACCTACTACTGCACTGCGAGGGGCGACAACGCATATGAAGTGGCGAAGGGCCCCCCGGGGCCTTGTGGAGAATGTGGAGACAGCCAGTGGATATGGGACTACGAGAGTTGACTTCCCCCGGAAGGGGGGGGAGGGGGGGGCATGGCGGAGGACAGCCCAAACAGGTTCCTTTGGCATGAAGGAGAATTGGAGGGGGAGAGCGATGACGACGACATCCCCAGGGAATGGCCGGCATACCGACGGGTATATGCCGCATTGTGTCGAGCCCAGGCGGACAGCAAGGATGGGGTCCTGGAAAGCAACTGGCAAGTCCTCGCAAACTCCTGTAGCACGACATCGCTGGGCACGTACAAGACAGGAATGCGACGACTCCGACAGACACATATGGCCCGGCCGGAGTGGGGACCATACAAGGTCGTGGAGCAAGTCGTGTGTGATGCCATTCGAGAGGGAAAAGGCAGCAGTTCGGTCAAAACAATCCTCAATGCGGCGGCCATGGCATACACCATGGAGGTGGTTAGCGAGCCGGTCCCAAAACGACTGTGGAAGGCATTCAAGGCAGCGCAGCGGCTGGAAGAGAAGTCAACACAGGAGTGGGGCAGCTTTGAGGCACTGCAGATCATGGCACACCAAGCGGATTCAGAGCTGGAGTGGTGTGTGGTGGGACTCGCGATACTTTCAACGCTGCTGGGCCTCAGAGTCGGCGAGGCGGCCAGCATCAGCTTCCACAGGCTGGGGGTTCTGGCAGGGACGGCGGAGTTCTATGACCGCAAAGTCCACAGGGCTTGGATTACCCGTACGGTTTCAGGAGTGGCCCTCAAATGGTTGCAGTTCTGCGCCTGGATTGCACAAAGATGCTGGAACCTCGACAAGTTCCAGCGACTGGTCTATGAGGACAAACTGCAGCGTGTCATGGCGACCCTTTTGCGTGGATCCAAGTGGAAGGACCTCAGGTGGCATGCATGGAGGCGCCTGGGACCAGCGACCATGTACAAGGCTCGAGGCAAGATCCCCAGCATCAAGGCGTGGTTTAGGTGGAGGAGCACAAGAACGGCAATGGCCTACATCAACTGCCCGCACCCAGGGCGCATCCGGCACCCATTCACAATGCCTACCCCCCCCAGTTACCTCCAGGGGAGGCCATGGATTGCGGGAACGGCAACCAGACGGTGTATGGAGTTCTGGGCCCCTGAGGCCTACGATATCCCTGAGGGGAGCACCCCAGAGAGCGACTCTGGAGATTCCACGTGCTCTGGATCATCCTCGGATAGCCCCTCACCTCGGAAGGCCGATGGCAGGAGGGGAAAGAGGAGACGCAGTGCGTGAGGAGGCGAATGGCCGGACGGCCTGTCGGGTAGGGGGGGGGGAGGTAAATCGAGACGGGCGTCACCGGACAACGAGGTTGCCAGGCAGCACAAGCCACGTAGGTTAAAGTGCCTCATGGGAGTTGGAGGAGGAAGTACTGCAGGAGCGTGGGTCACATATAGGCGGGCGCGGGCGTGTGCGTGGTCGGCTTCGAGACGGATCGAGCGGGTCTCGAATATCCCGCGAAATGAGCTTTTTCGGGCCGCGCTTGCGGTAATCCTCCGAGCACGGGAGCGCCTCAGAGATGTGGACGGTGGGCAGGCACACTTGGACACGATCCTGCGCCACATGGGGGATCTGCATGAGCTCAACTGGGACCTGCTGGGTCAGGACTACGACGGATATGACGGGGATGGCCCGTCGGGAGGTATCTCAGAAAGAATGATTGATGCGGGCCTTGGAGAGAAGGGTAGCCTGGACATCCCTTTAGATGTGTGGAACGCGAACATCCCAAAGCGCCTCATTTGGGATATACGGAGTTGGAAGTCGGGGCACGATTGTGGAGGATTCGATGTATGGCAGCCGTCGTTGCACACCAGACGCATGATTCGAGTGCTGGTGGACGATGGACGATGCAAGGACCCCACGTGTTTGGGTGCCCTTGAGTGGGAGGACCTCACGGACAATGTGTGGGCTTCCGTAAGCCCAAAAATGATGTGAAGTGCTCCTTCATCATTGACATGCGAAATCTGAACGACTGCTCGAAGGTGCCGCTGTGCAAGGTCAGGCTTCCATCTATTCACACGGTCTTTCAGACCATCCAACGGGAGATACACCGTGGAGCACCATTGTGGGGCATTACCTTGGACATATCCAACTTCTCTTGGAGCCTGCAAATCCCAGCTGAACATAGGGGACTGTTTCGCATACAAGGGGCGCACTTCCACTGCCTCCCGTTTGGGTGGAAGTTTTCCCCGGTACTGGCACAGGACACATTGGCAGCCTGTTGAAGGAGTTCTTTGACAACCACGTGGAGGGGATCGATGTCTACCGTTTCCATTATTTGGATGATGTGCTGATCTTGTCACGTGACAGGGAGTGCATGAAAAGCCTGGGCCATCGGCTGGCGTGTTTCTTGACGGCAAAGGGCCTGCGCATCTCCATGAAATTTTGCCTCGAGCCACATCAGAATGTTCTGTGGCTGGGGAAGATGTTCGACCTGGCCAAAGGGGAGGTGCGGAACACAGACAAAATGCTCACAAAGTGCTTGGGGATTGCCATAAAAACGGCCTGCTCGCCTGTGTCTCCAAAGGTGGCGGAACGGGTCACGGGAAAAATGCAATGGGCATTTGGACCACGAAAAGGGGTCACCCTGTTTCTGCAGGGGTGGCACAGGTTCCGTTGGGGACATCATCGGTTTCAGCACCGCCCGAGCCCGGCCCTGATATCGGCACTGTTCGATGCGCTGGCGATATTGTACTTGCCAGCCACGGTTGACCCAAGGCCTGGGCATTTTGGCTTTGCGCCGTTCCTGGCAGTGGATGCAGCAGAGACTGCTGGTGGCTAGTGCCTGGGTATCTCTGGACGCAATGGAGTCATGCGAACGCGAAAGATCCCGGCGCAGAACCAGCAACAGGCGGAGCTCAGTGGTGTCCTACATGCCTGTAGGTTTGCGGTGACCCAGAAGTGGCACAGGGTCTCATTGTTTGTGGACAATACGGCCGCCTGCTACAGGGCAACCAATATGAGGGCGTCGACGAGGGCATGTACGCAAGTGAAGATACTCCGTGCTCTTTGGAATTTGTTGTGGCACACGGGCTTGGTCTTGAATGTTGTCTGGGTTGATACTGCGCGCATGCCTGCTGATGTTGTGTCCCGTTTGCCAGACCTGACGCCAGCAAGCATCACCAAGGCAAAAATTGAGGCGGCACATAAGTGGGGTACATTGTGCGGAGAGCTGCACCTCGTGCGAAGTTTTGGATCGGTCCGACTGTAGCGGGGGGGGGGGGGTTTCCTCGCATGAGCGATGGCTGGAGTGCCCTCTTTTTTTTGCTGTAGCAGGCCCCTGCAACATGTCTGAGTGGGGCGACCGACATGAGGAGGAGTCCCATGACGAGGGGAAAGTGGGGTCGAAACGCCCACGAGGATCTCGGGGCCCGGAGGGCAAGCTGGCGCCGAAGGCGCGCACGCTGAGGCGGAGAGCTGAGAGAGCGGAAGGGCACCTCCATGCAGAACAACCCAGATACCGCCTGGGAGGGATGACCGAGCAATCCTTCGAGTTAGTGCTGTGCCGGCCAGTACCAGAACGTGACCTCCACAACGCCTGGCAGACCTTCTGTGGATGGATCACGCGACGCACCAGGGCGCAGTATGCCATGGCACGGGTCGAGCCTGCTGAGAAGAGTAAGGACCAGACCCAACGCCACCTTTACCTCGACCGCCACGAGCTGCGACTGGCACCAGGAGTCAGGCTGCCGATGTCCTTCACCCACCATGCCACTGCAGTGCCAGTGAAGGAGCAAGCATCAGTGTTGGCTTTGTGTACTGTGTATGTGTGAGCTGTACCTGTCAGGAGGTTAGGGGGGAATCTTGAAGCCAGGGAGATTAGGTCACAGCCTCGAGCTTTCTTGCAGATGTTCCATGCATGAGTACGGGTTGCGTGCAAACCACAAGCAAACGGCAGGCTGCTGCCCAAGCTTCTCGGTTTCTTGTAGTGGTATGTCCCTCCTTGTGTGGGCTCCAGGCCGTTCTTTGCGGGGGCCTACAGCCATGACAGATGGGCCAACTCGGGATCTCCCACCCCGGTGAAAGTCGTACACTCTTTGGTCACGGTTATGGCGCGATGTGCGGGGCCATGGAAGCACCAACGCCATAGTAAGTTCAGCGTGGCACGTGGACTGTTCGTAAAAGAAAATCGCCGGCTCAGACTTTTTTGGGCCATCCATTTTCGTCGATGCGGCGTGGGACAAGTTTGGATATCGGGTAGGGGGAGTAGTGCCGAAGCACGGTGTATGGTCCTGGGCGGTGCAGAGCCCAGTCCACAATCAATAGCAGGCAAAGCTGCAAGGTGTGGCATGGGCAGATCGCCTGGCTTGCCGCTTTGGATGGCGCGCAGTAACTATTTTTACTGACAACACGGCGGCCGGTTACTAAGCAGTGGGCCTTAGGGCTAAGACGTGGCTCAAGCGCCAAATGCGGGTGCTCCGAGCCGTGGTTTGACGCTTGGCGGTGTCGGGTGTGGTTGTGCGGTTTGTTTGGGTCCCGTCCGCCCTACAACAGGCGGACCCACTGAGTCGGTTGTTTTCAAGCCACAATGGGAGTGCGAGTGCGGCAGAGATCGAAGCATGGTGCATCCATGAATGCCTTGTCTCTGTCCCAGCGGCATGCTCTATCTTTGGGGTGGTGCTTGTCTGACAAAGAAGCCGCCCAATGAGGTCTGCATGCGATGGACCAGCTGGGGGGGGGTGTCAACTAGACAGGGACCGTCCCTGCCCACATGTGCAGAGGTCTTACCCTTCATGGTGTGTGGCAAGCGGGCACGTAGCCGCGCGAGGGGGTACGGTGGTGGCCGCCCACACTGCCGATCGGCACAAGCAGTGGCCCGTAGCAAGGCGCTTGCACAGCATCGTTTGCGAGACGTGTGGTCTCGGCGTCTTGCGAGGTGTCCCGTGCGCCGGGTGATCCTCGGCCACCAAGCCCAGTTGATTTTCGCGCAACGGTGTGCGGAGCAGGAGGCACCGGCCCTCCTCCAGGCAGCGGCGGTCGACTTGGCCACCCGCCTTCAGTCCAACCCCGAGCAGGCGGTGCGGAGGAATGGCAACCCCGACGTCAAGATCCCGGACAAGCGGCACCACTGCCGCCATCGTTGGCGGATCCTTGTGGAGGGGGCGGGGGGAGGGGTGGTTTACCTGTCCCTGTCGACTCGCCACGGGGAAGGAGGCGTGGGCCTCCCTTATGTTTGGGTGCAAGGAATGCTAGCATTGGTTTGGCAGGTTGCCGGGTTTTTCAGGGCCCGAAGACGGGCTGGGGATTGCAGCGTGGATCTTGTTGCCCCACAACCGTATCCCGAAGATTATTCCCGCTTAATCGGGGATATATGCCTGCCGCCTTGTGGAGCTCTCTTTTTAAGGGCAGTATGGGTGTTGAGGGTCTAACCCGCAGGGAGTCCTGCCTACGGGCCTACCGCACGGTGACCCGAGAAAGTCTTGCGTGCCCGGTTTTCGGCGCCGGCCATGTGCATGGTGCCCCTTGTAGAGTGCCGAGAGCAAGAAGGCCGTTGGACCAGGTTGTTCCTAGCGACCTCTCCGGGAACCTCGCCCTGTTTGTGCGGTGCTTGCGCTGAGTCGTGTACACCCGGCCTTCCCCCCCCCCCGTACCGATCCCCACTCTTTCCAACCCCCCCCCCCCCCCTACAGTCACGGAGCCTAGTGGGTAGGAGTGGGGGAGGGTAGAAGGGTAAACAACAGCGGTCTGCCTGCCCACAGTCCTGGCCAGTTTGTCCCCCAAACTGGTTTACCACCTCGACCCCCCCACAGCTCTCTTCTAGAGGCTTTCGAAAATTTATTGCCGCCCGCCCGCCCACCCAGGGGTACGTTAGTGTGCAGAAGAGCCTATTTGCTACAGCCAATTAGGCTTAGTGTGCATGCATCATCATGATCTAGCTATTGTTTCCGTTGCCTGCAATTATGACAACACTAAGAGTCCGGAGTCATGGCAACCCCATGGCCGCCCATGCGCGAGTGGAGGGTTACAGCAAGTTATTGCAGAGTGTCCAAGTTTGCCTGAGTAGTGCCATCATATGTTACTGTTGCCCGAACGGGCATTACCCTAAGCCGCAGAAGCACTGTCGTCCTGTGTTTCGCGGCCCAGAGCGGTCTGCCTGTCCAGAGTCTTGGTGCTTGTGTGCCTTTGTAAACTAAGAATAGCCGCGATGGGCCCGCATGTGTGCACCCCACCTATGTGTGGGGGTAACAGCCACTTCAACGTTGGCATAGCTATTTTATCAAGAGGAAGAAACATATATCCAAAATATGTGCATACACACAACCATGAGAACCCACAGAGATGTTACATGGGGTACAAAACAAAACTCAATACATGCATGCATGCATGTGTGTGTGTATGTGTGTGTACCCCAGAGTTTGCGCCCCAGAGTCTTTGTCTTTATGCATTGTAGCTACACTGTGTACGCCTCGCGCAGCGGATAGTATACTCCGCCTCCACCACGGGGCTAATCCAATTGGACTTTGACATAACTCCCCACTTCAAGAGCTCCAAGAAACTCGTGAGCTCTCTGTGTGAGCCGGTAGTGGGTGTTTTTTGTGCGGGACCACAATGTTGTACTTTTTTTTGATTGGTGTGAGTGTGTTTTATTGTGTGGTAAGTGCATGTACTTCCTTACATGTGGGTGGTGCCATGCGGTTACCGCTCGTGTACATGGGTGCAAAATGAGAAACGCTGGCATCGTCTGCTCACTGCCGTAGCACTTGTGATGTCCTTTGTTGGTTGAGTCTCAGTTCTTTGTTTCTAACTCTCTGCATGCCCTACCATGTCTTCGTGCTCTCACAAATGGAGCGTGGTTCTTCCTTCTTGCGTGGTGGTCCCACTCGTTTTTGGTTTTGTTTATTATGGTACCATCCCGGGTGCGTATGTGGGATCATTTTATGCTTATTTTATGTATGCACCCCGCAATGGCACATGGCGAATTGAACCTTGGTGCAGTGACTAACCCCTCAAGGAAGTCAGCGATGTCAGTGAGACGTCACACCAAGGTGCTCGCTGATGGAGAGGGATAACTTGAGTGAACTCAGGTTGGAGTGAGTCCAGAGCACCATTCGTCTACATTTTCACTGGTTCCTGTGAATGCTTGAATCAATGCATTTTTTGGGATTTAAGACTAATTACTGCATTCCCTGTACCCCAGAGTTTGCGCCGCAGAGTTTTTGTCTTTATGCATTGTTGCTGCACTCTGTGTGGGTGGGTGTGTATTTGTGTGTGCAACCCAATGCCACAATGTGTACATGATCACAGAATCGGGTCGAACCCCAACAGCTTGGTTTTTTTGTCAAGCCTACATTGTAGTCTTCCCACTTTGATGATGCACGTTGCGGGGTGCTACTAGGAGTGTGACGTATTCTTGGTTGTTTGTTTCAGCAAAACAAAACAACGTGTGCTAGGATATGAGTGGATGTTGCCAACAAAAAAAAGGAGGCACAATCCGAGGTGAGCGAGGGAATTATTTGTGCATTGGTGCATTCAAGAGCTGAAGTATATTGATAATTTGGTTGATGAAGACTGAAATTTCTTCAAAAGTCTAATAGATGCACACATCCAATCAAGGGATTCGCCTATAGGCGAATCACAGGATTCACCCCATAATACCACTCATATGCACTATCACCATAGAATCTTTTAAAGATTTTTGGGTTCTCAGGCCCGTCAGGCCAAGTAAAGAGATCCATACAAAATGTCAGCCATCAGCATGGAGTCCCTCACCTTCAAAGACTTCGTCTCCAAGGGCCAGTTCGAGGTCTACAAGAGCACCCTCCCCACAAACCACTTGGCGAAGGCGGCATTGGAAATCATGCAGCGCATCAGAGACGCGGGGGTGGACCACGACAAATGGCTGCAGGACCTCAAGGTGGCCTCTGGTTGGGAAGAAGATCCGCTCCAACTCCTCCATGCCATTGCTGGCTATGAGAGCTGCCGTCGATGCACAGCTGAGGTCCAGCCAGGGGAGTTCAAGGCGAAAAAGGAGAGGGAGCTGGCGGTCAGCGACGAGATCAGGGCTCGCATCAAGTCGTTTTTGGAGTCGCAGTGGAGCACTTTTGAAAAGCTGTGCTCCAATGCCGAAATCGCGAAGGCGGGAATGGAGGTCGCACAGCTGGCAGCCAAGCACCGCCTGGCCATCCGAGAGTTTGCTGAGGGCATCCCGGAGACCCGAAAGCCATAAGACCCCGAATTCGTGCTCAAGGCAATGGGAGCACTGGCCCTCTTTGACAACTTCAAGTGGATCATCATCCGGGAAGGCCACTAACTGAACCTGGTATCGGCAGATGCATCAGATGGAGGGAAGCCAGACGCATCTGTAGACCCGGAGGAGCAGGAGATCTCAAAACAGATGGAAGCGCTCAAAGTGAGACTGGAGCACAAGCGGAGAGCAAAAATCGTGAGACCCCTGACCCCTGCAGCGCTGGACGAGTTTGTTGAGGCCCCGGGAAATGCAAAATGGATGCGTGAGACGACAGCTTCAGTGAAGAAATTCCTAGAGTCCAATGAGGAGGACAAAGGGGAGACGCTGGCAAAGGAGCTGTGGGAGGTGATGCTGGTCTCCAAGGACAACTACAAAGAGAAGTACCCCAGCGGAGGCCACATCGTGACTAGTGGCTCACACAAGGCCACCGGGAAGCAACCACAATCCCGGGTTACGGCGAGGTCTGCCAAGGAGTTGGAAAGATTGGGAGCACGCACATGGATTGAAGCGACCCCAAAAGGGAGATTCCGGTTCGCGGAGTTGCAGAACATCACCTACTATTGCACGGCGAGAGGCGACAACGCATGTGACGTGGCGAAGGCCCCCCCGGGGCCTTGTGGAGAATGTGGAGACAGCCACTGGATATGGGACTGCGAGAACTGACTTCCCCCGGAAGGGGGGGGAGGGGGGGGCATGGCGGAGGACGGCCCAAACAGGTTCTCTTGGCATGAAGGAGAAGTGGAGGGGGAGAGTGAAGATGACGACATCCCCAGGGAATGGCCGGCATACCGACGGGTATATGCCGCATTGTGTCGAGCCAAGGCGGACAGCAAGGATGGGGTCCTGGGAAGCAACTGGCAAGTCCTCGCAAACTCGTGTAGCACGACATCGCTGGGCACGTACAAGACGGGAATGCGACGACTCCGAAAGACACATATGGCCCGGCCGGAGTGGGGACCATACAAGGTCGTGGAGCAAGTCGTGTGTGATGCCATTCGAGAGGGAAAAGGCAGCAGCTCAGTCAAAACAATCCTCAATGCGGCGGCCATGGCATACACCATGGGGGTGGTCAGAGAGCCGGTCCCAAAACGGCTGTGGAAAGCATTCAAGGCAGCACAGCGACCAGAAGAGAAGTCAACACAGGAGTAGGGCAGGTTTGAGGCTCTGCAGATCATAGCACACCAAGCGGATTCAGAGCTGGAGTGGTGTGTGGTGGGACTCGCAGTACTTTCAACGCTGTTGGGCCTCAGAGTCGGCGAGGCGGCCAGCATCAGTTTCCACAGGTTGGGGGTTCTGGCAGGGACGGCGGAGTTCTATGACCGCAAAGTCCACAGGGCTTGGATTACCCGTACGGTTTCAGGAGTGGCCCTCAAATGGTTGCAGTTTCGCGCCTGGATTGCGCGACGGTGGTGGAACCTCGACAAGTTCCAGCGACTGGTCTCTGAGGACAAACTGCAGAATGTCATGGCAACCCTTTTGCGTGGATCCAAGTGGAAGGACCTCAGGTGGCATTTCGGCGACGCCTGGGCCCAGCGACCATGTACAAGGCTGGAGGCAAGATTCCCAGCATCAAGGCGTGGTTCAGGTGGAGGAGCACAAGGACGGCAATGGCCTACATCAACTGCCCGCACCCGGGGCGCATCCGGCACCCAAGTACAACTCCCCCCCTCCAGTTACCTCCAGGGGAGGCCATGGATTGCGGGAACAGCAACCAGGCGGTGTACAGAGTTCTGGGCCCCTGAGGCCTACGATATCCCTGAGGGGAACGCCCCACAGAGCGACTCCGGAGATTCCACGTGCTCTGGGTCATCCTCAGATGGCCCCTCACCTCGGAAGGCCGATGACAGGAGGGGCAAGAGGAGACACAGTGCGTGAGGAGGCGAATGGCCGGACGGCATGTGGGGCAGTGGGGGGGGGGCTGGGAAATCGAGACAGGTATCACCCGGCAACAAGGTGGGTAGGCAGCACAAGCCGCGAAGGATAAAATCTCTCATGGGAGTTGGAGGAGGGAGTACGGCAGGAGCGTGGGTCACATATAAGCGAGTGCGGGCATGTGCGTGGTCGGCTTTGAGACGGGTCGAGCGGGTCTCGGATATCCCGCGGAATGAGCTTTTCCGGGCCGCGCTTGCGGTGATCCTCGGAGCGCGGGAGCGCCTCAGAGATGTGGACGGTGGGCAGGCACACCTAGAAAAGATCCTACGCCACATGGAGGATCTGCATGAGCTCAACTGGGACTTGCTGGGTCAGGACTACGACGGGTATGATGGGGATGGCCCGTCGGGAGGTATCTCAGAAAGAATGATTGCTGCGGGCCTTGGAGAGAGGGGCAGCCTGGACATCCCTTTAGATGTGTGGAACGCGCACATCCCAACGCGCCTCATTTGGGACATGGGACCATGCTTGGATCCCAGGGAGCATATCAAAAGAGGTACCACGCCCAAGAGATGAGCGCCAAGGCGCGGGAGACCCTGGACAAGTTGCCATGGGACGAGGATCTACAGAAGGGGGGTGCCGCCTTCGTGTACCGGGGTGTCAGGTTCCTTACCGAAGAGGGGATCCTGCGATGGGTGGCGGCTAACGGCAACCGCATCCTAGTCAACGCCGCTTCTAGTGGGGATCGTCGCACTTGCACGTCCCTGAGAGTCGAGGAGGGCAAGCGCAGGCACTGGCACTTCTAGTGTCCTCACTGGACGTGACTCTCCGAGTTCGGCAGAGGCGCCTCAATTGGGGCGCCTTCCCCGCGGCGGGGTGACTTGCCGACATCCGGCCGGGGGTCCCCAGATGAGTTGGGGACCATGGTGTGGGGCCTGGAGGCAACGTCCTTTCGCCAAGAAAGGCGGATGTGGGATCAGGCAACCAAAGGCGATGGAGAAGGAGGCATACGAGCGAGAGCGGTGCAGGCATGACGCCCTAGCACCCGCTAGAGGTATCGATCAGCCATCGGTCAACCGGCGGCTGTCGAGGCGCGGGAGAGCCCGGATCTAGGAATGGCTGAAGTCCTAGCAGTGTGCCTCTCAGAAAAGTCCGAGGAAGGCCAGTCAGCGTCGGGGATGCGGACAATTTTCTCCGCAGTCCGCGCCCTTGAAGACATGTGCATCGTCCCGCCCCTTGTCGGTGCCATCCACGGGGGGGGGGGGGGGGGTGCCAATCCATGGGCGCAGGACTATGCGACCCCCGAGATGCTCCGCCATCTGTGGCAGCGGGCGGCCTAGGAGAGGGACCACACGTCCGTGGCCCTTGTTATCCCGTCCTGGATCTGCTTTTGGAGGGTCGGTGAGTCGGCGTTAGTCCGCCCCTTCGACCTACTTGGGGCGGGAGGGGTGTCCTTCTATCGCATGAAGTCGGGCGGCCCCAGGGGCTGGCATAGGAGAGCGCTCTTCAAGTTTGGCATGTCCTGGGCTGGTTACCTGTCGAAGTTCAGCGAGCGACAGGGCCTCCCCGTCGACGAACCCATCTTCAGCGGGGGGGGGAGGTGGTCCTTGAGGACGGCCTCACCACGCTCCTCCGCGGATCCCGGTGGAGCGATTATGCATGGCACAGCCTCAGGAGAAGGGGGCGCGGCCTCCTGTTGGAACCAAAAGCCATGATTGCCCTATTTTAAATGGTGGGGGGGTTGGGCTTCTACTGGGGTTGCCATGCGCTACGCGACAGCTTTCCTTGATCATGAAGTGTTGGCGTCGTTGGCCTTGCCATGCCCTGGATCAGAAGTCGGGGAGCCTCAGGTGGTCAATTGCGTATCTCTTTTGGGTTTTGCTATGTTTGGGGCGGACTTGGTGGAAGAGTCCCTGGGTTACGTGGGGTCTGTCCTTGGTCGTGCTCTCTCACACCCGGCGCTGTGGCTGTTGAGCCGCCTGCGACGGTAGTGGGCAGCGGCGGCGGCGGCGCTCGTGGCCATGAATCGGACAATTCTTCTGCAAGCTCCGAGGGATCCAGCTCCTGCGTGTCATCCGACTGCGATGCCAGGATCATCGAGTGCCCGGTTGGGAAGGGGGTTACAGCGGGCCCAACCTTAAGGATCGGCACTGAGGAGCGACCAGTGGGGTCAAGCCAAGGTGGGGGGGCATGGCGGCGCAAACGCAAGCGGCAGGCCCCCCCGCCAACCACCCGGGGGCGACCCGGCAGGCGCAGGGTTAGGGCTGTGGGTGTCCCCAGTGATCCTGAAGGGGGGGGGCAGGCTGGCTCGCAGGTGGAAGTGGAGGCTGTCTGCTCCGGAATCCCCCCAACACCCCAGCGCTGTGTTCTTAGGCCCCGTTGTGCGCAAGTTGCGCTCGGGGCGGGACCACCGCCTAAACGACGTGCCCGTGGCGATGAGAAGCCGCGCCAGGGTACCGTCCAGAAGGCCACGGGCCTTTCAGCGAAATTCCAAGGACGGCATAGGCAGTCGTGATCCCTTGCTTTCCCCTCTTACGTGTTCTTCCTCTTCTGCACATCGAAATCCGGACTCCCCCCTGCCCTTTCCCCCTTCTCCAAGTCTTTGCTGTGGTTAGGCTGCCGTTTGGGTGGAAATTTTCGCCCGTTTTTTGCCAGTGTATTTTGGGTGATTTGGTGCGGCCCCTGGTGACTCCCCACATGGCGTTGTTGCATTACCTCGACAACTTTTTTTTGGTGGGCAGTGACCCCGCGGAGATGCGGGAAGTGACCGACCGGGTGTGGCCACCCGGCCGGTTCCGAAAACGGAACGCTGCGCGCATCTCTGGGGGGAGGCGAAAACTCCCAAACCGCGTTGGTTAGATCCACGTGGGTGCAAAAAAGACGTCGGGATCTGGGTGTGGTCGCCAGCTTCTGTGCTAGTCCCTCCCAAGAAGGCAGATAGAAAGTAGGTGGGTCACCGATCCGCTCGCTCATTCCCAAGCAGGACACGATGAGATTGACCTTCTTGCTACTTTTGGGTATGATGAACGGAAAGTAGGACGGCGGTAATGGGGTCTCGCTAATCACTCCGGAATTCATCAGAGTGGACGCCATCTCCGCCACCAATCCGGAACCTCCATTGGGGTGGGCCTCAACATTATAATTAAGGGCACCTCGCAAAAAGCACTCGGGGACCAACTCCCTCCAGAGGCCTTGGAGAATAACGTAGAAGCCCATCTTACCCAAACCCTTCGCAGCTAGGGTCGGGTCAGTGCGCGTCAACTGGGGAATTGGGGAAGTGGCTAAGTGCGGTGACCCCTCCCACACATCCTCCCGTAGTTCAACAAAACTGTGCAAGAGAACGGGTATTGCCTCCTCCACCTTGAAATCCTCCGTAGTGATAAAAATCCGGTCCAGAACAATATGGGACCTCTGAAACAGGAGCTCCACAGGGCAAGACAATTTACGGGCGATCCACGGCAGAGATGGCGCCAGGACCTCCATGACCTGCACAAACAATGGCATCTCCTCCCTTACAGCCCGAGGCGGCAAGGGTGAGGGTGAGGGAGGCTCCGCTGGGGGCCTGGAGGGCAGTCCCGGTGGCAGCCCTACAGGCGGCATCGTTTATTGTCAGGCAGAAGTCCACACTCCACCCTGTCCAGAAAATACTTTTCCTGGGTAGGTGCTTGGACCAAGGGATTCGCCTATAGGCGAATCACAGGATTCACCCCATAATGCCACTCATATGCACTATCACTATAGAATCTTTTAAAGATTTTTGGGTTCTCAGGCCCGTCAGGCCAAGTAAAGAGATCCAGACCAAATGTCAGCCATCAGCATGGAGTCCCTCACCTTCAAAGATTTCGTCTCCAAGGGCCAGTTCGAGGTCTACAAGAGCACCCTCCCCGCAGACCACTTGGCGAGGGCGGCAGTGGAAATCATGCAGCGCATCAGAGATGCGGGGGTGGAGCATGACAAATGGCTGCAGGACCTCAAGGTGGCCTCTCGTTGGGACGAAGATCCACTCAAACTCCTCCACGCCATTGCTGGCTATGAGAGCTGCTGTCGATGCACAATTGAGGTCTAGCCAGGGGAGTTCAAGGCGAAAAAGGAGAGGGAGCTGGCGGTCAGCGACGAGATCAGGGCTCGCATCAAGTCGTTTTTGGAGTCGCAGTGGAGCACTTTTGTGAAGCTCTGCTCCAGTGCCGAAATCGCGAAGGCGGGAATGGAGGTCGCACAGCTGGCAGCCAAGCACCGCCTAACCATCCGAGAGTTTGCTGAGGACATCCCGGAGACCCGAAAGCCAGAAGACCCCGAATTCGTGCTAAAGGCAATGGGAGCGCTGGCCCTCTTCGACAACTTCAAGTGGATCATCATCCGGGAAGGCCACAAGCTTAATCTGGTAACGGCAGATGCATCGGATGTGGGAAAACCAAACGCATCTGTAGACCCGGAGGAGCAGGAGATCTCAAAACAGATGGACGCACTCAAAGTGAGACTCGAGCACAAGCGGAGAGCAAAAATCGTGAGACCCCTGACCCCTGCAGCGCTGGACGAGTTTGTTGATGCCCCGGGAAATGCCAAATGGATGCGTGAGACGACAGCTTCACTGAAGAAATTCCTGGAGTCCAATGAGGAGGAAAAAGGGGAGATGCTGGCAAAGAAGCTGTGGGAGGTGATGCTGGTCTCCAAGGACAACTATAAAGAGAAGTACCCTAGCGGGGGCCACAGTGTGACTGGTGGCTCACATAAGGGCACCGGGAAGCAACCACAATCCCGGGTTACGGCGAGGTCTACCAAAGAGTTGGAAAGACTGGGAGCACGCACATGGATTGAAGCGACCCAAAGAGATTCAGGTTCGCGGAGTTGGAGAACATCACCTACTACTGCACTGCGAGGGGCGACAACGCATATGAAGTGGCGAAGGGCCCCCCGGGGCCTTGTGGAGAATGTGGAGACAGCCACTGGATATGGGACTCTTCCCCCGGAAGGGGGGGGAGGGGGGGGCATGGCGGAGGACAGCCCAAACAGGTTCCTTTGGCATGAAGGAGAAGTGCAGGGGGAGAGCGAAGACGACGACATCCCCAGGGAATGGCCGGCATACCGACGGGTATATGCCGCATTGTGTCGAGCCTAGGCGGACAGCAAGGATGGGGTCCTGGAAAGCAACTGGCAAGTCCTCGCAAACTCCTGTAGCACGACATCGCTGGGCACGTACAAGACAGGAATGCGACGACTCCGACAGACGCATATGGCCCGGCCGGAGTGGGGACCATACAAGGTCGTGGAGCAAGTCGTGTGTGATGCCATTCGAGAGGGAAAAGGCAGCAGTTCGGTCAAAACAATCCTCAATGCGGCGGCCATGGCATACACCATGGAGGTGGTTAGCGAGCCGGTCCCAAAACGACTGTGGAAGGCATTCAAGGCAGCGCAGCGGCTGGAAGAGAAGTCAACACAGGAGTGGGGCAGTTTTGAGGCACTGCAGATCATGGCACACCAAGCGGATTCAGAGCTGGAGTGGTGTGTGGTGGGACTCGCGATACTTTCAACGCTGCTGGGCCTCAGAGTCGGCGAGGCGGCCAGCATCAGCTTCCACAGGCTGGGGGTTCTGGCAGGGACGGCGGAGTTCTATGACCGCAAAGTCCACAGGGCTTGGATTACCCGTACGGTTTCAGGAGTGGCCCTCAAATGGTTGCACTTCTGCGCCTGGATTGCAGAAAGATGCTGGAACCTCGACAAGTTCCAGCGACTGGTCTCTGAGGACAAACTGCAGCGTGTCATGGCGACCCTTTTGCGTGGATCCAAGTGGAAGGACCTCAGGTGGCATGCATGGAGGCGCCTGGGCCCAGCGACCATGTACAAGGCTCGAGGCAAGATCCCCAGCATCAAGGCGTGGTTTAGGTGGAGGAGCACAAGAACGGCAATGGCCTACATCAACTGCCCGCACCCAGGGCGCATCCGGCACCCATTCACAACGCCTACCCCCCCCAGTTACCTCCAGGGGAGGCCATGGATTGCGGGAACGGCAACCAGACGGTGTATGGAGTTCTGGGCCCCTGAGGCCTACGATATCCCTGAGGGGAGCACCCCAGAGAGCGACTCTGGAGATTCCACGTGCTCTGGATCATCCTCGGATAGCCCCTCACCTCGGAAGGCCGATGGCAGGAGGGGAAAGAGGAGACGCAGTGCGTGAGGAGGCGAATGGCCGGACGGCCTGTCGGGTAGGGGGGGGGGACGTAAATCGAGACGGGCGTCACCCGACAACGAGGTGGGCAGGCAGCACAAGCCACGTAGGTTAAAGTGCCTCATGGGAGTTGGAGGAGGAAGTACTGCAGGAGCGTGGGTCACATATAGGCGGGCGCGGGCGTGTGCGTGGTCGGCTTCGAGACGGATCGAGCGGGTCTCGAATATCCCGCGAAATGAGCTTTTTCGGGCCGCGCTTGCGGTACTCCTCCGAGCGCGGGAGCGCCTCAGAGATGTGGACGGTGGGCAGGCTCACCTGGACACGATCCTGCGCCACATGGGGGATCTGCATGAGCTCAACTGGGACCTGCTGGGTCAGGACTACGACGGATATGACAGGGATGGCCCGTCGGGAGGTATCTCAGAAAGAATGATTGCTGCGGGCCTTGGAGAGAAGGGTAGCCTGGACATCCCTTTAGATGTGTGGAAGGCGAACATCCCAACGCGCCTCATTTGGGATATACAGAGTTGGAAGTCGGGGCACGATTGTGGAGGATTCGATGTATGGCATCCGTCGTTGCACACTTGACGCATGATTGGAGTGCTGGTGGACGATGGACGATGCAAGGACCCCACGTGTTTGGGTGCCATTGAGTGGGAGGACCTCACGGACAATGTGTCGGCTTTCGTTAAGCCCAAAAATGATGTGAAGTGCTCCTTCATCATTGACATGCGAAATCTGAACGACTGCTCGAAGGTGCCGCTGTGCAAGGTCAGGCTTCCATCTATTCACACGGTCTTTCAGACCATCCAACGGGAGATACACCGTGGAGCACCATTGTGGGGCATTACCTTGGACATATCCAACTTCTATTGGAGCCTGCAAATCCCAGCTCAACATAGGGGACTTTTTCGCATACAAGGGGCGCACTTCCACTGCCTCCCGTTTGGGTGGAAGTTTTCCCCGGTACTGGCACAGGACACATTGGCAGCCTGTTGAAGGAGTTCTTTGACAACCACGTGGAGGGGATCGATGTCTACCGTTTCCATTATTTGGATGATGTGCTGATCTTGTCACGTGACAGGGAGTGCATGAAAAGCCTGGGCCATCGGCTGGCGTGTTTCTTGACGGCAAAGGGCCTGCACATCTCCATAAAATCCTGCCTCGAGCCACATCAGAATGTCCTGTGGCTGGGGAAGATGTTCGACCTGGCCAAAGGGGAGGTGCGGAACACAGACAAAATGCTCACAAAGTGCTTGGGGATTGTCATAAAAACGGGTTGCTCGCCTGTGTCTCCAAAGGTGGCGGAACGGGTCACGGGAAAAATGCAATGGGCATTTGGACCACGAAAAGGGGTCACCTTGTTTCTGCAGGGGTGGCACAGGTTCCGTTGGGGACATCATCGGTTTCAGCACCGCCGGAGCCCGGCCCTGATATCGGCACTGTTCGATGCGCTGGCGATATTGTACGTGCCAGCCACGGTTGACCCAGGGCCTGGGCATTTTGGCTTTGCGCCGTTCCTGGCAGTGGATGCAGCAGAGACTGCTGGTGGCTACTGCCTGGGTATCTCTGGACGCAATGGAGTCATGCGAACGCGAAAGATCCCGGCGCAGAACCAGCAACAGGCGGAGCTCAGTGGTGTCCTACATGCCTGTAGGTTTGCGGTGACCCAGAAGTGGCAGAGGGTCTCATTATTTGTGGACAATACAGCCGCCTGCTACAGTGCAACCAATATGAGGGCGTCGACCAAGGCATGTACGCAAGTGAAGATACTCCGTGCTCTTTGGAATTTGTTTTGGCACACGGGCTTGGTCTTGAATGTTGTTTGGGTTGATACTGCGCGCATGCCTGCTGATGTTGTGTCCCGTTTGCCAGACCTGACGCCAGCAAGCATCACCAAGGCAAAAATTGAGGCGGCACATAAGTGGGGTACATTGTGCGGAGAGCTGCACCTCGTGCGAAGTTTTGGATCGGTCCGACTGTAGCGGGGGGGGGGTGGGTTTTCCTCGCATGAGCGATGGCTGGAGTGCCCCCTTTTTTTTGCTGTAGCAGGCCCCTGCAACATGTCTGAGTGGGGCGACCGACATGAGGAGGAGTCCCATGACGAGGGGAAAGTGGGGTCGAAACGCCCACGAGGATCTTGGGGCCCGGAGGGCAAGCTGGCGCCGAAGGCGCGCACGCTGAGGCGGAGAGCTGAGAGAGCGGAAGGGCACCTCCATGCAGAACAACCCAGATACCGCCTGGGAGGGATGACCGAGCAATCCTTCGAGTTAGTGCCGTGCCGGCCAGTACCAGAACGTGACCTCCACAACGCCTGGCAGACCTTCTGTGGATGGATCACGCGACGCACCAGGGCGCAGTATGCCATGGCACGGGTGGAGCCTGCTGAGAAGAGTAAGGACCAGACCCAACGCCACCTTTACCTCGACCGCCACGAGCTGCGACTAGCACCAGGAGTCAGGCTGACGATGTCCTTCACCCACCATGCCACTGCAGTGCCAGTGAAGGAGCAAGCATCAGTGTTGGCTTTGTGTACTGTGTATGTGTGAGCTGTACCTGTCAGGAGGTTAGGGGGGAATCTTGAAGCCAGGGAGATTAGGTCACAGCCTCGAGCTTTCTTGCAGATGTTCCATGCATGAGTACGGGTTGCGTGCAAACCACGAGCAAACGGACGGCTGCTGCCCAAGCTTCTTGGTTTCTTGTAGTGGTATGTCCCTCCTTGCGTGGGCTCCAGGCCGTTCTTTGCGGGGGCCTACTGCCATGACAGATGGGCCAACTCGGGATCTCCCACCCCGGTGAAAGTCGTACACTCTTTGGTCACGGTTATGGCGCGATGTGCGGGGCCATGGAAGCACCAACGCCATAGTAAGTTCAGCGTGGCACGGGGACTGTTCGTAAAAGAAATAGCCGGCTCGGACTTTTTTGGGCCATCCATTTTCGTCGATGCGGCGTGGGACAAGTTTGGATATCGGGTAGGGGGAGTAGTGCCGAAGCAGGGTGTACGGTCCTGGGCGGTGCAGAGCCCAGTCCACAATCAATAGGAGGCAAAGCTGCAAGGTGTGGCATGGGCAGATCGCCTGGCTTGCCGCTTTGGATGGCGCGCAGTAACTATTTTTACTGACAACACGGCGGCTGGTTACTAAGCAGTGGGCCTTAGGGCTAAGACGTGGCTCAAGCGCCAAATGCGGGTGCTCCGAGCCCTGGTTTGACGCTTGGCGGTGTCGGGTGTGGTTGTGCGGTTTGTTTGGGTCCCGTCCGCCCTACAACAGGCGGACCCACTGAGTCGGTTGTTTTCAAGCCACAATGGGAGTGCGAGTGCGGCAGAGATCGAAGCATGGTGCATCCATGAATGCCTTGTCTCTGTCCCAGCGGCATGCTCTATCTTTGGGGTGGTGCTTGTCTGACAAAGAAGCCGCCCAATGAGGTCTGCATGCGATGGACCAGCTTGGGGGGCGTGTCAACTAGACAGGGACTGTCCGTGCCCACATGTGCAGAGGTCTTACCCTTCATGGTGTGTGGCAAGCGGGCACGTAGCCGCGCGAGGGGGTACGGTGGTGGCCGCCCACACTGCCGATCGGCACAAGCAGTGGCCCGTAGCAAGGCGCTTGCACAGCAGCGTTTGCGAGACGTGTGGTCTCGGCGTCTTGCGAGGTGTCCCGTGCGCCGGGTGATCCTCGGCCACCAAGCCCAGTTGATTTTGGCGCAACGGTGTGCGGAGCAGGAGGCACCGGCCCTCCTCCAGGCAGCGGCGGTCGACTTGGCCACCCGCCTTCAGTCCAACCCCGAGCAGGCGGTGCGGAGGAATGGCAACCCCGACGTCAAGATCCCGGACAAGCGGCACCACTGCCGCCATCGTTGGCGGATCCTTGTGGAGGGGGCGGGGGGAGGGGTGGTTTACCTGTCCGTGTCGACTCGCCACGGGGAAGGAGGCGTGGGCCTCCCTTATGTTTGGGTGCAAGGAATGCTAGCATTGGTTTGGCAGGACGCCGGGTTTTTGAGGGCCCGAAGACGGGCTGGGGATTGCAGCGTGGATCTTGCTGCCCCACAACCGTATCCCGAAGATCATTCCCGCTTAATCGGGGATATATGCCTGCCGCCTTGTGGAGCTCTCTTTTCGAGGGCAGTATGGGTGTTGAGGGTCTAACCCGCAGGGAGTCGTGCCTACGGGCCTACCGCACGGTGACCCGAGAAAGTCTTGCGTGCCAGGTTTTCGGCGCCGGCCATGTGCATGGTGCCCCTTGTACAGTGCCGAGAGCAAGAAGGCCGTTGGACCAGGTTGTTCCCAGCGACCTCTCCAGGAACCTCGCCCTGTTTGTGCAGTGCTTGCGCTGAGTCGTGTACACCCGGCCTTCCCCCCCCCCCCCCGTACCGATCCCCACTCTTTCCAACCCCCCCCCCCCCTACAGTCACGGAGCCTAGTGGGTAGGAGTGGGGGAGGGTGGAAGGGTAAACAACAGCGGTCTGCCTGCCCACAGTCCTGGCCAGTTTGTCCCCCAAACTGGTTTACCACCTCGACCCCCCCACAGCTCTCTTCTACAGGCTTTCGAAAATTTATTGCCGCCCGCCCGCCCACCCAGGGGTACGTTAGTGTGCAGAAGAGCCTATTTGCTACAGCCAATTAGGCTTAGTGTGCATGCATCATCATGATCTAGCTATTGTTTCCGTTGCCTGCAATTATGACAACACTAAGAGTCCGGAGTCATGGCAACCCCATGGCCGCCCATGCGCGAGTGGAGGGTTACAGCAAGTTATTGCAGAGTGTCCAAGTTTGCCTGAGTAGTGCCATCATATGTTACTGTTGCCCGAACGGGCATTACCCTAAGCCGCAGAAGCACTGTCGTCCTGTGTTTCGCAGCCCAGAGCGGTCTGCCTGTCCAGAGTCTTGGTGCTTGTGTGCCTTTGTAAACTAAGAATAGCCGCGATGGGCCCGCATGTGTGCACCCCACCTATGTGTGGGGGTAACAGCCACTTCAACGTTGGCATAGCCATTTTATCAAGAGGAAGAAACATATATCCAAAATATGTGCATACACACAACCATGAGAACCCACAGAGATGTTACATGGGGTACAAAACAAAACTCAATACATGCATGCATGCATGTGTGTGTGTATGTGTGTGTACCCCAGAGTTTGCGCCCCAGAGTCTTTGTCTTTATGCATTGTAGCTACACTGTGTACGCCTCGCGCAGCGGATAGTATACTCCGCCTCCACCACGGGGCTAATCCAATTGGACTTTGACATAACTCCCCACTTCAAGAGCTCCAAGAAACTCGTGAGCTCTCTGTGTGAGCCGGTAGTGGGTGTTTTTTGTGCGGGACCACAATGTTGTACTTTTTTTTGATTGGTGTGAGTGTGTTTTATTGTGTGGTAAGTGCATGTACTTTCTTACATGTGGGTGGTGCCATGCGGTTACCGCTCGTGTACATGGGTGCAAAATGAGAAACGCTGGCATCGTCTGCTCACTGCCGTAGCACTTGTGATGTCCTTTGTTGGTTGAGTCTCAGTTCTTTGTTTCTAATTCTCTGCATGCCCTACCATGTCTTCGTGCTCTCACAAATGGAGCGTGGTTCTTCCTTCTTGCGTGGTGGTCCCACTCGTTTTTGGTTTTGTTTATTATGGTACCATCCCGGGTGCGTATGTGGGATCATTTTATGCTTATTTTATGTATGCACCCCGCAATGGCACATGGCGAATTGAACCTTGGTGCAGTGACTAACCCCTCAAGGAAGTCAGCGATGTCAGTGAGACGTCACACCAAGGTGCTCGCTGATGGAGAGGGATAACTTGAGTGAACTCAGGTTGGAGTGAGTCCAGAGCACCATTCGTCTACATTTTCACTGGTTCATGTGAATGCTTGAATCAATGCATTTTTTGGGATTTAAGACTAATTACTGCATTCCCTGTACCCCAGAGTTTGCGCCGCAGAGTTTTTGTCTTTATGCATTGTTGCTGCACTCTGTGTGGGTGGGTGTGTATTTGTGTGTGCAACCCAATGCCAAAATGTGTACATGATCACAGAATCGGGTCGAACCCCAATAGCTTGGTTTTTTTGTCAAGCCTACATTGTAGTCTTCCCACTTTGATGATGCACGTTGCGGGGTGCTACTAGGAGTGTGACGTATTCTTGGTTGTTTGTTTCAGCAAAACAAAACAACGTGTGCTAGGATATGAGTGGATGTTGCCAACAAAAAAAAGGAGGCACAATCCGAGATGAGCGAGGGAATTATTTGTGCATTGGTGCATTCAAGAGCTGAAGTATATTGATAATTTGGTTGATGAAGACTAAAATTTCTTCAAAAGTCTAATAGATGCACACATCCAATCAAGGGATTCGCCTATAGGCGAATCACAGGATTCACCCCATAATACCACTCATATGCACTATCACCATAGAATCTTTTAAAGATTTTTGGGTTCTCAGGCCCGTCAGGCCAAGTAAAGAGATCCATACAAAATGTCAGCCATCAGCATGGAGTCCCTCACCTTCAAAGACTTCGTCTCCAAGGGCCAGTTCGAGGTCTACAAGAGCACCCTCCCCACAAACCACTTGGCGAAGGCGGCAGTGGAAATCATGCAGCGCATCAGAGACGCGGGGGTGGACCACGACAAATGGCTGCAGGACCTCAAGGTGGCCTCTGGTTGGGAAGAAGATCCGCTCCAACTCCTCCATGCCATTGCTGGCTATGAGAGCTGCCGTCGATGCACAGTTGAGGTCCAGCCAGGGGAGTTCAAGGCGAAAAAGGAGAGGGAGCTGGCGGTCAGCGACGAGATCAGGGCTCGCATCAAGTCGTTTTTGGAGTCGCAGTGGAGCACTTTTGAAAAGCTGTGCTCCAATGCCGAAATCGCGAAGGCGGGAATGGAGGTCGCACAGCTGGCAGCCAAGCACCGCCTGGCCATCCGAGAGTTTGCTGAGGGCATCCCGGAGACCCGAAAGCCATAAGACCCCGAATTCGTGCTCAAGGCAATGGGAGCACTGTCCCTCTTTGACAACTTCAAGTGGATCATCATCCGGGAAGGCCACAAACTGAACCTGGTATCGGCAGATGCATCAGATGGAGGGAAGCCAGACGCATCTGTAGACCCGGAGGAGCAGGAGATCTCAAAACAGATGGAAGCGCTCAAAGTGACACTGGAGCACAAGTGGAGAGCAAAAATCGTGAGACCCCTGACCCCTGCAGCGCTGGACGAGTTTGTTGAGGCCCCGGGAAATGCAAAATGGATGCGTGAGACGACAGCTTCAGTGAAGAAATTCCTAGAGTCCAATGAGGAGGACAAAGGGGAGACGCTGGCAAAGGAGCTGTGGGAGGTGATGCTGGTCTCCAAGGACAACTACAAAGAGAAGTACCCCAGCGGAGGCCACAGCGTGACTAGTGGCTCACACAAGGGCACCGGGAAGCAACCACAATCCCGGGTTACGGCGAGGTCTGCCAAGGAGTTGGACAGATTGGGAGCCCGCACATGGATGCACATGGATTGAAGCGACCCCAAAAGGGAGATTCCGGTTCGCGGAGTTGCAGAACATCACCTACTACTGCACGGCGAGAGGCGACAACGCATGTGACGTGGCGAAGGCCCCCCCGGGGCCTTGTGGAGAATGTGGAGACAGCCACTGGATATGGGACTGCGAGAACTGACTTCCCCCGGAAGGGGGGGGAGGGGGGGGCACGGCGGAGGACACCCCAAACAGGTTCCTTTGGCATGAAGGAGAAGTGGAGGGGGAGAGTGAAGACGACAAGATCCCCAGGGAATGGCCGGCATACCGACGGGTATATGCCGCATTGTGTCGAGCCAAGGCGGACAGCAAGGATGGGGTCCTGGGAAGCAACTGGCAAGTCCTCGCAGACTTCTATAGCACGACATCGCTGGGTACGTACCAGACGGGAATGCGACGACTCCGACAGACGCATATGGCCCGGCCGGAGTGGGGACCATACAAGGTCGTGGAGCAAGTCGTGTGTGATGCCATTCGAGAGGGAAAAGGCAGCTGCTCGGTCAAAACAATCCTCAACGCGGCGGCCATGGCATACACCATGGGGGTGGTGAGAGAGCCGGTCCCAAAACGGCTGTGGAAAGCATTCAAGGCAGCACAGCGAACGGAAGAGAAGTCAACACAGGAGTGGGGCAGTTTTGAGGCTTTGCAGATCATAGCACACCAAGCGGATTCAGAGCTGGAGTGGTGTGTGGTGGGACTCGCAGTACTTTCAACGCTGTTGGGCCTCAGAGTCGGCGAGGCGGCTAGCATCAATTTCCACAGGTTGGGGGTTCTGGCAGGAACGGCGGAGTTCTATGACCGCAAAGTCCACAGGGCTTGGATTACCCGTACGGTTTCAGGAGTGGCCCTCAAATGGTTGCAGTTTCGCGGCTGGATTGCGCGACGGTGGTGGAACCTCGACAAGTTCCAGCGACTGGTCTCTGAGGACAAACTGCAGAATGTCATGGCAACCCTTTTGCGTGGATCCAAGTGGAAGGACCTCAGGTGGCATTTCGGCGACGCCTGGGCCCAGCGACCATGTACAAGGCTGGAGGCAAGATCCCCAGCATCAAGGCGTGGTTCAGGTGGAGGAGCACAAGGACGGCAATGGCCTACATCAACTGCCCGCACCCAGGGCGCATCCGGCACCCAAGTACAACGCCTACCCCCCTCCAGTTACCTCAAGGGGAGGCCATGGATTGCGGGAACAGCAACCAGGCGGTGTACGGAGTTCTGGGCCCCTGAGGCCTACGATATCCCTGAGGGGAACGCCCCAGAGAGCGACTCCGGAGATTCCACGTGCTCTGGGTCATCCTCAGATGGCCCCTCACCTCGGAAGGCCGATGGCAGGAGGGGCAAGAGGAGACACAGTGCGTGAGGAGGCGAATGGCCGGACGGCATGTGGGGCAGTGGGGGGGGGGGTGGGAAATCGAGACAGGTATCACCCGGCAACAAGGTGGGTAGGCAGCACAAGCCGCGAAGGATAAAATCTCTCATGGGAGTTGGAGGAGGGAGTACGGCAGGAGCGTGGGTCACATATAAGCGAGTGCGGGCATGTGCGTGGTCGGCTTTGAGACGGGTCGAGCGGGTCTCGGATATCCCGCGGAATGAGCTTTTCCAGGCCGCGCTTGCGGTGATCCTCGGAGCGCGGGAGCGCCTCAGAGATGTGGACGGTGGGCACGCACACCTAGAAAAGATCCTACGCCACATGGAGGATCTGCATGAGCTCAACTGGGACCTGCTGGGTCAGGACTACGACGGGTATGATGGGGATGGCCCGTCGGGAGGTATCTCAGAAAGAATGATTGCTGCGGGCCTTGGAGAGAGGGGCAGCCAGGACATCCCTTTAGATGTGTGGAACGCGCACATCCCAACGCGCCTCATTGGGGACATACGGAGTTGGAGGTCGGGGCCAGATTGTGGGAGATTCGATGTACGGCAGCCGTCGTTGCACACCGGGCGCATGATTGGAGTGCTGGTGGACGGTGGGTTCCTGTGCCGGGACCCCACGTGTTTGGGTGCCCTTGAGTGGGAGGACCTCACGGACAATGTATCGGCTTTCGTTAAACCCAAAAATGATGTGAATTGCTCCTTCATCATTGACATGCGAAATCTGAAGGACTGCTTGAAGATACCACTGCGCAAGGTCAAGCTTCCGTCGATTCACACGGTCTTTCGGACCATCCAACGGGAGATACACCGAGGAGCACCGTTGTGGGCCATTACCTTGGACATATCCAACTTCTACCGGAGCCTGCAAATCCCAGCTCAACATAGGGGACTGTTTCGCATCCAGGGGGCGCACTTCCACTGCCTCCTTTTTCGGCGGAAGTTTTCCCCGGTAGTGGCACAGGACACATTGGCGGCGTTGTTGAAGGAGTTCTTTGCCAACCACGCGGAGGGGCTCGATATCTACTGTTTCCATTATTTGGATGATGTCCCGATCTTGTCACGAGACAGGGAGTGCATGAACAGCCCGGGCCATCGGCTGGCGAATTTCTTGACGGCAAAGGGCCTGCACATCTCCACAAAATCCTGCCTCGAGCCACATCAGAATGTCCTGTGGCTGGGAAAGATGTTGTACCCGGCCAAAGGGGAGGTGCGCAACACCGAGAAAATGCTCACAAAGTGCTTGGGGATTGCCATCAAAACGGCCTGCTTGTCCGTGTCTCCGAAGGTGGCGGAAAGGGTCACGGGAAAAATGCAATGGGCATTTGGACCACAAAAAGGGGTCACCTTGTTTCTGCAGGGGTGGCATAGGTTCCGTTGGGGACATCATCGATTTCAGCACCGCCCGAGCCCGGCCCTGATATCGGCACTGTTCGATGCGCTGGCGATATGGCATGTGCCAGCCACGGTTGACCCAATGCCTGGGCATTTCGGCTTTGCGCCATTCTTGTCAGTAGATGCAGCGGAGACTCCTGGCGGGTACCGCCTGGGTATCTCTGGACGCAACGGAGTCATGCGAACGCGAAAGATCCCGGCGCAGAACCAGCAACAGGCGGAACTCACCGGTGTCCTACATGCCTGTAGGTTTGCGGTGAGCCAGAAGTGGCAGAGGGTCTCATTGTTTGTGGACAATACAACGGCCTGCTACAGTGCAACCAATATGAGGGCGTCGACGAGGGCATGTGCGCAAGTGAAGATACTCCGTGCTCTTTGGAACTTGTTGTGCCACACGGGCATGGTCTTAAATGTTATCTGGGTTGATACTGCGCGCATGCCTGCTGATGTTGTGTCCCGTTTGCCAGACTTGACGCCCACAAGCATTACTAGGGCAAAGGTTGAGGCGGCACATAAGCGGGGTGCGTTGTGCGGGGAGCTGCACGTGGTGCAGAGTTTTGGGTCGGTCCGACTGTAGCAGGGGGGGGGGGGACAATCCTCGCATGAGCGATGGCTTGAGTGCCCCCTCTTTTACTGTAGCAGGCCCCGACAACATGTCTGAGTGGGGAGACCATCATGAGGAGGAGTTCCATGATGAGGAGAAAGTGGGGTCGAAGCGCCCAAGAGGATCACGGGGTCCGGAAGGCAAACTAGCGCAAAAGGCACGCACGCTGCGACGGAGAGCGGAGAGAGCGGACGGGCACCCCAATGCAGCAAAGCCCAGATACCGGCTCGGGCGATGACCGAGCAGTCCTTCGAGTTGGTGCTGTGCCGGCCAGTGCCAAAATGGGACCTCCACAACGCCTGGCAGACCTTTTGTGGTTGGATCACGGGCCGCACCAAGGCGCAGTATGCCATGGCACGGGTCGAGCCTGCTGAGAAGGGCAAGGACCAAACCCAACGCCACCTTTACCTCGTCCGCCACGAGCTGCGACTGGCACCAGGAGTCAGGCTGACGCTGTCCTTCACCCACCATGCCACAGCAGTGCAAAGAGTCACCGTCAATGGCAAAGCGGACCTCATCAAAGATGTTTTCAAGCTTGTGAAGGACGATATGGAACAGAAGGACTCAAACTGAGGCGAGAGTGGCATGAGGATGGCTGTCACTCCTGCACGGACCGTCCATGGCGCTCATGTATCAGAGTAAGGAAGGAGTGGGCTGGAGAGGGGAGGGGGGGGGGGAGGGAGGACACGTGGTGCGGGCAGAGCAGAACCATACACAGGGTATATAAAAGGAGAGCTCCCCTCGCAAGTGCGATGGATGGGACAGCAGAGTGTCAGTCGGTGAGCGAGCACGCCCATATATGTGGAGCCACGGGAGCCCAGCATGAGTGGGAGTCAGAGATGACCCACGGTCCCCTTCGGGCGTGGCGCGCCAGTGAAGGAGCAAGCATCAATGTCGGTTTTGTGTACTGTGTATGTGTGAGCTGTACATGTCAGGAGGTTAGGGGGGAATCAAGGGATTGGCCTATAGGCCAATCACAGGATTCGCCCCATAATACCACTCATATGCACTATCACTATAGAATCTTTTAAAGACTTTTGGGCCCACCCACCCGCCCGGACACTCACGCACACTTCAGGAACACCATTGATACAATCATGGAGAAGTGTATCATAGATCCACGGCACACGAATCTACCGCTAGTGAAGGAGCAAGCATCAGTGTTGGTTTTGTGTACTGTGTATGTGTGAGCTATACATGTCAGGAGGTTAGGGGGGAGTCCAAAACGTTGGGTGTACGAATTGCGAATGATTTCTTGTAGACTCTCCCCTCCTCGTTGACATGCTGGGGGGTAGGATGACCTAGTGCACTCCAAATGTGTTTTTTTGGGGGGCACAATGACTAACCTTAGCACTTGCTACTCGTCAGTCCACCTTTCCCCCACCACCAAGACCATTTGTGTGAGGGTTGGCTTTTGCCATCGTCGTGCATGTACCCCGTTGACCCTCGGGGACACGGACACAGGCACAATAGTGATCATGCAATACTTGGATGATATACCATTCGTAGGGTGCGACCGCGGCAAGCTCAAAACGGTCACAACATGTGGAGCGCGAGCAGTGGCCAAAGCGGCCTTTGTGAGCAGCCCCAAGAGCATCATTGATCCGGTCGGTGAAGTGTTATGAACAAGCAAGCACGTGGTAGTGGCAATAGCACGGACGGAGCCCAAGGCGGTGGTAGTGGCCAACCATGTGGTGCGTTGGATGCGATTGGCACTATCCCCTCTCACTAATTTGGCCCTCCAACGGCTAATGCATTGCTTACCCCGGCTAGGTGGGTTGGGAAGCATCGTGGCGGCCTTTGAGAGTGGTAAATGAGCTTGGATTCACAAGCTAGGGGCCCAGATGCCCCCCACAGCTCCACCTACCTGAGTGGTTTGTACATACCACGAGGCTACCAGCGTCCACACTTGTGTGCTCCGGGGATTCCGACTTTCACCACACTCTCCATTGCGTTTGCGCGGCTACCGCGACATAGTCCACTCGAGGATTCCATGCGCGCCCAACTCACCCGAAAACGTGGCCTGAGACGTAGCGGAGTGGAGCGAGACGTGTAGCCAGTAACATAGCCACTTGCCTAGCCATACGTGCTACAAACCCGGGCGACATGGTCCGAATTCCCGTGAGCAAACATCCCATAACCACATCCCGATGCATAATGCAGCTAATCAAACTAATGACGTAATTCCCCAATTTCCTAATTACCTAATTACAAAAACATGACGAACATGGGTGCATGGTGAGGAAATTGTACCGACACTTGCAGCACGGACACATCATCATCTTGAGAGCATGTAATCTTGAGAGCAAAGGCAAAGAGGCAAAATGCAAAAATGCAAGACCAACATAATATAGTGGCTATGCGGCTAGGTGGCTGGGTGGCAAGGTGGCTGGCTAGGTGGCTACGTGGATGGGTGGCTGGGTGGCTGGGCGGCTAGAGCCCTCCCCCCACCTCCCCCCCACGCCCCATGCAACTTCAAAGAAGCCATCGACAATCATGGAACATATAAGCACAAATGGAATGTCTACTACGGGCCAATCATTTCGCTGACACAAGATTGGAACGCCCAGGAACCAAACTTGGGAGGAAATCTGAGCTTGGCACAAGACATATGATGCACAGCATGGGTCACATGTGACAGGTGGTTGGGTACCACATGCACTCTTCTTGGTTTCTGGGTGGCATGGTCATAACGGTAGCATTGCATTTCCTTTTTCACCTGCACTTCTTTTCTCACCTTTTTTTGGCGGTTGCTCTTGAGACACAATCTGCCCAAAGGGTGATGGAATAGTAGACAAATCTGTGCTCATTGGAGCCTAGGCGGGTGTTGCCCAGGCTGCCCATGCACTAGCACGGTGCATTTTACACTCATTTTCAATGCTCTCATGCTTATTAGGAGCTAGCTCATATTTAGACGGTTCCTTCTCACTCAATTGTGTCAATGGGAAGGTGCCATACTTCTCTCCGTAGTGAGATCAATGATCATCTTTGCAAAGGATGCAGAGGGTGTTTTTGCCTAAAAACAGGCTCATTGCAACAAGCATTTTGAGAACACGCAAATTATTGAGTTTTAAGGGAGTTGACCCAGGACATCCGCATATATCCGTGGTATAAAGCCCAGGATATCATCGTCGCGATATCCCGGATCATATACCATGTACATCCGCAGATATCTGCAGGCCTATGCCACAGATATAAAACCGAACTAGCTGTGTGAGGATAAAAAGGGGGGGGGATTGTAGGCATGTGGTGAGTACGCCCCCCCCCCCCCCGTGGACCCGGCATTGGACACCGCTAGGCGAGTGCTCACCGACACGGACATGGAGATCATAGGCCAAGGACCGGGCTAGGGTGCCACTATGCTCCCTTCGTAAGTGGGTGGATGGATGATGTGTTGCCCCACCCTCTGTCCCCTAGCGGATACCCCCCCTCCCCCCTGAACTTGACCATTGCCTCGAGACTCATTTTCATTTTTTCACTAACACAAAATCTGAATGTTCGGTATGGATGATTGGACCGCATGTTAGTGCTGGGGCAGGATTAGGGCAGTGACAGGGTACGTCAAGCAAAACAAAAGTTGTGTAAGAAACTTCAGTTTTGCCGCCGGGGGTGGGGGGCACTGTGAAAAGGATAGTTACAATGACAGTCAGCTTGGTCGGAGTGATCCTGTCCCCCCCTCTTTCCCATGTACCCCTACTACCTTTGTTGTTTTATGGGTAAGGGCCATAAAAGAGGCCCAACCGTCTATTGTGAGCGCTGGTGCGGAAGCACACGCACATGAATGCCTACATCATGGGTCCAAACGCCCAGACACGAAGGCCGCCGCAAAAACGGAATGTATTGTCTGCACAATTCGACCGTGTGTTGCTGCCAGGAACGGTCAAGGTAGTGTCAAGGCGGCGCAAGCAAAGCCCAACGGGCAAGTTGTGGAGCTCCTCAAGTGAAACTTCATTTGAATCAACTCTCAAGCAATCATTGTATTGCAAGTTCCTTGACACCACAATCCACGCCGAATACACAACAGACCATCGCATGTTTCTCATTGCAACTCAAGATGCCCATGTTTGCATTAAAAGCATCAAGAGAGCTGGTGGCAAGAATCTGCAAGTAGTGCGGAGGGAGAGGTGCAGGCAAAGCTGCACGTAGCCAAGGATGCAAGGAGGGAGGCAGAAGGGCAAACGGATAGATTGCCGGGGATGGTGGACCTTTTTGAAGCCCAAGCCGCCCCAAGAAAAGCATTAGTCGCAATGGGTCCCCACTGCGCAGGGTGTGTAGTGTTTGTTGGTTACCTATCAAGGCTAGCTAAGCAGAGGCAGCATGCTGGCACGCGTCTATTGTCACCACCACTGTCCGCATGTTGCTACTCTCGAGGTCCTCTAGTAGCACCCTAGAGCAGGTGCTGCTCGAGTTGGATGGGGTAGTGTATGTGCATGTTTATTGTGCGCAGGCCTACCCTACCCATACCGTGACGGCACCCGCCATGGACCCTAAGCCCCGCCTCTCCCCCCCGTGATGGTGGTGGTTGTGGTTCCGCCATGGAGGGCTCCCGAGGGAGTGTGTAGGTGTGTTTCTGTTTGTATTTTTTTTGTCGTCTCTTTTTTTTCCTATGTGCCAGACTTGTTATGTTCTTTTTGTTTTGGATTCTGCAAATGCCTCGCACTCACCTAGCCAATGGTAGCTTCCCCCTTCTTCTCTATGAGTTCGGAGAGCATATTTTTTCTATTTTTGGACTAGTTTGTGTTAATTTTTTTTCGGATTGAGAGGACAATATTTTGTACAATCTATGAGCAATTGAGACTTTTTTCCCCATGTAAGCTACGGGGCTGTTGGATCAAGTCATTCAAATCTTCTTGTGCTTTGTGTTGCTCCTCATTTGCTGTTTGCATCTTGATTTGGACATCTATTTTCAATGTAACGGGTCTCTTCAACCACCTGGCGTCCCCGGGAAGGGGGTAGAAGGAACCCCCCCCCAAAAAGTTGAGTCTACCCCCCCCCCCTCCCCCTCCCTAAAATAGCAAAACAGGCATCACATGCCACCTCGACAACAAAGCACTGGACGGCCGCGTCAGGGTTTCGTCCAAATCACCATGTAACAAAAGTTGGTCTGGGATTCATGACCACATACTGACCACTTGCTAACCACTTCCTAACTACCTTGCAGATCATGAAGGTGTTGCACAATGGGGATACCGACCAATGAATGACCATACTTCCTGATCTGAAACCACTTCCCAATTGCACTTCCTGATGTACTTGCGGATTGCGTTTTTGTGTCGCTGTGCGCACTTCCGCGGCTCATTAATTCACCCGTCAAACGGGCACTTGTAAAAATTGCACCCTATGCAAACAAGCACGCAAAAACGCGCAAACAACACTGCAATTGGTACAATTGCCCTATGAAGGCTCTCCATCTTATGTCCATTCCGCCCACCATCACTAATTGGCTCGCGTCTGCCACGTAGCGCGCCAGTACCCGCACCATCTCCCCGGGGCAAGGGGACAAGGAGGACACAGCTGAAATTGTGACGCTTCCCACGTGTGTCGCATTTCAACCCGGGACCACCACGGGACGCTTCTTCGCCAAGTGTTCGGTGTTGATGGATTTCCAGCCGGGGACAATATCCAACCTCTTGCTCTCCGTGTTCCATACCAATGCCACGTTGAACAAAGTGGTCCTGAGGTTGAACAATGTCGACATTGAGAAGGTCTGTGCCGGGGTTGCTCCATAGGTACGAAGCGCGAGTAATCGGACACTAGGTACTACGTTGGCCAAGGGGATGGTGAGACGTTGCTATTCGCAAGTGGAAGGCTGTCGCCCTCGGAGACGCAAGCTCGCGGATTCATCAAGGCACAGCTGGTTTTTCAGGGCCGCCTACTGCCTACCAAGCACAAGAAATTGTACCCGGTGCAGTCACTACCAACATGGAGTCCTATTGACGTCTAAGATTCTATTGAAGGGGTCACCACGCCAACGCATGCTTCCGGGACATTTGTGAGCATACTTTTGCAATGTCCCCTTCCTTGGCTTCGCGATGGGGACCCGGTGGTTATTGGGCAGCCTGCAGCACGTTTTGTGCGCATCATGGATCCCTCCAAGTTGGACGAGTATGGGTACTGCTTCCGCGACAAGGCCATCCCCTTGGAGATATTGGACCGGGTGGCGGCGGAGGTGGACACCTTCCGGATGGATCAATGGGATCCCATTTTCCAGCAATGCCCGGGTGTAAATCGAGGTCCTTATGCGGGTGATTGTCGCATTTTGAGTGTGCCAGTGCTTGCGACGCGGGGCAACATCTAGTACTCGGAGATCACGTACCACGACCTTCGTGTCACCACGGAACCGTCGAACTTCATTCTAGAGATTGTTCACAAGGCATTGGATTGCAGGCACGTCTTCTACAACTCGGTCCATGTCGCAGCCCAAGGGCACGAGAGCCAGAGCGTGCATCAGGATATGCATAAGATCTCTCGTGGCCTTCGCGCGTTGACCGTCTTCTATGCGGAGAATTATGACTTGGATGCGAATGACAGCACCGGCACGGTTATTCTGTCCGGCAGTAGAGCAGGCCTCCCACAGCTGTGGGATCCGGTACCGATCGACCTACGCCGTGGGAATTACTTCGTCCTTTATTCCGGCCACATTCACGGTAGTGGAGCTGTGCCGCACTCTGCTGCCTTGACGGTCGAGCGTGGTATATCTGTGCGAAACGGAGATGGCGGTTGATCGGGTACGGGATGGAACCGCGGGTACAACAACGTGGTGTCCATAGGCATGTGGCATGTGATCCCACAGTCCAGACGGATTTGATGATCCGGGTTAGGGTGCTGTGTTTTGCTTGTTGTGCTTGTCGTGGCTGCAGGGTCTCGCACGCAGGGCACAGTCCGGCCGCATGGTCCTTGCACAGCGGGCTTGTCTTGCACGCGAAGCACTTGTCCGTGAGATTCTTACGGCACTTCTCCATTGCGCAACGCGGCTTGGCGGACTCCGAGGGGTGCTTCTCGAATGCCCAAAATGGGACATGGATTCCGTGCGTAAATTGATGCATGACCGGGAAGTTGGCAACGCCCAGGAATCCCACTTTGCACCAAGAATCAGCAGGCAACCTAATCAAGACTCAATATTGGGACCGAGCTGGTGGGGGAGGAAACATCAGCTATGAGTGTTGAGGGACATCAAGAATGATTCACACATGTGAAATCAGCTTGCAAGTGAACCCCATTAGCATGAGGCCCATTTTCAAGGCTTTTTGGTCTTCTGAGGGGCCAAAATGACCCACAAAGGGCTCAAAATGGGCTCATTTCACCCGTTTGTGCACCCCAAATGGTCTAGGATGAGGTTTGGAAAAATGCGTTTTTGACCCATTTTTGACCCATTTTTGACCCATGTTTGGTCCCAAAACAGCCCATTTTCAAGGCATTTTGGGATTTTCGGAGGACCAAAATGGGCCACCACAAGCTCGAAACGGTCCAAAAAGACGTGTTTTGGCGTCACACATGGTGTAGGATCATTTTTGAGAAAAGTCATCTTTTTGCCCCTACTGGACCCTATTGACCCATTTCGGCACCCACCTGTTTGGGCTTGAGCTTGCAGGCCGCAGCCTAGTGGACCTAGGTATTGGGGTCTAGGCGCCCGTTTGGGCAATTCTGAGGGGTGAAGACCGCAAAAAGTGGGGGATTGCGGATGTAGTAGGTGCCCTCGGAATCGCATTTTGAGCCATGTAGCCAAAGATATGGCCTATTCTTGGTTTGTGGCTGTTGGCAGCCAATCTCCACAAAATTTGGACCTTCTGGGGGCCTTTTTGGGCCGTTTTCGGGACATATCATGGAGTTAGAGGGCCGCAAAGAGCTCGTTGACATCGGGAAGTCAAGCCGCACGTGGAGTGTACCCACCGTTTCCCTTCGTTTGGCCGTTTAGAATGTGTTCCAAGGAATTTTTGGCCCCACAATGGCTGTTTTTGGCCCTAAACTGCAGTTTTTGAAACTGAGGTCCGCCACTTGCGACAGCTGTTCCCGGCCGCCACCGTTGAGTTTTTTGCTCAAACTTTGTGTGATTGTACTTCACACCCATAGGTATCATCCACCAAAATTTTGGCCGAATCCAAAGCACCACGGCGTAGTTCTAATGAATTAAATTTTTACGCATTTCGCATTTACGCATTAAATTAATTAAATTTTTACGCATTTTGCACGTGCTGCTGCTTGCTGCTGCTTGCTGCTTGCTTGCTGCTTGCTGCTAAACGTGGTAGGTCCACCCTAGACCCTAAAATGGGTTATAAAACCAAGACTGGTTCCCCCAGCTCGGTGACCCTAACCCTAACCGTGCGGGAATGGTTTCACGAGCCCGAGCACTTGCCCTCCCCCAACGACGCAAAGCTGATGCTAGTGGCTTATCAACCGGGTACAATCGTGGTTGTGCGGGAGCGCTTTGGGGGTGTTGCAGCGGTACTTGGTGGTGGGTAGCAAGCAGTTGTATGGCGATGGGATATGCCGCCCGTGGACACTCCCATTCTGGACCCGAATACGGTTGTAACCTGCGGACGGCTGGCATAGTCGCTGGGGGAAGGTGTGTATGTCTGTCGCTGCGGACAGGTGTGAAAATATGCACAGGCGCGCACTACGCACTGCTATGCGTCCAATCAGGATGCGTGCCGGGAACCCTGCTCAGGAAGGTGTTGCAGATCAGGATCCCCGATGAGAATGCCCGATGAGGAAGGTGTTGCAGATCAGGATTCCTGATCAGGATGTGTCGTCAGGATGGGGTTGCTGACCAGCAGCATATTGTAGATTGGGGATGCAGATTGCGGTTGCAGACCAGGAACTGTTAGAAGAGTACACTTTCTCCCAAGGTCGCTGACCTGTGTTGTATGTCCCTTTTCTGTTGCAGGCCACAATAGACCTGATGCTAGTGGCTTATCAACCGGGTACAATCGTGGTTGTGCGGGAGCGCTTTGGGGGTGTTGCAGCAGTACTTGGTGGTGGGGAGCAAGCAGTTGTATGGCGATGGGATATGCCGCCCGTGGACACTCCCATTCTGGACCCGAATACGGTTGTAACCTGCGGACGGCTGGCATAGTCGCTAGGGGAACGTGTGTATGTCTGTCGCTGCGGACAGGTGTGAAAATATGCACAGGCGCGCACTACGCACTGCTATGCGTCCAATCAGGATGCCTGCCGGGAACCCTGCTCAGGAAGGTGTTGCAGATCAGGATCCCCGATCAGGATGCCTGATGAGGAAGGTGTTGCAGATCAGGATTCCTGATCAGGATGTGTCGTCAGGATCGGGTTGAAGACGAGGAACATATTGCAGATTGGGGATGCAGATTGGGGTTGCAGACCAGGAACTGTCAGAAGAGTACACTTTCTCCCAAGGCCGCTGACCTGTGTTGTATGTCCCTTTTCTGTTGCAGGCCACAATAGACCTCTAGCGGCGCGTTGCACTGCGCGATGACCCCCATCAGCGAAACGGAGGACACCCCGCAAGCCGAGCTGTAGCCCGGGACGGTGCTCCGCGAGATCGGGTGTGCAGAAGTATTGGGAGAGGCCGGCACCGACCCTACTCATGATCGACAGTGTTGCGGATGCCGTCATGGGTTAGGAAAGTACCCGTCGGTTCAAGACTATGACGCTGCGGTGCAAGGCGAAGGCATATGAGGGTTCCCAGGGTTTAGGTGCTGCAGGTCTATTTGCCCGTGGTTGTCGTCTCAAGGGATTGCGAGGGAACGAAGACATGGTCGTTCACAGTATATGGCGGCCCCTGCAGCGGCAAGTACGAGCACGTCATGTAGGCTAACGGGGTGGGCGTCCGGAGGGGGGCTACTTGGCTGCAGGCGGCGATCCGGATTGATGGCGGCAGTGCCCCCCCGGCGGGTGTACGGTACATGGACCAAAAGATTGCCGAGTGCGTTGGGCGGAAGGAGAAGGGGATGTTGGTTGGTCGTACACACGTCAAGGTGGAGGAGAGCTCTGGGGATGAGGAGCAACCGGAACAAGAGGTTGAAGAAGGAGGTGGTGTAGCGCCTGTCCTGCTGCAGGCCGTTCCCTCAACATCGACGCCCTTGTGGTTAGGTTGACGGATGCGGTTTCGAAGGTTGCTGATGAGGCGTGCAGGCAAACTGTGACTAGAGTGATGAAGCCCAATGGCACGGGGGCAAAGTTGACCCGGGTTGAGGCGGACAACAAGACCCTTCGGGACAAGAATGTGCAGATGAAGGGCGTTGAGCAGAGCCAACATGTGGACTACATGGAGCTGTCGGACAAGTGCACACGGAGTGCGAGCAGAGTGGCCCAGCTGATAGCAGAGAATGAGCGGTTGCGCAGTGAGAGACACGGCACACACGGCACACACAAAGGTGGACACGGAGGCCGAAAGGCGTTGGGCACTCGCAAATGCGTGCACAACGCAGTCCCATTCATAGTTGGAGTCTGCGCGCTTACTGCGCAAGCAGAATATTATCTCGTCGCCGTCCAAAGCCGCAGAGAAGTAAAAACCTTCCACACTGTCCAATTTTGACGTTGGGCCGGCGCGTGAACGGTCGTGCGCATATTTTACAGTGAGCCTCACGGAGCATGTGTGCGGAGACGATACTTCGGCGGAGCAGTGTGACACAATGTGCAGACATAGGTACGCGCCATGTGCGCAGCCGGCGGGGTGTGGCGCAACCAGTGGGCCGGAGGTGGTCGGGAGCGGGCAGGGAGTGGCGATTCATCACCAGGAACCTCGTATGTGGCCAGGGGACCCCCGCCTTTGATGATATACTGCGCTTCGGAACAAAAATGCACCCGTGGAGAATGGAGAAGAATACGCCCCGTGTTGGTGTCATCTTTAGCGAGGCAAACCCCCCCCCCCCGAAACCAAACCATTTCACAAACCCCCACGTTGCCTGTCCCCCCGCACAACCCCCCCCCCCCCCCACCAAGATGCACCCGCCCCCGAACCCTCCCGATCGCACGCAGCCTGCTCACTGTCCAGACACCCACCGGTGCGTACGACAACATCCGTGGACGTCACCGATAGGGTCACGCCGCTATCATTGACTAGGGCGCGGGTCACACGCTCCACCAGTGCCAAGCGCGCTGCCTTTCCGTCGGGCTTCAACATGGCCAAAGGTTTCCGTGTCAGCCGAAGCACGTCGGCCTCAAACCTTTTGACAAGGTCGTCCATGGTGGGTAGTGGCGGTACAAAGCACTGCGGACAAGAACTTAACCAGGAAGGGTAAACAGGAAGGAAGGAGTTGCAGATCATGACCTCCTTCCAGGAACTATGTTCAGGAACATGTTGCGGATCAAGAAGGTGTTCCTGATTGAGGTTCTTGACTGCACATCCTAACTAGGAAGGTGTTCCTTAATAGGGCCGCTGAATATACTTCCTGATCAGGAACCCCATGCTGATCACCCTTCGTGTCGTGCTTGCTGACCCAGTTCCCATGTACCATTCTTTGGGTTTGGTGCATTTTGGGGGGGGAGGGGGGGAGAGGTTCCGTGCGTTTCGGCGGCTGAAGGGGGTGGGGTCGCTCTACTTTCCGGGAGGGTGCCTTTGTGGGGGCGGGGGGGGCGGACATGTCCATGATGCTCTTTGTGCACCAGATGCTCAAGGCGAGCCGCCGCTGCGCCGGGGAGAAACTGTTGGAAACACAGTGAGCACTTACGCCATATGTGGCTACCCGCGTGGTTTTGATTGCTCCGGGGACCAAGCGGCGGTCTGGCGCCTTCGTGTCACTCACGTAGCTTGTGCAACACCCAGTGGCGTTGGCACAAAAGACGGGCGTTCCCGCCTGGATTGCGTCGGATCCCCGTCATCGTTTGTATGGATGCATGCTTGTTGTGGCGAACGTCTGCCACTCGGGCAGACGTGTTCCTTGGGGTATGGCTTGGTGGGCCCCGTGCTGCAGGCGTGCCGGCGAATTAGGCCACATGGTGGGTGATGGCAGGCACTGATGATCGCGCATGGTTGTGCGGGAGGGATGAGGCAGCTAAATTGAACATATAATAGCCAAGTGGAGTACTTAGAGGCCAACAGTAACGTAGTGCTTGAAAATGGACAAACAATAGGGTTTGAATGCTTTCTAACCGGGGATGGAAAGGAGATGTAGGTTAGCAACTATAGCTCCGTGACCAAGTGTTGGACTTGTGAGGACGGGGATAGCTTAGAACTGCATGACAACGTAATCCTGATGGCCCTTGGGGTGCATTCTTAAGAGCAGTGCGGCAAACTAAGAGGGTGGGGGGCCATGCACATTGTGCCGCACAACTTTGCAATGCAATTGCCAAGCGACTAGGGAGTGACCTGTCAACGTGGGTCGTAGGTGGGGATGGATGGGGGGTCATAGGTCGCATGCAAGAAGTGTGGTCGGACATTATGCAAGAAGTTGCAAATGTAGTTTTGGCCGACCGTGTTGCCCTCAGTCAAAAAAAGGATACTTTTGACCTTACCTCCGCTAGAATTTTTTCCGAAAAGCCGGAGTATCAGAAGCGTGTGGTGGAGTTATTTAATGAGTTCTACCCTAACAGCACCGTGGAGGGGGAGAATGGTAAGGAACACACAACTCTTTTTAGTATCATTAGGAGGGTCGCTGACGTACACGGATTGTGGAGAAAAAAGACATTCTTGAGCGACACGAAGGTGGCTTGTGCGGACCATGCAGCCAAACAACTCGGTATGTGTCGGAGCCTCATGAAATGGAAGCCAACTTTGTGGCTCCATTGGACCGTGGCGCACGGCGCATGGGTTCTTAGGAAATATAGTAGTACATACATGTTCGCTTCCATACCAACCGAACGGCAGAACTCACTAGTCAAAACACACCTGCAAAACTGCTTTATGGGGTGGTCCGTGCGTAACCCCCGAATTAGCAAAAGGGGGATGGCACATATCCTAGAGATGTATGCCTTGGATGAGGGGTTGAAGGCGTTACAAAAGGCGGGGATAGTGAAGGATGAAAGCAACAAGCGGCAAAGAAAGGAGTAACGACAACGTACAAGTGAACCATTGTGTTGTGGATTGTTTGCTGTGCCCATTGTTGTGTGCCACCCAAAATCAGGAACCCCACCGGGATGTGCAGTCAGCAAGGGGTTCCTTGTCAGTATGTATGGTCTACACCCCAATTCAGCAACCCCGTTCTAGTCTGCATGTACTCCCGGGAAGTATCCCATACCTCCCGGGAACCAAAATGGCAAACGGTCCCAAATGGGCCACTTGGGGTGAAGCGCGTGTTTTCCCAACAAAAAATGATCCCCTTAACACAAAAACACTTAGTTTTTGGCTCACGGCCCTGCCCTTGGTCCGTGTGCTCAAACGGAAGTTGGGCCCGGGAAGGGGGGGGGGGCTTCCCGCTACCCCCTTCCCGGGGACACCACAACTTAGATTTGACATTTTGTAGGCAGATTCAAACGAAATTTGAATCCATGAGAATACTATGAATGAATTGTGAACCTACCAACAAACAAATTTTGTACTAATGAGGTTCAAATTTTCCCAACGATTGGTGACAATGTCCATTAGGGTCCACTAGCCCAAGATATCTGTTGCCACATCGCCCTTACGCTTTTTGTGACACAGAATTCCATGTGGGGGTGGGGCCAAAGGAGCCCTTTCACACATTAGCATGCTGCACACGTGTTCCCATACCGTGCCGTACGTCATGTGCCCAACCCAGTAGCAGGCTTCCATTCGTTACAAGTGGAGCAACCGTATGCAACGCAACACTGTCACATCTTCCTCCTCGGTCGTGGGTTCCGGCTCTGCAGTGTAGGCAAAGAGAATCCGCCCAATGTCGGACAAATTTTTGACGGTGTAGGTGTAGCAAGTTCTTGGAAGCTGAGTGTGTCAGGGCCATCACGGCCTATACCATGGAGGAGACCGCCATCAACGCGGTGGCATGTTCCATTTGCGATTGTTTGCGGCACTTCCCCCCACCACCCCGAATGTCATGTACAAGATAGGCAGACACAAAAGGTTGGGTGCCTGGGCTTGGATGTGGCACTTTTGCCAAGCCCCGTGGAGGTGAGTAGGTAGACCCAACCTGCAAACACCATGTTTTATATTGGACAACAATTTTGCAAGACAACAAATATACGCACATCATGTGTGGTATTTACTTTTGCCTTGCGATGTGGACCGAAAGTCAGTCACAATGGGGGTGAAGGGTAATTTGCGGCTCCCGGATCAATGCCAACCATGGAACCACCTATGCAGCAACGTGTAGTCATTTTTTCCATCAAGAAGTCATCCCATCGACAGCAGATGCATAAAAAAACAAGCGAAAGCCATTGAACGTAGAGGGAAATCCTATTTTCAAACCAGGGTGTGAACCACGCCCTTCGAAATGCGGATTTGCCTTTGACTAATGCCATTTTGCAAACATGCATGCATTGTCCATCTAGCCCACGTTGCCCAAATTACCATTGAGCTAGTCAAGAACGCTTGGGGTCCACTTGCATCTACTAAGCCGATATTTCCAAGGCCAACATTGCAAAAACTTGAGGACATACGAAAAATTAGACCACACGCCTTCCATGTCCACAAGCTAACCAAGGGATTCGCCTTTAGGCGAATCCCAGGATTCACCCCATAATGCCACTCACATGCTCTTTCACTATAGAATCTTTTCAAGATTTTCGGGTCATCAGGCCCGTTAGGCCACGTACGGAGATCCAAACAAAATGTCCGCTATCAGCATGGAGTCCCTCACCTTCAAAGACTTCGTCTCCAAGGGCCAGTTCGAGGTCTACAAGAGCACCCTCCCCGCGGACCACTTGGCGAGAGCGGCGGTGCAAATCATGCAGCGCATCAGAGACGCGGATGTGGACCACGACAAATGGCTGTAGGACCTCAAGGTGGCCTCTGGCTGGGAAGGAGAACCGCTCAAACTCCTCCACGCCATTGCTGGTTATGAGAGCTGCTGTCGATGCACCATTGAAGTCCGCACAGGAGAATTCAGAGCGAAAAAGGAGACGGAGCTGGCAGCCGCGAAGAGGTCAGGGCGCACATCAAGTCGTTTTTGGAATCGCAATGGACCACTTTTGAAAAACTGTACTCCAGTGCCGAAATCGCGAAGGCAGGCATGGCAGTGTCACAGCTGGCAGCAAAGCACCGCTTGGCCATCCGACAGCTTGCTGAGGGCGTCCTAGAGACCCAGAAGGCGGAAGACCCCGAATTCGTGCTCAGGGCAATGGGGGCGCTGGCCCTTTTCGACAATTTCAAGTGGATCATCATTCGAGAAGGCCACAAGCTGAACCTGGTGACGGCCGATGCATCAGATGGCGGGAAATCGGACGCACCTGTAGACCCGGAGGAGCAAGAGATGTCAAAACAGATGGAAGCACTCAAAGTGAGACGGGAGCACAAGCGGAGGGCAAAAATCGTGAGACCCCTGACCCCTATAGCGCCGGACGAGTTTGTTGAGGCCCCGGGAAATGCAAAATGGATGCGTGAAGCGACTGCTTCTTTGACGAAGTTCTTGGAGTCCAACGAGGGGGACAAAGGGGAAACGCTGGCAAAGGAACTGTGGGAGGTGATTTTGGTCTCCAAGGACAGCTACAAGGAGAAATACCCCAGTGGGGGCCACAGTGTGACTGGTGGCTCACACAAGGGCACCGGGAAACAACCCCAATCCCGAGTTATGGCAAGATCTGTCAAGGAGTTGGAAAGGTTGGGAGCCCGAACTTGGATTGAAGCGACCTGAAAAGGGAGATTCAGGTTCGCGGAATGGGAGAACATCACCTACTACTGCACTGCGAGAGGCGACAACGCGTATGACGTGGCAAACGGCCCCCCAGGACCCTGTGGAGAATGTGGCGACAACCACTGGATATGGGACTGCGAAAGCTGACTCCCTCCGGAAGGGGGCCCCAAACCGGTTCGTTGGGGATGACGGAGAAGTGGAGGTGGAAAGTGAAGAGGACGCGATTCCCAGGGAGTGGCCTGCATACAGACGGGCATATGCTGCATTGTGTGGAGCCCAGGCGGACAACAAGGACGGGATCCTGGGAAGCAACTGGCAAATCCTCGCAAGCTTCTGTGGCACAACATCGCTGGGTACGTACAAGACAGGAATGCGACGACTCCGACAGACGCATATGGCCCAGCCGGAGTGGGGACCATATGAGGTGGTGCAACAAGTCGTGTGTGATGCCATTCGAGGCGGAAAAGGCAGCAGCTCAGTCGAAACAATCCTCAATGCAGCTGCCATAGCATACACAATGGGGACGGTCGGCGAACGGGTTCCAAAAAGACTGTGGAAGGCGTTCAAGGCGGAACAGCGACTGGAAGCGAAGTCCACACAGGAGTGGGGTAGTTTTGAGGCACTGCAGATCATGGTACACCAGGCGGATTCAGACGTGGTGTGGTGTGTGGTGGGACTCGCGGTACTTTCAACGCTGTTGGGCCTCAGAGTCGGCGAGGCGGCCAGCATCAGTTTCCACAGGTTGGGGGTTCTGGCAGGAACGGCGGAGTTCCATGACCGCAAAGTCCACAGGGCTTGGATTACCCGTACGGTTTCAGGAGTGGCCCTCAAATGGATGCAGTTTTGCGCCTGGATTGCGCAAAGATGCTGGAACCTCGACAAGTCCCAGCGACTGGTCTCTGAGGACAAACTGCAAAATGTCATGGCAACCCTTTTGCGTGGATCCAAGTGGAAGGACCTCAGATGGCATGCATGGCGACGCCTGGGCGCAGCGACCATGTACAAGGCTAGGGGCAAGCTCCCAAGCATCAAGGCATGGTTCAGGTGGAGGAGCACAAGGACGGCAATGGCCTACATCAATTGCCCGCACCCGGGGCGCATCGTGCACCCGTTCAAGGCACCCCCCCCCCCCCCAGTTACCTCAAGGGGAAACCATGGATTGCGGGAACGACAACCAGGCGATGCATGGAATTTTGGGCCCCTGAGGCCTACGATATACCTAAGGGGGACACCCCGGAGAGCGACTCTGGGGATTCCACATGCACTGGGTCATCTTTGGACAGCCCCTCACCTCGGAAGACCGACGGCAGGAGGGGTAAGAGGAGACGCAGCGCGTGAAGAGGCAGATGGCCAGACGGGCTATGGGGCAGTGGGGGAGGGCAAGGAGTCGGTGCATGTCTTACCCGGCAACAAGGTAGATGGATAACACAAACCAAGAAGGATGAAATCGCTCATGGGTGTTGGAGGAGGGCGTGTAGTAGGAGCGTGGGTAACATATAAACGGGCGTGGTCATGTGCGTGGTCGGCATTGAGACGGGTTGAGCAGGTTTCTGATATCCCGCGGAATGAGCGTTTCCGGGCCACGCTTGCGGTAATCCTCCGAGCGCGGGAGTGCCTCAGAGATGTGGAAGGCGGACAGCACGATTGTGTATAGCGACCTAGTCGGCTATCAGACATCAGACATCAGACTTTTATGGACCATCATTACCAGACCATGAACCCCCCTCCCCCAACCCCTTGATTATGCACTACATCAACCCCCCCCCCCCGCCCTTGTCCACAGCAAACTCTTCGCAGGAAACCCCCCCCGTGACCCCCCCCCCCCACTATCGGGTGCTTTCAACCCCCCCCCCCCCAAGGAAAAAAAGGTGCCACGGAAAAAAAAAACCCCCCGTTTGGAAACCAATTGCACACCTGTTGTTGACAATGTATGTGACAACTTCAATTTGATTCTGATTTTGGTTGTTTGAGCAGACAATTTGTTTGTGTACAACACCCTTGAGGTGTTTTTGATTGTTTGTGGTCTAGGCCTTTGCGCCTTAGACCAGAGACCCCTTCAATGATGAACGCGTTGATCACAACTGAGAAGGGGTTCTGGCATGTTTGCTCCTGCAACCCATTACAATTTGCTGACTGTGAGCCCCTTCAATGACGATGCATGACAATTTACATGTGCTGCTCCGTCACGCGTGGGTCTTCGGTGTCGACCCCCGCAGGGACCTGTTTCTTAGGACCTGTTTTGTGCGGACGGAGCTTTGCGGATTTGCGGCCGAGGAATGGGACTGCCCCCAGCAGTCAGTGTACCATGTCCACCAGAATGTGCACCATGTCCTCCAATGGCCAGCAACCATTTTGAAAACCAAGCAACATACATCTGAGAAGGGGCTTTGCAGTGATTTCGAATTTGACTTCCTTGTTTTAAACCGCCCCTCTGTCCCAGCCCCGAAGGCACATTGCAATGTGCTGCACTCTGGCCTACTCACGCTTTGTTGTTCATTGCAGGATCTGGTGACGACCATTAAAACCCCTGTGCTCTGTCTTGTCGTCCTCCGTCTTGTTGTGGTGTTTCTTGAGGAAGTTTGGAAAACCATGCAGAGAAATCCATAGTGTAGGGAAAACACCCCCCACACAACCCCATGCGCAATGGTGTGGAAAAGCCTGCCTTGCCTCTTTCAGTGTCAGCATCACATGGTGTGTGTCTGTGATGTTCGATGTTCTGTTGGTTCTGTGTGTAGTGGAAAAACATGGAAAAAATCACAGACTACATATTACCCATAGACTACAATTCTCAGAGGTGTGTTATGGTGTAAGTCGTGAACATTTGCAACTTTGGTGCCACGTGTCGCATTGCATTTCTTTTGAAGGTGTATTTGAACGTGTGCTGTTTGTCCTGAAAAGCACCCATCGAGGTGTTTGGTATGTCCATGGTCTAGGCCCTGGCGCCTACGACCACAGACCCCTTCGATGAGGAATGTGCTGACGACAACTGAGAAGGGGTTCTGATTTCCCGGTATTTGCTTCCATGTTTGCTATTTGACAAACGAGGTTACGCATCCCCTTCGATGATTTTTTGTTTCTAAGGGCGCAAACGCAGGGGGATGCTTTGCCGACATCGGGTCTGTGCTTCCCCCACAGCAGAGGCACAGACCCCCGCAGGGACCTTTTTTCTTAGGCCGTGTTTGGGTCGGCAAAGCTGTTGAGAAAGTGGGGCATGAAACAGCATTTGCCTAAGCATGGGAAAATCAGTACCATCCAACTCCACATCCGGGGGGGAAGGGATCCGGCTTCGCACCAGCAGCATCCCTAAAGAGCCCTTGAGGCGCAGCCCCTGTCCTGGCCAAGTATGGTGCAAAGCCAAAGCCAAAGGCAATGGCACCACCACCATCACCACCATGCGCGCGACAGGGCGCCCAACCCTTTGCCCTGCAACTGCGTGCCCCAAGACATATTTCAAACGTCCCCATAGTCGTATGGCGCCCGGAGGCTGACGCTTCCACTGAAAACAATGTTATGAGAAGGGGCTCTGCTTTGGCTGTTTTGGTTACCATTCTTAGAGGTGTGCGTTGCTAATACTTTTGTGTCTTGGCTCTGTTTGATTTGATGGATTTGTTGGATTTTATTTTATTAGATGGAGCATGCATTGTGCCATGTACGTATGCATCCCCTTCGATGATGTGTCAGCCATGTGGGAACAATCTGTCCAGGGCCTACTGTTATAGGCCCTATTTTGTTGGATGGAGCCAGGCATCTCCCCATACTCCAACGGATCTGCATGTTTGCCAAACTTGCCAAAGACCACTGCAATCAGCCCTACTGCACCCTTGTGCTGCACAACATATGCCAGCCCCTACCTTGACAGCTTGTCTGGGTCATTGCGCAAATTCCGGCCCCAAGGTTTCTTTTTCATTCTGCCTTGCTGGGCGCGGTACTGTCCAATGTGGCGGACTGCATTTGAGTTGGGTGATGCAGAATTCCCACTGTCAGCCAAAAAAAAAAGTGAGAAGGGGCTCTGCTATGTGGGTATTGGTGGTCCATTGATTTAATGTGGTTGTGATTTCATGGTACGTTTTGGTTTTATCGCACTTGATTTTATTTTATTTGGCGGATCATGCACAACACCCTTGAGGTGTTTAGTACGTCCGTGGTCTAGGCCATGGCGCCTATGACCATAGACCCCTTCAATGATGAACATGCTGCCCACTACTGAGAAGGGGTCCCATGTCACATTCTCCTGGTACCTATGTCCCTTCAACGCTTATCTGTTCCTTGTTGTGCATGTCTCTCTCGACACAAAGGGAAATGCGTGTATTGCCTAGGAGACAAGTGTGCGCTGAGCCTCTTCTACACATAGGGCACTCTTTTGTTATCGACCCTTGACCCTTGAGGCGAGGAAGCGCGTCTAGGGTCTAGACCGTTGCGTCTCTGACCCAGACATTTGAGTTGGGCCTGCCCCAGCACCAATGCGTTCATCCCCCACCCACTGCGGGCTGCAATTTGCCCTGTCGTCTAGCCCTTTTACCCTGGCCTCTTCCGCCCCCTCCAGCCCTTCGTTCCCGGAATGCGGTTGGGAGGATCTGCTGGAGCTCTTGCGGTTCGGAGACCAACCCTCATCGCCACCGTGGGACTCTGATGCTGAGAAGTGTCTCAGCGAACTGGCCTCCCCCCAGCCTCCATTGCTAACACCGCCTCCCTCTCCCCCTTCACCCCGCCGTGCACCAGCAACCTCTCCAACGCCCGTAAGTCCTCCACGCAGACCCCACATTAACCCAACCCCATACCTGGTAGCCCTTGAAGCCGTGGAGGAGGCCCTGATGTGCACTGCCGTGCCACCGCCATCCCCCCCGCAACCCCCCAAGTACGTACCCAAGGACCCGCCCCTCCCCCCAAAGCCCACTGTACACGGGCGCTACAGTGCCAAAACACTGCAGCTCATCCGGGAGAATCACGGGGGTGGGGTCCAGTACTTCGTAGACGGGGTGCTGAACCGCCGAGCGATGTACCGGTTTGCTGTGCAGCAACCCAAGAAAAACCCCCTGCGGCTGTGGCACGAGGGCATGCGAATTAGTCGTTTGCATTTCCTCAGCAGGGACGAGGAGCATGCAGCAGTGGTACTTGAAATCCTGTGTGCCACCTGAAAACCCCCCCGTATCCCCAAGCCAGCCCCGCCGCCTGTGCCGCGTTGGCCGCTGCCCCCTCCACCAAGTAATCAGGTGACACAGACCCAGTATAGCAGGCACCGCCGTACCTCACTCCTCCCACTGGCTCCCGCCCCAAAGCGGCCATGCCCCACCCCGCAGTTTGGTTCATTGCTCCAGCGGCGTGCGTCTCAGTCCGCCCCCCCGCAATTTGGGTCATTGCTCCCTGCGCAAGCCCCCATGCAGCGACCCCAGACTTCGGCGAGACGTTCGAATTTCCAGCTCTTCGGGCAGTGTGCGGCGAGCGTCTCTTACTCGTAGGGCACTCTTCCAAATGGCTCCAAAATGGCTCGCCAAGACCAAGTATGGTGCAAAGCCGAAGCCGAAGGCAACGGCACCACCACCATCACCATCACCATCACCATCGCACGCCCCAGAGGCGCGCGCCTCCGCCCCTGTTCCGGCCCTGGCGGCGGTTGACAGGGGCGCGCCGCACTGTGCCCCCGAAAAGGCACCGGCAACTCAACCGGGCGCCCCAGAGGCGCCGCAGTCTGCCCCTGTCCCGGCCCTGGCGCCGGCTGACAGGGGCGCGCCGCACTCTGCCCCCAAAAAGGCACCGGCAACTCAACCGCGCGCCCCAGAGGCGCCGCAGTCCGCCCGTGTCCTGGCCCTGGCGCCGGCTGACAGGGGCGCGCCGCACTCTGCCCCCCCAAAGGCAATGGCACCTCAACCGCGCGCCCCAGAGGCGCTGCACTCCGCCCCTGTCCCGGCCCTGGCGCCGGCTGACAGGGGCGCGCGACCCTGTGCCCCCCCACAGGCACCGCCCCAGCCACCACCCGGGGGTGTGGATTTCGTCATGATCCCACCGCAACCCTCGGCACAACCACCATCATTGCGCGCCCCAGAGCCGCAGCAATCCGCCCCTGTCCCGGCCATGGCGCCGGTGGACTCGGGTGCGCCACAGGGTGCCCAACCCTCTACACCAGCAATGTGTGCCTCCGAGCCGCAGCAATCCGCCCCTGTCCCGGCCATGGCGCCGGCTGACTCGGGCGCGCCACAGGGTACCCAACCCTCTGCCCCGCAAATGCGTGCCCAAGAGCCGCAACAATCCGCCCCTGTCCCGGCCATGGCGCCGGCTCACTCGGGCGCGCCACGCGGTACCCAACCCTCTGCCCCGCAAATGCGTGCCCAAGAGCCGCAGCAATCCGCCCGTGTCCCGGCCATGGCGCCGGTCGACTCGGGTGCGCCACAAGGACCTCAACCCTCTTCACAACCACCATGTGCTGCTCAGCCACAGCAGCCAACACTGTTGCCCACTACGGCCGCGTTGAACAACATGGACTACGGGCCCGATGACAACCTTGTCGAAGGGTTTACGCAACGGTGGCTTGACCGCGACAAGTTCGTGACCAAAGCATCAGAGGTGTACACCGTCCATGAGATGGCGGCCGCTGAGGTGTGGGCAGACAAGAACGGCACCAGGCGGAACCTGGCCTTTGAGCGATGGTTCCCCCACGGTGATGGCGATGGGGATGGGAATGCTCCCCCACCGCCACAATGGGCCTCCCAAATGGAGGTTTGGGGCAACTATGAGCTGTCCGATGGTGACATGGTGCGTGGCTGGATCTCCAGCAACCACAAGTGGGATAAAAACAAGCCGGACTTCGAGGCGAGGGTGCATGGAGATGGCATCTCAGGACAGCGTGTTTGGATCAGCTGTGCTAATAGGCCACGCACCAATCTCACTGACACCTATTGGTGTAAGGTTGTCCCCGACACAGGTGCCTTTCAGACCTTTCGTAGGGAGATCCAAAAGGGAGAAGCGTGGCCCAAACTGATGGCAAACATGCGGGCCGAACCGAGGGACACGCCTCCCCTGTCGACCGAGGACCAGGACATCCTGAAACACCTTTTCAAACAGCACGGGCTGAATCCCTCACAGGCGTTGGCTGTGCGGCAGGTGTTGGATGAGTCATGCATCACAACATTGACTGGTGGTGCTGGCACAGGGAAGTCGGAGACTTTGGTGGCATGCATCAAGGCCGTGCTATGGCAGCAAGGCCTCCTGGTCGCCCAGAACCCTGAACCTGCTGACCGGAGTACGTGGAACATGGGCAGGAAGGTGGGGGGACCTGAGACAGATACCCCACCCCGCGCATGCGTGTTGGTGACTGCACCCACGAACGCACAAGTCGACATGTTGTTGGCACGCGTTCACGAGGAGTGTTACAAGGATAGTTTGTTTCGTGAGAAGGTGCTTGGCGACCACCCAGCCCCCTGGTTGCGCCTCCGAGCCCAACGGGCTACTGCCCCAACAGGCCTGGCACCCTTCGACCAGGAGGAGGTGCAGAAGACCCTGGGCAAGACCCTAGGTTGTAAGCCTACCCTCAAATGTGCCCTCAACTCCTGCCGTGTGCTGTTTGCCACGGCTGGGATGGTTGCTAACCGGCACAAGATGCTGCTTGGGAAAGGGCAGGAAAAAACCAGGTTTGCGTTCAGCTTCGTGGATGAGGCGTCGAGGCACAGCATCCCTGTAGGCCTGGACTTGGCCGCCATGGGCAGCCAATGTCTGCTGTGTGGTGACCCAGGGCAGTTGCGCCCCTACAGCCACGTCCAGCTTTTGGCAAGTTGGTGTGAGGCTGAGAAGCTTGAGGTAGTCCCCCACAGAGTGGCATGGCCACGGGAGGACACCTTCAAGTACAACAATGTTGTAAGGGACGGTCCTGGCCCGGAAGTGCATTGGCATGATTCGCATCGGTTTTGCACCACCAGCACCTTGCAATTCTTTTTGTACCGCACGCGCTGCCGGGCTAGTATCCTGGTACAACAGTACCGGATGACCTAGCCGTTGGCCACGGTCATGCGTGCCTTGTTTACGGGGGGGGCAGTTGGCCACTACCACTCATCTGAGCACCCCCTCCCCGACCCCATCCTGAACAACCCCATCCGCATTGTAGACCTCGCTGGGACCACCTGGTGGGGGGAGTTGGAGTAGAGTTTCGGGGCACAGGACCTAGGTAGAATGTTCCACGATGTACAGGAAGCATGGGCCACCCTGCGAATGGATCCGGTGTTGCTAAACAAGGGGGGCCTAAGCATGGAGGAGGGTCTGCTGGTGTGCCATTTTTTGGAGTATGCTGCCAGGAAAGGGACCTACCCAGCACAGTCAGTAGCGGTAGTGACGACTCACTACGCACAGATGGTGTGGCTGAAACACTGCGTGGCGCTTGTTGGCCGCAAGTGGCAGGCCCATCATGTAAACCTCCTCAGAACGGTTGCGACCCTCGATAGGTTCCAGGGGCTGCAAGCCCCAGTGATCGTGGCCTCCCTGGTGTCCACGACACCAGGGATCATGCACGACATCTGGCGGTCAAACACCCTGACCAGCAGGGCGCAGTCGGAGCTGCACCTCTTCGGGCAGTTTGCACAGTGGACCACCCACCCCAACCCTGGTGTATGGCTCGAGGCACTGCACGCGATGCAGTGGGAAGCAGCCTCCGGGGCTGTGAGCGACACTCTTGAGCTGGCAGTGGTTCTGAGGGAGGCCGCAACTGTGGAGAACATTGTGCATGGCACAATCTACCGGTTGGCTGGGGGGGTGGTGGGGCACTGGCCGTGGAAGCCATGGAGGAGGCACAAGAGGGCACGGGACCCATGGGGGTATTCACCAGGCAGTGCGGATCAGTTGCTTGACTTTGAGCGCATCATGGCCAACAATCGGAAGGATGAGGTGTCTGTTTCTCTGAGGGATGCACGGGGGAACATTGTGCAACCCCGCCTTTTGGGGGTCATCCTGCCTGACTTCACCGAATGGGCGCTCCCGTACGTCTTGGTTGAGGACGATGGACAAGGGGACAGGGGAGAGGGGGATTGGGGGGGGCTGGTGAGGGTAACCCACACATCCAAGCTTGACGTGTGGGAGCAGCGACTCGTCCAGCACCTGGTGTGAAGGCCCCTCTTCTACAAGCAAAAGTACAGCAACAAGGAGACAGTAGGGGCGTACCGCACGATGCACCTGCCCTTGTGGCAGGACGCGTACGCCTGCTTGGATTCCGTGCCGTTCTTGTGTGCGGAATTCCGCACCCCTATTGGTGTGTACGTGGCGTCCCTGCTCCATGGTGTGCACCCTTGCCCTGGGGCCCTTGGGGTGTGTGCGCCAATTGCGGTGCACGAGGAGGAAGCCCCCCAATGTGGGTGGCGCAAGCTGCCCCACGGGGTGAAAGATTACATTTTGGGCCGCCACTAACCCTGTATGTAGAAGAACATGCATTGACCCGTGGCCTCTGACCATCCCTGCCACATCACAACAGTACCAGCCACAACACCAGCGGGAAAGAGTACACACATGTGATCACCACCGGGTTTGCTGCACTGTGCGTTCATTATGTTTGTCCGCAATGGTACGAGTGTGCCCATGCCTGACTGCCCAAGATTGAAGGAGGTCTCCAAGGTCTTCAGGGTGGGGATGCCCAAAAAGGAGGTTGAAGACACGCCAACGATAATTGCCGTTCAACAATGATACATGACAATGACAGTGCGGATGGGGTTCCGTCAAATATTTGGGGGGTCTACATCCCCAAAATATTTGACGGAACCCCATCCGTCAAATATTTGGGGGGTCTACACCCCCAAAATATTTGACGGAAGGGGTTCCGTCAAATATTTGGGGGGTCTACAGCCCAAAAATATTTCACGGAAGGGGTTCCGTCAAATATTTGGGGGGTCTACACCCCCAAAATATTTCACGGAAGGGGTTCCGTCAAATATTTGGGGGGTCTACAGCCCCCAAAATATTTGACGGATGGGGTTCCGTCAAATATTTGGGGGGTCTACACCCCCAAAATATTTGACGGAACCCCATCCGTCAAATTGTTGGGGGGTCTACACCCCCAAAATATTTCACCGAAGGGGTTCCGTCAAATATGTGGGGGGTCTACAGCCCCAAAATATTTCACGGAAGGGGTTCCGTCAAATATTTGGGGGGTCTACAGCCCCCAAATATTTGACGGATGGGATTTTGGTCAAATATTTGGGGGGTCTAGAGCCCCAAAATATTTCACGGAAGGGGTTCCGTCAAATATTTCGGGGGTCTACACCCCCAAAATATTTGACGGAACCCCATCCGTCAAATTGATGGGGGGTCTACACCCCCAAAATATTTCACCGAAGGGGTTCCGTCAAATATGTGGGGGGTCTACAGCCCCAAAATATTTCACGGAAGGGGTTCCGTCAAATATTTGGGGGGTCTACAGCCCCCAAATATTTGACGGATGGGGTTTCGTCAAATATTTGGGGGGTCTAGAGCCCCAAAATATTTCACGGAAGGGGTTCCGTCAAATATTTCGGGGGTCTACAGCCCCCAAAATATTTGACGGAAGGGGTTCCGTCAAATATTTGGGGGGTCTAGAGCCCCAAAATATTTGACGGAAGGGGTTCCGTCAAATATTTCGGGGCTCTACACCCCCAAAATATTTGACGGAAGGGGTTCCGTCAAATATTTGGGGGCTCTACACCCCCAAAATATTTCACGGAAGGGGTTCTGTCAAATATTTGGGGGGTCTACAGCCCCAAAATATTTGACGAATGGGGTTTTGTCAAACATTTGGGGGGTCTACACCCCCAAAATATTTAACGGAACCCCATGCGTCAAATATTTGGGGGTTCTACGGCCCCCAAACATTTGACGGAAGGGGTTCTGTCAACTATTTGGGGGGTCTACAGCCCCAAAAAATTTTACGGAAGGGGTTCCGTCAAATATTTGCGGGGTCTACAGCCCCCAAATATTTGACGGATGGGGTTTCGTCAAATATTTGGGGGCTCTACACCCCCAAAATATTTCACGGAAGGGGTCCCGTCGAATATTTCGGGGGTCTACAGCCCCCAAATATTTGACGGATGGGGTTCCGTCAAATATTTGGGGGGTATACACCCCCAAAATATTTGACGGAACCCCATCCGTCAAATATTTGGGGGGTCTACACCCTCCAAATATTTGATGGAAGGGGTTCCGTCAAATATTTTGGGGGTCTACATCCCCAAAATATTTCACGGAAGGGGTTGCGTCAAGTATTTGGGGGGTCTACAGCCCCCAAATATTTGACGGAAGGGGTTCCGTCAAATATTTGGGGGGTCTACAGCCCCCAAAATATTTGATGGATGGGGTTCCGTCAAATATTTGGGGGCTCTACACCCCCAAAATATTTCACGGAAGGGGTTCTGTCAAATATTTGGGGGGTCTACAGCCCCCAAATATTTGACGGAAGGGGTTCCGTCAAATATTTTGGGGGGTCTACAACCCCAAAATATTTCACGGAAGGGGTTCCGTCAAATATTTGGGGGGTTCAGCCCCCATATATTTGACGGAAGGGGTTCCGTCAAATATTTGGGGGGTCTCCACCCCCAAAATATTTGACGGAAGGGGTTCCGTCAAATATTTGGGGACTCTACAGCCCCGAAATATTTGACGGAACCCCATCCGTCAAATTTTTGGGGGGTCTACACCCCCAAAATATTTGACGGAAGGGGTTCTGTCAAATATTTGGGGGGTCTAGAGCTCCAAAATATTTGACCGAAGGGGTTCCGTCAAATATTTGGGGGCTCTACACCCCAAAAATATTTCACGGAAGGGGTTCCGTCAAATATTTGGGGGGTCTACAGCCCCCAAAATATTTGATGGATGGGGTTCCGTCAAATATTTGGGGGGTCTACACGCCCAAAATATTTGACGGAACCCCATCCGTCAAATTGTTGGGGGGTCTACACCCCCAAAATATTTCACCGAAGGGGTTCCGTCAAATATGTGGGGGGTCTACAGCCCCAAAATATTTCACGGAAGGGGTTCCGTCAAATATTTGGGGGGTCTACAGCCCCCAAATATTTGACGGATGGGGTTTCGTCAAATATTTGGGGGGTCTAGAGCCCCAAAATATTTGACGGATGGGGTTCCGTCAATCATTTCGGGGGTCTACAGCCCCCAAAATATTTGACGGAAGGGGTTCCGTCAAATATTTGGGGGGTCTAGAGCCCCAAAATATTTGACGGAAGGGGTTCCGTCAAATATGTCGGGGCTCTACAGCCCCAAAATATTTGACGGAAGGGGTTCCGTCAAATATATTGGGGGGCTCTACACCCCCAAAATATTTCACGGAAGGGGTTCTGTCAAATATTTGGGGGGTCTACAGCCCCAAAATATTTGACGGATGGGGTTTTGTCAAATATTTGGGGGGTCTACACCCCCAAAATATTTGACGGAACCCCATGCGTCAAATATTTGGGGGGTCTACGGCCCCCAAAAAATTTTACGGAAGGGGTTCCGTCAAATATTTGCGGGGTCTACAGCCCCCAAATATTTGACGGATGGGGTTTCGTCAAATATTTGGGGGCTCTACACCCCCAAAATATTTCACGGAAGGGGTTCCGTTGAATATTTCGGGGGTCTACAGCCCCCAAATATTTGACGGATGGGGTTCCGTCAAATATTTGGGGGGTCTACACCCCCAAAATATTTGACGGAACCCCATCCGTCAAATATTTGGGGGGTCTACACCCTCCAAATATTTGACGGAAGGGGTTCCGTCAAATATTTTGGGGGTCTACATCCCCAAAATATTTCACGGAAGGGGTTGCGTCAAGTATTTGGGGGGTCTACAGCCCCCAAATATTTGACGGAAGGGGTTCCGTCAAATATTTGGGGGGTCTACAGCCCCAAAATATTTCACGGAAGGGGTTCCGTCAAATATTTGGGGGCTCTACACCCCCAGAATATTTCACGGAAGGGGTTCCGTCAAATATTTGGGGGGTCTAAAGCCCCCAAATATTTGACGGAAGGGGTTCTGTCAAATATTTGGGGGGTCTACAACCCCAAAATATTTCACGGAAGGGGTTCCGTCAAATATTTGGGGGCTCTACACCCCCAAAATATTTGACGGAAGGGGTTCCGTCAAATATTTGGGGGGTTCAGCCCCCATATATTTGACGGAAGGGGTTCCGTCAAATATTTGGGGGGTCTCCACCCCCAAAATATTTGACGGAAGGGGTTCCGTCAAATATTTGGGGACTCTACAGCCCCGAAATATTTGACGGAACCCCATCCGTCAAATATTTGGGGGGTCTACACCCCCAAAATATTTGACGGAAGGGGTTCTGTCAAATATTTGGGGGGTCTAGAGCCCCAAAATATTTGACCGAAGGGGTTCCGTCAAATATTTGGGGGCTCTACACCCCCAAAATATTTCACAGAAGGGGTTCCGTCAAATATTTGGGGGGTCTACAGCCCGCAAATAATTGACGGATGGGGTTCCGTCAAATATTTGGGGGGTCTACAGCCCCAAAATATTTGACGGAACCCCATCCGTCAAATATTTGGGGGGTCTCCACCCCCTAAATATTTGACGGAAGGGGTTCCGTCAAATATTTGGGGGGTCTACAGCCCCAAAATATTTCACGGAAGGGGTTCCGTCAAATATTCGGGGGGTCTACAGCCCCCACATATTTGACGGAAGGGGTTCCGTCAAATATTTGGGGGTCTACAGCCCCAAAATATTTCACGGAAGGGGTTCCGTCAAATATTTGGGGGCTCTACACCCCCAAAATATTTCACGGAAGGGGTTCTGTCAAATATTTGGGGGGTCTACAGCCCCAAAATATTTCACGGAAGGGGTTCCGTCAAATATTTGGGGGCTCTACACCCCCAAAATATTTGACGGAAGGGGTTCCGTCAAATACTTGGGGGGTCTACAGCCCCCATATATTTGACGAAAGGGGTTCCGTCAAATATTTGGGGGGTCTACACCCCCCAAATATTTGACGGAAGGGGTTCCGTCAAATATTTGGGGACTCTACAGCCCCGAAATATTTGACGGAACCCCATCCGTCAAATTTTTGGGGGGTCTACACCCCCAAAATATTTGACGGAAGGGGTTCCGTCAACTATTTGGGGGGTCTAGAGCCCCAAAATATTTGACGGAAGGGGTTCCGTCAAATATTTGGGGGGTCTACACCCCCAAAATCTTTGACGGAACCCCATCCGTCAAATATTTGGGGGGTCTACACCCCCGAAATATTTGACGGAAGGGGTTCCGTCAAATATTTGGGGGGTCTAGAGCCCCAAAATATTTGACGGAAGGGGTTCCGTCAAATATTTGGGGGCTCTACACCCCCAAAATATTTCACAGAAGGGGTTCCGTCAAATATTTGGGGGGTCTACAGCCCGCAAATATTTGACGGATGTGGTTCCGTCAAATATTTGGGGGGTCTACAGCCCCAAAATATTTGACGGAACCCCATCCGTCAAATATTTGGGGGGTCTACACCCCCCAAATATTTGACGGAAGGGGTTCCGTCAAATATTTAGGGGGTCTACAGCCCCAAAATATTTCACGGAAGGGGTTTCGTCAAATATTTGGGGGGTCTACAGCCCCCAAATATTTCACGGCAGGGGTTCCGTCAAATATTTGGGGGGTCTACAGCCCCAAAATATTTGACGGATGGGGTTCCGTCAAATATTTGGGGGCTCTACACCCCCAAAATATTTCACGGAAGGGGTTCCGTCAAATATTAAGGGGGTGTACAGCCCCCAAATGTTTGACGGAAGGGGTTCCGTCAAATATTTGGGTGGTCTACAGCCCCAAAATATTTCACGGAAGGGGTTCCGTCAAATATTTGGGGGCTCTACACCCCCAAAATATTTGACGGAAGGGGTTCCGTCAAATATTTGGGGGGTCTACAACCCCCATATATTTGACGGATGGGATTCCGTCAAATATTAGGGGGGTCTACAGCCCCCAAATGTTTGACGGAAGGGGTTCGGTCAAATATTTGGGGGGTCTATAGCCCCAAAATATTTGACGGAAGGGGTTCCGTCAAATATTTGGGGGGTGTACAACCCCCATATATTTGACGGATGGGGTTCCGTCAAATATTAGGGGGGTCTACACCCCCAAAATATTTCACGGAAGGGGTTCCGTCAAATATTTTGGGGGGTGTACAACCCCCATATATTTGACGGATGGGGTTCCGTCAAATATTTGGGGGGTCTACACCCCCAAAATATTTCACGGAAGGGGTTCCGTCAAATGTTTGGGGACTCTACATCCCCGAAATATTTGACGGAACCCCATCCGTCAAATATTTGGGGGGTCTACACCCCCCAAATATTTGACGGAAGTGGTTCCGTCAAATATTTGGGGGGTCTAGAGCCCCAAAATATTTGACGGATGGGGTTCCGTCAAATATTTGGGGGCTCTACACCCCCAAAATATTTCACGGAAGGGGTTCCGTCAAATGTTTGGGGACTCTACATCCCCGAAATATTTGACGGAACCCCATCCGTCAAATATTTGGGGGGTCCACACCCCCCAAATATTTTACGGAAGTGGTTCCGTCAAATATTTGGGGGGTCTAGAGCCCCAAAATATTTGACGGAAGTGGTTCCGTCAAATATTTGGGGGGTCTAGAGCCCCAAAATATTTGACGGAAGGGGTTCCGTCAAATATTTGGGGGGTCTACAGCCCCCAAATATTTGACGGATGGGGTTCCGTCAAACATTTGGGGGGTCTACACCCCCAAAATATTTGACGGAACCCCATCCGTCAAATATTTGGGGGGTCTACAGCCCCCAAACATTTGACGGAAGGGGTTCCGTCAAATATTTGGGGGGTCTACAGCCCCAAAATATTTGACGGATGGGGTTCCGTCAAATATTTGGGGGCTCTACACCCCCAAAATATTTGACGGAACCCCATCCGTCAAATATTTGGGGGCTCTACACCCCCAAAATATTTGACGGATGGGGTTCCGTCAAATATTTGGGGGGTCTACAGCCCCCATATATTTGACGGAAGGGGTTCCGTCAAATACCCCCCAACATGTCACCCCCAAAACATTTCGGGGGTATGCCGCGTCCAGGTTCTGTGGTCTCATCTTTACTTTTTCTCCTTGTAGTTTGTTTTTGCCTCATTACACCTTTCCCTGTGCGAGTTCGCGTTCTGCCAGTTCGCCTACTGTGCGCCTTTGAGCCACAGCTACCTGGCTCGGTCCGAGCCATTGCGCTTCGCGATTGAACCTTGATAGCCTACTGTGCGCCTTTGAGCCATAGCCTTCGGTTTCAGTCTGAGCCGCTGCGCTCCGCGACTGAACTCTGGTTGTCTATTGTGCGCCTTTGAGCCTCAGCTTCCGGTTTCGGTCCAAGCCATTGCGCTTCGCGACTAAGCCTTGACGTAGCCACTGCGTGCCTCTGAGCAGCAGCACTTCGTTTGTTGTCATAGCCCTAGCGCTCTCGACAACAAACCCACCAGCAACGGCGTCTCCTGGACCAGCCGGTGAGCCTGAGGACCAGCCCGGCTGGCACTTTGAGTACCAAGGACCTGCCCTTGATTGCCCCCCCGAGTTGTGGGAGCCCCATAGTGGTCACGGTTGTGGACCCTGCAAGCCTCGAAGGTCACCCAAACCACTAACAGTCGTGGTGCACGAGCCAAGCAATGGACCAGCCTGCTGAATGGCCACCGGAGCACTTGCTGGAGCCAGCAAGAATGAAGTATGGCCTAATGCTGGCCACAGGACAATTGGGGTGGGAGGCCACACCGGAGGTGGCCGGGCGCCTATGGCGACGGTTGAGGGACCACATGGCCTCGTATGACCTTGACGTGGTGAATCTGCATGGTTGCAGGGCATTGTGCCGGCTCATGTACACCGAGCATGGGTTTGCCAAGCCCACCATGCATGATGGGGGGAGCCTCGTGCACTATCGGGATGTTGCCACAGACCTGTGGGAACGACTTGCAAAACGGAACAGTGGCCGGCCAGGCAGTTGTAAGGCCGGTGCTATTGCCGGGTGGCCGTCAAGTGTGAAGACAGCAGAGCAAAGGGACGTTTGGTGTGAACTGGTGCGTGCCCTACCTCTGGTCGACGAGTGGCCGTTCTGGACTGGGGACGTGGCATATCCCACCCCTACCATGGGTTACTTCTATGACAAGGCTATTCGCCATGTGACGCCTGGCCCATATCTGTGGCCCCAAGCGACAAGTGGGCCCAAACCACTGGTGAGCGACCTGTTGCCAAGCCCCAAGGCGCGCGCTAGCGGTCGGCGCAACTCGTTGCAGCCCGAGGCTGCGGTCCCACGTGCGTGTGTCACTGTCACCCAGACACGGCAAGAGCGCTTTGACCAAGCGTTGCTGCAAGCCGCCCATGGGGCAGCCCGCTGCCTCACGATTGCATGCCAAGGGCTGCAAGAGCAGCGCCGAGAACCATTGACTGAGGACAGCCTGGTGGCAGCATACACGCTGGGCCGCCACTTCGCGAACAGCATGCGGGTGCCTATGCAAGACTGCAACGAGCTCTTGCTGCGTTGGTGCCAGACAGTCATCCCGGTCGTCTGCATGCGGCCGTACGGGTTATGGACAACGCATGGAGGGATGATGGAGGTCTTGAGATGCTGCACGTACTAGTGGAGGAGATGGAGGCGTCCGGTGTACAGCCAGCATACACCCAACGATTAAGTCCAGGAGGGCACCCCCGAGGTGACCCAAGTGACTCCACGTCCTCTGCCGTAGCGCAGGGGGTTGGAGCGGCGGTGCGCATGGAGGAGATGGAGGCGGCCGGTGTACAGCGACCATACACCCAACCTTTAAGTCAAGAAGGGCACCCCCGAGGTGACCCAAGTGCCTCCACGTCCTCTGCCGTAGCGCAGGAGGTTGGAGCGGCGGTGCTCATGGAGGAGATGGAGGCGGCCAGTGTACAGCGACCATACACCCAACCATTAAGTCCAGAAGGGCACCCCCGAGTTGACCCAAGTGACTCCACGTCCTCTGCTGTAGCGCAGGAGGGTGGAGCGGCGGTGCTCATGGCAAGAGACCCCTCAGGCGATGAGTCTGTGACTCCCACTTTGTCCTCCCTGGCACAAGGGCGTGGTCCCCCGGCAGGTGCACATAGGGTGGATAGCCCTGGTGAGGTGTTAAGTCCACCTGCCCCCCCCCCCCCCAGGTGGTGGGAACGACTCCGCGGCATGTGTTGGACGTGGAACACCGGACCCCAGGTCCCAGGTCTGCCCCGCCGATGAGTCACCTTCCATTGCATCCGTAATGGACCCTGCAGGGCTTCTCACGCCACACTCCCCGGCCCCCCACCCTGTGTGTCTGACACCGGCGGCTAGTGATGGAGGGGTGGCAAGTTCCTTGGAGGAGTCTCCTGTACCACTTGCACATAAACCCAAGGAGCCAGCTGCTGTGGTTTGCAGTCCTTCTAGCACAGGCACTGTGGCGACAGTGAAGGCCTGCAGTCAGTCTAGTGCGGATTCAGGGTACACCCCGGTTGAACACCCTAGTTCATTGGCGATAGTGAGGGCTTGCAGTCAGTCCAGTGCAGAGTCAGCGACCACCCCGGTTGCACACCTTAGTTCTGTGGAACAGAGCCCATGGTGCAAGAAGCGCCGAGGAGTTCCCCCACCAAGTAATGGGGCTGCCGTGAAACGTGGCAAGAAAGAGCAAGGCACAAAGACAGCGCCGATAGATCCAGATGCTATGGCATTGGACGACGTGGACAGAAAGCCCAGCAAGGCCGAGGTTGGCAGAGTCCTACCAACGGCGAGGTCCTTGAAGCTTCGCATTCTTCCCGACCAATACGTTGCCGGGGCATGTTTCTACTATGCCGTGGCCCAAAGCCTGCATGCTATCACCAGCAACACCCCGTTGGACGGCGCATCGCTGCGGGCAAGGGCCATCGCCGTGTTTCGCGACATGTGTGGGCTTTCAATTCAAGAGTCTACACTATCTGTGAACCGGGATCTTGAGAAGGACACATGGCGTGGCCGGCCCCAAGGGGGAATGGCTGACCACTTTGCTGCCTTGGCGAAGCATGTGGACGGTAGTGTGGTGTTGCTGCGATCAGACAGGTACAGCATTGTGACGTCAGGGTTTGGGATCGACAGCGCGTTGACATCCGCTACTGTTTGGGTGCCTGGACGGGAGCATCCGCCGCACTACCCTGACTGTGGGGATATGGAGGAGCAGTGCCACCGGGCGACGGTGGTGGTTATTGCCGAGGCGGGACGAGATGGTGTCAAAGGAGGTGGTCATTTCCGGGGTGCAGTCTTTGACCATTCGCTGGAGGTAGCCCCCTTTTGCACGTTGCACGGGATGATGGGCATCTTGGTATACAAGCGTGGGCCGGTTGGGGGGGTTAGAGCGTGGCATTTGCAACTAGGGGTTGGTGGTATGAAGGGCCACACCAATGCAACAGACCGCCGCCGCACTCGTCTAGTGCAACGGACACGCAACTACAAGCCACTGGTGACCCCGGTGAACAAGATGGCAAGGCAGATGTTGCCTGATTGGTTCACATGGACCACCATGCAATTGTCTTGCAATGTGCTCACATAACCGCATCAGCATGTGCATGACGCGTCCCCTTGGTCGGCAGTGTTTTCCACCGGCCAGCACACACGGGGACACATATGGGTGGAGGTAGGTGGTGTATGTAATGGCCGGGGTGGACGGAGATGTAGTATGTAATGCTTGGATGGTGTTACACGGGTTGGCGCCACGTAAGATGTATGCCAGCAACCGGTTCTCGTACGTACGGGTGCATGGCATGGCACTTGTTCTTGGCACGGGGAGAGGAGGTTGGTGGTGTTGTACTCCCGTGGTGACTGGTGGACACTCCCGCCGCGGGACCGTGCATTCCTCAATGAGACCGCATTCCGCTTACATGCAGGTGCATAGTGGGCCACTTGGTGGAGCACCGCGGCGACCATGGGGAATGGAGAATCCACATGGGTACAACTGGTGTTGGTTGGGTACCACGCTGCAGTGTCCGTTGGTGGCGTCGGGTGGACATGAAGGACAGCACGCAGGATGCCTGGACGAGGAGGGTGTCTGGGGACCATTGTGGCAGGGTGTTGTGGCACATGGAGGAGGTGGTGCATACAATCCACAGGACATTGCTGAGAGGCTGGCAATGGAGGATGCCATGTGTGACACGGTGTGCCGATGCAGTGGGCGATGCAAGTGCAAAGCCCCTGCACCAAAATTCCAATGGATGCGGCAGGCGGAGATGCCCGAGTGTTGGAAGTACATGGTGCCCAAGCTCACGGCCGCTGGGGTGGTTGCTCTGTCATGTTGTTTGTCGTACGAGCAGTTCTGGCAATACTGTGGTGCCTGTGGGGTGAAGGTTCTGCGGGAAGGGGGGGAGACAGCCATGCCAGCGCAGATATTGCATGTGACGAACCAGGGGCAGAGTGTGCGACGGCGTGTGAAGGAGGGAATGAAGGGGAGACCGGTTGGGTTACCTGACAACCCCCCCCCCCCCCGTGTCCGTGTGGGGGTGACCTGAGGGAGGCACCAATGTATACATCGGTGGTGTACAACGAGGTCCTGGGGTTACATGTCCACAACCACCAGGAGTACAAGTTGGTTGTGGACCATGAGTTTCTCGATTGCCTGGGCCGGCAATGGTCCTTGCATGCCATGGTGTTGCACATTGGAGCGACGAGGGAGGAGGGTCACTTTGTGGTGCATGTCGTTTTCAACGACAGGTGGTGGTTGTGTAACGACACCACGGTGAAGGCCATGAATCCCCCCCCCCCTCCCGACCCGCGAAAGGCGACGTTTCTGCTATACAAGCGGAAACAGACAGATTTGGTTGTACCAGACATGTCGCAGCGTGCCTCCCAACGGACAGGACCGCCGGCCCCTGGTCAGACACGGGATGCCCGGAGCGTACCTACCGACACCTCGGTGCCAGCCATGGCGCTGGCACCAGGTGCGTCCCCCCCCACCCCTCCTTCAACACAGGGTGCATCAAGGGTTGGGTACATCACGAACAGGCCTATGCATGCCCAGAGCGTGCCTATGGACGCCTCTGTGCCAGCCAAGGCGCTGGCACAAGGCGCACCCCCCCCTTCCCCAACTGCAACACAGAGTGCTTCAAGGGTAGGGGACATGAGTACGCATGCCCAGAGCATGCCTAATGAGATGTGTGTGGCTGCCTCGGCGCCGCTACAAACGTCCTCAAAATTTGTTGAGGTAGTGGCACAGTTGCTGCAGAAGGGCAAGGTGCGAGTGGCAAGGCATCTCAGAGTGCGTGTTGAAGCACACCAGATGCAACTGAGAGCACGGCATGCAAAAGAGTGGGATGCGCGGCATGCAGAGCATGGCATGTCACAATCCTCAGTGGCACAATCAGTCGAGCAAGACAGGTTGAGGTCTGTTGCATTGGCCGCATCGGGGAAGGACGCATTGTGTGTGTTGATGCAGGCCACTCCCATGCAACTAGACAGTGGTCCAAAGACACTACAAATGTTTGTAGCCGCCCATTGGCAGTATCAGTTCACGACAAGTGGGGGTGTTGAGTGTGTGTGTTGTGCGTGGGCAAATGTGTGTGGCATTCGTGGGGTGGCGCGTCCCCCTAAGAAAAGTGAAGCCTTGGTATTGGGAACATATGCTGTAGGGATGCGCATGAAGACCTGTGGCCCAAAAACGTGGCGAAAGGAGGTGTTGGAAAGCCACTTGGGGTTATCACGTGGCACAACATCAAACCGAAAGAATCTGCATAGGCCAGGGCACCACCACCGATTGGCCGAGGACAGTTTCAAGGTGCATTGTGCAGAGCGATATCGCGCATTGTGCCCCACTGCTGCTGCCACAGCTGTGGTGGTGGGAGCAAACGTTGTGTTCGTCAGGGGCGAAGCCACGGACATTGGTGTGGCTATGTCGGATGCTGAGGCAGCCATTTTGTCACGGTTGGTTGAGGTGTATATTGGGTTACGCATGTGCACTTCCGTCCGTGCTATAAGTGAGCGCATTCTTCTGCACTGTTCTCTGACATCTGCCCCTGGGCACCATGCATCACGGCGGTGGATAGTTGAGAAGGCTATTACAGCAATGCATGATGCCATGCAGGATGAGGTGACGCACACCTTATTCCTGGCAACGTTCATTGCAGTGTTGCTTGACGGCTCGCATAGGCAGAGGCATCGCGTCAATGAGTACGCCATTCTGCTTATTTTCCCGGGGACTGGCCCTGGGGGCATGTGTGAGGTGTTCCTTGGGGTGGTGGATGTGGCCTGTGGTGATGCGCATGAGATTGCAACACAGTTGGAATGCGTTGTGCTGTCGTGGATTCCTGACCGCGATTGGTGGGCAAAGAGGGTAGTGACCTTTGCAGTGGACGGGGCTTCCAACCTTGGTGTGCGGGGTGCCAGTGCGCGGCAGGTTGTTGATGTCTCTGTCATTGAGAGCAATGTGTTTGCCTTGATTGGGAAGTGGTTGGTGTTGATGACACCCTTGGGTGAGCCGTGCCATGTGTTGCAGCGCAAGTTGGGTCTTGCGCTGGAGGCTGCCGGCGCGACCCATGTTGATTACATGGCGGCCGTCGATCGGCAGCGAGGCTTGTACAGTGGGGCACGGCAGTGGAAGGAGTTGCAAAAGTGTGTGCAGAAGCATGTGCAGGATAACCGTAGTGGCTTGCAACTGATCCCCACAAGTCATCGCATCAGGTGGTCACAGGCAAATGCACGGCGCAACACTGCTTTTTTGGCCAATGTCCCCTGGGTGGCACGACACTTGGATCCCAAGGTGCAGCACTCTACCAAGGAGGAGGATGTGTGGGAGGACTGCCATGATGCCAGTTTGCTTGCATGGGGGGTGGTTTATGGGGACATCTTGCATGGCATGCGGTGTTTTAACAGTGTGGCACAACTGCGCGCGCCCACAGGTGCACACTTAGCCACTGCCACAGGTATGCTACAAGCCCGGTTGCAGAAGGTGGCTTGCGAGGAGGGTCGAGGGTGGTTGCAGTTAAAGGAGCAAACTGCGACCGGTGCATGGCATGGTGTGCAGTTGGTCCAGTTTGATTCAGGTGGGCAGAAGTGTGTAACAACCCCTCCTTTTCCTGGCGTTCAGGCGCGTGCAGTAACTGATGCGTTGCTTGCAGGCATCAAGGAGGGGCAGGCAACCATTGACCCCAGGGGGGTGTTGGAGTGCGCAGTATTGTTGGACCATGGCCGTTTCCTTGGCCTCCCGGTCAATGAGCGTGCTGCATATGGGGTAGAGCAGTTGCGTCAGTTTATGGTTGCACACCAAGAAGAGTTGTGCGAGGCACATGTGAGCTGTGACCGTGCCTTGGTAGAGTGGGCAGACCTTAAGGAGCACATGGTGCAGCACTTTGCAACTGTGCAAATGTCCAAGATGTGGGAGGCATTGGCACCCGAAAGGGCACATGCACAGTGGGTCAATGTGTGGCGCGTTCTCGCATTATTGCGAACGTATTGCCCCGCTGAAGCTGCAGTAGAGCGTGCCATCTCTTTGCGTGGGAGGTTCTGCAGCAATATGCATGACATTGTGGAGACACATGTCCTGAGCATGTGCATGGCATTGCATTCCAACTTGCCCCCTTTACAGCAATGGGCAAAGGGACAAGGTGTTGCAGTGGCACGCCACTTGGCTGCCCGTGCACGCTCCGATCTGCACCCAAGACAGAGGGTTTCAAGGAAAGTAAGTGAAAGAGAATCTCTGGAAGCTGCGATGCTGCAGTGTCTACAAGGTAATGAAGCAGTGGCTGATGATGGTGACAACCTGCCCTTCTTTGGAGAGCCGGGTACACCACTAGCATCCACGGCCCCCTCAGGAAAGGGTACAGAACGGCACCAGGCTGATGTGGTGCGCACTGTGGCACCAGATGGGACCTTTGACTCGCATGCTGGCAACCACGACTTCATCACTTTTCGCAGAGGTATGGAGTGTGCCACATGCAAGAAGGAGGTTCGCATCTTGTGCAATACATGTCTAGTGTGTCATGCATGCTTTTGCGCAAGCCCGCGTCCTTGTGGGGACGTGGTGGTGAATGTTGTAGGTGATGTCTGTGATGAGGGGGAGAACAATAGTGCAGACGAATTGGACACAACGCGCAAGCCAAATAAGGGGCGCAGTGTGGCTAGGATGCAGGCGAAGTTGGTAATGGCAGTGCAGAATGGCAGGGTGCGTGATTGGACGAGGGTGGCGTTGGTGCATTGTCTTGATGTGCTTGGTGTGAAGGTGGCAAGTAACAACACTCGGCGGGAACTGCGGGACCTTGCTACGCAGCACGCATTGCCATTGTTGGAAGAATGGGATGCGTTTGTGCCAGACACGGACCGTGTCACGCGTTCTGCGGCACCACCAAGCAGCTCCCAGCCCAGTTGCTCGCAGCCAGTGGATGACATGGATGGACTCATCGATGAATGAGAGGATGCCCACGTATTTGCATGTGCCTTTTTGTTGTTGTGCGCTCTCTTTGAAGATTTTGCCCATTTTCCGTGTTGCAACATTTGGTGTTCTATGGTGTACCATGACCATTTTATGTGTGGATCCGAATTTAACTGATGCCAATTGCCATGGTCAGGATGCTATCCGTTGAGATTTCTGCCCCTTTCCCTGTTTGGCACATTTCCCCCACGTTTCCCATTTGGTTTTCAGTGCTATGTATGGCCGTTTTGTGTGGTGGTCGTTCAATTTTCCCACTTTTCCTGCTCCCACATTTTCCCCTTTCCCCTTTCCCCTTTCCCCTTTCCCCTTTCCCCTCTCCCCTTTCCCCTTTCCCTTTCCCAAAGTGTATTTTTCCTTGGCCACTTTTGCTGCTCACCCATTTTCTCCATTGCCCCGTTGTGGTGCTCAAAGTGGTTTTTATTTTTGTGTTGCCATGTTTCTGATTGTCACAGGTTCTGTCTGCTGTCAACAACAGGTGTGCAATTGTTTTCCAAACGGGGGGGTTTGTGTTTTCTGTTTTTTGTGGCGCCTTTTTTCCTTGGGGGGGGGGGATTGAAGGCACGTGATAGTGGGGGGGGGGATGGGTGGGTCAAGGGGGGGGGTTCCTGTGAAGAATTTGGTGTGGACAACGGCAAGGGGGGGGGTGATTTAGGGATAGTTTCTCCCAATTTCCTCTAGACATTAGACCCCTAGACCCACTTCCAATAGACAAGAATATCAGACATCTTCTTGGACAGACTGCACACACAACACCCCTTATCAGACATCAGACATCAGACTTTATACACAATCATGGTGGACAGGCGCAATCGGAAAGAATCTTGAGTCACATGGATGCTTTGCACAAGCTTAATTGGGACTTTCTGGGTAAGGACTATGACGGGTATGGAGATGGCCCGTCAGGAGGCATCTCAGAAGGAATGATTGCTGCGGGCCTTGGAGAGAGGGGCAGCCTGGATATCCCCTTGGATGTATGGAACGCGAACATCCCGAAGCGCCTCATCTGGGATATACGGAATTGGAAGTTGGGGCCGGATTGTGGAAGATTCGATGTGTGGCAACCGTTTTTACACACCAGGCGCATGATTGGGGTGCTGGTGGGTGATGGGTTCTTGTGTCGTGACCCCGGGTGTTTGGGAGGCCCTGAGTGGGAACACCTCACGGACAATGTGTCGGCGTTCGTTAAACCCAAAAATGATGTGAAGTGCTCGTTCATCATTCACATGCGAAATCTGAATGGCTGCTCGAAGGTACCGTTATGCAAGGTCAAGCTTCCGTCCATTCATACGGTCTTTCAAACCATCCAAAGGGAGATACACCAAGGAGCACCATTGTGGGTCATCACCTTGGACATATCCAACTTCTACTGGAGCCTGCAAATCCCGGCTGAGCATAGGGGACTATTTCGCATACAAGGGGCGCACTTCCACTGCCTCCCATTTGGGTGGAAATTTTCCCCGGTACTGGCACAGGACACGTTGGCGTCGTTGTTGAGGGAGTTCTTTGACAAGCACGCGGTGGGGCTCGACATCCATCGTTTCCACTATTTGGATGATGTCCTGATCTTGTCACGTGACAGGGAGTGTATGGACAGTCTGGGTCCACAGCTGGCGGCATTCTTGACGGCGAAGGGTCTGCGTATCTCTACCAAATCTTGCCTCAAGCCACATCAGAATGTCCTGTGGCTGGGAAAAGTGTTCGACCTGGCTAAGGGGGAGGTGCGAAACACCGACAAGATGCTCACCAAGTGCTTGGGGATTGCCATCAAAACGGCCTGCTCGCCTATATCCCCAAAGGTGGCGGAACGGGTCACTGGAAAAATGCAATGGGCGTTTGGACCACGAAAGGGGGTCACACTATTCCTACAGGGCTGGCATCGGTTCCGATGGGGACATCATCGCTTTCAGCACCGCCTGAGCCCGGCCCCGATATCGGCGCTGTTCGATGCGCTGGCAATCTCATATGTACCAGCCACGGTTGACCCGAATGCCTGGGCACTTTGGATTTGCACCATTCCTGTCGGTGGATGCAGCGGAAGCTACTGGAGGGTACCGCCTGGGTATATTTGGACGAAATGGAGTCATGCGAACACGAAAGGTCCCAACAACAGGCAGAGCTCAGCGGTGTCCTACATGCCTGTAGGTTTGCGGTGACGCAGAAGTGGCACAGGGTCTCCTTGTTTGTGGACAATACAGCGGCCTGCTACAGTGCGTCAAATATGAGGGCGTGGACGAGAGCATGTACGCAAGTGAAGATATTCCGTGCTCTTTGGAACTTGTTGTGGTACACGGGCATGGTCTTGAATGTTGTCTGGGTTGATACTGCGCGCATGCCTTCTGACGTTGTATCCCGATTGCCAGATCTGACACCCGCAAGCATTACCAGGGCAAAGGTTGAGGCGGCAAACAAGTGGAGTGCGTTGTGCGGGGAGCTGCACCTTGTGCAGAGCTTTGGGTCAGTTCGTATGTAGAAAGGGGAAACAATCCTCGCATGGGCGATGGCTTGCGTGTCCCCTTTTTTGCTATAGCTGGCCCTGGCAACATGTCTGAGTGGGAAGACCAAAATCAGGAGGAGTTCCATGACGAGGAGAAGGTGGGATCGAAGCGCCCACGAGGATCACGAGTCCCGGAGGGCAAACTGGCGCGGAAGGAGCGCACCCTGCGACGGAGGGCGGAGAGAGCTGAAGGACACCTTAATGCAGCAAAGCCCAGATACCGGCTGGGGACGATGACCGAGCAGTCCTTCGAGATAGTGCTGTGCCACCCAGTGCCAGAACGGGACCTCCACAACGCCTGGCAGACCTTCTGTGGTTGGATCACGCGCCGCGCCTGGGCGCGGTATGCAATGGCACGAGTCGAGCCTGCTGAGAAGGGCAAAGACCAAACCCAACGTCACCTTTACCTCGTCCGCCACGAGCTGCGACTGGCGCCGGGAGTTAGGCTGACGATGTCCTTCACCCACAATGCCACAGCCGTGCAAAGAGTCACCGTCAACGGCAAAGCTGACCTCATAAAGGATGTTTTCAAGCTTGTGAAGGACAATGTAGAACAGGAGGACTCCGACTGATGCGAGGCTGGCAAGGGGATGACTGTCACTCCTGCACAGACCTTCCATGGCATTCCAAAGTCAGAGTAAGGAAGGAGTAATGCTGCGGGAGGGGGGAGGGGGGGGGCGCATGTGTGCTGACAGGGCATGATTATGCTCAGGGTATAGAAAAGGGAGCTCCCCTCGCACGTGCGATGGATGAGACAGCAGCGTCATGCTGCAGAGAACGAGCACGCCCACTTATAATGTCGCCACGAGAGCCTCAGCTTGGTGTGGGGAGTCAGAGATGAACTACGGTGCCCTTCGGGCCTAGCGCGCCAGTGAAGGAGCAAGCATCAATGTTGGTTTTGTGTTTGTGTATGTATGAGTTGTGGATGTCAGGAGGTAAGGGGGGAATCAAGGGATTCGCCTTTAGGCGAATCACAATATTCACCCCATAATGCCACTCACATGCTCTTTCACTATAGAATCTTTTAAAGATTTTTGGGCCCGCCCACCCGCCCAGACACTTTACGCACACTTCAGTGACACCATTGATGACAATCATGGAGAAGTGTATCATAGAGCCACGGCACACGGCACACGCGCCAGTGAAGGAGCAAGCATCAGCGTTGGTTTTATGTTTGTGTATGAGCTGTGGATGTCAGGAGGTAAGGGGGGAATCTTCGAACTTTGCTCAACTAGAAAACTCAAATTTACCAAAAACCTAAAACCAAACTAAACCAACTAAACTTTGCTAGAGTCCAAAACACTAGTTGAACCTCGTTTCAAATTTTGGTTGTGTCTCTTTTTCTTAGGCAGTTTTTTGTCCTTGTTTTTGTTTGTTTGGAGACCATGGACGGTCGGTCACCTCCTCCCCCACCAGCAAGAAACCCAAAACAACAGGTACTATCCGTAGAGGACAGAATCATGTCCAAGAACATGAAATTCAACAACTACGTGTGCTGGTGGCCAAGATGGCGGTCCGTGATTCCACCCCTACTGCCATTATCGTTGCCGGAGATTGATGAAACAATGTAGAAAGACCACATGGCCCAATGGATGAGGATGGCGCTCGCCAATCTGTAGGCGTATGTCACCCTGAGGGCCAGCAACGTGGGCGAGAATGAGTGGCCGACGGAATTTCAAGGGCAGAATGATCCGGCCTAGATGAACACCGGCGACCTTCTGGCTTGCGTACATCAATCCCAAACGGCGTATGCCAGGATATACTGGGGCTTCGGGTGGATTTGGAGCGGCAGACCAAGCAGCATGGTACCTTGGCAAAAGCCTGGGCAGCCCTTGGGGAGAACTTCATGTGGCACAATGTCTGCTTCTCAGCAGTGGGCGGTGTGTCGCAGGTAGTGGGCGTTGTATTGCAGTGGTAGACACAGCACGGGGAGTGGATCCCAATCGGCATAGAGCTCAGCGGCAACTGCCAATGGTGCGTCCAGCGAGGGACAACCAGGCCCCTGCGCCATTGGCACTTCTATTGCGTGCACTAGTCGTGACAGCATTGGCCCATCCCCATGACGGCTGGGACAAGGGTTAGTACCCTCGCTGTCGCTAGCACACTCACCCATATTGCTTCGTGGTGGGCGTACGAGTTGCGGCTTGTGTGCCATGCTTTGTTGGTGTCCCCGCACTAGGGCCCAATGTGGCTCGCAGCTTTGGGCACTCGCGGCTTTTGCGCGGAGCGAGCCACAATACCATCATGCAGCAGTAGTTGGCCTGCTTGCGGAGCGTGCAAGCTCCAGAGCTACGGCATCGGCCCTACGCGGCATCATATTGGCTATGCGCACGATCGAGGACCTACAATCGCTCCAGTTCATCGTCTGCCCCCTACATTGCCACGTTGCCGCTAGCGCTGTGGCGTCTGTGATGCAAAAACAAAAATACCTTCCCCCCAAAAGTTTGCTCGTCCTTGCCCAGCGGGCTGGTGGAGTCCGCCATGGAGCACTACTCTTGGCGCTCGACACCCGCAGCTGTGTATGCTTGCTCAAGGTGGGTGAGACGGCCTCCATCCGCGTCAGGGACCTTGCAACCCCTAGGTTTGTCCAAGTTTGGAATTCCAAGTCAAGGGAAGAGGGGTGGTCGTCACGCCCTTTGGCGAGAGCATGCGCTTGGATCCACTGCCATGCTTTGGCGAGCGGCTGACCAACTGGTCTGGCTTGCGGGGGCTGCTGGTATGAAGGCCCCCGTACACAGTGGCGGCAGCAACGGGCAAGTCTGCGGCTGTTGTCGTTGTGCCTAATTTGTTTCAACCCATTCTAGATGTTGCCCGCATTCAAGCGAAGACAGTAACAAAGGGGAGGTTGAGCAATGACAAGGCAAACGGGAAGGGAAAGGTTAGGTTGGAGTGTGCCGCGGCTGTGCAATTCATGCGCACCTGGAGGTGGGAGGCACTAATTATGATGTGCCTTGAGGACGGGGGAATGAATAACAAGCGGGTGGGAGGTAGACTATGGGGTTATGCCACCGTAAGCTAAAGCGCATGCTGCACAATAGCGGGGGGCTAAGCCTCCTGTGTGGCCGCCTAGGTGTGCAGGGGTCGTTGACAACCACACCACAGATGGCAACCTCCATCGAGAGGGGTGGGATGTCACCAAGAGGTCCATGCGTGGACAAGGGCTTGTGACAGTGCGGTAGTTGGTGGGGCGTGCCCGCAAGAGTGCACTTAGTGACCTCAACTATGTACATGTCCTCTCACAGTGTTTCAGAATTTGCAAGCGGCGGGCCTAGGACACGCGGACATGCGACCATGGCTTGTGGCGGCTCTAAGTACTTGAGTTGGTGCACGTCACGCGGTGGAGGTGCGCAAGTGTGCGAAAATCAATGCGAAGTTTGCGTGATTTTTGCGCGAATTCGGTGAATATTCGCGTTCGCAATGGTGCCGCAGATACAGGGAACGCCCACGGTAGGAATAGGGCATTTTGGGGGGCACCGTGGCACCGTGGTGTCTCAAAAAAGGGCCATTTCTTTTTGTAGGCACCCGATTTTTATTTTTTTTGAATTTAAAAAAACATTGCTACCATCCCAACTCTATGAAACAAGTCTTTTTCAGCCAAAACGGTACATTTGTGCACCCATATTCGCTCAATTTTCACTCCCCATTCAAAAGTTCCCTTACCGGCCGTTCGCAAAGGGTACAGTGGTGGCCATGCAGCATGCCACCAAATGGAAGGACCTGGCCGTTGTGGCCACGGCTGTACTCTTGACCTTGAACAAGGGCCAGCAGCCTGACGGAGAAGGAGCCCGAATCGGCCTCCTTTCGATTTGGGGAACGGCCATGTAGGTTGCGGTGGCCAATGCTTTCCGTACGCCTAATATGCGCAAGGGTAAGCTGGTGGCCAAACGTATGCCCGCTGTGCGTGCGAGAGGGGAGGGGTGGAGTCTAGTGACGACTCCGTTGCGGCGACTGACGGTGGCGCTGATCGCGAGGGGAGCCCGAAAGCATCGTCCCCTCGGCTACCTGGCGTACTTTTAGCCTTTGAGGCTATTGAGCAACGCCAGCATTGCCTTCATCATTGGGGAGCTAGCGAAACTACCCCACCGGGGAGCTAGCACAACTACCCCACCGGGGTTGCCCCTGCTTGGCCAAATTCTGCGGGAGGTGGCAACCTAGATGCGCCTCGGCTGTAGCCTAAGGCCCAGTCATGCGGGCGATCGGGAGGTCAGAGGTATGGAGTGGTGGGTTGTGTTTGCGGCCAACATGCAAGCCATAATTGCCATGCGGTGGGTTTGGGTCGCACCGCTGGGTGCACTGGCAGGCACCGCATGGGAGAAGAACCTCATGCCTCATAGCTATGGCAAATCAAGGGACAGTAGATGTCTAAACACACCATGGCATGCTTCACACATTGAATAGGTTTAATGGCACTGATGACAAGATTTGGTGTGGCAAGTCATTGGGATTGGAGTTGGTGGACATGACATGCCCAATATGGATCGCTCACTGATCACTTGGTCCTTGCATGGATCACTTCATTTTTATGACGTTTTCCCTCTTTTTTCCAAGCATAACTTTCTATGTGCAATTTGGATTAAAGTTTTGAAAACAAGATTTGGGGCCACTTTTTTGTGTTCAAATTTACGGTGAATAATGTTGGATCGCGTTCTTCCTTGGTCCACTCTTGTTCCATCCCCATTTGGGATCACATTGCTAATTTGTGGGTCAAGGAGCAATTTGTTTTGACCTGTGCGCGGATCAGTGGATAATCTATTGCCTTGTGCTTCATGTCGAAGAGTGCATTTTGGATAATTTTTTTTTGCAGAAGAACGTGTAGTTCAGCCTTGTGCTTGGATGCCACACTGGTGTGCTTTGGACATTTTTTTTTGCAAGGAGAACGTGTAGATTAGTTGCAGCATTGTTGCCTTTCACTGTGTTGCCCACCGTTTCTTTATACGCGTTCTTTGTGTGTTACTCCCTTGCTTGCAATCCCTGCATTGGTGGTCGGCTGGTCTGCGGATTGGGAGGGTAGGCAATGGGAGGATGGTAGGTTTTTGGGGTGGCGATTCCCAAATTTTCGGGGGAGGGGGGGGCAAAGTTCGACCCTCACAGACAGGGACTGCTTATGACACCATTTTGGTTGCTCTTTTTGTTTCAATGCTTCGTTTGGCTATGCGGGGGTGTTTGTTGTTGTGTGTAGCGTTGAAAGAGTAGATTAGCACTTGCCGCTTGTTGTCTGGTGCATTGGTATTCCCACCCAAAATTGCAAACATTTACAGCTAGATGCAGAGAGGGAGGGTCGCCAACAGTGGTAGGAGGGAGAGGTGTCAGGTAATAACTTTTTTTCATTCATTCAAAATGGAACTTCTTCTCATGCTCATTCAGCCTCCACAACCAAGAATTTTGTTCCTATCTTTCCTAGGCGTACGACTCGGATGTGTTGGACATAATTCACAAAGCATACAGCAACAAACTCAAGTTTGTTGAGTTCATGAAGTCAGTGGGAACCATCGTTCCCGGAAAAGGTCTGGTTCCATCTCATAGATTGCGGATTCCACCTCTATCCCATTGGGAACTTCCATGAGATGCTATTGGATATTTCCCTCAAGAAGTTGCCTTTGTTATGGGTGGATCACCTGCTCTTTATGACTGCCAGCTGATGTAAATGAAAAGCCACCAATGCTTGAATTCACATTACACACTTGGCCACCACGGAATGAATCAAGAGAAAGCAATGATCCATCCAATGAAATTAACGAAATGCAACGGTGTGCTTGCAGTCACGATCTAAACCATGAAATTGCATACACTTTGCTTCATGTGAGCTGATGCTTGTATGTGTTATGGACAACATCTTTCGGTTTTCGGCTGCACTCCGTTTCAACTGTTTTGCGTCGTTGGCCCTTGGCCGTGCAATCTCCCAAAGAGAAACATGCAGGATGGGAACTGATGCGAGGTTGATGGGTCACGTCACTGGAGCCCAAAAGGGCAGACAGTTAATGCAGTCATGGAAGAGGAATACGCAGCTTGGAGCCATTAAGAGTCCCCATTGAAGGCATGTACAAATCCACGAAACGGTGTACGGAAAGCAAATTCTCAGGGCCATGCCCATGCCGAACCCCAGGCGCACACCAAACCTGTTACTTTGGACTTCACATTTCTCCACGCTTCACATTCCCCATGAATGGTGGCACGGCCCAGAACGGCATTGAAGTCAATTTGGAATTTACCCAAATACTGCCTCACAAAGTATTGGGATGAATTTGGGGTTCCTAACCCAGTGCCCAGCATGGCATTGCAGCATGGGGACTAACCTATTGCAGTTTCCAAGTGACCTCAAGCAAAATCATAGTGCTAGTAGGCGCGCATCCGATGGTCCATGTTTCGGCCAAGTTCAATGTGTCTAGACCGAGTTATGGCTATTTTGGACACCCAGCTGGGGAAGGGTGCAGGCCGGGCAGCTGTAAAAATTTTCGGAGGCCAAAAAAATGCAATAAATCGTGATTTCCTGGGGCTACGTGCATTTTTTGCCAATTTTTCCGGGGGACACCATAGTAGAGCTCGTGAGCGCGCACTGTAGCTAATTTCAATGTCATTCTGGGGCATCGTTCTTGATGATTCCAATGTTGATCCCCAACCATGGTGGCATTGGCAGTGGGATTCACTCAGGCTTTATTCCTGTGTATCCTCTTGTTGACTGTAAATGCGGCATGCTCAAAATGTGTCTGCATGTCTTTATATGGCCCCAACATGCAGCGTTGAGGGTCATGAATTCCTCCTTGGAGGTATAGACCAGCCCCCTGGGAAAGCTCTCCAGTGACAGTCTCCACTCTGCTGTCCACTATGGGAATGCTTACTGTGCGCTGTAGGCGCCGCAGGGTAAGGGTAATCAGCTTTAGTGTACGCTGGAAATATACACCAAAAAAATTCTGTGCGCGTTGATTGGTTGACACCATCGCTCTCTAAAGCGTAGAGACTCCTCCCAATTCATCCCCAACTTCGTGCTCCGGTCACAGCACATAGCCTAGGTGTACAGTTGGGCAAACAGATGCTCTCCATGGCCCCAAATGAAGGAGTGCCCATTATTATACTTGGCTTGCCATCTTGGGTGATCCTTGTTCTTTTGGCGTCGGATATGGTATAATACCATGCTTTCTTCCGGGGAAACCACCATCGAGTAGGATCACCCCCCCCTTCTTGAGATCTTTGGGCTGGGGCCCAAGTCCTTTCAAGATGTGTCTGTCGCTTCGCACGCCGCAAGCAAGCCTACCAACCCAACGCTACTAGACCACTACCGTCTCCGGGGCCCATGCCGTATTGGGTACACAAAACAAGTGAACCATTTGCGAAGGAGAAAGGCCCAAAAGGGAGAATGTAGCAATGAAATAGGAGAAAAAGTGCTGCATGGGGGTATACTCTTTGTACGGTATGTACAAAGAGTGTGTATGTATGCACCACTATTCTGCCTGTATTCTGGGAGAATTACCCAAACTGCGCGCCGTAGGATTACCATTCCCTATCATCTCCCACATGTCCAATGCCCACTCCTGGATTTGTTCAGTGTACGCCTGGAGCTTTGGCAAAGCATGGTAGATCAAGGTTGCTCCTGCTTTAAAATCCTGGCCTGGCCTTAGCCAAACCCTTGTCCCTGAGGCCGACCTCATCCATTTCATCTGCATTTGTTTAGCCCCCAGTAATGAGCCGGGCACTTATCAGCTTCACTTCGAGAGCATGACCCAACAGAACATGGGAACAAACAATATAAGACCAGTCCAAAAGATTGAGCCCGAAGCGGCCAAGAAGTATGTCTGCATCCCAGCATGTGCAGGATCGTCCATTGCTGCTCCTTTCCCTTTTTCTCGTTTGGTGTAAGGCGGTAAGGAGGCGCTAGAAACCGCCAGTCAGCCACTGATTGCTGGCGGTTCACCCATCCGCCGGCCGTTGGTTGACGCTGCCTCAGTGAGTCTGCTCTCTTACTAAACACGGATGCCATTTGCCATCCCTCTTCTCGGGTTGCTCCATCTCTGCATGTGCTGTGGGATCTAAGCCATGGACACCCTTGGCAGCCCCAAGTGTAAGGTGACCCTGAAAGATTCTCTGTTGCGGAAAATGTTCAGGTCAATCATCATGGTAGTCCACCTTCCAAAAGTTTTCAAACTGTGCAAAGCATGCCAAAATCTGGCCTGCAAAAGTGTGGCCCTCCCTAAAACTGTGGTGCCATTAGGGACTTCTGCCCCAATGGTATGGAATGATGTCAAATCAGGCATACTGCCCTAGTGGTATGCTTCAGTATATGGATTTCTACAGTGGGTTGTGCTGAGCGTCAAATGAATCCTTATGCATTACCCAGCAGTATAAGACAATCCAAACAATGCACGTTCAGAGAAGGCGCCAACTCAAAATTTCTCAGCATATGGTGATGTGTCGAAATTTGCTGTCATAAGGCACAGTGTTGAAATTGCCTACGGCCATTTGCATGAGAGCTGAAACATGAAAACAGGTCTACTGTCCACAAAATGATCGCTCTGAGCCCACTGGTAGCTTTGTGATCCAGCTGCCTCCTTCCATTGCCAATTGTTGGATGCAATTGGAACAGCCATTGTTCCTCTGAGCTCCACAACGATTCTGCGAAAGGAGTTGGCGTGCTATCTCAGAAGCACGCTTTTACTCATTGCCATCAGCAGGCATTGTCACTGCGTTTGTGACGTCAGTGGCAGTGGAGTCTGTTTGCTACCTCAGACAAGACCACCAAGTCTTACCCGCATGACAATGCCTGGGCAGCGGCCCTGATGCCTTGCCTTGGGATGAATTTGTCAACATGTCGTCGTAATTTTGCACATGCGTTTCAGTAACACATTGTTGCTACCTTTTTGACCTGAAGTGTCAAGACAATTTGGTATTTGCAACCCATACCCATGGTTGGGTTTTTTTTTCCACAGGCAGGTTGGTTACCGTGTAGCAAAACCGGTGTCCAGTCCTTTGTCCTTTTTTTATCCTTTTTCGGCCTATTGTATGATCTCTGTTTTTCACTCAGATTGCTTGGTGTAGTGGTGTAGTGGTGTAGGAGAAGCACAGTTATTTGGGTTAGAGTGCAAGATTAGTCCCACTGCTCACCGCTGCAGCACATTGCCCCCTAGGCATCCGCTCCCCTTGCCGGCGCCAGCAGGTGTCACCTGCAATCACGGTGAGGTTCAGAGGGTGCACATTGGTAGTGTGTGGTGTCCACAGTGGGAGTGCCTCAGGCTGAATACAAAGTGCATACTGTTTAGGCTGTACAATTTTTTGCATACTGTTCAGGGTGTACACGGAGGCAGTGTGCAACCTCGCAGCCAAAAGTGAGGTGTTCTGGCGCCAGTGGGAAGTGAACGGTACTGCAATAGGGAGCCTACAGCTTGGCACGTTTGCAAGGGCAGGGCAGAGTTTTTGGGTTTGTTTCGTGAGATTGGGGAAACTCGGGCCAGAGTGAGAAAGTGAGAAAATCTTCAGGAGGAGCCCACCCCTTCGTCCATCTCATTGGGTCGAACACATTGATATGACAGAACCCGATTGTCTCCAGCACTTTTTTCCTGGCCGTTTTCGTGCACCCAGTACCCACACCCTCCCCTCCTGTCAAAACAAGCCCGTGCTGAATTGCACGTCAGTAGGAGGGAAGGCTCTCCAGTTAGCCATCCTGCCTACACCTCCTCCCTCAACCCCCCCTTCCTCTGTAAGCACATCGCTGGCTTGGCACTCCATGGCACCGAAGGACCTCCCAATGATTCTGTACTCTGCATTCATGTTTTACACCATTCGGCGTTCCCACTCTTATCAATATCTTCATTTGCATTCAAGCCACCTTGATTGGCTGCTTTCTGCCTCAATTTCCCTGTTTTCCCGTTCTGCTGCTGTATTTTGCGTGTTTGGCACAATATGTTTGGAATTATGATTATCTTAATTCACAGTGCCTGCATTCATTTTCAGCACTGCCTACCTGAGCTCAGGTAGACGCTGTTTTACCATCATGCCTCAGGCTCCAGAACGCCTTTGTTTGGGCCTGGTCAAGCGAAGATGGAGACTGGAATGTCTTTGCTGGGGATGCCAGTGATAAACTGGACGTGATCTGGGAAGAGTCGTCGGGCGCAGGCTGCGCAATTATCACAAGCCCAGAATTTGGGGAGGTATTTGCCTTCGTGACACTGCACGCATGGAATGGAGCTGATGACTTTGCATCTTTGATCCTCTGGCCGCAGCTCTGGCCCCGGAGCCCTGTGAAGGGTGTTGTGAAGGGAGTTTGCTGCTGGGACTGCACCTGCTCCCTCTGCCACTGCTGCTCCTGCTGTTTGATTTTGCAGCTCCGCCCCCCCTCCCCCCTTCTGCTGCAGCCTCTCCTGCGCCCCCCATGATGTCCAGCCGGCGGTGCTGTGGCCCAGGCTTAGCGGTAATATGTTAGCATTGTTGAATGGGCATTGGGGATCGAGTCAATGCAATTACCCCACAACCCCCTTTAATCAGAACGCATTCACATTATTGTGCAGGAGGAGCTTGTTGTGGACTTGCGAGAGATGAAATTGACGGGCTGTGACAGTGGAATGGAGTACAAGATCAGGAGAGAGTCAGGTAACAGTCCTCCTTTCTTCTGCCGAAAAAAGTAGGATCGCCGCAAGCAGAGTAGCTGCTACTGTCTGGTAAAGATTAGAGGGTTATGCGGCACAGGATGGGCATTGGCAGGCACCAACTCGGGGTCTTGGATAAGACGTTTACACCCTGGAGCCTGCTTGCAATTCTGGACTGCAACAACGACCATCCAACTGGGAAAGAAATCTTCACAATCCTCACCGCCTCTCCACAGCCCTGTGTGACCCCCCGCAGCCCTCTGTAATCTCCACGGCCCACATCCACCTGCGACCCTCAACAATCCTTGATAATCTCAGCAAATCTTCACTTCACAATCCATTATGCCGAACAATTGTCAACAACCCTCAACCTCCCTACACCCTTCCCTTTCAATATACCCTCCCTTTCAACAAATATGAGCGTTTCATGAGTGCAGGGGGTATTCAATATACCCCCGGATGCCAGGGCTGGCGCAGAGGTCAGGCAACATAGCAAGGCAATGCATGCACTATTTTTGGCGCACAAACAATGCCAATGTCTAATTTGCAGCACCTCTTGGTGCAGGCTGACAGTAGGAAGCAGTGCTCCGTTGAAGATGAATCATGTTCCCCGTCCCTCCTGATATCTCAGCACAGAAAGCCCAAGGGAACTGTCCAAATAAAGCCACAGCTTATTTGCATCGCAGGTGTCAAAAAGTCATGCCACTGCTGCACCCTTTTGAAATTTCTTCTTGCCCCCTCCTTAAGGCCCTCTTTCGTTGGTGCAACCTCCTTGCAACCGTTTTTTGCACTTGGGCGAGCCACTGCTTCTTTAGTTGGTTACAGCCTTGAAGGAACACTGTACCACGAGACCACACAATCTCCTGCAACTCGGCAAATTTCATTCCACGAATAGCCTCTTGATCATCCACTGCTCGTGAGTGTCGGCAACATCCGACTGCTTGCGTATATCAGCTGTTGTTGTCGCATATGGTCCACCCAAGTTGATTTTGTTCTGGTTTTCCGCCATGTCCGATGCAGTTTCTCCTGTCGGGCGCTTTGAGATCCCTCGAGCCACTCCCCTCACCTCAGCCCCCCTGGGAATGTCCAGTGCGTCCCCCTCAGTTGTGTTGTTGGTGCTACCGGACCCAACTAAAATGGATTTTTTCGGCGATGCAAATGCCACTATCCATCGCAGACACGTGTCCTGTGTTCAACCAGCCCCACAGCATTTGCGGGGTGGTTCTGGGTCCCGACCGCAATGCTTGCGTGGTAGACTACGCCTGGCACACCAGGGGAAGCCGGTCTCTTGATGGATCCAACCGTAGCCCCAGAAGAACGACTGGGCCCATGAGCACACATCGATGGCAACGGGAAGCACTTTTGGAGGAAGCGCAGGGATGCCTTTGAAGGAGGAGTCACACCCACCCCCCTCTGCCCATGCATACTTCTAAAGATAAAACAGTCATCGCTCCGAAGCATTTTGCCAACCACCTGCGTCCACATTCGCAACTCCTCGTGACACCCACTCCGGGCCCCCGTTCCAATGCACCCGCAATGCAGCCGCTGGGCTCTCTGTAACAAACAACGGGGATGAGGGTCTGTTTTTGGCCTTTCATCGCAGTTCATAGTTTTGTACAGGGGTTCGCCCCCAAAGGGTTGGTGGGTCCTGGAAGGCTTCCTAGAAGCATACACTCCAGGTTGAGGGCACGCTTCCGGGACCCCAGGTTGTTCCGGGTGTTGGGGCCGAAGAGGCCGGGCTTTCGGATGGGTCAGAATGCACTGCCAAAATGTGACGCCGGTTGCGCACCACAGAGCCCCCTCTGCAGGCCCGTTTAAGCCTCGGGACTCTGGCGCCAGCTTCGCTGTGTTGTTTGCCGACCGCTCTGGCTGCCTGCTATGAATTTTCGCCATGGGCTGCACACCTGTGGGCCATGGCCACGGGCCAGGCCATTGCTTCACGAGGTTCCCACCACCCCAGGGGGCCAGGGCCCACCCCAAAGTTTGTGTTCCTACAATCAGAAGCATCCCATGACGCATGCTACCCCTCTCCCCAACGGAGCCTGTGGCAGGGCATTGTTCAACCACGGGAGGGGGGATGGGGAACCTGTCCAATGCACCGGAGCCATCAACCCATTCACGCCCCACATCAGACAACTTGTTTCTGGGGAAAAACGAAATTTACTGAAGGGACGGATGCGCTGGAAATTTTAGCTGTCTCTTGTTGCCTGGCATTCGTCGCGGCACCATGCGTCCCCGCTCGGGGTTCAAATTTGGGGGGATATGTTGGCAATCAGTTGCTGTTGCCGGCCGTGCTCCTTGAGTTTTCAAGAGTGAGGTGGGTGGAATCCCGAAGCAGAGCTCACGAGGCGCCATGGGGGTCGCTTACCTGTGAGGGCTGACACCCCCCCCCCCCCGCCCCCCCCCCCGCCTCTGGACCCCCCCACCCATACTAGTTGGTACCTGGTTAGAACTGCCAACCCGGAACTTTTGCATCAGCCCTGCGCAGGCCATTTTTGTGCCCCTCTATTGGGGATCCCCCAGAATGCAGGGGTTACAAAGCAATAATACCGCCCACTTTCGGGCCCTCGAGTTTTAGGCACCCCCCGGGTTGTCAAAGGTATCGGCCTAAGGAGCCAATGTTCACAGGCACCAGAACCACTACCCTTGGCTGTTGCGTTTGGCTGATGGAAATGCAACAAACATGTTAAATAGTTTTTCCCATGTGGTGATGCGCAAGAAGGCGGGGGTTACATTGCTACTAGAGGAGGTAGGGGTTCCCCTTTGGTTCCCTTTCATCAAATCATGCATGTTTTTGAGCGCCAGACTAGCAAGACGAGGCACTAAACAAATGTCGTTGGTTGTGAAGTGAAGATCCTGCATTGAGAGGTACATCTGGAATACGGTACTATTTTTTTCATTTGTAGTGAGTGGTAACACCAAAATTCACCCCACTTGTGTATATTCAAAATGTTCAGAATGAAACGGGGAATTAAAAAAACCCCAAAATGGCAAACAAAATCCCCCCCCCCCCCCCTCCGGACCCCCCTGCCCACGCCGCGGGGGTTGGTGTCTAGAACTGAACTGCAGCGCCCGCAGTGTGAGGCGCCAGCAACCCTTTGTACATATGATTTGCATGAGTGCCCGCCCAGCATTGCGTCACATGTTTGCAGCGGATATGATCGATGACGAGCCTGTCGAAGTTCAGTGGATGGTTGCCGATGACGAGGGAGGTCCCCTGCAGTCTGCTTGTCCGTGCACTCTTGTGTCTGTGCAATTGATTTCAGATCTGCAGGTACAGTAGCTTTCCCGCTGGAGCGCATCAATTCTGATCTGACTGCCTTGTGAAGCGGCACCACAAATCACCTGCACATGAGCTAGGATTGCTGACGGCTCTATGCTTGAGCTGCGTAAATATGGCTCCAGGGAGTGCGTGAAATCGGGATCAGAAGTGCTGTATACCCCTTGTTCTTTGCATTCTTGATTGCTGCTGGTCCTGTCCTGCATGTTTGGTTGGACAGTCAGATGCTGATTTCTATGTTTAGGATACTACTCATGCTCCTTTGTCACACACTTCAGCTTCCTCAGGTACAATTTGTGATTCAACCTCTAGTAGCAATTCAGATGTTGAACTCCAATTCTTCAGCTTCAATTTCCAGTTCTGATTCTGATTGGTCTGTTGTGTCACAGTTGGCATCTGCATCTTAGTCCTCATTCATTGTACATTGGTGTAGTCGTACAGTACATGGTGGGCCACCGTGAACCTTTTTGTGCACTACAATTTGTGGGTGTAATTGGCCATACAAGCACCGCCACTGCTGGTAGGTGTCGCCGGATGCTCGAAATTAGGTAGAAGTAGGAAATGGGTGTTACTTGAGCTCCGAAGAGGCGCTTACAAACCCTTTGCCTTGTGGCCATGAGTGACGTTGGAATTTTTCGGGCTTGCTGTGCTACTTTGTTGTGAGAACAGTGTTAGCCCGATGGAACAGGCCGTACATGGTCTCGGCGTACATTCCGGCTCGGTCTACATTTCGGCTCGGCGTACATTCAGCCCACCGAATGTACGGTCTAATCCATCAGACCCCCTTGTCGATCTCCCCCAAACTCAACATTTCCAGCGAAGTGAGCTGAAGTAAGGGGTGGTTTGGCGATCCAAACACAAGGTGGTGCACACAAAAGGTGGTCTATGGCCACCGCGAGAGTCTTAGTATTTAAAGGGGAGTGCGGGGGCTGGCCCCCGCGTCGAGCGAAGCGAGCTGTTTGTCGAACGAAGCGAGCCCAAGTAAGGGGTGGTTTCGCGGTCCACACACAAGGTGGTGCACACACAAGGCGGTCTGTGGCCACTGCGGGAGTCTTAGTATTTAAGGGGGTTGTGGGGGCTGGCCCCCGCATCGAGCGAAGCGAGCCGACGTAAGGGGTGGTTTGAGGTCCATTGACAAGGCGGGTCCCAAAAACGGTTCTTTGACGGCGGTTACCCATGTACACATGAAGGCGGTATATAGTCTGTAGATGCAGTAGCTGGGGGTGGGACTCATGGATTAAATCGTACATTTGGCCGGCCGGTCGGCCGGCTGGACAGCGTTGACGGAATAAGCCGTGCATTTGGCCGGCCGAACGTACGCCGAGCCAAAATGTAAGCCGAGCCAAAATGTACGCCGAGACCCATGTTTATGGTGTGGAGCTAATGGTGTTGGCCCTGTGGTCCTACTGTGGTGGTAGTTAGGCAAGACATTTTTGAGCTGGGTATGGATTGCGTCATGATAATGATTACGTCATCAATTGCATCCGTGAAATCCGCCACCGATGGCAAGTTGGTCAGATTTCGGATTGCAGGGGTGTTTGGTACAACTTGGCACCTCCTCCAGAGTCCTGCCAGGGGAGTTAGAGGTATCAGAAAGGAGCTCGAAGCACCCCTCAGCCCGGACAGCTTCATCTTTCCCCCACCACACTACGCCACGCTGTGACAGCTCGGCCCCAGTGGATGAGCCTCGAGTGTCATTAACAGGCCATCGACACACATATGCACGTCCAATGTCCCAGCATGCCAAGCCAGGCTGGGAAGGGCACTGATCAGCCCCTCGACTTTCCTCTTGGCCATAAGCGTGCACCTTACCTTGGCATACCGATGCTCTGATGCTGCTGCTCATAGCCTGGATCAATTTTGGATTCGACGTCAACTGTATGATCGAGAGGGCTTATGCTCGAGGAAGTCCGTATGTAGGTATGTGTATCTATCCCTCACTCATTCACTCACTCACACATTTTCCGTGCCAATGTGCGCTACGACAAACATGCCTACAAACAACATTGGCATGCCTCTGAACATGTCTATTCGCAAAGTGGCCGTATGAACACGCCAGATAGGGTACAAATCCACAAGGAAGAAACACACACAACCAGCAACATGAAATTACTGACACGGCTGACACAGAGTGATCGGGGAGCGCAGCAACAACAACCAATGTGGGTCATTACGGTGCACAATGAGGATCTGGCAAGTTGGCAACGGAAGCAGTTCAAGTACGCCGTGGTACAGGTGAGCGGAAATTAAGACTTTTTCGTGTTTTGTGTGTGTGTGTGTGTGTGTGTGTGTGTGCCTGTTTCGAGAAGTCTGACTCTCAACGACTGGTGGCCTTCGTTGCTTTTTGTTGTGTGCGCTCTACACCCTGCCCAACCGGCAGCGGGTAGTGGTTGATGAAATGTCCAAGTGTGACGCCCCTTCCACATCGTCGTCTGTGTTATTCCAGATATCAGCGATGGGGCCTATCGTATCGACCTCCGAGCATTGAAGCGCACCAATCTCAAGACAGGTGCGTGGTCCCATCATGATGCCCATCATGATGACAGCAATGTGATGGCGGGGGAATCCAGCAGGGAAGGGGGACCCCTCCCCCACCTGGACCCCTTCCCCCCTCCGCTCTAAATTAGCTGAAGACCTGGGTTTTGTGAATTTTTTTTGGTGACCAGAAAAATTTCTCTGCGCCTTCGGTGTGTATTCAACATGTATAGTTATTGTTCCATGTGTGCTCTATGTTCATTGCCTTGCAGCTTACAATACAATGATACAGCCCTTGTTGTCTGTGTATTTCCGCTCCCTGGTCCAACAGCTGCCCCAGGTGAAATGCGCAGATGTAATCGACGTGCTAACTGATTTTAGGCTTAAAGATAGGCTCACCAGACCGAAGAGACAAGAAGCACACCACGACGTGCAAAAAGTATTGAGCGTACCAATGGCAGTGCTGTGCGAGGTTGCCACTGTGGCGTGGGAAATGGCAGAGCGAGACTGCGAAGTACGCTGTCTGCCGCATGAATTTCATGCAATGCAGTCGACTGTTTGTACAAACAAAACAAAGAGCTAATGGCTCGTAATGTGCAATGTCCCGCTTTCTTGTGTTTGCTGTTTGTTAGTTAGCTGAGGGGCCTGTTGGTTAGCTGAGGGAGCCCTGAATTGGCCTACAATGATGATGTTGATTTGTTTCCTGCCTACACTATGATATTTCCATGTACTGAATGGGTCATTCTCCAGCATCTTTTCTATTTGCTGGGTACTGGGTACATCCGGTAAGGGGGGGAGCCCCCCCCCCCCGTGGACCCCCCCCCTCCCCTGGACACTCTCCCCCACCCCCATGGCTGGCCTAACCAACCCGCCGCCTTCCCATGCACACACACGGCCCACGGACGCCCTGTGTTGCATTGTGATGTGCTGAGCTTGTACGGCCTACAATTGCCCCACAAGCCTCAGTCTTGGAAATTTCGGCAGGCTGTGTGTATTCAAACATCCATTGTTTCATTTGAGCACAATTGCATTTGAGCTAGGAAGTGATTTGTCCTCATTTCACTCTACCATGCATCTCATCCTTCATTTCATGGCTGTCAAGGCAAGCGTTTGACTCATGACGTTTTCTACTCTCCATTCAGATTGCATTTGAATCATTTCGTTCAGTGAGGTCACTCACTCATTGCATTTCACTTTGCAAATCTTACATTTCATGCTTATTACATTACTTCCCTATTGCAAAGGCTTGCTCAAAGCTCAACATGCAATATTGTCCGTAATTGATCTGCCCTACGTTGTTCTATCAGCACCTTTTGCTCAATAGACCCCGAGGTTTGGATCGCAGCGACGAACAATCCATTCGTATCCACTCAACTTTTTGTTGGACTACTGCAAGTTGTGAGGAATGAATATCTTTTCCATACCTCGCGATCATTGACCTAGGTCATTTGGTCTGAAGAGGTAGTTCATCCTCAAATTTGCTACCGAAGCACTGCGGGTACGTTCCGCTTCGATAACTTTCGCTAGATTGCCTGGTACAGACTCAATTACCGGCTTTGAGAGTGCTCATTTGAGTGTCCGCAGTCTACAACATTACATTCTCTATGCCCCCACGGATACGGCCCTTCGGCGTATGAGGCTTTATCCAAACAACCCTGAACGGACTTCTCTAGACCATCAGACAAATGAAAGACCTAATTGGATTTTTTCCACACATTCCCACCCTGAGCACACTACACATACAACACACACACACACTCTCTCTCTCCATGAGTCATTTGATTATTCTATGTGTTTATTTGGATTTCACACTCCGACGAATTTCCGCAGTACCACATCCATCAAATTTTTGCCTACGAGCCAACTTTTAAGTCATTTCCTTCGTGTAGAGGGTTAGTATCAGCTAATGAGAGCCGGCATTGGTCTCCCTTCCCCCCCCCTGCTCAAGCAAGGCCCTAGGGGGGGACAAAAAAAAGGAGGCATGTCCGATCCCCAGACTGCAGTATGCTGGGCTGCCTCCAACAACGGGGGCTTTCAGGGTGCAGCTCAGAGGGACTGTGGGACCAGAAGCCCCGCCGCCGGAAATGGATGAGATGGCGTTGTCCACCACACAGAAGCTGCAGATGGGCCAATTGCACAGACCCAAGCCTTCGGAGTCTGGCCAACACCACGTGGTGCACTGCGCCAAATGTGCACAAAGTCGACCGAGAGTGCGGCACTGCTGTGCCAGGGGACACTAGGGGACACTACGAGTGAAGTATCACACGAGTGTAAAAAAAAGAATAAAAAGTATAATTTTCTTTTCGAGTGTCACGCGAGTGACTCGCGTGACACTCGAAAAAAAAATACAAAAACATATGTTTTTTTTGAGTGTCAGCGCGAGTGTGCCCCAAAAAAGCCAAATGTCTTGTTTTCACCACCCGGCCCACTTATAGGCCACTTCTTATTCTGCTCCCCGCTCCCAAGCGTTGGGGACCCCCCAGGCGGCAGGGGTTCTGTAGCCACCCGGCCCTTTTTTGGGCCACTTCTGATCAAGGCGGTCCTTAAGGAACCGGATTTTTTTTTTGTTAAGGACTGCCCTTAAGGACCGCCCTCAAGGGCCTTTTTGCACCGTACGCCATGTTTGTGAGGCAGCCAATTCTGTCTTTCTCCCCGCACTTGGCGTTGGGACCCCGAGAATGCATGGGTTACGTAGCATTTCCGCCCTCTTTTGGGCACCTGAGGAAGCAAGGGTGAGGCATCCAATTCTGATTTTCTCCCCACACTTGGCGTTTGGGACCCCTAGGAATGCAGGGGTTACGTCGCAATTCCGCCCTCTTTTGGGCCCCCGAGAAGGCAAGGGTGAGGTAGCCAATTCTGATTTTCTCCCCGTGCGAGAACGTAGGGGTTACACAACAATTCCGCCCTCTTTTGGGCCCCCGAGAAGGCAGGGGTGAGGCATCCAATTCTGTTTTTCTCCCCGCGCTTAGCGTTGGGAACCTCGAAGAATGCAGGGGTTAATTAGCAATTGCGACCTCTTTTGGGCCCCCGAGACGGCAGGGGTGAGGTAGCCAATTCTGATTTTCTCCGCGCGCTTGTCAGGGGCCCAAAAGATGGCGGAATTGCTACGTAACCCCTGCATTCTCGGGGGTCCCCAACGCCCAGCGCGCAGAGAAAATCAGAATTGGATGCCTCACCCCTGCCTTCTCGGGGGCCTAAAAGAGGCCGGAGTTCATTCTCGGGGGTCCCCAGCGCCAAGCATGGGGAGAAAATCACAATTGGATGCCTCATGCCTGCCTCCTCGGGGGCCCAAAGGAGGGTTGCATTGCTACGCAACACCTACATTCTCGGGGGTCCCCAACGCCAAGCGCCGGGATAAAATCAGAAGTGGCTACCTCACTCTTGCGTTTTCGGGGGCCTAAAAGAGGGCGGAATTGCGAACAGGGGGCATGGCTGAGGTATCCAATTCAGATTTTCTCCCCACTCTTGGCGTTGGGGACCCCCGAGAAGGTAGGGGTTAGGTAGCACTTTCGCCCTCTTTTGGGATCCCGAGAAGGCAAGTGTGAGCTAGCCACTTCTGATTTTCTCCCCGCGCTTGGCGTTGGGTACCCCCGAGAATGCAGGGGTTGCGTAGCAATTCAACCCTTCTTTGGCCCCCCCGGGCACAACTGCGGGGCCTTAGGGCTAAGGTGACGACGTGACACAAGAGGCGGCCCCCCGTTCGAGCCTGCCTGGCAGTGGGGGGCACCATCCCCCCACTTCTGCGAACGAAAAGGATGTTAGGGAGCTTCGTGAAGTAAGGGGAGGCCCCCCAAGCCACGTGCCCATGTCAGGGCGTGCCTGGCACTGGAAGGCAACATCTCCCCACTCTTGCTAGCGAAAGGGTTGTCGGATAACTTCGTGAAGTAAGGGCAAGCCCCCGAGAAGGCAGGGGTGAGGCATCCAATTGTGATTTTGTCCCCATGCTTGGCGTTGGGGACCCCCGAGAATGCAAGGGTTACGTGGCAATTCTGCCCTCTTTTGCGCCCTCGAGAAGGCAAGGGTGAGGCAGCCAATTCTGATTCTCTCCCCACGCTTGACGTTGGGGACCTCCAAGAATGCAGGGATTACATAGCAATTCCGCCCTCTTTTGGACCCCCGAGAAGGCAGGGGTGAGGCAGCCAATTTTGTTTTTCTCCCCGCATTTGGCGTTGGGACCCCCGAGAATGCAGGGGTTGCGTAGCAATGCCGTCCTCTTTTGGGCCCCCGAGAAGGCAATGGTGAGATAGCCACATCTGATTTTCTCCCCATGCTTGGCGTTGGGGACCCCCGGGAATGCGGGGGTTACGTAGCAATACCACGCTTTTTTAGGTTCCCCGAGAAGGCAGGCGTGAGGAAGCCAATTCTGATTTTCTCCCCGCACTTGGCGTTGGGGAGACCCGAGAATGAAGGGGTTACATAGCAATACCACCCTCTTTTAGGTCCCCTAAAAGCAGGGGCCACGCCGCCGCTTCTTATTTGCTCCCCATGCTTGGCGTTGGAGACCCTGAGGAGTGCAGGGGTTAGTTAGCAATGCCGCCCTCTTTTTGGCCCTCGAGGAGGCAAGGGGGGGGCATCCAATTCTGATTTGCCCCCCATGCTTAGCGGTGGGGACCCCCAAGAATGCAGAGGTTACATAGCAACTCCGGCCTATTTTGCGCATATGATTTTCTCCCCGTGCTTCGCGTCGGGGACCCCCGAGAATGCAGGGGTTGCATAGCAATTCCGCCCTCTTTCGGGCCCCCGAGAAGGCAGGGTTGAGGCAGCCAACTCTGATTTGCTCCCCACGCTTGGCGTTGGGGACCTCCAAGGATGCAGGGGTTACGTAGCAATGCTGTGCTTTTTTGGGCCCCGGAGAAGGCAGGGGTGAGGCATCCACATATGATTTTCTCCCCATGCTTGGCGTTGGGGATCCCCGAGAATGCGGGGGTTACGTAGCAATGCCGCCCTCTTTTGCGCCCCCGAGAAGGCAGGGGGGAGGCAGCCAATTCTGATTTGCTACCCATGCTTTGCGTTGGGGACGCCCAAGAATGCAAAGGTTACATAGCAACTCCGGCCTATTTTGCGCATATGATTTTCTCCCCGTGCTTCGCGTCGGGGACCCCCGAGAATGCAGGGGTTGCATAGCAATTCCGCCCTCTTTCGGGCCCCCGAGAAGGCAGGGTTGAGGCAGCCAACTCTGATTTGCTCCCCACGCTTGGCGTTGGGGACCTCCAAGGATGCAGGGGTTACGTAGCAATGCTGTGCTTTTTTGGGCCCCGGAGAAGGCAGGGGTGAGGCATCCACATATGATTTTCTCCCCATGCTTGGCGTTGGGGATCCCCGAGAATGCGGGGGTTACGTAGCAATGCCGCCCTCTTTTGCGCCCCCGCAAAGGCAGGGGTGAGGCAGCCAATTCTGATTTGCTACCCATGCTTTGCGTTGCGGACCCATGCTTAGCGTTGGGTACCCCCGAGAATGCGGGGGTTATGTAGCAATACCACCCCTTTTAGGCCACCGAGAAGGCGGGGATGAGGTAGCCACTTCTGATTTTCTCTTCCTGTTTGGCGTTGGGGACCCTCGAGAATACAGGGTTTACGTAGCAATACCACCCTTTTCTAGGCCCTCCAAAAGATAGGGGTTACGTAGCAATACCATCCTCTTTTAGGCCCCCGAGAAGGCATGGGTCAGGTCACCACTTCTGATTTTCTCCCCATGCTTGGCCTTGGGGACCCCCGAGAATGCAGGGGTTATGTACCAATTTTGCCTTTTTTTGCAACCCGAGAAGGCATGCGTGAGGTAGCCACTTCTGATTTTCTCTGTGCGCTTGGCATTGGGGACCCCCGAGAATGCAGGGGTTACGTAGCAATACCACCCTCTTTTGGGCCTCCGAGAAGGCAGGGGCGAAGCAACGAATTCTGATTTGCTCCCCATGCTTAGCGTTGGAGACCCACGAGCAATGAGGGGTTACGTAGCAATACCATCCACTTTTGGGCCCCCAAGAAGGTAGGGGGGAGGCAGCCAATTTTGATTTGCTCCCCATGCTGAGCGTTGGGGACCCCCAAGAATGCAGTGGATACGTAGCAATCCCGCCCTATTTGGGGCCCCCGAGAAGGCAGGGGTGAGTCAGCTACTTCTGATTTTCTCTCCGCGCTTGGCGTTCGGGACCCCCGAGAATGCAGGGGTTACGTAGCAATACCACCCTCTTTTGGGCCTCCGAGAAGGCAGGGGGGAAGCAACCAATTCTGATTTGCTCCCCATGCTTAGTGTTGGAGACCCCCGAGAATGCAGGGGTTACGTAGCAATACCATCCACTTTTGGGCCCCCAAGAAGGTAGGGGGGAGGCAGCCAATTTTGATTTGCTCCCCATGCTGAGCGTTGGGGACCCCCAAGATTGCAGTGGATACGTAGCAATCCCGCCCTATTTGGGGCCCCCGAGAAGGCAGGGGTGAGTCAGCTACATCTGATTTTCTCCCCATGCTTGGCATTGGGGACCCCCGAGAATACAGGGATTACGTAGCAATTCTACCCTCTTTTGGCCCCTAAGAAGGCACGGGGGAGGTAGCCACTTTTGATTTGCTCCCCATGCTTAGTATTGGGTACCCCCGAGAATGCAGGGGTTACGTAGCAATTCCGCCCTCTTTTGGACCCCTGAGAAGGCAACGGTGAGGTAGCCACTTTTGACTTGCTACCCATGCTTAGTGTTGGGGACCCCTAAGAGTACCGGAGTCGCGTAGCAATTCCGCCCTCTTTTGGGCGCCCGAGGAGGCAAGGGTGTGGCATCCAATTTTGCTTTGCTCCCCATGCTTAGCGTTGGGGACCCCCAAGAATGCTGGAGTTACGTGGCAATTCCGCCCTCTTTTGCGCCCACGAGAAGGCACGGGGGAAGCTGCCAATCTTGATTTCCTCTACATGCTTGGCGTTGGGCACCCCCGAGAATGCAGGAGTTACGTGGCAATTCTCCCCTATTCGGGGCCCGCGAAGGCAGGGGTGAGGTAGCCACATCTGATTTTCTCCCCGCGCTTGGCATTGGGGACCCCCGAGAATGCATGGGTTGCGTGGCAATTCCGCCCTCTTTTGGGCCCGTGAAGGCAGGGGTGAGGTAGCCAATTCTGATTTTCTGTGCGCGCTTGGCGTTGGGAGAATACAGGGGTTGTGTAGAAATTCCGCCCTGTTTTGGGCACCCGAGAAGGCAGGGGTGAGGTCATCACATTTGATTTTCTCCCCATGCTTGGCGTTGGGGACCCCCGAGAATGCAGGGGTTACGTAGCAATACCACGCTTTTTTGGGTTCCCGAGAAGGCAGGGGGGAGGCAGCCACTTCTGATTTTCTCCCCGCGCTTGGCGTTGGGGACCCCCGAGAATGCAGGGGTTACATAGCAATGTTGCCCTCTTTCAGGCCCTTGAGAAGGCACGGGTGAGGTCGCCACTTTTGATTTGCCCCGCATGCTTAGCGTTGGGTATCCCCAACAGTACCGGAGTTGCGTAGCAATTCTGCCCTCTTTTAGGCCTCCGAGAAGGCAAGGGGGAGGCAGCCAATTCTGATTTTCTCTGCGCGCTTGGCGTTGGGGACCCCCGAGAATGCAGGGGTTACGTCGCAATACCACCCTCTTTTAGGTTCCCGAGAAGGCAGGGGTGAGGTAGCCAATTCTGATTTTCTCCCCATTTTTAGCGTTGGGGACCCCTGAGAATGCAGGAATTATGTGGCAATTCCGCCCTCTTTTGGGCCCGAGAAGGCAATTCTGATTGTCTCTGCATGTTTGGCGTTGGGTACCCCCGAGACCGCAGGGGTCACATAGCAATGCCGCCTTCTTGCAGGCCCCTGAGAAGGCACGGGTGAGGTCGCCACTTTTGATTTGCTCCCCATGCTCAGCGTTGGGGACCCCCAAGAGTACCAGAGTTCCGTAGCACTTCTGCCCTCTTTTGGGCCCCCGAGGAGGCAAGGGTGTGGCATCCAATTCTGATTTGCTCCCCTTGCTTAGCGTTGGGGACCCCTGAGAATGCAGGGGTTACATAGCAATACCACCCGCTTTTGGGTCCCAGAGAAGGCAGTCGTGAAGTAGCCACGTATGCTAATTCTGATTTTCTCTGCGCTTTGCGTTGTGGACCCCGAGAATGCAGGGGTTACGTAGCAATACTACCTCTTTTTTCGGCCCCCGAGAAGGTAGTTGGGAGGGAGCCAATGCTGATTTGCTCCCCATGCCTCGCGTTAGGGACCCCCATGAATGTAGTGGTTACGTAGCAATTCTGCCCTCTTTCGGGCCCCCGAGAAGTGAGGCGTGCGGTAGCCAATTCCCATTTTCTCTGCGCGCTAGGTATTGGGAGAATCCCGGGGTTGCGTAGCACTTCTGCCCTCTTTTGGGCGCCCCAGAAGGCAAGGGTGAGGTAGCCACATGTGATTTTCTCCTCATGCTTGGCGTTGGGGACCCCGAGAATGCGGGGGTTATGTAGCAATACCACCCTCTTTTAGGTTCCCGAGAAGGCACGGGTGAGGTAGCCACTTTTGATTTGCTCCCCTTGCTTAGCATTGGGGACCCGCAAGAATGCAGGGGTTGCGTAGCAATTCCGCCCTCTTTTGGGCCTCCGAGAAGGCAAGGGTGAGGTAGCCAATTCTGATTTTCTGTGCGCGCTTGGTGTTGGGGACCCCTGAGAATGCAGGGGTTACGTAGCAATACCACCCTCTTTTAGGTTTCTGAGAAGGCAGGGGTGAGGTAGCCAATTCTGATTTTCTCCTCGTCCTTGGCGTTGGGTACCCCCGAGAATGCAGGTGTCACGTAGCAATGCCGTCCTCTTTCAGGCCCCCGAGAAGGCAGGGGTGAGGTAGCCACTTTTGATTTTCTCCCCTAGCTTAGCATTGGGGACCCCCAAGAATGCAGGGGTTGCGTAGCAATACCACCCTCTTTCGGGTTCCCGAGAAGGCATGGGGGAGGCAGCCAATTCTGATTTTCTCCACGCGCTTGGCGTTGGGGACCCCCAAGAATGCAGCGGTTACGTAGCCATACCACCCAGCTTTAGGCCCCTGAGAAGGCAGGGGCAAGGCACCCAATTCTGATTTTCTCTGCGCGCTTGGCGTTGGGAGAATCCACGGGTAGCGTAGCAATTCCGCCATTTTTTGAGGCCCCGGCGAAGGCAGGGTTGAGGTCGCCACATCTGATTTTTTCCCCATGCTTGGCGTTGGGGACCCCGGAGAATGCGGGGGTTACGTAGCAATACCACCCTCTTTTTGGCCCCTAAGAAGGTAGGGGGGGGGTAGCCACTTCTGATTTTCTCCCCATGCTTGGCGTTGGGGACCCCCGAGAATGCAAGGGTTGCGTAACAATGCCGCCCTCTTCCAGGCCCCCGAGAAGGCACGGGTGAGGTAGCCACTTTTGACTTGCTCCCCATGCTTAGCGTTGGGGACCCCCAAGAGGGCTGGAGTTGTGTAGCAATTCCGCCCTCTTTTAGGCCTCCGAGAAGACAAGGGTGAGGTAGCCAATTCTGATTTTCTCTGCGCGCTTGGCGTTGGGGACCCCCAACAATGCAGGGATTCCGTGGCAATTCCGCCCTCTTTTGGGCCCCCGAGAAGGCAAGGGTGAGGTAGCCAATTCTGATTTTCTAGGCGTGCTTGGCGTTGGGGACCCCTTAGAATGTAGGGATTCCGTGGCAATTCCGCCCTCTTTTGGGCCCCCGAGAAAGCAGGGGTGAGGTAGCCAATTCTGATTTTCTCCCCGCATTTGACGTTGAGGACCCCTGAGAATGCAGGGGTTGCGTAGGAATTCCGCTATCTTTTGGGCCCCCAAGAAGGCAGGGTTGAGGCAGCCAATTCTGATTTTCTCCCCCCGCTTGGTGTTGGGGACCCTTGAGAATGCAGGGGTTACGTAGCAATGCCGTCCTCTTTGTGGCCCCGGAGAAGGCAGGGGTGAGGTAGCCACTTTTGATTTGCTCCCCATGCTTAGTATTGGGGACCCCCGAGAATGCAGGGGTTACGTAGCAATTCCGCCCTCTTTTGGGCCCCCGAGAAGGCAAGGGTGAGGCAGCCAATTCTGATTTCCCCCCCATGCTTAGCGTTGGGGAGCACGGAGAATGCAGGGGTTACGTAGCAATTCCGCCCTTTTTTGGGCCCCCGAGAAGGCAAGGGTGAGGTAGCCAATTCCCATTTTCTGTGCGTTGTGCGCGCTTGGCGTTGGGAGAATGCAGGGGTTGCGTACAAATTCCGCCCTGTTTTGGGCACCCGAGAAGGCAGGGGTGAGGTCGCCACATGTGATTTTCTCCCCATGCTTGGCGTTGGGGACCCCCGAGAATGCAGGGGTTACGTAGCAATACCACGCTTTTTTGGGTTCCCGAGAAGGCAGGGGGGAGGCAGCCACTTCTGATTTTCTCCCCGCGCTTGGCGTTGGGGACCCCCGAGAATGCAGGGATCACGTAGCAATGCCGCCCTCTTGCAGGCACCCGAGAATGCACGGGTGAGGTCGCCACTTTTGATTTGCTCCGCATGCTTAGCGTTGGGGACCCCTGGGAATGCAAGGGTTGCGTAGCAATACCACCCTCTTTTAGGCGCAGGGCTCAGGCAGCCAATTCTGATTTTCTCCACGCGCTTGACGTTCGGGACCCCCAAGAATGCAGGGGTAACGTAGCCATACCTCCTAGTTTTAGGCCCCTGAGAAGGCAGGGGTAAGGTAGCCAGTTCTGATTTTCTCTGCGCGCTTGGCGTTGGGAGAATCCACGGGTAGCGTAGCAATTCCGCCATTTTGTGAGGCCCCGGCGAAGGCAGGGTTGAGGTCGCCACATCTGATTTTCTCCCCATGCTTGGCGTTGGGGACCCCGGAGAATGCGGGGGTTACGTAGCAATACCACCCTCTTTTTGGCCCCCAAGAAGGCAGGGGGGAGGCAGCCACTTCTGATTTTCTCCCCATGCTTGGCGTTGGGGACCCCCGAGAATGCAAGGGTTGCGTAACAATGCCGCCCTCTTCCAGGCCCCCGAGAAGGCACGGGTGAGGTAGCCACTTTTGACTTGCTCCCCATGCTTAGCGTTGGGGACCCCCAAGAGGGCTGGAGTTGTGTAGCAATTCCGCCCTCTTTTAGGCCTCCGAGAAGACAAGGGTGAGGTAGCCAATTCTGATTTTCTCTGCGCGCTTGGCGTTGGGGACCCCCGAGAATGTAGGGATTCCGTGGCAATTCCGCCCTCTTTTGGGCCCCCGAGAAGGCAGGGGGGAGGTAGCCAATTCCGATTTTCTCCCCATGCTTGGCGTTGGGGACCCCCGAGAATGCAGGGGTTGCGTAGGAATTCCGCTATCTTTTGGGCCCCCAAGAAGGCAGGGTTGAGGCAACCAATTCTGATTTTCTCCCCGCATTTGGCGTTGGGGTTACGTAGCAATTCCGCCCTCTTTTGGGCCACCGAGAAGGTAGGGGTGAGTTAGCCACTTCTGATTTTCTTCCCGCGCTTGGCGTTGGGGACCCCCGAGAATGCAGGGGTTACGTAGCAATTCTGCCCTCTTTTGAGCCCTCAAGAAGGCAGGGGTGAGGTAGCTACTTCTGATTTTCTCTGCGCGCTTGGCGTTGGGGACCCTTGAGAATGCAGGGGTTACGTGGCAATTCCGCCCTCTTTTGGGCCCTCGAGAAGGCAAGGGTGAGGCAGCCAATTCTGATGTTATTCCCGCGTTTGGTGTTGGGGACCCCCGGGAATGCAGGGGTTGCGTGGCAATTCCGCCCTCTTTTGGGCCCCCAAGAAGGCAGGGGTGAGGTAACCACTTTTCGACCCCAAAAGCAGCGTAAGGTCCGCTCCCGGGCAGACACTTCTATGCCCACCACGACTCACACCATGCGTTCTATACGTCGCCACAAGCCCCCTCCTCCAACGGATAGTGGGTCTCTTTATGAAGGAGACTCAACCCTTGAGAGGCGGTGAAAAAAAGAATGACCCCACCCCACAACGCCGTCTTGAAGGCACAAGCATCCAATCTTGGATGGATGACCGCCACATTTGTGCCTACCAAGATGTTGTTTGGTACATGGGAGAGGTGCTCGAGCCAGGGGCCTTGTCAAAGGCCTTGTATTGCTGTGATGGCCTGAAGCACCGTGTGGTCGATGTCACCCAAACCCCATTGGTGGTAGCAATCATTTTTTTTTGACGAATAGCGATTGTTCTTCTAGGGTGCATTAGTTTGTGTTGGGGGTAGTTGTTGAGCCCGCCGTGCCGTGCATGTGGTCTTGTGGGATGCCAAGGAAAGTGAGCTGTACATGTGCCCCCTTATTCAGCAGCTTCGCGACAAAGGCATCCCACTAACCACCAAGGCTTTGGGTTTCCAACACCATGATGGTTGGACATGTGGTTATTAGTCCCCGAGTTTGTTGCGGCAATTGTTGAAGACAGATCCCAGTACTGATTTGGGCATGTTCGCTGCCGAACGCATGCCACCGGCCTTTGCGACGCATGTTCAAGACATTGTGAACAATGCTCCGTAGGTGCCATGCCCCTTTTTTTCACCTCCTCTCTCCCCCTTTTCACAACAACTAACCTTTTGTACACTGTATTTTTAGGTGCAGTGTATCCAATATTTATTGGTTCTCCCTCAACCCCTTCCTCTCCTGTCCCCTCTGCTCATCAAACCCAATAGACCCTAACCTACCAACTAATTTGTTGTACACCTGCTACTTGTGGTGTATCCAATGCCCACCCATTGGTCTCGCCTCCCATCCCTGTCATCATCCATCTGCGCCACAGCTCCATTGCGTTGCCCATGCTTGGAGTACCCAAAATGTCTGTGGGGGTGACTTTGCCTCACTTCACCTCTCCAAGTAGCAATGGTGGTCAGATTGGATTTTTTTTCATCAGCACTCGCGTTGACACCCAGGAAAAAAAAAACTGGGGGTACACTCGCGCTGACACTCGAAAAAAATAATATAAAAGATTTTTTTTTTGATTGTCACACGAGTCCACTCGCATGACATTCACGTGACACTTCCCCCGGACACTACGGGCACACCCCAGAGGGAGGGGAGGCAGAAGCCGCAGACCAGCCCCTCCCCCCACAAGCAACCCCCTTCCCGGCAGGAAAGAGGTAGCAACAACAGACAGGGACATTGCTGCAGCCGCCCCAGCTTGAAGGAGGGTGGAGAGTGACGGTGACCGAGAAAGCGCAGGCTGGAGCAGTGCGGAGGCGCCTCTGTGCCTCTGAAACCAAAAATTGAGAAATGAATTCTGGCTACGTCTCGATTCTACTCTGATCAAAAGATGACAAGTCGGTTTTCTTTCAGGAAATCCATGCCCCAGGGCTCTAGGTCGAAAACGTTTCGGTTATTCGATATACATTGTATCACTTGGGGCTTCCAGCTGTTGCCAACGTGCAGTGGAAGGGTATGTGGACATAACAACTCAGACCGTCCACAGCGGGGATGGTGTGTGTGTGTGTGTGTGTGATTCCTTTTGACTGCTCTTGGGCCCTGGTGTGTGTCTACACTGGGTGTCTTCGATTTGCTTTGGGGTTTTCTCACAAGTGTGTGTATGTGTGTGTGTGTGTGTGTGTGTGTGAGCACACTGTCCTTCTGCGTCGTGGGTGTTCTTGTTTTCTGGTAAAAGTGGCAAGATGCTTGTGGGCTGCCCGCCTACCTTTACCTTACGCTGTGCATGTATGTGCCATCGGGACTGCTGGGGCAGTCTGACTTGGGCACATAAATGCACGTAATGGGGCTCGGAATGATACATTGCAATGGCAAAAGGCTGCATTGTTGACAAGGGCGGGGGCACACTAGGGATGCCTGCAAGTCTCCCAGGAACTGCCACGTAGGAAAGGGTGAAGGAAGCTGGAGGGCCTGCATCGAGTGCCAACTGGAGGGCCAATGCCCAACCCATATGTCTGTAGCCCAACAGCCCCTACCGAGGCACAGAGCCTGTGGAAGTTACACGTCTGGTGTAGGCACAAGATTCCACCCCATTTTGCTGTTTCTATCGATTTGCTTGCTTGTACTTCGGGGGGGGGGGGGTTGGGACCCAAAAAAGGCCTCTAGGTACTGTGGTCTGTGCATACAAAATAGTCCAGTCTGTACACTTTACACACAACGTTACACAAAGTCCGGTGCTGTTGTGACGCTGAAGTCCCCAGGGCCTGCACAGGGATTGTATTTGCCCTGTTCAGTAGACCTCTCCAGGCAGGACACACAGGAGGATGCCCTCGCTCTTGTGTGTCAATCAGCAGATCCGCTATGACAGCCATCTGTCATGTGTCAATTTCACACCAAACCTCCCAATTGAATGCGGTCTTTGTGCTGCGCAGGTAAAGCTCGTAACATTCGCCGAGATGAAGCCAAGTCCGCGCTTGGAGAGGACTCCATTGGACTTATCGACGAGAGCACCCACCCAGACGACGGCGCCCGTGGAGGTGCTACTTGGCGCGCGTGACAGTGTAACTCCTCGGGGCCAGTCGCACATACCATGGCGTGCGCCGTACGCCTGTTGCCTGTCCCACCCAGACCGCACCTGTGCTTGTCTTGGTCCTGCTGCCCAACAGCTGCACAGCGACCCTTCATCCACGTTCCTGCTGTGTTTTTCATCTCCAATCTACAACATTTTGTCCATTTTTGCATTGCATTTTCGAGTGACGCCATTGTGGGGACGTTTCTACGTGTTGCGCTTTGGGAAAGTTGCCACAACCTCCGCACGGTGCACGCACTATGCAGGCCACCCCACAGGTCGATTAATTTTTTGTTAGCACTGTGTGCCAGTGTCGCTGTGAATGGTTGCATGAGCTGGTTGGCACCTCATTAGGGACTGGGTGACTGGGTGGCAGACCTTGTGGCTGCCCGAAGTACTGGCTGCATTGCAGCACCCCATTCCACAATCTCTGTCCAAGATTGGGAGACGACGCCGCTGCTCGCCCCACTGGACCTCTCGAAGTACGAAGCAATTCTGCAGCAGTGCAAATCCACTGGCAAACGATATACAGATTCCGAAGTACGCCATGCCTCCTTCTATGCCCCGGGCATGGGGACAAGGGATGGTAGAGGTATAGAGGGACGGCAGACGCACCGAAGGAGGGCAGCGGCACAGGAGGGCAGACACACAGTGTGAGGGCAGATGCACAGAGGGATGGCACAAAGGCATGAAGGGAGCACGGAGGCATAGGGAGAGGGCAGAGGTGCATAGGGATGGCAGAGGGATCGGGCGAGGGCAGAGGCACAGGGGAAGGGCAGAGCACCAGGGATGGCAGTAGCACAAAGGGAGGGCAGAGGCACCAAGGGAGGGGAGAAGGAGCAGGCAGAGCATGCGGAGGAGGAGGAGGAGGAACCGGCCGGGGGTGTTGAGATCCCTGGCTGCACTGCTGACTTGTGGCAGAGTGCCATTGGGCGGTCACCAATTCCTGTGACCTCTCCCGAGACAGGAGTTGCCCTCGGCCAGCCCTCAAGCGCCTGACCAACAGGCTGTCCAGAGCTGGAATGCGAGGCTTGAAGAATAAAAATGCTCCCAAGAGAGTATTGAAACACGAGGGGCAGTTCTCTGGCGGGGCTTCCTCCTGTGCAAGAAGCGAAGGATTCTGCCTAGACTTTAAACTGGTTCCCTTCCCCATGATGAGCCACACTACTGGTTCTAGTTTTGTGTTACTGCCGTACCTCTGCCCTGCCTCTGTGCCTTTCCCTCCCCCTGTACCCGTGTCCACCCCTCGTGCCTTTGCCGTCACTTTATTCAGTGGTTGGCACCCAGGTGGGTGTGTGTGGGGGTGTTTTTCAGAAAGTTGATACTGCGTAGGGTTTTGGGCCCTCATTAGATATCCTCCGGGGGGGGGTTTCAAGAAGGAGGGGGGGTTGGATGCATACTGCTCTATTTTGCAGCATACAGTTGTGTTTCGGACAAGCAGGCAATATATTTTGCTACTCAACCTTTTAACCCCTTGCCTCTGGTGCCACCACCATAGGGCACTGGCTCAGAGCATGCAGCTTTCACCTCCCAGCTGGGTTTGCGGTTGGCTATGGTGCCAGAGACTGTCCCGTAGCACAATAAGGGCGCATGAGAGACTGTGGTTTTGCACATGTGCTGTGGCAGTGCAAGCAGTGCAGCAACAGCCACGCTACCCCACAGCTTGTCACCGTATACCCAACTACACCCATTGACTCTATGACTCTATGAAAGGCAGTAGTTTTGTTGGCACCCATTTCCTACCTATTGAAAGGGTTGCCTGTTGAAGCCAACCTCTGCTGCAACTTGCAAACTTTTGTAAACATGCTGCTACAGACCCACAATTGTACCCCCCCCCCGCCCCCATGTCCGATGAACACCTGGCGTTCGGACCATATTTTGTGGGTACCCAAACTAATGTGGTGCGGAGTGCAGGGTACAAGATTTAGGCCCAAGGGTAGTACAAATGACAGGCTGGTGTGATCTGTCTTGCACAGATGTGTGTCAAAATGGTAATTTTGGGTGTGAGGCGACAATATTTCTCACCAAAAGGACGATTCTTGCACGCTGTGGCTGATTCTCTACTTGCGCCTAGCCGGAAGGTGCAAGGGAGGTGTTATGGCACTCTCATACGTTGGTCACACGTTTGCAATGAACACTATGTCCAACGAAAGCTTGGTGTTTGGACCGTACTTTTTTTAGGAATTTCGTGTTTGCTGGACAAGGGGGTGGGGTATCTGTGAACTTGCCACGGCATGCTCAGACACGCTCCACCTTCACAGTTCCCTGCAAGTAACGGTTCCTTCTATGGGACAGCAGGTGCATCCAAGTTACCAAAGAAACGATTGACATGGAAGAGGATGGATGATATTGGAGGTGGAGGCTGGTCATTCCATAGACATGGCATCTCAGCCGGTGACATTAAGCAGGGCTGCTTGGGCAGGTATTCTTCCATTCCTGCGCCTTTGTCGCAAGTGCCCTTGCAATGATGGGGTTTTGTGAGGGGTTCTTTTAGTGCTTGTTTTGTAGTGAACATTCATGCCCAGCCCTTTGCCCTTTACTGTTTGCCCTGCTGTGCTACTCTGAAAGGTGGCCTCTGCAAGCCAAGTACTAACCTTGTCAGTGGAGAACGTCTTTATCACCCAGACCTGTGTTGTTCACATATTCACAGGGCAGTCGGTGACCTCCCGCGGCGGAGACTGTGTGTCCTCCCTCCCTCCCTCCCTCCCTCCCTCTCTCCCTTCCTCTCTTCCTCACTCACTCTCTCACTGACTCACTCTCTCACTCTCTCGCTCGCTGACTCGCTCCGTCATACTGTGGGCAACTTTATGATTCACTCCTCTCGTTGAATTGCGCACTGGCACGTGCATAAAGCGTCCATGGAAAACTTGCGGTTGCCGCATACCGTTCTTTTCTCTGTCTGCAGCTGTTGGTTCGTGTCAATGCTCTCTGCAGTGGCAGAACGCAAGGTTCCACCTTTCCATCGAGGGCCAGTTGCAGGCTGTTGTTAGCATAGAACAGGGTCGGCATGGGTTTGAACTGCTTCAGATCCCCATGCAGGGCTGTACCACACAATGTGCGCAGATTAGACACCACAATCGCTCAGGTTTGGCACACTCAAGACTGCGCGCTGCTTGAGCCCGTCAATTGTGCACGAGGTTGCGAACAGACTGCGTTTGGGCGCAGAAGGGCTCAGGGTGGCGAGGTGTCCAGAAAGTCCGTCCCAGTGAGGAGGAAGGGCGGCCGGCGTGGCCTCACAGCTTGACCAGAAGTGCCTGTCCAGTTGCGAGACGCAGTGGAGATTCCTGGTCTGCATCTGGGAGGCAGAGGATGGTGTGGTCATGCCAAGGGTGTAGTGTGTGTGTTCCGGATGCGCTGAGGGACAGGGCACGAAGGGGTTTCGGTCGCGGGGGGTAAGGGTCGAGGAGCCCCCCCTGGGGGGGCGGCTGGGCCCGGTCCTTGTATGCGACACCCCCCAGCCCCCCCCCCCCCCGGTTTTGAAAGATAGTGGTGCCGGGTCGGCCACCAACAAGTGTCCCTAGAGAAAACTGTCCGGCGCCAAAGGCGCCAATTTTTTCATACTCTGTGTTTCTACTCAAACTACTCAAAATTTTGTAGAGAATTCATATTTGTGTTAAAACAACAAGAAAAATTTTTGACCTGAAGGAGGGCTACAGGAGGGCTGCAGGCCCTAACAGCAACCCTAGCCCTAACCCTAATCAAGACTGAATATTGGGACCGAGCTGGTGGGGGAGGGAACATCAACTATGCTTGCAAGTGAACCCCATCACCACGAGGCCCACTTTCAAGGCTTTTGTGGACTTGTGAGGGGCCAAAATGCCCCAAAATGGGCTCAAAATGGGCTCATTTCACCCGTTTGTGCACCCCAAATGGTCTAGGATGAGGTTTGGAATATGCGTTTTTGACCCATTTTTGACCCATTTTTGGTCCCGAAACAGCCCATTTTCAAGGCATTTTGGGATCTTCGGAGGACCAAAATGGGCCACCACAAGCTCAAAACGGCCCAAAAACACTTGTTTTAGCGTCACACATGGTCTAGGATCATTTTTGAGAAAAGTCATCTTTTTGCCCCTACTGGACCCTGTTGACCCATTTGGGCACCCACCTGTTTGGGCTTGAGCTTGCAGCTTGCCGCAGCCTAGTGGGCCTAGGTATTTGGGTCTAGGCGTCCGTTTGGGCAATTCTGAGGGGTGGAAACCACAAAAAGTGGGGGGTTGCGGGTGGAGTAGGTGCCCTCGGAATCGCATTTTGAGCCATGTAGCCAAAGATATGGCCCGTTCTTGGTTTGTGGCTGTCGGCATTTGGAGCTTCTGGGGCCCTTTTTGGGCCGTTTCCGGGACATATCATGGAGTTAGAGAGCTGCAAAGAGCTCGTTGACACGGGGAAGTCAAGCCACACGTGAAGTGTACCCACCATTTCCCTTCGTTTGGCCGTTTTGAATGTGTTCCGGGGCTTTTTTGGCCCAAAAATGGTTGTTTTTGGCCCTAAACTGCAGTTTTTGAAACCGAGGTCCGCCACTTGCGACAGCTGTTCCCGGCCGCCACCGTTGAATTTCTTGCTCAAACTTTGTGTGATTGTACTTCACACCCATAGGTATCATCCACCAAAATTTCACCCGAATCCAAAGCACCAGGACGGAATTCTGATTTTTCCCCATTTCACGCGTGCTGCTTGCTGCTTGCTGCTTGCTTGCTGCTTGCTTGCTACTTGCTGCTAAACCTGGTAGGTCCACCCTAGACACTAAAAAGGGTTATAAAACCAAGACTGGTTCCACCAGCTCGGTGACCCTAACCCTAGGGCTAACCCTACCCCTAGGGCTATCAAGACTGAATATTGGGACCGAGCTGGTGGGGGAGGGAACATCAGCTATGATTGGTGAAGGACATCAAGAATGATTAACACATTGATGGCTCTTGACAAAGTGAAATCAGCTTGCATGTGAACCCCATCACCACGAGGCCCATTTTCAAGGGTTTTTGGACTTCTGAGGGGCCAAAATGCCCCAAAATGGGCTCAAAATGGGCTCATTTCACCCGTTTGTGCAACCCAAATGGTTTGGGATGAGGTTTGGAAAAATGCGTTTTTGACCCATTTTTGACCCATGTTTGGTCCCAAAACAGCCCATTTTCAGGGCATTTTGGGATTTTTGGAGGACCAAAATGCGCCACCACAAGCTCAAAACGGTCCAAAAACACTTGTTTTAGCGTCGCACATGGTCTAGGATCATTTTTGAGAAAAGTCATCTTTTTGCCCCTACTGGACCTTGTTGACCCATTTGGGCACCCACCTGTTTGGGCTTGAGCTTGCAGCTTGCCGCAGCCTAGTGGGCCTAGGTATTTGGGTCTAGGCGTCCGTTTGGGCAATTCTGAGGGGTGGAAACCACAAAAAGTGGGGGGTTGCGGGTGGAGTAGGTGCCCTCGGAATCGCATTTTGAGCCATGTAGCCAAAGATATGGCCTATTCTTGGTTTGTGGCTGTTGGCATTTGGAGCTTCTGGGGCCCTTTTTGGGCCGTTTCCGGGACATATCATGGAGTGAGAGCGCCGCAAAGGGCTCGTTGACACGGGGAAGTCAAGCCGCACATGGAGTGTACCCACCGTTCCCCTTCATTTGGTTGTTTTGAATGGGTTCCAGGGCTTTTTTGGCCCAAAAATGGCTATTTTTGGCCCTAAACTGCAGTTTTTGAAACCGAGGTCCGCCACTTGCGAATCCCGTTCCCGGCCGCCACCGTTGAGTTTCTTGCTCAAACTTTGTGTGATTGTACCTCACACCCATAGGTATCATCAACCAAAATTTCATCCAAATCCGAAGCTCCACGACGGAGTTGTGATTTTTAGCCATTTCGCGCGTGCTGCTTGCTGCTTGCTTGCTTGCTTGCTTGCTTGCTGCTGCTAAACCTGGTAGGTCCACCCTAGACACTAAAAAGGGTTATAAAACCAAGACTGGTTCCACCAGCTCGGTGAACCTTAACCCTAATCAAGACTGAATATTGGGACCGAGCTGGTGGGGGAGGGAACATTAGATATGAATGGTGAGGGACACCAATGAGTCACACATTGAAGGCCGTGGACAGAGTGGAATCAGCTTGCAAGTGATCCCCTTCACCACAAGGCCCTCTTTCAAGGCTTTTGTGGACTTGTGAGGGGCCAAAATGCCCCAAAATGGGCTCAAAATGGGCTCATTTCACCCGTTTGTGCACCCCAAATGGTCTAGGATGAGTTTTGGAAAAATGCGTTTTTGACCCATTCTTGACCCATTTTTGGTAACAAAAACAGCTCATTTTCAAGGCATTTTGGGATTTTCGGAGGACCAAAATGGGCCACCACAAGCTCAAAACAGTCCAAAAACACTTGTTTTTAGCATCACACATGGTCTAGGATCATTTTTTAGAGAAATCAGTTTTTTGTCCCTATTGGACCTTGTTGACCCATTTGGGCACCCACCTGTTTCGGTTTGAGCTTGTAGCTTGCCGCAGCCTAGTGGGCCTAGGTATTGGGGTCTAGGCGCCCGTTTGGGCAATTTTGAGGGGTGGAAACCACAAAAAGTGGGGGATTGCGGGTGGATTAGGTGCCCTCGGAATCGTTGTTTGAGCCATGTAGCCAAAGATATGGCCCGTTCTTGGTTTGTGGCTGTTGCCAGCCAATCTACACAAAATTTGGGGCTTCTGGGGGCCTTTTTGGGGCCGTTTCCGGGACATATCATGGAGTTAGAGAGCTGCAAAGAGCTCGTTGACACGGGAAAGTCAAGCCGCACATAGAGTGTACCCACCCTTTCCCTTTGTTTGGCCGTTTTGAATGTGTTCCGGGGCTGTTTTGACCCAAAAAATGGCTGTTTTTGGCCCTAAACTGCAGTTTTTGAAACTGAGGTCCGCCACTTGCGACAGCTGTTCCCTGCCACCACCGTTGCCGTTGAGTTTCTGCTCAAACTTTGTGTGGTTGTCCCTCACACCCATAGGTATCATCCACCAAAATTTCAACCAAATCCGAAGCACCACGACGGAGTTCTGATTTTTCCCCATTTCGCGCGTGCTGCTTGCTGCTTGCTGCTTGCTGCTGCTACTGCTGCTGCTGCTGGCCTAAACCTGGTAGGTCCACCCTAGACACTAAAAAGGGTTATAAAACCAAGACCTGGTTCCACCAGCTCGGTGACCTTAACCCTAACCCTAGCCCCCCCCCCCCCCCCTCACCCCTGGCTGGGACGCCCCCCTGACCCCCGGCCAGACCCCCTGCCCACCCCCGGCAGGAACAGCCCCCCCCCCCCCCCCGACCGGCAGCCCCCCCCCCCCCCCCCCGGCCCCCGGATGGACCCCCCCCCCAAGTTTTGGCTGATAGCTGGGGGGGGTGTCGCATCAGGACCGGTTGTAGTCGCCCCCCCGGGGAGCCCCCCTCTCGGGGCCCCTGCGCCCCCTTCAGTAGGGGGTCCGGACCGGACCCCGAAAGCCTATCGGGACGGCCCCTGACTGCGTTCCCAATCCCAAACTTTACTCCTTCTGAAAAAGTGAAAATGCTGTTTTGGGGATCAGCGCCACGAGGGGTTCATCCAAAGTCACCAGGGGCCCCTTGCATTCTGTGAAAAGCCTCCAAACCGTTTTCGACCCCAAAAACGTTTTTCAGCGCCGGATTGTTTGGTGACTGATGAGTGGCCCAGTCAATGGGACCTTCAGAGCTCTCCCCCCCCCCCCCTTCCCCCCGTTCCCCCACCTTTTGCGGGGGGGGGGGGGATGAAAAGAATCGATGTCAAACAGTTGTGCGGGGGAAAGGGGTTGGAATGTGTGTTGCGGGGGAGGGGGGTTAATCTCAGCCAAAGGGGCTGAAAGTTGGACTTTCAATTGCGCAGGGGTTTTGGGGGGGGGGGGGGGGGGGGGGGGGGCAATGGAGCCCAGATCTTCGTAAGTGGCCGGGGAGGAGATTTGCCTCCCAACGCACGGGACCCATTTCCTGCTGTTTTGTTTTGCCCCTTCCTTCCCCGGTCGACCCAAAGAAACTGTGCGACCGTTTGCGCTCAGATGTGCCCCGTCAAACGTCAGCACATTCCGCCGCACTCCGCAGATTCGTGCCCGCGTCATCTCCCTATCGCAGCAGCGTGCATGAAGTGGCTAGCAGCAGCAGCAGCACACAAATAGTGCGCTGATCCTCTCGTGTGTACGGTAGTTTCTGACGCTATTCTGTAAGTACAGAACACAGCAGTAGAAACACACGCAATAGCAATTCCATGCATATTCGGATGCTGACGTATATGGTTGACGCACAACCGCTGGCAGGTGAGTATAATGTCGGACGCCCCTGTGGTGCACGGTCTGAGGGCCTTGGCAAATACACGGCGCGCCCGCAAGGCAACATGCTGCCTTGCAAGGTGAGCAGTGCATTGCGAGTCAACAACTTAATTTGGATGTTGCCGCCATTGGATTTGTCAACCTTTGTGCTGAGCATGCGACATAATCGAAGTCGGAGGTTGAAGCCGGCCCGTAAAGCGTACCTCCGCGATGACGAGTATAACGGAGCAGAGTGGATGGGAGCCGAGAGGCAACACCACATGCACCCCGGCTTGGGATGACCAGGCTGCCCCTTGCCTTCACTTGCTCACACTTGCAACCCTCCCCAGCAACACGTCTCAGTAACACGGCCCTGCTTGCGCTTGTGGTGTTGGTCCCTGGTCCAGGATCTGACGGACAAGCTGTTGCCCATCCAGAAGCTGGAGCCTACTGGAGTGTATGTCGTGTGCCTCTACAAGAATGGGGTCCGGACCCCTGTGATCGTTGACGACTATTTCCCAGTATTTGAGGGGTCATGTATGTTCCCGGATACCTTTCGCATGCCCATTTCGTGCGTGGCTCAGGTGTGTGGGAAGGTCAGAAGTTGGAGGACATATTTGTTCACTTATTTGGGTGCATGGTAAACGTCTTTGTAAGGCCTTTCTTCTGGTGTGCATGCCCACACTGGGCTGGTTTTGATAGAACGTCTCGGAGGATCAGGGAGGTTGGGGCTCTCCAATGAAAGTCTATTTGCTGCTGGGATATTTGGCTGAGAGGGCTCCTCCCCTGCGGTGTCTGCGGCACGCAGATGTAGCCCTCTGAGTCGTTGGTATTGCTGGTGATCAGGAATGGGCGCTCGACGGGGGAGCTAAATTCGGTGTGGGGTCACCCTGATAGGATAAAGTGACTGAGTAATATGCACAGTTTTCAGACAGCATGGCCTGAAGTTGGAACAATGTCAAGTGCACTGTCAGTTCTAACCTGGGATTCCACACCCTTAGCGGTTTGGATCCTGAGGCGGTTCATGTTGCTGTTGATGATGATGTGCAAAAGAAGAAGGACGGGAGGAAGGGAGGGAGGGCGGTCGGATGTGCCAGCGACTTGGGGCACGGATTTGAACCAACGCCCGCTCCAAGAACTGGGGACGGCCGTAGAAATTAATCGCACCAAGCAGACTGAGAGCACTTTGCAGTCAATCTACTTCGATGCGTTGCTTCTGGGGACCCGCAAAAGCTGTCAAAGCCACGAGGGGGGGGGGGGGGGGGCAGCGGCCGGGCCCGGTCCTTGTATGCGACACCCCCCAGCCCCCCCCCCCCCCCCCCCCGGGTTTTGAGAGATAGTGGTGCCGGGGCCATGGCGCCAACGGCGCCGAAGTTTTTTGTGCATTCTTCCCTTGCATCAAACCATCCATGTTTTGAGCGCCAGATTAGCAAGACCAGGCGCTATACAAATGTCGTTTGCTGCGAAGTGAAGATCATGCATTCGGACCTCTTCCGTGGCTCCATTGCAGTCCCCCTCCCAAAAAAATTTCAGGGGCGAACGCCAGTGGTTACATAGTGCGTTCTTTCTTTCGTCTTTCTTTCTCTCTTTCCCACGACGAGAAAGTGCTATTATCACATACATACCTCCGTACCCTCAAACCCCCAGACACACATCCCCCCTGGAGGCATGCATGTGGTAGTAGTGGGTCACACGCAGGCCCCCCCACCTTGGGAACCCCCCCCCCCCCCAACGGCCGAACCCCCCCCCCCCCCTCCATGCACACCCTCCGGCCGACCAACTGGTGGTCGCGGCGGGTGAGGCGAATGGCTCGTTGTGGGCCTGCGTCTCGCTTAGTTCGTTAGCTGCAATACACCGCTAGCCCGGCCCACAGTGGCAAGTGGAGGTGGTGGGGCGAACTCCACTGTTTGTGGGGGAGCGTGTCCGGAGCAGCGCACTTGCCACCACACCGTGATCACGGCGTGCCCCACACTCTGTCCTTCCTTCCTCCGTTGGTTCCTCTACCTCGCTTCCAGTTTGTGTTCCTGCTCCCGCCCTGCCCTGCCCCCTTAACTGTGCCCCACCGTCCCCGACCTACCCCCAATGTGTACAAGACAGAGGGACCCAGGCCCCGCCTTGAGCGGGGTGTCGGCCGCCGGGAGCGGCCCACCTAGAGTACGGGTTGGGAGGTGCATGCATGCCCTGCCAAGATGAGTTCAGCGACCCAGCTGCTAACGCAACCCATGCGACATTGGTGCTCGGGCCCCTCTTGGGATCTGCCCCGATGCTCGCGGCATGGGTTCAGGCAATCCTGTACTCGGTGTGGACGTGTGGACCATGCTGTACTTGCTCTCATACTCCCCCCTACTAATGCATTATGTGCCACATATGCATGCATACCATTGCATGATCTGTCATGCAGGCATGCATGCAGGTGTTTGATCTACCACATAGGCACTCGTGTAGCTGCACAATGTACCACACAGGCACGCATGCGGTGGCGGGATCCACCTCACATTCATGCAAGCAGTGGCACATCCTTCACACACCCTATCCGGTACTCAAGAGACGCGAGGGCACGTGAACCACAGAACGAGCCAGGAACCGCCTGTGGGGACACATGCCTGTTCAACATCGTGATGAACCACCTTGTCCAGCCAGCAACCCGCAGGAGAAGCTCAATATCCAACTGCCGGAGTAAAGCACAAAACGGAAAGTGGCGGTTCCCTTGCCCCCGCCCCCACATACTATGTACAGGTGACAACTATGCACAGGGGGATATGCATGCCTGTGTGGCAGACTACGCACTGCATGCATGCCAATGTAGCAGATTGAAGCATGTTTGGCAGAGTATGCGACTACATGCTTACATGTGTAACAAATTATGCGAATGTATTGATGCCTCTGTGGCACGTACAACCTATGTAGCACCACATGCAACTGCACACATATGCACATGTATTCATGCTGGTGTGGCAAATACAATGTGTGTAGTAGAATATGCCACTACATGGCCTGCATGCATGCCTGTGTGGCAGATTATGCAACTGCAGGTGTGGCAAATTATGCAACTGCATGCATGCCTGTGTGGCAGATAGTGCAGTGCGTGCATGCCTGCATGGCAGATTGTGCAACCGCATGCCTGCCTGTGTGGCGGGTTATGCAACTGCATGCATGCCGGTCTGGCACATACCACTAGTAAAGCAGAATGTGGAAGATTGTGGAACCGCGTGTGTGGCAGACTATGCAGCTGCATGCGTGCCCGTGTGGCGGATAATGGGGTGCGTGCATGCCTGTGTGGCAAACTGTGCGCTTGCATGCATGCCTATGTAGCAGAGACAGCCTGTGTAGCAGAATATGCAATTGCATGCATACGTGTGTGACAGGTTATGCAAATGTATTCATGCGTGTGTGGCAGATACAACAAAATGTGTAGTAGAATGTACGGCTGCATGCGGCTGCTTGCCTGCCTGTGTGGCACAGAATGCCGTGCATGCATGCCTGTGTGGCGGATTTTGCAACTGCATGCATGCTTGTGTGGCAGATACAGCATGTGTCGCACCATATGGGACCGCATGCCACCGCGCGCAAGCCTGTGTGGCGGATTATGTGACTGCATGCATGCGTGTTTGGCAGACAATGGGGTGCCTGTGTGGCAGAGTATGGCACTGCATGCCTGCCTATGGGGTAGATCCAACTTGTGTAGCAGATTATACGACTGCATGTGTGGCACATACAGCTTGTGTAGCAGATTGTGCGCCTGCATGCATGCGTGTGTCGTAGATAAAGCTTGTGTAGCGGAATATGTTAGTGCATGCATACGTATGTGACATATTATGCAAATGTATGCATGCTTGTGTGGCAGATACAGCGTGTTTGCAGATTATGCGGCTACATGCTTACGTGTGTGGCAAATTATGCAAATGTATTCATGCTTGTGTGGCAGATACAACATGTGTGGTAGAATGGGCGACTGCATGCAGTTGCATGCCTGCTTGTATGACAGAGAATGCCGTGCATGCATGCCTGTGTGGCCACGGGGGGGCGGCCGGGCCCGGTCCTTGTATGAGCTAATAGCAAAAACCTAATAGCAACCCTAATCAAGACTGAATATTGGGACCGAGCTGGTGGGGGAGGGAACATCAGCTATGACTGGTGAGGGACATCAAGAATGATTCACACATTGATGGCTCTTGACACCGTGAAATCAGCTTGCAAGTGAACCCCATCACCACGAGGCCCATTTTCAAGGCTTTTTGGACTTCTGAGGGGCCAAAATGCCCCAAAATGGGCTCAAAATGGGCTCATTTCACCCGTTTGTGCACCCCAAATGGTCTAGGATGAGTTTTGGAAAAATGCGTTTTTGACCCATTTTTGACCCATGTTTGGTCCCAAAACAGCCCATTTTCAAGGCATTTTGGGATTTTCGGAGGACCAGAATGGGCCACCACAAGCTCAAAACGGTCCAAAAACACTTGTTTTAGCGTCGCACATGGTCTAGGATCATTTTTGAGAAAAGTCATCTTTTTGCCCCTACTGGACCCTGTTGACCCATTTGGGCACCCACCTGTTTGGGCTTGAGCTTGCAGCTTGCCGCAGCCTACTGGGCCTAGGTATTGGGGTCTAGGCGTCCGTTTGGGCAATTCTGAGGGGTGGAAACCACAAAAAGTGGGGGGTTGCGGGTGGAGTAGGTGCCCTCGGAATCGCATTTTGAGCCATGTAGCCAAGATTGGAGTGTCCCACAGTAAGGGGGTCAGATACCAGCTTGATCCTACTAGTTTTGCCCGACTTTTGCCCCGTCTTTGGTTTAGATACAATGTGATGTGGGTCAAAATGCATTCGTCACACCCAAATTGAGGGGGTATAGGGAGTGAGACACCATCTCCCACAAAAAGTGCTCCATAGTAAGGGGGGCTCACATAAGGATACCTTACTATGCACCCCCTTACTGTGGGACACCCCAATATGGCCTATTCTTGGTTTGTGGTTGTCGGCATTTGGAGCTTCTGGGGCCCTTTTTGGGCCGTTTCCGGGACATATGATGCAGTTAGAGGGCCGCAAAGAGCTCGTTGACACGGGGAAGTCAAGCCGCACGTGGTGTGTACCCACCGTTTCCCTTCGTATGGCCGTTTTGAGTGGGCTCCGGGGCTTTTTTGGCCCAAAAATGGCTGTTTTTGGCCCTAAACTGCAGTTTTGAAACTGAGGTTCGCCCCTTGCGAATCCCGTTCCCGGCCGCCACCGTTGAGTTTCTTGCTCAAACTTTGTGTGATTGTACTTCACACCCATAGGTATCATGCACCAAAATTTCAACCAAATCTGAAGCACCACGACGGAGTTCCGATTTTTACCCATTTCGCGCGTGCTGCTGCTTGCTGCTTGCTGCTGCTGCTGCTAAACCTGGTAGGTCCACCCTAGACACTAAAAAGGGTTATAAAACCAAGACTGGTTCCACTAGCTCGGTGACCCTAACCCTAATCAAGACTGAATATTGGGACCGAGCTGGTGGGGGAGGGAACATCAGCTATGACTGGTGAGGGACATCAAGAATGATTCACGCATTGATGGTTCTTGACAAAGTGGAATCAGCTTGCAGGTGAACCCCATCACCACAAGGCCCACTTTCAAGGCTTTTTGGACTTCTGAGGGGCCAAAATGCCCCCCAAATGGGCTCAAAATGGGCTCATTTCACCCGTTTGTGCACCCCAAATGGTCTAGGATGAGGTTTGGAAAAATGCATTTTTGACCGATTTTTGGTCCCAAAACAACCCATTTTCAAGGCATTTTGGAATTTTCGGAGGACCAAAATGGGCCACCACAAGCTCAAAACGGTCCAAAAACACTTGTTTTAGCGTCGCACATGGTCTAGGATCATTTTTGAGAAAAGTCATCTTTTTGCCCCTACCGGACCCTGTTGACCCATTTGGGCACCCACCTGTTTGGGCTTGAGCTTGCAGCTTGCCGCAGCCTACTGGGGCTACGTATGGGGGTCTAGGCGTCCGTTTGGGCAATTATGAGGGGTGGAAACCACAAAAAGTGGGGGGTTGCGGGTGGAGTAGGTGCCCTCTGAATCGCATTTTGAGCCATGTAGCCCAAGATATGGCCTATTCTTGGTTTGTGGCTCTCGGCATTTGAAGCTTCTGGGGGCCTTTTTGGGCCGTTTCCGGGACATATCATGGAGTGAGAGGGCCGCAAAGAGCTCGTTGACACGGGGAAGTCAAGCCGCACGTGAAGTGTACCCACCATTTCCCTTCGTTTGGCCGTTTTGAATGTGTTCCCGGGCTTTTTTGGCCCAAAAATGGCTGTTTTTGGACCTAAGCTGCAATTTTTGAAACCGAGGTCCGCCACTTGCGAATCCCGTTCCCGGCCGCCACCGTTGAGTTTCTTGCTCAAACTTTGTGTGATTGTACTTCACACCCATAGGTATCATGCACCAAAATTTCACCCGAATATGAAGCCCCACGACGGAGTTCTGATTTTTAGCCATTTCGCGCGTGCTGCTTCTTGCTGCTTGCTGCTGCTTGCTGCTCCTTGCTGCTGCTGCTGCTAAACCCGGTAGGTCCACCCTAGACACTAAAAAGCGTTATAAAACGAAGACTGGTTCCACCAGCTCGGTGACCCTAACCCTAGGGCTAACCCTAACCCTAGGGCTAACTTTAACCCTTACCTTAATCAAGACTGAATATTGGGACCGAGCTGGTGGGGGAGGGAACATCAGCTATGACTGGTGAGGGACATCAAGAATGATTCACACATTGATGGCTCTTGACAAAGTCTTGCAAGTGAACCCCATCACCACGAGGCCCACTTTCAAGGCTTTTTGGACTTCCGAGGGGCCAAAATGCCCCAAAATGGGCTCAAAACGGGCTCATTTCACCCGTTTGTGCACCCCAAATGGTCTAGGATGAGGTTTGGAAAAACGCGTTTTTGACCCATTTTTGACCGATTTTTGGTCCCAAAACAGCCCATTTTCAAGGCATTTTGGGATTTTCGGAGGACCAAAATGGGCCACCACAAGCTCCAAACGGTCCAAAAACACTTGTTTTAGCGTCGCACATGGTCTAGGATCATTTTTGAGAAAAGTCATCTTTTTGCCCCTACTGGACCCTGTTGACCCATTTGGGCACCCACCTGTTTGGGCTTGAGCTTGCAGCTTGCCGCAGCCTAGTGGGCCTAGGTATTTGGGTCTAGGCGTCCGTTTGGGCAATTCTGAGGGGTGGAAACCACAAAAAGTGGGGGGTTGCGGTGGAGTAGGTGCCCTCGGAATCGCATTTTGAGCCATGTAGCCAAAGATATGGCCTATTCTTGGTTTGTGGCTGTCGGCATTTGAAGCTTCTGGGGGCCTTTTTGGGCCGTTTCCGGGACATATCATGGAGTTAGAGGGCCGCAAAGAGCTCGTGGATACGGGGAAGTCAAGACGCACATGGAGTGTACCCACCGTTTCCCTTCGTTTGGCCGTTTTGAATGTGTTCCCGGGCTTTTTTGGCCCAAAAATGGCTGTTTTTGGCCCTAAACTGCAATTTTTGAAACTGAGGTCAGCCACTTGCGAATCCCGTTCCCGGCCGCCACCGTTGAGTTTCTTGCTCAAACTTTGTGTGATTGTACTTCACACCCATAGGTATCATGCACCAAAATTTCAACCAAATCCAATGCACCACGACGGAGTTCTGATTTTTACCCATTTCCCGCGTGCTGCTTGCTTGCTTGCTGCTGCTTGCTTGCTGCTGCTGCTGCTAAACTTGGTAGGTCCACCCTAGACACTAAAAAGGGTTATAAAACCGAGACTGGTTCCACCAGCTCGGTGACCCCAACCCTAACCCTAACCCCCCCCCCCCTCCTCACCCCATCCGACGCCCCCCTGACCCCCGGCCAGACCCCCCCCGACCCCCGGCAGGACCCCCCCCAGACCCCTGGTAGGACCCCCCCGACCCCCAGCCGGACCCCCCCCCCGACTCCCGGCCGGACCCCCCCCCCCCAAAAACTATGCCCCCCCCCCCCCCCCCCCCCCCCCCGAGTTTTGACAGATAGCTGGGGGGTATGTCGCATCAGGACCGGTTGTAGTCGCCCCCCCGTGTGTGTGGCAGATTTTGCAGCTGCATGCATGCCTGTGTGGCAAGTAGAGCGTGTGTAGCAACATATGGCACCGCATGCAACCGCATGCAAGCTTGTGTGGCGGATGATGTGATTGCATGCATGCGTGTGTGGCAGACCATGCGGTGCGTGTGTGGCAGAGTATGGCACAGCATGTCTCACTATGGGGCAAATCCAACTTGTGTAGCGGATTATGGCGACTACATGTGTGGCACATATAGCTTGTGTAGCAGAATGTGCGACTACATGCATACCGCTGTGGCAGATTATGCAGATGTATCCGTGCTTGTGTGGCACGTATAGCCTGCGTAGCAGCGTATGCAACTGCATACATATTTGTGTGGCACATTGTGCACATGTAATCATGCCGGTGTGGCAGATACAGCGTGTGTAGTAGAATATGCCACTACATGCCCTGCATGCATGCCTGTGAGGAAGATTATGGTGGCAAATTATGCAACAGCATGCATGCCTGTGTGGCAGATAGTGCAGTGTGTGCATGCCTGCATGGCAGATTGTGCAACCGCATGCCTGCCTGTGTGGCACATTGTGCAACTGCATGCATGCCGGTCTGGCACATACCACTAGTAAAGCAAAATGTGGCAGATCGTGGAACCGCGTGTGTGGCAGACTATGCTGCTGCATGCGTGCCAATGTGGCGGATAATGGGGTGCGTGCATGCCTGTGTGGCAAATTGTGCGCCTGCATGCATGCCTATGTAGCATAGACAGCCTGTGTAGCAGAATATGCCACTGCATGCATACGTGTGTGACAGGTTATGCAAATGTATTCATGCGTGTGTGGCAAATACAACCTGTGTGCAAAATGTGCGACTACATGCATATGTGTGTGGCAAATTATGCAAATGTATTCATGCTTGCGTGTGAGATAGAACAGAATGTGTAGTAGAATGTACGGCTGCATGCGGCTCCTTGCCTGCCTGTGTGGCACAGAATGCCGTGCATGCATGCCTATGTGGCGGATTTTGCAACTGCATGCATGGTTTTGTCGCAGATACAGCATGTGCCGCAGCATATGGGACCGCATGCAACCGCGCGCAAGCCTGTGTGGCGGATTATGTGACTGCATGCATGCGTGTGTGGCAGACAATGCGGTGCCTGTGTGGCAGAGTATGGCACTGCATGCCTGCCTATGGGGTAGATCCAACTTGCATAGCAGATTATACGACTACATGTGTGGCACATGCAGCTTGTGTAGCAGATTGTGTGCCTGCATGCATGCGTGTGTAGCAAATAAACCTTGTGTAGCGGAATACGCCACCGCATGCATACCTGTGTGACATATTATGCAAATGTATGCATGCTTGTGTGGCAGATACAACATGTGTGGTAGAATGGGCGACTCCTTGCCTTTGCATGCCTGCTTGTATGACAGAGAATGCCGTGCATGCATGACTGTGTGGCGGATTTTGCAACTGCGTGCATGCTTGTGTGGCAGATACAACGTGTGTAGCAGCATATGTGACTGCATGCAACCGCGTGCAAACCTGTGTTGTGGATTGTGTGACCGCATACATGCGTGAGTGGCAGACAATGCGGTGCCTGTGTGGCAGATTATGGCACTGCATGCCTGCATATGGGGCCGATCCAATTTGCGTATCAAATTATGGCGACTACATGTGTGGCACATGCAGCTTGTGTAGCAGACTGTGCCACTACATGCATGCTAGTGTGGCAGATTATGTGCATGTATCCATGCCTGTGTGGCACGTACAGCCTGCGTAGCAGCGTATGCAACTGCACACATATTTGTGTGGCACATTATGCACATGTATTCATGCCGGTGTGGCAGATACAACGTGTGTTCCACTACATGCCCTGCATGCATGCCTGTGTGGAAGATTACGCAGCCGCATGTGTGGCAGATTGTGCAACTGCATGCATGCCTGTGTGGCAGATAGTGCAGTGTGTGCATGCCTGCATGGCAGATTGTGCAACCGCCTGCCTGCCTGTGTGGCACATTGTGCAACTGCATGCATGCATGCCAGTCTGGCACATACCACTAGTAAAGCAAAATGTGGAAGATTGTGGAACCGCGTGTGTGGCAGACTATGCTGCTGCATGCGTGCCCGTGTGGCGGATAATGGGGTGCGTGCATGCCTGTGTGGCAAACTGTGCGCCTGCATGCATACCTATGTAGCAGAGAGAGTCCGTGTAGCAGAATATGCCACTGCATGCATACGTGTGTGACAGGTTACGCAAATGGATTCATGTGTGTGTGTGGCAGATACAACCTGTGTGCAAAATGTGCGACTACATGCATACGTGTGTGGCAGATTATGCAAATGTATTCATGCTTGCGTGGGAGATAGAACAGAATGTGTAGTAGAATGTACGGCTGCATGCAGCTGCTTGCTTGCCTGTGTGGCGGAGAATGCCGTGCATGCATGCCTGTGTGCCAGATTTTGCAACTGCATGCATGGTTTTGTGGCAGATATAGCATGTGCCGCAGCATATGGGACCGCATGCAACCGCGCGCAAGCCTGTGTGGCGGATTATATGACTGCATGCATGCATGTGTGGCAGACAATGGGGTGCCTGTGTGGCAGAGTATGGCACTGCATGCCTGCCTATGGGGCAGATCGAACTTGCATAGCAGATTATACGACTACATGTGTGGCACATGCAGCTTGTGTAGCAGATTGTGTGCCTGCATGCATGCGTGTGTAGCAAATAAACCTTGTGTAGCGGAATATGCCACTGCATGCATACCTGTGTGACATATTATGCAAATGTATGCATGCTTGTGTGGCAGATACAACCTGTGTGCAGATTATGCGGCTACATGCTTACGTGTGTGGCAGATTATGCAAATGTATTCATGCTTGTGTGGCAGATACAACATGTGTGGTAGAATGGGCGAATGCATGCAGTTGCATGCCTGCTTGTATGACCGAGAATGCCGTGCATGCATGCTTGTGTGGCGGATTTTGCAACTGCATGCATGCCTATGCGGCTTCAACGATGGGTGTAGCAGCATATGTGACCGCATGCAACCGCATGCAAGCCTGTATGGCGGATTTTGTGACTTCATGCATGCGTGAGTGGCAAACCATGCGGTGCCTGTGCAGCAAATTATGGTACTGCATGGCTGCCTATGGGGCCGATCCAACTTGTGTAGCGGATTATGGCGACTACATGTGTGGCACATACAGCTTGTGTAGCAGAATGTGCGACTACATGCATACCGCTGTGGCAGATTATGCACATGTATCCATGCCTGTGTGGCAGGTACAACCTGTGTAGCCCCGTATGCAACTGCACACATATTTGTGTGGCACATTATGCACATGTATTCATGCCGGTGTGGCACATACAACATATGTAGTAGAATATGCCACTACATGCCCTGCATGCATGCCTGTGTGGAAGATTACGCAACCCCGTGTGTGGCAGATTGTGCAACCGCATGCCTGCCTGTGTGGCGGGTTATGCAACTGCATGCATGCCGGTCTGGCACATACCACTAGTAAAGCAAAATGTGGCAGATCGTGGAACCGCGTGTGTGGCAGACTATGCTGCTGCATGCGTGCCAGTGTGGCGGATAATGGGGTGCGTGCATGCCTGTGTGGCAAACTGTGCGCTTGCATGCATGCCTATGTAGCATAGACAGCCTGTGTAGCAGAATATGCAATTGCATGCATACGTGTGTGACAGATTATGCAAATGTATTCATGCGTGTGTGGCAAATACAACCTGTGTGCAAAATGTGCGACTACATGCATATGTGTGTGGCAAATTATGCAAATGTATTCATGCGTGCGTGGGAGATAGAACAGAATGTGTAGTAGAATGTACGGCTGCATGCGGCTGCTTGCCTGCCTGTGTGGCACAGAATGCCGTGCATGCATGCCTATGTGGCGGATTTTGCAACTGCATGCATGGTTTTGTCGCAGATACAGCATGTGCCGCGGCATATGGGACCGCATGCAACCGCGCGCAAGCCTGTGTGGCGGATTATGTGACTGCATGCATGCATGTGTGGCAGACAATGCGGTGCCTGTGTGGCAGAGTATGGCACTGCATGCCTGCCTATGCGGTAGATCCAACTTGCATAGCAGATTATACGACTACATGTGTGGCACATGCAGCTTGTGTAGCAGATTGTGTGCCTGCATGCATGCGTGTGTAGCAAATAAACCTTGTGTAGCGGAATATGCCGCTGCATGCATACCTGTGTGACATATTATGCAAATGTATGCATGCTTGTGTGGCAGATACAACCTGTGTGCAGATTATGCGGCTACATGCATACGTGTGTGGCAGATTATGCAAATGTATTCATGCTTGTGTGGCAGATACAACATGTGTGGTAGAATGGGCGACTGCATGCAGTTGCATGCCTGCTTGTATGACAAAGAATGCTGTGCATGCATGCCTGTGTGGCAAATTTTGCAGCTGCATGCATGTGTGTGTGGCAAGTACAGCGTGTGTAGCAACATATGGGACCGCATGCAACCGCATGCAAGCCTGTGTCGCAAATTATGGTATTGCATGGCTGCCTATGGGGCAGATCCAACTTGTGTAGCACATTATGGCGACTACATGTGTGGCATCTATAGCTTGTGTAGCAGAATGTGCGACTACATGCATACCGCTGTGGCAGATTATGTACCTGTATCCATGCCTGTGTGGCAGGTGCAACCTGCGTAGCAGCGTATGCGACTGCACACATACCTGTGTGGCACATTGTGCACATGTATTCATGCCGGTGTGGCAGATACAGCGTGTGTAGTAGAATATGCCACTACATGCCCTGCATGCATGCCTGTGTGGAAGATTATGCAACCCCATGTGTGGCAGATTGTGCAACTGCATGCATGCCTGTGTGGCAGATAGTGCAGTGTGTGCATGCCTGCATGGCACATTGTGCAACTGCATGCCTGCCTGTGTGGCACATTGTGCAACTGCATGCATGCCAGTCTGGCACATACCACTAGTAAAGCAAAACGTGGCAGATTGTGGAACCGCGTGTGTGGCAGACTATGCTGCTGCATGCGTGCCAATGTGGCGGATAATGGGGTGCGTGCATGCCTGTGTGGCAAATTGTGCGCCTGCATGCATACCTATGTAGCAGAGAGAGCCCGTGTAGCAGAATATGCCACTGCATGCATACCTGTGTGACAGGTTATGCAAATGGATTCATGTGTGTGTGTGGCAGATACAACCTGTGTGCAAAATGTGCGACTACATGCATATGTGTGTGGCAGATTATGCAAATGTATTCATGCTTGCGTGGGAGATAGAACAAAATGTGTAGTAGAATGTACGGCTGCATGCGGCTGCTTGCCTGCCTGTGTGGCACAGAATGCCGTGCATGCATGCCTGTATGGCAGATTTTGCAACTGCATGCATGGTTTTGTGGCAGATATAGCATATGTCGCAGCATTTGCATGCAACCACGCGCAAGCCTGTGTGGCGGATTATATGACTGCATGCATGCATGTGTGGCAGACAATGCGGTGCCTGTGTGGCAGAGTATGGCACTGCATGCCTGCCTATGGGGTAGATCCAACTTGTGTAGCAGATGATACGACTACATGTGTGGCACATACAGCTTGTGTAGCAAATTGTGCACCTGCATGCATGCGTGTGTAGCAAATAAACCTTGTGTAGCGGAATATGCCAGTGCATGCATACCTGTGTGACATATTATGCAAATGTATGCATGCTTGTGTGGCAGATACAACCTGTGTGCAGATTATGCGGCTACATGCTTACGTGTGTGGCAGATTATGCAAATGTATTCATGCTTGTGTGGCAGATACAACATGTGTGGTAGAATGGGCGACTGCATGCAGTTGCATGCCTGCTTGTATGACAGAGAATGCCGTGCATGCATGCCTATGTGGCATAAACAATGTGTGTAGCAGCATATGTGACCGCATGCAACCGCATGCAAGCCTGTGTGGCGGATTGTGTGACTGCATGCATGCTTGAGTGGCAAACCATGTGGTGCCTGTGTGGCAGAGTATGGCACTGCATGCCTGCTTATGGGGCAGATTCAACTTGTGTAGCAAATTATGGCGACTACATGTGTGGCAGATACAGCTTGTGTAGCAGAGTGTGCGACTACATGCATACCAATGTGGCAGATTATGCAGATGTATCCATGCCTGTGTGGCATGTGCAACCTGTGTAGCCCCGTATGTGATTGCATGCATACTTGTGTGACTGGTTATGCAGATGTATTCATGCCGGTGTGGCAGGTATAGCTTGCATAGCAGAATATGTCACTACATGTATGCCTGTGTGGCAGAGACACCACGTGTAGCAGAATATGCGACTCCCTCCCTCCCTCCCTCCCTCCCTCCCTCCCTCGCACATGCAAGCGTGCCTGCGTGGGTTATTATGCACCAGGTGCGGCCCTGTGCAAGCGGCGCTCGAGCCCCTCTTGGGATTGGCCTCAACGCTCCCTGCATGGGCTGTGCTATGCTATGCGGTGTTGTGCTTGCTCTCATTGGCTCGCAGGGGGGGGGCAGTGTGATGTCACTCATGGTAGCAATATTCGGTGGTTCGATCAAGACCCTTGCGGGTAGCTAATTGTCTACCTTGGAGGGCCGTGCTGTATTAACCAATGGTCGAGTAACGGCCCTACCCAACCTTGTTGCCGCCATGGTACCGCTGAACCTTGCAGCCCAAGGTCCACATACTCTTTATCCATTGTTGCAGCAAATTTTCTACTACTGTCCGCAGAGCATTTGATCCCTTGTTGTTGTTTTTATTTTGGTCTGGACCAAGATGAGCCGGCGTAGCCTGCTCACCGTATGGTACTCACCCGTCCCACCTTCCCGCGTGTGTGAGAAGCGCACCCCACGTGATTCCTGCAGAGCTGTTGGAGAGCATCGCCTCAAGCACCAAAGACCCTCAAATGTTTGTTTTGAGTCAAAAATGGGTGGATGCTTTTGCAGTGGACCTCGGCACATGATATTTCTCCTTGACCCTTGTTGTGCTGATACCAAAACACCAATTTTCTTTTTTCAATTGCAGGGTGTGGGTCACCTCTGGAGGCTGTGGATTTCGTCTTGGTTCTTAGGCCCTTGTCTGAGCCCGTTCTAATGGGGGGTCCGGTCGCTGGGTTCACCAACCCCCCTCCCTTAATTTTGCAACATGCCCCTCGTTTTGACCATGCCCATGGCCCGTTCAGTTTCATATCAGTTTGGGACACCTCCGTCTTATGGTATCTTTGAAACACCCCGAGCTCGTACCCATGCCCACTCCCGATTGCCCAGTCCTGACTGCTGATACAGGGTGCAGGGTGCTTGAGGCCAGGCGCAGCCGGCCGACTTGGTGCACCAGGGGCCCGGTGTACTGTCACTGCCCACCATCTACAGGGGTCCTGTGCTTTGTCACGGTCCTCCGAGGCACCGTAGGGGGGCTTGCAGTGCTGTCACTGCCCATCAAACGCTAGCTGCGGCTTGGCCTAGGACGGTGAAGCGATCAGAGTCATGGGCCCTCAGTTTGGGCTTCATGGCCTGTGTCCTTGGGATGCGGCCCCCGGAATGCTTCCTCTCCATCCATCCATCCATCCTCCAGCCGACCCCCCCCCCCCCCACACTGCCCCCCCAGCCCCCCCCCACCCCCCCAAAGTTTTGACAAATAGCTGGGGGGGGTCGCATCAGTACCGGTTGTAGTCGCCCCCCCCCCCCCCCCCATGCGTCAAAGCAGTCAACAAAAAATCAAAATCGCAGAATAAACCACAAAATTGATTTTCTCAGTAGTGACACTCCGTTCACACAGAGTGGTATTGGACAATTTTGCCTGTTAGTGTGCGTCCAACTGCACCGATGCATACGCATCTTGCCTATTATGGTGGTGCTGGTGGCTTGCACGGAAGTACCGTTTTACTGTTATTCATCAACACAGATATTTCTCTTCAATGCAACTCACACTGCGCAGCCACATCATTTGGATGTTGGTTGGTTGATGACCTTGTTATGCCTTTTGCTGTTCAGCTTTTGAGATCAGTCCTTGCAAATCTTTCTGACTCTTGTTGAAAAAGGTACACAGGAATCCAATGGAGCTAGAACCTGCTGCACCTCATAGAAAAATGGTAGACCGACCAAGCAGACGGTGCTTTGAAGACAGGTTGAGGATCACTCCCCATCATCTCAAAGCCATCTCATTCAACTCAGCGGTAATCAATTTTTGCTTCGGTCATCGTTGGTTGTGGTGGTGTCTTTTGTCTCTCTTCATTGCCGTTTGCGTTGCCGCCTTCTCCGGTGCTGCTGCTCTGTTGGTGATGGTTGTGACTTGCTGCTTTTGCCGGTGTCGTCAAGTGTGGACTCAGGACTCAGGACGCTCAGTGTCCATGTCCTGTGTTTGTGCTGGTCATCTCATTTGCAGCCTGTCCATTTGCAATCAATTTGATACCCTTCCTCACATATACCCTACCTCTGCTCCACAGCTAACATCTGCACAACAAGGGGAGCAAACAATCAGCTCTGGGTACCGCTGGTGGAGAAGGCGTATGCAAAGGTTTGTGCTACGTTTCTGGTCATGGGTGAACTTCAGCTGCTTCAAAACGATTCATGGCCCGTTCGCCCGCATGGCCCTGCCTGACGTTTTGCACCTCCTTGTTTTTCCCGATTTCAGCCATGCTTGCACATTGTGGGGGGCTGGGGGGCATGGGCCTCAGAGGTTGAGCGAGGGAAGAGGTGGCCGCCTGCCATTGAGTCCAACAATGTTTCCTCAAATCAGTTGCATGGATCGTACAACGCACTGAGTGGTGGATTGACCTCGGACGCGTTGAGTGATCTGACAGGTCTGCCCTCGATCGGGGTGGTGTTTGCCTGCAACTGGTGGTAAATGTGTCGTTCGCGGCGCTCGGTAGGGTCGGTGCGATTGCATTGCGATGGGGGTGCCGCACGGTCTGCTTGGAGCTGGGGAGATTTCTGTGGCCCTGTGCACTCGTCCTCTGGGCATTAATATCTGTCGTGATGCCAAGGCTGAAAGGGTAGTGCAACATGGACTCAGGTGCTGTTTGTGAGGGTCGGATGTCTGAATTATGTGCAGTTTTGTCTGCCCATCTGCAGGCGCACCGTGCCACACTGTGGAGCTACCCTGGAAGCAGAAAGGTGTGTTCGATGCACAGTTCCAGTGGTACGCACCTGTGCGGATTCTCAGGAGGAAATTGTCTGTCGCAGACCGCAGGGGAACGTTTTTTGGCAGGTGGGAGGGGGGCAGCGGCCCCCCTGCTCATGGGTGCTGCTTCTGCCCCTGGCGTCCCTCCCATGCCGGCGTGCTTCACATAAAGTCCTTTCCGAGGATATTGAAGTTTGGAGAGTGGTATTCGCCACAAATCATGTGGAAACTGTAACACATGGGCCAGGGGTCTCCAGATCCCCACGTTGCACATTGGCGGTGCACAGTAGGTGTAGGCATTTTGCCGTTTGGGGAACGCAAGGGTGGCTTGGCACGGTGGTCTGTCGGCAGGGCCAGCCCGCGGGCTCACCACAGTTTAAAAATCGTGTTTCCGGAACATCATTTCTGTCCCATTTAATAATTGTAACACCCATAATATCACCGAAACGGCCCCCGTGGGTTCAAAACTCATACACCTCCCAAACAAGGGGGTGCGCTGCTCTCAACAGATTTACTTACCTGGCCAGTGTTGGAATACACAAGCACACGAAATTACATTTTCAGCCACGTCATGTTGAAGATCACACGGTTTATCATATTGCATACTGTGCTGCCTATGATGATGCAATCACATTGTGCAATGTGTTTTCGACTGGTTTTCATGTTCACAAATTCCCAAAAGGGAATCACCAAATTTGCTGCTCATGCATTTCCCTTCTTTCCATCTCAGAATTTTGTATTTTCTGGGTGGTCCCTGGAGATGAAGGAGGTCTCGTGTCTGAGTTCCCCAAAGAGGTTTATGGCCCGAACATCAGCCTCAAATGTAATTTTTACCCGGAGGAAAATTTCGCTAATGTGCGTGCGCCTGCGCGCGCGTGTGTGGTAGCATGGGTGCGTGCGTGCAGGGGTAGGTGCGTGGGGTACGATGGGATTTGCCAGCGCCCCAGTCCCCCCCGGTGCCCGCGGTCAATAAGACATGCCCTCTCAAGCCGTATGTCGTCTGTCTTATTCAGAACATGCTTTTGCCGAATTGCAGCGTGGCGTCCAGGGCGTCTCAGGGCGTCAGATGTGAAATGGAGGTGTTCGGTGTTGCGGGTGCCCTTCAGGTTGTCTTGTGCACAGGTTTGGACACGATGAAGCTGTGGAAAGACCTGGTGCACTGGAACAAGAAGGGGTATGCCTGGGGCCTGAGGGTGTGGCATGGGGCCTGGAAACGCTGAACGCCGGATGGAAGGAGTTTGTGGCGGAGGCATTCAGCGCCATCCCCCGCTCTATTGTGCGTGTGCTCCAGTGAATGCCGGCGGGTACAGCAGCAAATTGCGATGCGGCGCTTTTCGTTCGGCAGTGTTCAGGCCATGCAGCCCTGTGGGAAGGATTTATGTGATTTTGTTGTGCAGCCCCTACCGTCACAACAGCCGTTGAATATGCACAGACCCCCCCCCCCCCCCCCCCCCCCACCCTGGCCCTTCCAACACGAAGATTGTCCCTTCACTCAGTCATTAACAAGAAAGGTGAAAGTCATTAGCTTCGGATGCCATCCACCCCCCCCCCCCCCCCCACGCCGGTCCCCACAGCCCATCCCTCCAGAACCCGCCACACTATTCTCCCGATTGCCATTCCTCGCGGACCTGTACGCGATGGCGCCGCACAGCACGCTGCCAATGTACGCTTATATCCCGTGCTGTGCCCTTACAATTGGCAACTGTGTTGGGGGGATTGCGGTCCAACGCTACTTGAACGTGTGGCCTTGTGGGATTCTTTGCGGAAACTGTCGGGAAAAATTGCCGGAAATGGCGGGGGAAAGGGGTGGGGGCGGGGGGATGGCACAAACTGCCCCATTCTGCCCCAAACTCTTGAGGTGCCGGCAAATTTCTGCAGTTTGCAGCTGCACTGGACTGGGCAGGCCCCATGGCCGTCCGGGTCCACCACCAACGCTCCTGATACCGATCCCCTGAAAATCCAGGGGGAAGGCTGGGGTGATGCGGGGGCGGGAGGGGGCTGTGAGTTTTGGGGGGGCATCCCGGAACGTAAAACACGCCGAGGGCAGCGGGATAAGGAGATTTGCAGTCGTCCGTCTGCTCCCCTCGGTTTTGTGGCCGAAGGTGTGAATGTATTTTTGGCGCAGTTTTTCTGGCGCACAAAGCTCTGGGAAATATCAGAGCTGATGTGGGATGTGCTCTTTACTGCTGCCCGCCGCCGCGTACGCGTGACTGCGCTCATATGAGTGCTGATCAAGACGCTGAGCAGGGTTTGTTCACAGAGCAAATCGCAGGGCGGCCGGTCACACCGGTGGACAGAAAGCTGCTCCAAATCACCAGCGTTTGGGTGGCATCAGCCCATTTCTGTGTGCGTTTCTAATCAGGTATTTGTTCGGTGCTCATTGCGGAAGAGACAGGAAGCAGATCTCCTCTTCGACGTTTAAAAAGATGGGTCTCGTGGAGCGGCATGCGTATACTTTGATGGGTGCTGAAGAGGTCGTTGCCGGAGGCAAGCCAAACTTGATCGTCAGGCTACGCAACCCCTACGGCAGGTGTGGATGATGTCAGATACGTGTACATGGAAGCCACTTGCCCGAGAATTTGCTTTGTGTATACAATCTGCCAGGCAAAGCTCATAAGAATTAAGTTGCAAGGGAGGGGTCCGGGTGGGTGGTTCTTCAGCCGTGTGGGGGGGGGGCTAAGGCTCTGGACCCCCCCCCCCTGTTATAATTCTGATGGGTTCCCGGGTTGGGCTCCTGCCACACCTTCTTTTTTTGTTTGCAGAAGCCTTTTCTGACTGTTTCTTTGTCGAATGACGGGGCTACAATTTTTTTTTCACTCTATGTGTGTATGCCCAAAATGCTCAGAATTTAATGGAGAATTCAAAAATGATGGCAAAACAGTGGTTGGGGCTTTTTCCTGGACATCATGTCAGTGGTCTCTATTCTTTTCCATTTTTCCACACACCCCATGATGATTTGACGGATAAAAAATGCTCCCCACAGAGTTTTCAGAGGGGGGGGGGGGTCCTGGGCATGTCTGAAGTCGGGGGGGTGGGTCTCGTCCAAAATACCCCCCCCTTTATAAATGTGGCCTAGCACACGCGTGTTTCAGGCCTAGTCATCTGACCCGACTTCGTGACTTGTTCCTTGGACTGTTTTTTGTGGCAGCAGTCTGACAAGAAGTTTGACGCTCTTCGCAGGAGGGGGGGGGCGCATTTTCCCGCATTTTCCGCATTTTTTTCGCATTTCCGGGCAGGTCCCTCAGTGTAATGTTCAAGAGCAAACATTCTAGTGGCATTGTCTTGTAGTCAGTTAGTTGTGAGGAACAATGGGTTTTGTGGGCGCTAGAGGCGCGGGAGATTTTTTTTTAGGCAGACGGTAGGGGGAAATTTTTTTGTTTGACCCTATGTGCCTATGCTCAAAATACTCAGAATTTTGTGGAGAATTCAAAAATGGATGAAAAACACAAAAAAGGATATTGACCCCGACCCGACCTCTGGGTCAGACCTGTGCTGATGGGAGCCTGAGTTGACAGGCAAATTTTTTTTGAAAAAATTTTCCCTAGTTGTGTATATTCAAAATGAACAGCGTGTCATGGGGATCATTTTGAGGTATGTATGTTGGGGTATCCCCCCCCCGGGCTGCCCGGTAGCACCTATTTTAAAGTCACCGGGGGTCTTCAGATTAGGTGAAGATGGCTGGGGTATTAAAGACCCGGTCCAAACCCCCCCCCCCCTCTCCCACCTCCTACCAAACCAAAATCTTACAGATGGCAGCAAAGACGGCTACACAGGTAATGCCATTACCCTGTGACGGAGGAAGAGACCCGCAGTACAGAATAGACAAAAACCAAAGTCACAAGGTAATACCGAGAATGGCATAACACCACCATGCCTGTGCTTGAAGCCGGGGTAGTATTCTCCACCCCATACCAAACGTGTCCACATATCAAGCATAAATCGTACATATTTCACTGCACAGGTCTGTGGATAACACAGATCACGCAAAGAACAAGGCAGGAGAGCAAGAAAGCATCCAAGTCGTAAGCAAATCAAGACAACACAAAAAACTAAGAATGCCAAGCAGCTATGAATTCAATTGTTCTCATCATCGTGACACATGTATCGTCTTTATGAACACTTTCTTCGCTAGCAAGAGCCCAGCTTCATGGCAAGACATCGTTATCTTTGGCCGTGGCCCAGCTCCGGGCAAGCTCTCTTGCAAGTGCCATATCTCACAACCCATGGCAGAAGTTTTCTTTGAAACAGACTTTCTCTCATCGCTTCGAGAGTCGTCGGATCCACGACATTGAGGTCTTTTCTCAACCCTTTGAGATGAGTTGCCAGCATCAGTCATGATGAATCAAGAACAAGTTTTGCTTCAAATAGCATAAGAGGCATGGACGGTCTAGTGGTATGCGCCATGGGTGGCGCTCGTCGTCGTCGTCGTGGGTTCGAACCCCGGTTCGTCCGTCCATCCAGGGGCCCGTTGGCGAGGTCCCCGCCACCGCCCCCTTCAGCATCCCCCTCCACCACAGGTACCGCCGATGGATGGGTGGCGTGTCTTGTCCTCGTATTTTTTTTTTTTGCCATTGTCCAGTCCAGATATCAAAGCACGCAAAAAAACAAAGCACCAGGCACAGCACACTTGCAGCAGTGCCCCCCGCCACCGGCACCGCCGGCCGACGGGAGCCGCATCTCCTCCTCGTGTTCCCCTTGGGGGATTCGAACTAGCGTCTTTAGGGCAGCAGCTGGCCGCACGACCACTGCAGTGCGTGGCCAAAAACCCATCTTATGAGCTGCTAGCTCTCAGCAAGCCACTATCGTCGTGTCGGTATGACATCGTGACTCAAGGAGGGATTGGCTACTACTGTCCACATATCAAGCATAAATCGTACATGTTTCACTCCATGGCAAGACATCGTTATCTTTGGCCGTGGCCCAGCTTTTCGGGCAAGCTCTATTGCAAGTGTCATATCTCACAACCCATGGCAGAAGTTTTCTTTGAAACAGACTTTCTCTCATCGCTTCGAGAGTCGTCGGATCCACGACATCGAGGTCTCTTCTCAACCCTTTGAGATGAGTTGCCAGCATGAGTCATAAGTGAAGCGCAAATGTCCATACCCTCCGTGTTCGACAAGCCTGCCAAATTTGTTTGCTATGCAATGAGATGGCTGACAGCACGTGGAAGGATTATTCATATAGCAGGCATCTCCAAAACTCTCACACCATATGGGATGCTCCTCACAGGGTGTGCGGATATCCAAATAGACACTGAGAAGAACTCTCTGGACTGCGTCCCACTAGCAATCTTGAAGTTGCCAATGCTTCTTTACAATGTGCAGCAACAGCCAGTGGAAATACAACGACTTGTTCATCAATGGGATCCCACGTATTGTGCAATTGCGAACAAAGACATCAAAAATTTCTTGCAAAAATATCTCAAACCACCGGATGTGGACATGAATAAAGTCACGGCAGCTGTGATGAAAGAGCACCTGTATGACCCAATTAGAGATTACCTTCTGCGGCATCAGCTGAAAGTATGGGCAAAATGGCAAAAGCATGGTCACAAACAGATTCTAGAGCACATCATGACTCTACCAAAGTTGCTCCCGGCGAAAACCACATCGAATTTTGATAGCAGAGGATCATCACCAGATGAGTTTGCCTATCCTGTCATGGCTTGTTGATCACGTAGCTCTGCCGCAAATTCAAAGGATAGATACCATCGATCTCAATTGAAAATGCCAGAGAGCAGCCGATGAACTCCATTCTCTTTATGAACACAGCCAATGATCTCGATCGAATTCAGGGATCCGGAACAATCTCGTGGATCACAGCTCCAACATACACGCTCATGATACCAGATAATGCACATCCAATGTCATCGGATCACATTGATTTGCTTTCTCAGCCATCAGCAAAATTTTCACTCATTTCATCGGTGGTTGATGAATCGCTCTCAGCTTCGAGATCACGTACAGCAATACAGATATCGATTCGGTCTCCCGAGCAGAATTTGAGCGTGTGCAAAACGAGAGTGCAGAGAATCGCAAGCAGGCACAAGCACATCGACAGCAAATGGAAACTCTCTCTCAGGAAGTTCAAAAATGGAGGAATAAGGCTTTACTCCTGTCCACGACCAAGGATGATCATACCATCACTAATCTCGCTTCTACCCTGCCTCATTTGGTTTCACTCGTCCATAAATCACATGAATGGAAAGGTCCCCCTCAAGAGGCGGTGTCTCAATACATAGATCGGTACCTCCCACCCCATGTAACCCCAGTCCCCCCCATGCACACGCATTACTGAACCATGTTGCCGATTTTGGCAACCTTTTTAGCAACCCCAGAAGAGTGAAAGACTTACAACCACTACTGACTGCTTTGGACAAGCAAGAACCCAGCTTAGATACCAGTGCCAATCCTTTGAATTTTTTGCCTGAATCCCTGCCAAAAACTTATACACATGAAAAGGACAGACGATCAGATCGAGACACCGCATCAGGAGCTAACCCCTCCATGACAAGCAAGACAGGACATATCACATCTTTGGATGTAATGCAACGTTTTTTTTTGTTTGGATAAACAGTCAACCCAGTGAACACAGTGTTCAGCAAGCAAGAAGTGTTCACATGCATCCGTACAAACATGGCATACATATACCAGGCTTTCCTCACTCAGACCTGCATGCTCAATGGAGCCAGTTGGAATCAATGGAATTTGCAGATTCCATGAAGAATGTCATTCATCAGTTGCCGGAGACCCCTCCAACCCCAAATCAAGACACAATACAGACAGAAATCAAAGAGCCCACTACACCTTGAGCTCCATCACACACTGCACCAAGTACCACATCCACAGACACATCGAAATACCTATTTCCAAACACATGCGATATGGACCGGCCATGTTACCGGAAAAATACTCAGTCTTGCTGCATAGTGGGTTCTTTGCACGCCACACTGTACACATACGTCCGACATCTCAGGAGAATCAAACTTTATTGTATGCAAATTTCAAAATGAAACCGACCAAAAAAAAATACTGGGAAGGATGATACAAATACCCACACGCATCCAAGATGCCCTACACAGATTCACAACACATGTACCCACGCCTGCTCTGACCCAAGTTTCTGTGCAGTCAAAAATCCGTGCCTTACATGCCATTATCAAACAGACCGGATTTCCAGCTGCCCTCATGCTACACAGAAAGTTGGCAAGATTCCAGATGAGTTCGTTTTTCATCCATCGTATGCCAGTTTCTACAAGTCACCAAACAGAAACTCAGCAGGTGCATGTATTTTGCTGCGAAGGACACAATAGATTGTGGTCTTGGAGGTTCACTTTGAACCAAACCACCGAGCAGTGGTAGTACGTGCAACCATATCATTGAAAAAGGTACAAATGATCAATGTTTACTTGAAGTCAGGTGGTGAACCACATGAACTGCGTGTCACCTTAGAGTGGACTGTTCCCTTCCTTCTAGACACGGATTTTTCCCTATATATGGGGGTGAGTTCCAGGCAAACCCTGGCTGGGACACATCATGCCCTTTGGCATCCACAGCAAGCAGCACAGCCATTTTAGATACCTTTACGGATACCCCATTGCGATGACAAATTGTTCAATGTCGGCTTGTGCTCGTTGTACCACTGATGGAGGGCTGTGAGGTTTGCAGGTGGTCCAAAAATCTTTTTGCGGCTTGTAGTACTGCTGCTGCTGAAAAATTTTGACATTCATCTTCCAGTGTATCCGCCGTGGTGAGCAAAAGCTCATCGAATGCTGTTTGATATCAATTTTTCATAGCAGGTGACAACACCTTACGACTGGCAATGCGACCAGTGTATTGCAGTGCTGATGGAGGGTTGATGAGTGTGAAATCCGGTTGGCAGAGCAGTATTGGGGTGTGATATGATGGGAAAGAGGATGCTGCTTGAACACGTATTGTAGCATGTTTCCTTGAAGGTTCAGGGATCAAAAAATGATCCAGTGCTCCATCGAAACCTTGAGGTGCAATCCAGGGTGGCATATCTTGTTCACTGGTGGAAAGACACCACACACATACTCACATACCAAAACAAGAAAACATGAATCAGAGAATCGTGGAAATTGGTACAGCTGGAACACAAATTACAAATATCAATCATCACTGCCCACACACCTAATGAAGTAAATGCCCCAAGAAAGCCCCTGTACCGAAGAATTTTTCGCACAGGGCCACAGACCAGAGTAGAATCCATGTTTGTATCAAGCATCCCCACACCCACAGAGCTGCATGGTCTGGTTGGAATGGACCAGTTTCGACAGAGACATTTGGCCCCCCCTCCCCGTATGGAAGCGGAACACATACATTATTATATGAAATGGTCCCCTCTCACAATACCAGACATACATTTCACAGCCCAGATGATCTGATACACACTGTCAAATGCATCACACACCACCCCTTATCAAGACCTCTTGGAATATAATTTTTTGCGTTTCTTGTTTGACACACAATTGGAACGTTTGGCACATATCTATAACCGATGGTATCATGGAGAATACCTTCATAAAGTATTCCAAGGTGATTTCTATGCTCTGCCTAATACAATACCACACGGACCTATTGCAAATGCCAGACCACTCTTAAATTTCACTACCATTTGGAACGTATTCTCACTCCCATTCTGTGTGCAGCACATGTCATCCCCCCTTGCCAATTTGCCCTCCATGGTGGTGCATCAGCCATAGACACGCTTCGGGTCATACATAACCACATCTTGGACAGATGGTTTGCAAATTTGCTTGTTTGTATGGTATTTGATGATGTCAGACATGCCTTTGGATCCGTACAACACGATACTCTGGAAGCTATACTTCGCTTGCTTCACTTCCCCCCTCACCTTTATAAGTATTCTCATGAATGCTGCTACAGGTGCAACTCTACACATGGGCGGGAAAAATGGAATAGCAGAAGCCCTGGCAAAATTGCACAAGGGTGCCCCATGTCAGCACTCTTATTTTGCATCCTTTTAGAGCTCAAGGTTTGTATGGTCTTACATGACATTCCTAAACCACAGTCAAAATGTAGAGATTTTGGACATGTAGCTTACATGGATGATACCACATATTTCCTGGATCAGGTAACAGACATTCAACAGCTTTTGTTGAATTTGTATCAAACAGGTTTAATGACCCATCTTCACACATCCACAGTGAAACTTTTAGTAGCCGTAACACGCCGTCAGGGTTTGCAAGTCATCTTTGACAAACCAGACATTTTAGCAGGAGGAGGTACAACTCCAATGGCAGACGGAAAAATGTACATTCGGCTAGCCATACGTTTTTCACACCAATTACTTCATAAAAATGATGAATGCATCCCGCAGAGCCAGTATAGCATTGAGATACATCAAGTTACCAGCAAACTACCCCATTTTGATGTGCATTGCATCAGCGGGTGGGGCGCACAGATGGCTGGGGGGGATCAAACTCCCGTCACCAGGATCAATGTGTCTGTCAGATCACCCAGCAGCATCCGCACTCCGTGCCCCAGCCAATTGGGATCCTGTCCCATCAGCATTGTTTTTGCAGCCTTTGGAGGCTGGATGGACAGGCATACAACCCACTACAATAGTCATGTTGCAATAGCTTTTACTCAACTATATCAAGCACGTCGGTCATACAAACCCAGTGGTCAGGAATTCGGTCCTGCGGAGCCTGTGGCGAGCTCGATAGAACTTTAGTGAACACATGTCCTGTGCTCAGCAGCCTCTTTCCAGCATTTGTCCAGTACATTACAAAGACCACTCACGATTTCTCATCCTAATGCACCACATGGGTATAGAGACACACTTTCCTTCGTCCATCATGGAAATGGATGATGATATACCCATGTATAAAGCAAGTCATCCCATGGAAGTCAGCCAAATACATGCATGCATCCCTCTGACACCAGACACAGCACAAAGCTAAGCAAAAGGTGGCCCATTCCTATGTGGCGAGATGATCTCCCCCCGAAACCCATCCCAATTGCACACCCTCTCACAACTCAGTTACTAGTCATCACACATATTCCACAGGACCCCCTCTTCATGATAGATGGGTCATGGTACCCAAATGGACGTTGTGGAGGGTGCATAGCTGTTGTATGCACCCACACATATCAATACACACTATACCAAGTAGTAATCCCCCTCTCCCTGGATCATTCATATGTAGTGGAATTGTATGTTGCCTGGATTTTGCTACGCATCTGAACGAACCTGCAATCTGCTGACCATGGACAATGGTGTTTCAGAGGGCAGACACATACATATTCGATGTCTTACATTCAAGCATTGCAACCAGAAAATGATGCCACCACACCCATCATCAGAAAACTTTTGCAAGCATGTCGTCTTTTAGTTAGATCTTTTGTTCCGCCCAAGTATATTCACTCTCACAGGACAGGCACAATTTTGGACAGAATATTGGATGCAGTGGATCAAGAAGCTAAAAACACAGCACAGAAACAGCAACGACAAGTGGGATGGATCACAGATCTAGACACAGAGCAAGCTGTTTTCACGGTGACAGGTGTACAGAAACATGATTTGTCAATGTACACTGAACGTAGGTTGCGACAGATGTACTGCACACAACATGGAGTGACATATGCACACAGCCACACTCAATATGCCTTATATGCAAGTACAGTGATGCGCGGTGAACTGTTATGGTCGGTACACTTACATACTGTCACATAGAGACATCACATACAACACCTGTCAGATACCAAGTGTGCCTTGTGCAAATTGCCCATCACCCACACACATGCTCAAGCAGACTGCCCACTCCTCTTTCTACGAACATGGTTCCTGTATCAAACTCGGTCATCTTCTCCCATCCTTGAATCCGTCATGGCACAGAAGCCTACCCACCCCCTAGGGTACTTTGATTGCTACGCCCATGGAGCGTCTAGTTTTGTTAGTGAACCCAGTCAAGTACATGAGGATTCCACATGATCTGTGTGTTATTAGTCTGACAGGGGAGGTTTCGTCACGATCCATGCATTAGGCGGCTGAACATGGAGCCACCAACACAATGATGACACAAGTTCTGGGATCCCTTCTTACTACATGGTACAAGGTCCAGCCCATCGAGGGTCCACCACTGTTACCAGTATACCAAGAATACAAAGTGCCACGCAATCCGTACGGCATGACATCACACATCCTCACCAACCCGGAGAGTGTGCATAGACAGTGGAACCCATGGACACGAGACACAATTTTATGGCCATACCCACCACTTTTGTATCAGGTAGCTCATCGGTACTCAGTGAATGCATGTTTACCTCATATGTTTTTGCCATCTCCACACCTCTCTCCAGTCTTATACTGGTATGTGACAGAGTTTATAGAACATTGGCCACTGACTCCTGTGGGTATACCTTCGGTGGCGTTTGCGGGCACTCCAAAGCCATTGCAACTGAAAGGGTGTTTCATAGGTATCACATATTGGTCTATGATATATGCATATCCAGAACATCGCAGGTACTTGACATGTATCAATCAAGATCAGCACAGGAAGTTTACAACACAGGCAGCAGTCATGCAACAAGTGTTCAGAGCAATCTTCGCCTCATTTACAATACCCGTTGTCCAAGATTATCAAGACTATCGTATTTCGGTGCAGCAACTAACAACATCAACTTGGAATGTCAATTGGTTTGCATGAATTTGGTCAGTGCTTGTCTTGCTTTGTCACATCAAGGAAGCTGCTGATACTGCAATGCACGCAGTGCAACGACTTCAACCCAGGACATAAGCTTAATCTGATTGGGATACCGGGGGAATCACTGTAGACGTAGTCTAGACACATGAGTGTGAAAGGACGCCCTATGGTACTCCACTAGGCTCTCAATCAGGGCGCCTGGGGATCAGTCACATGGGGCACGGTATACCGGAGAGTCTCCCGGATAATGTGTCGTACACCCATGGGACAACAGAGTATGCCTGAGGTGGAGCGCAAAGGGTGAGTCGAAGGTCCGTCCCGTGACCAGCCTTCGGCGCGTTGGACGGCCCATTACCGTACACCAGTCCTCCTCCTCCCAGGGAGCCCGGCGGTTTGGGTCAATGGGGGAGCAATGTGGCGCGCGCGCGGCGCGGAGATTTAGCGGTCTGGCCTAACCAAGCAGCTGCAGCTTCTGCCCCTAGCAGTTTTGAGCCTAGTCCGTGATATTCTTGAGTTGAACTACTGCACTAAGTCGTTCCATCAAACCGTCCATGCTTTGAGCGCCCGATTGTGCAAGACAAGACAAAACATAGGGGTTTCGAGGGGCAAACACCACTAAAAAAACTGCATTTTCTATCGCATTTTTTGCCGCATTTTCCGCATTTTTCCCGCGTTTTTCCGCATTTTTTGCCAATCCCGGCGACCGCATTCCCCCCCCCTCCCCTGCTCTTCGGCAGGCCGCCCTGCCCCTCAACCCCAAATTCCGAGCCGGTAAGTAGGGGTCGCTCTGTGTCTTTTATTATCACATTCTGATTATTGGAGTATCACTTTCTGAGCTTTGGGAACAATTTTGCCGAACCCTGTGTGGATGATGGGTGCGGGTCGGCATCGTGACAGGACCGGGGCGTAGCACCGTCAGGGCCATTTTCTGACAGTGTAAGGGCCGTGCGATGCCGCTGGGGTTGTCATTTTACGGCGGGCCTTTTGAATACTTACCAGACACCCCTTGCCCCCTGCCTATCCTCGGGGCCAAGCTGAGGGGCCTGTAGTCCATGTTCCCTTCTGTGGCCTTGGGGAGGTGCGGTGCGGCACTCCTGTTCTGCCAACCTTGTTTTGGAAGGGGGGGGGGGGCGTCAGAGACTCTAAGAGCCTCCAAGTGCGCCTCAAAACACGGATGGCAGCCCTTTTGTGCGCGGCTTTTGAGGGGCACCACGGTGTGTTGGCGCTGTTGCTTTCCCGGAGGGCTGAAGTGGGAAAGGGGAATGATAATGGCAGGAGTGCCCTAGTATATATTCTGTTCTGCCACCCCCCATCCCCTCCCCAGGCGAATGCCTCCTGCTCACAGCACCCAGTTAGATGTTAACAAACCGGATGCGGTGCACATCTTGAGGGGGGCACCACCGGTCCGCTACGGCTATTGGCATCGTGCCACCCTTTTTAAATTTCTGGTTTGCGCTACCTGTCATCCACCAGGACCACAGCGCCCTGATGGAGCCCGATGGGACTGGGAAGCAGCATCAGATCAGGGCTGACCAGGCGTTGGGGTATTGGGGATGGGGCGGTGGGTTGGTGCTGTATCATTGGCTAGATGATTCTCGTGCAATACAATTCGTGTCCCGTGCCATGTTTCCTGCGTGACCTGAATGCAGATGGGTTGATCAATGTCGTTCGGAAAGCTTCGTGGTTCCACATCGCTGGTGCAGAGCACATTGTGGACTTGATGGCCATTGGAATGACAACATGTGAAGCCTGGCAGCACTAACACAGGAGCGGGTGCCACCAGCGTGAGGAAGCGGACTAAATCCACTCTGTAAGATAGGCACCAGCGCACGTTAAGGCATTTCGCCCCTAGCATTATTGGGGGTAAGGGGGGATAACGGTTAAGTCAGTGTGCAGGTTGGCACTTCCCGTTGTACACACTTGTCTGTGCGGCACGCCTGCGTGCGTGTGCTTGTCCTGTATTCTGTGCAGGTTTGAGTGGCAGGGCGACTGGTCGGACCAGTCGAAGCTCTGGACTCCGGAGTCCAGGGCTCGACTGGGCGTCAACAAGTCTGACGATGGATTTTTTTGGATGCCATTCCATGACTTCCTCAACTACTTCCACCTCCTGGTCGTATGCAAAGTGCGGGAGGTGTGGCATCGCCAAATCTAATTGTTCCGGACAGCGGCGTGCCACAGACTGAACGATGCTAATCATCACCTGAAGTGGATGGCTCTGTTAGCCAGGGTCAGCCTGCCGCAGGCTCCGTCAATATGGTCCTCCTGACAATGAGCTGGTGTCTGTACGGAGTGTTCTGACCGCCTTTCCCATCTGCCCTTCTGGAGTGCCCCCGCAACCCACCCACAAGCTCCTGTCAGAACAAGATTCCAGGAAAGAACAAACCAGCTCATGCTGGATGTACAGTGAGCCGCCCATACTCTACAGCTGCACAGTATCGACTTTTTTTTGGGAGGGGTTTCTCTGAAATCATGGAACAACTGGGTTGCACCGGGTGCAACAGCCGGTGCATTCTTCTTGGCCTTTCTGGTTCACTCTCCCTGAACAGTGCGTGACTGGTGAGGCTCTTCAAGGAGCCAAAGTCCCACACTATTTTCGGCTCTGAGAATCTAAAAAGAAATGGGGATTCGGGAGCTGACTAGACACTGAAGGGGAGGGGATTGGATCCAAACATCTGCTGCGGTGTGAGGCCTTGCAGGCGGCGCAACCGCCACAAAAACCAAAAAGCCACGCAGATGCCCAGGGCATTCAGGGACCCCTTGTTCACCGAGCATTACAACGGGTTGTTCTGGATCGGACGGCGGAGATTGGACTACAGCGGGTGCGCCTCTGAAGGATATGCAAACATTGTCTGGACTGCAGTACACACTGTGAAGTCTTGGGTGGAATCTTAAACCGATTTTTTGCATGTTGTGACCACCCGCAATGACCAAACATCACATGTGCGGCCCATTTTGTGTGTTTTTCACCCTATTTGGCCATTGGGTGGATGCCAGCTTCCCAAGGGATTGGTACACGACCTGCTTCTGCAGTTGTTCACCCCAAACAGCCCAGAAATAAAAAATGCTCAACCGTTTTTTGTACTTTTTTTATTCTTTGAAAATTACATGCAAATTGCACATCGCGGCCTGATCATGGGCTGAACGTTCATGACGAACCCTCGCAATCCACGCTTTGTCTTGTGGCCCCTTGAGTTGGGGTTAGAGACTCGCAATCCACGCTTTGTCGTGTGGCCCCTTGAGTTGGGGTTAGGGACTCGCAATCCACGCTTTGTTGTGTGGCCCCTTGAGTTGGGGCTAGGGACTCTCAATCCATGCTTTGTTGCGTGGCCCCTTGAGTTGGGGTTAGGGACTCGCAATCCACGCTTTGTTGTGTGGCCCCTTGAGTTGGGGTTAGGGACTCGCAATCCACGCTTTGTTGCGTGGCCCCTTGAGTTGGGGTTAGGGACTCGCAATCCACGCTTTGTTGCGTGGCCCCTTGAGTTGGGGTTAGGGACTCGCAATCCACGCTTTGTTGCATGGCCCCTTGAGTTGGGGTTAGGGACTCGCAATCCACGCTTTGTTGCATGGCCCCTTGAGTTGGGGCTAGGGACTCGCAATCCACGCTTTGTTGCTCCCAAGGATGCATTTGAAGAGTAAAACCAATGAGCAAGGTCCAAGCAATACGAAGAAAGGATGATGTGAATGTCAATGGGATTGTTGTAGGAAGTAAACAATGTGTTGCGTTCCGTTGTGTTGCGCCTTTGTATGCGTTCATGCCTCTCCCATGTTTGTTGCCAAGTGTCAAACGGGCACCCTGAGCCTGGTATGTGGTGATACAACTTCAGGGTGTCTGCTGCGGAACTACCGTATTTCGTGCTATGTTCGTAGAATACACATGTCAATCCCCGCGGACCTTGAGGAGTTTGTGGTACGGCCTTCGTCCTGACCACATCGCTATCCTGTTGGCGTCCCACTTCTCCACATCGGGCGTCACCCTGTGCTGTGATTGCAAAGGGGCAGTTGATATGGTAAATGGCACCAAGCCCAATCACAGAGGATAAATGGGTAGATTAGTATGGAAGTCCTTGGCAGACAGGCAACAGACACTGCAATGAACGAAGGGACATGCTGGGCATGTTTTCAATAGGCTACGTGACCGTTTCACAAAACATGTGTGCTACCTGCCCCCCCCCCCCTTGCAGCACGGAAGCCCGCCACCCATGGGATCTCATCATGGGGGGCTAGTGGCCAAGTTCTTGCACTGCGTGCATACTGCGCACGCAGAGGATGGGATACTCACCCAAGAATACCTGTCACCTGTCTAGCAGCACGGCGAAGCAGCAAAGCCCACATGAGAACAACGAAACTGCCTTCAACTCGGTAATCCACTGTCGTTATGAACAAGCCACTCGATCTCGTAAAGTACAACTATGCAAGGGCATGCAAGATGCACACATGTTCAAGTGGCAAGTGCCACACTCGGAGCACGGGGATCGCGTTGTCCGTGGTCTCTTGGGTGATGGGGACCGAGAATAGGATGAATGGGAGGGCGGTGGTGATTCTGAGGATTGGTAGGAGTCTAGGAGGCTAACCCCCCCCCCCCTTTCCTCTTGCAGTTAGGTAGCCCAGCAGGCTGCCCACTTCTCGCAGTTTTTTGAACCCTCCCACTTCACCCATACCCCAATGAGTGGGCAACCAACCCACCTATCCGCGAGTGGAGGATTTCCTCCTCAAAAGGCAAACATGTACAAACACCTGGAAGTACCAAGCAGCATACTCACTTCGCCTTTATGGCACACACCCCTCCTTCCCTGTGGGGGACGGCAACCTTAGAGTAGGCATGTCTTGGGTTGAGTGGGTGGCAGCCATTTCACATGCTCTCCCCTGTCCCGGTTGGCAAGCAAATACCTGATCTGCGGGAGTGCTGATGTTGCTGTTTGTGGACAAATGCGTTGCCTGCAGCTCCTGGTGTTGATTCTTCCTTCAACATTGTGCATAGGGACCGACATATGAGTGGACCACTGCGCACACCTGGCGAGTGCATTTGCCGCCATCCGTGATGATGATGGAATTCAAGGTTTTAAAGCAGTGTGTCGCCAGTATCCAGGTGTATCCCCGCAGTGCATCACTTTGCAGCCCTTTCCCTAATGGTGCATAGTTGGGCTAGCGACAAAGCCCCGTGCCAAGGGATGTGACCCTTTGCAGTTGCCCATCCCCCGCCCACCCGCCCCATCGCTGCAATGCAGTTGGTTTTGCTTGTGTGACAGCAGCACACCGCCCTCAACATGGGTTGTTACTTTCACTCACTGGGTTTCGCTCAATCTCGGGGACTGCACGTGTATACCCCTGTACTGTACAAAAGGGAGCCGGACTCATGCCACAGTGCTCAGACTGGAGAGGAGGAGGGGCACGATGAGTGGCTGTGACTCTCGGTCGCTCAGCTGGAGACCTGACAGCAGGTAGCCGGCCCTGTACCTGCAGCCCAGAAGACCAATGCAACTGACGCTCAGGGCATTTGAGGGCCCGATGCCATGCAGAGTCGCCTGCTTGCGCTCGTGGTCAGGTCGCATGTGTCGCGCCGGAGGGTTCCATGTTCCTAAAGCTGACCGGACCACAAAACGCCAAGTGAGAAGCACACACACACTCCAGCTGAGGGGAACTGCTAGTGCATGGACCAAAGCTCCATCAAAGAGAGCAATCTCTGTTCAGACAGTACTTGTGCAGCACTAGGCAGGAACAGATGGTGCCCGGAGGGTGTCAACAACAAGTAATGCGGCACTGCAGTCAGACAGCGTGCAGTGCAGTAGAGCGCAGGTAGAATCCTCTTCCCTCCCTCCCCACACACTACCCCCATGATGCGCCCGCCCACAAGGAGGACTGAGCGTGGGAAAGGGCGGGTTGAAGGTTGTAACATGCCCCCGTTGGGGAAGTGACCCTGCAAGTGGACATCCTAAGGCCCAACAGCCGCCGTTGGGGAGGGTCCCCCACCGCCAGTATGAGGTGTCCACCTGGACCCACCCGGCCCATGGCGAGGGCTGTCGCCTTCCTCTGTGGGGACCCGACACAGAGCAGTGAAACAGGGATAGCCCGGGGCTCCATTGGCACAAATCACCAAGGAACAGGAAGGGGACAGAGGGAGGTAAGGATAGGCCTGACGGGGAGAGCAAGGGCACTAGGTGGTGAGAGGAGGGCAAGGGTTCAAGGAAAGGACAGGGGTAAGTGGCGAGAGGCCAATGGGCGCCGCCAGCTGCAGACAGCAATCCACCCAGGCGTCATGTCAACCTCCCCCCCTGATCTGTGTGGGACATCGTGGGCTGTGACAGGCCAGAAAGGGTTTTGGTGGTGACATTTGTGACTGGTCGATCATAAGGGTTTAGATTGGACTGCTGACTGCGCTTCTGTGTCCTCCGCAGCCCTGAACAACTCCTGTGGGTCTTTTTTGTGTGCAGGCCCAGGCCCAGGCCCGGCGCGATCATCAATTGTTGGCCAACCTAATGTGTTGCATGCTACACAACTGCCGAATTGTTGCCACGATCAGGGCACCCTAACCCTTCGCGTAGTCAAGGGGTGCACAATCGAGTTCCCATGCTGCCGGCCGCAGGACGACACCAGATTTTGCCAAAAAAAAAAAAAAAAGTCCCTACATGAGACCAAACATAGGCCCAACGGGTTGTGTGGGGGGCATTCTGAACCAGATTCTGTGGAGAGGGCGAGAGAGCCGCCTTTGGTGTAGTGTTGCAGTCAAGCGGTGGCGGAACGCCCTGCGCACGTCCTTCTGCGCACGTCCTTCTGCGCATGTCCTCGCAATGCAGCATCCCGGCGACACACGGAATGCAAGGGACCTGGAGCCAGGCACAGGCACCTGCCCCTCCCCTTTCCGCTCGTTTGAATCGTGCCGCGCGCATCTGTCCTCTGTTTGCCCCTTCATTTGTATGGTTTCAGGCATTCCAGACCCCGAAGAGAGGCAAGGGTGAAAGCTTTGCGCTCAACGATATCAACGCGATCGTTGTGAGGCTCAATGACAAGGACAGGGTTGAGAAAGTGGTGGATCACGTATGCTCAATTTGGGGTCTGGACTGGGGGGAGGGGGGGTTCAGGCTGTTCGCTCTCCTATCCCGTCTTCATTGTGTCCATGCTCTTGGCCACACCCCACATTCATGCCCATGCCCAGACCAGCAGCCATCCCACCACCCCCCAGCCCCATACCTATATCCCCCCACCCCTTGTCCCCCTTCAGGAAGGGCCAGCTGGGTGGTGTGCACTCACAGCCCCCCGGAGCTAATGGGGCTGAGCGCCGCAGCCTGGGATTTCCTGGCAGGTCCTTAGGGCGGGGAAGCGCTCTGCACGCCCTGGGACCCCTGCTGCGACTTCAGGCGTGTCCCAGGCCGTGGGATGTTGGACCCAGCCGATTCTGGCAGCACCGCCTGTGCAGTATGGCAGTCAAGGAGTGTCCCCAGCCGTGCCACAAGCCGGGGCTGGTGTAAAGCGTAAGTCGCTTATTTATTTATTTTTTGGCGTAAGTCGCTTATTTTTTTTTTTTTTGGCGTAAGTCGCGTGTGGAAAAAAAAAACTGAAAAATGTATGATACGCGACTTACGCTTTTTTTGCGACGCGACCTACGGCAAAAAAAAAAAAAATAAGCGAGTTACGCTTTTTTTATATATAAAAAAGCGAGTTACGCTTTTTTTTTATAAAAAAGCGAGTTACGCTTTTTTCCTTATAAAAAAGCAAGTTACGCTCTTTTTTTATATAAAAAAGCGAGTTACGCTTTTTTTTTATATAAAAAAGCGAGTTACGCTTTTTTTATATATAAAAAAGCGAGTTACGCTTTTTTATAAAGAAGCGAGGTACGAGATTTTTTTTTTATTGTTAAGGACAGCCCTTAAGGAAAGCCCCTAGAGGCCTTTTTGCCCCGGCCGAACGTGGGCCATGTCTACCCCCCCCTTTTTGGGGATCGCCGAGACGGCAGGGGTTACGCAGCAATTCCGGCCCTCTTTTGGGCACCACTTCTGATTTTGCCCCCCGCTCTGAAGCGGTGGGGATCCCCGATACGGCAGGGGTGAGGTAGCCACTTTAACCACTTGTGGGCCACTTCTGATTTTGCCCCCCGCTCTGAAGCGGTGGGGATCCCCGATACGGCAGGGGTGAGGTAGCCACTTTGCCCACTTGTGGGTCACTTCTGATTTTGCCCCCCGCTCTGAAGCGGTGGGGATCCCCGATACGGCAGGGGTGAGGTAGCCACTTTGCCCACTTGTGGGCCACTTCTGATTTTGCCCCCCGCTCTGAAGCGGTGGGGATCCCCGATACGGCAGGGGTGAGGTAGCCACTTTGCCCACTTGTGGGCCACTTCTGATTTTGCCCCCCGCTCTAAAGCGGTGGGGATCCCCGATACGGCAGGGGTGAGGTAGCCATTTTGCCCTCTTGTGGGCCACTTCTGATTTCGCCCCCCGCTCTGAAGCGGTGGGGATCCCCGATACGGCAGGGGTGAGGTAGCCACTTTGCCCACTTGTGGGCCACTTCTGATTTCGCCCCCCGCTCTGAAGCGGTGGGGATCCCCGATACGGCAAGGGTGAGGTAGCCACTTTGCCCACTTGTGGGCCACTTCTGATTTTGCCCCCCGCTCTAAAGCGGTGGGGATCCCCGATACGGCAGGGGTGAGGTAGCCACTTTGCCCACTTGTGGGCCACTTCTGATTTTGCCCCCCGCTCTAAAGCGGTGGGGATCCCCGATACGGCAGGGGTGCTGCTGCTACCATGGGTGGGAAGGCAAGGTACCGCCCCAAGGGGATTGGCTGGCAGGAGGTGTGAGGGAGAAGGTTGAGGAGGCTTATTTTCAGTCAAAACACAAATCTTCCCGGATCGCCCGCGACTTGTCTGATACACGCAATTGTCGGCAATTTACTCGACGTCGTCTCCGGCGGTTAGTGAGTGCGCACATCACGAATGTCAAGCGCAAGCGCTTCGGTGCGGGTTCACGCATGACACGTGCACAGTTGCACGAGTTGCTTCAGAACACCCCCCAGCATGCAACAAAGGACACCACAGACAGTACCATACTGCTACTCGGATCCACGATGAAAACTCCGGACCAATTATGCATTGTGTATAGCACTTTGCAGTGGCTTCGTGCAGCACGACTCCATGCTGCAGAGGCCAAAAAGAGCGGTCGACTGATCTGGATAGCCGTTGATGGCACCGGAGAGACCATCTGCGAAAAGAACCAAATCCTGCTTCTGTGTACCCTAACTACGGCCCACACCATGGTGATAATTGCCGTGGCCGTGGTTGGTACGGAGAACAAAGTGGCGTTGCGGTTTTTTTTGCGGAAGGTGAAGGAGGCCATGGAACGCATGTATCCCGACTTCGATTGGGACGTTGATTATGTGATGAGCGATGGGGCCACGGGCATTGGCTCATCCGCCAAGAAGATATGGCCCGAGCTCAAAGCCTGGTTGCAATGCCTGTTTCATGTCATCCGTAATCTTACAGCTAAGCTTACGGCTTTAGTTGCAGACAAAACCGTTCGGGCCGAACTCCGGAAGTGCCTCAAGACACTATCCTTTGCGTGATCTTTGGCAGTGTTCGCGGCGGGATGGGCCGCACTGCGTGCACAGTATTCTGCCTTCCCTGCATTCCTTGCTTATGTGCAAAAGGAGTACATTGACCAGCGCACATATTGGTTCAGTGGTGCCTCACGCCCGGGCATCCCCGCTGCCACGCCCTCCGAGCCTAGTGTCAATATGCTGAAGTTTGAAACTCAGCATCGCATGTCCACTTTGGCAGAATTTCTTGTCGATGGGATTCCTAACCTCGGCAAATGCTGGAGTGAGCATTCTTACGCTTTCACGGGCCGTGCCCCGCTTCCAGAACCGTGGATGTGGCAAGAAAGCCAGGCCATTCACGAGGCGGCCACGTTTTTTGATGCAGGAGATGCCCTCTTTTTTCATCAGGGGGAGAAGTCCAACAAAAGGGGACGCAACGGCGAGCGGGTGAGGACATACCCTCTTGTTGATGCCGAAGCAGTGGCGTCGTGGAATAAGACATTGCGAAAGATAGAGAAAGGCAAATCGGTGCAATGGAACGCTTTTGTTGCATTCCTGTCAATCCACCGGGTCAACGCAGAGCGTTGCACTTGCCCAACATACGGGACGTATGCCATGTGTGAAGGCGTCCTTTTGTGGCACATTGTGAAGGTTCCAGGCTTCAAGGTTCCCACCCAGTACTCCTGGGAATTGATTGCTCAACGGCCCTTCAAGTTGGGACGTGTGGAACGCTTGGTCACTGCACGGGCAGAACCACCAAAACAGTCTTCCTCAAAGAAAGCCCACAAGAAGGGCCCGAAACAACGAGGTCCGCGATCCAGTACGGATGATGCAGCATCAGATGCGTCCGAGGATGCTGCGGCAGTGGCCTCCAAAGGCGACTCTGCCCTGCATAGGAAGACGTGGCACCAATTGAACCTTTTCCGCCCCCCTTGGACTTGTGGGCAGTGCGAGCGAAAAGTGTACGTGTGGTGCATGCACTGCAAAGGCTGTGGTTTTTGCTTGACCACAGTGGAGTGCCCCATGCGAGGCCGCATCCCTCCTGATGAGGATGCGTGGTTGTACCGCAAGTGGCAAACAGAGGTGGACGTGGATTCCCTCTTGCAAGCTACCTTGCCCCCTGGTCCTGTTGAGGATGAGGTGGACTCGTACAAGGCGCTCGTACTAGCTGGTAGGGTGAGCGAGTTTTCAAATACCGCCACTCCAGAGCAAGATGCTGTGGTGCCTGTCCTTGCTCCTCCCTCCAACGTAGCCAAGCCGTTGATGGCCGGCATTTCCGAGGAGGAGGATACTGCTATCCCTGTGGCTCAAGCACGGATGGCGACCCGCCGGACGCCCGTCGATGAAACCAAGCCTCTTGTTGTGGGAGATTGGTTAAGCGAACAGGACATTGTTGCGTGGCAGAACGACAAGTTGTACCACAATGAGGTCGAGGAGCCACGGGCATGGACTATGGCGGTGACATACATTGCGTCCTGCCTGAATAGGATGAGGAAGTACGAAGACAGTAAGGGCAACAACCATAAAACTGTTCGTTTGGCTTGGAGGCGGCGCCACTTGTTTATTGTTAATAGTGACGATCGCGAAGGGCTCCATTGGTTTCTTTGTGCCATCCACTGCAAAGTCCCAGTATGGGCCTTCAAGGTCCACATTTGGGAGCCACTTTGTGGTACTTCTTTGGTCCGGCCAATGTTGAAGCGCCTCCAGTCAAAGGGTGTTGCCGCACATGCTCGGGCTTTGGGTTTTCAAGAGGATGGTTGGTCATGTGGCTATCAATTGCTGCATCTTTGTGATGAGGTGGCCAACCAAAGGGGAAGCCTGGACAATGTTGTTGTTACACGTTTGCCGAAACGATTCATCAAGGAAGCACTGCGCATCATCAATGCGGATCGCTCCGTCCGAGTCCCCGGCACCATGCCGGAGAATGGGTGGGAAAAGGAGTTGACTTGCTGGAAGCCCGGAGAATCTCCTCCTCCCCTAGCCTCCAACTTTGAGTCCCTGCCCCCATCTACTTCCCCCCTCCTTTTCGATGAAGAGGATGCTCTTTCGGAACCCGAAGGTAACTTTGCTACCTCCTCCTCGGAGCCTACGGTGGGAGAATTCCCTGCCTTCCCGGCCTCCAACTCCGAGGACGTGCCCCAAGATGGGAAGTCAGTGAAGGGCAATGTTAAGGCCCCTCCACAAACCCCGCAGTCCACTTCCTCTTCTAACCCCCCCACAAGTGATGATGCCCGTCCATCCGTGTTCATCTGTCGGAAGTTTTTCAAGGTGCCCGAGGCGTACCCAAAGGGCGCAGAGGGTCGGTTGGTGAACGACAAACGATTTATTCGAGAGCTGGAAGAGATGCTTGTGAAGGACATCCGTAACGCTTGTGCGCGGAACACAAATCCGCGTGCAAAGCCGAAGGCATTGGACACAAAGTCTGATTTGATCTACAAGCGTGTGTTTGGCGACTTCTTGTAGTTGGCCCCACGCCATTATGGTTGCATGCGAAGAATGTAGTTCGCCCCAGGTGACCGGACTCAGGTGGTATCACTGGCTTGAGCTTCGTAGCCGGTGGCGCCGGCAGCAATATAGTCATTTTGATACCGCTTGCCAAAGGCCGAAGGGCAAATTGCATTTTTTGTTTGCGGTCATGATTCCGCCATCTGCCGCACGTTATTTCCGCCATTTGCCGGCGATGAGTATAAAAACCACCCTTCACGCCACGGCTCCATTGCTTTACCCGTGCCGGAGGTACCCAAAATGTCCGTGGGGGCTATATGCTTCACCTCCTCCGGTAGCAATGGCGGTTGTTGGGTGGTTCTTGTGTTTCCCTGCCTTTTTTTTGGAAAAATGGGTTTTTTTTCCCCATACGCGACTTACGCCAAAAAAAAAAAGTTTACGCGACTTACACCAAAAAAAAAAATTTCCGTCGAAAAAAAACGCGACTTACGCCAAAAAAAAAAAGTTACGCGACTTACGCCAAAAAAAAAAAAAAGCGACTTACGCTTATTTCCACAATCGAGTTACGCTTTCCTCCCGGGGCTGCCCCTGTGCTTTGCAGTGCAGTCATGGGGCAGCTTGGCAGCATGTCTCTGTGACCTGGAGGCTGCGTAGCCCTGGCCCGTTTCCCCCTCGGTGGGTTCTGTGTAAGGCTCCCCTAGCCTCCCCACTGGCGCATGCAGGTCAAGGTTCTGATGTTGCCATGGGCCTCATGCCGATCCACCATCTCAATGAAATGAAACAGCATCTTCACACCCTCTGCTGTCGCCCGTCCCGGATCTGTGGCGTTGATGCTGGAGAACTCCATGCCCATGATCTTCTGAGGCGACTGGGCACAATGCTTTGGCACTGCGTCAGCGGCAGAGTTGCACTGCTCCATCAAGTAGTTGGTGTGCTCGCAGTAGAAAGTGCGAGCAGCCGACCTTAGACCTTGCTCCCTGTTTTGTGTGGCCCTCATACCGCTGCTTGCTTCACATACACTGTTCCCCAAATTTTTGGATCTGCCGTAATTTCCCGCAACTGACTATCCACAAGGCACCAGAAAATGGGGGTACCAAATTTTTTCAAATTTTCTCCGTAAAAAAGGGTCCCCCCACCTCCCGTGCAAGACTGCATTCCCCCCGTCATCAACAAAAGCAGGTGACACCCAAACACTCAAACACATGGCACGAAACACCGGTCTACTGCAGGGTCATCAACCTTTGTGGGACACACACGCGTTCCCATCCCTTCCCGGCCCCGCGCACATGCACCCATGCTCATGCCCGTGCTCCCTGCCATGTACCTCCCCATGTCCACCCACCCAGCCCCAAGTCCACAGCCGCCCTCATTGCTGCCATGCCACCGCCATGCAACCCCTCACAGCCTTTGCTCCCCAAAGCTCCGTTTGCCAACTGCTCTCCTGCAGAGACTCATGGATTGTAAGAAGGGGGTCGTGGGAATGGCCCCGCAGGTGTTAGACCCAGCGACGTACCGCGTCATGGTGTTTACGCTGTCAGGCTCGGTGGAGGGGCCTCATCCCAGGTCTGCATTTGGCATGGTAGGTACTCAAATCACATCGCAAATGTTGCCGAGATGATTGTCATGTGCATTGTGTGCCTGAGGACAATTGTGGCTGATTTCGGGTCCGGTGGTGTAGAGGTGTTGTTACGCCGGAGAATCTGTTTCAATGGGGCCGAGGCGTACAATATAGAAGATTTCTAGGTTTCCAGGCGAACCGTCCCTGTGGGGCCCGATTTTTGCAGGGTGGATTGCACAGGTCTCTCTTCAGGGTGTGTGTGTGCGCGCGTGCGCTTGTTGAGCCCGTTGCCGATTTCATGGGATCAGGGACCCTCAAAGTTCAGCGTAGAAGCTGGGTGTTGGCTGATGTCTAGCGGCTGGTTGGGGCTGGATTGGGGTGTGGCCCTCCACCCCTCGTGTTCCTCGTGCTGGTGATGGTCTCTGATTTGCTGGTGTAGGTTGCGGGTGCAGGTTGAAGATCCGGTCGATGGAGCAAGGCGGTACCCACAGGCCATGGGCACCGGAGTTGGGTGACCCGGTGAAGCCCAGCAAAAGGCACCCTTGACCTGCCCCCCTCAGACCCGCTGGTGCCAGATGTTATGCGCTGGTCTCGTGCTGCAGGAGTGGGACGATACGGCTCACGGCCTCCGAGGCTGTCCTCACACGCACTGTGAAGACTGGCATGAGCAGTCTACGCACGGGGCTGCATTTCGCACTGGATCACGCCATTCAGGTCTTGCCTTTCCAGACGCCGGCATTTGTAGGCCAGCGTCGTCCTGTGCGAAACGCCATCCATTTGCCCGCTTTGCTTCCCGGAAAAGGCGCAGCCCGTCTGAAGAATCAGTCGCCCCCCCCCCCCCCCCCTCCCCAACAGGCAGTCCAGAAAGTGCGGGTGGCACGGGTGCTGCTCGCTCAGTGCACGGGGCATCGTGGGAAACACGAAATTTCTTCGTGTCTGCCAACTGTCAACCCCACCTGCAGCCGCTATAGATTACTGTAACAAACTGCAACCCCCAACGGCCTGTTGACCCTGCCACTGTGCAGCACTACAATGGCACAGTGGCAGCTGCAGAGCTTGCTGCCGGCCGTGCCACTTCGGATGCCCAGGAGCTGGGGATGCATGAGTGCAGGCATCACGCTGAGATGCACAATTTTGTCATTGCAAGGCTCAAAACAGTCACTGCAACATCACACATACCCTGTCCTTGTGTCCTTGGTATTCCGAAATTGCCAACCGGGCTGCTCTCTTTAGGGCAAGGGCTCCAATCAGAATACGAATTTGCATTGCCATGAAGTCATGAGCAAAGTTTACATGATTGAGATTTACAATCAACATGGCAGGTGTGCAGGATGGCCAGTGTTTGGGGGTGCACCATGCGCTGTGCGAAAAGTCGGCTGTTTTCCACCACCAGTAGCCATGGGTCCCAGGGTCCTGAATTCTGCACCCTACAGCCCCTGCTGGTGCACCGGGGATTTTTTTGTTTGGTCGATGCTTGCCATGGGTCCCGTGTCCTGAATTCTGCCCCCCATGCTGATTTGAATTGACCATGCATGCTTCTGTAGGTGGGTGGTTTTCAGGGGTGTTCCCGGGATAAACAACGCAATAATTGGTGCTGTGCCCGTGCTGTGCCCGTGCTGTGCGAAAACGCCCCCTTTGTGTAGGTGTGGAGGAGCGGCAGAGGGTGTGTAGGTATGGAGGAGGGCCAGTGTGGTCAGGTGTGGAGGAGGGCGAGTATGGAGGAAGGCAAAGTGCACGTGAGGGGGAGGGCACATGTGGTGTATTTATGTGTGTGTGAAGGAAGGCAGGGATCAGAGAGGGTACCTGTGGGGAAGGGTAGGGGATCACAGTCATCGGGCACGTTCAGTGCGGAGGCTGGTGAGCCTGAGAGTATCTGTACCCTGCGCGACCCCACGCAAAGTGCTTCCGCACTGCGCCGATCTATCTGTGTTCTGCACAAGAGGTGTCACTGGACATCTGTGCAGCGATACAACTGATGACCCTCCTCTTCCAATGCGGGGCATCAGCGGCCAATGTCTCATTTGGAAGAAAGCAAATCTCGGCGCTTCCCCATCCCTGCCCTGCCCTGCCCTCCTCCACCAGTGCCCTCCTCGAAACCTGTCTTTCCCGCACACACCCTCCTCACCACCTCTGCCCCTCTAACGACCCTGCCGCCTCCACACCTGCACTTCTTCATACTCACCCCCCTGCCCCCTGCCCCAAGGCCCTCCCACTCCCCTGCCCTGATCCGCCCCTTCATAGCATGGTTGAACACACCGTTTCCTGTCGAAATATGTCTGGCTCCGCCCTTTCCCTGTAGCTGTCTCTGATTGTGCATACTTCCTGACGGTGCTGTATCACGGACGCAGGTACGTGTTGTGCATTAACAAGTCCCATGCGCCCGTCAGAGTCCGGTACGACTTCAGCCACACCAACAATCACAGGGGGAGATGCGTTGCAACACGCCCGGGCGATGGACGGGTGTGCGCGTGCATGTCAATGCTTACATGTGGTCCTTGTTCCACGCCCCCTGCACCTCCTGCAGCATGCACAAGCTGCATCTTCGACAGGTGGTGGGGGGCTGCAGGGGCTCGGTTTGGCGCCATTGTGCAGGAGGCCATGGTGCCCAAAATTGACGACACCATCAAAACAAAATCAGGGGAAAGTGGGGAACAGGCCTGCCCAAGGGTAGGATAAACGCGGCAAAACGGAGAATCTTAAAGGTTGATTTTTTTGTTTGCTGCTTATTATTATTATCGGCTATCTGTCTTTCGGTGCATGTCAAATTTTCAGCAACATGAAAATGGTTGATTTGTCAAGATGCCTTTTCTTAGAAGCTGGATCATTGGGGTGGCGCTGGCAAAGTTCCAAGATAACTAAAGATCTTCAAAATCACTAAGAACCCTTTTGCGCAATGGGGCCACCTGAAGCTGCTGAGGGATTGCTCGCTGGGTTCTGGGTATTTGGATGCTGGCCTTTTGGAGTAAGAGAAAATCGTAAAAAAACGCTCAACCATGATTTTGCCCCTGGGATTCCAAGTTTTCTCTTGGTTCCCCCATTTCCCCCCGTTTTCCCTCCGCTGTCATAGGTGTCACCCGTGCCTTGGCTTGTGCAGGTGCCTGCAGGCGCTCGCACAGCCACAGGGAAATTTGCCTGCCCCATCCGGCGCAGACTCTCTTCTTTAACCGAAGGAAGTCTTCCTCCCACAATGGGCTGGGCGAAGTGCCGGCATGCCAATAGAGTTTCTGTCGCTGGAGTTGGGGCCCCAGCTCATTCCGGTTTGCCGGAATTCCTTTGGTGCCAAGGAGGAATTTCCCTGCTGTGTGAGCAGCATTCTACGGGGATGGCAGCGACCCACCTTCTGGGATTGGCCACCCCCCAGCACAAGCACAAGCACAAGCCCCATTCCCACCCAATGCCCCCCTGTTTCGCCCGCTTTAAGCCAGCGAATTTCTTTGGCAAGGACACCATGGATCCCTGATTGTGGCACTCACCAATAATAATGGTGAGGCTTCAGGGCGCTTACAAGCCAAAAGGGATGCCGCAAATCCTGCTGGCCATTTGCGATTCGACACGATGGTCAGGAGACCCAGAAGTTTTCCTGCACCCAATACATGACCATTCCATTGGCAAAGCAGACGTATCAGCAGAGGAGGGTGCGGTGAGGTTGCCAATAGTGGCCTCATGCAGCATTTCAAGGGCGGTGGTTCAGCTTCCATTGGATTTGCTAGTGTGGGATGTGGGTGGGTGGAGCACTTGGCCTAAACTTGAGGGTGTTTCCCGGCCATTTCAGACATCCTGCATTCAAAGCACAGTGGAACAAGTCAGCAAATGGTCCATTTTGAGTAAAAGAGTAAAAAGAGGCTGCTTAAATGCATCAGTGCATGCCCGTTCTGGGAACTGCGCCTGGCTGCATGGGTGGCCAGCATGTCAAGGGAATGGTGCCCAGCGCAGCAAACAGAGAGGGTTGGCGTTGTCCCAGCAGCAGTAGTCTGCCACAGCGTGACAGAGGAATACTAGCAGAGTTAGACAGCCAATATACAGCTTTGGAGGGCTGGAGTTCGCCAACAGCCGTCCATTTGAGGGACAACTGGTGGTCCAAGAACCCCCAAAGGAGAGTTTCAAGGGGCTTTTTCTTTTCCTTTTCTGCCTGGTTGCATGTTGTGCTGCAGCTTTCGGACACAGTGTTACCCAAGTCCCGCATGGTCCTTCTCTGTGCAAACAACAGCCAAAACCCCAATGGATGGCAGGCCACCCACCAGTTGAGGCTCACCACTGCTGCTGGGAATGCGGCAGCACACGAACCTGCAGTTCCGGACAACAGCATCCATGTGCCTCTGCCCGTGCAAAAGTAGACGACCACCAGTTAGGTATGCGATGTCAGGTGATGGTACTCCAAAGGGTGCTCTGGATTTGGAGCAGTGTGGTGTACTTTGAGTTCATGACTGAAGCCCAATCCTGAGCCATTGTGTTCGGTTTTGGTCCTGAATGCCAGTCTCTGGTTCTCCTCTTCTGAGGGGGCCACGCTTTTTCTATGGCATTACCCCAGGGGCGGCCAGGCCCGGTCCTTGGATACCCCCCCCCCCCCCGGCCCCCACCCCCTTGAGTTTTGGGTTTTGAGAGATAGTGGTCCCAGGGTTATGGCACCAACAGCACCAGAATCTTTTTTCTACGCTCACCTCAACGGGTAATTGTTTTTTGTTTCCCATTGCATGTCTATTGTAAACATGCTTGTAATTTGATCCACAATTTGGAATATGAAAGAAATTTATGAGAAATAATTTTTTTCGTGATTCACCCCCATTATGGGGGACCCGAGACAGTATGGGTATAGAGCCACTTCTGATTTCCATCCCCTGACTGGGGACCCCAGTACAGCAGAGGTTATGATGCCATTTCCCGAGATGGCAAGGTTTATGTGGCCACTTTCTATTTCCATCCCCCCTTTGGGGACCCCTGAGACAGTCGGGGTCATATAGCCACTTATTATTTCTATCCCTTGATTGGGAACCCGGAGGCACCAGGGGTTATGTAGCCACTTAAAATGATTTCCATCCCTGCTATGGGGACCCCGAGGCGGCAACAGTGATGTAGCTATTTATGATTTCCACCGGAGACGGCAAGGGTCATGTAGCCATTTATGAATTCCATCCGTGCTCTAGGGACCCCAAGATGGCAGGAGTTTTGTAGGGGTTACGTCTCTTTTCCATCCCCCTTTTGTGCATGAAAAGAATCTGGTTGTATGGCATGGCCTAGCACTATGCTGATGACCATGAGACAATATGCCACCCCCAATTGATACACACGATGGATGATGAGCAAGAAGCAGTGTCGCGTTGGCCGGAAAAAAAGAAAACAGCCTCGCTTGGTGCGGTGTGCTCATCTTCCCCTTCCCCACCATTGGAAGTTGCTCCGTCCTCTTCTAGCTTGCTGGATGTGCCCTGGTGCTCTTCTAGCCTCCCTCCCAAACCTGCCCCTAATCCTCAACCCGCTTCACCTCCAAATGATTCTGAGGCAAGGACGTTTGGGGCAGAGGGTATTTGTCCTCTTCGAAGTGTAGGAAACCCCACAAAGGAGGTTTTTGGGAAGAATTGGGGGGTTTTTTGCTCAAGAATCAGTTCTTTTGGTAAGGATTGCAGAGTGTTTTGGTAACCTGTGGGTTTTTTGTGGTGAAGTACAAGGGGGTTTTGGGGGGGCAAAGCAGGGGGGGCTCGTGTGTACCAGAGCATCAAGTTGCCTGCCAACCTGGCACAGGCAGTGAAGGAATGGGCCACGGGAGGATTCGGGAAGTGCATGACAAATTGGCCAAACAAACCCTGAATGTATGTGCCCAGTGAAGCACAGTGCCAGTCTTGTTCAAACGAAAATGCAGTAACAGAACAGTGAAATAATTATCTAATGTTGCATTCTTTCTCTTAACCATGCAAACATGGCCTTTAAATTCACCTTACAGGAGACAATGCTGGATTGGACAATTGTACTGGACCCAGACTGCCTGATTTTGATGTAAGACAGCAACTGGCTTGCAGCTGCTGCATTGCATGTATCTTGCCCCATCCTGAATGCTTTGGAGGAGGGCACATGGAAAAGATGAGCGCACAAGACACTTACATAGACACTTACATACTTACTATGTCTGTCTGCTTCTTGCTGCACCAGCATCTCTCACCTCAGATTTGCCATCTTCAGACCTCAGGGTGTGCCCCCCGACACATATCTCATGCTGCTTGCTGCATGCTTCAGAACAGAGGAGGTCATGTGTTGCTATCTCAAGAAGCATTACATCGGAACGTAACTCCTCTTACTCAATGTGAAGCAAAATTCAAAAATGTTTTGCTTCTCATGAGGAGGTAGCAAAGTCCTTTTTCACGGTCAGGAAATATCCTGCAACGTTATTCCTTGCATCCATGATGGCAAATTTGGCATTTCAATGATACGCCTTGTGGCTTCTGGTGATTGTTGCATATTATCAGCGTCATTGGGTCCACAGACCGCCACTCCAAAGTCTGATTATGACCGGTATAAATTGTGCATGACGCAGCAGGTGTAATGATTTTTGTTTGCTCCTGACCATTGGTTGATAGCAGGGCAGAGCACCCACCTACCCCCAGAGTGCATATCCATGTATCACACATGCTAAGGGTACTTACAGAGGCACATCTTTTTCTCAGACCCAACACATCTCCATAAATGACAATAAATTTGAAACCATTTTCAACAGACGGAGAGCTGATTGTTTCACCCTGCTCTGGACTTGTCACATGGGCCATGTTGTTCAGGTTTGCAGGTTTGTAGGTAAGTAGATTGATTGGCCATTGGTGTTGGGTCATATCTCTTGGTATTGGGTGCTCTGGAGTAGGCCACGTAATTTGTGCCATTTGCCAGTTATCACCCCCATCTGAAACCAAGATGCGCAGTTCATATACATTTCCTAATTGAGACTGTGATGTTGCTCTGCAGATGCAAAGATATTGATTTGTGTTTGTTTTGCAGGTATGATGTGACAATGTGGTATTGATTGAAAGAAACAGAAGACACGTGATTACAACTTTACAGCTAAGCCCCTTCAGTCGAAATCCCCAGTGCAGGATTTTGGTCTTATTCAGGACTTTTGGACGCACAACAAACTCAAAACGTAAGAGTAAGCCCAATGCAACACAGTTTTGGCTTTCCCCATGGTCTTGAAATAAAAGCAGATTTTATCAGACACACCCTTCCCTTGATTTTGCAATAGATTTTACAGCTCACCTTCCATGCACTGAACCAAAACCAGCAGAATGGGGTGTATGGGTGGGAGAGTGGGAGAATGGGGAAAATTGGGGGGCAAGGTACCACACCATAGCCATGGAAAATGTGGCATTTTCAGGCTATGGTGAGGGCGTAAATACAACCACACGGCTCCTCTCCCACCGACATCCTAGTTGCTGCACCCATGGGAAGTGTCCCCTCATCCCCCCCCCCCTTTTTGTCAATTTTTCAACATTTCCTTCCTCTTTTTCTCCGCCCACCCCCATTTTCTCGCGATTTTCCTCCATGCGTCTGCCTCCTGCCCCCATTTTCTAACCTGTTTCTCCCCATTTTCTGTAAAGGTAGATGCTTGTGTTGTCCATTTTTCTGCACCACGTCCAACAAGCCCACCTGTTATCAAAAATTTTCCAATTCTGCAAAATCTTTTATCTCCTCCCAATCCCAATGCAGCACATTCTAATTTGGGATCACATTCATTTTCATGCTCGATATTGTGTGTGACACAGAATATTCCAAAAACAAAGTCAATAATGCGATATCTCTACAGCCAATGTTATGCCCTATTTCTGCACGTGCACTTTCAAGCTACACATGTGCACATTACTCTACATTCTTCTTTTACAAAAAGAAAGGAAATTGATAACAAAATACGAGCATGATAACCGGAATTTTCTCCACCATTTCATTCAAGGTGACTTCGATCTCAATGGGAGACGAGCAACCCATCATTCAAAGTATTAGTGTAATAAATGACATTGAGGCATTGAGGACGGTGCTATGCCGCTGCATTGCTTATGGCATGGGGGCTGTCCAAAGCAAACTATCTGCCACTTCATTGCCCTCATTGCCAGCCGCTTGCAGGTTACAATAATATCTTTCGTTTTTTGCAAGATGCCCCCGAATAGTAGCAGTAGCAAACACGCTAAGGAATTGCACCCCCACCTCTACTTTGTGTAGCCATGCTGGCTTTTTTAAGTATAAATGTCTCAAGCAGCCAATCGTGGTATGCAGAGAGTAGCAGATCCCCATATTGCAGGATGCTTTTTCAGCCACTATCCCACTCATTACCGGGGGATACATACGCTTGTACGCTTGTGTTTTTGGCATGGACACTGAATTGCTCAGCCAGGAGAAAAACGTGTAGACAAGCCACTAGTTAGGGACTAGACCCACCAAGCCATGTTGCATTCTTAATCCTGTGTGATGCTAAGAATTCGTGACCAGGTGCCAGAGGTGTTTGCACAACCATCAGGAGGTTATGTGCTGTGAATAATCAACATCAACGGTAGTGGCAGTCAGCCATTAGCAAAATGGTGGAAACACCAACCTAGCTGGCTACAAAACTTACAAGCAGAGCTCTAAAGCGAAAACAAAAATTTGAAGTACTTTTTCAACACCACTTGAGATCCACAGGGTCTAGCAAGTTTTCATCACCAAAATGAAAGCCAAATCTGCCACCACCCCGTTTTTTGAGAATATCCGTACCATCAAGGCGTACATAGTGGGTCCATCAGAGGCCTGTGGCCCTTTGCCACACAATACTGCGTCCAAAGGAAACATACTTTATACTTCCAAGCATGCACATGCCACAGTTCACACAGCCAATCTGCTCAATAGCCGTTTGGAAAAAGTAGCAAGCTGTTCATCAGGAGCACAAGTCATTACCATTGTTCTCGCAGTGTATGCATGGGTGTCTATCCACCTTGGGTTCAAAGTGGAGTCATGCACAACGGTGAAGAACCCGGCATCTATTTGTCATATCGCACATGCCATGTCTTTCCATACCGCAGAGATGTACTTCAACCAGGAACACCATGACTTGCATGCAAAGCACGGCATTGCATTGTCTTAGTTCAGGTGAAACAAACAGAGATATCTATACAACACCACCCACGCACTGTTGCGCATCGCCGAGCAACCCTGGATGGGCAGGTCTAGTAACGATTTCTTCTTTCTTTGCAACACTAATGTGGTGAATGACATCCGTACACATTTGAAGCGTTTGCACATATTGCGGAATAAGGTGGAATGTAGAATATTGCAATAACATCAAGTAATGTTGGCCCGTAGCTGTTGCTCTAGGATTAAAGTTTCTCTTGACAATGTGTTTCTCTTTGCACCGTTAGCTTTGCTCATTATGGGTACAAAACATGGGACAAAGAAGAATATGTATGCTTGTGTGGAATGCTTTCCTACCTTTATGTCTTGCACGAAGCCCCGTGCATCCTTTGTTTCCATTTACCCATTGTTCGCCGACCCCCCCCCCCCCGAATTACCGTACACATGTCTATGGTATGTGTAAGCGGATGAAAACGGATAAAGGTGGCGGTGTCATGCTTTCATTTAGAATCTCTAATACCTCCACATGCATAACGGTGAAAAAATGCCAAACTCATGCGTGGTTGTGGATGCAAATGAGGGAAGGGCAGCCAAAGTATGTATGTCAGATCATCATACCAGTGTGGCTTTGGAATGTTACGAAACCAAAGAAAAAGAACACAAACACTACCATGCCTCAAGCAGTCATGTCTAAAGATGAGAAAGATAACCCGAGCACTGCTGACGATAGGAGCACTACCAGTAAGGTTTGGAACCTAATAGTTTTGAATACAAGGGTTTGTGAATGATGATTTCGACAAAAACAAGTAGGTTTTTTCCGATTCATGGTTTTCAAAATAATCGGTTTTTCCGATTACTTGCCCTTTACTGAGGAAATTATTGCGATTCTCCAATAACGAGCCCACGCAATTGGGAAAGCAATGGTCAAAATTGCTTCCGAAGTTCTATTTCGCCATCGAACATGTCTTATTGCCAACAAAGGTTTGTTTTAGCATCAAAATGAGACAAAATTGATCGCTGAAAAGAGATTCAAAAGTTTGCAACTATTCCGATGAGGTGGTGTACATTGGTTTTCCAAATTACGCATTGTGCCGATTGTTTTGAAATTAAACTTCAATAATTGCCAATAACGGGATCTTCAGACTCCTTGATGAAACCGGTTCCCAACCTCAGCCAGCAGTAGGGGCACAAAAATCAACAATGACAAAGTAGAGGAGGTAGAATAGCATTGGAGTGAAAAGGAAAGGGAAAGCGGCGAACAGCCAACAAGAACCAGAGCACATGCTTAGGTAGGGTAAGCTGGCCATTTTCGTAGCAGCAGATGCCAACATGCAAACAAACTGTTTTCGTAAAAACCTATGGTTTTCACGGAAAAAGACAACTAGCAAAAATTACGAACATCCACAAGGGGTGTGACGCCGCCATTAGAGAAGGGTGTTTGGGAATGGCATGGAACCCTCGCCTTTCCACAAAAGGGTAACACGCAACTGCGCCTTACAAAGAAAAATGTTTGTGCAAAAGAGGAGCCTAGAGTAAGAAAAAGTGCTTTTCCAATGCTTTAGGGTATACTTTAGTTGTATTAGACGTGCTCTAAGCACTCTTGCATTTTTATCGTAGTATTGGCCTAACCAAAATGGGTGATAACACATTTTGACCTATAGAACCAAACACTAAATCAGGATGTTGTGTGGACCCCCTAATCCCCAAGCAATGTGCACTAACACATCTTTTCCTGAGTTGACTGAGGCACTGATATACTGAGGCAGAGCCTATGAATTTATCTATGTTTTCTCATGAATTCTTAGCTATCCTAGTGGTATGCACCCTAGGGGCCGGGGTACCTCTTTTTGAGAGGTCCTGGGTTCAATACCCAGTCAGCCTAGCTAAGTAGGAAGTTCCCATTGGACATGGCAGCGACTTCAGCGCCACAAGCCATGCCACCTCAGCACCAATGGTACCCAAAAACAAAGAGTGCACATCTCAAGATTGCACTATGGAAGAGTCTCAGCCCTTGGGGCAGTTTTCTAATCAGTTTTTCTCAAACATGTAAAATATTTCAACCTGAGTTGCATTGAATGTCTATTGCTGTGGTCTATTGTTGATATCTTTCTTTATCTAACTCATTGTGACTGCAGCCCTTCATGCTTCCATCCTGTTTATCTTCTACTTGCATACTACTCTGGTTTGGGTTGCACTTGATTGGTTTTATATCACCAAAACATTTTCAATATCAGAAACAAGCAGCAGGATCCCATCACCAGCAGCAAGCAGCAGGAGAAGTACATCAAAAACAAAGTGCTAAAAACACTATAAATCTTTGTGGTAGCAGAGGCAGACAGTCTCTGCGTGCCGGCAGCAACCCCGTGCCGTACACCCAGCGCGCCGAGGACTGTCCTACGCAAGAAGGGTGAATATGGACACAAAGAAGGAGGACACCGACGCGAAGACGGCGCCTGAGGCACCAGCAATGCCAGCGCCTGGAGAGCCTGGACCTGGACTTGGCGTCGTACCTTCGGTGCCCTTACATGGGCCAGTGGACGTGGCCGATGACTCGCTCGAAGGACTGCTATCGGCCTTCAGGGCCCTCTCAGTCGAGGAGGTGGACACCAACCCTGTGAAAAGAAAGAGGGAAAGAGAGAAGGATGCAGGAGAAAGCATGGCAGACGAGGGAGTGGACCATGGGCACGAGCCGACGAGCGAGTCCAGCTTCGAGGGCGCACCAAGCGCCTCTGGCCTCCACGCATCACCCTCTCCTACAACCACCACACTCCCAACTCCAGACCCAGCTCCTGCAACATCCACACCCATAACCATCCCGCCTATGGCTGAGGGCACAGGCTTTACTGGCATGCCTACCTACACTGCCTATGGTGTGGACCCATCCACCACTGCGTTTCCACAGGCAACTACTGCCAGTGAGCCAGTGGCCTCCAGTTCTGCGCCGCGCTGGTATGCTGCGGATTATCACCATCCTCTACCCGCCACGGGAGCATATGTGGATGTTCCTGGGTATGCATACCTGAGTGGGCTGAGGAGAGGTCCTGAGTCATGCGGGAGCAGGAGTAGAGGATCGGGGAGATCCTCCAACAGGTCCCTGACGCGGTCGGAGATTAAAGAGGCCCTCCGAGGAGCCACCTCTGAACTTGTTGGTGATATCACTCAAGACATTCGGGCTAAACTGGAGCCCTTGATTCCTCCCCAAGCGTCACCTGGCATCGTGGGAATTTCACCTCACCAAGTACAAGCCAATCACCTGGTGGCGAGGTTGACAAACACCCTGGGAAGCCTGAGGAGCCGACCGATGCCGACCCCTGCGGTGATACCGAGAAGCCCTTTCATACCAAGAGGGGCCCAGCCTCCCTACAGCCACGTGGAGAATTCAACGAGAGCCGAGCTAGACCGGCTGGGGCTGACAGCCCTGAGGGCAATGGTTGACGTGGAGCCCTACGGCTCTAGTGACCTAGGCAGAGACCCCTCTGACAATGAGCCGCCGTCCATGACTTCTGCTTCGCCCTCGGAGGACGACGACCCTGAGGACCCCGAGAACCCGAGCGGGCGGAAGAAGAAGAAGAAGAGGAAGACCAAGCGCCCTGAGGGACGCGGGTCTCAGGAGGCTAAGGCAATCGCCACCTCCAAAATTGTGGTGAACTTGCCTGAGTTCACAGGCAAGGATCTCAGCGAGTTCGCTGAGAACTTTGGCCGGTTCCTCCGAATGACCGGCCAAACCCATGCTGATGGGCGAGTCAAGTGCGATCTGCTCCTGCAGTACTGCAAGACCAAGTACCTAGAGAAGCAGGTCAAGCAGATCGTGACAAAGTCCGCCACCTTCGCCGACGTGTTGGTTGGCTTGGAGAGGCAGTACCCTACCTACGAAACCGACCTCTCCATCAGGGCCGAGATCCAGAACCTGGCCGTGCTACCCAACAACCCCAAACCAGCCAGGATCTCCGAGCTACTGGCTGACCTAGACCACTGGGTGGGACGACTGACGCCCGGTTCCTACGGCAGCGACGAGCTGCTCTTCTGGTTGGTGGCTAAGCTCCCCCGGGAGCTGTGGGACAAGTGCCAGTCAACGGCAGAGGGCAAGGCGAGAGCCCTCAACTACGAGGATTTGTCTGTGCTACTCTTGGAGCTGGCGCTGGAGAAAGAAAGCGACCAGCACCTGAACGCCTACCGTCCTGGAGGAGGAGGCCCGGGGAGCCATGGCAAAGGGTACCAGGTACCCAGACCTGGACAGGGGACTACCCCCAAGCACGCCCGTATAATGGGCAATGTCCAGGAGCTCTCCTGGTGTGACGCCAGAGACGAGCATGGTCACCTGCAGCACGCCCCCGACTGCGATCAGCGCGATTGCTTCGTGGTCCAGGGGAAGAAGCAGGAGACCAACACCGGCGCCAAGCCTAAGATGCCGGATCATTACAGGTGCACTATCACCTGTGCCTTCTGTGGGAAGAGGATGCACTATGAGGATGAGTGCTACTGCAAGGAGCGCCTGTCGGCGAAGCTGAAGGGTGAAGATCATGGCAAAGGCTCCGGCAAGGGCGGTGGCAAGAACAACGGCAAGGACTCCGGCAAGGGCAAGTCGAAAGGCCGGGGGAAAGGACAAGACAAGAACCAAGGTGGACGAGGAGGAGGCGCTAATCGCCAGCCAGACAAGGACAACAAGAACCAGGACAAGAACGGAGGCAACCCCAAGCCTAATCCAGGGGGGAACTCCGAGCCCTCTGGAGGGCAGTCTGGTCCTACCACACGCTCGCAGACTCAGGCCCAGCAAGGGGCCAAGCGTGAGCATGAAGGTGGTGATGACGGCAACGCTAAGAAGAGAAGCCGTTTCATGAGGATGGCCCGCAAATTGCGGAACAAGGGGTTCGAGGTGACCTGTCCCGCGGAGTTCTGACGGGGACGCTCCGGTGGGGCCCTGGACCTGGTGTTCTGGGTACGTATCCGACTAGGGGGACGGAAATCCTGGGGGTACTGGATACTGGAGCCACCATATCTATAGTGGCCAAGAAAATTTTACCTTGTGGGAGGCTGACGAACACCATGCCCACCGCGGCTATACAAATGGGGGATGGACATGTGGTGCACAGCTGCGGGGACTGTGAAGTGGAGGTACCAATGGGCTCCCGAACTATTGACGCGTTCCCGTGGGGGGCCGGCCACGGGACGCTGCGGGACACGCGCAAGTGAGCAGGCAGGCAAAGCACTACGCTCACAGGGGCATCAATGCGCTCATGTCATGTGACAAAGCGTTTCAGAATCCTTGCCACTCTGCAAAGAGGGAACAAAAGTATGTACAACAACACATCAGGATATGTACACATGGGGTTAAGACTGGACTGGGGTAAGGGCATCACAGGACAATAGACACTCTATCCCAACTTGTATCCCAATCCCAGGTCCGACCCTCTCAGTGGCTGGTGGGGGCGGGGGCTCAAACACAACCCATGCCCTGCTCAGTCCGGACCCTGAAACCCTGCCAATAGGGGAGGTGTTCCGCCCAGCCACAGGCGAGTTCCTGGAAACCAAGGGACTCCAAGGCCAACCGACAGTGGCTCCCTATGCTCCCTCAACGGCAGGTCCCAACTCCTCTCTGAGCGAGAGATATGGCCCCGCCATTATCACCCGGGAGTTGGTAGCTGAAAATGGGCTGTTTCAGCCCAAACTGGAATTAGCTCCAAAATTCCCTAAATTGACCCCTCGTCCGGACCCGCCAGAGGTAGGGACGAGGCAACTGACCCTATGCCCTTCGAGTACGAACTCCCTGGAGCCCTCACCCAACCTGGTTCCCTCTGAGGTCCCGGCATCAGGGCAACACGGATGAGTCAAGTGGGGTCATGATGCCAAAATCACCAAAATTGGCGTCATTCCCACGCGTGGCTCGCCCGGCCAAGGTAAGGCCAATGGCTCACAGGGTAGGAGGCAGGACCTAGGACTTCTATCTGAGTGTACAACTTGAATTTAGGTCCGGGCTCCCTATGGGCTTAGAGAAATGGGGCCGCCAATTGACCACACGGAAGGGGGAAATTGGGGTCCCAAAATTGGGTCACTTTGGCTGCTTGAAATGAGCCAAAATTCGGTGTGCTCCCAATAGTATATCCCCACGCCGGCTTGGAGATAGGATCCGCCATTCCATACGCGATCCACCGGGAGTTCAACGGAGACTCCCATGCCCTTGGCTCTCAAAGATCTCCATGCCACTTGGCGTGGTGACGATCCCAATTGGGTCCACAAATGCCAAAATGGCAAAATTGCCCACACTCACTTTGGGCTAGCGCCTTAACGAAGGTTGCTCCGCTTCGCCCACGTGGTGTGTGAACCATGGGGACCAATGTCCATATCACCCATGTCATATATGGTCCATTGGTCCAAGCGTCCGGCGTGCACGAAGGTTAGAACATGGTGCACGGCGGGCAGCAAAAGTGGAAAATTGCTCAAAATGGCCAAAAATGCGCACACTCATGGTTGGGGCAAATGAGGCACATGCCCGACTCGGACCGGAGTGTGCCATAGGATTGGTATCAAGTCATATGTGTCCAACATATCTTTTGGGCGTCGCCCAACTCCTCCGGTATTGGGAATGGCAGGGTCGCCAAGTGAGCCCATGATTTGGGATAGTCCCAAATGGCCAACATGGCGGACACGGTATGCCAAGCCTAAGAGGAGTTATTTGCCGGGTCCAAGATATGTTGGGCACCGAAGTATGTGCCCTCATATCATACTTGGGTCATGATGTCAATTGAACGCAACGTTGAGATACACGGTCGCCACTTGACATCATGACGGGCCAAAAATGGCAAAATTGGCACGAAGACACACAAAAGTGCATTGAAAGGTGCACAATTATATTATAATATCTTCGGCTTGGATCGTGCAATTAACTAATCCTTCTAAACACATTGACTTAACACCAATGACCTTCGATCCCACTTATGTGCTCCACTTGGGGCGCCTTGAAAGGTTACGAGCGCTACTTCCCAAGTGGGCACATGAAAATATGGAAAATTGCAAAACACACACCTTGCTCCCAACGCATCGCTTCGGGATCACCACACAAGCTTCCCTTCACGAAGGTTAGGCTTGCAATTGACCGTAGGGAGTATGGAGAAGGGGCTTGCACAATATGTGGTCTATTGGCGGGCTTGGCTTGGAGTAATGGACGCGCCAAATGGGCACGCAACACAACACATGGCACATACCACATATTGCCCCAAAAGGTAGCTCCCACCACGATATGTCATGCCCCTCCAAGGGCATAACTTTGTGTCAATCGCTCATAGGAACTCAAGGAGAGTTCCTATGCAACACCAACACTTGCGCGCTACACTCGAAAGTTATCTTAACGCACGCAATGTCATGGCCCAAGAGTTATAATGCAAACTCTACCCTCTTGACCATGATCCATTACACTAGCGCGCACGTGTGGAAATGCAAGGCATATAATGCTTCCTAAATTACGTCGGGAGTATTGTGAATACATCCCACGTTTCCTTATTGTCATTCCTCGCAAGCAACACGAGATATGACCTTCACAAGTGGCCTCACGAATCAACTTTGTTTTGCCCATATCTTTGAGACAAATGGAGGGCAGGATAAAAGGAAAGTTGATTCGTGCATAGGGAAGCACGTAGGTCCACTCGAAAGAGGTCAAATCAAGTGCGGGGATGTCGAAGTCGAAAATCCGATTTCGACATCCTGAAAAATTCGGATTAAGGTTGCGAGTGTAAGATGTGAAAATTGCGGAAGCGTCCATGCAGTTCCTGAAGGCTTTTGAGCCTTCGTGACGGATAGCGTTAAAATTTCCATTAATAACAGTTAAACTGGCGGTTACGGTAAAGTCGCGATCCAACCGCCAGCAGTCAAAACAGTGAATATCAGAACGGAAGCGTAAAACTTGACGGAAACAATATGAAAATAAAACCCTGTTGATTCCTGATATTCTGATACACAAATCTCCGCTGGCGGTGCATCCGTTGCCGATGCGGGGCTTTACGGCACGGAACGGAGCGTCAACGGGCGTCTTCCCCTCCGCACATGGGGTTAGTGGACCGGAGACCGGCTGTATGCCGTAACCTAGCCATGGGGTTCTGGGTACCGCTTCACCCCCCTCCTTAGAGCAAACCCTGGGGGGGCTCGATAACACCCACGCATGGCAGCGGGTACCCAGGACCACTTCCTGAAGGGGGGGGGAATGTCACATCCTCACTTCAGTAAGTCACAGTAGAATAGGTACGATGCTGTATAAGCTCGTAGCACATGTATAGTATCAAGTATCAAGTATCAAGTCCCGGGTCCTGGCGGCTATTGTTCGGCATCCAAAGGACCCGTTAACCCATACCAGGCGCACCGGGTGCCGGCTGCTACGGTCACCACCACAGTGGCAGTGGCATACACGGCCAACATAGGCGACACACGACGACCGAGGTGGTCCCACAGGTCGAGAGCGACCACAAAGATCCATCAGGCTACCCCAAGCTTCCCAAGGCCCGCCGACTGGGGAGAGTCCCCACGGGTCCTTCCTCGGGCGCACCATGTCCATATCCATACGACGCGAGTCCAGAGTGCCATAGTCGAACTCCTTAAGAACCCCAGATCTTAAGGGAGCTCATCCTTAAGGGATCGGGCATCAAGGCCGTCTTTTCCCTCGCCCTACTGCCACGAAGGCCATACATGAGGGAGTCCTCATGCAGTGTGGGCGGAGGCGTCGACTCCTCAAACCACCAGTTTCCCAGGCAGACTGACCGAGGTCAGGAGCACCGGAGGCCGCCATCCGAATGCAAGTGCGTCTGCGAATCGGTAGGCTCACACTGGGACTGACAGTGGCGGACCGCTGGGAGTGTAGTCAGGCAACTGGGCTTCCCGCCTGGCGCCATCAGGATCTCCACACATCACAGCGAATAGGGCAACACGGTATCAGAGGCACTCAAACAGTAGAACATGTAATTCAGTGCTGGTCCAGGCTGGACCTTGTGTATAAACATGTAGACGGCGACTCAGGGCGCCCCTGTAACTCGTTTCGCATCCCACAGGGGGGAAAAGACAGTTCATCCGTCGGTGATGGGCTGACAATCGAACATACAAATGCACATATCCTGGGGAGCGGAAAGACAAGCAATAAACAGGTAAACAGGCGTGTAAACGCACTCTGGACAGAGTGCCAAACCACGCCACGGTCAGGATAAGGCAAATGCAGGAGGGTGGACAGGATAATGCCTGAGTCCAGGCCATATATAGTCTCGAGACACACGTCGACTGGTCTGGATTCCGCAAATGCCATGGAACCAGACCACACACTCAAAAATCGCAATGCCGATGACAGCGGCATCCGTTGCGCAACGTCGTATGGGCTTCAAGGCCCCAAGAGCTCAAAAAGTGTGAAGGTCAGTCGCCCTACCTGGTTTCCCAAGGATTCAGCAGGGGGGGGAGTGACGAATAGAAGAAGAGAGGGGCCATCCTCCTCTGGATTCAGCAAGGGGGGGTATATGGCCACTCTGTCACCGAAAGATGGAAGAGAGCAAGCAAGTAAGGGACGATCCGTCGGCCTCACAAGCGCCTCAAAACGCATCAGGGGAGAGCTCAGGGCGCTGATCAGGCACCCCTGGCTGCAATCGCCCGGGTGAGTGCTGCCAAGTCCAAAACGTGGATCTTGGTCTTGTGCTTGCGGATGTACTCCATGAAGGGAGTATTGACCCGCGGCACGAACAAGGAGACGGGTTCCCAGGTGTCGTGGGACGGCCCATAGCCTCGCCAACGAACCTTGAACTCCAGACCTCCAGGTGCCGAGGCCTTCGGACGCTGAGCAAGGATCTTCTCGACTGTATAGTCGTCCTGCTCAGCGTAGTCATCGTCCGAATCAGCCTCATGCGCGGCATAGCTCAGGGACACATGTTGGCCACGGAGGTCGGGTTCCCGCACACGGAGTTGACTCTCGTGGCGCTCCCGGAACTGTCCGTGACCCACCTTGATGCGGTAGGTGTCCTCACCAATCCTGCGGACCACCTCGCCGGGTGTGAACCAGGTCTTGGTGCGGTGGGTGCCCATAGGGCGGGGTCTGATCACCCACACCGGGTCTCCCACCCTGAACTTCTGCGCTGTCGAGCTCGGGGCGGACTTCTGACGCTCAGCATGCTCCTTCTCAAGCTGCTGGCGGATGTCCCGCGCCGTTTGCTCTTGCCGCGCGAAGAATTCCTTGGCATCCATAGCCATGCCACCACCAGACAAGGGAAGTCCCCTACCCAGGGGGTCCCTGCCGAACAGAATCTGGTGAGGTGACAAACCACCCGGTGTGGGGGTGTCATGATGGGCCTTCAGAGCAGGCCACATCTCCTCAAACCAGTTCCGACGTGGATTGGTGATGTGGATCTTGCGCAGCTTCTCGAACAGCTGCCGTCCAGCCACTTCAGCACGGCCGTTAGACCGGCTGAGATAGGCGACGCTCTTGGCATGTCGTATTCCCATGAGGGAACACATAGCCTTGAACCAGCCACCAGTAAACTGGGGCCCTCGGTCACTGCAAATGGTGCGGGGGATGTCAAAGACGGTCAGCCAATGACGAATCATCATGACTGCAACTTCCTTGGCAAGCAACCCCTTTTTGCGTGCCGGAACGGCTACAACGTAGCCGCTGTGGCGGTCCACACAGAGAACCACACAGTCAAAGGTCTCCTTGCCAATGCGCACTTCGGGCATGGAGAAGACGTCCATGGCCACGCTCTCCATGGGCTGGTCAGGAACCGGTGTCCATTGGGGTTCCCCCTTGACGTTCCGGTTATCGGGATTGCAGGCCTGACAGACCGAGCAACCCTTCCTCACCTTCTTGATGGCGGTGTAGAGAACGATATGGTCGATCTCGAACCGACGCTGCATGTCAAGAGCTTGCTTCTTGACCCCTGGGTGCAGCATGTGGTGGTGCCAAGCTTCACACAGCTCGAGCACCCGGGACTCTGGTACTAGCAGCTTACCATTCCGGTAGATCTTGCCATCTTCCTCAGTTAGCCCCTTTGGCCACTTCTGCCCGTCATCAGGGTCGGTCACAGCCCTATACTCGGCCGCAAAGGCCTCAGACTTGGCGTAGTCGTCGGTCCAGTCGTCCTGGAGGCAAGACTCCGGGAAGAGGTGCTTGTCGGACTCAGCTCCCTCAGGGGCGAGTACTCTGACCGCTCTGCTCACCCTCGTGGCGAGGGGGGCATCCGCAGCCATGACGACGAAGCATTTTGCACCCTCCTCCTCCATCAGGCGCTCCATTTCAATGATCCTCTTGGCTTCAGCGGTCTCAGCCTCATCGCCATGGGCAGAGATGTCCTGCATGCCCTTGCTGGCGGGATAGGCCCACCTACTGAGACAGTCCGCCACAGTGTTATCCTTTCCAGGAATATAAACAACCGTAAGGTCGAACTTGGCCAAGGTCTCATGCCATCTTGCCCGTCGGGAGGCGGGACCTGAGGGGGTGTCCACGTGCTCCTTGTGCCACGACTGCAGACTCTGATGGTCGGTGCAGACGGTGACGGGATGGAGGGCTATGTACCCAGCCCATTTCCTGAGAGCCATGACGATGGCATACGCCTCCTTTTCACGGGGCGTCCACGTCCGTCTCTGGCCTTCCGCCAGGACTCGGCTCCAGAAGGCCACGGGCACGTGCCTCCCATCGTCAAGCACTTGCTCCAACACAGCGCCAATGGCGTAGTCGGAAGCGTCGGTGCGCAGGACGAACCCTCGGTCGGGATCCACGAGGTGCAGGCCCACTGCGGATAGCAGCGCCTGCTTCATCCCCTCAAAGGCACGGTCGGACTCATCTGTCCAGACCAGAGCCTTCTTGGACCCCTTCTTGGTCTCTTCTCGGTTGCCCTTGAGCATGGTCGTCATGGGGGCTGCATACTCGGCGTACATTTTGATATACCCCGAGTAGTAGTTGCAGAACCCCAGATACGCCCGTAGCTCAGAGACCGTCTTGGGCTTTTCCCAGTGCTCAATCGCAGCCACCTTGCCAGGTATGGGCTTTCGCTGCCCGTTCCCGACTACGTGGCCAGCGAAGACCACCTCGCTTACCGCAATGGTGGCCTTGTCACTGCTGCCCGTGAGTTTGTGCCGAACCAGAAGGTCCAGCACTCGAGTGACGTCCCTCTCGTGTGCCTTCAGGAGCTCCTCGTAGCTCATACTGGGGTCCCCGGACGCGATGATCACGTCGTCCACGAAGGGGTCTGCACAGTCGCGCACCGGCTCAAGCAGGTTCTCCAGCATCCGCTGAAAAGCCGCATTGCCGTTGGTAACGCCCATGGGCATCACCTTCCACTGGAGAGGTCCAAGTGGGGTGCTCATGGCTGTGCAGGCACGGGACTCCTCGGCGAGAGGCATCTGATGATAACCATGTTTCAGGTCAATCACCGTGAAGATCCTCCGCCGGTGTTGTTTTTGCAGCATGTCCTCAATGAGGGGCAGCGTGTAGCTGTCGTGCTGCGTTTGGGCGTTCAGGCCGCGGTAGTCGACCACGAGCCGCCACTCACCGGCAACCTTCTTGGGGACGACGAAGCACGGAGAGGCCCATTCGGAGTGGCACGGCTCGAGCCAGCCTCTCTGGATGAAGTCACAGAGGATCTTCTCCATGGCCTCTTTCCTCTCGCCCCTCAGGGCAAACTCCCGGTGTCGATACACACGGGGGTCCTGCTTCAGTCGTATCTTGGCCTCGCCATACGGTCCACGCACCGGTGGGGGAAACACAGGCTTACCGCTGAAGAAGGTATCACCATACTTCTGCTTCAGCCTGGCCCTCAATGCCTGGATCTTGGGGCAGTCATCGGACTCCGCCTTGGCTTTTCCGGGCACTTGAACCACGGAGCTTACTTGAGGGGTAGCTACTCCGCTCGCTTTCGGCTCAGGTGGTCTTCCCAGGTGGCCCAAAGGGCCATCTCTGGTCTTGCCTCGGAATAGATCGCCGTAGGTGGGTGGATTACCCCCGATTGGCTCGTCCTGGCTGGATAGGTGGTCCAGCACCCTATGCACGAAGGTGTTCCCGTCATAGGAACCAGAGACGATCGAGTCCACTTCCCACCAGGCTTTGTCCTGGCCCTTGCCCTCACGCTGGTTTCCCCAGTCGTGAAAGGGCTGATCCATATACCCCTGAACCAGATCCCACTCCTCTTCAGTGAGGGGGTCTTCCGATTCCGATTCCTCGATGTCAACAGGGGGAACCGCAAAGCATTGCCTCCAAGGCTCCGCTATGATGCGGTTGACACACACGAAGTCCGTGGTGTCGGCCTGATCAAGGCCCCCATCCACATAGTGGAATTCCGTTGGCCATCTCTGGGGTGGCATGGGCTGTCCCTTAGCGTCCTGATAGACACTCTCTCCAGCCGGTAGGACGACCTTGTTTAAGGTCATGTTGGTCAATGAGGCTACCCAATGTCGGGTACTTTCCTCCTCGGTGCATCCCATAGGAACAACCAGCACTGCCTTGGAGCGGTCCTTGCGAATCTTCGCTATCGCTCTTGGAATGTCCCAACGGGGGCAATGGATCCACATCAATCCCTGATGCGGACCCCAGTGCTTCTTCCACGCGGAGTCCTGTGCGCTCCAGTACTTCTCACACACCCGCAGATGGGCGGAGGTTCCTGAAGAGAACGCATCCAGGGCCAGATCCGACGCTCCGAGGTCCGCAACCAATCGGTTCGCCACTTCCGGCCTTACGCCGTACTCCTGGTTTGCTGGCCCAGTGGGCTCAGTGTCCAGCGCGGCCACTTCGAGCTGATTGCGTTCGGGGTGGATCCATTGGCATTCCACATGGTGCTCAGGCGACGAAAGCCACGAGAGCTGGTCGTCCTGGTACAGGGTCATGGAGGCCTGGGCCGGGAGGACGCCGGAGTCCGTCTCCATCATGAAGTCGTACCCGACGATCATGTCCCAGTTCATCTCGGCCTCGTAGAAGCGACCGTGCAGGAGGATTTCCTTGCCGAGGTCTGGGCGGCTCAGCTCACGACGGTTCACGAACTGCAGCCCAATGGCCGCTTCCTTCGTGCCTCCCACCATGTACTGGCCGTTCGCCACCTTCAGCCTGACAGGTTTCCGACTGTCGGTAAGACACTCTGGCGGAAGCAGGCCAGCCTTGACCAAGCTGACTTGAGCTCCCGTGTCGACCAACACGTCGAAAACCTTTTCCACTTCCCCGCATAAGGCACGGACCTTAAGATGCAACTGCCGCTCGCGACCAACACGGCGCACGGCGTGCAAACTCAGGATCTCCGGCCGTTCCAGAAGCTCAACAAGCGACTGGTGCAGGTCGTGGACAATGGGCTCAGGCTGCCCATCTGCAGCATCCAGCTGCGGTCCGGGTGATCCTCCGATACTCTCGGATAGATCCTGTAGTACATCAAACACATTCTTGGTCGCGAAGGACGGACGGGTGCAAGGGTTCGTGCCTTCACTTGCCCTCACCCCGCCTCCGCGACTGGGTGCCGGACCGGGCCTTCCGCCCGCGGCAGTCCCCTTGTGCTTATCGACTCCCGACTGGGATGGTTCGGCGCTTCCCACGTCACCATCCTGAGACCGCCCTAGCTGGGGCCCTTGGCTGCAGGGGCTCCGCTAGGGGGCGTCGGTTGTGGAGGAAGGGGTGTTCTCCTCCGCATCAACCTCGTTGATGCCCTTCTTCCTTCCCCCTTTCTTACCCTTCTTGTCCTTGTCCTTGTTCTGGTCATTCTGGTTGTTCTCCTTGTTCTTGTTGTCCGACCTGGGGACCCAGTTCCGCTTGATCTCCTGGATCTCCTTGGCCAACTCGGTCCCCACCGACGACATCAGCTTGGCCAGCTCGTCCTTGTCGACCTCCATTTTGGCTTCCCGGATACCCGCGGGCGCACGCTTCTTCGACCCGTGCGCCTTCTTGTAAGCCTCCGTGTCGGCCTTGTGGACGGGGCATGTTCGGTGGTCATGGTTGAAGCCTTTCTTCCTCCCATAACACACGAAACAGCCCTGAGGGTGAGCTCGTATGAACTCCCCAAAGGACAGCGGAGGGTCGCCTATGCGGCGAGGGTCCCTCTTCTCCTGCTTCCTCCAACCCTGCTGCAGGGGCTTCCAGTTTCCCGGTTTGCTCCCCGCGCTCAGGTTCCTGGCCACGAAGGCACAAACGGCCACTTCGGCGGGCTCATCGTCGTCGTCATCGTCGACGAGAGTCTCATCGCCGCCGGCTCCCGCTGGGTCCATGGCAGCTTCCCCGCCAGGTCCCTCGCCAACGTAGTTGACGTCGCGGTCGCCGGGCCTCAACCCGCGGGTGTGGTGGAGGTTTCGGTACTCCTTGAGTACTTCCTCGCCAACCCACTCCAGGATCTCGTCGCAGCTCATCCGCGCCGGGATGGGCTGCAGACGGATGGTCTGGCCGCTCAACTCACAATCGTCAAGGCGCCACATCGCGGTCTTCTCGCGATCGCCCGAGACGGTGATGAGAAGAGCGTTCCGCAGGGAGTGCCGTTTGACATCCCGGGCCACGTTCTTCTTCGCCCAAGCCACCACGTTCGTATGATACTCCTTGGGGAGCATCATCTTGACCGTGTGGTTGGACTTGGCCCTCTTGGATTCCTCCTTGGTGACCCTCTTGATCCATGCTTCCGGCAGCATGGAGAGCAGGCGAGCCTGCTCGTCACCCTCGTTCCAATCCTCCACGTTGCGGCGGAAGAGGGTGTATTTCCCTCGGAAGTCTCGCCACTCTCGTAGGCGGATCTCCCGTCCATCATGCTCAAGCTTGATGGACTTCCAGCGCTTGGCCGCCACCTGCGGAGCGTCCACCCGCTCCTGCTCGTTGAGCCACTTCTTGGCTTCCTTGAGGGTCTGGATTTTCCCCTCCTTGGTCGCCATGAAGTATAGCTCTCCGAGCACTTCCGGCAGGCGGTACCTGAACCGTTTGAAGACATACTTCTCCGCATCAGCGGGAGGCAGGTCTTCAGTGACGGTCAGCCCCCAATCGTCCAGCTTCTCCAAGAAGCGGTCGAGGTTGAGGGGGTTGCCGTCGTACATGGGGGGCTTGATGTCCTTCAAGTCTTCCCACACGGCGGCATCCGCGGCCTTAGAGACCATGAACGCCGGCCGCGAGGTCGACCGAGGTTCCCATCGGCCTCGCCCACGGACTCCCACGTCCGCCACGTCCATCTCCTCCATGGAACCCCTGTGGCTACGCCGCGGTTCCTCCACGTACGCTGAACCAAAATGTTCACGCCGTACTGCATCCATGTACGCATCCTCATCACGGCGCCGGCGGATGCGTTCAGCGGCCTCCCGTCGTACACCACGCGGCGGGCTGATGTCGAACTCCTCCAGGTCCAGGTCCAGGTCCTCACCTTCGCCGACATCCCACTCCACGTCTCCTCTGGGGACCTCATCCCTGAGTCCACTATAACGTCCTCCAGCCCTGGGGATTGGCAGCGGGGCTGGTGCCGGGCGTCGGGGGCGTACAGGCGTCCGCGGTGGGGCACGGCGGTTGTGTAGTCCGCGCTGAGCCACTCATCGCGCCATTCCTCACTGCCACTGCCGGGCGGCACGCGCTCGTTGCGGCGGCCCGCGCTGTGGTGAGAAGGGGCGGTGAGAGAGGGGGCACTGGCGCTGGGGCGACTCCTGGGGGCTCCGCCGGGGGCGTGGGGTCTGCCTGGACCTGGTCCGGGTCCCCAGCCGTCGTCCGACGAGCCAGACTCCAGGGGTGGGTGGTCGCTGCCGACGCTCCCACGGGCTTCCAGCGCGTCCAGCCTCTCCTGCAGGCCGCTGACGACGTTGGTCAGCGACTTGGTCTCGGCTCTGGCGATGTCCAGCTCCTTCTGCGCGCGTGCGGCGACCGTGGAGATGCGAGCCACCTCGCTCTTGCCCGTGTCTACCTCCAGCTCGAGCAACTGGACTCTCCTGCGGAGGTAGACAATCCAGCGCCAGGTGGTATCCGGGTCGCCGTTCCCTGGTGGGTTGTCGGGGTCCCCAGGGGGTCCTCCAGGAGGGCCTCCGCCGGGTCCGCCCGGTCCAGGGGGTCCTCCCCCGCCCGGTGGTCCGCCTCCAGGGGGTCCACTTGGTGGGCGTCCTCCAGGGGGTCCTGATGGTCCTCCGCCAGGGGGTCCCGGTGGGCCTCCGCCGGGTCGCCTCGGCGGGTCCGAGGATGGGCGCCTCTTCGTGATGCCGAAGTCCTGAAAGTGCTGCCCTGGGTCGTTGTGGGTGCCGGAGGGCTCGGGGCCGGCAAGACCAGTGGGGCAGGCACGCGAGGAGTCTCCCTGGATGTTGTTATTGGGGGTAGAACCGGATACTCGGACACCAACGGAGGCGAGAGCAGCAACAACTGAAGCAAGGTCCATGCTGATTGTGGTCCGGCAGAAAATCCCAGTCTATGAAGAAAATTGAGGCGGATTATTCTAAATACATCTGAGTGTCCAAAACTGTCTGAAAAGATTTAAATAATCCAATTATGTAAAAATGTTTGGCCGATCTGGCCCGCGAGCGCGCGTCAGCGGCAAATGGCGATTCCAGCTAAAATAGCGGAACGCGGCGGATTTACGGGGAATGGACCGCGGAATCAAATCCGGCATATCAGAAATATATAGGAAATATCCTGTGACTGAGCTGCGAGGCGGCGATTCCGCCGAAGCAAAGAAAATGACCAAAATGTAGCCAATCTGGGCAGAATGTCTGAAAATCTGAGCAGATGGGGCTAGCCGCACTTACACTCCCCCTCCAAAAACACACTGGGGTGTGTCGCTACGTCAACGAAGAACGTAGTGCGGGTAAGTCCCAGAAAAGAATAGAAATGTAGCCTCGATGGGGCGAAATCTGCTTGATCTGACCTGATTTGGGCTGAATTGGCACTGAATCAGGATGGATGAACCTGAAATGAGACAGAATGAGAAGTGACAAACAGTCCTCCGTGCAGTAAAACATTAGGTCAGAGGCTAAAAAGCATGTAAACGTATCGAGAATCGATACCAAACCATGCATTGGTTGAGAATGAGGTAGATTATTGGTGGATTGAGTGGGGGGATCAAGAATTGGAGTGACATCTCAGCGCTCTGGCACAGTTTCGCTGTCGCGGGCACGCTACGGTGTCCTCGCCGAACTCTACATCGTGTTATTCCCGCTTTTCTCGTTCTGAAAAGTACAGCATATGCTTCAGATTTGGCGCATCTGGCGGATGATCACAAGATTCAGCAAAATGAGAATGAATTTGGGCAGAGATGAAGGAGATTAAACACTCACAGAGAGGTAAAACAAATACAAATGCAGTCTACAGACCCTAAGTGAACCACCGAAGGTAAAGATGTCTTTCTGTTCACTTAGATCTAAACAGATCTTCGAGGAATGATGGGAGATGACAAGGCAATCAACCTAAATTGTCCTAAAATCAGCAAATTCCCTAAGATGAAGGTGAAATGAAGCGGAATGTCTAGAACTGAAACTACTAATACTTTCGTTTAGACTAAAGTTAATATATATTGTCGTTTATTCAGCTCAATTGTGCTTTCCGGCACGTTGGTTCCCGAGCATCTAACAGATTCTATGAAAATGTGGATCATGTGATGATGCATCATGATGGGACATGCTGGCCCTGGATCCTTGGCATGTAACGCGCCGAGGGTTCGCTGAAGGCGCTTTACTGACAGTATATAACTGAGAGACACCGAATTTACAGTGGCGGTGGTGTCAATCGACTTGGACAAGGCCAATCTTTCGATGGAGTCCCACAAGACACTTGGATTCACCATTTTCGACAGTTTCAGGTCGGATTGAGCTCACATTGGCGTGTGCCAAAAATACAACGAAGCTTACGGACTTCAGAGGTTGCTGTTAGAAGTCCCTAGAGCTCCTATCTGAAGATTGTCTGAACAATTGACGTCTGGGTTTCGTACAACAGTGGCAGAATGAAGGACAAACCTGAGAAATTCAAGGCAAATTTGAGGATCCTGGATCTGAATCTGGACTTTGGCGTCAGCATCACAGCAAATGAAGGTGAGATCTGAGCTCCTGGCGTCGCATCTGGTGCAGGCAGTACTACAGGGGGTGCCTGTAGGGGTGAATGTCGCTGAAAGGGGCGACTGTCGCTGGCCAGCGTTTTGATTATGTACATTTGCTTCCATCTGCACGAGTAGCCAAATTCCAAAGATGCACAGACCAACAGAGACAAGATTACCCCGAATCTGCCTGAATTAAGCCTGAGTTTGGTTTTTTCTGAACACGGCAGCACACTCCGTGGCTTTCGGTTTTCGACTTTCGATACGCTACCGAACGGAGACCAAAGAAAAGTTGATTGATTGACGTCAAATTATCAAACATTCACAGTTCTCCACATCATGACATAAACAGAAAGAATGAACAGTGGATTGAGCAGAATGTGTTAGGATGGCTTCCTCAATTCGGCCAAGCACGAATACATGTGACCACCAACCTGTCTGGTCGGGCCCTGGTACGGCTTGGGCGCTGCAAATCAGCGGCCGAACTTGAAGCTTGGTCCTCATTTGGCTCCTGGGCTGGCCTGACCGCAGGAGGGGGGATCGACGGATCAGCCCTGGAATGTGGCTGCTGAGGGCCGTAAAAGGCTGGATCTCGATTCACCACAGGTCGTTTTCCGTCGCTCTCCACTTGTCTGTCTGGTTTCGACAAACAATCTGTCAGGAGTACGCCAATTTCGGGGTGCTTCTTCAGGAAGTCGATGAACCCCTTGGTGTATCCATGGACAAAAGATTGGGCTGGTTCCCAGTTGTTGTGACTGGAATCAAAGCCCCTCCACTCACACAGAAATTCCCATTCGCCCTTGGCGTCACGTCTTGCTTCAACAATCCTCTTGAGTTCGTACTTCCCCCCTTCGATGACCCGATCAGACAAATGTTTCGCAGTCCAAAAAAGGGGTTTAACCCGATCCTTGGGGGAGGGGATCTCTCTCTTGAGGCGATCGCCCGAAACGTCAATTTCCCTGCTGACATCCACACGAATCCTCCACCTGTTCTCACCAAGACGCGCTGTAACAGCGAATGGCCCCTCCCACAAGGGAAGAAGCTTGTCATCTCCGTCCAGGGTGGTTTCGGATTTTCGAAGCCAAACTCGATCATCGACTTCAAAATTGTGGGGGTTTTTTCGACCTTGATTTTGAACCCAAAGCCAGTCAGCTTGATGCTTCCCGATTAATTTCGACACAGTTTTATCTGCTCGTTGGACTTCGTCCAAAAACAGCGAAGCATCTTTACAGGGGCGAGGATTATTCAACGGCATGTTCCACCAACACTTCTTTCGTCCAAAGACAATTTCATTTGGAGAAAGGCCATGATACAAAGGCGTGTTGTGGTAACGGCGAAGCATGGCGAAAAGAATCTCAAGCCAATGGAAATCCTTTTCACTCGCGAGCTCCTTACGAAGCATATTTATAAGCGAGCGGCCGGCTCTTTCGCCAGGCAGCGCTCGATGCGAGTGGATTTCACATCGCAGGTGGTGGATTCCAAGGCGAGCACATAATTCTCCCCACCATTCGGAGGTGTACTCTTTGCCTGAATCCGTCACCACCTCGGATGGGACGTCCCAGCCTCCCATCCAGGTCTGCGCGCACCATTTGGCGGCAGCCTTGCCAGTCATCGACTCGATGTTGCAAGGCAACACCTGCATGTAGCCGGAATGACGGCACTGAATAAGGAGCACACCATTGACTTTTTTGTTTGTCCAATGGCACTCTTCGTCATCGAGTTCACCGAGATAGAAAAAATCACTGGTGACTCTGTTAAAGAGACGCTCCGGAATAGGATGAGGCCTCAGATGGCCGTGCTTCTTCGCGCTGGGGGGCGTCGAGACAGCACATTGGGCACATCCGGCGGCTACTTTCATGCAGTGAGTATATAGCCGTGAGCCAAACAACCTATGTTTAATCATCGACCACAGTCGACGGCCATGTGCGTGGGGGGACTCCCATTTATGCCACCAGTTTAACACTCGGGGGGCTCGGGCGTCTGGCACACACAATTTACCCTCCATCCACAGCTTCCCCCCATCCAACGAGTACTCAGGAAAAATCCCATCCTTGTGAGCATCTTTGGATTGGAGATTTCCAAAGACCTCTTTAAACATGGGATCCTGCAGATAATCGGACGTCCAGTCACGGATGATCAGGGAATCTTTAGGCAGGGGTGGAGTTTTGGCCGGATCTCGACGCTTAATGCCCTGGATCAACCGAAATCGACTTACTTGTCGGGTATAGTCAAACCGTTTCACACTCCCTGAGGAGGGATCGGTGACTTTTTCCACGACTTTCAGTGTTTTGGTGCAGATCTCATGAGCATGCGCCGGATCTGTGATGGCCGTGATGTCGTGACACGGCAATGCGTGCTGTTTAACAGCGCACTGCATGCATGCACGTCGAATGAGTTTCTTTTCTTCCTGATCCCATTCGATGATGACATGGCGGTCCTGCTCCGTACCATGGATGTTGGTACTTTGCAGCCCCTCTGAGGCGGGGTAAGCCCATCGGCTCAGAGCATCCGCTACCGTGTTGTGTTTTCCAGGCAAATACGACACATGGAGGTCAAACAGACTGAGAAATTCGTGCCATCTGGCCCGTCGACCAGCTGGGCTCGCGACAGTATCAATGTGTTCGGTGGCCCAATACTCCAGAGATCGATGATCCGTCAGGACCTCGACTCGATTGGTGCCAACCCACGATTGGTACTTCTTTAAAGCACAGATTATGGCGTAGGTTTCCTGCTCACGCGGCGACCATTGCATTTGGCGTGGGGCTAGCTTCCGAGACCAAAATGCAAGAGGGTAATGATCGCCGGTGGCCTCATCAACCTGCTCAAGAACAGCTCCGATCGCGTACCTAGAAGCGTCGGTTCTAATGTAGAAGGGTCGGTCAAATTGGGGCACATGCAACGTGGCGACTTCACAGAGGGCCGCCTTCAAGTGATGGAAGGCCTCCTCGCACTCGTCAGTCCACTTGACACGAACCTTTGAACCTGCCTTGCCCGCATCTCTCCCTACCTTCAATAATTCAGTGAGGGGGGCAGCAAATTTGGCATAATTCGGCACAAAAGTGTGGTAAAAATTGCAACAACCCAGGAATCCTCTCAACTCCGTGATCGTCTCAGGGCGCTTCCACTTCTGAATAGCGACGAGCTTCCCTGGACTGGGTCGTCGGGTGCCATTCTCCAGGAGAGAACCACAAAATTCGACTGATTTTAAAAATAATTTTCCCTTCTTTGGCCCACAAATCAGCTGATTGGCGTCAAGAATGTCCAAAACTTGGTTCAGCTGCTTCTCATGTAGGGCCACCAGCTCGGCTTCGGTCAGTCCCTCCCCCTCCGTCGCGATGATTATGTCATCTATGTACACACTCACAAAGGCACGAAGCTCAGGATGGGTTGTGAACAGCACATCCTCCATCATTCTTTGAAAAAATGAGGGAGCGTTCTTCAGGCCCATGGGCATGACCGTCCACTGGACTGGGCCACATGGCGTGCACATACAGGTGAGAGGTCGGCTGTCCTTCCTCAACGGCATTTGGTGAAAGCCGTGACGGAGATCCAGCACAGAAAACAAACGACCTCTTGCCCTCTTGGCGATTTCCTCCTCAATGAGGGGCAGGGGGTGTGACTCCGCCTTGGTTTCGGCGTTGAGATTGCGAAAATCAACAACCATTCGCCAACCATCAATAGTGTTCTGGTCTGCAGGCGGTGGCTTCGGGACTGTGAAGGGTGCACAGCACCATTCGCTGGTCATACAACCCTCAAGCCAACCAAATTCCCTGAGATTTCTCTCGATGATTTTTCTGAGTATCTCATGTTTGTGTCCATGATTTTCATAAGGGCGCTGTTTCTTCGCCTTATAACCTTCACGAAGCTCGATGAAGGCTTCACCGAACTGCCCACGGACAGGGGGGTCTTTGATCAACTTCCCTGAAAGGGTTGTGTCCTTCCGTTCCTCAAAAATCTTTTCTCTTGACTTGGAACACAATTCAGTGTCCACCTGATCGCCAGGAATTACTGTCGAAAAAACTTTGGCGACTTCTTCGGCTTTGGCAGGAAGAATTTTCTTACGGATGTCCCTAAACAGGTCCGTATCAACTGCCTCTTGAAGATAGGTGGGTCTTGTGTCGAAATCCCAGAGATTCTCTTCGTGATCCAGCTCCTCGAAAGGATCCATGAAAGCTTCCACAGGGGGTTTTTCATAAAAAAACTCTGAATTTGCGGCGCGATTTCGAATTTTTCTTCGCCCGTGTACTGAAGATTCCTTTCGATGTCGATCGTATTGGGGAAGAGGGAGACGAGGCGGATCCATTGGACGTTGAATCACCTTGGGTATCTGACGGACAAAAATCAGAAAAAATAGATTCATCATCAGTACCACGCTCAACCTCAGATTCAGACCCAACACAAAAATCAGTACCAGAATCAGCAGAATTAGAGTCAGAAAGCTTTCCATCCACCAGGAATGCAAGCGAACTCCAGGACCGCTGTGGCAGGGGACCTGTGTCGTCCCTGGCATACAGCTTAATCTTCCTGGGAAGTTCGATGTAATCTACACAAATGTCTTGTAATTCCTGAAACCAAGGCTTGTCGTCCCACAAGGGCACAACTAAAATTGCCTGGGTTTTATGTTGCTTGATTTTGTGGATGACCTGCTGGATTAAGTGAAACGGAGGATTAATCCACAACTTCTTGTCCCATTTGTGGGTCCAAGCGTCGCGAAAGTGCTTATCAAAGCGCTTGTTCTCACGGTTAGCAAAGGCATCATACTGGGGCCAAAAGGAATGGTGTTCATGAAAATATTCACAAATTGCATCGCGCCATTTGTCGACAACTCTGTAGGATGAAGAGTGCCAGCGCGAAGGGCGTCGTGGCTGGGAGTCCCTACGAAGACATTCTAACTCTTGGGAGTAATCGGCACTCCCCTTCACCTCTGCAATGGTGACATCTTCACCAAATTTTGGTGTCACCTTTTGCTTCAAAAATTCTTCTGCACTTTTAAACCCTGCGTGCAAAAAACGAAATTCAGGACGTTCCAAGGGACCTGACTCCAGCAAAAAACAACGACGATGACCTACGGGCGCTACCCTGTTCTTGCGAAGCCAAGGATGGCCCAAATAAAGGTCATACTTTATGTCGGCGCGATAGAAGTAGTCATCCTTAAGGACAACTTCTTCCACATTTTGCTCTTCCCAAAGGTCTTGAGCGACCAAATGAGTTGATATATAACAACCGCGTTGCCCACCTGCGAGAGAATGTCCAGAAACTCCCTCGAGGGTAACAGGATGAGGCGATTCAAACACGCAGTCGTCGGGTAAGAATGAATTGGATTGGAGATTTACCTCTGATCCAATGTCACACAAACAAGTGGCGAGGTGGAAATTTCCCTTGCAATCAGAGACCCACAGCTTTGTGACAAACTGACGGGCCCTGTGCTTGGACTGTACACCAACCTCGTCCACTACAACAGAAGGATCCGCTGCCGGATCCAGGGGAGAGGAGACAAGCGACCCTACATCAAGTAATGGTCGATCAGGAATCTGGGGATCATGCCTGAAATCGCCTGGGGAGGGGCGATTTTCGTGGCTCCCCTAGGCGTTCTGACCTCCAGCGGCTGCATTAACATTGTGAACACAGCCTGATTCGTCGATCCACTCATCTTGGAACGGATCATCTGCTGGATTCAGGGCATTTTCGACATAATCTCGATCCGCATCGGACACCTGATCTGCACCTGAGACCTGATCCACACGATGGTTGCCCTTTCCACGTCCACGGCCACGGCCGCCGGATGATGGGCCACCACCGTCGCCACGCCCTCTGCCCTTACCAGAGAAAGGGGTTCCTGAAGGATTTCCCTTACCTTTACCCTGTGATCCTGGAGCATTTCCCTTGTTTGTACCGGATTGAGGGGTTTGGCCTGGATTTCGATTTCCGCCTCCGGCGTTGCCATTAGGAGTCGTCTGGCCGTTCTGCTGCCCACCGGAGCCGGATGGAGTCCGATTTCCTTTGCCTTGGGACCCGCCAGGGCCTCCGGTATTTTTGGTTCCACCGGAGGGGGTCGAATTACCCTTTCCCCCCTTTGCACCATGCACCTGTCTGTCATTCCTGTCTGAATTCTGCGAATTACTGACATTTTCACCAATCACCTTGTGATCGTAAGCAGACCATCGGTGATTACCAGTAGAATGCGTCTTAGCTCGGTTCGTAGAACCTAAAAGAAGGCAGATGCTACAATGAACCTGAACATTCCGGGTGTCATTCACCTTTTTGTTGCCCTTTTGGGCCCCATTTTGGGTGTTTTGCTGGGTATTCTTGTTTCCCCCAAGACCCTCATGGAAATTTTGATTGGCGGCGTCAGCGAGCCGCTCAACCTCTTCCCACAGTTCCTGTGGGGTGAACGAAAACACCCAGTTCCTGGCCTTCAGGCGATGGCCGTGGAAACTTACTCCCCTATTGAGGACTTGGACAAACAAGTCCCGATCCTCGTGTTCATTAAACTGGATTTTCCACGTGTTTTCAGTGAATTTCACCTTGGTAAACGACGTGGGGGAACACTTTTGAAGTGATTCCCTGACGGAGAACCTGTTGGCCGAGGCATCGAAGCCATCGACCTCTGCCCACCAGGTCTTGACCTTTTCTTCGGATTGTTTATTCCGAAGGGTGGCGGCAGTTTCAGAGGGGATCTTGTCAAAAATCAGATTTTTCAGCTCGGCACTAGAAAATTTTTCGCCTGAATGTTCAGATTCTTCCACGAGATTCCAGAAGCGCTGTCTCTTGTCTTGCACTTCGTGCAAGATTAATCGCGACAACGAAGGAAAATTCTTCAACATCTGGTGGTAATGGTCCTCTGGCAGCCGGGATCCACGTACCTCCAACTGTTCCCACACCTCATCAAAGGTAAGAGGGGAACTTGAATCTTCACCATCACTCCAGGTCCTGAGCCAAGTGTTGGCCGGCGCTCCCTCAAGGCAGTCCAAGAGGGCCATCAGGAACTGATCATCCTGGAGCTTTTGAGTCTTAACCCACAGTCTAAATTCCCGTTGGAACTGAGGCCAACGTCTGGGGTTTCCATTATACTTCGGTTGCTTGGCAACCTGGCGAAGTCGCAATGATGTAGGATTAAGGAGTGAATCCAGCCCAACACCGGCCGTAATGGCAGACACCTTGGCGGCATCATTAGCCACACCAGCTCCGGCGAGGGTCTGGACGAGCAACATCTGGGCTATTGCATTGGAATCAACAGCAGGAAGGGCAGTACGGGAGGCAGTTTGCTTGGCATTCTGAGCCTCAGTCCTAGCCTTCGCCGACCTACTCTGAGATCGAGAGATTGTAACCCTTTCCTTTAGCTTAGTCCTGCTGATCCTTGCATCGGTGGTCTTAGAGTCCACCGAAGGAGCAATCGAAAAAATTTCTGTCGCCTCCTCCGACGGTTCTGTTGTTTGTTCCACCGATGATGCGCCCTCAGACCTCATGTGTGTCTTGAAAAGGTCTTTAATTCCCAGCGTCTGAATGATGAGTTGCATTTGATCTTTGAGCAATGGGAGCTCAGTATCTCGCTGTAATCTGCAAGAGCAGTCGGCAGGACAGTACATACCGTGTCCTGAAGGGCCTGAGCAGGCTGTCGGACCGCTAATCTCAGTGGTTCGCAGCCAGGAGTCCACTTGGGGAGCTCCTTCAGCCCTAATTTCTAGGCTTGCCTGCCTGGCTGCCTCTAAAATTCCTTCCTCAACCGCGGCGGCTAGATCGTCGCGGATGGAGACAGAGGGATGAGGGGCGGAGGGCCCGGCAACAGGTGCCTTGGTCTTCTCCTTCGGGAAGGGACTTGCCTCCCAGATCTGCAAAAAAATGGCAAAAGATTCATCTTCTTGAGAACGCCACCACATCCTGGTATTAATTTCTTCTTGAAGGAGGAAAAAATATTCGAATAAAAAATCAGAGGCGATTCTTTCTTGTCCTATCAGCTTAGACGTGGCTAATAGACAAAGGGCCTCAAGCGCCTCAAGGTTACGGGTCACTTCTGAAGACAAATGGTTGTCCCATTGTGCCCAATTGGCTGGTCGATTATAGGTAGGTACCTCACCTGGACCACCCATCTCAATGTCGTCAATGTCGGCTTCGATGGTCTCGAATGTGGGACATTGGTAAGGGATGTGGGTACCTGCCAGCTTCGTAAGGTCCACCGGAGCGTTGCCATCAGCGTAGGCTGGGAGATTCCAGCTGCTTGATGGCCAATTTCGACTGGGATTGGGATTGTAATTTGGGTCCCCACAGCTGCTGATTTGTGCCCTTCTTGGGCTGCTTGGGCTAGCGCAAGGCATTCCTCTCAAGGCCTCGTTCGCACAGCACCACGGCAGCGTAATCGTTACGTCTCCGGAGGTGGCGGAGTCTACGGGGCCGTACTGGGGAGCTAACTGTGGTTGGGACACCAAAGGAACAACATTCAGGTAGCCTCTGCTACCATGAAAGTGCTGCCCTGGGTCGTTGTGGGTGCCGGAGGGCTCGGGGCCGGCAAGACCAGTGGGGCAGGCACGCGAGGAGTCTCCCTGGATGTTGTTATTGGGGGTAGAACCGGATACTCGGACACCAACGGAGGCGAGAGCAGCAACAACTGAAGCAAGGTCCATGCTGATTGTGGTCCGGCAGAAAATCCCAGTCTATGAAGAAAATTGAGGCGGATTATTCTAAATACATCTGAGTGTCCAAAACTGTCTGAAAAGATTTAAATAATCCAATCATGTAAAAATGTTTGGCCGATCTGGCCCGCGAGCGCGCGTCAGCGGCAAATGGCGATTCCAGCTAAAATAGCGGAACGCGGCGGATTTACGGGGAATGGACCGCGGAATCAAATCCGGCATATCAGAAATATATAGGAAATATCCTGTGACTGAGCTGCGAGGCGGCGATTCCGCCGAAGCAAAGAAAATGACCAAAATGTAGCCAATCTGGGCAGAATGTCTGAAAATCTGAGCAGATGGGGCTAGCCGCACTTACAAGTCCATGTCATCATCCTCTTCCATGTCGCCCCACCTGGGCGTCTCGGTCTCGGAAGACTCCGAGCTCCGGTAGGGAGGAGGGAGATCCTCATCCTCACCTTCCGGTTCCATGGGGACGTCCCCGCCGCCTCCGCCCGTAAAAGCCACCACTTGGCGATGTCGGCGGCCTCGTTCATCCCCGTCACTGGCGGTGAAGAAGGGGTCACTGTCGTGGGGGTGTCCACCCGCTGGCCTCCGCGGCCTCTCGGGGGTCTTCCCTTTGCCCTTCCTCTGTCGCTGGGCGGTGGGGCCACTGCTCCCACTGCTGCCCGTGTCCGCCTCGTCCAGCGCCATCCTGGAGGAGGCGTCCCCTTCGAAAAGCTTTCGAAGGGTCTCCACTCGTGATCCTCCCGGGGGAGTCTCGCGGCGGAGTTTGGCCTCTGCCTCCTCCATTGCGGCGGCGGTGGCTGCGGCAGCCCGCACTTCGGCTTCTTCCCGAGCACGAGCCGCCTCGGCTTCCCGGGCCTGCTGGAGCCGCGCCTTCTGCGCTTCCAACGCCGCCAGCTCCGCCTCCGTCTTGGCCCTCTCCTCAGCGACCTTCCGTCGCGCGGCCTCGGTGGCTTCCTTCTTGGCGGCGTCCTCCTGGGCCTTAGCCGTTGCTTCGGCGTGGGCCCTATCCTCCGCCTCCTTCTTTGCCCTCTCTTGGGCAAGCGCCTCTTCCAGCGCCTTCACCTCGGCCTCCTTGCAGGCAATGGCCTCCTGCGTCCGGCGGGCTTCCTCGTCGGTTGCCCTGATCCGGGCAGCCACTGCCTCATGGGCGGCCGCAGCCGTGAGACCGGCCGCGATGGCTGCCACTTTCGAGGCGTGGTAGTCCATGCCTCTGCCCCACTCGGTGGCCTCCTCATGGGCGATGCCGATGGCGCCCTCCACGGCAGCGTTCTGCTGCGTGGCCCGTTGCCGGGCAACCCGAAGGTTGCAGGGCGCCCCACAGACGCGCTCACAGGCGCGCGCGACGTCCCTTTGGGCGGGAGCGGCACTGCTGCTGGAGCTGGCCTGGTCGGCGGGCATCCTCCCGCGGTGGGCCGACTCCACGTCGCTGCTGGGGCCTGCTGAAGCCTGTTGGGGCTTCAGGAGCAGCGGACGGGGCTTGGCCTTGGTCTGCCTGGCGACTTTGATGTAGTCGCCAAGGGTGGTGGAGCCGGGGTGATGACCACCATTGGCCCGTTGGGGACTGGGGGCTGGGGTTCCGCCCTTGGCGCCTTGGGCGGCTTCGGCGGCCAGGGACTCCTGGTACTCCCGCCACCTCCGGTCCCGCTTCCTGTCCCCGGCGGACCGCTTCTCCGTCGCCGGAGATGCACTGCTGCTGCCCTGCAGCCTGCGCTCGCTCCCCGGTTCCGGGAAGTTCTTCTCGATCACGTCCCACAGGGAGACGTTGATCGAGGCGCCCGACGGGTAGGCGTTGGGGTCCTCGTCCTCCTCAATCCCGTCGGGGCGCAGCCCTTCGCCGGGCCTGTCCGGCCGGGTCCACGTCCTCCAGCGCTTGCGGCGGAAGCGGTACTCATACCCTTCCGCCCGCAGCCACTCCTCCACTGCCTGCAGGCGGTCCTCCCCCATGTCCTCGCGGAGCTCGAAGCTCCCGGGCATGCCGCCTTCGCACTGGGGATTGCTGTAGCGGTACTGCTGGTCCCACAGCAATCCGCGCAGCAGGCGCGCCACATGGGGGTGGGGCTGCGGCCACCTCCTACCCGCTTCTTGCCAATTCACCATGGCAGCGGGGGCGTAGTTGGTCTTGAGGTCCTTGATGTGCACTGGTTCAACTCAACGAACTGGTTGTGGTTGTTGAGGCGGGTGCTGCAGCACTGGATTGGAAGTGCGGCTGGTGCTGGTCAGCCGGTGGTTGTGGAGGTGGTTGACGCGGCCTTGCTGGTCGGTCGATGGGACTCCGGGTCGGCCGATGGGGCTGATGCAGGAGTCCTGGTCTGTGCACCTCTTTCACGGTTGCTGCGCGGTCAGGGCGGTGCTCTGCACGGCGCTGCGGGTTCCGTGACGAACTCGGCGCTGTCGCTGAGTGGCGCTGCGAGCCGCTGCGCTGCGCTGCGAGACGCTGCGCTGCGCTGCGAGCTGCGAGCTGCGCCGCGCTGCTCGGGGTTGGTGGCCCCAAGTGGCACGCGAGGGTTGGGTAACCCCGCGGCGGTGAAACGCTTTTGACGCGTTCCCGTGGGGGGCCGGCCACGGGACGCTCCGGGACACGCGCAAGTGAGCAGGCAGGCAAAGCACTACGCTCACAGGGGCATCAATGCGCACATGTCATGTGACAAAGCGTTTCAGAATCCTTGCCAATCTGCAAAGAGGGAACAAAAGTATGTACAACAACACATCAGGATATGTACACATGGGGTTAAGACTGGACTGGGGTAAGGGCATCACAGGACAATAGACACTCTATCCCAACTTGTATCCCAATCCCAGGTCCGACCCTCTCAGTGGCTGGTGGGGGCGGGGGCTCAAACACAACCCATGCCCTGCTCAGTCCGGACCCTGAAACCCTGCCAATAGGGGAGGTGTTCCGCCCAGCCACAGGCGAGTTCCTGGGAATCAAGGGACTCCAAGGCCTACCGACAGTGGCTCCCTATGCTCCCTTAACGGCAGGTCCTAACTCCACTCTGAGCCAGAGATATGGCCCCGCCATTATCACCCAGGAGTTGGTAGCTGAAAATGGGCTGTTTCAGCCCAAACTGGAATTAGCTCCAAAATTCCCAAAATTGACCCCTCGTCCGGACCCGCCAGAGGTAGGGGCGAGGCAACTGACCCTATGCCCTTCGAGTACGAACTTCCTGGAGCCCTCACCCAACCTGGTTCCCTCTGAGGTCCCGGCATCAGGGCAACACGGATGAGTCAAGTGGGGTCATGATGCCAAAATCACCAAAATTGGCGTCATTCCCACGCGTGGCTTGCCTGGCCAAGGTAAGGCCAATGGCTCACAGGGTAGGAGGCAGGACCTAGGACTTATATCTGAGTGTACAACTTGGATTTAGGTCCGGGCTCCCTATGGGCTTAGAGAAATGGGGCCGCCAATTGACCACACGGAAGGGGGAAATTGGGGTCCCAAAATTGGGTCACTTTGGCTGCTTGAAATGAGCCAAAATTCGGTGTGCTCCCAATAGTATATCCCCACGCCGGCTTGGAGATCGGATCCGCCATTCCATATGCGATCCACCGGGAGTCCAACGGAGACTCCCATGCCCTTGGCCCTCAAAGATCTCTATGCCACTCGGCGTGGTGACGATCCCAATTGGGTCCACAAATGCCAAAATGGCAAAACTGCCCACACTCACTTTGGGCTAGCGCCTTAACGAAGGTTGCTCCGCTTCGCCCACGTGGTGTGTGAACCATGGGGACCAATGTCCATATCACCCATGTCATATATGGTCCATTGGTCCATGCGTCCAGCGTGCATGAAGGTTAGAACATGGTGCACGGCGGGCAGCAAAAGTGGAAAATTGCTCAAAATGGCCAAAAAATGCGCACACTCATGGTTGGGGCAAATGAGGCACATGCCCGACTCGGACCGGAGTGTGCCATAGGATTGGTATCAAGTCATATGTGTCCAACATATCTTTTGGGCGTCGCCCAACTCCTCCGGTATTGGGAATGGCAGGGTCGCCAAGTGAGCCCATGATTTGGGATAGTCCCAAATCGCCAACATGGCGGCCACGGTATGCCAAGCCTAAGAGGAGTTATTCGCCGGGTCCAAGATATGTTGGGCACCGAAGTATGTGCCCTCATATCATACTTGGGTCATGATGTCAATTGAACGCAACGTTGAGATACACGGTCGCCACTTGACATCATGACGGGCCAAAAATGGCAAAATTGGCACGAAGACACACAAAAGTGCATTGAAAGGTGCACAATTATATTATAATATCTTCGGCTTGGATCGTGCAATCAACTAATCCTTCTAAACACATTGACTTGACACCAATGACCTTCGATCCCACTTATGTGCTCCACTTGGGGCGCCTTGAAAGGTTACGAGCGCTACTTCCCAAGTGGGCACATGAAAATATGGAAAATTGCAAAACACACACCTTGCTCCCAACGCATCGCTTCGGGATCACCACACAAGCTTCCCTTCACAAAGGTTAGGCTTGCAATTGACCGTAGGGAGTATGGAGAAGGGGCTTGCACAATATGTGGTCCATTGGCGGGCTTGGCTTGGAGTAATGGACCCGCCAAATGGGCACGCAACACAGGTTTGAGGTTTGAGGTTTGATTTTGCGGGTACTAGACGCTTTTCGGCCCCGGGGGGCCACCTGGTCGGGCCAGGTGATATCCTCCCCACCGGGTCCTAGTGGGGGGCCCTCCAAGACGCACCTCCTGCCTGGTGGCGGAGTCCCCCGGGTTCACAGAGCTCGGAGCCCCGTCCTTCCCCGGCGTCCCCGTTTCGCCACTCCCCGGTCAGTGCATCAATTCGCAGCCGTGGCCGCGGGCGCTTACCCACTGCGTCGCCCCCCTAATGCGTGGTCGCCCGGGGCACCGGCGCCGCCGGGCCCGTGCTACTGGCTTGTCGCCAGTGGGACCCCCTTGGGCTGGCGCGGAGGCTGCCTAGCCTAGGGGTTGGGGCGTGGCGCTGTGCGCCACTACTGCCTTGGCGGGTGCAGTGTCCCGTCTGTGTGTGCGCGGCGCTCGCGGCCGGTTCGGGGGGGTTCGGGCCGGTACCTGGTGTTGTGTCTCCCCTTCTTCCCCCTTCCCGCCCCGCGTATCCCGCGTTGCGTGTGGCGGGCCGTCCCGTCCGGGTGTCCCTTATCCCCGCTCGCTGGTACGCCATTCCATGTGGTCTGTGCGTTCCGCGCGCTCGGTCCGGTTGCCCTTCTGGTGGTCCCCGCGTGTCCTTTTCGTGTGTGTGCGCTCGCGCTCTCGCGGTGTCCGCTCCCCGCTGGGTGGTGTGGCGCGCGCATCTCGCGTGGTCCCGGCACTGGGCGCTGGTAGGGCCGTTCCATGTGGTCCGTGCCCCTCCGCGTGTCCTGCCCCGGTCCCGTGCTCCGTCTGGCGTGCTTGGGGGGGGGCGGTCCGGTCCCGGTTCCCCCCTACTTGGCTTGGGGTTGCGGGGGCGGCGGCAGGGCGTCCCCGGGGGGGTGCCTTCGTCCGTTGCGTGGGGCGTTCTGGGTCTTGCGTTCCTCTTCCCCCATCTGCCCGTCCACTAGGTGGGCTGTCGGGGTCTGCGTTGCGGGCGTCCGGTTGTGGGGGCCCCGCTCTGTTCTTGCGGGGGGGGAGAGAGGTGTCGTCTTGGTGTCCAGGTGCCGGCCCGCCAGATTCCCATGACGAGCCTGATGCGCACGGTGCTTCGCCCTGCGGGATGCGTGGGGGGGTTGGGGTGACCGTGGCTGGAGTGGTGCTCCAATGTCCCGCTTCATGGCCCAGCAGAGCACCCCTACCGCGGGCTTACTCTTAGCACAGGGGGAGGGGGTTGCGGGCGCGTTTGTTCTGTGACCCGGGTGCCGGTGTATCTCTGAAGGCAGCCGCCCCGGAGGTAGCGCACCAGGCGCGCGCCGCGAAGGAGCTGGTTCGAACCCCGGGATCGGTGGTCTCCCACCGATCCCTTCGTATACCGGACGAGGCCTCCCATCGACCTGTTTTGCTTGCACAATATGAGGTCCATTGGCGGGTTTGGCTTGGTGCGATGGACCCGCCAAATGGGCACGCAACACAACACATGGCACATACCACATATTGCCCCAAAAGGTAGCTCCCACCACGATATGTCATGCCCCTCCAAGGGCATAACTTTGTGTCAATCGCTCATAGGAACTCAAGGAGAGTTCCTATGCATCACCAACACTTGCGCGCTACACTCGAAAGTTATCTTAACGCACGCAATGTCATGGCCCAAGAGTTATAACGCAAACTCTACCCTCTTGACCATGATCCATTACACTAGCGCGCACGTGTGGAAATGCAAGGCATATAATGCTTCCTAAATTACGTCGGGAGTATTGTGAATACATCCCACGTTTCCTTATTGTCATTCCTCGCAAGCAACACGAGATATGACCTTCACAAGTGGCCTCACGAATCAACTTTGTTTTGCCCATATCTTTGAGACAAATGGAGGGCAGGATAAAAGGAAAGTTGATTCGTGCATAGGGAAGCACGTAGGTCCACTCGAAAGAGGTCAAATCAAGTGCGGGGATGTCGAAGTCGAAAATCCGATTTCGACATCCTGAAAAATTCGGATTAAGGTTGCGAGTGTAAGATGTGAAAATTGCGGAAGCGTCCATGCAGTTCCTGAAGGCTTTTGAGCCTTCGTGACGGATAGCGTTAAAATTTCCATTATAAACAGTTAAACTGGCGGTTACGGTAAAGTCGCGATCCAACCGCCAGCAGTCAAAACAGTGAATATCAGAACGGAAGCGTAAAACTTGACGGAAACAATATGAAAATAAAACCCTGTTGATTCCTGATATTCTGATACACAAATCTCCGCTGGCGGTGCATCGGTTGCCGATGCGGGGCTTTACGGCACGGAACGGAGCGTCAACGGGCGTCTTCCCCTCCGCACATGGGGTTAGTGGACCGGAGACCGGCTGTATGCCGTAACCTAGCCATGGGGTTCTGGGTACCGCTTCACTATCGCCCATCAGTTCTATGTGATGGACACTGAGGCCTTCGACTTTGTATTGGGGACTGACTTCTTCTTGCAGCAATCCCAGATACAATCCCTGACGCTGCAAGCGTCCTACCTCCTCTACGTGGACCACGGCAATGGCAAAGAGTCCGTGCCACTGGAGCAGTCAGAGTACACCTCGAGCTACCTGAGGGTATCGAGGGAGGAGCCCTCGAACATGATGGCGGCCTCCAAAACTGAGGACTATCAACTATTGGGGGAGGTCCTAGACCAAGGTCTGAGGGAGTTGGGTCACTCCAAAGAAGACCTGAGCGTGGAGTTGTTCGCCAGCGACAAGCAACATGTCTTGGACCTCTACTGCAGCAGGGGGGAAAACTGCTGCTACAAATTTTACTGGCCCTCTTTCGGGATGGCCTACGGGAACCCCAGGTTCAGTGAACTGGGGAAGGTCTTGACCAAGGTGGCCTTGGAACGTTCCCGTATGGTCCTGTGTTCCTTCGATTGGGGAGCCCATGGGGGCAACGAGTACTGGCGAACCCTCCTTGACAGGCTGACTATCAGCTCTGTCCGGCTACCTGATGAGGCCATCTACGTGCCTCTGGGACGCAAGACGCCCATCGGGAAACCTGGATGGGGAAGTATGCTCAGCGTGGTGGACGGGGGTCTTATCCCTATCCCCTGGGAGGTCCTGGACTCAACTCTGGTCCGGACTATACAACGAGAGAGCGATGGACTCACCCTGGGTGACTTGAAGGATCGACTACGACCTCAAGATGCGATTGAGACCATACCAGGGGGAGATGAATACGTCGTGACTAACACCAATGCCCCCAACTCTCCCTGCCATGTACAGAACGTTTTATAGTGATTTCAACACTGTGTGTTTGTTGTGCCTCTCCTGCTGCTTGCTGCTGGTGTAGGGTTCCTTCTGCTTGTTTTTGATGAGGAAAATGTTTTGTTGTTGAAATACAACCAATCCAGGATAGCCCAAGCCACAGATAAGCAAGTAGAAGAAGATCAGGATCAAAGCATGAAGGGCTGCAGTCACAAAGAGTTAGATAAAGACAACGATCAACAATAGACCACAGCAATAAGCATACGTTGCAACTCAGGATGAAATATTTTACATGTTTGAGAAAAACTGATTGGAAAACTGCCCCAAGGGCTCACTCTCATCCACAGTGCCATCTTGAGATGTGCACTCTTTGTTTTTGGGTACCATAGGTGCTGAGGTGGCATGGCTTGTGGTGATGAGGTCACTGCCATGTCACATGGGATATTCCTACTTAGCTAGGTTGACTGGGTATTGAACCCAGGACCTCTCAAAAAGAGGTGCCCCAGCCCCCTAGGGTGCATACCACTAGGATAGCTAAGAATTCATGAGAAAACATAGATAAATTCATAGGCTCTGCCTTCAGTATATCAGTGCCTCAGCAACCCAGGAAAAGATGTTTTAGTGCCTATAGCTTGGGGATAAAGGGGTCCACACAACATCCTGAATTAGTGTTTGGTTCCATAGGTCAAAATGTGTTATCACCCCTTTTGGTTGGGCCAATACTAAGATAAAAATGCCTGAGTGCTTAGAGCACCTCCCATACAACTAAAGTATACCCTAAAGCATTGGAAAAGCACTTTTTCTTACTCCCCCCTTGTGCTTTGGTGGCCGCCACTGTCGCATTTTCAGGAAAAAGGGTTTTTTTTCTTGGCCTTTCCTTGGTTTCCACATCTACTTTAAAATACCTATAGCTTCCCTAACACTGGAAAAGAGCGCTTTACCATGGCCAGCGACTCTTGCTGCATTGTTGAGGACAATCTCCAACAGAAAACTCAGCGCTCTTGGCACTGCTGGGGTTCCTGTGGCTTGGTGGGGTTAGAGTAGGGCATGCCAAGACCATATGCATGTGCATCCCTCCCTCCAAGCTGCAGCGTAACACAAGCCAACGCCAGACTCTCATAGGACGCTGGACGCAAGTCTCATTGAACCTGATGGAGACACCTGTCCTGGTACTGGAACAAGGGTGCGCTGATTTAATTAGAATTGCCCCTTGAAGGGGTCTTGATTCTGGTTCAGTCTCCTGCTGCTGCTTTTCGGCCCGAACAGCGGCCTACTCAACGAGGCTTTGCGAGGAGGTCTGTACAACAGAGGAATGGGAGGATGACGGAGGAATCCGCGCAAACGCGAAGCGACAACACCTAAATCCGTCAAATGTCGGCCTAGAATTTTTCTGAAGGCACACACCTGGACAGAATCCAATTGTGCATAAGATGCACATTTTTATAAAATTTGTAGTCATCTCTTGATTTTTTAAATCAAGAAATTCTTACGCAGAAAAAGGCGGCGCGCAGGAGCGGCTCCTAGCGAAGCGCCGGAAAATACAGAATTAATTAGATGATAAACGTATGTTACGCAGAATGACGAAAATGACGAAACACACATAAATAGACTAACATAAAGATTCCACCCACATTGGCAGAAAGTATTCAAGATTCAAGATTTCAAAAATCAACAGAAGGACTTCCATGAATCAGGTATAAACCACAGGTGTGCTCGTCTCGTATGCAGCATGCACATTGCTCGTCTCGTGTCTCCGTGGACGTGCCTTGTAGCAGCGCTAACAAACGATAGAGGGGTAGATTAGAAAGATTGCAGATGATTAGAGGTAAGATCTGGGTGATTAGACATACACACAAGTGCATAGCGACGTTTTTCGCTTGTGTCACGCCTTCCCCTCACCTTGCTTCACTCTCCAGCGGTGAGTATGGTAGGTAAGCCCAGGTGGGGCCACCCCCTGGTGGAGTTCGTGATTGTGGGTAAGACTTGTAGGGAAAACAGTGATTGACACAGGTAACTTTGAAACTTGTGCATGCTCGTGCATTCACACACGCATTAAAGGGTAGGCCACGCGTGGTGCGCTCGGTACAACCCTTGTTTAGGTTACCCAGGGGCTCCACCCCATGTTCTATAAGAGAACGGGTGGAGTTCCTTAAGCTTGCTTGCTTGTACTGAGGTTTGAGGACAGCGTATTATAGGGCTACCTGAGAAGCATATAATACGTGGAGGTAGTCTTGGTTCCTCAGCCGCAAACCTCAGTCATCCGCCTTTGCTTTACAGGTGGGAAGGTCAGGGTGATTGGTGCAGCAGCGTTCCCCTTTTATTTTCCTGCCCTGCTAAACAAGGGCGCTGATCACACAAACAAATAACTCCGCCTCTGCCTGTGGCAGGGCCAGGAGTCCGACTCCACCGACCCCATGAGCACTCCTTCCCTCCAAGCCCTAGCAGGGAAACGCGTTGTGGCGTCCCTGTTAGGCCACAGACGCTTAGTAGCTCTGTGTTTTCTTGTATTCTCACAGGTGAGCCGCTAGGGCTCCTGACCTCATCTTCAATGCCACCCAGTAGAGCGTATGTGTAGGAGTGGTAGTCCTGCGTCGGGGCTTCAGCCAGTTGCAGTAGCGCTCGCCCACCAGGATGGTGCCACTGTAGGGTGTGTAGGACCTGTAGTGCGTGTGTCACTGTCCCACGCGTTTCCTGCAATTTTAGCAGGGTTGGTGGGCAGTGGTAGTGGTTAGGCTAGATTTTGGCCATCGTAGCAAATAGGCGTTTTCAAGCCTTCATAGCTTTTGGCCACCCCTCCCTGTAGTAGACAGATAGGTAGGGAAAACAATACCTGGATTAGTACGCTGGGTATTCCCCCAAGGTTTTGCGCCAGCACGAAAATTGGGCGCTTAGGGGAGGAGAGACCCGGGGCGTACCCCAAGGCACCGGTTAAGACAATCCTCCGGGTTTAGCAAGCGGGCAGACTTGGGTATAATTAGGACACCACTTCTGCGGCTTGCTCTCAGGACCCTAGGAATAGCACACCCACACATACACTTAGGTAAGTAAGGGTATGGTTCAGTCCCTAGCTTTAGTCTTGGAGGCAAGCGTCTCAGCGAACCTCAGCAACTCACCGAGGTTGTTCTGGGACAAGTAGTCTACCAGAACTGAGTTTAGGCGTCCCTCCGGTGGAACAAACGCAGAAAAGGGCTCCCTGGTGGCCTCTTCGACTCCAAACCCTTCCCAGAGGGTGAGGAAGCGCTAACCCTGGCAATAGCGATTGCGTAGGACAGACTTCACCAGGTAGAAGCCCTCCTTAGCCATTTCCTCGGCGTTCATGTCGGGGAGTTCCCCTTCAACTTCCATAGGGCTGGCAGCCCCCTGTAGGTCTAGAGCGGCGATCTCCTCGTCGTTCAGCTCCCACTCCTCCCCACAGAGGTCTTCAGGATCATAGTAGCGCTTCAGATGTTCAGCAGCGCACACCAGGGCCCCCCCTAGATGGGGAGAACACCGCACGATGATACGGTGTCCATCCACAGATAGAATCTTGTAGGGTCCGAAGTATGGGTCATCGCTGGTAGAGCGTGGCCAGGCGGCTAGTCGGCTGTGGTGCACCAGCACCCAGTCCCCCTCTTGGTAGGTGGCCGGTACTCGGTGCTTGTTCTTCTTGTTCCACTGACGCTCCCTCACTCTCTGGAGCATAGCCTTGGCCTTGTCCACCTTTGCTTGTTGCTCTTGGACCCATTCACCCACGGTAGAATGGGTGTCCTCTGGATAGGGGGCATGTAGGAGGCATGCCGGGCGCCCTAGGAATAGGTCATGGGGCGAGTAGCCAGTAGCCGAACTCTCTTGGGAGTTCATCATCAAGGATATGACTGGGAGTAGTCTCACCCAATCTCTGGTGCGTTCAGTTTTGCACCATATCCTTACATTCTCCTTGAGGACACGAATCTGTCGCTCACATAGGGGGTTGCTTGTGTGAGAGTAGGGGATCCCCGTAGACACCTGGACATTGAGGGATCTCAGGACCCTCTTGTACCAGCCGGTATCTGAGCGCACTCGTAAATCCTCATCGGAGTTGATCTCCTTGGGCGCCCCATAGACACAAAACCACTCCTCCAGGAGTATCTTGATAGTCTCCTCTCCGGTAATGTGCTTGGTACATGGGAATACTCTGGTAAACCTGGTCAACCCACAGGTTACCACAAGGGCGAAGTCATAGCCTCCGAACTTTGGCATCTCCGTGTAGTCCACATAGAGAACACTGTTAGCACAGTGAGGGGTGGGCAGGGTCAAGTAGAGACCTCTGTCCCTGATATCCCCTGGTTTGCAGGACCTGCACGGGCACTTGTCCACGATAGGCTGGAGAGTTTTCCGCAGTTGGTCGTCAGTCCACGTAGTGTGGAACCACTGCTTGAATAGCCTCAGAGTACGGTCAGCACCCACATGACCGCTGGACTCATGGGTCCACTTCAGCAGCGCTGGGACTCTGTCACTGGGTACCACGATGCGGTCCTCGTGCCAGAGGTAGCTCTTGTCCCTCTTCCACTGATCTTGGTTGACCAGGAGGGGTTCAAGGCGTTTGTCCAGGCGCTTGTAGATATCCCCAAACTCCTTCAATTACTCCGATTGTTGGAGTCCATCCAGGGGGCGTATCATAGTCATGTTGAGGTCCAAGTGGACGTCCATACGGCTGAACGCCTCCTTAGCCAGCGCTTCAGACCGGGCACCAATCAGGGCGTCGAAGTTGTTGCGGCTGATGTAGTCCGCACACTCGTTCTTCACTCCCTGGATATTGTGTACCGTCAGCCGTAGTTGACTGAGGTAGGTCCACCAGCGCCGTAGCTTGGCCTTCTCAGGTGGGGGGCCCTTCTGGAAAGTAGGGACCGGCTCTTGGTCGCACAGCCAGACCACAGGGTTCATCCCCAACAGTCGTGCTTGTGAGGATAGCACTAGCATACCCGCGAGCAATTCCTGCTCATAGGTGGAGTAGTTCCCCCTGCCCTGGTTCCATTTTCAGTTCCAGTGGCCCAGAGGTACTAGGACCCACTTGTCGTCAGGGCAGCTGTGCTTGAGAGCTCCATCTCGGTTGAGACCTTCCGTCCCCCATTGGGAAATAGCCGAGTCGAACTCCTCCTTCTCTAGTGCTTGCCATTGGAACAACGTTCCACCAGCGCCCACATTGCTGGCGTCGGTCACCAGGATAATCTCCCCTTGTGCCCTAGGCACGCCCAAGCACTTAGCGTTGGCCACCTTGTCTTGGAGCTTGTCAAACGCTTGTTGCTCTTGTGGGCCCCAGCGCCAAGTAGTACTCTTCTTGATCAAGTCCGTCAGAATGGCGCTGGTGTAGGTGAAGTTTTTGATATGGCGGCGATAGAAGTTGCACGCCCCAATGAAACTGCGTACATCATGAACTCCTTTCTTGGGGTCTTCGTGTTGTACCTTAGCGTCCATCAGGGGTTTGGCCTTGTAGGCCGCTGGGGTTCACCACCCATAGCCAATGTCAAACCCCAGGTACTGCATGTTCTCTTGCATGAACTCACACTTCTCCAGCTTGAGTCGTGTGTGGTTCTCTTGGCAGACCGCAAAGAACTCACCCAAGAGGATTAGGTGATCATCCTGGGTATTGGTCCTGAGGCATACATCGTTGATGTGTGCTTCCATCTGGGCCCCACGGGATATGAGTTCCTGCACCTTAGGTCTCCTTCGTAGGATGGACAAGATCTTGTTCATCAGCTCTTGGAATAGAGCGGGTCCGTTGGCCACGCCAAACGGCATGACCTTCCACTTGAACACCTCCCCTGAGGGGTGATGAAGGCTAGTAGCTCCTGAGCGTTAGGCGTCAGGTCCACCTGCCAGAATCCGCTCCTCTTGTCCATCTTGGTCTTGTAGCGACAGGAGGCTATCCTCTCAAGGGTAGACTCCATATTAGGAATGGACCCTGAGTGGTTCAGCATTTTCTTGTTCAGCTCTCCATAGTCCACTACCAGCCGTTTGGCTGTAGACCCAGGTTTAGCCACCAGGAAACAGGGGCTGCAGTGTTGGGGGTAGTCCCCGTCCTTGTACTCCAGGACTAGGCCAGCGTCGATACATTCTTGTATCTGTCGCTCAATCTCGACGGCCTGCTCTTTAGGAGCTGGATAGGGTCTCCTCCGGATCTTGTGACCCACGAACTCGGGTTTCAGCTTGCGGTCCATCCATACCAGCTTGTCACATGAGGCTGGAAGGGGTAGTTCTCCGAACACCTCAAGATAGGTCCTTAGCTTGATCTTGTCCTCCATGTCCTCGTGGGAGTGTAAGTTGCTTGCCCCCTGAGTAATAGATGCCGGGAGGTGATCCTCCACCGACTCTTCGCCCTTGGTAGTATCCTTCAACCCTTGGTAGGCATAAAGTAGGTCTCGTTCAACCATCTCCGGTGGACGATGGCAACATAGGCACGCTCCAGGGGGTTCACATACACATTCCTCCGAGAGGTCGTCCTCCTCTGGGGTCCTCACATGGGCACCCCACACGCTCTTCATGAGCTTAAGATCTACCTCCCTTTGCCAGGTGGTGATCTTCTGTTCGAGGTCCTCCTTCAATTGGGATAGGTCTCCCATACGTCCTTGCTTCAGTGGCCATGAGCTGCGGGTAGGCTTAGCGTAGCATAGCTTTTTCGCCACCAACCTCCTCTTGGAGTCCACGTACTCCCTTAGCCTGGATCGGGGGTCCAGCTCTTCGTCCACGGGGTCTTCCAACCTCATGGAGAGTAGGGGTTTCAGTGGGGCGCGCCGGTTTGTGTGATGGCGCACCCAAGTGCCGAGCTTGTGGAAGCACATCACTGTGCGACGCAGGCGCTGGCGGTACCGCAGCCCTGCATTCTTGGCAAGGAACCTGAGCATGTACCGCACCACGCCGATGATGTCGTGGATCTTGTCGCCGACCCGCAGGGCGGCCTTGATTTGGAAGCGGACCTACAATTCGTGCAGAGGGATCCAGGGAAATGTGATAGCCCCAGCGAGAACGGGGTGCGATAATGGGGAAGGCAGCCGTGTCTTACCCGTGCTATCCAGTTGCGCGCTGATGCGTCGCGCTGCCGGAGATGACAAGCTCATTATACATCAGCCTTGTCCACCGGCACTGTGTGCAAATTGCACACAACTAAAGTGGCATCACCCACGCACAAAACACAACAAACAACACACAAGCAACAGCCAACACCACCACGCAACGCATCACACCATAAATAGCACTGACGTACAATGCGGTGCATACCGCAAGTAGCAACCAGCAGCAACACCCAACGCACCGCACACGCCATGCAACACACCGCATCCGACTATAATACCGTATGCAACACACAACACTTGGCGTTGGGTGTTGCATCTGCGTTGGATTTGCGTGTCTGCTGATGCGTACATCCTGAATGGCTGTGCACAATTCATGGGATACAAACCATTGCTTTGGAGTCAGGGTGCGCAGTGCGTGATGGGTGTTGTTATTCCCTGCGATGCGCTGTGTATCGGACGCTGGCTGCTGATCAATTTGTCTGCTGGTGCGTGCTGCTCGGTGAGTGTTGCATGTCCAGGGGTTGCCGTAAGAGAAAAAAAAAAACTCAAAGTGTCCAATACGCCCTACCTCACCAAAGGCCTTGCACTAAGAGACACGCACAACACAGTGTGGGCGCCGCGCCAGCTCCTTAAACGCCCACATCCATTGTTCAAGGGTACAATTGCGAGAAGTGTGCGGTCACACGGGCCAGCAATGCAGGCTTGGTACCGCGCACTGAGAGACTATGGAGTCTGCAAATGGTTTTCAATTCAACCACTGTCCACTCAATCATTGTTCCTTGCTTCATGGCTTTGCACACCTCTCTGTCCACATCATATTGAAACTGCACTCTGGCACTGCCGTCACTGGTAGGGCGCTGAACCTGGGGGGGGGCAGGGTGTACATCTTGCTGCACTATGGGTTCCAAGGCAGGGGAGGGGACATCTACATCTTGATCAACATCACTAGCGTCACTTTCTGCATCCCCAATGACGCCATATGTCTCCCAAATTTCATCGCAATTGGGGCTCGAGTCATTGCTCTGTGAGACAGTCCACAGAGCACGCATTTCATCCGTCACCTCAGGGGTGGGGCTGTCAACTGGTACTGCAAGATCCTTGAACGCCTCAAAATGAAGGAGTGGGCAGTCATCCAACCCTGGTTTTTCCTCTCCGTCTACTTTGCGCTTTCTGGGTCGAAATGGAACGTCCCGCAATGTGTTAAACACGGCTGCGGGACACCAGTCCTCTGGAGCCTCACCGTTACACCGAACAAGCAAGCAGAGCGGGGGGATAAAATCAAAAGTGGCCCACAAGTGGGCAAAGTGGCTACCTCACCCCTGCCGTATCGGGGATCCCCACCGCTTCAGAGCGGGGGGATAAAATCAGAAATGGCCCACAAGTGGGCAAAGTGGCTACCTCACCCCTGCCGTATCGGGGATCCCCACCGCTGCAGAGCGGGGGGATAAAATCAGAAGTGGCCCACAAGTGGGCAAAGTGGCTACCTCACCCCTGCCGTATCGGTGATCCCCACCGCTTCAGAGCGGGGGGCAAACATGAAGACACAAAAAACACCAAAAAAGCGAAGGCAAAAATATTGCAGGCAACTGGGTTTGAACCCAGGTCCCCACGTACTCGGCGTTCTCCACTTCCTCCACACAGGTCTGCACGAAGAAGGCGTCGTGCTCAGTTTCGTCATCTGCGTGGATAGAGCTAGGTAGCTCGGATAGTCCACACTCAGAGACTCCATCACGAAAAGGTACATGGCAGGGAGAGTTTGGGGGCGTTGGTGTTAGTCACGACGTATTCATCTCCTCCGCGTATAGTCTCAATAGCATCTTGAGGTCGTAGTCGATCCTTCAAGTCACCCAAGAGGAGTCCATCGCTTTCTCGTTGTATAGCCTGGACCAGAGTCGAGTCCAGGTCCTCCCAGGGGATGGAGGTAAGACCTCTGTCCAATACGCTGAGCATACTCCCCCATCCGGGTTTCCCAATAGGCGTCTTACGCCCCAGAGGCACGTAGATGGCCGCATCAGGTAACCGAACAGAGCTGATAGTCAGCCTGTCCAGGAGGTTTCGCCAGTACTCGTTGCCTCCATGGGCTCCCCAATCGAACGAACACAGGACCATACGGGAACGTTCCAAGGCCACCTTGGTCAAGACCTTCCCCAGTTCACTGAACCTGGGGTTCCCGTAGGCCATCCCGAAAGAGGGCCAGTAAAATTTGTAGCCGCAGTTCTTCCCCTTGCTGCAGTAAAAGTCCAGGACATGTTGCTTGTCGCTGGCGAACAACTCCACATTCAGGTCTTCTCTAGAGTAACCCAACTCCTTCAGACCTGGGTCTAGGACTTCCCCCAATAGTTGATAGTCCTCAGTTTTGGAGGCCGCCATCATGTTCGAGGGCTCCTCCTTCGATACCCTGAGGTAGCTCGAGGTGTACTCCGACTGCTCCAGTGGCACGGACTCTCTGCCCTCGCCCCGGTCCACGTAGAGGAGGTAGGGCGCTTGCAGCGTCAGGGATTGTATCTGCGAGTGCTGCACGAAGAAGTCAGTCCCCAATACAAAGTCGAAGGCTTCAGTGTCCATCACATAGAACCGATGGGCGATCGCTCGAGAGCCCATAGGTACCTCCACTTCACAGTTTCTGCAGCTGTGCACCACATGCCCATCCCCCATTCGTATAGCCGCGGTGGTCATGGTGTTCTTCAGGCTTCCACAAGGTAAAATTTTCTTGGCCACTATAGATATGGTGGCCCCGGTTGACGCGTTCCCGTGGGGGGCCTGGCCACGGGACGCTGCGGTGGACACGCGCAAGTGAGCAGGCAGGCAAAGCACTACGCTCACAGGGGCATCAATGCGCTCATGTCATGTGACAAAGCGTTTCATGATCCTTGCCACTCTGCAACAAGGGAACGAAAGTATGTACAGCAACACATCAGGATATGTACACATGGGGTTAAGACTGGACTGGGGTAAGAGCATCACAGGTCAATAGACACTCAGTCCCAACTCATATCCCAATCCCAGGTCTGACCCTCTCAGTGGCTGGTGGGGGCGGGGGCTCAAACACAACCCATGCCCTGCTCAGTCCGGACCCTGAAACCCTGCCCATAAGGGAGGTGCTCCGCCCAGCCACAAGCGAGTTCCTCGGAATCAAGGGGCTCCAAGGCCAAACGACAGTGGTTCCCTATGCTCCCTCAACGGCAGGTCCTAACTCCACTCTGAGCTAGAGATATGGCCCCGCCATCATCCCTCAGGAGTTGGTAGCTGAAAATGGGCTGTTTCAGCCCAAACTGATATTAGCTCAAAAATTCCCAAAATTGACCTCTCGTCCGGACCCGGCAGAGGTAGGGACGAGGCAACTGACCCTATGCCCTTCGAGTACAAACTCCCTGGAGCCCTCACCCAACTTGGTTCCCTCTGAGGTCCCGGCATCAGGGCAACACGGATTCGTCAAGTGGGGTCATGATGCCAAAATCACCAAAATTGGCGTCATTCCCACGCGTGGCTCGCCCGGCTAGGGCAAGGCCAATGGCTCACAGGTTAGGAGGCTGGACCTAGGACCCATATCTGAGTGTACAACTTGAAATTAGGTCCAGGCTCCCTGTGGGCATAGAGATATGGGGCCGCCAATTGACCACACGGGGGGTTGAAATTGGGGTCCCAAAAGGGGGTCATTTTGGCTGCCCGAAATAAGCCAAAATTCAGGGTGCTCCCAATAGTGTATCTCCACGCCGGCTTGGAGATCGGATCCGCCATTCCATACGCGATCTACCCGGATTCCAACAGAGACTCCCATGCCCTTGGCTCTCAAAGATCTCCATGCCACTTGGCGTGGTGACGATCCCAATTGGGTCCACAAATGCCAAAATGGCAAAATTGCCAACACTCACTTTGGGCTAGCGCCTTAACGAAGGTTGCTCCGCTTCGCCCACGTGGTGTGTGAACCATGGGGACCAATATACATAACACCCATGTCATATATGGTCCATTGATCCATGCGTCCGGCGTGCACGGATGGGCTCAACATAGTGCACGGCGGGCAGAAAATGTGGAAAATTGCTCAAAATGGCCGAAAATGCGCACACTCATGGTTGGGGCAAATGAGGCACATGCCCAACTTGGACCGGAGTGTGCCATAGGATTGGTATCAAGTCATATGTGTCCAACATATCTTTTGGGCGTCGCCCAACTCCTCCGGTTTTGGGAATGGCAGGGTCGCCAAGTGAGCCCATGATTTGGGATAGTCCCAAGTCGCCAACATGGCGGCCACGGTATGCCAAGCTCAAGAGGAGTTATTCGCCGGGTTCAAGATATGTTGGGCACTGAAGTATGTACCCTTATAACATACTTGGGTCATGATGTCAATTGAGCGCAACGTTAAGGTACACGGTCGCCACTTGACATCATGACGGGCCAAAAACAGCAAAATTGGCACAAAGACCCACAAAAGTGCCTTGAAAGGTGCACAATTATATTATAATATCTTCGGCTTGGATCGTGCAATCAACTAATCCTTCTAAACACAATGACTTGGAACCAATGACCTTCGATTCCACATATGTGCTCCACTTGGGGCGCCTTGAAAGGTTACGAGCGCTACTTCCCAAGTGGGCACATGAAAATATGGAAAATTGCAAAACACACACCTTGCTCCCAACGCATCGCTTTGAGATCGCCACACAAGCTTCCCTCCACGAAGGTTAGGCTTGCAATTGATCGTGGGGAGTATGGAGAGGGGGCTTGCGCAATATGAGGTCCATTGGCGGGTTTGGCTTGGAGCGATGGACCCGCCAAATGGGCACGCAACACAACACATGGCACATACCACATATTGCCCAAAAAGGTAGCTCCCCCCACGATATGTCATGCCCCTCCAAGGGCATAACTTTGTGTCAATCGTTCATAGGAACTCAAGGAGAGTTCCTATGCAACACCAACACTCGCGCGCTACACTCGAAAGTTATCTTAACGCACGCAATATCATGGCCAAAGAGTTATAACGCAAACTCTACCCTCTTGACCATGATCCATTACACTAGCGCGCACGTGTGGAGACGCAAGGCATATAAAGCTTCCTAAATTACGTCGGGAGTATTGTGAATACATCCCACGTTTCCTTATTGTCATTCCTCGCAAGCAGCACGAGATATGACCCTCACAAGTGGCCTCACGAATCAACTTTGTTTTGCCCATATCTCTAAGACAAATGGAGGGCAAGATAAAAGGAAAGTTGATTCGTGCATAGGGAAGCACGTAGGTCCACTCGAAAGAGGTCAAATCAAGTGCGGGGATGTCGAAGTCGAAAATCCGGTTTCGACATCCTCTAAAATTCGGATTAAGGTTGCGAGTGTAGAATGTGAAAATTGCGGATGCATCAATGCAGTTCCTGAAGACTTTAGAGCCTTCGTCACGGATAGCGCTAAAATTTCCATTAATAACAGTTAAACTGGCGGTTACGCTAAAGTCGCGATCTAACCGCCAGCTGTCAAAACAGTGAGTGTCAGAACGGAAGCGTAAAATTTGACGGAGACAATATGAAAATAAAACACTGTTGATTCCTGATGTTCTGATATATAAATCTCCGCTGGCGGTGCATCGGTTGCCGATGCGGGGCTTTACGGCACGGAACACGCTCCCGCCGGGCTCGCACCGGGCGTCAACGGGCGCCTTCTGTACATGGGGTTAGTGGACCGGAGACCGGTCTTCCCTTCCGTACATGGGGTTAGTGGACCGGAGACCGGTTGTATGCCTAGCCATGGGGTTCTGGGTAACGCTTCACCCCCCTCCTTAGAGCAAACCCTGGGGGGGGCTCGATAACACTCATGCATGGCAGCGGGTACCCAGGACCATCCCCTGAAGGGGGGGGGTGTCACATCCTCCTTCAGGCTGATTCGCAGGTTAGGCTGCCCAAGTCCCACAGTAAGACAGGTACGGTGCTGTAGACATTAGTAACTGCAAGTATAGTATCAAGTATCAAGTCCCGGGTCCTGGCGGCGATTGTTCGGCATCCTAAGGACCCGTTAACCCATACCAGGCGCACCGGGTGCCGGCTGCTACGGTCACCACCACAGTGGTAGTGGCATACACGGCCAACATAGGCGACACACTACGACCGAGGTGGTCCCACAGGTCGAGAGCGACCACAAAGATCCATCAGGCTACCCCAAGCTTCCCAAGGCCTGCCGACTGGCAAGAGTCCCCACGGGTCCTTCCTCGGGCGCACCATGTCCATATCCATACGACGCGAGTCCAGAGTGGTACAGCCGAACGAGCTCCTCCTTAAGGGATCCGGCATCAAGGCCGTCTTTTCCCTCGCCCTATTACCACAAAGGCCATACATGAGGGAGTCCTCATGCAGTGTGGGCGGAGGCGTCGACTCCTCAATTCACCAGTTTCCCAGGCAGACTGACCGAGGTCAGGAGCACCGGAGGCCGCCATCCGACTGCAAGTGCGTCTGCGAGTCGGTAGGCTCACACTGGGACTGACAGTGGCGGACCGCTGGGAGTGTAGTCAGGCAACTGGGCTTCCCGCCCGGCGCCATCAGGATCTCCACACATCACAGCGAATAGGGCACACGGTATCACGGGCACTCAAACAGAAGAATCTGTAACAGGTACTGGTCCAGGCTGGACCATATGTAAATGCATGTACACGGCGACTCAAGGCGCCATGGTATTACGATTCGCATCCCTCGGGGGGGAAAGACAGTCCATTCCTCAGTGATGGGCTGACAACACTTGACATACAGACGCGCATATCCTGGAGGGAAGAAAAACAAGCGATAGATGGGGTAATAGGCGTGTAAACACACTCTGGATAGAGCGCCAAACCACGCCCCGGTCAGGATAAGGCAATGCAGGAGGGTGGACAGGAAAACGCCTGAGTTCAGGCCATATATAGTCTCGAGACACACGTCGACTGGTCTGGATTCCGCAAGTGCCATGGAACCAGACCTAACACCAAAAAAATCGCAATGCCGATGACAGCGGCATCCGTTGCGCAACGTCGTATGGGCTTCAAGGCCCCAAGAGCTCAGAAATATGAAGGTCAGTCGCCCTACCTGGTTTCCCAAGGATGGAACAGGGGGGGAGTGACGAATAGAAGAAGAGAGGGGCCATCCTCCTCTGGATTCAGCAGGGGGGGTTGTATGGCCACTCTGATGGCAGGTCACCAGAAGATGGAAGAGAGCAAGCAAGTAAGGGACGATCCGTCGGCCTCACAAGAGCTCTAAACGCATCAGGGGAGAGCTCGGGGCGCTGATCAGGCACCCCTGGCTGCAATCGCCCGGGTGAGTGCTGCCAAGTCCGAAACGTGGATCTTGGTCTTGTGCTTGCGGATGTACTCCATGAAGGGAGTATTGACCCGCGGCACGAACGAGGAGACAGGTTCCCAGGTGGCGTGGGACGGCCCATAGCCTCGCCAACGAACCTTGAACTCCAGACCTCCGGGTGCCGAGGCTTTCGGACGCTGAGCAAGGATCTTCTCGACTGTATAGTCGTCCTGCTCAGCATAGTCGTCGTCAGAATCAGCCTCATGTGCGGCATAGCTCAGGGACACATGTTGGCCACGGAGGTCGGGTTCCCGCACACGGAGTTGACTCTCGTGGCGCTCCCCGAACTGTCCGTGACCCACCTTGATGCGGTAGGTGTCCTCACCAATCCTGCGGACCACCTCGCCGGGTGTGAACCAGGTTTTGGTGCGGTGGGTGCCCATAGGGCGGGGTCTGATCACCCACACCGGGTCTCCCACCCTGAACTTCTGCGCTGTCGAGCTCGGGGCGGACTTCTGACGCTCAGCATGCTCCTTCTCGAGCTGCTGGCGGATGTCCCGCGCCGTTTGCTCTTGCCGCGCGAAGAATTCCTTGGCGTCCATAGCCATGCCATCACCAGACAAGGGAAGTCCCCGACCCAGGGGGTCCCTGCCGAACAGAATCTGGTGAGGGGACAAACCACCCGGTGTGGGGGTGTCATGATGGGCCTTCAGAGCAGGCCACATCTCCTCAAACCAGTTCCGCCTTGGATTGGTGATGTGGATCTTGCGCAGCTTCTCGAACAGCTGCCGTCCAGCCACTTCAGCACGGCCGTTGGACCGGCTGAGATAGGCAACGCTCTTGGCGTGACGTATTCCCATGAGGGAACACATAGCCTTGAACCAGCCACCAGTAAACTGGGGCCCTTGGTCACTGCAAATGGTGCGGGGGATGTCAAAGACGGTCAGCCAATGACGAATCATCATGACTGCCACTTCCTTGGCAACCAACCCCTTTTTGCGTGCCGGAACGGCTACTACGTAGCCACTGTGGCGATCCACGCAAAGAACCACACAGTCAAAGGTCTCCTTGCCAATGTGCACTTCGGGCATGGAGAAGACGTCCATGGCCACGCTCTCCATGGGCTGGTCAGGAACCGGGGTCAGTTGGGCTTCCCCCTTGACGTTCCGGTTATCGGGATTGCAGGCCTGGCAGACTGAACAACCCTTCCTGACCTTCTTGATGGCGGTGTAGAGAACGATGTGGTCGATCTCGAACCGGCGCTGCATGTCGAGGGCTTGCTTCTTGACCCCTGGGTGCAGCATGTGGTGGTGCCAAGCTTCACAAAGCTCGAGCACCCGGGACTCCGGTACTAGCAGCTTACCATTCCGGTAGAGCTTGCCATCTTCCTCAGTCAGCCCCTTTGGCCACTTCTGCCCGTCGTCAGGGTCGGTCACAGCCCTGTACTCGGCCGCAAAGGCCTCAGACTTGGCGTAATCGTCGGTCCAGTCGTCCTGGAGGCAAGACTCCGGGAAGAGGTGCTTGTCGGACTCAGCTCCCTCAGGGGCGAGTACTCTGACCGCTCTGCTCACCCTCTTTCGGAGGGGGGCATCCGCAGCCATGACAACGAAGCATTTTACACCCTCCTCCTCCATCAGGCGCTCCATCTCAATGATCCTCTTGGCTTCAGCGGTCTCAGCCTCATCGCCATGGGCAGACACGTCTGTCATGCCCTTGCTGGCGGGATAGGCCCACCTGCTGAGACAGTCCGCCACGGTGTTATCCTTTCCAGGAATATACACAACCGTGAGATCGAACTTGGCCAAGGTCTCATGCCATCTTGCCCGTCGGGAGGCGGGACCTGAGGGGGTGTCCACGTGCTCCTTGTGCCACGACTGCAGACTCTGATGGTCGGTGCAGACGGTGACAGGATGGAGGGCTATGTACCCAGCCCATTTCCTGAGAGCCATGACGATGGCATACGCCTCCTTTTCTCGGGGCGTCCACGTCCGTCTCTGGCCTTCCGCCAGGACTCGGCTCCAGAAGGCCACGGGCACGTGCCTCACGTCGTCAAGCACTTGCTCCAACACAGCGCCTACGGCGTAGTCGGAAGCGTCGGTGCGCAGGACGAACGCTCGGTCGGGATCCACGAGGTGCAGACCCACTGCGGATAGCAGCGCCTGCTTCATCCCCTCAAAGGCACAGTCCGAATCAGCATGCCAGACCAGAGCCTTCTTGGACCCCTTCTTGGTCTCCTCTCGGTTGCCCTTGAGCATGGTCGTCATGGGGGCTGCATACTCGGCATACATTTTGATATACCCCGAGTAGTAGTTGCAGAACCCCAGATACGCCCGTAGCTCAGAGACCGTCTTTGGCTTTTCCCAGTGCTCAATCGCAGCCACCTTGCCAGGTATGGGCTTTCGCTGCCCGTTCCCGACTACGTGGCCAGCGAAGACCACCTCGCTTACCGCAATGGTGGCCTTGTCACTGCTGCCCGTGAGTTTGTGCCGAACCAGAAGGTCCAGCACTCGAGTGACGTTTCTCTCATGTGCCTCCAGGAGCTCCTCGTAGCTCATACTGGGGTCCCCGGACGTGATGATGACGTCGTCCACGAAGGGGTCCGCACAGTCACGCACCGGCTCAAGCAGGTTCTCCAGCATCCGCTGAAAAGCTGCATTGCCGTTGGTAACGCCCATGGGCATCACCTTCCACTGGAGAGGTCCAAGTTGAGTGCTCATGGCTGTGCAGGCACAGGACTCTTCGGCGAGAGGCATCTGATGATAACCATGTTTCAGGTCAATCACCGTGAAGATCCTCCGCCGGTGTTGTTTTTGCAGCATATCCTCAATGAGGGGCAGCGTATAGCTGTCGTGCTGCTTTTGGGCGTTTAGGCCGCGGTAGTCGACCACGAGCCGCCACTCACCGGCAACCTTCTTGGGGACGACGAAGCACGGAGAGGCCCATTCAGAGTGGCACGGCTCGAGCCAGCCTCTCTGGATGAAGTCACGGAGGATCTTCTCGATGGCCTCTTTCCTCTCGCCCCTCAGGGCAAACTCCCGGTGACGATACACACGGGGGTCCTGCTTCAGTCGTATCTTGGCCTCGCCATACGGTCCACGTACCGGTGGGGGAAACACAGGCTTACCGCTGAAGAAGGTATCACCATACTTCTGCTTCAGCCTGGCCCTCAATGCCTGAATCTTGGGGCAATCATCGGACTCCGCCTTGGCTTTTCCGGGCACCTGGGCCACGGAGCTTACTTGAGGGGTAGCGACCCCGCTCGTCTTCGGCTCAGGCGGTCTTCCCAGGTGGCCCAAAGGGCCATCTCTGGTCTTGCCTCGGAATAGATCGCCGTAGGTGGGTGGGTTACCCCCGATTGGCTCGTCCTGGCTGGACATGTGATCGAGCACCCTCTGAGTGAAGGTATTCCCATCGTAGGAACCGGAGACGATTGAGTCCACTTCCCACCAGGCTTTGTCCTGGCCTTTGCCCTCACGCTGGCTACCCCAGTCGTGAAAGGGCTGATCCATGTACCCCTGAACCAGATCCAGCTCCTCCTCTGTGAGGGAGTCCTCCGATTCTCCGATGTCAACAGGGGGAACCGCAAAGCATTGCCTCCACGGCTCCGCTATGATACGGTTGACACACACGAAGTCCGTGGCGTCGGCCTGATCAAGGCCCCCATCCACATAGTGGAATTCCGTTGGCCATCTCTGGGGTGGCATGGGCTGTCCCTTAGCGTCCTGATAGACACTCTCTCCAGCCGGTAGGACGACCTTGTTTAAGGTCATGTTGGTCAATGAGGCTACCCAATGTCGGGTACTTTCCTCCTCGGTGCATCCCATAGGAACAACCAGCACTGCCTTGGAGCGGTCCTTGCGAATCTTCGCTATCGCTCTTGGAATATCCCAGCGGGGGCAATGGATCCACATCAAGCCCTGATGCGGACCCCAGTGCTTCTTCCACGCGGAGTCCTGTGCGCTCCAGTACTTCTCACATACCCGAAGATGGGCGGAGGTTCCTGAAGAGAACGCATCCAGGGCCAGATCCGACGCTCCCAGGTCCGCGACCACTCGGTTCGCCACTTCCGGCATTACGCCGTACTCCTGGTTTGCTGGCCCAGTGGGCTCAGTGTCCAGCGCGGCCACTTCGAGCTGATTGCGTTCGGGGTGGATCCATTGGCATTCCACATGGTGCTCAGGCGACGAAAGCCACGAGAGTTGGTCGTCCTGGTACAGGGTCATGGAGGCCTGGGCCGGGAGAACGCCGGAGTCCGTCTCCATCATGAAGTCGTACCCGACGATCATGTCCCAGTCCATCTCGGCCTCGTAGAAGCGACCGTGCAGGAGGATTTCCTTGCCGAGGTCTGGGCGGCTCAGCTCACGATGGTTCACGAACTGCAGCCCAATGGCCGCTTCCTTCCTGCCTCCCACCATGTACTGGCCGTTCGCCACCTTCAGCCTGACAGGTTTCCGACTGTCGGTCAGACACTCTGGTGGAAGTAGGCCAGCCTTGACCAAGCTGACTTGAGCTCCCGTGTCGACCAACACGTCCAAAACCTTTTCCACTTCCCCGCATAGGGCACGGACCTTAAGATGCAACTGCCGCTCGCGACCGACACGGCGCACGGCGTGCAAACTCAGGATCTCCGGCCGTTCCAGAAGCTCAACAAGCGACTGGTGCAGGTCGTGGACAATGGGCTCAGGCTGCCCATCTGCAGCATCCAGCTGCGGTCCGGGTGATCCTCCGATACTCTCGGAAAGATCTTGAAGTACATCAAACACATTCTTGGTCGCGAAGGACGGACGGGTGCAAGGGTTCGTGCCTTCACTTGCCCTCACCCCGCCTCCGCGACTGGGTGCCGGACCGGGCCTTCCGCCCGCGGCAGTCCCTTTGTGCTTATCGACTCCCGACTGGGATGGTTCGGCGCTTCCCAAGTCACCATCCTGCGACCGCCCTAGCTGGGGCCCTTGGCTGCAGGGGCTCCGCTAGGGGGCGTCGGTTGTGGAAGTAGGGGTGTTCTCCTCCGCATCAACCTCGTTGACGCCCTTCTTCCTTCCCCCTTTCTTACCCTTCTTGTCCTTGTCCTTGTTCTGGTCATTCTGGTTGTTCTCTTTGTTCTTGTTGTCCGACCTGGGGACCCGGTTCCTCTTGATCTCTTGGATCTCCTTGGCTAACTCGGTCCCCACCGACGACATCAGCTTGGCCAGCTCGTCCTTGTCGACCTCCACTTTGGCTTCCCGGATACCCGCGGGCGCACACTTCTTCGACCCGTGCGCCTTCTTGTAAGCCTCCGTGTCGGCCTTGTGGGTTGGGCATGTTCGGTGGTCATAGTTGAAGCCTTTCTGCCTCCCATAACACACGAAACAGCCCTGCGGGTGAGCTTGTATGAACTCCCCAAAGGACAGCGGAGGGTCGCCAACGCGGCGAGGGTCCCTCTTCTCCTTCTTCTTCCAACCCGGCTGCAGGGGCTTCCAGCTTCCCCGGTTGTTCCCCGCGCTCAGGTTGTTGGCCACGAAGGCGCAAACGGCCACCTCGGCGGGCTCATCGTCGTCGTCATTGTCGACGAGAGTCTCATCGCCGTCGGCTCCCGCTGGGTCCATGGCTGCTTCCCCGCCAGGTCCCTCGCCAACGTAGTTGACGTCGCGGTCGCCGGGCCTCAACCCGCGGGTGTGGTGGAGGTTCCGGTACTCCTTGAGCACCTCCTCTCCAACCCACTCCAGGATCTCGTCGCAGCTCATCCGCGCCGGGATGGCCTGCAGACGGATGGTCTGGCCGCTCAACTCACACTCATCAAGGCGCCACATCGCGGTCTTCTCGCGATCGCCCCAGACGGTGATGAGGAGAGCGTTCCGCAGGGAGTGCCGTTTGACATCCCGGGCCACATTCTTCCTCGTCCAAGCCACCACGTTCGTATGATACTCCTTGGGGACCATCATCTTGACCGTGTGGTTGGACTTGGCCCGCTTGGATTCCTCCTTGGTGACCCTCTTGATCCATGCTTCCGGCAGCATGGAGAGCAGGCGAGCCTGCTCGTCACCCTCGTTCCAATCCTCCACGTTGCGGCGGAGGAGGGTGTAATGCCCTCGGAAGTCTCGCCAGTCCCGTAGGCGAATCTCCCGTCCATCATGCTGAAGCTTGATGGACTTCCACCGCTTGGCAGCCACCTGCGGAGCGTCCACCCGCTCCTGCTCGTTGAGCGACTTCTTGGCTTCCTTGAGGGTCTTGATTCTCCCCTCCTTGGTCGCCACGAAGTATAGCTCTCCGAGCACTTCCGGCAGGCGGTACCTGAACAGTCTGAAGACATACTTCTCCGCATCAGCGAGATGCATGTCCTCAGTAACGGTTACCCCCCAATCGTCCAGCTTCTCCAAGAAGCGGTCGAGGTTGAGGGGGTTGCCGTCGTACATGGGGGGCTTGATGTCCTTCAAGTCTTCCCACACGGCGGCATCCGCGGCCTTAGAGACCATGAACGCCGGCCGCGAGGTCGACCGAGGTTCCCATCGGCCTCTCCCACGGACTCCCACGGCCGCCACGTCCATCTCCTCCATGGAATCCCTGTGGCTACGCCGCGGTTCCTCCATGTACGCTGAACCCAGATGTTCACGCCGTACTCTTTCCATGTACGCATCCTCATCACGGCGCCGGCGGCTGCGTTCAGCGGCCTCCCGTCGTACACCACGCGGCGGGCTGATGTCGAACTCTTCCAGGTCCAGGTCCAGATCCTCACCTTCGCCGACATCCCACTCCACGTCTCCTCTGGGGACCTCATCCCTGAGTCCACCATAACGTCCACCAGCCATTGGGATTGGCTCCTGGGCTGGTGCGGGGCGCCGGGGGCGTACCGGTGTCCGCGGTGGAGCACGGCGGTTGCGGCACTCCGCGCTGAGCCACTCATCACGCCAATCCTCACTGCCACTGCCGGGCGGCACGCGCTCGTTGCTGCGGCCCGCGCTGTGGTAAGAGGGGGCGGTGAGAGAGGGGGCACTGGCGCTGGGGCGACTCCTGTGGGCTCCGCCGGGGGCGTGGGGTCTGCCTGGACCTGGTCCGGGTCCCCAGCCGTCGTCCGACGAGCCAGACTCCAGCGGTGGGTGGTCGCTGCCGACGCTCCCACGGGCTTCCAGCGCGTCCAGCCTCTGCTGCAGGCCGCTGATGACCGTGTTCAGCTGCCTGGTCTCGGCCCTGGCGATGTCCAGCTCTTTCTGCGCGCGCGCGGCGACCTTGGAGATGCGAGTCATCTCGCCCTTGCCCGTGTCTACCTCGCACTCGAGGAACTGGACCCTCCTGCGGAGGTAGACAATCCACCGCCAGGTGGTATCCGGGTCGCCGTTCCCTGGTGGGTCGTCGGGGTCCCCAGGGGGTCCTCCAGGAGGGCCTCCGCCGGGTCCGCCCGGTCCAGGGGGTCCTCCCCCGCCCGGTGGTCCGCCTCCAGGGGGTCCACTTGGTGGGCGTCCTCCAGGGGGTCCTGATGGTCCTCTGCCAGGGGGTCCGGGTGGGTCTCCGCCGGGTCGCCTCGGTGGGTCCGAGGATGGGCGCTTCTTCGTGATGCCGAAGTCCATGTCGTCATCCTCATCCATGTCCCCCCACCTGGGCGTCTCGGTCTCGGAAGACTCCGAGCTCCGGTAGGGAGGAGGGAGATCCTCATCCTCACCTTCCGGTTCCATGGGGACGTCTCCGCCTCCTCCGCCCGTCCAAGCCACCACTTGGCGATGTCGGCGGCCTCGTTCATCCCCGTCGCTGGCGGTGAAGAAGGGGTCACTGTCGTGGGGCCGTCCGCCCGCTGGCTTCCGTGGCCTCTCGGGGGTCTTCCCCTTACCCTTCCTCCGTCGGTGGGCGGTGGGGCCACTGCTCCCACTGCTGCCCGGGTGGACCTCGTCCAGCGTCATCTTAAAGGAGGCGTCCCCTTCGAAAAGCTTTCGAAGGGTCTTCACTCGTGATCCTCCCGGGGGAGTCTCGCGGCGGAGTTTGGCCTCTGCCTCCTCCATTGCGGCGGCGGTGGCTGCAGCAGCTCGCCTTTCGGCCTCCTCCCGGGCACGAGCCGCCTCGGCTTCCCGGGTCTGCTGCAGCCGCGCCTTCTCCGCTTCCAACGCCGCCAACTCTGCCTCCGTTTTGGCCCTGTCCTCAGCGACCTTCCGTCGCGCGGCCTCGATGGCGTCCTTCTTGGCGGCGTCCGCCTGGGCCTTCGCCGTTGCCTCGGCATGGGCCCTTTCTTCCGCCTCCTTCTTTGCCCTCTCTTGGGCAAGCGCCTCTTCCAGCGCCTTCACCTCGGCCTCCTTGCAGGCAATGGCCTCCTGCGTCCGGCGGGCTTCCTCGTCGGTTGCCCTGATCCGGGCAGCCACTGCCTCATGGGCGGCCGCAGCCGTGAGACGGGCCGCGATGGCTGCCACTTTCGAGGCGTGGTAGTCCATGCCTCTGCCCCACTCGGTGGCCTCCTCATGGGCGATGCCGACGGCGCCCTCCACGGCAGCGTTCTGCTGCGTGGCCCGTTGCCGGGCAACCCGAAGGTTGCAGGGCACCCCACAGGCGCGCTCACAGGCGCGCGCCACGTCCCTTTGGGCGGGAGCGGCGCTGCTGCTGGAGCTGGCCTGGTCGGCCGGCATCCTCCCGCGGTGGGCCGACTCCACGTCGCTGCTGGGGCCTGCTGGGGCCTGCTGGGGCCTCAGGAGCAGCGAACGGGGCATGGCCTTGGTCTGCTTGGCGACTTGGATGTAGTCGCCAAGGGTGGTGGAGCCGGGGTGGTGACCGCCATTGGCCCGTTGAGGACTGGGGGCTGGGGTTCCGCCCTTGGCGCCCTGGGCGGCTTCGGCGGCCAGGGACTCCTGGTACTCCTGCCACTTCCGGTCCCTCTTCCTGTCCCCGGCGGACCGCTTCTCCTTCCCCGGAGACGCCCTGCTGCTGCCCTGCAGCCTGCGCTCGCTCCCCGGTTCCGGGAAGTTCTTCTCGATCATGTCCCACATGGAGACATTGATCGAGGCGCCCGACGCGTACTCGTTGGGGGCCTCGTCCTCCTCGATCCCGTCGGGGCGCAGCCCTTCGCCGGGCCTGTCCGGCCGGGTCCAGGTCCTCCACCGCCTCTGCTGGAAGCGGAAGGCAAACCCTTCCGCCCGCAGCCAGTCCTCCACGGCCTGCAGGCGGTCGGGGGCCATGTCCGTGCGGAGCTCGAAGCTCCCGGGCATGCCGCCTTCGCACTGGGGGTGGCTGTGGCGGTAGTGCTGGTCCCAAACCAACCCACGCAGTAGGTGCGCTGCATGGGGGTGGGGCCGCGGCCACGTCCTACCCGCTTCTTGCCAGTTTACCATGGCAGCGGGGGGCGTACTTGGTCTTGAGGTCCTTGGTGTGCACTCGTTCCACTCAACGAACTGGTTGTGGTTGTTGAGGCGGGTGCTGCAGCACTGGACTGGGAGTGCGGCTGGTGCTGGTCAGCTGGTGGTTGTGGAGGTGGTTGACGCGGCCTTGCTGGTCGGCCGATGGGACTCGCTGATGCAGGAGTCCTGGTCAGTCCACTTCCTTCACGGTCGCGGCGCGATCAGGGCGATGCTCTGGACGGCGCTGCTGGCTCCGTGACGAACTCGGCGCTGTCGCTGGGTGGCGCTGCGAGCCGCTGCGCTGCGCTGCGAGCCGCTGCGCTGCGCTGCAAGCTGCGAGCTGCGCCGCGCTGCTCGGGGTTGGTGGCCCCGATTGGCACGCGAGGGCTGTGTAACCCCGCGGCGGTGAAACGCTTTTGACGCGTTCCCGTGGGGGGCCTGGCCACGCTACGCTGCGGTGGACACGCGCAAGTGAGCAGGCAGCCAAAGCACTACGCTCACAGGGGCATCAATGCGCTCATGTCATGTGACAAAGCGTTTCAGGATCCTTGCCACCCTGCGACAAGGGAACGAAAGTATGTACAGCAACACATCAGGATATGTACACATTGGGTTAAGACTGGACTGGGGTAAGGGCATCACAGGTCAATAGACACTCAGTCCCAACTCATATCCCAATCCCAGGTCCGACCCTCTCAGTGGCTGGTGGGGGCGGGGGCTCAAACACAACCCATGCCCTGCTCAGTCCGGACCCTGAAACCCTGCCAATAAGGGAGGTGTCTCGCCGAGCCACAGGCGAGTTCCTCGGAATCAAGGGGCTCCAAGGCCAAACGACAGTGGCTCCCTATGCTCCCTCAACGGCAGGTCCTAACTCCATTCTGAGCCAGAGATATGGCCCCGCCATCATCCCTCAGGAGTTAGTAGCTGAAAATGGGCTGTTTCAGCCCAAACTGATATTAGCTCAAAAATTCCCAAAATTGACCTCTCTTCCGGACCCGGCAGAGGTAGGGACGAGGCAACTGACCCTATGCCCTTCGAGTACGAACTCCCTGGAGCCCTCACCCAACTTGGTTCCCTCTGAGGTCCCGGCATCAGGGCAACACGGATTCGTCAAGTGGGGTCATGATACCAAAATCACCAAAATTGGCGCCATTCCCACGCGTGGCTCGCCCGGCTAGGGCACGGCCAATGGCTCACAGGTTAGGAGGCCGGACCTAGGACTTATATCTGAGTGTACAACTTGAAATTAGGTCCAGGATCCCTGTGGGCATAGAGATATGGGGCCGCCAATTGACCACACGGGGGGTTGAAATTGGGGTCCCAAAAGGGGGTCATTTTGGCTGCCCGAAATAAGCCAAAATTCAGGGTGCTCCCAATAGTGTATCTCCACGCCGGCTTGGAGATCGGATCCGCCATTCCATACGCGATCTACCCGGATTCCAACAGAGACTCCCATGCCCTTGGCTCTCAAAGATCTCCATGCCACTTGGCGTGGTGACGATCCCAATTGGGTCCACAAATGCCAAAATGGCAAAATTGCCCACACTCACTTTGGGCTAGCGCCTTAACGAAGGTTGCTCCGCTTCGCCCACGTGGTGTGTGAACCATGGGGACCAATATCCATATCACCCATGTCATATATGGTCCATTGGTCCATGCGTCTGGCGTGCACGGATGGGCTAACATAGTGCACGGCGGGCAGAAAATGTGGAAAATTGCTCAAAATGGCCGAAAATGCGCACACTCATGGTTGGGCCAAATGAGGCACATGCCCGACTTGGACCGGAGTGTGCCATAGGATTGGTATCAAGTCATATGTGTCCAACATATCTTTTGGGCGTCGCCCAAGTCCTCCGGTTTTGGGAATTGCAGGGTCGCCAAGTGAGCCCATGATTTGGGATAGTCCCAAATCGCCAACATGGCGGCCACGGTATGCCAAGCTCAAGAGGAGTTATTCGCCGGGTCCAAGATATGTTGGGCACCGAAGTATGTACCCTCAAAACATACTTGGGTCATGATGTCAATTGAGCGCAACGTTAAGGTACACGGTCGCCACTTGACATCATGACGGGCCAAAAACAGCAAAATTGGCACAAAGACCCACAAAAATGCCTTGAAAGGTGCACAATTATATTATAATATCTTCGGCTTGGATCGTGCAATCAACTAATCCTTCTAAACACAATGACTTGACACCAATGACCTTCGATTCCACATATGTGCTCCACTTGGGGCGCTTTGAAAGGTTACGAGCGCTACTTCCCAAGTGGGCACATGAAAATATGGAAAATTGCAAAACACACACCTTGCTCCCAACGCATCGCTTTGGGATCGCCACACAAGGTTCCCTCCACGAAGGTTAGGCTTGCAATTGATCGTGGGGAGTATGGAGAAGGGGCTTGCGCAATATGAGGTCCATTGGCGGGTTTGGCTTGGAGCGATGGACCCGCCAAATGGGCACACAACACAACACATGGCACATACCACATATTGCCCAAAAAGGTAGCTCCCCCCACGATATGTCATGCCCCTCCAAGGGCATAACTTTGTGTCAATCGTTCATAGGAACTCAAGGAGAGTTCCTATGCAACACCAACACTCGCGCGCTACACTCGAAAGTTATCTTAACGCACGCAATATCATGGCCAAAGAGTTATAACGCAAACTCTACCCTCTTGACCATGATCCATTACCCTAGCGCGCACGTGTGGAGACGCAAGGCATATAAAGCTTCCTAAATAACGTCGGGAGTATTGTGAATACATCCTACGTTTCCTTATTGTCATTCCTCGCAAGCAGCACGAGATATGACCCTCACAAGTGGCCTCACGAATCAACTTTGTTTTGCCCATATCTCTAAGACAAATGGAGGGCAAGATAAAAGGAAAGTTGATTCGTGCATAGGGAAGCACGTAGGTCCACTCGAAAGAGGTCAAATCAAGTGCGGGGATGTCGAAGTCGAAAATCCGATTTCGACATCCTGAAAAATTCGGATTAAGGTTGCGAGTGTAGAATGTGAAAATTGCGGATGCATCAATGCAGTTCCTGAAGACTTTAGAGCCTTCGTCACGGATAGCGCTGAAAGTTGCATTAATAACAGTTAAACTGGCGGTTACGCTAAAGTCGCGAGCTAACCGCCAGCTGTCAAAACAGTGAGTGTCAGAACAGAAGCGTAAAATTTGACGGAAACAATATGAAAATAAACCCCTGTTGATTCCTGATGTTCTGATATATAAATCTCCGCTGGCGGTGCATCGGTTGCCGATGCGGGGCTTTACGGCACGGAACACGCTCCCGCCGGGCTCGCACCGGGCGTCAACGGGCGCCTTCCGTACATGGGGTTAGTGGACCGGAGACCGGTCTTCCCTTCCGTACATGGGGTTAGTGGACCGGAGACCGGTTGTATGCCTAGCCATGGGGTTCTGGGTACCGCTTCAGTCCAATACCCGCAGGTATTCACGTCCCCCTAGTCGGATACGTACCCAGAACACCAAGTCCAGGGCCCCACCGGAGCGTCCCCGTCAGGGTTCCGCAAGACAGGTCACCTCGAACCCCTTGTTCCGCAATTTGCGGGCCATCCTCATGAAACGGCTTCTCTTCTTAGCGTTGCCGTCATCACCGCCTTCATGCTCACGCTTAGCCCCTTGTTCTCGCTGGGCCTGCATTTGTGAGCGTGAGGTCGGACCAGACTGCCCCCTAGAGGGCTCGGAGTTTTCCCCTGGATTAGGGTTGGGGTTGCCTCCGTTCTTGTCCGGGTTCTTGTTGTCATTGTCTGGCTGGCGGTTAGCGCCTCCTCGTAGTCCACCTTGACTCTTGTCTTGTCCTTTCCCCGGGCCTTTCGACTTGTCCTTGCCGGAGTCGTTGCCTTTGCCTTTGCCTCCACCTTTGCCAGAGCCTTTGCCAGGATCCTCACCCTTCAGCTTCGCCGACAGGCGCTGCTTGTGGTAGCACTCATCCTCATAGTGCTTCCTCTTCCCACAGAAGGCACAGGTGATATTACACCTGTAGTGATCCGGCATCTTCGCCTTGGCGCCGGAGGTGTGTCTCCTGCTTCTTCCCTTGGACTACGAAGCAGTCTCGCTGCTCGCAGTCAGGGGCGTGCTGCAGGTGGCCCTGCTCGTCTCTGGCATCACACCAGAAGAGCTCCTTGACGTTTTCCATGATACGGGCGTGTTTGGGGCTAGTCCCCTGTCCAGGTCTGGATCCTTGGTACCCTTTGCCTTGGCTTCCAGAGCCTCCACCTCCAGGACGGTAGTTGTTCAGGTGCTGGTCGCTTTCTTTCTCCAGCGCCAGCTCCAGGAGTAGTACACATAGATCCTCGTAGTGGAGGACTCTAGCCTTGCGCTCTGCCGTTCAACGGCACTCGTCCCACAGCTCTCGAGGGAGCTTAGCCACCAACCAGAGAAGCAGGTCGTCGCTGCTGTAGGAACCGGGCGTCAGTCGTCCAGCCCAGTGATCCAGGTCAGCCAGTAGCTCAGAGACCCTGCCAGGCTTGGGGTTGTTGGGAAGCACGGGCATGTTCTGGATCTCAGCTCTGATGGAGAGGTCGGTTTCATAGGTCGGGTACTGCCTCTCCAAGGCAACCAGCACATCGGCAAAGGTGGCGGACTTAGTCACGATCTGCTTGACCTGCTTCTCCAGGTACTTGGTCTTGCAACAATGCAGGAGCAGATTGCACTTGACCCGTCCACTAGTGTGGGTTTGGCCGGTCAATCGTAGGAACCGGCCAAAATTCTCAACGAACTCGCTGAGGTCCTTGCCTGTGAACTCTGGCAGGTTCACCACGATCTTGGAGGTGGCAATGGACTTAGCCTCCTGAGACCTGCGTCCCTCAGGGTGCCGGGTCTTCCTCTTCTTCTTTTTCTTATGCCCACTTGGGTTCTCGGGGTCCTCAGGGTCGTCCTCCTCCGAGGGCGAAGCAGAAGTCATCGACGGCGGCTCATCATCCGAGGGGTCTCCGCCTAGATCACTAGAGCCATAGGGCTCCACGTCAACCATTGCCCTCAGGGCTGTCAGCCCCAGCCGGTCCAGCTCGGCTCTCGTAGAATTCCCCACGTGGCTGTAGGGTGGCTGGGCCATTCTCGGTACGACAGCGCTTCTCGTTATCGCTGCAGGGGTCGGCATCGGTCGGCTCCTCAGGCTCCCCAGGGTGTTTGTCAACCCTGTCACCAGGTGGTTAGCCTGTAATCGATGGGGTGAAATTCCCACCATGGTAGGTGACGCTTGGGGCGGAATCAGGGGCTCTAGTTTAGCCCGAATGTCTTGAGTGAGAACGCCGACAAGTTCAGAGGTGGGTCCTCGGAGAGCCTCTTTTATCTCGGATTGCGTCAGGGACCTGTTGGAGGATCTCCCCAATCCTCTACTCCTGCTCCCGCATGACTCAGGGCCTCTCCTCAGCCCACTCAGGTATGCATACCCAGGAACATCCGCATAGGCTCCCGTAGCGGGTAGAGGGTGGTGATAGTCAGTCGCATACCATCGCGGCGCAGAACTGGAGGCCACCGGCTCACTGGTAGTAGTTGCCTTTGGAAACGCAGTGGTAGATGAGTTCACACCATAGGCAGTGTAGGTAGGCATACCAGTAAAGCCTGTGCCCTCAGCCATAGGCGGGTTGGTTATGGGAGTGGATGTTGTAGCAGCTGGGTCTGGAGTTGGGAGTGTGGTGGTTGTAGGAGAGGGTGATGCGTGGAGGCCAGAAGCGCTTGGCGCGCCCTCGAAGGTCGACTCACTCGTCGGGTCCTGCCCATGGTCTACTCCTTCGTCTGCCATGCTTTCTCCAGCATCCTTTTCTCTCTCTCTCTTTCTCTTCACAGGATTGGTGTCCACCTCCTCGACTGAGAGGGCTCAGAAGGCCGACTGAAGTCCTTCGAGCGAGTCATCCGCCACGTCCACTGGCCCATGTAAGGGCACCAAAGGTACAGCGCTAGGTCCAGGTCCAGGTTTGAAGCCGGTCCGGCTGCCCCACGACCGTCTTCGGCACAGACCTCGTAATGGTCAGCGCCGTGTTTCATATTTCTATTTTTTCTGTCTACTTTTTATATATGCTTTTGCAAATTTTATTATTATTTGCGAGCTTGGAGACAGAGCGCGCTGCAAAGCGCGAGTCGCGGTCGCCAGATCAGAGATGTGACCGTCAGCATTGACTACAGAGTTTATGAAACTCACGGATTTATAGTATAAAAAGCCTTTTGAACGCTGTAGTTATAATTATTGCGAATGCCCAAATTTATCAAGACGATTCTCGAATGTTGTAGAGTAGATCGTTGACGAAAGGGCCAGGTGCATGCCCTGTTCTTTGTATGTTACGTGTCTGCAGGTATGCGCCAGTGGTGAGGCCCGGCAAGGGTCTATGAATCTTTCGTACAATGGGTATGGATGAACCTCATGCAGAAGGATGCAAAAGGCAACATGAAACGTGTTGAGCTTGCATGCCACTGACGGGGTTCAGGTGTTGTTTGCAGGATTTTTGGATAAAAGCAGCACGGCTTTTCCGAAACAGCAGGTGGAGTTCAGCGGAACAAACATGGAGTGAACAAGTCCACGTGGGAGTGAACAAAGAAGTTCAACCCAAACAGGTCCCAAAGGGACCGGACAACTCCAGCTTCCGAGAAATGGCCGCCAAACACCAAGACCAGGAGAACCCAAGGGGCTAGGGCTCTGGCCCTGTTACAGAAAGATTCATAAATGGTCATGCAGGACCCACGGACGGACGGACGGATGGACGGACGGATGGACGGACGGACGGACGGACGGACCGACGGATCGACACCGACGGACTGACGAACCGACCGACTGACCGACCGACCGACCGACCGACCGACCGACCGACCGACCGACCGACCGACCGACCAACCAACCGACCTCATAATTGGTCTGGCTTGTCTTGCACCCACCTTGCCCAGGCCGCACCGCATGTCAGACGACAACGGTGACTTTCATTCTCCACTGCCCAGCTCAGATTCGCATGCAACGAGTCCATCATCGTGTAGCGAGTGGGAGTCACGCAGCGCAGCAACTAATGAGGATGCACGGAGCAACGGCAATCGAAGTCAGGACAACTTCAGCCATGTGGATTACAAACACCAGTCCGATGACAGCGCAGCCGAAGGAGATCCCTGGTGGACGGATTTGGATGAAGCAACGCTGCAGGAGCTCTTCGAAACCAGTCCAAGGGAGTCCATGGGAATTCGCGCGGCGAGTGAAGCAGGATCAACGAGTTCAGAATCTGTTGAGGATGCAGCTGACGCCATGCAGCGACTAGCCATGACGATGCCGCTGTGGGCACCTATTGTTCAAATGCCTGAGATCCCGGAGGACCAGCGGCATACTCGTGATGCAGCGGGTCACTGCAAAATATGTGGTCCAGATCTGTTCTACATGTGCCTGCACGTGAGCCTGCCATCGAAGTGTCCGTTGAGGAAGCGTTGGTAGAAGAAAGCCGTCGCCAGCAAAGTCTTCGTGAGCCACACAGACCGAGCACAACGTTCCACGCCACAGGGACTTCGTCAAACCTGGGGAGCGAGTACTCCGGCGTGAGGAAGGGGCGTCCACACGTGCCGGCTGCCGAAGCGACGTATGAGCGACGTATGAGCAACCACGGAGAGCCCCGTGGATGGGCAGGACCAGCCCAAGATCTACACCATCCGTGACCATACCCTTGAAGTCCTGGTGCACCCAGATGTGCTAGAGGTGCATGCGGTGAGAGTCATCCACACATCGCAGCGTGACGAGCGGCAGTTGCACTTAAAGGTGCACGTACGGTGCGGACAAGAGGAGTTGGTGGTGGATGTTCTGGTGGATACGGATATGATGGAGTGGATGTGCGTTAAGCCCGGTTCCAAAGCCGTCGGTTCACTTCTAAGAAGGGGGGTGAAGCCGGTCCGGCTGCCCCACGACCGTCTTCGGCACAGACCTCGTAATGGTCAGCGCCGTGTTTAATATTTCTATTTTTTCTGTCTACTTTTTATATATGCTTTTGCATATTTTATTATTGTTTGCGAGCTTGGAGACAGAGCGCGCTGCAAAGCGCGAGTCGCAGTCGCCAGATCAGAGATGTGGGCGTCAGCATTGACTACAGAGTTTATGAAACTCACGGATTTATAGTATAAAAAGCCTTTTGAACGCTGTAGTTATAATTATTGCGAATGCCCAAATTTATAAAGACGATTCTCGAATGTTGTAGAGTAGATCGTTGACGAAAGGGCCAGGTGCATGCCCTGTTCTTTGTATGTTACGTGTCTGAAGGTATGCGCCAGTGGTGAGGCCCGGCAAGGGTCTATGAATCTTTCGTACAATGGGTATGGATGAACCTCATGCAGAAGGATGCAAAAGGCAACATGAAACGTGTTGAGCTTGCATGCCACTGACGGGGTTCAGGTGTTGTTTGCAGGATTTTTGGATAAAAGCAGCACGGCTTTTCCGAAACAGCAGGTGGAGTTCAGCGGAACAAACATGGAGGGAACAAGTCCACGTGGGAGTGAACAAAGAAATTCAACCCAAACAGGTCCCAAAGGGACCGGACAACTCCAGCTTCCGAGAAATGGCCGCCAAACACCAAGACCAGGAGAACCCAAGGGGCTAGGGCTCTGGCCCTGTTACAGGTTCACCAGGTGCTGGCATTGCTGGTGCCTCAGGTGCCGTCCTCACGTCGGTGTCCTCCTTCTTTGTGTCCATATTCGCCCTTCTTGCTTATATATGACAGATCTCGCCGCACTGGATGTACGGCATTGGGTTGCGGCCGGTACGCAGAGACTGTGTGCCTCTTGCTACCAGAAGGTTTTTTAGTGATTTCAACACTGTGTGTTTCTTGTGCCTCTCCTGCTGCTTGCTGCTGGTGTAGGGTTCCTGCTGCTTGTTTTTGATGAGGAAAATGTTTTGTTGTTGAAATACAACCAATCCAGGATACCCCAAGCCAGAGATAAGCAAGTAGAAGGAGATCAGGATCAAAGCATGAAGGGCTGCAGTCACAAAGAGTTAGATAAAGACAACGATCAACAATAGACCACAGCAATAAGCATACATTGCAACTCAGGATGAAATATTTTACATGTTTGAGAAAAGCTGATTGGAAAACTGCCCCAAGGGCTCACTCTCATCCACAGTGCCATCTTGAGATGTGCATTCTTTGTTTTTTGGTACCATAGGTGCTGAGGTGGCATGGCTTGTGGCGATGAGGTCACTGCCATGTCACATGGGATATTCCTACTCAGCTAGGCTGACTGGGTATTGAACCCAGGACCTCTCGAAAAGAGGTGCCCCAGCCCCCTAGGGTGCATACCACTAGGATAGCTAAGAATTCATGAGAAAACATAGACAAATTCATAGGCTCTGCCTTCAGTATATCAGTGCCTCAGCGACCCAGGAAAAGATGTTTTAGTGCCTATAGCTTGGGGATAAAGGGGTCCACACCACATTCTGATTTAGTGTTTGGTTCCATAGGTCAAAATGTGTCATCACCCCTTTTGGTTGGGCCAATACTAAGAAGAAAACGCCTGAGTGCTTAGAGCACATCTAATACAACTAAAGTATACCCTAAAGCATTGGAAAAGCACTTTGCTTACTTGTACCTGTTCCTGATAGAGTCTCTGAGTGTGGATTATCCGAGCACCCCAGCTCTATCCACTCTGATGATGAAACTGAGCATGACGCCTTCTTCGTGCAGACCTGCGTGGAGGAAGCGGAGAACGCCGAGTACGTCGCCCCACTGAAGCCCCTACTCTCCACGAGGGTGGAAGAACCCTTGGACGAAGAGCTGGACCCCCGATCCAGGCTAAGGGACTACGTGGACTCCAAGAGGAGGTTGGTGGCGAAAAAGCTATGCTACGCGAAACCTACCCGCAGCTCATGGCCACTGAAGCAAGGATGTATGGGAGATCTATCCCAATTGAAGGAGGACCTGGAACAGAAGATCACCACCTGGCAAAGGGAGGTAGATCTTAAGCTCATGAAGAGCGTGTGGGGTGCCCATGTGAGGACCCCAGAGGAGGATGACCTCTCGGAGGAATGTGTATGTGAACCCCCTCGAGCGTGCCTATGTTGCCATCGTCCACCGGAGATGGTTGAACGAGACCTACTTTATGCCTACCAAGGGTTGAAGGATACTACCAAGGGCGAAGAGTGGGTGGAGGATCACCTCCCGGCATCTATTACTCAGGGGGCAAGCAACTTACACTCTGATGAGGACATGGAGGACAAGATCAAGGTATTGGACCCGCGGGTGCAGAAGCTTATAAGGACCCATCTCGAGGTGTTCGGGGAAATACCACCCCCAGCCTCATGTGACAAGCTGGTACAGATGGACCTCAAGCTGCAACCCCAGTTCGTTGGCCAAAAGATCCGGAAGACCCTACCCGGCTCCTAAAGAGCAGGCCGATGAGATTGAGCGACAGATACAAGAGTGTATCAACGCTGGCCTGGTCCTGGAGTACAAAGACGGGAACTACCCCCAACACTGCAGCCCCTGTTTCCTGGTGGCTAAACCTGGGTCTACAGCCAAACGGCTGGTAGTGAAGCGGTAGTGGGGTGCCCAGCCTTTTGGCTCCTTATTGCCCAGATATTGTGAGGATTCTGTGTTTTGACGCTTTGCTTCGCTTCCCCAGTTCCGTTGCTACGGCCCTTGAAGTTCCTGCAAAGTTTTTGTCGAAATCCCTGATTTTTCGCAAAATCTCTTGAGATTTGTCAAACTCGGAAAATCCTCTTTTCTCCGGACGTGCAAGCGCCTCCAGTAGCGCACCAGCCCCACTCTTGGTCATCCTTCTAGGCACGGAGCGACACACGAGGAGCACTGAAATCACTTCGGCGTCCGTCGTTCCCACAGGGTTCTCCATGTCCATAGCTTGGCTTAAATCATCGTAGGACCCTTGCATGGTCCCATACATGACACAGTCTGGTGTCCTGTGCACAGAAAGGGCAGAGTGTTTGGTCTCTGTGAAGCACAGATCCCACGCATGCCCGTAACTTATGCTACACCCTTGGATGAACCCGTCATAATTAAAATTAATGATCTGCAATAAAAATTTATTGTAAAATCACTGCCTTTTGGCGGTCTTTCATGCCCGAGCGTGAGCTGGCAATTATCGCCTGCGACAATCTGGCGCTTCGCGGCAGCGTTCGCGCTGCCTGTCCGCAGGCTCCAAAAGGTCTACGGAGCACCTATGGTACATTCATCCATCCCAGGAAACACCCATTGAGTGGCCTATTCTTGCGCAATCATGGACAGCCCACGATTTCGCTTCACCCCTCTCCTTAAAAGGCTTGCTAGGCTGATGGCAGCTCTGCAAGCCCCACGCGTGGGTGTTTCCTGTGCATAGCTTACACGCGCTGACGCCTCTGCGCGCCAGCAGTAAAAGGGTGGCTGCCCAACAAGAACGCTGAACCACTGATTGCCACCACCAGAGACATGGCAGATTAATAATAAAATTAATGCCGGCCCAGTAAACAAAAACGACACAGCGCGCTGGGGTCCCACGCTGGTCTCACTGGACTGGCCACTGAAGAGCGTCAGCGTGAAAGTGCTGCCCTGGGTCGTGGAAGGTGCCGGAGGGCTCGGGGCCGGCAAGACCAGTGGGGCAGGCACGCGAGGAGTCGACCTGAACGCTGCTGTTGGGGGTAGAACCGGATACACGGACACCAACGGAGGCGAGAGCAGCAACAACGGAAGCAAGATCCATGCTGATTGTTATCCGGCAGAAAATCCCAGTCTATGAAGAAAATTGATGCGGATTATGCTAAGTACATCTGAGTGTCCATAACTATCTGAAAAGATTTATCTAAATCCGATTGTGAAAAAATATTTGGCTGATTTGGCTTCGGGCGCGCATCAGCAGCAATTGGCGATTCCAGGTAAATGATCGGAACGCGACGGATTTACGATGAATGGACCGCGGAATCAGATCCGGCATATCAGAGATATATAGGTCTGATCCTGAGACTGAGCTGCGAGGCGGCGATTCCGCCGAAGCAAAGAAAATGACCAAAATGTAGCCAATCTGGGGCAGATCTGCTAAAATCTGAGCAGATGGGGGTTAGCCGCACTTACACTCCCCCTCCAAAAACACACTGGGGTGTGTCGCTACGTCAACGAAGAACGTAGTGCGGGTAAGTCCCAGAAAAAAATAGAGATGTAGCCTCGATGGGGCGAAATCTGCTTGATCTGACCTGATTTGGGCTGAATTGGCACTGAATCAGGATGAATGAACCTGAAATGAGACAGAATGAGAAGTGACGAACAGTCCTCCGTGCAGTAAAACATTAGGTTAAGGGCTAAAAAGCATGCAAACGTATCGAGAATCGATACCAAACCATGCCCTGGTTGAGAATGAGGTAGATTATTGATGGATTGAGTGGGGGAATCCAGAAGTGGAGTGACATCTCGGCGCTCTGGCACAGTTTAGCTGTCGCGGGCACGCTACGGTGTCCTCCACGTACTCTACATCGTGTTACTCCCGCTTTTCTCGTTCTGAAAAGTGCAGCATGTGCTTCAGATTTGGCGCATCTGGTGGATGATCACAAGATTCAGCAAGATTGAGAATCAAATTGGGCAGAGATGAAGGAGATGAAACAGTCACAGAGAGGGAAAACAAATACAAATGTAGTCTGCAGGCCCTAAGTGAACCACAGATGGTAGGGATGTTTTTCTGTTCACTTATCTGTACACAGGTCTTCGAGGCATGAGAGGCGATGACAAGGAAATCAACCTTAATTGTCCTAAAATCAGCAAATTCCCTAAGATGAAGGTGTAAGGAAGCGGAATGTCTAGAACTGAAACTACTAACACTTTCGTTTAGACTAAAGTTAATATATATTGTCGTTTATTCAGCTCAATTGTGCTTTCCGGCACGTTGGTTCGCGAGCATCCAACAGATTCATTGAAAATGTGGATCATGTGATGATGCATCATGATGGGACATGATAGCCCTGGATCCTTGGTATGTAACGCGACGAAGGTTCGCTGAAGGCGCTTTACTGACAGTATATAACTGAGAGACACCGAATAGTTCTTTATTTACAGTGGCGACGGTGTCAATCGACTTGGACAAGGCCCATCTTTCGATTGAGTCCCACAAGACACTTGGATTCACCATTTTCGACAGTTTCAGGTCGGATTGAGCTCACATTGGCGTGTGCCAAAAATACAACGAAGCTTACGGACCTCTGAGGTTGCTGTTAGAAGTCCCTAGAGCTCCTATGTGAAGGTTGTCTGAACAATTGACGTCTGGGTTTTGTGCAACAGTGGCAGAATGATGGACAAACCTGAGGAATTCAAGGTAAATTCAAGGAATCTGGATCTGAATCTGGACTTTGACTTCAGCATCACGGCAAATGAAGGTAAGATCTGAGTTCCTGGCGTTGCAACTGGTGCAGCCAGAACTACAGGGGGTACCTGTAGGGGTGAATGTCGCCGGCCGGCGTTTTTACTATGTACATTTGCTTCCATCTGCACGAGTCGCCAAATTCCAAAGATGCACAGACCAACAGAGACAAGATTACCCCGAATCTGCCTGAATTAAGCCTGAGTTTGGTTTTTTCTGAACACGGCAGCACACTCCGTGGCTTTCGGCAGCGTATCTACGCCTTGTCTGCCGAACGGAGACCAAAGAAAAGTTGATTCACGTCAAATTATCAAACATTCGCAGTTCTCCACATCATGATGTAATCAGAAAGAATGAACAGTGGATTGAGCAGAATGTGGTTTTTTCAAGTCGTCAGAACACTCACATTGGAATAAGTGGTCGACGGGGCGAGGCTGGAGCTTTTGTAGGAGTTGGACATGCAAGGGTTTCGAACCTACACCCTTGAGCCCTAGCGACGAGTGCCATGACGCCCTGGACTAGACGACTGTTAGCCAATTTAGGGCGCCGGCGACTCAAGTCTTGGGATGGCTTCCTCAATTCGGCCAAGCACGAATACATGTGACCACCAACCTGTCTGGCCTGGCCCTCGTACGGCTTGGGCGCTGCAAATCAGCGGCCGAACTCGAAGCTTGGTCTTCATTTGGCTCCTGGGCTGGCCTGACCGCAGGAGGGGGGATCGACGGATCAGCCCTGGAATGTGGCTGCTGAGGGCCGTAAAAGGCTGGATCTCGATTCACCACAGGTCTTTTTCCGTCGCTCTCCACTTGTCTGTCTGGTTTCGACAGACAGTCTGTCAGGAGTACGCCAATTTCGGGGTGCTTCTTGAGGAAGTCGATGAACCCCTTGGTGTACCCATGGATAAAAGAATGGGCTGGTTCCCAGTTGTTATGACTGGAATCAAAGCCCCTCCACTCACATAGAAATTCCCATTCGCCCTTGGCGTCACGTCTTGCTTCTAAAATCCTCTTGAGTTCGTACTTCCCCCCTTCGATGACCCGATCGGACAAAAATTTCGAAGTCCAAAAAAGGGGTTTCACCCGATCCTTGGGGGAGGGGATCTCTCTCTTGAGGCGATCGCCCGAAACGTCAATTTCCCTGCTGACATCCACACGAATCCCCCACCTGTTCTCACCTAGACGCGCTGTAACAGCGAATGGCCCCTCCCACAAGGGAAGAAGCTTATCATCTCCGTCCAGGGTGGTTTCGGATTTTCGAAGCCAAACTCGATCATCGACTTCAAAATTGTGGGGGTCTTTTCGGCCTTGATTCTGGACCCAAAGCCAGTCAGCTTGATGCTTATCGATTAATTTCGAGACAGTTTTTTCTGCTCGTTGGATTTCGTCCAAAAACAACGAAGCATCTTTACAAGGGCGAGGATTATTTAACGGCATGTTCCACCAACACTTCTTTCGTCCAAAGACAATTTCATTTGGAGAAAGGCCATGGTACAAAGGCGTGTTGTGGTAACGGCGAAGCAATGCGAAGAGAACTTCAAGCCAATGGAAATCCTTCTCACTCGCGAGCTCCTTACGAAGCATATTTATAATAGAGCGGCCGGCTCTTTCGCCAGGCAGCGCTCGATGCGAGTGGATTTCACATCTTAGGTGGTGGATTCCAAGGCGAGCACATAATTCCTTCCACCATTCGGAGGTGTACTCTTTGCCTGAGTCCGTAACCACCTCGGATGGGACGTCCCAACCTCCCATCCAGGTCTGCGCGCACCATTTGGCGGCAGCCTTGCCAGTCATTGACTCGATGTTGCAAGGCAACACCTGAATGTAGCCAGAATGACGGCATTGTATAAGGAGCACTCCATTGACCTTTTTGTTGGTCCAATGGCACTCTTCGTCGTCGAGTTCACCAAGATAGAAAAAATCACTGGTGACTCTGTTAAAGAGGCGCTCTGGAATAGGATGTGGCCTCAGATGGCCGTGCTTCTTCGCGCTGGGTGGCGTCGCGACAGCACATTGGGCACATCCGGCGGCTACTTTCATACAATGTGTATATAGCCTTGAGCCGAACAACCTATGTTTAATCATCGACCACAATCTACGGCCATGTGCGTGGGGGGACTCCCATTTGTGCCACCAGTTTAACACTCGGGGGGCCAGGGCGTCTGGTACGCACAATTTACCCTCCATCCACAGCTTCCCCCCATCCAACGAGTATTCAGCAAAAATTCCATCCTTGTGAGCATCTTTGGATTTGAGATTCTCAAAGACCTCTTTAAACATGGAATCATGCAGATAATCGGACGTCCAGTCACGGATGATCAGGGAATCTTTCGGCAGGGGTGGAGTTTTGGCCGGATCTCGACGCTTAATGCCCTGGATCAACCGAAATCCACTTACTGGTCTTCCTGATCCCACTCGATTACGACGTGGCGGTCCTGCTCCGTACCATGGATGTTGGTACTTTGCAGCCCCTCTGAAGCGGGGTAAGCCCATCGGCTCAGAGCATCCGCTACCGTGTTGTGTTTTCCAGGCAAATACGACACATGGAGGTCAAACAGACTGAGAAATTCGTGCCATCTGGCCCGTCGACCAGCTGGGCTCGCGACAGTATCAATGTGTTCGGTGGCCCAATACTCCAGAGATCGATGATCCGTCAGGACCTCGACTCGATTGGTGCCAACCCACGATTGGTACTTTTTCAAAGCACAGATTATGGCGTAGGTTTCTTGCTCACGCGGCGACCATTGCATCTGGCGTGGGGCTAGCTTCCGAGACCAAAATGCAAGAGGGTAATGATCACCTGTGGCTTCATCAACCTGTTCAAGGACAGCTCCCATCGCGTACCTAGAAGCGTCGGTTCTTATGTAGAAGGGTCCGTCAAATTTCGGCACATGCAACGTGGCGACTTCGCAGAGGGCCGCCTTCAAGTGATGGAAAGCCTCCTCGCACTCGTCAGTCCACTTGACACGAACCTTTGAACCTGCCTTGCCCGCATCTCTCCCTACCTTCAGTAATTCAGTGAGGGGGGCAGCAAATTTGGCATAATTCGGCACAAAAGTGTGGTAAAAATTGCAACAACCCAGGAATCCTCTCAATTCCGTGATTGTCTCAGGGCGCTTCCACTTCTGAATAGTGACGAGCTTCCCTGGACTGGGTCGTCGGGTGCCATTCTCAAGGAGAGAACCAAAAAACTCGACTGATTTTAAAAATAGTTTTCCCTTCTTTGGCCCACAGATCAGCTGATTGGCATCAAGAATGTCCAAAACCTGGTTCAGCTGCTTTTCATGTAGGGCCACCAGCTCAGCTTCGGTCAGTCCCTCCCCCTCTGTCGCGATGATTATGTCATCTATGTACACACTCACGAAGGCACGAAGCTCAGGATGAGCTGTAAAAAGCACATCCTCCATCATTCTTTGAAAAAACGAAGGGGCGTTCTTCAGGCCCATGGGCATGACCGTCCACTGGACTGGGCCACATGGCGTGCACATACAGGTGAGAGGTCGGCTGTCCTTCCTCAACGGCATTTGGTGAAAGCCGTGACGGAGATCCAGCACAGAAAACAAACGACCTCTTGCCCTCTTGGCGATTTCCTCCTCAATGAGGGGCAGGGGGTGCAAATCCGCCTTGGTTTCGGCGTTGAGGTTGCGAAAATCAACAACCATTCGCCAACCATCAATAGTGTTCTGGTCTGCAGGCGGCGGCTTCGGGACTGTGAAGGGTGCACAGCACCATTCGCTGGTCATACAACCCTCAAGCCAACCAAATTCCCTGAGATTTCTCTCGATTATTTTTCTGAGTATCTCATGTTTGTGTCCATGGTTCTCATAAGGACGCTGTTTCTTCGCCTTGTAACCTTCACGAAGCTCGATGAAGGCTTCACCGAACTGCCCACGGACAGGGGGGTCCTTGATCAACTTCCCCGAAAGGGTTGTGTCCTTCCGTTCCTCAAAAATCTTGTCTCTTTTCTTGGAACACAACTCAGTGTCCACCTGATCGCCAGGAATTACTGTCGAAAAAACTTTGGCGACTTCTTCGGCCTTGGCAGGAAGAATCTTCTTACGGATGTCCCTAAAAAGGTCCGTATCAACTGCCTCTTGAAGATAGGTGGGTCGAGTGTCGACATTCCAGAGATTCTCTTCGTGATCCAGCTCCTCGAAAGGATCTATGAAAGCTTCCACACGGGGTTTTTCATAAAAAACTCTGAATTTGCGGCGCGATTTAAAATTTTTCTTCGCCCGTGCACTGAAGATTCTTTTGGATGTAGATCGTATTGGGGAAGAGGGAGACGAGGCGGATCCATTTGACGTTGGATCACCTTGGGCATCTGACGGACAAAAATCAGAAAAAATAGATTCATCATCAGTACCACGCTCAACCTCAGATTCAGACCCAACACAGGAATCAGTACCAGAATCAGCAGAATCAGAGTCAGAAAGCTTTCCATCCACCAGGAATGCAAGCGAACTCCAGGGCCGCTGTGGCAGGGGACCTGTGTCGTCCCTGGCATACAGCTTAATCTTCCTGGGAAGTTCGATGTAATCTACACAAATGTCTTGCAATTCCTGAAACCAAGACTTGTCGTCCCACAAGGGCACAACTAAAATCGCCTGGGTTTTATCTTGCTTGATTTTGTGGATGACCTGCTGGATTAAGTGAAACGGAGGATTAATCCATAACTTCTTGTCCCATTTATGGGTCCAAGCGTCGCGAAAGTGCTTGTCAAAGCGCTTGTTCTCGCGGTTAGCAAAGGCATCATACTGTGGCCAAAAGGAATGGTGTTCATAAAAATATTCACAAATTGTATCGCGCCATTTGTCGACAACTCTGTAGGATGAAGAGTGCCAGCGCGAAGGGCGTCGTGGCTGGGAGTCCCTACGAAGACGTTCTAACTCTCGGGAGTAATCGGCACTCCCATTCACCTCTGCAATGGTGACATCTTCGCCAAACTTTGGTGTAACCTTTCGCTTCAAAAATTCTTCTGCACTTTTAAACCCTGCGTGCAAAAAACGAAATTCAGGACGCTCCAAGGGACCTGACTCCAGCAAAAAACAACGCCGATGACCTACGGGCGCCACCCTGTTCTTGCTAAGCCAAGGATGGCCCAAGTAAAGGTCATACTTTATGTCGGCACGATAGAAGTAGTCATCCTTAAGGATAACTTCCTCCACATTGCCTTCTTCCCAAAGGTCTTGAGCGACCAAATGAGTTGATATATAACAACCGCGTTGCCCACCTGCGAGAGAATGTCCAGAAACTCCCTCGAGGGTAACAGGAAGAGGCGAATCAAACACGCAGTCGTCAGGCAAGAAAGAATTGGATTGAAGATTTACCTCCGATCCATTGTCACACAAACAAGTGGCGAGGTGGAAATTGCCCTTGCGATCAGAGACCCACATCTTTGTGACAAACTGACGGGCCCTGTGCTTGGACTGTACACCAACCTCGTCCACTACCACAGAAGGATCCGCTGCCGGATCCAGGGGAGAGGAGACAAGCGACCCTACATCAAGTAGTGGTCGAGATGGAATCTGGGGATCATGCCTGAAATCGCCTGGGGAGGGGCAATTTTCGTGGCTCCCCTAGGCGTTCTGACCTCCAGTAGCTGCGTTAACATTGTGGACACACCCTGATTTGTCGACCCACTCATCTTGGAACGGATCATCTGCTGGATTCAGGGCATTTTCGACATAATCTCGATCCGCATCGGACACCTGATCTGCACCTGAGACCTGATCCACACGATGGTTGCCCTTTCCACGTCCACGGCCACGGCCGCCGGATGATGGACCTCCACCGTCGCCACGCCCTCTGCCCTTACCAGAGAAAGGGGTTCCTGAAGGATTTCCCTTACCTTTACCCTGGAATCCTGGAGCATTTCCCTTGGTTGCACCGGATTGAGGGGTTTGGCCTGGATTTCGATTTCCGCCTCCGGCGTTGCTATTGGGATTTTTCTGGCCGTTCGGCTGCCCACCGGAGCCGGATGGAGTCCGATTTCCTGTCCCTTGGGACCCGCCAGGGCCTCCAGGATTTTTGTTTCCACCGGAGGGGGTCGGATTCCCTTTTCCAGCCTTCCCACCGTGCACCTGTCTGTCATTCCTGTCTGAATTCTGCGGATTACTGATATTTTCACCAATCACCTTGTGATCGTAAGGACACCATCGGTGATTACCAGTAGAATGCGTCTTAGCTCGGTTCGTAGAACCTAAAAGAAGGCAGATGCTACAGTGATCCTGAACATTCCGGGTGTCATTCACCTTTTTGTTGCCCTTTTGGGCCCCATTTTGGGTGTTTTGCTGGGTATTCTTGTTTCCCCCAAGACCCTCATAGAAATTCTGGTTGGCGGCGTCAGCGAGCCGCTCAACCTCCTCCCAGAGTTCCTTCGGGGTGAACGAAAACACCCAGTTTTTGGCCTTCAGGCGATGGCCATGGAAGCTTACTCCCCTGTTGAGGACTTGGACAAACAAGTCCCGATCCTCGTGTTCATTAAACTTGATTTTCCACGTCTCCTCAGTGAATTTCACCTTGGAGAAGGACGTGGGGGAGCACTTTTGAAGTGCCTCCCTGACGGAGAACCTGTTGGCAGAGGCATCGAAGCCTTCCACCTCCGCCCACCAGGTCTTGACCTTTTCTTCGGACTGTTTGTTCCGAAGGGTGGCGGCAGTTTCTGAGGGGATCTTGTCAAAAATCAGATTTTTCAGCTCGGCACTAGAAAATTTTTCGCCTGAATGTTCAGATTCTTCCACTAAATTCCAGAAGCGCTGTTTGTTGTCTTGCACGTTGTGCAAGATTAATCGCGAGAATGAAGGAAAATTCTTCAACATTTGGTGGTAGTGGTCCTCTGGCAGCCGGGATCCACGTACCTCCAACTGTTCCCACACCTCATCAAAGGTAAGGGGGGAATTTGTATCTTCGCGATCACTCCAAGTCCTGAGCCAAGTGTTGGCCGGCGCTCCCTCAAGGCATTCCAAGAGGGCCATCAGGAACTGATCATCTTGGAGTTTTTGAGTCTTAACCCACAGTTTAAATTCCCGTTGGAACTGAGGCCAACGTCGGGGGTTCCCATTATACTTCGGTTGCTTGGCAACCTGACGAAGTCGCAATGAAGTACGATTAAGAAACGAATCCAGCCCAACACCCGCCGTAATGGCAGACACCTTGGCGGCATCATTCGCCACACCAGCTCCGGCGAGGGTCTGGGCGAGCAACAGCTGGGCTAAGGCATTGGAATCAGCAGCAGGAGGGGCAGTACGGGAGGCAGTTCGCTTGGCATTCTGAGCCTCAGTCCTAGCCTTCGCCGTCCTACTCTCAGATCGAGAGATCTTAACCCTTTCCTTTAGCTTGGTCCTGCTGATCCTTGCATCGGTGGTCCTGGAGTCCACCGAAGGAGCAATTGAAAAAATTTCTGTCGCCTCCTCCGACGGTTCAGTTGCTTGTTCCACCGATGATGCGCCCTCAGACCGCATGTGCGTCTTGAAAAGATTTTTTATTCCCAGCGTTTCAATGATGAGGTGCATTTGATCTTTGAGCGTTTGGAGCTCATCATCTCGCTGGAATCTGCAGGAGCAGTCGGCAGGACAGTACATACCGTGTCCTGAAGGGCCTGAGCAGGCTGTCGGACCGCTGATCTCGGTGGTCCTCAGCCAGGAGTCCACTTGGGGAGCTCCTTCAGCCCTGATTTCCAGGCTTGCCTGCCTGGCCGCCTCTAAAATTCCTTCCTCAACTGCAGCGGCTAGATCGTCGCGGATGGAAACAGGGGGATGAGGGGCGGAGGGCCCGGGAACAGGTGCCGTGCCCTTCTCCTTCGGGAAGGGGCTTGCCTTCGAGATCTGCAAAAAAATGGCAAAAGAGTCATCTTCCTGAGAACGCCACCACATCCTGGTATTAATTTCGTCCTGAAGGAGGAAAAAATATTCCATTAAAAAATCAGAGGCGATTCTTTCTTGTCCGATCAGCTTAGACGTGGCTAAGAGACAAAGGGCCTCAAGGGCCTCAAGGTTACGGGTCACTTCTGGGGACAAATGGTCGCCCCAGTGTGCCCAAGAGGCTGGTCGATTATAGCTAGGTACCTCACCTGGACCGCCCATCTCAATGTCGTCAAGATCGGCGTCCGTGGTCTCAAATGTTGGACATTGGTAAGGAATGTTGGTACCTGCCAGCTCCGTAAGGTCTACCGGAGCGTTGCCATCGTCGTAGGCTGGCGGATTCCAGCTGCTCGATGGCCAGTTTCGACTGGGATTGTGGTAATTTGGGTCCCCACAGCTGCTGATTTGCGCCCTTCTTGGGCAGCTTGGACTTGCGCAAGGCATTCCTCTCAAGGCCTCGTTCGCGCAGCACCAAGGCAGTGTAATCGTTACTTCTCCAGAAGCGGTGGGGTCTACGGGGCCGTACTGGGGAGCGGGCTGTGGACTGAAGGGCTGTGAAGCAACATTCAGGTAGCCTCTGCTACCATGAAAGTGCTGCCCTGGGTCGTGGAAGGTGCCGGAGGGCTCGGGGCCGGCAAGACCAGTGGGGCAGGCACGCGAGGAGTCGACCTGAACGCTGCTGTTGGGGGTAGAACCGGATACACGGACACCAACGGAGGCGAGAGCAGCAACAACGGAAGCAAGATCCATGCTGATTGTTATCCGGCAGAAAATCCCAGTCTATGAAGAAAATTGATGCGGATTATCCTAAGTACATCTGAGTGTCCATAACTATCTGAAAAGATTTATATAAATCCGATTGTGAAAAAATATTTGGCTGATTTGGCTTCGGGCGCGCATCAGCGGCAATTGGCGATTCCAGGTAAATGATCGGAACGCGACGGATTTACGATGAATGGACCGCGGAATCAGATCCGGCATATCAGAGATATATAGGTCTGATCCTGAGACTGAGCTGCGAGGCGGCGATTCCGCCGAAGCAAAGAAAATGACCAAAATGTAGCCAATCTGGGGCAGATCTGCTAAAATCTGAGCAGATGGGGGTTAGCCGCACTTACACAGCGGCGCTCCCTGACTGGTATTTACGTACCAAACCTCTTCGCACACCATGCCTCAACACGCTTGGCGCGTCCAAGCGCACGGGATCTGCCACGATGCTGTACTCGACGTTGTACAGCGAGGGTCTCTTTTGCCTCGATGCTGCAGGCTGCCTTGGTCTGCAGCGAGGGCTCCCATGGTGCTTCCGAGGTCAGCATTACTACATTGGGCGCAGAACAGCTGCGTCACACGGGGGGAATCGCTGACGATCTTCACGAGCGACGGCTGGGTCTGGTGTCGTGTGGACCCATTGGGTGGAGGGGTGCTGCGCAAGCCGGCGCAGCAACACACCTCCATACAGCCGAGCGCAGTTTTTGTCCTCGGGCGTTGCACTGCGGATCGCTGGGCGTCTCTGCCGCAGTGCCACTCACGTCACGCTACATGGGACCTGCTGCACGGTACGATGATTTTGAAGCGGTAGTGGGGTGTCCAGCCTTTTGGCTCCTTATTGCCCAGATATTGTGAGGATTCTGTGGTTTGACGCTTTGCTTCGCTTCCCCAGTTCCGTTGCTACGGCCCTTGAAGTTCCTGCAAAGTTTTTGTCGAAATCCCTGATTTTTCGCAAAGTCTCTTGAGATTTGTCAAACTCGGAAAATCCTCTTTTCTCCGGACGTGCAAGCGCCTCCAGTAGCGCACCAGCCCCACTCTTGGTCATCCTTCTAGGCACGGAGCGACACACGAGGAGCACTGAAATCACTTCGGCGTCCGTCGTTCCCACAGGGTTCTCCATGTCCATAGCTTGGCTTAAATCATCGTAGGACCCTTGCATGGTCCCATACATGACACAGTCTGGTGTCCTGTGCACAGAAGGGGCAGAGTGTTTGGTCTCTGTGAAGCACAGATCCCACGCATGCCCGTAACTTATGCTACACCCTTGGATGAACCCGTCATAATTAAAATTAATGATCTGCAATAAAAATTTATTGTAAAATCACTGCCTTTTGGCGGTCTTTCATGCCCGAGCGTGAGCTGGCAATTATCGCCTGCGACAATCTGGCGCTTCGCGGCAGCGTTCGCGCTGCCTGTCCGCAGGCTCCAAAAGGTCTACGGAGTACCTATGGTACATTCATCCATCCCAGGAAACACCCATTGAGTGGCCTATTCTTGCGCAATCATGGACAGCCCACGATTTCGCGTCAGTAGTGGACTATGGAGAGCTGAACAAGAAAACGTTGAACCACTCAGGGTCCATTCCTAACATGGAGTCTACCCTTGAGAACATAGCCTCCTGTCGCGACAAGACCAAGATGGACAAGAGAAGTGGACTTTGGCAGGTCCACCTGACGCCCAACGCCCAGGAGCTACTCGCCTTCATCACCCCTCAGGGGAGGGTGTTCACGTGGAAGGTCATGCCCTTTGGCGTGGCCAACGGACCCGCTCTATTCCAAGAGCTGATGAACAAGATCCTGTCCATCCTACGACGAAGACCCAAGGTGCAAGAACTCATATCCCGTGGGGCCCAGATGGAAGTGCACATCGACGATGTATGCCTCGGGACCAATACCCAAGAGGATCACCTAATCCTCTTGGGTGAGTTCTTTGCGGTCTGCCAGGAGAACCACACACGACTCAAGCTGGAGAAGTGTGAGTTCATGCAGCAGACCATGCAGTACCTGGGGTTTGACGTTGGCTATGGGTGGTGGACCCCAGCGGCCTCTAAGGCCAAACCCCTGATGGACGCTAAGGTACGGCAGGAAGACCCCAAGAAAGGGGTGGTGGACCCCAGCGGCCTCTAAGGCCTAACCCCTGATGGACGCCAAGGTACGACATGAAGACCCCGAGAAACGAGTCCATCATGTACGCAGTTTCATTGGGGCGTGCAACTTCTATCGCCGCCATATCAAGAACTTCACCTACACCAGCGCCATTCTGATGGACTTGATCAAGAAGAGTACTACTTGGCGCTGGGGCCCACAAGAGCAACAAGCGTTTGACGAGCTCAAAGACAAGTTGGCCAATGCTAAGTGCTTGGGCGTGCCTAGAGCACAAGGTGAGATTATCCTGGTGACTGACGCCAGCAATGTGGGCGGTGGTGGAACGTTGTTCCAATGGCAAGCACTAGAGAAGGAGGAGTTCCAGTCGGCTATTTCCCAATGGGGGACGGAAGGTCTCAACCGAGATGGAACTGTAAAGCACAGCTACCCTGACGACAAGTGGGTCCTGGTACCTCTGGGCCACTGGAACTGGAAATGAGACTGGGCCAGGGGGAACTACCCCACCTATGAGCAGAAGTTGCTCACAGGTGTGCTGCTGCTATCCTCTCAGGCATGACTATTGGGGAGTAGCCCTGTGGTCTGGCTGTGCGACCAAGAGCCGGTCCGCACTTTCCAGAAGGGTCCCCCACCTGAGAAGGCCAAGCTACGGCGCTGGTGGACCTACCTCAGCCAACTACGGCTGACGGTACACCATATCCATGGAGTGAAGAACGAGTGCGCGGACTACATCAGCTGCAACAACTTCGACGCCCTGATTGATGCCCGGTCTGAAGTGCTGGCTAAGGAGGCGTTCAGCCGTATGGACGTACACGTGGACCTCAACATGACTATGATACGACCCCTAGATGGACTCCAACAAGCGGAACACCTGAAGGAGTTTGGGGATATCTATAAGCGCCTGGAGAAGCGCCTTGAACCCCTCCTGGTCAACCAAGAGCAGTGGAAGAGGGACAAAAGCTACCTCTGGCACGAGGACCGCATCGTGGTACCCAGTGACAGAGTCCCAGCGCTACTGAAGCGGACTCATGAGTCCAGCGGTCATGTGGGTGCTGACCGTACCCTGAGGCTATTCAAGCAGTGGTTCCACACTACGTGGACTGATGACCAACTGCGGATGACCATCCAATACCGTGGACAAGTGCCCGTGCAGGTCCTGCAAACCCGGGGATATCAGGGACAGGGGTCTCTACTCGACCCTGCCCATCGCCACTGTGCTAACAGTGTTCTCTATGTGGACTACACAGAGATGCCAAAGTTTGGGGGCTACGACTTTGCCCTCGTGGTGACCTGTGGGTTGACCAGGTTTACCAGGGTGTTCCCATGTACCAAGCACATTACCGGAGAGGAGACTATCAAGATACTCCTGGAGGAGTGGTTTTGTGTCTATGGGGCACCCGAGGAGATCAACTCCGATGAGGACGTACGAGTACGCTCAGATACCGGCTGGTACAAGAGGGTCCTGAGATCCCTCGATGTCCAGGTGTCTACGGGGATCCCCTACTCTCACACGAGCAACCCCCTATGTGAGCGACAGATTCGTGTCCTCAAGGAGAATGTAAGGATATGGTGCAAAACTGAACGCACCAGAGACTGGGTGAGGCTACTCCCCGTCATATCCTTCATGACGAACTCCCAAGAGAGTTCGGCGACTGGCTACTCGCCCCATGAGCTATTCCTAGGACGCCCGGTGTGGTTCCTACATGCTCCCTATCCAGGGGATTAAAGAAGGTCCCTACCAGGACCGGCCCCCGCTATGCCCCTTCCGCCTGTAACCCCTGCTGATTTACTCTTGATCAGTGATTGCATTCCTCAAATTTCAAAGGGTCCAAAGTCCAAAAATATAGAAATAAAATCCTCCTTCAACCCTGAAACAGCAACCAGATCCCACAGATACAGCACCAACCCAATTCACAATCCAAATCAGGCTGCGGGCTTCCGTTCAGCACACCGGTCGTCTCACGGTGGCGGGCATGTACAAGAATTGCACCAAAGAGGAAAGCCCTGAAATTGGCATATGAACACAAATAAAGCAAAGTTGGGGAAAGAGGTAAACATACACATTCACAGCCATAAACCCCTCATTCCCTGGACTCAAGACCTTCCCTTGACTCACCAACATATTGCCCTGAACCAGGTCAAATGAGATGGCTGAATGCCATGTGTCACAAGTCACTACACAAACCCCAAAAATGTGTTCACTCCCAAGCCTATAAATCCTAGCCCAATAGGGGAGGTGGCGTGTCATGGCCTAGAGTGGCACTCAGGACCATGCCCTACCCTGACATAACCTTGGTTGGACTTGGAGTCGATTGGGCTTGGAGAACTGCCCAATGATGTTGACCTCACAACATGGCAAAATCAGGCAAATCACACCATTATGCCAAAAAGTCAATTATACACTCAAAAATGCATACGGCAAATATCCAAATGCTCCATGCACGTGTCAAACCGGAAAGTAATATACAAGGGTGATATAGACCAAAGGTCCATGCCCAAGAATATCCCATCATTGGCTCCGAAACCTCTCCGGTTATGTACATGGCATGCTTCACAAGTCAGCTCATGAGTTTGAGACCTAATTTTGTGAGGCCTCGTGTGCCAAGCCAAAGTGACCACGTGATCCGGCATATGGTGAGGTGCAACAACGAAGCATATGCCAACATATAAGCAACATACCATAGTTCACGGATCTCTAGGCACTTTACTGTTAGCCGACCAGTTGAGCACATAAAACACAAAAATGAGCATAAAATGAGGTCAAAAACATGAAAATATGTCCAAATACAAAGTTGTCATGATAGTATATCTCTATGCTCACCCATGATATCCGCCCATGGTTCAATACACGAATGATTGGAACCATTTGCGAACAATTCCCCCACTTGGATCCCCAATCGGGCGCATGGAGATACCTTCGCCACTCGTATCTACATGCCCCATGAACATGGGAGTGCACTCATGGATCTCTTTGCCAAACATACCATGAGCAATACATACGCGGTAGACTTGGTCTAGCGCTTTGAATTCCACAATTGAGACATGGGCAAAACCCTTGTCACGTATGGCTCCCCATCTCTTCGGCCACACGAAGATATATAACATGGGCGTGAGCATATCAAGACATATACCATGCATATAAAACATACCCTCAAAAGTGGCTCCCACCATGATATGCCATGTCCCTCCATGGACATAACTTCACGTTAAAAATGCGTAGGAACCCAAGGAAAGTATCTATGCAACCCCAACACTCATGCGGTACACTCGAAAGTCGCATCAAAATATTCGGTTGCACGGTCCGAGAGTTATATATCACTTTATACCCTCTTGACCATTATCCCTTGCTACACCGGGCATGTGTACACACCAAAGGCGTTTGATGCTTCCCAAATTAAGTTGAGACCAAGGCGCTTGCAACGCATCCTTCCTTATTCTCTTTCCTCACACTCGCGCGTAGATATGGCCCTTCAAAGTGGTCCCACGATTCACTTTTGTTTCCCTTACATCTCCAAGTCAAATGGGTGGCAAGTATAAGGGAAACCTGATTCGGGCATAAGGAAAAGAGTATGACCACTCGAAGACGACCAAATCAAGTGCGGCGATGTCGAAGTCGAAAATACGATTTCGACATCCCGAAAAATTCAGAATAAAATTTCGAGTGCATATTTAGAAAATTGCGGAAGCAACGAACCCTTTACTGATGAAATCTGACCCTTCATCGGGGTTTCCGCCAAAATATCTGGAAATAACAGTTAACCAATCAGTTAACGCAAAATCGCGAGCCAACTGACAGTCGCCGATACATTGACCATCAGAACGAAAGGCTGAAAAATTACGGAAACATTATGATAATAAAACCCTGTTGATTCCTGATATTCCGATATATAAATCTCCGCTGGTGGTGCCTCGGTACTGAATATGGCCGCTCGTAGCCGGAATGGCCAAACCTATCACACTATCACATCGGGTTAGTTCAGGTGGATGGGAAAGTATGATATCAGCCAATGGCGGCTTGCCGGCACATAGATACACACCCCAAGTGACCCCAAGATGGCCACGGGGGTCCGAACCCGCTTCACCCCCCTTCTCAGAGCGTTGTTACCGCTCGGAAGTCATTGAAGAGAGGACGGGAGGACCCCAATGGGCTCCACACCCTCCCCCCCCATGTCCCAAGGACACATGGAGGCCCCACACACGCCGTAGGCGTCCCCCATGCCCCAAGGGAGGGGTGAGGACACTGATAATCGGTGCCCTACGCCATATCCGGTCTCCACTTGATCTACAACATGGACCAAGGGGATCAAAGATAGAAAAACGTCGTCGGTCGACCTAAATAAGTATACCACAATGAAATATATATGTGGAGATCGAGTGAAGTGGGTAGACGGCCAATCAAGGCCGAAAAATCCCCGGATGAACGCCCTCACCCGTCTCCTCAATCACAGAAACAAACAAAATGCCAAGGGGGATCCATTACGGTGCTACAGCAGCAACCAAATGGAACAACACGTCCTTGACATCCAAAGAAATATTCTTTTTCTTCAGGTAGTCCATCCAGACCGTGGTGTACCTCGGCACAAAACTGCTCGGAGGCTCCCACGAGTCCCTGGATGCGGCGAATCCCTTCCAACGGACTTTGTAAAGCCTCCCCCCAGGCGTCCCCGGGTCCGGCTTGTCCGCCAGGATCTTCTCGGCGATGAAGTCGTCGTCCTCACCCTCGTCGTCCGAGTCCACATCGCAGGCCGTGAACTCGAAGGTGACGGGACGTCCGCTGGGGTCTGGTGCTCGGGGACGAAGCTGGGTATGGTCGCGGTCCAGGATCTTGTTATCCCCCACACGAACTGCGTACACGTCCTGCCCGACCTTCCGCACGATTACCCCCGGCATATACCAAGATGCCTGCCGATGCCAGGACAGGACATCCTTGTGGTGCCGCTCCACCCACACGGTGTCTTGGAGAGCATACTTCTGGACTTTTCCCTGCTTGAAATACTTGGCCCTCTTGTCATGCTCGTCCTGTAGTGCCTTGCACACCTTGGCCGCCGTGTCGTCCGCCTCAGCCATCATAGCGTTCGCATCCCGGGCCACTTTGCCATGGTTCAACCACGGGAGAGTGCGTGACACTCGATCCCGTAGGAACAGGATACGATGGGGCGACAGTCCAGTGGGTCCCGGAAGGTCGTGATACGCTTGGAGCACTCTCCACAGCGAGTTATACCAGTTCCGGCCCGGTTCGTCAATGTGCAGCTGGCGGAACTTTTCGAACATCTGCCGCCCGGCCACCTCAGCACGGCCATTCGACCGGCTGTGGTACGCCACGGTCTTGGCGTGCCGAATCCCCATGTGCTTGCACATCGTCTTGAAGCACGTCCCCACAAACTGACTGCCCCGGTCGCTGCAGATGACAGCCGGGACATTGAAAATCGTCAGCCAATGCCTGATCATGGCATTAGCGACGGTCTTGGCCTGCAGCCCCACTCCATGCTTGTCCTTCTTGTCCTTCTTCTTGGACTTCTTGCCAGGGACCGCCACGATATACCCACTGTGCCTGTCCACCGCCAGGATGACACAGTCGTAGGTCTCTCCTTCCACGGTGACCTTGGGCATGGCGAATACATCCATGGCCACGGACCGCATAGGGGCCTCCGGTATAGCCGTATACACCGGGTTGCCCGCTGTGGAGTGGTTGGGGCTCTTCGTGGCCCGACACACGGCACAGTCGCTGCAGTACCTATCCAGGATGGCGTAGTACCCCGGAGGGAACTTGAAACGCCACTCCAGGTCCTGCTGCATCTTGTCTCGGCCAGGGTGCATGAGCTGGGCATTGTGCCAATGGTTAATGAGCTCCTCCAGTCGGTTCTCGGGCACCAGCAGCTTGTCCTTGAGGAACAACTTGTCCCCATCCTCGGTCAAGCCCTCAGGCCACTCGTCGTCTGACGGGGCGCTCACGGCATTCCAGTACTTGCTCCAGTGCTCGGATGCCGCATAGTCATCCGACCAGTCCTCTGTGAGCACCGACCTGACTAGCTCTACAGGGGCCACCATCCATTGCTCGAGGGTTTCCTCTCGAATAGCTTGGACGCGGGCACCCCGGAACTTGGCCAGGTCTGTACGGTTTGCCATCACCACAAAGCACTTGACCCCCTCTTGCTCCATGGCCTTCTCCATCTCAATGATGCGTTTGGCCTCCTCGGTTTCCTCGGCGTCCCCATGGCTGGATATGTCCATCCAAGCCTTGCCTGCGGGGTAGGCCCATCGACTGAGGCAATCTGCCACAGTGTTGTCCTTCCCTGGGACGTATACGACACTGAGGTCGAACTTGGCGAACGTCTCATGCCATCGGGCCCGCCTTGCCGCCGGTCCCGAGGGGGTGTCGACGTGCTCCTTGTGCCAGCTCTGCAAGGACTGATGGTCCGTGCAAACCACCACCGGTTGCAATCCGATGTGGCCGGCCCATTTCCTGAGCGCACAAACAATGGCGTACGTCTCCTTCTCCCTCGCGGTCCAGGTGCGGCGTTGGCCCTCGGCCAGGATCCGACTCCAAAACGCCACGGGTACGTGTGACCCGTCGTCCCGGATCTGCTCGAGGACTGCCCCTACAGCATAGTCCGAGGCGTCCGTCCGTAGCACGAATCCCTTGTCCGGGTCAACCAGGAATAGCCCCAGCTGCCCCAGGAGTCGCTCCTTCAGGCGGCTGAACGCATCTTCGGCCTCAGGGGTCCAGGCAAGCTTCTTCTTGCTCCCCTTCCGGCCATCGAACTTGCCCACCTGCAGCATCTTCTGCAGCGGCCCCGACAGTTCTGCATACATTCGGACATAGCCCGAATAATAGTTGCAGAACCCCATGAAGGATCGGAGTTCGCTGATGGTCTGGGGCTTCTCCCAGTGGTGCAGGGACGCCAGCTTCCCAGGCATGGGACGGCGTTGCCCGTGACCAACCACGTGACCCGCGAACTCTACTTCCTTCACGAAGAGTGAGGCTTTGGTGGGCTTGCACACCATGTTGTGCTTGTCCAACTCGCTGAGCACTCGGCGCAGATCCTTCTCATGCGCGTCGATGAGCTCGTCCTCAGTCATGTTCTCCGTGCCGGACCCGATGATGATGTCATCCACGAAGGGATCGGCACAGTCCCGGACAGGACCGAGTAGGTCCTCCATCATGCGCTGGAAAGCGGCGTTGCCATTCTTGGCGCCCATAGGCACCACTTTCCACTGCATGGGCCCCAGCGGCGGCGACATCGCTGTGCAGGGCCTGGAGTCCGGGTGTAGCGGCATCTGGTGATAACCGTGTTTCAGGTCCAACACCGTGAAAATCCGCTTTTTCTGTTGTTTTTGGAGGATGGAGTCGATCAGGGGAAGCGAGTACGAGTCGTGCTCGGTCTGCTCGTTCAAACCTCTGTAATCAACCACCAAACTCCACTCGCCCTTCTCCTTCTTGGCCACGATGAAGGCTGGGCTGGCCCACTCACTGTCGGAGGGTTCGATCCATCCCCGCTCAATGAACTCGGCCAACAGCTTCTTCATGGCCTCGGCCCGATCGCCCTGAAGTTGGTACTCCCGATGACGATAGATCTTGGGGTTCGGCTTCAGCTTGATCCTCGCTGTGCCAAACCTCCCACGATCTGGAGGGTTCTTGTTGGCGACGCCACTCAATAGCCGCGGATGGGCTTTGATCAGCCTCTCCTTCAGCTCGGCGACCTTCGGGTTCTCCTGGGCCTCTTCAGCCGCTTGCTTCGGTATCGATACAACCGAACACACTGCGGTATAGGCCTCTTGCGGGTCCGAATCCGACTTCTCCTCGTCCGATATGCCGTCTTCATCGTCGTGGCGTGCACTTCCCACCGATAATCTTCGAAAATTTGCGGCCTCGGGCTGGTGACTGTCGCTATCGACACCCATTCTTGGAAAATCCCATGTTGGTGGGTCCGACCCAACGAGACCATCGTATTGGTCCGCGATGTGATCCATGACCCTCGCCACGAACTCATCCTTCTCGTACTTGCCGGTGACCAACATCTTGTCATCCCACCAATGCGGAGATGTGACCATGGCCCGCCTCTTCTTGGCTGCCACACGGTCGTGCATCCCCATTCGCATGTAGTTGACGACGTCGTCGATCTCGGAGTGGGACAGGATGTCAATGCCATCCCCTGGCTGATCCGTCCCCTCCTTGGGCTCAAACATGACCTTCATGGGCACCGCCTCCACCCTACGGATGAGTGCTTCATCACCCGTGGGCTGGGCTTGCGCCCCATCCACCAGGAAAGCCTTGGTACCCCACGCTTGACCTGGGGAGGGCATTGATCCACCCTTGGCGTCGATGAACAGCTCCTCCTCTGGCCCGAATGACATCTCGTTCAGGGTGATGGAGTCGAGCGTCGACGTGAGACCCTCCAGCGGACATGGGGTGGATCCTATGCCGGTTATGACCAGGATCCCCTTCGCCCTATCCGCGATGATCTTCTCCACCGTACGTCTGGTATTGTCCAGGGAGCCATGCCAATACATGGGTCCCCACTCCTTCAAACCCCAATGCCTGTGCCAGGCTGAGTCTCCTCGATGCCAATGCCTCCTACACTTCCGCAGAAGTGGGGCGTCCCGTGAAGCGAAGACGTCCGTCTCGGGCGCTTCGGCTCCCAGCGTCTGGATCATCCTGTCGTACACCTGCGACGCCATTCCATACTCCGTGAGCTGAACTCCGCGGTCTCCTCTGGACTTGGCACCCACAGCTTGCACCGCTCGGACGATCTGATCCTCTTCCTCAGCATTCCATTGGGATGATCCGCATGCATAGTCCGTGGACAGCCATGTGAGGCATTCATCATCCTCCCGGACCAGCGTTGCACGATGGGTAAGGGCTCCGATGGCGTTTGCCACCATGAAGTCATACCCCATGATCATATCCCAATCGGTAATGTCGGCCACATTCAAGTTCCCGGATAGAGTGCTTCTCTTCGCCTGATCAGGGCCGTTCAAGCGCTCATGCTCCCAGAATTCCATACTGATGGTGGCCTCATGGGTGCCGCCACCCATAATCTCTCCGTTGGCGACCTTCAGGCAGACCGGTCTCCGGCTGGGCTGCAGGAGTTCCTCCTTGAACAACCCTCTCCGGACCAGGCTCACCTGGGCACCCGTATCCACTAACACATCCACCACCTTCTCCTCTCGTCCGCACCGTACTCGCACTTTCAAGTGCAACTGCCGCTCGTCGCCATGAGGTGTATGGACGACTCTCACGGCATGCAACTCTAGCACGTCCGGGTGCATCAAGACTTCAAGGGTATGGTCACGGATGGTGTAGATCTTGGGTTGGTCCTGCCCGTCCACGGGGCTCTCCGTGGTCGCTCCTTCCTTCTTGCCATGTCCCGTACCCACATGTACTTCCCTTGGCAGGGCGCTCCAGGGGTGGGAGTGGCGAAACTCAGTGGTTTTGGCTCTTCTGGAGCCTTCTTCGGCACCCGATGTGCCTTCGCTTCCTCTGGGATTCCACTGATTTTCGGAGAAGAGACCTCCGAGGTCCCACTCCCGTGGGGGCTCCTCTAGACTTGGCTTCCCGCAGCCCCTTCCGGCTGCGATCCGCCAGGACTTTGTCCTCCACGTTGCTGGGCTTTGAGTTCCTCCAACGTCCTCAACATGTCCTCAGCAACTTCCTCGATCGACCTCACTCGTCGGTCTTGGCCAGGTCCACCACCATAGCCTCTTCCTCCGCCTTTTCCTTGGCCTTTGCCTTGGCCTTTTCCCCCGTCTCCGCCCTTCGCCTTCCAGTCGGAAATCCGCTGCTCCTTGGGCTTCTTCTCGGGGTGGGCTGCGAAGTAGGCCTTCTTGTCCGCCTCATACACCTTGCACTGACGGTGGTCGTGTGCATGGTTGTTTCTCTTGACATAACAGACCCAGCACCCGTCGTGCTGAGACCTGTACTCCCGGAACGAGAGCTGTGGGTTCCCGGTCCTCCTTGGCGCGTTGCCCTTCTTGGGTCCCACCCGGCTCCATCTGGACCGATCTTGCCCATGGTTACTCGCGTTGTGCGCCACAAACGCGAAGAAATGGGCCTCCTCGTGATCCTCCCGGGTCCAGTGGTCTTGGCCACTTCCACTACCATCCTCCGCAGAGTTGGCCGTGTCCTCCTGGATCTCCCGATGATGGCGGTCTTCTCGGTGGCTTCGTTGTCCATGACCATGTCGATCCTGCACGTGGGCCTCGTTCTTCGCATTGAGCTTCAACTCCACCGTGATGTACTTCACGATCTCGTCCAGGCTCATGCGGGCGAAGATGACCTGCATCCTCAGCGGCTCCCCGCGCCTCCACTCCACGTTGTTGAGGCGCAGCAACCTTTGCCCCATGGAGTCTCCAAACACCTCCACGTACACGGCGTTCTTCAGCCCCAACATCCGGTTGGGCTCGCCCAGGTTCCTCCTGAAGAACTCCATGATACCCGCATGGGTATCCTCCGCCGCCATGATCCTCACCGCCAACCGCTTCTTGGCGCGCTTCTTCTCCTCGTCCTCCACTCTCCTCTTCCAGTTGCCGGGGAGGACGTCCTTCAGGAGGTGGCGGATCTCGCTGGCCTCGTTCCAGTCCTCCACCAGCTTGAGGCATCTGCGGTACTTCCGCAGATACCGGTTCCACTCCCGGACCCGCAACTCACCGCGGTCCAGCGGCAGCGGGATGGACCACAAGTCCTCCAGCTTCTGGTTCGGAGCGTCCACCCGCTCCTCATCCTCCAACCACTGGAGGCAGGCCTGCTCCGTCCGGATCAGTCCTTCCCGGATCTGATCCCGCAGCTCCTCCTTCAGGTCCTGCGCCAGCCGGTGTGGGAATGTCCGGCATACCCACTTGTCCCGCGGCGCTCCCCGCATCTCGCCGACGACCTCCTCGGCGAAGTCCTCCCAATCCAGGATGAAGTCGTCCAGGTTGGAGGGGTTGCCATCATAGTAGGGGATTTTGATTCCCCTGAGGTCGTCAATCCTGATGGCGTCTCCGACGTCCCCAGCCACCACTCCACCGAGACGGATACCACCTGTGGCCGGGGGCTGTGGGTACACTCCCCGTACATCCCTCTCCTACATGGAGTGCGGTCCAGTTGGGCCTGAACCCATGGGGTTTGGAATGCGGGAAGGACTTGCTCCATCGGCCGTCCATATCCCCGCCCCACACGCTCTTCATGAGCTTCAGATCTACCTCCCTTTGCCAGGTGGTGATCTTCTGTTCGAGGTCCTCCTTCAATTGGGATAGGTCTCCCATACGTCCTTGCTTCAGTGGCCATGAGCTGCAGGTAGGCTTCGCGTAGCATAGCTTTTTCGCCACCAACTTCCTCTTGGAATCCACATACTCCCTGAGCCTGGATCGAGGGTCCAGCTCCTCGTCCACGGGGTCTTCCACCCTCATGGAGAGTAGGGGTTTCAGTGGGGCGACGTACTCGGCGTTCTCCACTTCATCCACACAGGTCTGCACGAAGAAGGCGTCGTGCTCAGTTTCGTCATCTGAGTGGATAGAGCTAGGTAGCTCAGATAATCCACACTCAGAGACTCCATCAGGAACAGGTACATGACAGGGAGAGTTGGGGGCGTTGCTGTCAGTCACGACGTACTCATCTCCTCCGGGTGTAGTTTCAACAGCATCTTGAGGTCGTAGGAGATCCTTCAAGTCACCCAAGGCGAGTCCATCGCTTTCTCGTTGTATAGCCTGGACCAGAGTCGGGTCCAGGTCCTCCCAAGGGATGGTGGTAAGACTTCCGTCCACCACGCTGAGCATACTCCTCCATCCGGGCTTCCCAATAGGCGTCTTGCGTCCCAGAGGCACGTAGATGGCCTCATCAGGCAAGCGAACAGAGCTGATAGTCAGCCTGTCCAGGAGAGTTCGCCAGTACTCGTTGCCCCCATGGGCTCCCCAATCGGGGGAACACAGGACCATACGGGAACGTTCCAAGGCCACCTTGGTCAGCACCTTCCCCAGTTCACTGAACCTGGGGTTCCCGTAGGCCATCCCGAAAGAGGGCCAGTAAAATTTGTAGCTGCAGTTCTTCCCCTTGCTGCAGTAAAGGTCCAGTACATGCTGCTTGTCGCTGGCGAACAGCTCCACACTTAGGTCTTCTCGAGAGTAACCCAACTCCTTCAGACCTTGGTCTAGGACTTCCCCCAATAGTTGATAGTCCTCAGTTTTGGAGGCCGCCATCATGTTCGAGGGCTCCTCCCTCGATAGTCTCAGGTAACTCGAGGTATGTTCCGACTGCTCCAGTGGCACAGACTCTCTGCCACTGCCGTGGTCCACGTAGAGGAGGTAGGGCGCTTGCAGCGTCAGGGATTGTATCCGGGAGTGCTGTACGAAGAAGTCAGTCCCCAGTACAAAGTCGAAGGGCTCAGTGTCCATCACATAGAACCAATGGGCGATAGTCCGAGAGCCCATAGGTACCTCCACTTCACAGTCCCCGCAGCTGTGCACCACATGTCCATCCCCCATGCGTATAGCAGCGGTGGTCATGGTGTTCTTCAGGCTCCCACAAGGTAAAATTTTCTTGGCCACTATAGATATGGTGGCGCCAGTGTCCAATACCCCCAGGTATTCGCGTCCCCCTAGTCGGATACGTACCCAAAACACCAGGTCTTGGGTGCCACCAGAGCGTCCCTGTCAGAACTCCGCGGGACAGGTCACCTCGAACCCCTTGTTCCGCAATTTGCGGGCCATCCTCATGAAACGGCTCCTCTTCTTAGCGTTGCCGTCATCACCACCTTCATGCTCACGCTTGGCTCCTTGTTCATGCTGGGCCTGCGTTTGTGAGCGTGTGGTAGGACCAGACTGCCCTCCAGAGGGCTCGGAGTTCCCCCCTGGATTAGGGTTGGGGTTGCCTCCGTTCTTGTCCTTGTTCTTGTTGTCGGGCTGGCGGTTAGCGCCTCCTCCTCGTCCACCTTGACCTTTGTCTTGCCCTTGACCACGTCCTTTCGACTTGCCCTTGCCGGAGTCGTTGCCTTTGCCTTTGCCTCCACCTTTGCCTGAGCCTTTGCCAGGATCTTTACCCTTAAGCTTCGCCGATAGGCGTTGCTTATGGTAGCACTCATCCTCGTAGTGCTTCCGCTTACCGCAGAATGCACACGTGATGGTGCACCGGTAATGATCCGGCAGCTTCGCTTTGGCGCCGGTGTTCTTTTCCTGCTGCTTCCCCTGGACTACGAAGCAGTCTCGCTGCTCGCAGTCAGGGGCGTGCTGCAGGTGGCCCTGCTCGTCTCTGGCATCACACCAGAATAGCTCCTTCACGTTCTCCATGATACGGGCGTGGGCATGTTTGGGGGTAGTCCCCTGCCCAGTTCGGGACCCTCGGTACCCTTTGCCATGACCTCCAGAACCTCCTCCTCCAGGACGGTAATTGTTCAAGTGCTGGTCGCTCTCCTTCTCCAGCGCCAGCTCCAGGAGTAGCACGCATAGATCCTCGTAGCTGAGGGATCCAGCCTTGCGCTCCGCCGTCGAACGGCACTCGTCCCATAGCTCTCGAGGGAGCTTGGCCACCAACCAGAACAGCAGGTCGTCGCTGCTGTAGGAACCGGGCGTCAGTCGTCCAGCCCAGTGATCCAGGTCGGCCAACAGCTCAGAGACCCTGCCAGGTTTGGGGTTGTTGGGCAGCACGGGCAGGTTCTGGATCTCGGCCCTGATGGAGAGGTCGGTTTCGTAGGTCGGGTACTGCCTCTCCAGGGCAACAAACACATCGGCAAAGGTGGCGGAGTTATTCACGATCTGCCTGACCTGCTTCTCCAGGTACTTGGTCTTGCAGCACTGCAGGAGCAGATCGCATTTCACTCGCCCACTAGCGTGGGTTTGGCCGGTCAGTCGTAGAAACCTGCCAAAATTCTCAGCGAACTCGCTGAGGTCCTTGCATGTGAACTCAGGCAGGTTCACCACGATCTTGGAGGTGGCGATGGCCTTCGCCTCCTGAGGCCTGCGTCCCTCAGGGCGTCGGGTCTTCTTCTTCTTCTTCTTCTTCTTCCCCTTTGGGTCCTCGGGGTCCTCCGGGTCATCGTCCTCCGAGGGCGAAGTAGAGGTCATCGACGGCGGCTCGTCATCGGAGGGGTCTCCGCCAAGATCACCAGAGCCATAAAGCTCTACGTCCACCATAGCCCTCAAGGCTGTTAGCCCCAGCCGGTCCAGCTCGGCCCTCGTCGAGTTCGTCACGTGGCTGTAGGGCGGCTGGGCCGTTCTCGGCACGAAAGGACTTCTCGGAATAGGTGCAGGAGTCGGCATCCGTCGGCTCCTCAGGCTCCCCAGGGTATTTGTCAGCCCTGCCGCCAGGTGGTTAGCCTGTACTCGGTGGGGCGACATTCCCACCGCAGTAGGTGACGCGTGGGGCGGCATCATCAGGGGCTCCAGTTTCTCACGGATCTCTTGAGTGAGGTCCCCACAATTTTTGAAGTGGCTCCTCGGAGCACCTCGTTGATCTCCGACCGCATCAGGGACCTGTTGGAGGATCTTCCCGATCCTCTACTCCTGCCTCCGAGAGACTCGGGTCCTCTCCTCAACCCACTCAGGGTTGCATACCCAGGTGCATACCCAGGTGCATATCCAGGTGCATATCCAGGAACATCCACATAGGTTCCAGTAGCGGGTAGTGGATCGGGATATTCAGCCGCATACCATCGCGGCGCAGAGCTGGAAGCCACAGGCTCACTGGCAGTAGTTGCCTCAGGGAGCGCAGTGGTAGGTGGGCCCATACCATAGGCGGGGTAGGGAGGCATGCCAGTAAAGCCTGTGCCCTCTGCCATAGGCGGGTTGGTTGTGGAAGTGGATGTTGCAGCGGCTGGGAGTGTGGTGGTTAAAGGAGAGGGTGATGCGTGGAGGCCAGAAGCGCTTGGTGCGCCTTCGAAGGTAGGGACATTCGTCAGGTCTTGCCCTTGCTCCTCTCCTTCGTCTGCTCCTTCTCCAGCATCCTTCTCGCTCTCTCTCTTCCTCTTCACAGGCTGAGCCACCACCTCTTCGACGGACAGGGCCCCGAAGGCCGTCTGGAGTCCATCCAGGGAGTCCTCAGCCGCATCCACTGGCCCATGTAAGGGCTCCGCCGAAGGTACAGCGCCAGGTGCTGGCCTTGCCGGTGCCTCAGGCGCTGGCGCTGTCTTCACGTCGGCGTCCTCCTTCCTTGAATCCATCTTCTTTCACCCTTCTGCTTATATTTGCCCGTACTCGGCGCACTGGATGTACGGAACGGGGTTGCTGCCGGTGCGCAGAGACAGGCTGCCTCTTGCTACCAGAAAAGTTTATAGTGGTTTCAGCACTGTGTTTTTGCTTCTCCTGCTGCTTGCTGTTGCTGTAGGGTGTCCTGCTGCTTGTTTTTGGAGATGAAAAGCTTTTGTTTGTTGAAATACAGTAAATCCAAGTCAATCCAGGATAGTCCAAGCCAGAAGTATGCAAGGAGAAGAGAATCAGGATCAAAGCATGAAGGGCTGCAGTGTAAACAGTGAAAGATGATTGGATATTCACAGAAACTGCAACTCAGGTCAAATCGGAATGCATATTCACAAAGATAGCTAAAATGTTTTGGAAAAGAGTTGGAAAACTGCCCCAAGGTCACTCTATCTCCATAGTGCCATCTCAGGAGATGTGCACTCTTTGTTTTGGGTCCCATATGTGCTGAGGTGGCAGGGCATGTGGCGATGAGGTCACTGCCATGTCACATGGGATCTTCCTACTTAGCTAGGCTGACCAGGAATTGAACCCAGGACCTCTCAAAAAGAGGTGCCCAGCCCCCTAGGGTGCATACCACTAGGATAGCTAAGAATTCATGGAAAAACATAGATAAATTCATAGGCTCTGCCTTGGATATGTCAGTTCTCAGTCAACTCAGGAAAAGATGTTTTACTTCACATTGAAAGGGGATTAAGGGGTCCACTCCATATCCTGATTGGGTGTTTGGTTCCATAGGTCAAAATGTGTTATCACCACTTTTGGTTGGACCAATACTAAGATAGAAATGCATGGATGCTCAGTGCATCTCTAATACAACTAGAGTATGCCTCAAAGCATTGGAAAAGCACTTTTTCTTACTACTTGCATCTGAATCCCCATTTGTGATATTGTCAAACAATTCTTGCAAAAACAATACATGTCCATTGGAAAACACAAAGGGAACACCACAACCCTTCTTTCTACCCAGTCCGCATGCTACCGTTCGTGATACCGAGAAAGATGAAAAGGTATGGATAGCTAAGAACCGCAAATGCCGCTACAATACAAAATGCATGGTGCCACTGAAACGAATCCAAAATAAAAAAAATATGATTTTGATTTCACAATTGCACCTTTTTCTCTTGCAAATACAATAGATGACTGTTCTATGATCATTCCAAACAATGGCAAATTTTCTTCGTAAACTATAATGCTGTCGTTTTGTTGTTAAAAGTCGGTGAAATGCTCACTTTTTTGTAAAGAAACAATTGTGGAAAACCTTAGCGTTCTGGACCACTAAACTCGGGAAGCTGCAAAAAAAAATGTATTGGTTTCCTTTGTTGAAAGCATACCTATGTGTGGACGAGGAAAGCGTAACTCGATTGTGGAAATAAGCGTAAGTCGCTTTTTTTTTTTGGCGTAAGTCGCGTAACTTTTTTTTTTTTGGCGTAAGTCGCGTTTTTTTTTCGACGGATATTTTTTTTTTGGTCTAAGTCGCGTAAACTTTTTTTTTTGGCGTAAGTCGCGTATGGGGAAAAAAAACCCATTTTTGCAAAAAAAAGGCAGGGAAACACAAGAACCACCCAACAACCGCCATTGCTACCGGAGGAGGTGAAGCATATAGCCCCCACGGGCATTTTGGGTACCTCCGGCACGGGTAAAGCAATGGAGCCGTGGCGTGATGGGTGGTTTTTATACTCATCGCCGGCAAATGACAGAAATAACGTGCGGCAGATGGCGGAATCATGACCGCAAACAAAAGATGCAATTTGCCCTTCGGCCTTTGGCAAGCGGTATCAAAATGACTATATTGCTGCCGCCGCCACCGGCTACGAAGCTCAAGCCAGTGATACCACCTGAGTCCGGTCACCTGGGGCGAACTACATTCTTCGCATGCAATCATAATGGCGTGGGGCCAACTACAAGAAGTCGCCAAACACACGCTTGTAGATCAAATCAGACTTTGTGTCCAATGCCTTCGGCTTTGCACGCGGATTTGTGTTCCGCGCACAAGCGTTACGGATGTCCTTCACAAGCATCTCTTCCAGCTCTCGAATAAATCGTTTGTCGTTCACCAACCGACCCTGTGCGCCCTTTGGGTACGCCTCGGGCACCTTGAAAAACTTCGGACAAATGAACACGGATGGACGGGCATCATCACTTGTGGGGGGGTTAGAAGGGGAAGTGGACTGCGGGGTTTGTGCAGGGGCCTTGACATTGCCCTTGACTGACTTCCCATCTTGGGGCACGTCCTCGGAGTTGGAGGCCGGGAAGGCAGGGAATTCTCCCACCGTTGGCTCCGAGGAGGAGGCAGCAATGTTGCCTTCGGGTTTCGAAAGAGCATCCTCTTTATTGAAAAGGAAGGGGGAAGTAGATGGGGGCAGGGACTCAAAGTTGGAGGCTAGGAGAGGAGGAGATTCTCCAGGCTTTCAGCACGTCAACTCCTTTTCCCACCCATTGTCCGGCATGGTGCCGGGGACTCGGACGGAGCGATCCGCATTGATGATGCGCAGTGCTTCCTTGATGAATCGTTTCGGCAAACGTGTAACAACAACATTGTCCAGGCTTCCCCTTTGGTTGGCCACCTCATCACAAAGATGCAGCAATTGATAGCCACATGACCAACCATCCTCTTGAAAACCCAAAGCCCGAGCATGTGCGGCAACACCCTTTGACTGGAGGCGCTTCAACATTGGCCGGACCAAAGAAGTACCATAAAGTGGCTCCCAAATGTGGACTTTGAAGGCCCATACTAGGACTTTGCAGTGGATGGGACAAAGAAACCAATGGAGCCCTTCGCAATCGTCACTATTAACAATAAACAAGTGGCGCCGCCTCCAAGCCAAACGAACAGTTTGATGGTAGGTGCCCTTACTGTCTTCGTACTTCCTCATCCTATTCAGGCAGGACGCAATGTATGCCACCGCCATAGTCCATGCCCGTGGCTCCTCGACCTCATTGTGGTACAACTTGTCGTTCTGCCACGCAGCAATGTCCTTGTCGCTTAACCAATCTCCCACAACAAGAGGCTTGGTTTCATCGACGGGCGTCCGGCGGGTCGCCATCCGTGCTTGAGCCACAGGGATAGCAGTATCCTCCTCCTCGGAAATGCCGGCCATCAACAGCTTGGCTGCGTTGGAGGGAGGAGCAAGGACAGGCACCACAGCATCTTGCTCCGGAGTGGCGGTATTTGAAAACTCGCTCACCCTACCAGCTAGTACGAGCGCCTTGTACGAGTCCACCTCATTCTCAACAAGACCAGGGGGCAAGGTAGCTTGCAAGAGGGAATCCACGTCCACCTCTGTTTGCCACTTGCGGTACAACCACGCATCCTCAGCAGGAGGGATGCGGCCTCGCATGGGGCACTCCACTGTGGTCAAGCAAAAACCACAGCCTTCGCAGTGTATGCACCACAGGTTCACTTTTCGCTCGCACTGCCCACAAGTCCAAGGGGGGCGGAAAAGGTTCAATTGGTGCCACGTCTTCCTATGCAGGGCAGAGTTGCCTTTGGAGGCCACTGCCGCAGCATCCTCGGACGCATCTGATGCTGCATCATCCGTACTGGATCGCGGACCTCGTTGTTTCGGGCCCTTCTTGTGGTCTTTCTTTGAGGAAGACTTTTTTGGTGGTTCTGCCCGTGCAGTGACCAAGCGTTCCACACGTCCCAACTTGAAGGGCCGTTGAGCAATCAATTCCCAAGAGTCCTGGGTGGGAACCTTGAAGCCTGGAACCTTCACAATGTGCCACAAAAGGACGCCTTCACACATGGCATACGTCCCCTATGTTGGGCAAGTGCAACGCTCTGCGTTGACCCGGTGGATTGACAGGAATGCGACAAAATCGTTCCATTGCACCGATTTGCCTTTCTCTATCTTTCGCAATGTCTTATTCCACGACGCCACTGCTTCGGCATCAACAAGAGGGTATGTCCTCACCCGCTCGCCGTTGCGTCCCCTTTTGATGGACTTCTCCCCTTGATGAAAAAAGAGGGCATCTCCTGCATCAAAAAACGTGGCCGCCTCGTGAATGGCCTGGCTTCCTTGCCACATCCACGGTTCTGGAAGCGGGGCACGGCCCGTGAAAGCGTAAGAATGCTCACTCCAGCATTTGCCGAGGTTAGGAATCCCATCGACAAGAAATTCTACCAAAGTGGACATGCGATGCTGAGTTTCAAACTTCAGCATATTGACACTAGGCTCGGAGGGCGTGGCAGCGGGGATGCCCGGGCGTGAGGCACCACTGAACCAATATGTGCGCTGGTCAATGTACTCCTTTTGCACATAAGCAAGGAATGCAGGGAAGGCAGAATACTGTGCACGCAGTGCGGCCCATCCCGCCGCGAACACTGCCAAAGATCACGCAAAGGATAGTGTCTTGAGGCACTTCCGGAGTTCGGCCCGAACGGTTTTGTCTGCAACTAAAGCCGTAAGCTTAGCTGTAAGATTACGGATGACATGAAACAGGCATTGCAACCAGGCTTTGAGCTCGGGCCATATCTTCTTGGCGGATGAGCCAATGCCCGTGGCCCCATCGCTCATCACATAATCAACGTCCCAATCGAAGTCGGGATACATGCGTTCCATGGCCTCCTTCACCTTCCGCAAAAAAAACCGCAACGCCACTTTGTTCTCCGTACCAACCACGGCCACGGCAATTATCACCATGGTGTGGGCCGTAGTTAGGGTACACAGAAGCAGGATTTGGTTCTTTTCGCAGATGGTCTCTCCGGTGCCATCAACGGCTATCCAGATCAGTCGACCGCTCTTTTTGGCCTCTGCAGCATGGAGTCGTGCTGCACGAAGCCACTGCAAAGTGCTATACACAATGGATAATTGGTCCGGAGTTTTCATCGTGGAGCCGAGTAGCAGTATGGTACTGTCTGTGGTGTCCTTTGTTGCATGCTGGGGAGTGTTCTGAAGCAACTCGTGCAGCTGTGCACTAGGTATGCGTGAACCCGGACCGAAGCACTTGCGCTTGACATTCGTGATGTGCGCACTCAATAACCGCCGGAGACGACGTCGAGTAAATTGCCGACAATTGCGTGTATCAGACAAGTCGGGAGCGTTCCGGGAAGGTTTGTGTTGTGACTAAAAATAAGCCTCCTTAACCTTCTCCCTCACACCTCCTGCCAACCAATCCCCTTGGGGCAGTACCTTGCCTTCCCACCCATGGTAGCACCAGCACCCCTGCCGTATCGGGGATCCCCACCGCTTTAGAGCGGGGGGCAAAATCAGAAGTGGCCCACAAGTGGGCAAAGTGGCTACCTCACCCCTGCCGTATCGGGGATCCCCACCGCTTGAGAGCGGGGGGCAAAATCACAAGTGGCCCACAAGTGGGCAAAGTGGCTACCTCACACCTGCCGTATCGGGGATCCCCACCGCTTCAGAGCGGGGGGCAAAATCACAAGTGGCCCACAAGTGGGCAAAGTGGCTACCTCACCCCTGCCGTATCGGGGATCCCCACCGCTTCAAAGCGGGGGGCAAAATCAGAAGTGACCCACAAGTGGGCAAGGTGGCTACCTCACCCCTGCCGTATCGGAGATCCGCACCGCTTCAGAGCGGGGGGCAAAATCAGAAGTGGTGCCCAAAAGAGGGCCGGAATGGCTACCTCACCCGTGCCGTATCGGGGATCCCCACCGCTTCAGAGCGGGGGGCAAAATCACAAGTGGCCCACAAGTGGGCAAAGTGGCTACCTCACCCCTGCCGTATCGGGGATCCCCACCGCTTCAGAGCGGGGGGCAAAATCAGAAGTGACCCACAAGTGGACAAGTGGCTACCTCACCCCTGCCGTATCGGAGATCCCCACCGCTTCAGAGCGGGGGGCAAAATCAGAAGTGGTGCCCAAAAGAGGGCCGGAATTGCTGTGTAACCCCTGCCGTCTCGGCGATCCCGAAAAAGGGGGGGGTAGACATGGCCCACATTCGGCCGGGGCTAAAAGGCCTCTAGGGGCTTTCCTTAAGGGCTGTCCTTAACAATAAAAAAAAAAATCTCGTACCTTGCTTTTTTGTAAAAAAGCGTAACTTGCTTTTTTATATAAAAAAAAAGCGTAACTCGCTTTTTTATATAAAAAAAGAGCGTAACTCACTTACTTATAAGCAAAAAAAGCGTAACTCGCTGTTTTATAAAAAAAAAAGCTCAACTTGCTTTTTTATAAAAAAAAAAGCGAAACTCGCTTTTATACGTATAAAAAAAGCGTAACTCGCTTATTTATTTTTTTTGCCGTAGGTGACGTATCAAAAAAAGCGAAAGTCGCGTAACTTTTTTTTTTGGTGTAGATCGCGTCGCAAAAAAGGCGTACGTCGCGTATCATACATTTTCCAGTTTTTTTCCTTCCACACGCGACTTGCGCCAAAAAAAAAAATAAGCGACTTGAGCCAAAAAAAAAAAATAAGCGACTTACACTTTACACTGTGTGGACAGCCCCAAAAGGAGCATGTTTGCACCACCATGGGTGGTGAGCAATGGTGGTCAAGCAATCATGGGTAAATCATACCTAAATCAACCACCGACACAACTTCATGAAATGGTTCAACATGCTCTCTATGAAACTCCATGAAATAATGCTGCATGACGTATGAATTTGATTTCAATGTTGTAATGTTGGCTTGTTATCAATATGCAGCTCTTCGTCGATGATTCTGGGCCTATTGGATTTACAAGATTGTGTTCTGGCCCTGCCGGTCTTCTCTGCCGCTCCTGTGCGCCGTTTTTTTTATTGTTTTTGAGAAACTTACAGTTTTAGTTCCATTTTGGAAAAATGCAGCATTGACAACATATGAAATCAGATTGTTGCCCCAAAAACCCATGATGCTGCTGCATCTTTCATCCTGCTAATGGGATGGGTGCAAAATACAGTTTCTTTTCTTTGTTCAGGAAAAGGAAAAACAGCTGGGTTGGCTCATTTCAGAAAAAGAAGTTGCCATCCAATCACTGTGCAAAGCAAAAATTTGCACAGAACTCTGATGCCCTCTGATACACTCTGAGAATGAAGCGACCAAATAGTACATTTATCGGGGTGTCATAGCATTCTGCACTGGACACTTTGATAACGATGCCATGGAGGTTCATATCATTGATGCCATGGAGGTTCATATCATCAGCGACACTTTCTGACACCTTGGTGGCAACTATAAACTGCGTGGAAGCAGAAGCTGCAACCACCAAACCAACTGCAGGTGGTGCCCACATATTGTACCAAATTGCAAAACAAGCAGCAAGCATAGGAAATCATGACAGCTGCTTGCAGGTTACAATAACATGTCTTGTTTTGTGCAAGATGCCCCCAAACAGCAGCAGTAGCAAACACGCTGAGGAATTGCACCCCCACCTCTGCCTTGTGCAGCCATGCTGGCTTCCCTGAGTATAAATGTCTCAAACAGGCAATAATGGCATGCGGGGACTAGCAGATCCCCATTGCAGGATGCCCTTTCAGCCACACACCCACTCATTAGGAAGGAATACACACGCTTGTGTCCTTGTCACAGACATTGAATTGCCCAGCCAGGAGAGAACAGTGCAGACAGGTCAGGGACTAGACCTAACAAGCCAGTCTCCATACGATACCCTGTAACGCTCAACATTCCTGACCAGGTGGGAGAGGTGCTTGCACAACCACCATGGGGTTTTGTGCTGTGAATAATCAACATCCACATGAGTGGCAGTCAGCCATCAGCAGGATGGTGGAAACACCCACCCAGCTGGCCCCAAAACTTACAAGCAGATCTCTAAAGCAGAAAAAGTAATTTACATTACTTTTTCAACACCACCTCAGACCCAGAGGGTCCAGCAGGTGTGCATCACCAAAATGGAAGTGAAATCTGCCCCAACCCACGTGCCCCAACCCCAACTTCTTGAGGATATCTGCACCACCAAGGCAACCACAGTGGGTCCATCACAGGCCTGTGGCCCCTTGGCACACAATACCAGATCCGGCGGAAACATATATTACACTTCCAAGCATGCACTTGCCAGAGTTAACACAGCCAATTTGCCTCCATAACCCTTCTGAGAATGTAGGAAGGTGCCAGTCAGGGGCACAAATCATTACCATTGTTCGCGCAGTGCATGCATGGGTGTCTGTCTACCGTGGGTCCAGAGTGGAATCATGCACAACGGTGGGGACCTCTGCATCCATTTGTCATATCGCACACGGCATCCCCTCATGCAAAGCACGGCATTGCGTTCTCTTAATTTACGTGAAACAAACACAGAGATCTGCACCAATCATTGCAACGCCACCCACGCAGTGTTGCGCATCGCCGAGCAGCCCTGGGTGGGTGCCCAAAGCAATGTACATCACAAGTGAGGGACTCCCAAACTGAAATTTGATCAGCAGCTGGAATGCAAACCCTAAAACGCACTGAAACGTCTCACGTGCAGGAACACTTTTCGTTGTGTGAACCACCTCACAGCAAATGGCTTAAAATAACGTGTTTTTAATGCAAAGGGGCTGACGGTGCACTTGCACCTCCACCACACAGCCGCCTTCGAACGCACCCAAGCATGGAATCAGCACACAACAGAAAATAAACCAGGCCTGCAAATGGGGACCATCTCCACTACGGCAACAGTGCTCTTGGTGGACATGAAATGTGCCCCAGCCCACATCAGATTGACTTATATGTAGCCTTGTTTTGCGGTGGAAAGCATAAGCAAAGCAAACAAATCAGCAAGCTCCCAAGGGACCTAAGGCTAAGCAGACTGTTGGATGGATCTCTTGGACCAAGATTGTCAGGTTAGCCCTTGTCTCTCATACAAATTGCACACTGTTTTTCACATGTGGTGTGGTGTGGTGTGGTGTGGTGTGGTGTGGTGTGGTGTGGTGTGGTGTGGTGTGGTGTGGTGTGGTGTGGTGTGGTGTGGTGTGGTGTGGTGTGGTGTGGTGTGGTGTGGTGTGGTGTGGTGTGGTGTGTTGTGTTGTGTTGTGTTGTGTTGTGTTGTGTTGTGTTGTGTTGTGTTGTGTTGTGTTGTGTTGTGTTGTGTTGTGTTGTGTTGTGTTGTGTTGTGTTGTTGTGGCTGGTGGTGTTGGATGGGCACTTGTAAATTTCCGGTCATGCATGGGGGGAAATTTATGGGGTGTGTACGAGGGCTGTAATGATGCGTCTCGGGCTTTGTGCTGGGTTCAAATTTGTGCGCAGACTGCATGGTCTTGGTTGGACAAAGAGAAAAATGGAGGAGAGAAAAGACAACAGGAGGGAGGAATACAAAAGGCAAATGCCCCGTCTCGGAATAAGCTGTCCCGTCTCTGCGGGAACATAACAATGTGGTGCCACTCATCTCTGCATGGCAAGACGCTGCCTCGGGCCGCTAGGGCCCTAGGGCACGAAAGCATTAATCAGCATCCTACACTCTTCCAAGAGCTGGTCCCATGTTCTTTGCACACTGATACAAGATGGCCACGAGGATATCAGGTGATGGCACAATGAGTGTTTGCGGGCAGATGGCCCGCACCTTGTCGGCCAAGTCCTCGTTGGTAGTCACAAAGATGCAGAGGGTCTTCTCAGGGCACCTGATATGTGTGGAAGGGAGGGAGAGGGAGAGAAATGAAGATGGCTCCTTTTGAGGCCAACAGGGTATGCCAAGTGGTCAATGGTGGTGTGTGGCAAAATACAACATACGATACCATACCCCAAACAAGAACCCCCGCACACACCGACACGTTGCCCATACTACCTCACAGCACACCACCACAAGCAAGGCACCTAGAAGAGAGACTATGGACGTTGTTTGTACGCCCTTGTGGTGCAAGGGCCGAGCACCATCTTGTGTCTGTCTGCAGCCTGTCTGCCGGAAAGACAACACATCCTGCAGTCCAGGCAACAGTGTCTCAAGTGGGGAGTGCTGATTCGTGGGCAGTGCTGATTCAAATTTGCCACTTAAGCGTTTGTTGAGTGTTTGTCTTTCGATACCAATCTTTTAATGGCCTCCCAACCCCTCTCTCCTCGCCCCCCTGCCCGGATATCCTCTTCAGGGGACCGGGGCGCCAAATTGACAGGAGGGGGAGTCAACACAGTCCCAGCTCTTCCAGAGGAAACGTCCCAGGAGTATGACACCAGCTGATGCCAGAGGCAAGCTCACATGCCTATCCGGAGCCCCTGGTAGTTGGAATGCCGAGCTGTTGACAAATAGATTCTGTGGAGTGCAGTAGTAGCCACAGTTGACAACGCATGTCGTCAAGGGAACAATGGTTCTTCCAAGCGAACATCATGAGACCGTCAGTATGGTTCGTTTCACTCTGCAACTCATCATTCTGTGTAAATATCAGATCTGTGCTGGGTTGGCTTTGGAAGGGAGATGGTTGATTACTGGGTAGCAAAGAAGCGGGGGGGAAATGTGATGTGTTGTGGCACACACCAGCACTCAAGACCCGAAACCGCCCCACCACACGGCAAAATGCCACCACACCGACACACCCACACTACTGTACAATTTTTAAGAATCCCGGGGGGCGACTCACACCCCCCCAGCTATCTGTCAAAACTTGGGCGGGGGGGGGGCATTTTGGGGGGGGGGGGGGGGCTGGAGGGCGTTGGGGGGTTCGGCTGCGGGGGGGCGGGTCCCAAGTCCCAAGCTGGGGGGGGCCTGCGCGTGACCCACTACTACCACATGTCTACCTATAGGGGGGATGTGTGTCTGGGGGGTTGGGGGTACGGAGGTATGTATGTGATAATGGCGCTTTCTCATCTTTGCCCGGAAGAAAGTCTTAATGGTCGCCGTTTTACTCCGAATCCAGGATCTTCACTTCGCAACAAACGACATTTGTATAGTGCCGCGTCTTGCGCGCTTCACTCTTTGAAGTATTTGGCTGTGAGATTCTTACGGGGGGGGGGGGGCAACTCACACCCCCCAGCTATCTGTCAAAACTTGGGCAGGGGGGGGGGCTAGAGGGCGTTGGGGGGTTCGGCTGCGGGGGGGGGGGTCCCAAGTCCCAAGCTGGGGGGGGGGGCCTGCGCGTGACCCACTACTACCACATGCATACCTCTAGGGGGGATGTGTGTGGAGGGGGTTGGGGGTACGGAGGTATGTATGTGATAATGGCGCTTTCTCATCTTTGCCCGGAAGAAAGTCTTAAGGGTCGCCGTTTTACTCCGAATCTAGGATCTTCACTTTGCAACAAACGACATTTGTATAGTGCCGCGTCTTGCGCGCTTCACCCTTTGAAGTATTTGGCTGTGAGATTCTTACGGGGGGGGGGGGTCCTTGTATGCGACACCCCCCCCAGAGGGGTTTGAGACATAGTGGGTTGGGGGGCATGGCGCCAACGGCGCCCCCTTTTTGTACGTATGCTTCTTTTTCATCAAACCATCAGCGCCCTTGAGCACCAGATTAGTCAAAATTTTGGGGATGCAAAAACTGAAAACCCCCATTTTTTGATTTAATTATAGCCGAATGGACAGGGGTGTCCTTAACGGGGGGGGAAAAAAAAAAAAGTGTTCCGGTTTCCCAAAAAAGCCTGCGGGCACTCCATGTGTTCAACCATGGTTGGTGGCAGTTGGCGGTTGGCGGTTGGCGGCGGTTGGCGGTTGGCGGTTGGCAACTGGCGGTTGGTGGCGGTTGGTGGTGGTTGGCGGCGGTTGGTGGCTGGCGGTTGGTGGTTGGAGGCAGTTGGCAGTGGTTGGCAGTTGGCGGTTGGTCGCCGCTGGCGGTTGGCGGCGGTTGGTGGCTGGCGGTTGGTGGCGGCTGGTGGTTGGCGGTTGGTGGCGGTTGGCAGTTGATGGGAGTTGGCGGTTGGTGGTCCCTTGGGGCGGTCCTTAAGGGCTGTCCTTAGCAAAAAAAAAAAAATCTCGTCCCTTAAGGACCCCCCAGCGAATGGTGAAACAAAGACGCAAAAATGTAGCAAACCGCAAATATAATTAATTCTGTGTGTTGTGTTTGTACCATCAAATAAAGGAGTTATAGCAATCACATTCCACTTTGTTCCTCGCGTGTTTTCTTTGGTATGTTTACCCTACAACATTTCTTCCCTATTTCCCCCCGCAAACTAGCGGTGCGGTGGTATGCTAATAAAGTAAGCACTTGGCGATTGGGGACTTTTGTCAAGGATTTATGATGACTATTGTTGACGTAGTAAACAAAAAGCCAACGAAGTTCCGCTCATCTCAATGCAAACATGCCCAAAAGGGCGCTTTTGGGGGCCAAGAAGCACCATTAGGAGGCCCAAGCCGGTGCTACATGAGTATACAAATACTCCCATCGTCACCACATGATCACCCCACAACAACCCAAGGTCCCCAAGGGTTGCTAGGGCGCCCTGAAATTGCGATTCTTTAGCCAACCCATGGCAACCCGAAAAAAGCTACACAGCCCGAAAACAGCTACACAGGAGGCAAAAATCACCAAAGGCCAAAAAGAGCCAACAAACCACAATTTTTTGGGAGATTATTTTTGATAACGTTTTGGTACCGCAGCAAAGGTCACCCTTCCTTGCCACAATGCAGAACAACACAAAGGGATAAACCAATTTTGATTGCACATATCGCACGAAGCCCCCCCCCCCCCTACCTTGGAGGTAGGGGGGGAAGGTAGGGCAGGAGGGGGAAAGTGTGGGGGGAGTATGGGGGGGTATGACCTAGATTATGAGAGAGATTTGTTGAACTAAAGAGAGAGAGAGAATCAGAAACAGAGCAGCAAACAGACAGAGGTAATGCACTCCTCAGCATGGCATAAGTGCATCTTTATTCTCTATGCCATGCCTGTTTGAACCTTAGCAGAACAGTCAGTACAGGTATCAGACCAGGCGTCCGTGGTCTTCACAACAGCTGACTTGTGCATTCAGCAAAATGGTGCAAATGTTAAAAGACAGCAGGAGACAGAGAGATACAGAGGGGTACTGAAAATATCAGCATGAATTCGTTCAAATCTTCGGCCCCCTCTGGTCTCCCCCAAAGCGCGCAGGGGCGCCTCCGGGTAAGGCCCGGCGCATCCGTCCCCCTCGGCTACGGCGGAATGCCCACCGGTGTGGTTTTTTCGTTCGCCGCCAGGGAACTTCCGCGCCTGGCCCCTGCCCTTCGGTTTCCCGTACCGCCCGGGGGCCCATCAGAGAGATACAGAGGGGTACTGAAAATATCAGCATGAATTCGTTCAAATCTTCGGCAACAACAAAGGAATCATCATTGGGAGCTTTCAAAATCGGGATACAAGAGGTCTTGGGAAACTATTTGGGGAGAAGGTCTGTGGGTTCCTGTGGCTCTGTAGGTCCTGTAGCTATTCCTCCTATCATAGGGGGTGTGTTTCTTTTTGCGTGGTGTGCGTTGGTAGGCTCTACGGCGCTTCTCTTTTTCTTTATGGGCTTCTTCGGAACTCTGGTACAATTGGGTACGTGCAGTGTTCCTACGAGGGCGCTGGGGAGTAGGGCTATCCGTATCGTCTGTAGCTGGCTCCGTTGTGTTTCCTGCACTCCTCCGATTGTACGAGGAGGAGGCTTGGGACACTCTGGAGTTGGACCTTGAAGGAGTACAGAGCACATCAGCACTTTCCTGGCTTTGTGATCTTCCTTGACTATGGGAGGGTGTACGAGACAGAGTCAGGGCGGCGCTGATGCTGGAAAAGACATCACTGAGGTTTCTGGGCCTGGCAGGGGAAATTTCTGCACTTGATTTGGCATGACTTTCCGGGGTGAAGCTGTCAATCAAAACGCTGAGCATGTCGTGGGAAGGAGCATCTGCTGCGGCTTGAGATTCAAGCCTGTCCTGATTGCTGAATTGAAAGACAGGGTTTCGCCTGAAAACCGCCGGTATGGCAAACTCTCCAATAGGGGAGTAGGGGGGGGGGGGATACACACAGAAGGCGCTGCACACACAAGGCGGTCTTTGGCCACCGCAGGAGTCTTGTCATTAAAGGGGGGGGGGGGGTGCGGGGGCTCGTCTCTGCGTTGAGCGAAGCGAGCCATTTGTCGAGCAAAGCGCCAAAACAATACAAACATCGCATCACTAAGCTGCAAATATACCAATGTGCAAACAGTCTAAGGTGTGTTGTATAGTGCTCCTAGACAGCCGCTAGACAAGCTAGACAACTATGATACTTACAAAATACCACATTGGCACCATTGTAAAGCAGAATACAGCAGCGACACGGCACAAAGGCATGGAAAACATATAACAACACACCAGTTGTAAAATAAGTTTCAAGAGTATCATAATGCTATTATGTCACACAACAGGGGCCAAAATGGGACATTGTTAAGGTGTGGGCTCTGCAGAACCTAGCCAACAAAGAAACCATAATATGCACCCCGTAAGTACCCAGTATTTGAATACCGGGCTCTGCAGAGCCCACATTGCTTGAAAGTCCTAATATAGGCGTGGTTTTGGCATTTTTGCCTGGATGATTTGATGCCTATCGCAGCACGTGTCTTTCATTGTTGCCCATCAGCCATGTATGCAAGCGGTGTATCCTTGATTCTTGCTCCTGCTGAACAAATTGGGGATGGCGTTTAGGCTGACCGGGTTACGGCAGCGGGAAAGGTATACCCAGCTCCATGTCGTGCGGCCACTCGACCCCCGTATGCACGGGCCAATTGTTGCCACAGGGATTGGCACACATGGAGTAACTTGTAGCCTAGGCTTTGCAAAGCCCAGCAATCTAATATGTGCAATTTTCGGGCCTAAAATGACTTACACAACTGGTCTAGGCTCTGCAAGAGCCCGACCAAAAATGCAAATTTGCACCCCTATTTTAGCACATGCAAAATACCACCTTTCACCCCTTTTTTCGCTAAAATGATAGGGGGCACTTTGGGCCTCCTAAGCTTTGCCGTGTACAAACAGCGGTCCCCTTCGATCCAGAACTTTGCCCTTCATGGCTTCTAGCCACCACGTCTCCCTCAGCGGCACCCCATTGAGGCTTGGAGTCCAGGTCGCGTACCTTGAGCAGCTCTGGCTTGCACAGGGGTGGCACCCCCGCCATCTTCCTCTTCACCGCCGCCTGGGCTTTGGCGCTAACCTCGGCCAGCTCCTTGCGCATCCCTTCCATGGCCAAGCGTTGATCTTCAACCAGCTTCTTGAGCTCCTGCACATCCTGCGCCACTGCTAGGGGTGGTTGCTAGGGTGGCGTCAGCTGCACAAATCCCACTCCCTCCACGTCCACCTCACACTAAGCCATGACACCAAAAGCCCCGATCATCTTGGGCAATCCCACTTTACTGTCCAATGGGACCCCAAACTTCTGTGTGAAGTTGTCTTCCCACTCTTTGCACCTTCCCATCAGCACCGCCAGTGCCATTTCGACCTTGGACGTTGCCCAAGCAATCTCGATCAATCTCGATCAGGGCATGTTGTCGATAAACGCGGAGCATATGGAGCCCCCGGCAAATGCTGTGAAATCTATGACTGACAACCTCACAGACCGGGTCTAACTTGATATCACGGAGGAGGCTCTACGTGCGACCCACTGCTGGTCTACTGGCTCAAAGGGAGTGTTACTGCGCAGCACGCGCACGGCGCGGCTATTGTAGGGGGAAATGGGGGGTTTTTGTTACTATTGCTATTTTTGTCTTTATATACCATTCTAGAGCACCACAATGTTGCACAATCTGATGTTTCACCCCAACCCCCCTCCCCAAGCCACCCACGGCCCCAAATTGCATCCTTGGCAGCACCATACAACAGAATGAGAATCACATGCACAATGAACACATCTGAAGCACATGGCGCTGGAACGCACAGCATAGAAAGTAAAAAATGGCAGGAAAAAGCTGGGCATTTTGCAGGGGATTTTTGGAAACGCTTAGCACTTATGGTCACCAAATGGGACTCATATCGCACGGTACATTTCAGAAATCGGCACCCAAATTTCTTCTGAGCTACCCGGGGACGGTTGGCTGGAAGGTCCATAGAACATTCCAAGCGATGTTGGTTGCGTTTTGGGTCCCGAGCTGGCTGTCAAAACTTGCGAGCATTTTTTTCGGGCAACTTTGAAAACTTCCAGGTGATTTTCCATTGAAATTTGCTACATTGAGAGAGGGCAATGTTGTCCACCCATATACCTGACCTCAGCAAAGCAACATGCAAAAAAGAAAAGAATACTTGTCCTGAATTGGAAGCCATATCCAAAGATACATTGTTGGCAATGCTCATGCTTAAAAAATTTGAAATACCGGTGTTAACCACCAGGGAAGCACGAAACAAATTATGGTGTGCAAGTCTGTGCTTTCAGTCAATTATCCGCGAGCTGAAGTGGACGCAGAGCGATGTGCAAGTTAAAAAAACTTGTCCTTACTTGTCCTTAATTGGAATTGTGAATGCTGTACTCCCGTTCACTGAGCATATGCACAGAACAACCATCACTTGACATGGCGTCCACATCCAACATCCCGTTCCCCCTAACTATGTACAGCTGTACGCCGATACTTCTTGGGTTGCGGTTGAGGTTGAGGGCTGTCATGAGATGATGATGAAGAATGTGCATACCAATGAGGAGGCAGGTGCTTCGAGCACCGGGCTTGAGATCTAGAGGCTCGAAAAATACTCTACTATTCGCCCCCTTCCAAGGGCCCACCGTTTCAATTTCCTGCAATTAAGGCTTTTTTGGAAAGCCCCGACCAGAAGCTCTCACCAGAACTCTAGGTTACGTTATTTGCTCACACCCACACAGAGATTTGGACGCTCCAAAATGGCTGTACTATCCGCCCCCTTCCAGGGGCCCACTGTTTCAATTTCTAGCAAGTAAGACGTTTTTGCAAAGCCCAAACCAGTAGCTCTCACCAGAACTTTATGGTAGGTTTTTTGCTCACACCCACACAGAGATCTAGAGGCTCGAAAAATGCTCTACTATCCCCCCCCCCCCCTTCCAAGGGCCCACTGTTTTAGTTTCTAGCAAACAAGGCAGTTTTGGAAAACCCCGACCAATAGCTCTCACTACAACTTTATGTTAGGTTATTTGGTCACACCCACACACAGATCTAGAGGCTCGAAAAGTGCTCTACTATCCCCCCCCCCCTTCCCAAGGGCCCACTGTTTCAATTTGCTGCAAATAAGGCATTTTTGGAAACACCCAACCAGTAGCTCTCGCCAACCTTTTTTTTAGGTCATTTGCTCACAACAGGCCTGAGATCTGGAGGCTCCAAAAATGCTCTACTATCCCCCCCCCCCCTTGCAAGGGGCCCACTGCTTCAGTGTGCTGCAAATAAGGCATTTTTGGAAACCCCCAACCAGTAGCTCTCACCGGAACTTTTTTTTAGGTCATTTGCCCACAACAGGCCTGAGATCTGGAGGCTCCAAAAATGCTCTACTAACCCCCCCCCCCCCTTCCCACGGGCCCACTGTTTCAGTTTGCTGCAAATAAGGCATTTTTGGAAACCCCCAACCAGTAGGTCTCACCACAACTTTATTTTAGGTCATTTGCTCACAACAGGCCTGAGATCTGGAGGCTCCAAAAATGCTCTACTATCCCCCCCCCCCACTCCAAGGGAGCCACTATTTCAGTTTCTAGCGAACAAAGCATTTTTGGAAAGCCCCGATCAATAGCTCTCACCACAACTTTATGTTAGGTTATTTGCTCACACCCACACAGAGATCTAGAGGCTCCAAAAGTGCTCTACTATCCCCACCCCCTTCCAAGGGCCCACTGTTTCAGTTTCCAGCAAACAAGGCATTTTTGGAAAGCCCCGACCAGTAGCTCTCACCACAACTTTATGTTAGGTTATTTGCTCACACCCACATAGAGATCTAGAGGCTCGAAAAGTGCTCTACTATCCCCCCCCCCCTTCTAGGGGCCCACTGTTTCAGTTTTCTGCACATAAGGCATTTTTGGAAACCCCCAACCAGTAGCTCTCACCAGAACTTCATTTTAGGTCATTTGCTCACAACACGCCTGAGATCTGAAGGCTCCAAAAATGCTCTACTATCCCCCCCCCCCCCCCCTTCCAAGGGCCCACTGTTTTAGTTTCTAGCAAACAAGGCAGTTTTGGAAAACCCCGACCAATAGCTCTCACCAGAACTTTATGTTAGGTTATTTGGTCACACCCACACACAGATCTAGAGGCTCGAAAAGTGCTCTACTACCCCCCCCCCCCCTTCCAAGGGCCCACTGTTTCAATTTGCTGCAAATGAGGCATTTTTGGAAACCCCCAACCAGTAGCTCTCGCCAACCTTTTTTTTAGGTCATTTGCCCACAACAGGCCTGAGATCTGGAGGCTCCAAAAATGCTCTACTATCCCCCCCCCCCCCACTCCAAAGGACCCACTGTTTCAGTTTCCAGCAAACAGGCATTTTTGGAAAGCCCCGACCAGTAGCTCTCACCACAACTTTATGTTAGGTTATTTGCTCACACCCACATAGAGATCTAGAGGCTCGAAAAGTGCTCTACTATCCCCCCCCCCCTTCTAGGGGCCCACTGTTTCAGTTTTCTGCACATAAGGCATTTTTGGAAACCCCCAACCAGTAGCTCTCACCAGAACTTCATTTTAGGTCATTTGCTCACAACACGCCTGAGATCTGAAGGCTCCAAAAATGCTCTACTATCCCCCCCCCCCCTTCCAAGGGCCCACTGTTTTAGTTTCTAGCAAACAAGGCAGTTTTGGAAAACCCCGACCAATAGCTCTCACCAGAACTTTATGTTAGGTTATTTGGTCACACCCACACACAGATCTAGAGGCTCGAAAAGTGCTCTACTCCCCCCCCCCCTTCCAAGGGCCCACTGTTTCAATTTGCTGCAAATAAGGCATTTTTGGAAACCCCCAACCAGTAGCTCTCGCCAACCTTTTTTTTAGGTCATTTGCCAACAACAGGCCTGAGATCTGGAGGCTCCAAAAATGCTCTACTATCCCCCCCCCCCCCCACTCCAAAGGACCCACTGTTTCAGTTTCCAGCAAACAAGGCATTTTTGGAAACCCCCAACCAGTAGCTCTCACCACAACTTGTTATGTTAGGTTATTTGCTCACACCCACACAGGGATCTAGAGGCTCGAAAAATGCTCTATTATCCCCCCCCCCCCTTGCAAGGGACCCACTGTTTCAGTTTCTAGCAAACAAGGCATTTTTGGAAAGCCCCAACCAGTAGCTCTCACCAGAACTTGTTATGTTAGGTTATTTGCTCACACCCACACAGAGATCTAGAGGCTCGAAAAATGCTCTACTATCCCCCCCCCCCTTCCCAAGGGCCCACTGTTTCAGTTTCCAGCAAACAAGGCATTTTTGGAAAGCCCCAACCAGTAGCTCTCACCACAACTTTATGTTAGGTTATTTGCTCACACCCACACAGAAATCTAGAGGCTCAAAAAATGCTCTACTATCCCCCCCCCCTTCCAAGGGCCCACTGTTTTAGTTTCTACCAAACAAGGCATTTTTGGAAAGCCCCGATCAATAGCTCTCACCAGAACTTTATGGTAGGTTTTTTGCTCACACCCACACAGAGATCTAGAGGCTCCAAAAGTGCTCTACTATCCCCCCCCCCTTCCAAGGGCCCACTGTTTTAGTTTCTAGCAAACAAGGCATTTTTGGAAAGCCCCGACCAATAGCTCTCACCAGAACTTTATTTTAGGTTATTTGCTCACACCCACATAGAGATCTAGAGGCTCGAAAAGTGCTCTACTACCCCCCCCCCCCCTTCTAAGGGCCCACTGTTTCAGTTTCCAGCAAATAAGGCATTTTTGGAAACCCCCAACCAGTAGCTCTCACCAGAACTTCATTTTAGGTCATTTGCCCACAACAGGCCTCGGATCTAGATGCTCCAAAAGTGCCGAGAAAGACAGTCATTGAAGACTTATTCTATAAACTGTATGGGGAGTTGCTGGTGTCTTCATGGGCCATACCATATTTGAGCTGGCTCCAGTTCTGGCCTCAGTCTCCAAAACCACATAGATCATCCATGTAACGCCAAGTTATGAAATAATGAAAACCACTTCTTCGCTTCCTCAGTTATTTTCTATCAGAGAATCTATGTATTCTGCTTCGACATCACAACAAGCATAACCGCATAACACTACAGATGAGCCCGCTCAGCAGAACATTTGCCTCCCACGGGGAGGCAGCGAGCTTGTTTGCGGATTTTCTTGTGTGATTCTGTTGGAAGTAAACTTCAACCCAGACTTCACGTAGCATGGAGACAATCTCTTCAAAAGAGAGGCCATTTTCAGCAACCTTTGCAGTTGCTCGCCCATTACTGGGATAAGAGACATCGACGCACAGCTGATCAAAAGCGATCTTGCTTTTTTTTTTTTGCTGTGCCAAGCAAAACCCCACAAACTGCTTGTTTAGATCTTTCTTGCAGTTTTTCTTGAGGTATGCTGGTGTACATTGGTGCAAAATCCCTGGTGAAAACAGATGGACCCTTCAGCTTCCCAGGATGGTTTTTAATAAATGCAGCAAAGCCGTCGATGTTAGTGAGGACCCAGTACCTTTTGTATCCTTTCTGGCGGCAAGCACGGTCTTTGTTTTCAAGATTGTGCATGCACATGTGAAGGATACCACCCATGGCGGTTTCCAGGGCGGATAACGAACCAGGAGGTATTTTCTTTGGGTCCCCATACTCAGAGGGACCATCAATGGCTTGCATTTGATTGCCGGCTATCCGGTGCATGTGGACAGTAGCTTTGTGCATTTTCAAAATGCCATAAACGCACCTAAGAGCTTGGACAGTGGGGCGTCCAATCTCTGCACTCAGAGCAGTGTGTTCGGTAAAAAAGGTTGTGGGGGTATATGGCGCCCACGCCTGCGCTTGATCTAACAACCTTTCTTCAAAGTGATATTGCGAATTTGAGGTGTGCTCCTCCGGAGGGACGGAGGGAACCGGGAGGTACCCCCGGGGGGGTGGGCAGCCCCAGAGGACCACGAGAGGGTCCTCTGGTCAGTGATCCGCGCGGCGTGGCCCGACAGGGAGCCGACGTGGCCGGCCTTCCTGGAGGGGGGGGCGGTGCTCCGCATCACGGATGCGGACGCCAACAACTGGCTCCCCCGGGCCTTGCGCAACGCCCTCACCCACTGGCGCTACCGCCGGCGAAATCCGCCACCGCCGCAGCCCCAACCCCCACACAAGCGGCGACGCAGGTGACGGCCCAGACGATGGGCGCGAGAGAGTGGGGGGGGGACAGTGCCGCGGGACGCCCCCCCCGGCGGAGCCGGGCCCCCCGACCCACGCCCCCCCCACGATACAGCGCAACGGAGAGGCGCGCGCCACCTCCCGTGGGAGGGAGGGCGGGGACAATGAGCGCGAGGGGGAGCCCACTGCCCCGCAGCCCACTAACCGCTGACCGCTGACCCTCACGGCCGCCCCCAGCCAGCCAGCGCCGCGCGACGACGGCGGGGGGAGCAGGGGGCCCAACCGAGGGCCTGCACGAGGGTCCGGCTCTCACAGGGTAAAGGGGGGCGGGGGAAGGGTGCGCCCCCCCAGCCGACGGCTGGCCCCCCGGGGCCGGAACCGCCAGGCCGCCTCCCCGCGGCCGTCGGGGGGCGGCGTCAGGGGACCAGAGGGCCCCCCCCTCCCCCCCCCCCCCCCCGGCCCAAGAGCGGACGGAGGCCGACCGGAGAGACAGCGGCCCCGCACCCCCACGGGGAGGCCGCTGCACCCGGGGGGGGGGGGGGACACCGCGGCCGCGGCAAGCGCAGCCGCGCGCCAAGCGCCCCCGGTGAACCGCCCGCACGCTCCCGCATTGCCCGCTACCGACCGACCACGGAACGGCGGCGCCCAGGACGGCGCAAACGGAGCGGCCCACTCAGAGGCAGGCCTGGGGAAGGCGGGGGCGCAAACCAGGGCGAGGAGATCACTCCCCCCCTCCCTCCCCCCCCCCCCCCGCCGCACTGACCCACTGGCGGCCGACCGGGCCGCGCCCGACGCCCACAAGTTCCACCAAGAATGATTGTTTTTGTGATTTCTGTCATATTTAGGCACCCAAAACTTGGAAAAGGGGCACTTAGCAGGTCCAAGAACAGTTTCTTTTGGGCGATTGTTTTGACTTTCGCGTACGTGGACACCCTGGGTGGTTGCTGTTCATTCCTGTTGCATGCTGAGTGGTTGCAGTTTATGCCTGGTGCCTTCAAACAATTATCATCATCTTCCACACCAATTGCCAATTTAGGAGGTGCATAGGGTTCTTCACCTTTTGGGATAACTCCAACCTCCAAATCCGCCTTGAGGACAGTCCAGTTGCCTCCTTTGGAGAAATGAGTAGGTTGTCTGCGTGTTGCTGGACTCCTGTCTTTCCCTTTGGGCCGGGCCCACACACAGGGTGTTCACCAGGGTCTATCAGTGAGGCATTGGGATTTGCGTGCCTCAGCGTTGACAATGTGTGCGCGGAGTAGAAGGGGGAGGGTTGCCCGCCAGTCTTTACACATCATCAACTCTGACCCCTGGTTTGGGATCATGTTGAACACCCGCCTGGTTTGAGGTCACATTGAACTGCTGCAGGCGTTGCCTGGGTCAGGCGCAAGAACTCAGGAGAGTTTGGGCTGGAGGAGAGACACACCGCTGCATGGCCACCTCCACCATTGGCAAATCACTCACTGTATCGCCACAGATCAAATTTGGCCCCATCTCCAGCTGCAGACCCACCTGCTGATCCACGAGACAGACACCATCCCCCTTGGTCCAGGTCTTGGCAGCCGCAGACTCCTCCGCCGGGGAGATCTCAATATCATATTCTGTGGAATGGACACTCAGGTTGGCTCCGCCGACCTCGCTCGCAACACGTTTGATCAGATCCGTGAAGGCAGAGGATTCGTCCTCGGGGATCGACTTGGCATGGTCGGAACGAGCGATCGTGGTCTGTTTAAGGTGCAATTAGATATGGAATGGAATTCCCAATGCTGACATGCCCTTTCAGCATTTGGTGAGAAGAAAATTGCTCCAGGGGGTTTGGGGGGGAGGGGGGGGACTGAGGCCCATTTCCCAGGACCCCCCCCTCCTTGGCCGCCGTGCCGGGAGGGGAGGTTTGGCGCAGGGGGGGGTGCCCTACTTGCCGTGCCGGAGGGGGGGCGGGGGTTCCGACCCCAACATACAGGGCTCAAAATGATCCCCACGTCGTGCTGATCATTTTGACTACACATATGTGGGGGGAAAATTTTTGGTGGACAAAACTTTTTCAGGCCAAAATTTGTGTTCCGGCGCCTTTGGCGCCAACAACCATTGTTACCCAAAACAAAGTGCCCGGCACAGAAGCCCATTTCTCCAACCCCCCCCCCCCAAGAGCAGTCCTTAACGGGGAGAAAAAAAAGTGTTCCGTTGCACAGTTTTCCCGAAAAAATCCACGGGCACACCATGTGTTGGTGGTGGGTTGTTGGCGGCAGTTGGCAGCGGTTGGTGGTTGGGGATTGGTGGTTGATGGCGGTTGGCGGTGGTTGGCAGTTGGCCGCCGCTGGCGGTTGGCGATTGGTGGTTGGCGGTTGGCGGTTGATGATCCCTTGGGGCGGTCCCTAAGGGCAGTCCTTCACAAAAAAAAATCCAGTCCCTTAACGACCCCCCTGCCCCCCCCTGCAATTTTCAGATCGCCCCTGCTCGGGCGGGCGGGTGGGCAGAGCGGGGGGGGGGGGGGGGGTACATTCCAAGTCAGTGCTAGCCTGACCCACTTCATCACATGTGTAGGATTCCATCAAAGCTTGTACAAAATATGTCAAACGCAACGGTCAAATGCTGGTGGTCTTGATAGACAAATATTATGACGCTTGTTGCGCAGCAGGGTGGCGGGTCAGAGGCCAAAGCATTTTGTCAGTAAACTCAGCCTCCCTGTTTCGGAAAATAAGAGTGGGACGATGGCACCACTACCCACATCCATAGCATCACTGCCCCCTCTGGTGTGCCTCCCGACGCCACGGGACCTCACATGCAGTGGGCTGTGCGCTTTCGAGGGTGCTTGTCACCACTGCAGTGTGTCACACTGGGCCAATTTCTGCAGACGTTTGTACTCCTGGGCATCGTCGTCCCCACGCGGGTGGTGTTTCCTTTCTCACCAACAACGTCATCCATCAGAGGTACCCCCCATCCCCCTTCCGCAAGCACAGTGAAAATCAGGAAGATAATGGTAAGACGGTCCCTCGTGCTTTGTAGTCAAAGCAGTGCCCATAAGAGGAAACCAAAAAGAGCGGTCGGAAAAGCGACCGTTAGACGGGTCCCCGTGCTTAGACAAGGCAGTGTTTGCCCAGGGGGGGGAGGGGCAACCAAAAAAAGAAAAAAATACCTGACCAGGCTAATTCCAAAGCCAACATTGGTTGTGCGTTTCGCATCTTCAGAGAGTGCAGGCAGTTATTCAAACAGCGAAGACTTCTTCATGTCGCAGGCCTTTTTGAGAGTGTTGTAGGAGTTTTGGTCGAGTGGCTTGAGGAGGTGCCGTCCCCCAACTATCAGCTTGTAGCCCCTCAGTGGTCAGGCATAAATAATACCCACCTGGCAGCTCGGCGCAGGAGGTGATTTGGGCAGCATGGTCTAGGGTTGCAGTGACAAGGCTCATTGCCTGCAAGAGAGCCAATTGTCTTTAAAATATCGGTGCGGAGGAAGGTTGGGGAATCAAGAGGAAACTGATCCAGTATGTGCTGCGCAGCATTTCCAAACAATTGTGGGGATAGAATGATGATGTTTCAGTGGAGAAAGCCTGGGAGGATCCCGTGCTGTGTATTCATGACCATCCACTGATTTCACTTCTGTCAGGCGGTGAGGCTGAAGAGACCTGCGCAAACTTAATCTGCAAACCAGATCCGATAAGGGCAAACTTCTCGTACTCCGGGCGCTTCAAGATCTGCTTCATTCGCATGTTGAACTCAAACATCACTTTCTGTTGCTCAGGGGTGATGGTTGTGCTATGGTAAGTCCCATGCTTGCCCAAGAACTCCTTGCCCTGTAGAATATGCAGATGTAATTTTTCCACGGGCCTCCACTTTACCATGCCAAAATACCTCTGGAATTTGTTGCACCACCCAGGTTCAACACAGTTCGTGGGCCCAATCTGCTGCATGGTTTTCTTCATCTGTTTTCTACATTACACTTTTTAGAAGCAATTTGATTGCTCCACGTGCAAGCAAATTGCATGTGCACCTACCTGCACATGTGAATCAAATGTGAAATGAAAAACATAAAATGCCAAATATCAAGTGCATGTAGATGCCCGTGTATGCCAATGCAAATTACATTACAGCGCATCACATTGCAATACTTGCCATTGCAATGTGATGCCATGCAATGTAATGAAATATAATGCAGCGAAATGGAATGCAACACAATGTGGTATGACATCATGGAACGCAATGGAATGGATCCTACTTCATCATCTAACCACAAGAAAGTGTAGTGCCTCTTGCCTCGTGTTTTGCACTTTGGGTTAGCTTCCCCTACCCCTGCTATGTGTGATGCAGGTTATTTGAATGGCTGCTGTATGACCTACTGGAACAAGGCATGTTGAACCATGTTGGGCCCTGTCTGCACTCGAGAAACAGCAACGGTCTGCCTCTTGGCATCCCTCCCTGCCGGCGCCGGCATGCGCCAAACACAGTATTCCCCCAAAAAGCGGATTTTGGAGGGTGCACACCACCACTGATGTGGATAACACAGGGCCAGGGGGCTCCAGATGACCTTTACTGTACTTTGCCAGTTGTTTCTGCCGGTTTTCTGCCTGTGCAGAGTGCCAGTTTGCTCCGGCAAGGCCCTTCGGTGGAGCCAAAATAGTTCCGTACTTCTAGTGTTTGCTTTACCCCGGGCCCTTTTCATGGGGCCTCGATGGATAAATGCTTCCAGCGTGTGCACCGGGTGGGGCCTAAGGTATGTGCCGTGTTGTGCAGAGGCGGCGCGGGGGGGGGGGGGACAGCAACTCGTCATTTGCCCTTATTAGCAAATACCTTGGAGCATCCATGGATAAAGGTGCCATCGGGCATGATGGACACATCCTTGAGCCCATGCAGGGGTGCAGAGGTCATGAACAACGAGTTTTCGCAGCACTGCTTGCTGAAGGTGGCCAGCCACACCGCGTTGTAAACAGCCTGGATGCTAGTAACATAGCGCCCGCAGTACATGTTTGTGGTCCCGTCACGGTCCGTGATGAAATTGTGGAAACGTGTATTGCCTGCGAAATGGCACATCAAATGCCAGGGCCGAATATGCACAGGGCAATCCAGCAAAAAGGCAGGAGACTCAGTCAAGCACATACTACCCACATGCTCGCTCTGGGGACATCTACCCATGGGCCAGTAATTATTACCATAGACTCAACACTCAACACTGCACACTGGGATGTGGGCGTGGGAGTACGACTTTGGGGATGTGGGCAGAAGGCTGGTTGCGGGGGGTGGCAACTAGTGTGGGGACAAGAGGTTGCGGCAGGAGGTTGTAGGCTGGAGGATGTGTGTGGGGAGCCTATGGCTGGGAAGACATGGCGGGATTTGAGCAGTATGAAGGGCATGCACAGCGGGGGACCAGCGCCCAATGTGCAATCCACCATACCCAAGAACTCAACCCCTGCCTTCAAATATTTCTCAAAATCCGTGTTGTAAGGCAGCTGTGCAAGCTCCTCCATGAACTCCTGATCCTCTTTCTCCAAGAAGTGTAAGTCCTTCTCCAGTGACTCCATCTCGTAGGTCATCTCCACTTCCACTCGGCGGCGCTTGTCAAGCACCAACTGGCACATCCCGCGGTTGGACTTGGGCGCAGACTTCAGGCTCTGCAGTGCATATCTACAGCAAATGTTGATATACATTGCCTTGGGTGACTGTGTTGGTGGCAAAGCCAGTCCCACCACACTGCGGGAGTGGCTGTGAGGTGCACAATCTGTTGGAATTTGTGCAAATACACCCTTTGATGCCCATGGTGATGCGCGAGGCTGTACCTATTTCCCACACTTCTGCCTTTAGGTGAATGAATAAAGGGGGATTATTAACCCTTCTCTTTCGACGGACACATTCGAAGAAATAAACAACTAGACACTTGGAATTTGCATATGTGTACAAAGAAGCAAGAGAAGAAATAGAGGCACTTCGCCACAAGAAATTGCTGCGAACCTGGGGATGAAGGTGGAGAATCTAGAAGGCGGAAGCAGTTGTATTGGTATCCTGAGGGACCTTTTCATGTGCGCTCAATACATCAGTCCTGCCAGGCGGACACCTGTACACGCATGCACACGGCGTCAGCAACCAGACACGAAAGAATTTCTACGGGATACTTGCCAAATGCAAAAAAAAAAAAATCGGGTGAGCTTCCACAATGACACTTTTTGACACCACATAGGACTTGCCGACACTTGTTGAGGTGGGGAGACGGAGGTGGGGAGACCGTGCACAAAACGGTGGACAGTACGCTACATGTCTAATTGTATCCCCTCTTCAAGCCAGGAAACATGAAATTGAGGTGCACCCCGTCACATTTGAGCCCCATGCCACTCCCATGGTGCTAATACAGCATTCTCATTCATTCTGCATTTGGGCCCTGCATTTGTGCTGTTGAAAAAAATTCTTGCAATGTTGTGTTGTTTTGGCATTGCCCGTTGGATCGGAAAAGGAATATTTTGGTTGCTTGCACCTCGCCACTGGTTTATGCCAGGGATTTAGAGGGGCATGCCCTGAAACACAAAGGCTGAAATACTCGTTCAGCCTTGAAGGCACGCACGCCAGCCCCGCACCCCACCCCTTAGCCCCCCCCCCCCCAGTTTTGAGAGATAGCTGGGGGTAATTCGCCAGCGGGACTGCACAATATTCGGAGGAGACAAAATAATAATATCTTCATGCAATCCTATGGTGCGGCCACACAGCCTCATCACCATACAGAGCGCCCTCTGCACTGCCTTCCTCTATCGCATTGTCACGTGGCACTCGCACCAAAATGACGACCGCCCATGAGGCCCGGGTTCGCTTTTCAGGAGGATCAGGTTGTGTTTTCAGGTGGCCACTGCGCTGCATTATATTCCCGTCACACTGTATTGCACTCCTGCTGCAGCATCGTTCCAATGTGGTATTTCCTCGCCAACCTCAGGAGGCAAATGGAGGGACACCAAATGAAAACAAAAGCAAACAAACCAGAGCCCTGTTTCCTGGCGAGGATGTCTACATCCTCATCAGGAGAATGCTGGCTCGAAATCATACCGCAACACGGCCACAGAGCCAGGGTCAGCATCGCAGCCCTCGAAGTACTCGTCCACGATGCTCTGCCGAACGAACTTGGTCTTCCACATCAGGTCGAAGAAATTTTTCACAGAGACGATGGTGTTGTACTCCACCGTGATGGGAGACCATGGGCACACCTGCAGCACCAGGGGTGTTGCAGTGCACCACCGTCGGGAGGGTTGGCATCCAAAATGCTGAGTCAAAAATGAGCAACCGTCACAGACGCATGGAGGCATGGTCCGCATATCGCAATATGATACAAACTCAAAAGTTCACATGGCGCAGCGTGGGGGGGTAGCCTGCGGAGGCAGTACCACCAAAAATCGTGTCAGAACACCTCGGGGTGCCCATGATCCCCCCTTTAACTGGATGCTAAAGCTGCCAGCAGACACCAAGAAGCTTGGCAGGAATGCCTTTCTTAGCGAGGAGCGCCACCGGCAGCAAGGCCAGAAAGCATGTTGTCAATCCACTGCCACCTGCTGTCAATCAACCATTGTATGCCAACTACCGGATGCCATCGGGTGGACATCACCCCACACAACCAGACAAAAAGCCAGTCGTGTCAGTGGTCCTTTGGGCCACTACACTACGGGAGCAGAAGCAGAACCTGTGAGCAGAGGGACTGTCCCACTCTCGCTACCAGAACGCTTTTCCCCGACGTCTGGGTACAAACAATGTGCACAATTTCCTGTCCAAAACTTGAACAATTGCGCACATACGGAGGAACCAACCGCCACACTTATGTGACCCTAGCCCGTCCTTTTTACAGTTTGAAGTTCCATCGGAGCAAAGAGGTTCAAGGTGTTTCGCGATCAACAAAATCAGGTGTGCCGGCGTTGGCACCCATCAGGCACTGCCGCCCTTACACCATTCGGCATCTCTGCCAGGTCTCGGTCATACTGTGGTTGTGCAGCATTCCGTGTGCACTTTTGTGCACCCTTGGCTGAATGCACAGGTATGTTCCTATGCGGCTGGTGTCTGTGCCGTGTGTGCTGTGTTGCTCTTGGGTTGCTCCTAGCTGAGTCCGATGCTATGGAGGGTGAGGATGTGTGTTGTCTGTGAGGATTGCCCTTATTGTGTGCGAGGACTGCCCGTAAGGACCGCCGTGGTTGTTGGGCAATGTACTGGTCTTCCTATTTCTTCCTCTCGTTGAACGCTGCCATCTCACTTCCTTAACCCCTTCTGACGGTCAGAATGGCACAACGCAGGAGGACCATAATCTTGTTGTTGCCGATGTAGAAAGGGCCCGTAGGCTCATCGGAAGAAAATCCGTCCACGAGGGTGATCTTCACGTCCTTCTTGGTGACGGTGAACTCATACCTGTGGAGCGCAGGGGTTGGGGGTTTCTGTCCCCCTGCAAAAAGCACCAGTTGCACTGGCGCGGCCTACCCTCCAAAAAAAAAAAACTACCATGGCAATTACTTTTTGCAAACTCGCTTTGACATTGCTATTGCATTCCACGACTCGTTCACTCCCATCACCCTTGCCGTGTCACTTCATGGCTCAGTCAGCCTGTCACCACATTCTTGTGACCTCGTCACTGGGTCACTCTACCTCATCACCCCGTCATGGCATGCTGCACTCGATTCTTCGTCCATTACCCACGTACAGGATCACTCCTCCACTCCATCAACCCCACTGCCTCGCTGCCCCACTGCCCCTCGTACCCGCTTAGACCTCCACTGGAAGACCACGGCCCAAGAAAGGACGGTTTCAGACGGTTGGTGGTGTTGTACTGATCGGGTGGTCGAGCGAGGAGCTCCTTTCTCAATCCCTTCAGTTGATGAGCGTAATGGTAGCAGTGCGGTGAATGGGAAGCGTTTGATGAGTTGATGAGGGGATAGGAACGGAGGGCATGAAGAGTGGCCTTTCCCACTCGCCAACGCCTGATTATCCACCCTTTCAACGCACAAAAAAACTGCTGGTGATCAACCCCAGCACACCCTTCGGTCTGCAGAGAGGCATACCACTGGCCTTGCAACAGCCGCTTGAAGGAAACAGATTGCCAGTTCGTGGGCAAGGCCGGGCGGATCGAGTAGCTGCTGTCAGTGTTCTCCCGCAGTCCAACGAAATTGCTAGTGTGGAGAGGAACATAAGCAGACAAAGAAAAAGGTACATTGGACTCCGTGGGTGGCGCTACGGTGGTTTCAGATGCACAGGACGTTGAAAACCAACAATCCCGGAACAGACAGCACAGAAACCCCAACTTGGGTGAAGAAGGAGCCAAGGATTATCATGACTTGCTAATGCTTGCCGGTGCCGTTCCTTTGTGCGGAGGAGGAGTGTGCACGGGAGACCAGTACCCAGCTCCATATTCTGGTACAGGGACAGACCACAGCCATATCTGACTACTCTGCTCGGAGGCTGCACCCCGACGTCGTGTCACGAAAATAAAGAAGGGCCCTCGAAAATACGCTGTGGTGTGTGGGGAACAAACGGCAAACCTGATGATAATATCGATGGTACCCGCCATCACAGCACAATGGATACCCTCGTGGGTGGTTCCCTGTCGGTCATAGATATCAGACTTTGCAGCCTCCATAAACCACTCCCACTCAAAATCGGCACGTCCACACATCTGTGCAATCTTGGCCATCACAGTGAAGCTCAAAGTGCTGCCGTGGGAAGTTCTAAGAAAGCCACACAGGTGTATGCGTGGCCACAGCAACAACGTTGTCCACACCGTCACACTTCCCATTTACTCAACACTATGCATACACTGTTTGCAATGTGCATTGTCGCCCTGCATAGCAACTATCCACTGTAACGCCACAGGGTCTCTGTACTGTGACTCCACAATGTCTCGACAATTCCACGGTGATTCTGCCCATATGCATTGTATGTGATACGCACTGTGTGGTCCAGACTCAACTGAGAGGTTGGCCTGCACTGTTCTGTGTTCTTGCACTCTGAGACAATTTCCTCCCCAAACCACAAACAAAAGCAGACTGGGGGGGGTGGGGGTTTGCCTGGCGCACTACTTTTGTGTTGTCCTGACTGTAACCCCGGATTTACCCTCCCCTAGAAGAGCTCCCAAGTCAACCAGAGAGGACTGCAAACCTTCCATACAGTGCTGCATAAGGTGAAATGGAGAATTTCAACTTGTGTATTACCCATGCATTGGCTAATAAACAATTTATTCCCCACAAGTGTGGGCATCAATACATTCATCACAATAATGCTCCTGGCACTCACCACAAGCTGTGACAGTGGAGTGCTTCTGACAACAGAAGGCCCACACATCTGCCTCATCCTTTGCGTGGCGGCCGGGTTGCTTTTATCAGTCCAAACATGATGCGGGACATGGTCCCATGATCCATAACGAGGGTGACAGACCTGCCTCTGAATGCAAAATTGCGTGTAATGCAACAAAACACGGATGGACTGATGCAACTCATCAGGACCACCACACCAAATGTTCATAACCAAACCCCAATGCCACAACTGTCTAAACAAATGCTCAATGCGTGCCCACGGCTTCTTTTCAGCAGGGCGGGGGAGGGGGGGAGGGGGTTTTGGACCCAAAACTTGGTGTACCAAAAATGGCCTGACCAGATTTTCCCTATTGTAAATTTCGTTTTTTCCCACTATGGTCACTTTGGTCTGGGGAGGGGGGGAGGGGGTTTTGGGGGAGGGGTTCCCCCCCCCTTGGTTTTTAATTATTCTAAAGAAGCCCTGTGCGTGCCCTATACCACCCATGCACATCATTGTACGACTGTTGGCGGGCCGTCAAAGTTCCATTCTTTCTTCCAATGAAAGTAAAAGCACGGGCCAGTCCATATCCCCAACTGGAAATGGGCCGATCCATATCCCCAACTGGAAAGCGGCCGGTCCATATCCCCAACCGGAAAGGGGCCAGTCCATATCCTGGTCCTTATCCCTAACCGGAAATAGACTATGCAAAAAGCGCGGATTAGGGCTCTGTATGAAAATCGGCCCAAAAAGGTGCCCAACGCGTGCCTGGTGCACCAACGCTCCCCTTGGGCCTTGGTGGCATGCCCCATGCGATGACGGACATGGAGAACAAAGAAGCATGTGCTTCCAGGTTGTGGATTGCATCACCCTGTCCCCCACCTCCCTTTTCCTGCTCACTCTGGTGGGCTCTCCACTAACCGCCGAGGCACATGAATTTTGGGAGGTGATTCCATTCTGGAAGAGGATTCCAACCTTGAGAATCGTTCAGTTGATTCACATCTGGTCTAACAAGGAGGTGTTCACACCTGGCCAAATAATAATCATAATTCTTGCGCAGGAAAGCAATGTCATCCTCAATCTCGTAACCCAAATCACTCATGATGGAATTGATTTCTCCGGGGGTCAACAGATAGTAAAGCATAAGAGAGTCAGGCTGCTTTGCGACCTGCAGGTTGTGAGCAAAAGACAAGAAGGCGTGCGTTGCGGCAACTATGTGACCTGGGGTTCTGACATCTGGGGCCAGCCAATGTAGTGGGCAGCGGGCGCAGAGGCAATGGGCTGCAGAGGAATGGGGCTGGCCTTGGGCAGTGCGCTACAGCCATGTGTAACCCTCTGGCGTGCCCACTCTGGGTTCTCTCCTATGATGCAGGCTCGTGTCCTCCTTAATATGATGTTGAGGTAGATCTCTGACAAAACCGTAACGAGATCCTCCCTGCTGATGACGTGTTGGGCCGTTCTGGCTGGATCATCCATGTGCATGGCATACCTTGTAATCATCAGGAGTCAGGCCCTCAGCCTTCAGAATTCGATCAATTCGCTTGATACTCTTGTACTTCTTGCGGTACAAACCCCAATCCAGTTCCTTCAGTTTCATGTATCCCTTGAACTGCTCGAGAATACCGTTTTCGATGTTGACACACAATTTGGTTCGGATGTCCTTCATTCGGTTCAAGATCTAGAAGCACAAAAAAACGGATGTCCCTCTCTCGAGGGTCTCTGCTGGCAAGGTTCCTGCCTGGGCCGCTCTATTTCTCCCCACCAACAGCAGTCACTAACAGACCTCATCTGTCAACCCAATTGCCGCAATGATCCGCTCCTTTGCCTCTGGGCTCAATGCGTCCAACAGTTCCTGTGAAGTCAAAAAAGCTTGCAAACAAGGCAAACAGGAGGAGGCACAGACCACATCGCTGTAGACCACCACTGTGTGTGTTTCAACCCCCCCACAAATCCTGCAGACAGTGAAGGCAATGCTGCACCACGATTTCTTCCATGGGCGGAAATCAGTCAATGCATCTGACCGCCTGGGACCTGCACTGTCGTGTTTCAAACAAGTGGACCTGATCTGCTTGCATATTTTCGGGACACCGTCATGCGCTCCATTTTAACAACGACTGCCGCAAATTCAACACACGGCGGTTCGCAAGCTCTGAACACCCGGGTAGTGAGGTCATACCTGTGTTCGCTGGAACACCCAAACGACCATTACGTTGGTGTAAGCGTTGTCCTTAACACCATGTCCGCACGCCTGAAGAGCAAGCAGAGCTCCCATCCCACCCTGTACACAGCCTAGAGCTCCCTACACCTATTTCAAAATCCCTTCCTCGTGCATTCATTTGTGCGCCTTACAATCCCAGTGTTCTGTTTACTGGTGAACCATTTTTTGTTGCCACCTGCATTCAAGGTGCTGAGAAGCTGGGAGTCCTGCTGGGACTCCCTGATTTCCCTGCCTTTTTGAGTTCCAACAGCTGCCTGACGCTCTGGGGAGCTTATTCGCCAACCCTGTATGGCATGAAGCAGCAGGGGCATCACGGCTTGGTGCAGCATGAGGTGTACATATTTGACATTGGAAGCATCAGAAAAATGCAAAGACGCAGAATGTGCGTGTTTTGTTCAAACAAAGGCAGGGGGGTGGAATTCGGGTTCAGGCTGCACGGTTCACTGACTCCTAAGATGCTGCCAACATCAAAGCAGAACACGCACAACACGACTGTACTGCACGCAACAAATTCGAAATGCGAGTGGTTCGTGGAAGAAAAAGGAAGGCAGAACACTGTGGCCAGATAGCAAAGGCACATACTTCGCTCATCTCATGGAATTCGTCAGGGCCCATCACTCCTGAAATGTGATACTTGCCATCAGCCTCCTCAAACTCTGCGATACTGAGAAAGAGAGCGGACCAAAGGGCGGGTGTTTGCGGTGAACGACACAAAAGAGCTGGACAGAGGATTGTTCGCCATGGTGGTGGAAGCAACAGAAGGGGAATATGCAAGTGACGAGGGCAATCAGGGCCAAGAAAGTCAGGGAAAGGTGCTCACAGCACCGCGGGACTGCCATTCCCCTGTGCAGGAACTTGCACATTTCTACCACCGAGGGTGCAGCACCTAGTCCTACTGCCTGCCAAGAAGTCCACGTGCTCCCAATAACGTGCTCCCAATCATCGTGTTCAAAACTAAGGACACGTAACTTACCGGCACGCCACGTGCACAGCCCACACGCAAACCTCTGCCAGAAAATGGAAATACTCAGCATCATCTCCGCCAAACTGGATTCCAGGAACTCCCGGTCCTGAGTCTCGTGCCAGTAGCGCCATCCGTCCACAAAGATGGCAATGCTAACGTGCCGCTGCCTGCAGCTGTCATCAGGGTCCCAAAGGCCTGAAAAGCACACACAGACCTCCTGCAGAATCCCACTTCATGGCCACCCGCGAGTGGGGAATCGGACAAAGAATACGGCAACAATTTCATGTGGTGTGCGAGATAGCTCCAGAAGAAATTATTTGCACCGTTGATTGACAGACAGCGGGGAACGGCTTCGGCAAGTGGGATGGGGGCGGTTGTTCCTCTGCTCACAGGGGCTGCTTAAGTCCCTTGGCGCAGCGTGGAATGACAAGAAGATAGGGCGGAGGGTGAGGTTGAAAACGGGAGGGTTTCCACAGGCAAGCAATCGGAAACACAGGGCAGGCCCCCCAGCGCGCACTGGAACAGCCGCAGCACCCGGGTCCGCAGGGGGGTCCGCGAGCAGGTCCTGCAGCAGCCGCAGGCTCTCGGGCTTGCAGACCTCGGCGTGGGCCTCGCGCTCCATGACGTAGAAGGCCAGCGGGGAGTCGGTGCCCAGCCGGGCATCGGCGGGGAACACGGCAGGGGCGAGGCCAGGGAGAGGGCTGAGTAAAATCTGTGGAAATTTACTGCCAAACCCCCATATATCCCAACGAAGCGCATTTTCCGAACAGAAAAGGGGCTGTCCAAATTTGTTTGTACGGCGTTTGGTGAATCAAAGACGTGGTGATCAGATGTCTGAGGAGGATTTAGACTCTCCTCGCCCGTGTTTCAAAACCTGAAGAGGTCAGGGTGAGGCATTGCTTCTGTTGCCCCTCCAGCATGCTGTCCAAACCCTATGCTTCGGGCTGTGGAGTACACACACAACTCTCGCAGTGACGGATGTACCTGAGACAGGGTTGTAGTGGACCACTTGGGTCTCTTCGTTCCCGGTGTCCGATGTCTGCCATGGGTACATGGCCCCCTGATATCCGTTCTCCTTCGCGTAGGCACGGGCCTGGGGCAGACGCTTGATGCGGTAGGCCAAATGGGACTTAGCTACCTCAGGGAACTTGGACAAGTAGAATGGGAACATGTACACCTGCAGCGGAAAGATTTGTGGTTTCAGTGGAATGGAGGGTGTGTGCGTAATGTATCCCTGACTCTTAAGATGGACAGTTACACATTCTCTGTACTACTACCACGTGGGCATCCAGCGTCGCCCCTCATTGGTTCCTCCTGTCGCGCTGCGAAACGTGGGGTACGAAGGGGAGGGTGGGACGCTCAGTCAGCCCTAACCCGTTGGCTGCCTGACAACCCTTTCGCATGAGCGTTTAGGACCTTAATAAGCTCGTGCCCTCGTTGGGATTTCCCGCGCGCGCGCGTGTGTGTATGTGTGCATATTCTCCATCCCTCTCTGTTGAGTCCAATTCGGTGCCCTGCCATCTGCTCCAGTTCCAAATCCGAACCCTCAAGCCTTCACTGAGTGTGGAAATAGACCATGGGAGGTATCTTCATGCCGACAAATGCAAACAGATCGCATGACCGAGCACAGTGGAGGGCAGCGGGAACGGTCATTCGGTGTAGCCCTGGCTTGAGTATGTGGTCTGGACCACAAATACAGCGCAGAATCGGTAACGTCAGGCTGTTGCACGACGCCATTTTCTCAACCAGCGTGTACTGGGAAAGCTCGCAGCGTGCAGTGAAATTCGCATACATCCGCACAAACACGCATACACGCGCACCCACAGAAAGGCATGCACCTTGGGGCACAAAATGCCAGCCCTTGATGCCCAAAGGGGCCCCCGCTCCGCAACTATTCTTTCATAACTTCTAATTCGCTGTGCTTCCGGGTGTTCCTGCCGCGCCTGACAACCCCACCCAACAACACTAGGCATCACTTGTGCGGTCTCAAGCAGGCAAGAACCAAAACAAGCATCCACGGTTTGCGTTGAGTCACAGTTCAGGGGTCGTATCAGGGCAATGTTAGAGTACTGCACCGTTGTACATCACAAGAAAAAGAAGGCCCTCCTGAAACGCGGCATCAATGGCACAAACACCCGCGAACCAGGGGCGTGCGCATTCCCGGATTCGCAGCCCCACCCGTGCACTCATACCTCATCCCAGAAAACGTGGCCACGGTAGCCCTCTCCACTCAGCCCACGGGCTGGCAGCCCGGCATCCACTAGAGCGCGGTGCGAGGAAGCAGTGATAATCAAATGGTATGTGTGGGCCCGGATCATTGTCTGGACGAATCTGACATACGATGAAATCATGTAGGTTCTGGGACTGGTCAGAGCACACGCACGCAACAGCACGAGGTGCCCGGCCCCCAGACTTTTCACTGCCGGCGGGTGTGTGTGCCATAAAGGCTACGTGAGTATGACGGTTGGTGCTTCCGGGTAACAGCACGAGGTGCCCGGCCCCCAGACTTTTCACTGCCGGCGGGTGTGTGTGCCATAAAGGCTGCGTGAGTATGACGGTTGGTGCTTTCGGGTGTACGTACTTGTTCACGCGAGGAGGAAATCCTCCGCGCGTGGGTAGGTGGGTTGTCCACCCGTTGGGTTGGGGGTGAGGGGCGGGGGGTGGGGCTTGAGTCCCTGGCTGATCCCCAGACCCCAAGGGCTCCTCCCTCGACCGACCCCTTTAAAGCCCCCCTGGAGCGGCCTGGAGGTGACCCCGGAACCCAAGTTTTCAGAAAAACTGCAAATAGTAGTCAATCCCCACGACGCATGGCCTTTGGCGCTAGGCTTCACGCTGACTGATTCATGGTCCCGGTCACTTGAGCCCCCCAGTTTGTTGCAGGCTCTGGTAACCGCTCTCCAGGCAATGGAAAATGCTTTTTGCCCTTTGCACAGTACAGTGGTTGCTCCATGCCGCCCCTGCCCCTCACCCCCCGGCATCTCTCTTGGTTGTACCCTGTCCGGGGCGGTCCAGCAGGATGCTCCCTGTTGCGCCATTAAAAGAGGTATGGTTGTCCAGTGCGCTGCGCATCAGAAAGCGCCACATGGCAGCAATTCTGACCTGCCGGGCACCATTTCGTCCCAACAGCCATCGGTGACGCGGAAATCGCCATCCAAACACGGGCAATGTTTATTGAGGCGTCCGCCTCAGCATTGACATACCGATCTCCATCCACGACGATATCAGACTTATCCCAGATATCTGCCCATACACGCTTATGAGGCTCAAGAAGCTGGATGAAATAATTGGCTTTCTCCAGCTCTGCGAGGGCCAGGGTCTTGAGGCAGGCATCACGGTCACTCTTGTTGGGATGGTTGTTGAACTCATGGTCTTCGGAGCTGAAGATACTGACAAGCTTCTCCACGGTGTATGACGTGCCTGCAGAACAGCACATGGGTTAAACAATCCAACAGTCGTGACACTTCAGCAAAATTTGTCAGATATAGAAATCAGCATAATGGGCAAACTCTTTTGCGATTCTACGGCCCAAGGAAAGGCGACGCCACCCTCTCTGCGCGTTCCAATTGAAATCCAACGCACTAGCCATTGCTCCGTCCATAAGTGGCACAATGGCCAAACTGAAGCAACCAGGGGACCACTGACGACAATTCACTGCGAGCGAGGCAACTTGGCCTCCTCCTCCCTACCTTTCTCGTGCCGCTGCAGACCGCAGCACGGCAACCGCTGTCAGTCCACCGCCACCACTACACTCCTCTGACAAAGTACCCCTCCTTCAATATCACCCTCGATTTTACAAACGCAACGCTGTCATGTCAACAAACGGTTTTTGCACATTGCCATGCCCACGAAAAAGTGGGCTCTGGCGCCGACTGGATGAGTCGCAGACTCCGGACTTCGCCGCAAGACCCTCCACTTCGTGGGCAGAACTTCGACGTTGGGCGGATTGTTCGAATGGGTTAGCCACAGGCATCGCGGCGGTACAATCGGAATGGTGCGCGCCAGGGTGACTCAACGCCTCCTCCGTCTGACCCTTTATAAGGGACAAAGAACAAAATACAGCATCCGCGGGGGTGTCCCATGAAAGCTGGTTGTACGCTGGAATACGTCGAGGGTATTCGTGGGGAGGAGCGTGTGGGGGGGTGAAGACTGCAGTTTGGTGGGTGAGAGCAGAATATTTGTCCCACTGCTCACGACTACAGCAGATGAACCCTGGCGTTCCCCCTTTCCTGCCAGCGCTGGCAGGCTCCTGCAGTACCGGATCACCCAAGTGTCGCACATCAGTGGCGCATCCGCCGGGGGGGGTTTTGGCATGACGCCATGGTGTGATGCCGCCGGGGGGGGGGGGGTCAAGGCTGCTAGTCCGAAACCAAGGCACTCGTTCGAGATTTGTAAAGAGAAGAACCTTCGTATTCTGGGCGGCTGATGCTGATCGACACACGGGCTGCCCGCTGTGCATCGGGGGTGCACTGTGTTCATTGCCACAACGGCACGTTATGATTTGCATTCTTGGAGACCCTGGCGCAACCCTCACTTCGCTTCGGCGCTGCCGTGCATGGCACGAGCGGAGCATGGATACCACGTCCCTGGAGTCGACCTGTGCCCCCGGATGACGCACCGGAATGTCTAGCAAAATCGTCGTCCGCACAAATTGCAGCAAATCGCTGTTTCGTGCCGTATTGATGCCTCTGCTGCAGTAGCCCCTCTACCTGTCTAAACCCAGGGGTCGTCGTCTGCATCCCCGGAATTTCCCGCATCTGTTTTCACGAGAAGCTGGGCCCGACCAAACTTTGCCCCTTTGAGCACTTCGCGCCCCCACGTAACCCTCTACAACGCGCACAATCTGTGCGGAGGGGATTCGACTAACTGCTGCACGATTGATCGCAGCATTCGAACCAGAAAAACCTGCAAAGTGCCATCGCATACCGGGGGTCAGTGGTTGTACATCAGCCGCCCAGGCCCTGCACATCAGATACCTCTCTTGCCTTCGAAAGTGAAATCGGCGCTGACGATTTTCTCCTCAGCTGTGATCTTGGCCTTCATGGCGGTCTGCTCTCGACCGAGGACCCAAGCACTGTGCTTGGCATACAAAGAGAGCCCTGTCGAGCAACAACGAACGGAGAGCACCGCAGGCAAAGCAGGCGAATAGATCAGCGATCGTGGTCCCGAATTACAGCCCACGGCCGCTATCGTCAGCACCCTCCTGAACGTCACCGACCAGGGCTGCTCTGCCACAAAAAACAGCCCCAAGCTTGTTCCAAAGGGTGCAGCCGTGGACTGTTCTTGCGCAGGGGACATTGTGGAATTAAACAGGACCCCTTCCACAACGTAGAACGAAAGAGCAACTGTCATCCCCAAGGCCATCTACACACCTCAGGCGATGCACAGCGGCGGGCCATATTCGGACAACGTTATCAGAGCAGGATACAAAACCGGGATCGCCGTCGTCAGCATGCAGCGCACCAGTCATCCCTCGTTGGGAAGATTGATCCCCCCCCCCCCGCTTCAATAATTATCTTTTGGCCACTATGTGAACTTCAAGTACATACTTTGCTTGCGAGAATGATTTCGAACAGGGGGGGGGGGGCATGAATGTGGAGGGGGGGGGGGTTTTAAGTCCTACCGCTTCATCAAGGCCGCCATTTTGTGCACACCCTGTTGCTGCAACACATGCACGCAATGGAAAATGCAAGAAACACACCGATCTTGGTGTAAATTGTCTCCGCGGACATGAAGACACCGTTTGTGTCCTCGCCTTCAGCACAAGTCTTGATGATGTTCAAATGCTCCTTGGTGAGGTCCCCATACCTACAAAATAAATGGGTGTAGAGCGGCTGAATGAATATCCTTGCAATATACTTGTGCTTGGTGTCTGCACGCCCAAGCACATAGACAAATCGACCCACTCTGCCACGTTTGGACCGCGCGCAGATGCCTCCCCTGGATCCGGCACCCGCTTTTGCAACGCACGTAAAACGCAGCAACAAGCAAACGATGGGTTACGAGAGATGCAACGCTGATCTGGAACAGCCACATCTCTTCCCTAGCAGCTGGGTCCCAATATGCTATCATGGTACGGTGAACCAATGCCAAATGCATCCAGGACGTGCACAACACAATATTTCCATATAATATTTCGTGCAAAGCATGAGGGAAGCGTGCTTGTTTTTGTGAAGATACGCCATTGCCCAGCAGGGGAACTGGGTTTCGTGAGGATTGAACCCTGTATCACATGCCATTCGATAATACCTGCTGCTGTCGCAACCCGAACATAACATGCACAATCAAAACAACCATGCGGGTACACACCGGGGAACATTGTCGTTGACAATATCTCCATCGATGCTGGACCGGATGACAATTTCTTCATCATAATTCTCAGGTATCACGGTAAATTGAATTGCACACACGTGGTAGGCATGCATGCTCACAATTCGAGCAGTCTGAATGGTAGTTTGGCGCCCCTAAGTTGCAAGGCATCAAGGGTGGGAACCAGCGAACGGGAGTGGAAGGGTCAGAGCAACGGGGGTGGAAATTCACCATCGACATCAACAAGAAGGTTCCAATCATCAACACACGGAAGCCACGAGCAGACTGACTTGCGAGACCCCCGTCAGTGCGACGCAGTTTCCCTGCAGATTCTGGGTGGCGCTTGGGCTCCGTGCATTTGTAGATGTGCACCCCAAGGAAACCTACCCGAGCACCCAAGCTGGAGCCGCAGACCGTGTGACGCATGCTTGTCGCAAACTTATGCACAAAGTGGGCACACCTGAGGGTCTCGGAAGACAATGGTCCTTTGCAAGCATCCGTCCCTAAAATTGAGAGAGTGTGAATAAGACAGAATCCTGCAATCCTTATCGAAAGGAGACACCCAATCGCTACTGCCAATCTTGAGCTGGATCAAGCACCAATTGGGGATGTTGACCATATCGCTGTTGTAGATGGTCCGCCCCTTGACCTGAAGTAAACAGAGGGTGGAGTGTGTGTCACCCCGATCGGGCAGATGATGGGCCGAACTGTGAGGGGCCCTGCCCGCTGTGCTTCCCCCGGGAATCCAGGGATGCACGCTTGCTTTTTGGGGGAGAAATGACCATAAGGAACACCTCATCCCTTTTATCGCTGGCATTGTCCCAAGCAGGATCCCAGGACTGAGGAGAATTGTCGGCAGTCTCATCGCATTGGCAAACTCAGACGGCATCCCCTCCTTTGCACTGTCCCATTCCCTTGCCCTTGCCGAAACACGTCGGTGGGCTGGTGGTTTTTATGTATTTGAGGCAACATCACCTCTAAAAAGATGGGCACCTGGTTCTGAAAAAAAGGGTGGGTGGGGGTAAATTATGGCTGGCAAATTGATATCGAAATTACACGAAGAAAGAACAGTATCAGTCGCAGCCATGTGAGGCAATTCACTCCTGAGCCTGAATCGATAGCATCTTCTTGCTGTAAATAAGGTTGAACCCCAGGGCAGAAAACAGAAGACGACAGACAGATGCCGACCTGAGATAGGAACACGCTCAGACAAACAGTCAGTACAAATGCATGCGTACAATGAAAAGAAACACGGGGGGGTAGAATCGGGGTGCTGGGGCTTCCGATGTTTAAAATTCGAGAAGCGAATCTAATCAAAAAAAGGTTGGTGGTGGTGGTGGTTTGTGCGTCTTGGGTGTTGGGTTGCGGAGGGTTAATAACGGTTGCAAAGATGGTTGTGGAGAATGGTTGAATGTCAGTGAGCGTTGAGGCTTGTGACGAGGGAGTTGAAAGCTTGTCGAGTTGCGAGGTTTTGTGAGCTTTGATCATGTCGAGAAGAGATACTGCTGAACTGTTCTGGCAATGAGGATTCTCGGGTTCCGCTGCCCACCTTCCAAACCCCTCCATGGCACATACGTCACTGGGGGCAGTGTCGTAGACGGGCGCGATATATGTTGCTGGGTAGTGAGTCTTGGAGCACCTCTCCGTTTCAAACGCAGCCCTGCGACAAGAAACGAGGATATTGGGAGTATGAAAAGGGGGGGGAGGTGCGCAGGAAAAAAGAATGCTGAAATGCATGTTCGGCCCATGGTTCTCCTTGAAAGCGGTTGCTATTTCAAGGAGGCCGTTTGTAACCGAACGGGGGTGCAACCAACCGGGGTCCGTTTGCAAACACAGGCAAACAGCAACATGACACCAGCGGAACAGACATGCTGAATACCACCCAGGAAGGTGGATGCCCGCAGTAGTACGGATGCCTGCTTGTCATAGCAGAAGGTTCACAGGCGAGAGGCCAATAGGCGCCGCCACAGGCCAACAGAGCCAACCCCCACCCGCCCACCCACACACACACTCCCGAGCATAATTGACCTCGACCAAGCCGTCACAGACATGGCGTCATGCACGGCACACCAATCATGAACCCCCCCCGCCGCGGAGATTGACGTTTTCGCAGGGTTGAACTCGAGACCAACACATCTGCAGAGCCCATGAACCATGCACGAATCTCAGCTATAGCAGGGGAGGTACCTGTTGCCGAGGTAACCATTGCCGACACTGGTCATGGCCTCTCTCAGCCTCTCATCACCCGGCAGGAAAGCACGGTATGACAAGCGCCATGCGTCCTCAGAGAGATGCCTGAAAAAAATATTGGACACGAACAGCGGAAACAATACATGCAGAAGAGCCCCTTTCCTTAAAATGCAGAGGTTCGGGCCAGCCAACAAACTCCGGCCGTTTTCATTCCAAAAAACCGATCAGAAATGCTGGTGGAGGTTGCAAAAACGAACGTAGAATCGTACATGCATAATTGATGACGCTCGCAGATTTGCAACAAAACCATTCCCTGTGTACTGAGGGCCCACCTGACCCACCATAAATGTGCGCAAAAAAAACAACGTAATGTGTGCCCGATCACAAATTCGTCGGTCTTGACACAGCGATGTGCAGGAGCGAGCAGCATATCCAAAACGCTGACGTGCGGCCTTTTCAGACAAACGGATACGCTGGCAACGGGGCAATACTTGGAATACAACTCTGAGATCCGGTACCCTGTCAGCTCAGAAATATCCACCACCATATCGGCTCCCTGAGATGTAAAACGTGGTCATGCAATTACGGGAGACACCCTGGGTCCCGGGATCAGGTTTGAAGAAAATTGACTTCTTAATGTGCTTGATTTGTATATTTTCCGCACGCCTGAACGCTGTGCCTGTCAGCAAAACACCATTTGCCTCTCGTGCTTGTGCCGTGTGGGATTGTCCTGCACTTGCGACGTGTGTCAATTCTATGCTGATCTGTATTTTTGAACCAACACAGAGAGATCAAACTACCTTGAAACTTCCATACAAAAATCTGCTCTTGCATAACGCATTTGGTGTATAAAAAAAGGCACCACCTTTGCCACAAAAATGCATCCATTTTGGCCCCCTTTGCCTTGAGTGATACGTTCACTTGAGCAACCGCCCATTTGCCCAGTGCAGTTCATGCAACTCCTTTTGTGCATGCAATCCCAGCCAGGCAAATATTTGAGATGGGATCTGCGTCTGCTTCACTGGCACACCCCGAGCCCAAACAACACTGTTGATGAGTTAGGATTTCATTTCCGAAGGGGTCGACCGTTGCGTGTTGAAACACTCCACTTTGCAACAGCCCTAGTGGCAAAGTCACCGACCTGTGGTAACCGAAACCATTTTACCGTGCTCTGCGCACTTCCTCACTACCTGTGGACCCTGTAGTGGCATGTTGTGGTGGAGCGTCTCGGTGTCTTGGGCATAATTCCTTTGGTTTTCGAAAACGCTTCTGCTCCACGCTGTCACACCGGCACCAATTACTCCACCGTGCACCACCAAACACTTGAACTTGCGGAAAAATTGCGGAAGCAAAACTTGAACTTGCGTTAAATTTTGTGTGCGGAAGCAAAAATGGCCAAACGTTGCTCAATCAGCGGGGTTTTGATTTGCCCAACAAGGATGTATCAGGAAAAGAAAAGTGCGCCGGTAAAAGCCAGAGTGTGCGGACGCACGAAACCACAACACGACAAACCCCGCGTGACAGCCAAATGTCTGGAACCTTCCTCCCGATGGGCACAGGCATTCAGATGGGGGGCACCTCCACGTAGAGCTCCTCCTCCTGCTTGGCAACAGGCGTCGGATCACGGGGATTGCAGTATCCAAGCACCAGCCCGAGGTTGCCAGAAGCACCAGCAGCACAACCCTGATATCCGTAGGGACTGATAACGATAGCCTCATAGGGAGACACACCCATGTCTGTGCAGCACTGAAAGGTGACAAACAAAATGCGTTGCAGAGCATGGCGAACAATGGGATAATCGGTCGGCACACAACAGCAAGCAACAACGATGAACAGGGAAGCCAAACTCGTGCGATACAGAAAAAACCCACAACAGAGTGGCAACAAAACCGCCGGAGCGAAAACAGAAAACGTGCAGGGACGCTGAGCAGATGCCAGCAGGAAGCTGCCAGGCTTCCGCGCGCGCAAATTGTAGAATAGGGAACTCCCGTGAGAAAGACGAACGACAGGTGTACCGGGACTGGTCCATACGAGAACGCATTGCTTGGATGTGCTTGGCATCAAAGTGCGCAGTGACGGCACCCATAAGCAGGCACAGGACATCGTTATGCAACGTGCATCGCCTTTGCTTGCAGCATGGGATTCCCTTGTCCTCCCCTGTAACCGACTGTGTTAAAAACTATAAATTCTCGCTGCTTTTTACGCCAGATCGTCATCTGGGGGTCGTGGTGGAAAACTTGCAAGCATGGAAACTTCGCAACACCTCGCACACTACACGCGATGACAGAAATACAGAAACATGCAAAAAACGCACCTTCAACACGATATCTGCCTCCGGAGCACGACGCAAATCAAATTTCTCAACCACTGCTCCATCCACCACGGAGTCAACAAGGTTCGCAATCCGGGCAGACCTAAATATTCAGACGTCACGGTGAGGTGAGCCTAGGCCTCAACCCAAAGAGGCCCAAGCGTTGTCCATACCTCAGCAAATGCTTCCCGTGGTGCCCGTTGTATAAGACACCGATCCTGCAACCTCGCTGCTTCAACTGCTGCAAAAGGACGATGGCCTTCTCCTTTCTGCAAAGCGTGCAGCACTTTAAGGCTCACCCAACGTACCAAGAAACCACTGCATCCGAACCACGGCTGATAAGCAGTTTCCGAACAACGGTGACACGTGAACGGCGACGCCACCCTCGACTGCACGACCTGGGGATGCCCCTGTTAATGGCTAGGATCAGTTCCGCACGATAGCCTGCATCCAGACCACAAATGGTTCGAGCGGTGGTCCCATCGTCCAAGTGTCCGAAGGGCAAAGTAATTCCTCGTACCTGGAGGCACGCAACAGAATGCAGCGAACGCAGCTTGGGGAAAATTGCGCAACATGTGGGTTCGCAGCAACACAACCTGACCTGGTTACCACAAATCTCTAGATCACTGCGCCACGGTCACGCACAGGTAGAAAGAAACCGCGGGTTGCGCAGAAATTCGAAAAAAAAAAGTGGGCTGAAGTTGCACGACAGGTGAAAGAGTGCATAGCAACAAAAGGACTAAACCACCTCCAGGCACTTCTGAACCCTTTGTCGACTGCTGAGAACTGCATAGGAAGCAAGGAAATCCTTCTCGATGCTGAATGGTTCGACTTCGGTGTTGTTCGTCTTACTATATTCCTGAAAAAGGGAACAAACGTGTCTGTGGTGTACTGGTTACAACGCGTGAGAAATTGGGCCTTCGTTCCACAGACTATACATACGGTGAAGAAGGGGTCCAGTGCAGCCTTGGTGGCCTCTCCTACAGCGTCCAAAACATCCATAACCAAGGACATGTCGACGATGATGGCCTTGATTTCAACTTCGTCATTGATACCGAGGCTTCCGTGGCGTTGGTCTGTAGAGTACCACGTTGACACGAAGCAAAGACATAGCACTTCACGCCGTACGGGAGGAATTGTGATCTTGCAACGTGAGAACACACCTCCCATGTCCAAACCAGGCAAACTGTCAGGCAAACCGTGCAAGGAGCCGGCTTTCCGAGGTTGTGCCGCTTCCTCCATGACGGGCATATGGGAAAATTCGGCCTAACAGTGGACGGCGAAGCTACGCTGGATGTGGAGAAATGAGTTCTCTCCATTTGACACGCCCTAATTGAAGGATCTGTGCTCATTTGGTCGTAAGGAACGTCCAATGTAACTGAATTTTGATAGATGTTGTTTAGATTTGCCGTTGATTAATGAGTGTTGGGATCCTGCGGATCAGATTTTCGGCCGCAGTGCTTGCGCGCACAGTCCCGGAAGCTCTAGTCAAGTGTTGCCCCAAAACCTGGTAAAAAAAAATCAGGGGGGCTTGTAATCACCGTAGGATTTCCTGAGGTAGTGAAGTTATCCCCTGTTGGCGCCAATTGGCAAAATGTTGAATCGTTGAATCTAGAAACAAGCCGCTTGGAGTCACGCCTCTGTGAAGATCGACCACTCACGATGGTGCACGACAATTGTGAACCACCAATGTAGCATTGTGCTTACAAGCCAAATAGGAAGCGCGACTTGTGTCGGAGCACAATGTTCGTGCACCATTGTGCACCGGGCCGGGTGCACACTGGTATTTTTTTGGTGCACAATGGACGTGCTATTGTGCAACTCGCCCCCTATACACGGGCATGGGGACACTTTGCACTGCCAAAAAGCCCCCGATATGGGCATGGGGACACTTTGCACTGCCAAAAAGCCGCGCATACCATGGGCATGGGTGACATTTCCCATCGTGTTTTTGAGAAGAGTTGACAAGAGTAGTGACAAGCCAATCTCTCCTGCGGCCACAAAATATCCCCTTGTACTTTAGCACCGTTGTGCAGGATAGGGGTCATAACTCACATTCAAGACAACCATTTGGCTCGTCCTACACATAGCATGGTTAGGGATAATCCAAAAGAAGACTCAAGACGTTGTGTGAAGAGGAGTGCATCAATTTCATGATACTTTGCCAAAAGAGTGTCTGGGCACCATTCATCGGAAAGGCAAGCAACCTTGATTTGGTCGGCTAGCGTTGGTAAGACTGGGATTTACCCAATGAGGATCGAGTGCCTTAGGTTGATGCAATTCCAAGGGAGAGGCGGAAAATCATTGATCACACGTAGCGTGTCGTCAGCGTATTGTCTTCGATATCGACGATGCCATGTGCAAATGAGGGACCTGTTACCCATTTACTTCCCAATGAAAGGCCGCACGAGAGGTGAAAAGTGCTGTCCGACCGTCACTTTTCAACCAAAGACGTGCACATGTCAAGTGTTACCCCAAACTGATCTAAAATTTTCACATCGTGTGTAAACATGCAAGTTTCACACAAAATTTTTTCCACATGGTGCACGCGTTGTGCAATAGATCTTTAGAACTCGTAGCCACGGTTGTGGGTAGAGGCTTAGATACCAAAATAATGTTGTCTGTGCGAATGGGAGTACACTTGCCCATCACCCATAGTCACACGGAATCCGGGGTACTATGGAATGCTTGTCGTTCATAGGGGTCGTTTGTGTTGCTCGTTTTGACGGATGAGCATGCCTAAGTATGGCATGCTTCTTCCCACAACCGAGAGGCCCCCGATGACGGATCAATCCGTCACGCGAGGATGCCTCATCGTGTCGCTTGTCTCGCTCTGTGCTTATGGTTGCGAGCTTGGAATCTTATGGATGTTATTCTCCGGTGGAATCAGCAACGTCGTGCATTGGAGTAGAGGAAGTGTGAGGCACAACACCGTTTCAAATTTTATACAAACGAGGAGTTTGCCACAGGTGGACTCGAGGGTTCGTCCAGTAGGTGTGGACAAAAGAGCAAGGGGCTTCGGGCGTGCACATGGGTCCCCATTTGAGCCGCCGCCGCAACATGGTGGTCGTATTTCAGCCGTGCATGCAACCGACAAGGACGCAGATGGAAATCCCGTTGAGAATCTCATGAGCGACCTTCTAGGTCATGGTGAAGAGAAAGTGGCGAAGTCGGAGAATGCTAGGAAGGTCGATACCTCCGGATCGACTAAAGACAATGCCACAAATGAGAAGGATGTGGATGGGAACCCAGTTAAAAACTTATTTAGTGGCCTTCTAGGCCAAGTTGAAGAGAAGAAAGTGGTGGAGTCCAAGAAGAAAGAAAAGAAGTTCGGGGCCTCTGGGCCGCACGAAGGTGACCCACGATTGCAATCCTTGGGATCATCGTCATCGAATTCGGCCAATGGGAAGGAGCAACGAAAGAAGGATGCCGATGACAGCCAAGATGGCCGCGGCGACTTAAATGGTCATAACCCTCCTAGTGAGGAACTTGCACCGCAAACGGAGCGTCCAACACGACCGGTTGAAATACCGATTACAGAAGAGGAAAGTGTTGATAAGAGCCCATTGCGAACCGAGGTTATTGGGAACCTTGTCTCGATCAAGTCTGATGGAAGGGAGGTCGTGAATGTAAAAGTGTCGATTCAAAAAAGCTCTCAAGAGGAGGCGCCTTTGGTGACACGCCGTGACGTGCTTTGGGCGGGCATTGGTGCAGGGTTGCTCGAAGGGTATCACAAAATCGAGGCGACGAGGTCGCATCCTCCTCCTCAAGATGAAATGATGTCCGTCCCACTTCGGGATGACATACTACCACCACAATCTGAGTTTTTAAAGGCGCTTTCCCTTGCAAAGCCAACCCCTAGCCCACATTCCCCTGACTTTGTGGTATATTTGCTTGGCTACTTGATCAACTTTGATGATGAGTGGAAGTTGTGGTGGATTGGGCAAAGGAAGCGATTATCATTTACCTTTGCACCCATTTACAAATCAGACCCCGTGAAGCGCGCCACGTACGTGAAAGAACAATTTGGTGATTTGGCGGTCGCGCTGCAACAAAGAGTCAATCAAGTGAGCGCGAAGGATTTGTGCGGTCTTTTGATGGCCCGATATTCAACCAAGCCAGGTGCAGCCAACCACCAATTGGCTATTTTGTTTTCATTCCTTTCTGCTTCGGAACAACCGCGAGACACAATCGCCAGCATTCTCGTCGCAGAAATGGCAGCCAAAGGCGTCGTGACAAACACCAGTACCCTTATGGCAAGCCTTGGCGCAAGGGAGGCCAATGTGGATAAGGTGGTCCTTGAAATCCCCGACAAGTTTCTGCCTCCAAAGTTGTTGCCGGATGATCTTATGCCGGTCTTTGAGAACACTGGTGAGCGCAGTAGCCGATGGTTGGTGCCGGCCGTTCCGACGCCTCAAGTGACAGGTGCGGTCCCATTTTTGGCCGAAACCCTAGGGTTTGAGGATCGGTTTATCTTTGGCTTGGATTTTGGGTTCAACTCGATCACCATCTTGTTGCTAGCGTTGGCTGGTGGCGCGGCCTCGGCCACGACCAACACCCTACTTCATCCTTTTGACAACGTCAAAATCCGGCAACAAGCTCGCAGGACGTCCTTGGTTGATACCATCAATGAGTTGCTACAAGATAGGGGATTGCAAGCACTACTTACAGGAATCGTCGCGTGCTTTTTTAGCACCTTGTGTTACGGCATCGTCATCTACCCGGGATTTGAGGTTGGCAAGCTTTGGTTGTCGGGACAAGTAGGGATCGAAGAGGCTGTGAAGTACCGATTATTATTTGTTTGGTGCGCCAGTAGCTTCGCAGCGGCCTTTGCTTGTCTTGTGGCTATCCCTTGGGAATCGGCAAAAATCCGCATCATTGCTAAACCTCAGTATGCCGACAACGTTTTTGGTGTATTTGCCCGCATCATCCGCGAGGAAGGGGTTGGAACGTTGTATGCTGGCTACATCCCGTATTTGCTCCGGACCATCGTGTTCACGATCGTCAAATTTACCGTGTTTGACTACTTCCTAGATCTTGCTCAATACCTTTTCCCATCGTTGCCGTTGTCCACCAACGAGGCTTCGTTCCAGCTTTCCTTGGTGAAGGGTGCTGTCGCGGGAATTCTCGCGACATTTTTGTCCCAACCCTTGGACGTAATCTTGACAAAACTGAGCCAAAACAACAAAAAGACCTCCTTCCCCGCGGCTGCTCGCGAAGTCTTCGAGACCAATGGCCTCGGTGGGTTCTTCATCGGGGTGCCCCTGCGGGCTTTCACCGCGGCTTCCATCATTTCCACCCAATTTTTGTTGTATGATTACATTAAAGCAGTTTTCTTCGAGAACCTCATGCAGGGCCTACAATAGTCGCCCATGGGCACTTTGTGGTTGCCCATGTGGAACCAGCACCAAACACTGGCATTGCCCATCCATACTGCCGCACTATCCTTCCTCTCATTCTTTGTTGCAAAGCATTGGTGCTTGTGCCCTTGTTGCGCGTGATCGAGCTCGGCCCTTCAATATGTTGGATGGGGGATGACGGTGCTACGGAGAATGCACCATTGCACTTTCCATTTTGTAAAATCGTATCGTTGTTCAACGGGTGTGATGTGCAACTTAGATATTCATGGGACATTTTGTTGGAACCCTACTCCTGCTTTTGTTGTACATTGACCCTTGTTGGTTCGGGTTTTACATGAACCTTAGGGTCGGCGTTTACCATGGCTCGACAACTACATGGAGCAGGGTGCGCTCCGGCACGGGAAGCGCACGGGAACGAGCGCGCAGCCCCGGTTGTCGTGATTAATCCCCGCTGGCGCGCCGGGGAGCAGTTGATCCTCCGTAAGGATTCTCATGCTGCAATATTCTGTTGGAATATGCTGGACGGTAGTGCACTGAAGTTGGTGCTAATGCGCTGGCAAATCCCAGATAAAGGCCACCTTCGGCCGTTCAAGCCTCAACCCCAGAATTTCAAAGATAAACAACTCTGACCCCTTCCCCAACTTGTTTACCTAACCCCCACATGCTCATGTGCAGGGCAGTCCAACAGGATTCATCTCAGGCCTCCTCACCTCCAGCCCCTTTTAGCAAATATCCTGCCGTTGTCTCAAGGGCCAAATCTTGCGTCCCTTATTTTCCACGGCATCAGCATCAGCCATGGCTGCACCTACGGTCCAGGTCTGCAAGAAGGACGAGACTCTTGTCATGCATGCTGCACCAGCGCAGTCAGCTGCATTACTCAAGCAAGGATCCCTTCCACTGACGCTGGACTTTGAATTTGCAATTTTGCTTCCTTTTTCTTTTTTTTTTTCATAGTGCGCACTACTCGTGCTCCATTGAATTGATTATGAGAAATCACACATCGTCCAGCAATTGAAGAGTGCAGATTGGAAAACAGCTGCACGGATTTTGGTCTGATTTGGCACCCAGATCGTTTACAAGAATCTTCATCATGTGCAAAAATATCCAGTAGGTGGACAGATATTGACGTGGGGATGCTGCGCCGTTTTTCAAATTGTGCCTTTTCAGTCAGTCCAGTGTGATTGTGGGTCCACTGAAATTGTGCCCTGGTGCGGACTGCCAATATGCGTCACACCGTGTTCCGTAGGGCCTGCCTAGGTTCAGGTCAGGCTCCTGCCGCGATGATGAGAGCAGAGCGCTTAGCCTAAAGATAGTGCATCGTATGAAGCACAAAAGCAAGAAATACTAGCGAAAACAAGAGAACATCAGAGTCACGTCTGTCCATGTGGAGAGCCCACTGTGTTGCACCGCGTACCACATAGGGTTCGGGAGTGGGCTCAGGGCTTGACTGATCATTTAACACTCTGGTATGACCGCGTTAATGACAGGCTCAAGGCCAACCATGTTGCATTACTTTTGTCGACGTTTCTCAAGTTTTCTCGAATGCTGTGCTCGGTATTGCAGATGACATGAATTCTGTTTCTGTAGTACAAAATGCGCTGCCCTGTCTGAAAGCAATAATTTGCAACTCCTCGGCTGTCCCTCCCATCTCTGTGGATTTCGGCACCGATTTGTTTTCGTGCCTGCGTGCATGCGTGTGTGCGCGCGCGTGCTTGCGCGCGTGTGTGTGTGTGTGTGTGTGTGTGTGTGTGTGTGTGTGTGTGTGTGTGTGTGTGTGTGTGTGTGTGTGTGTGTGTGTGTGCGTGCGGTGACGAGGTTTCTACTCTGCACTGACGAGGTTTCTGTGCACTGAGGCTGTGTCTTGCTTCTGCCTGTTTGTCATGTGGAATCCAAGTGGCAGTCGCAGAACAAGGCATGTCCTGGCGATTGGAAACATCGCTTCATTCTCGCTTTGTTTAAAATTGATGTGTTTGTCAGTTCACTCAATTTAATCATCTATCTCTTGATTAGGTTTCTTACTTCCTTGCCCGCTGCGTCGGCCTAACGGCCCCTAATGCAGCGACAAAACAAGCCCCAATACAAAACAAATTTGATCGAAGCAAGCAGCAGGAATCACTGGGGCCAAATGGATCATGCCGTTGCGATGGAATGAGATGGGAATAGATGTTGCAACCGCATGCATCCCCCCTTTCCCCCCCCAAAAGGACCCACCCGAGGCAAAAACGACTCAGACGTACCAGTGTGTTGCATTTGCTGCACAATGGAAGTCTTGGATTCCGACACTTATGCCCCGCGCAATTTTTTTGCGCTATCAAGTGTCTTGAAGGGACCGCCCCCGATCTGGATCCAACACCCCGGTTTTCAATGAAGCATAGTCGGTTGTGATCGGAGCCGAGCCTACTTTTTTCACCCCAGCTGTGGCTCGACCTCATTTGCTCTCTTCCGAAAAGCTAACTTCGAGCGGTTGCTTCAGGCACCGTGCGGCAACACCCCATCTTGGATTGAGTTTTGAATTGAGCTGCACACCTCCAAAGCAGCCCCACTTTGAACACACATTAAACCCTTGCGCAGTCTATCTCTGCGCTGTGAATTTCCACACTCAGGGGGCCTGGGTGACATCCTGTGGGGTATTTTTCGATCCAAGATCCTCTCAAGAGGTAACTCAGACAGCGCATGTGCCAGACTGCCAAAAAAAAAAAGCAATCCGTGCTCCCCCGGAATACCCAGATTGCCTGGTATTACAGGCACCCAAGTTTCCATCTGTGAGCCTTGCGGGTCAGAGTGGCCCATACTGAGAGTCCCAGTCACAAATCGGACCACCCCCCGTCCATATACGCATATTTTTTCATCTTTTTTTCAAGCGCACCTGAGCGCTCCATATGACACTCCGATCTTAGGCTGTGCGCGTTCGGATAGAACCTTTTGCAGAATTGACGTACAGTTGATCTCCCAAAGTAGATTTTCCATGCACACGCGTCATCCTCAGCTCGTTCGGGTTGCATGCAGAGTCCATGTATATTGGGTTGGTACATGCCCGGATGCAAATGGTGCGAAGTTTGATTTGTTTGCATTTAGACGCGCATCAGTTGGCCAGTATTTGGTTTGGTTGGCACTGCGTAATTTTGTGAAGTTGGGCTGTCGTGTTTGCGAAGTTTCATTCTTGGATGATTCTTTCTTTCTGCTTGTGAAATGGGACGTAGTAGTCGCATTTTCATTTTTGCCACAAGCCATATGCCATATGATTTCTCGCACCTCCCGTCTATCTCTTTCCCTCTCTGTGCTCTGACCTCCTGCCTCTCTTCAAACTGGCAGGTCCAGATTGGACAGAAGCATGCTCTCCTCGTGTGAAGGGTGCACCTGACGCAGTGCACATGTGGTACCCCCCCCCCCCGCTGTCCAAGCCACTCTTTACGCCAGAGTGATTGTGGAGGGTGACAACCATCATCGATTTACCGCCAAGCAACGCCTATGTCTAACACCATGTGTTGGTTCCGTCAATTTTGCACCATGGGCTTTGGCAGTGCATTTTTTAATTGGTGCAAGTGTGTGCAATGTGTGCCGTGTGATACCTTGGTAATGAGTTCCATGATGTCCATGGTTTGTGTCATGGAAGCTTATTTGGCCACAATGGCATTTTGAGTATTTTTTACCCCTTGGTTTTCAGAATGTGTTGGATGAAGTCTGGTTTGCGGTTGTACCAAAACTAGCCTCTTTTGTTGTTGGCTGTTCCCCCAAACAGTAGGCAATCCACCCAAATCTGCACCCAAACCTCCAGCAAAGGGTTCAACAAAGGGCAACAAGAAGAAGCATGTCCAGACATTCAACACACATAAGGTTTTCATTTCAGAGCCTGTGAACCCTTGATGTCCATTACATTGGAACTGCGTGTGTAGAACACACATAAGGTTTTCATTTCAGAGCCTGTGAACCCTTGATGTCCATTACATTGGAACTGCGTGTGTAGAATTGTGTGTTATTCCTTGTGGGGTTTTGTGGCATTTGCCAACCCTCTTGTTGCATGTAACATTCCTGAGCTTCAAGCCCCCTACGCATCCATGGCACGTGGCCCATGCATAGTACAGTGTGCAAAGCAACGCCTGTGTCCAAGCAACACTCGGCGTTGGTTTCGTCAATTTCTGCCTATGTGCTGTTGCTTGGACAACAGGGGACGGGATATGAGGATGTGGTGGTGCATCATTTTTTTTTCAGTTATGACAGGTATTTGCACTGGGTTTGCAAAGGTTTGCTTTGTTAAACAGCTGACTCACCGCAGCCTCACCTATTTTTCTGGTTTCACCTCATTATCTCCTCATTTTGACTTGATGCCCTCCATTTTGGCTCCATCTTATTCCCCCGTTTCCACCCATTTTCTGCTGTGATGTTCCAGGTGATGTCTGTGTGTCAGTACTGCTGCACCTGCATCATACAGGTGGGCACACACATGAATCATCTATTCTGATGATTGATGCCCCAGCTGCCTTTTGACAAACGTCATTGCAAGCGCATGTGCATGCCTTTCCGTAACAGCATGTTAGCTTATCAAAAAGCAACTGAGAGGGACACAGTTACAAACCACAGCAAAGAACCACTCTTGGCTGCCCAACGAGAAAGTATCAGAAGTGCAATGTCAACTGAGGCTCTGTGATTTTACACTTGCTTGATCACAAGAAACTGTTGCAATGGATCTTGTGTGGTGTCTGCAAATTACATCTCTTGAGAGGTGAATATGGGGGCACCGGTATTGGAAAGTATGGGGCAACTGTTGCATACAAGGTGCCATGGAATCCAACGTTCATCCACAGTCTGCTAAGATGGAATTCTGTGTGGGATTTGCAGACTTGTTACCAGGGATGTATCGTGTGTGTATGTGTGGTGTGGGGGGCGATGCGGTAGCATTGCAATTCATGTGGATCCCCCTTTCTTGCAGCATCCATGGATTACACTTTAGGGGTCTCAGACCAAGGCAAGGTAGTGAAGTGTTGCTTGCCAAGGTCTGAAATACAGCTGAGGGGCAACATGCTTTTGTGCCTCATTGGAAAAACCTACGACCTCTAATGCAGCACCTAAAATGATCTCATGATCTCAATTTTAGGCTTGCTTGGGGCAGTTGCATGACTACACTGGTGGTGATTTGAGATGCTCCTCAGATGCACATCAATGTTGGATGTAGAAATAAGCAACTATCCCCATTCCCTCCATCTCTTTAATTTGGGTTGCAACCCGTGGGCTTGGCAGTGTTCTTCGCCTTTCCTCAATGCTCCTCGATTACATGCCTCAGTGTTTTTGGATAATTTAGTTTATTCCATTGGACAGGCTGACAGTGTGGCAAGTGAGCTGTAATGTGGATTTGAATTGCTTGCACAACGATTATTTCTTGGATTGAAGCTCGACTGTTGTGTATGAACCGTTGGTTGATTGCATGATCAAACAGGTTTGAAGTTCCATCAATCCCATAAGGTTTCTTGTGACCCTGCTGTGTTTTTGTTTTTTTTGTTGCTGTCATGTGGATATCCAGCAGAATTCTCTCCTTTTGTGGGAACCTAACATCATAAAATTTTGGATTTGCTAATGAAGCAAGTGGAGGCATGCAAAACAAATTATGTGCCAAGGGTTCCATACAGGGGACGGATCTGTTGTAAACTGTGACAATATGTGTGGCCAGTTCTAATTTCCATCCCTGCTTTGGGGAGTCCCTGATGGCAAGGTTTAATTAGCCACTTATGATTCCATCCCCCTGTTGGGGACACCTGAGACAGTAGGGGTCATGTAGCCACTGATGGTTTCTCTTTTTACATGTGTACAGAAAAGGTGTGCAATTGCGGAACCCCGCCCCCCCAAATAAATATTTTCTGCTTCCACTGCGGGGTTTTTGTTTTGGCATGTTGAAGCGTATTTCGTGTGTTCCCACAACATACAATGTGCAGTATGCGGGGATGTGGTAGCAACACTGTAGCCAAAGATGAAAGTAGAGGTTGGAAGGGTTGGTTGTTTTGCTGGCTGCAGTTGCATATTTATTGATTGGAATTTCAGTTGCCTAAGCATGTAATGCATGATTTCTCCGAAGTGCTGAAGCAAACAGCAATTGTAGGTATTCTCAGCTCTAAACGGCGAATAAAAAAGGGAAGGAAAAATTAGGATTTTGTAACGGTATAATGTTTTTGCCCCTCAGGTGGCTCAAATGAATGCAGAGTTGATGATAAACAACAACAACACTACACAAAAAACCACATTTTAGGGATGAATCTAGGGAGGTGCAAAAAATGCCGCTCACGAATGCGCGCAATTGCTGGTCTGTGTTTTCGAATTTTGCCACAGTCAAAGATTGAAATTGACAACACCGATTTGTGCAAATTCTAGTGATTTGTCGCATTGAGTTTATTCTGCATTTATTTGCGTAATCCGTTTTTGTTGGCATAGATTTGTCGCATTGCACAAAAAATCAATTTGTTAATGAGGTCCGTAGATTAGGGCATGTTGTGCAGAAGTTGAAGGATAAATTCGATACGGAACCACTTTGTTGTGATCGTTACAGATTAGCTGTTGATCGGTTCCGTCCAGTTGTGCATTTTGAAGAGGGTCATAGCTTTAGTTTTATTAACTATAAGAGCCACCACGTAAGCGAGTTAGTTGATTTTGACAGTGTTTGTTCTCATGTTAAGGATGGGAAAGATGGTGCTAGTGACGGTCCTGGACAAGTAGCCAGCAGAGACTGTGATTGTGCCTGCACAATTCATGTGAAAGGTGCCGGCGCAAGTCACGGGGAATATGCTAGCAGGAATCGTGAGCTAGCTATTTGCAATGGTTGGCAGGAATGTGCACGTGGAGGTCGTGAGGTGTGTGCCCATCAAGGTTGTGGAGAGTGTGCCGGCGAATGTCATGTAGCAAGTGCCGGTAAAGGTAATGAGACAGGTTCCAGCGGTGAATTTGTTAACGGTAATAGATTGATAAGCCATGCTTTTATGCCATTGCAAGATCCGCAACAAAAACAGGGCACCAATGCGATCAAAGCTGTGCAATTGAAGTTCTTGTCATTGAAGTCATGACAAAACGCAAAGCGGGGAACCCTGTGCAAGACAAGAATCGTTAATTATAAAACAGGTAATCACATAATCAATTATAAACACGACAAACAAACATATATTCGCTGCTTAATAAATAGCAATGCTATCCAAACTTACTTAGGTTGAATTTGAGGCTAGGTGGGTGTTCTGGAAATTGTGCTCTAACTAGGGGTTCCGCACAACACCCTAGTTAGTCCCATAGTGGGCGCGTAGTGGACACATAGAGGGTGCATAGAGGGCACATAGAGGGCGTACAGAGGGCGCATAGAGGGCGCATAGTGGGCGCATAGAGGGCATAGTGGGCGCATAGAGGGCACATAGAGGGCGCACAGAGGGTGCATAGAGGGCGCATAGTGGGTGCATAGAAGGCGCATAGAGGGCGCATAGAGGGCGCATAGAGGGCGCATAGAGGGCGCATAGAGGCTGCATAGAGGGTGCATAGAGGGTGCATAGAGGGCGCATAGAGGGCGCATAGTGGGCGCATATAGGGCGCATAGAGGGCGCATAGAGGGCGCATAGAGGGCGCATAGAGGCTGCATAGAGGGTGCATAGAGGGTGCATAGAGGGCGCATAGAGGGCGCATAGTGGGCGCAAAGAGGGCGCATAGTGGGCGCATAGAGGGTGCATAGAGGGTGCATAGAGGGCACATAGAAGGCGCATAGCATCCCCACCATCCCCGTCTGCACCCGCCAGTGCCCGCTCACTAGCCAGTAGGCAAACATGCCCACCACCATTTGCCCCTCGGGCAGGTTGGAACCCCCCTTCACCAAAAGGGGGGAAGGGAAGGGGATGCGGAGGTCGCCATGCACCCACTGGGCCTCCACGGCTAGCTCCCACACGGCACAAAGATGCTTCTGCAGCCCGTCGGGGCCGGGTGCGAGCTTCTGCTGCCAGGCAGGCTTTGGCTACCTAACTAGTGTCCTCCTACCTGCTGACCATGTGATACGCAAATTCGCAGAAGGACGTAATCTGCCCGGTCCATCTCAGCACACGTGCTGAAGCGGTACCCAGAACCTATGGCCCATGGCCCGGAGGCCTGTGAGCCGTCACACCCGTGCGGAAGCCGTTGACACCGGCTGTCAGCGGGATATCCCTGTTCTCTAATCCGCGAAATCTGGAATCCGATTTCTAACCATTAAATCGATGTAGAATTGCCATAATTTTATTGTCTTGGTCGATTTTCGGTCAGAAATCGGTGAAATACCCAATTTCTACCGCGATTTCTAATTGTCGTGAAATCGCCGCCTGTTGTCGCCTGCTCGCGCGCCTTCGTCGCTTCTCCGTGGCGAGTTTTGTGATGGATTTTTCTCGAGTACCTTTGAGGTTCTAAAGGAACTCAAGGGCTGGATCTAGAGGGTTTTTCTTGTACTTTCATCTGGTGTGTTCACCAGAATTTTTCGCCGTTGCGTCTGAGAGAAAATCAGTGCGCAAGCTTTTCCGTCAATCGCTCGAACTCATGGTTCTCAAGGACCATGAGTTCGGACGGAACCCTACATTCCCCCCCTATGCCTTTCATCCATGCCCCTTTCACATGGGCATATCACTTTGAATAGGGAAGAGGGCAATAGGGATGTTTTAGGCAGCCTATGGGTTTCGCAAACCCAAGTCGTTTGCGTGCGCAAACGCTAACTTTGTGGCCTTGTGAGCATGAACGTTAAAAACCGAACACAATGCTCACAAGACCAAAAGCCCTAGGCCATTTTTGATTTTCGAGCCAACTCAACGATGGCTCCACGCAATTCAATGCGTACCCAAACTCTATTTTCGAAAAAGGGCAACTTTTGGTCGAAAATTAGGCCAAAATGGCCAATCCCCCGAGGCTCATACTCAAAGCGTATGGGGAGTTGAGCCTTGAACCAAGGCAATATGTAAAGTAAAGACCACGAAGGACATCTTGGATGGCTTGGTTGATTTTTACAACCTTGTCTTCTATTTTATATAATGTCGCCTTGTGAGCACGCGTGCCATACTGCCTCTTTGCACATGCGCTCATATGCAAGCACTAATGACATGAGTGGGCGGAGACGATCTAACCATAGTGGGCATATTTGAAGGCACCTACTATGGGCCTACTCCAAAAATGTTTGCTCATATTTTTGTTCCTCAATGACCCAAAGATATGTACATACCAAGATCGCCGATATATGCACTTTTTCCTATAAATAGTGTGCTTCAAGGATTGAGGTGTTAAAAATGTTTCCATTATGCTTTGAACCTCAACCCTTGTTGCAAAGGGGAAGCAAAGCTTCGGTTTGCATCCATGCAAAAGCCCGAGGCTCCTTTCTCTTGTGATACGGAGATACAATTTTTTGAGTGACCACTTTTGGGTGAATTTTGGCCGTTTTGCCCAGAATGGCCACAAACCCCTTCTCCCCCTGATTTCACCCCCGAGGTTGCGTGCGCCACTTGACCAAGGGTAAGGGCAATTCGGAGAGGGCACATAAACCCGCATGGAATGGGGTGTTTCCCCATGTGGCCTCTCCTCTCGAAGGGAGAGTTGTGAGTCACCCAATTTGGGGTATGTTGCCATTCTGCCCCATTTGTGTGTCACTTTCCCTCCAATGGGGAAAATAGCTAGAGGCGACCATGAGGGTTGGCAAGCGGCATATATTGGGACCTAAGTCCCATGTGTCTATAGCATCTTTGGTTGAAAGGATCCTCGCCGTGGCCATGGAGATATGGAATCATGAGTGCGGGCCATTTTGGCCAAATTTCGCTGTTTTTGCCATTGTATGCCATATTGGAACTACCATATCTCCATGGGGCACGGGATTGTAAAGGGAAGCTCAGGACAGGACAGAACAAGGTTGGTTTATTCTGTGGACCTCTGCATTTGGCAGGGTCAGGATTACAGCAATTATGTCTAATTTCTGTTTGTTGTGCATGACATAGCCCCATATAAGTTATGTGCTGTGGTGCGTCGCAGATGCCGCTATTTGGGCACTGCAGGGCACGCGTGCGCACTGATTGCGCAATGTTTTCTTTCTGAGAAGCACTGATTTTTATTATAAAAAGATCTGATTTTGTAGGATTTAGCATGTGTTAATGTATGTAATGCATTGCTGAATGTCTATTGTTTGTATAGTGTGCAATGGGATCGTTTGATCTCAGTATGGACACACTGACGGATCTGTGAATACAGTGAAAGAGTTCAAGATTTCAATCAGTCTTGGGTTTGTATTGTATTCGTTCGTTGCCGTGTCCGCTTGGGTTTTCAGTGACGAGATTTTGAAAAGGAAAGCACACGAGTTCAAAATTGGAGGATTTTGAAAAGTAGATCAAACGCCCCAAAAGATCGTCACGACCGCCAAACCCAAGGTTACTGCAGATCACACCCCATGGCTATCAAGGCGCCGTCAAGACCAGCCCCTTCGCCGCCGCCACTGCCGTCTCTTTCGTTGCAAGAGTTCGAAAAAGAGGAACTTCGGTTGAGAAATGAGCTCAGGTACACTGCCGACTTCTTCCGTGCACGACTCTTTGCAAACTGGGGACATAAATTTCAAAAACTCTTCCGTCAACTGTTTTCCAACCAGCCCCCTTGCGAAGTGAAGGAATTCAAGGATGACGACGCGCAGTCCACTGAGGAAGTGCGCAGGTCCACGATCGAGATACAAAGAATGCTGAGTGACTTCGGAAAAAGGGTATGTGCCTTCGAGCAAGAACTGAGCCGTCATCAGTCACAAGCAAGCGGCATGGAACAAATGGGGCATAGAAGACAGCGCAAGTTTGAGAACGCAAGTCTCTCCCATTGTTTTGTAGCTCCCGAAAAAGTGAAGTGGGCGCCAAGGCAGAACGAAGTCAAGGTGGAGAATGCAACGAGAACCGAAGTCTCAGAGAAACAAGCTTTGCGAGGCCAAAGGGAGGAGTTGCAACGTGGGAGTTCCAAGAACGCGTGGAGTCGAAGTCATCAAGAACGAGACCAAGCAAATGAACGTAACTTACAAGAAACCGCGAATCAAACAAGCAGGTACCCGAACACGGAAAGTGCGAGTAAACGGTGGCGCGGCCAAAGAGCAGGACGTGCTGTGCAGCGGCGCCATGCAGCCGTCAAGCTGCTCGAGCTTTTTGAGACAATGGTGGGACCTAAAAAGTGGACTTGGCTGTATCAGGGCAAGAGATCCAGTTCACAAGTGGCAGCGTGCCCACCACGCGAGACGTGGGGCCAAGCTGTACAACCACGAAGATCCGAGGACACGAATAATCCTTTCTCGTAAGGAGTTGGCGTTGACAGCGCTCAACTTTGACAGCTTTTGGCGCTGCGAGCGCCTTCTTATGCTTTGTGTGAACAACTGTGCTTTGCACAGTGTACAGCCTTTTGGGCTGCATATATGCAGGGATCTGATTTAGATTCGCTGGCATGTACATTTTCCGTATGTCAACGAGGTCTTTTTTGACCTCTTCGTGGGCGCCGAGCGCCTTGTTTGCTGGCACTGACATGTGCCTTTGCTTTCTTTTTCGTTGTAGATGCTATTTTGAATCTGCAATGAGCAGTGGTGGGGTACACCCTGCTTGACACTTTGAGTGAACTCTGGTTTACTCAGTTTTTCAATTCTGTTTTGCTTTGCACCTGCCTGCTTGTGAGCAGAGTGTCTTTTTTGTTTTTCAACTGCTTCTGTCTTGGAGAAAAAGCAGAGTGGTTTTCTTTTTGGTTTTTCTGCTTTTGTTGGGAAAAAGCAGGGGTTTTCTTTCAGTATTTTTATACTAAATTTTATCTGTGCCATGAGCACTTCAGGTTGTGTGCCATGAGCACTTATCAGGTTTTCACACCCTTTGAGGAGTTTGAGTGGGTATAGGTTGAAACACCACTTCACCACTCCCCTAGAGCACTGTTTTGTGACAGAAATCCCTTTCAGGAGGGTAAAGCTATCTTTGGTACCAGTGGTATTCCACTAGCATGATCTGCACATAGATAGTAGCTGTTTTTACCTGGAATGGGTAGAAATAGCCAGATCACAGACAATAATATCTGTATTGTATTGTAGGTTAAGGCCTGCATGTTTTGCTATTTTTTTTTCTCGGGTCAGCAACTCATTTGGGGAGTGCTGAGCCTGGGGGGGGAGTGTAAACATGCAAGGCAGCCTTTTGGGTGCTTGCGTTTTACACCCACCCAGCTCTGTCTGAGCTTTTCCCAGCCCTATGGTAAAACCCTTCGCACCCTTTTGTTTTGGGGTCTCAGCCACACATCAGGGTATGTGTGGGCTTGGGGGGGGAGTGTAAAGGGAAGCTCAGGACAGGACAGAACAAGGTTGGTTTATTCTGTGGACCTCTGCATTTGGCAGGGTCAGGATTACAGCAATTATGTCTAATTTCTGTTTGTTGTGCATGACATAGCCCCATATAAGTTATGTGCTGTGGTGCGTCGCAGATGCCGCTATTTGGGCACTGCAGGGCACGCGTGCGCACTGATTGCGCAATGTTTTCTTTCTGAGAAGCACTGATTTTTATTATAAAAAGATCTGATTTTGTAGGATTTAGCATGTGTTAATGTATGTAATGCATTGCTGAATGTCTATTGTTTGTATAGTGTGCAATGGGATCGTTTGATCTCAGTATGGACACACTGACGGATCTGTGAATACAGTGAAAGAGTTCAAGATTTCAATCAGTCTTGGGTTTGTATTGTATTCGTTCGTTGCCGTGTCCGCTTGGGTTTTCAGTGACGAGATTTTGAAAAGGAAAGCACACGAGTTCAAAATTGGAGGATTTTGAAAAGTAACATGCAAGGCAGCCTTTTGGGTGCTTGCGTTTTACAGGGATCCAGCTAGAAAGGAGGAGCGATTATTGTAGCATATGACCAAGGGTTGAACACCATTGAGTTTCGTATTTGCTCCTCTGGCTCATCCGGAGTTATTCAACTTTTGGTGCGATCCATGATCCCCCCCTTTGCACCGCATGTTGCTTTCTGCCCCGTCCGTGTGGTCATCCCCTCGGTGAACAGTAAGCAGCCAGCGTGACAGCAAACCATAACCCGGGGCATGGGACCAAAGGGGATATCAAGGGGCGTGAATCAAGGCTTGGCGCGTCAATATCGCCAAGGTTTCCTACCCTGACCGGTCGCCCGAGACGACCGATTTTGCCATTTTGGCACTTGTGGACCCAGTTTGGATCATCACCACGCCGAGGGCCATGGAAATCCTTGAGAGCCAAGTACATGTGAGTCTCCGTTGGACTCCCAGTGAATCGCATATGGAATGGCGGATCCGATCTCCAAGCCGGCGTGGAGATATACCATTGAGGACACCCCGATCTTGGCTCATTTTGAGCAGCCAAATTGACCCCCTTTTGGGACCCCAATTTCACCCCCCGTGTGGTCAATTGGCGGCCCCATATCTCTATGCCCACAGGGAGACCGGACTTAATTCCAAGTTGTGCACTCAGATATAGGTCTCAGGTCCTGCCTCCCATCCTGTGAGCGATTGTCCTTGCCCTGGCCGGGCGAGCCACCCGTGGGGATGACTCCAATTTGGATGATTTTGGCATCATGACCCCACATGGCGAAACCGTGACGCCCTGATGCTGGGGAGTCAGAGGGAGCCAGGTTGAGTGAGCGATCTAGAGAGTTCGTAGTTGAAGGGCATAGGGTCAGTTGCCTCGTCCCTACCTCTGGCGGGTCCGGACGAGGGGTCAATTTTGGAGTTTTTCGAGCTAATGTCAGTTTGGGCTGAGACAGCCCATTCTCAGTTACCAACTCCTAGGGGATAATGGCAGGGCCTAATCTCTGGCTCAAAAGGGAGTTGGGACCTGCCATCAAGGGAGCATAGGGCCACTGTCAGTTGGCCTTGGAGCCCCTTGGCTCCCAGGAACTCGCCTGTGGCTGGGCGGGACACCTTCCCCTATTGGCAGGGTTTCAGGGTCCGGACTGAGCAGGGCATGGGTTGTGTTTGAGCCCCCGCCCCTGCCAGCCACTGAGGGGGTCGGACCTGGGATCGGGATATGAGTTGGGACTGAGTGTCTATTGTCCTGTGATGCACTTACCTCAGTCGAGTCTTAACCCCAGGTGTACATATCCTGATGTGTTGCTGTACATACTTTTGTTCCCTTGTTTCAGAGTGGCAAGGATCCTGAAACGCTTTGTCACATGACACGAGCATGAGGATGCCCTTGTGAGCGCAGTGCTTTGCCTGCCTGCTTGCTTGTGCGTGTCCGCCGCAGCGTCCCGTGGCCAGGCTCCCCACGGGAACGCGTCAAAAGAGTTCACCGCCGCGGGGTTATCCATCCCTCGCGTGCCACTCGGGGCCACCTGAACCCCGAGTACCACGGGCTTCGCAGCGCCGCCCGGAGCATCGCCCCGAGCGTCAGCAACAGCGCCGAGTCTGTGAAGGAGGTGTAGCGACCGGAACTCCGACATCAGCGAGTTCCTTCGACCGACCAGTACCGGCCGCACTCCCAGCTGCATCACCCACCTCCAGAACCACCATCGGGCGTCTGCGTCCCAGCCCTGTAGATAGAGTGGACCGCAACAACCGCTTCAACAGCCACCCCCAGGACTAGTCCATCGAGGGGTACGAGCGCCGATGGTGAACTGGCAGGAGGCGGGCAAGACGTGGCCGCTGCCCCACCCCCATGCTGTGTACCTACTGCGTCGGTTGGTATGGGGGCAGCACTACCGCCACAGCAACCCCCAGTGCGAAGGCGGCATGCCCGGGAGCTTCGAGCTCCGAAATGGGCGCCGACCGCCTGCAGGCAGTGGAAGACTGGCTGCGGGCGGAAGGATACGCCTACCGCTTCCGCCAGAAGCGCTGGAGGGTCTGGACCCGCCCGGACAGGCCCGCCGAAGGGCTGCGCCCCGACGGGATTGATGAGGACGAGAACCCCAACGAGTACCCGTCGGGCGCCACGATCAACGTCTCTATATGGGACATGATCGAGAAGAAGTTCCCGGAACCAGGGAACGAGCGTACGCGGCAGGGCAGCAACAGCAGCGCGTCCCCTGGGAAGGAGAAGCGATCCGCCGAGGACAAGAAGCGGGACAAGAAATGGCGGGAATACCAGGAATCCCTGGCCGCCGAAACCGCCCAAGCCGCCGAGAACGAGACCAAGGGCGGAACCCCAGCCCCCAGCCCCCAACAGGCCAGTGGCGGTCACCACCCCGGCCACGTCACCCTTGGCGACTTCCTTGAGGTCGCCAAGAAGGCAAAGGCCAAGCCCTGTCAGCTGCACCTGAGGAAGTCAAGCCCCAGCAGCGACGTGGAGTCGGCCCACCGTGGGAGGATGCCGGCCGACCAGGCCAGCTCCAGCAGCAGTGTCGCTCCCGACCAAAGGGACGTAGCCCGCGCCTGCGAGCGCGCCTGAGGGGTGCCCTGCAACCTTCGGGTTGCCCGGCAACGGGCCACGCAGCAGAACGCTGCCGTGGAGGGCGCCGTCGGCATCGCCAAGAAGGAGGCTGCAGATTGGGGCAGAGGCATGGCCTTCCATGCCTCGACCGTGGCGGCCATTGCGGCCGGACTCACGGCTGCAGCCGCCCAGGAGGCAGCGACTGCCCGGGTCAGGGGTGAGGTGGCAGCAGCCGCCAAGGAAGCCTGCCTGGCCCAGGGGGCCATTGTGCGTAAGGAGGCCGAGGTGAAAGCGCTGGAAGAGGCGCTTGCCCAAGAGAGGGCAAGGAAGGAGGCGGAGGAAAGGGCCCACGCCGAAGCAACGGCCAAGGCCCAAGCGGACGCCGCCAGGAAAGATGCCATCGAGGCCGCGCGACGGAAGATCGCTGAGGAGAGGGCCAAGACGGAGGCGGAGCTGGCAGCCTTGGAGGCGGAGAAGGCTCGGCTGCAGGGGGCTTGGGAAGCCGAGGCTGCCCGTGCCCGGGAGGAGGCCGAAGGGCGAGCTGCCGCAGCCACGGCCGCCGCAAGGGAGGAGGCGGAGGCCAAGCTCCAGCGCGAGACACCCCCGGGAGGATCCCGAGTGGAGACCCTTCGAAAGCTCTTCGAAGGGAACGCCTCCTCCAAGAGGAAGCTGGATCTGGAGGAGGTCGACACGGGCAGAAGTGGGGACAGTGGCCCCACCGCCTACCGACGAAGGAGGGGTAAGGGGAAGACCCGCGAGAGGACAGGGAGGCCAGCGGGCGGACACCCCACGACTCCGACCCCTTCTTCACCGCCAGCGACGGGGATGGACGAAACCGCCGACATCGCCGAGGAGTGGCTGGAGGAGGAGGCGGAGATGTCCCCATGGAGCAGGAGGGTGAGGGTGAGAATCTCCCTCCTCCCTACCGGAGCTCGGAGTCCACCGAGTGCGAGACCAAGACGGCTAGGTGGGGCGACATGGACGAGGATGATGACATGGACTTCGGCTACACGGAGAAGCCCCCATCCTCGGACCCACCGAGGGGACCCGGTGGAGGCCCACCGGGACCTCCTGGCGGAGGACCATCAGGATCCCCTGGAGGACGCCCACCAGGTGGACCCCCCGGAGGCGGACCTCCGGGCGGGGGAGGACCCCCTGGACTGGGCGGACCCGGCAGAGGCCCCCCTGGAGGACCCCCTGGGGACCCGGACGGCCCGCCAGAAGAGGGTGACCCGGAGGCCACTTGGCGTTGGATCGTCCACCTCCGCAGGAGGGTCCAGACCCTCGAGCGTGAGGTAGACACGGGCAAAGGCGAGATGATCCGCATCGCCAGGGTCGCCGCGGGTGCACAGAAGGAGCTGGACATCGCCAAGACGGAGATGGTCAAGATCGCCAAGGTCGCCACCGCTGCCCAGAGGGAGCTGGACATCTCCAGGGGCGAGACCAGGCTGCTGAACAAGGTCATCAACGGCCTGCAGCAGAGATTGGACGAGCTGGAAGGCCGTGGGAGCGTCGGCAGCGACCACCGACCCCTGGAGTCTGGCTCGTCGGACGACGGCTGGGGACCCGGACCAGGTCCAGGCAGAGCCCACGCCCCCGGCGGTGCCCCCAGGAGTCGCCCCAGCGCCAGTGCCCCCACTCTCAGCGCCCCCTCTCATCACAACGCGGGCCGCCGTAACGAGCGTATGTCGCCCAGCAGTGGCAGTGAGGATTGGCGTGAGGAGTGGCTCAGTGCGGAGTACCACAACCGCCGTGCTCCACCGCGGACACCGGTATGCCCCCGATGCCCCGCACCAGTCCAAGAGCCAATCCCAATGGCTGGTGGGCGATACGGCGGACTCAGAGATGAAGTCCCCGGAGGGGACGTGGAGTGGGATGTCGGCGGAGGCGAGGAAGACCTGGAGGAGTTCGGCATTACCCCGCCGCGTGGTGTACGACGGGAGTGCCGCTGAACGCAGCTGCCGGCGCCGCGATGGGGAGATGTACATGGAGGGAGTACGGCGTGAACATCTAGGTTCGGCGTACATGGAAGAACCACGGCGTAGCCACATGGATGCCGCGGAGGAGATGCAAGTGGCAGCCGTGGGAGTCCGTGGGGGACGCCGATGGGACCCTCGGTCGACCTCGCGGCCGGCGTTCATGGTCTCTAAGGCCGCGGATGCTGCCGTGTTGGAAGACCTGAAGGACATCAAGCCCCCCACGTACGATGGCAACCCCCTCAACCTCGACCGCTTCTTGGAGAAGCTGGACGATTCGGGGATGACCGTCACTGAAGACATGGATCCCGCAGAGGCGGAGAAATATGTCTTCAAACGGTTCAGGTACCGCCTGCCGGAAGTGCTCCAAGAGCTATACTTCGTGGCTACCAAGGAGGTTAAAATCAAGACCCTCAAGGAAGCCAAGAAGTGGCTCAGTGAGCAGGAGCGGGTGGACGCTCCGCAGGTGGCTGCCAAGCGGTGGAAGTCCATCAAGCTTCAGCATGATGGTCGGGAGATCCGCCTACGAGATTGGCGGGACTTCCGGGGGCAATACGCCCTCTTCCGCCGCAACGTGGAGGACTGGAATGAGGGTGACGAGCCGGCCCGCCTGCTCTCCATGCTGCCGGAAGCATGGATCAAGAGAGTCACCAAGGAGGAATCCAAGAGGGCCAAGTCCAACCACACGGTCAAGATGATAGGGATGCAGATTCGCAGCGAATTCAATTTGAATTCGCCGAATTCGCTGCGAATTCGTTCGCAGCGCGAATTCGCTGCGAATTCGGCCTGAAATTCTTAGTACTGCGAATTCGGGGCGAATTCGCGCTGCGAATTCGCATGCGACGGCGAAATGATCACGCGTGCGCCGTCTTTTCTCCAGATGAAAAACTAACTTTGAACTGTGCAATGCAATAAATTTTTTGCCTTGACAACATCAAAACTATGATGATTCCGCTTCGATTGAGCCGTTGATTTTCTTGTGCGGTGCCTGCCGACCTGTTTTCGAAAACAAAATTTACTTTTGAGTTTTGAACACACCGCTGTGTCCGCCTAGCTCCACCGAACACGGCGGTACCCTCCCTTCTCCCCAGAAGTCCACCAGTTTGGAGGAAAACCCGTCCCGAACTTTTTATTTTCGACTTTTTTTTTCTAATTTTTGACAGTCAAAACGTGTTGCCCCTTGGCAACCACGCACTGTCGGGCGTGTGTGGAAGGAGAAGCAGCCGAGAGCAGCCCGACGCAGCCGCAGTGAGGCCCTGGGCACCCACAAAGATGTGCACGGAGCCAATGATGTGCACGGAGCTGCACCCAGCCAGCGCACCTGCTGCAACCTCCCTATAAGCTATGTACATAGCCCCTTGTAGCCCTTGCGTATCCTTGACAGCGGTACCCTCCTTACCTTTCCCGGTGCTGTGTATGCTCTCTCTTAGATTACTTCAAGTCCAACGATTGAATTCAAGAATGCAATGATTGAAGGCCCAATAAGGGCAACAAGTGGTTCACATGTTATGGTTTGTGCGTGGATGTGCATGCTTCGTTGCTGCTTCTTTTCCAAAAGGCATTTGAAAGAAGCAAGGAACTTTGCAATTCTTGGTTTTGCTTTGCTTTATTTTTGTCAAATCGTCAAATCGTTTCAGCATGGTAAATGCAAGCAACAACAAACAACAAGAATTGCAAGGTTACGGAAGCTTTTGGGAAATCTTTTATGCGATATGGTACTGGGTAGTGGACACCCATATGTAAACACGTGAATTGCAACCGAGAAGGTAAATTGTAGGGGCCTATGGATTCAATCAAGCGAATCAAAGAGGATTCGAATTTGAAGTTGCGAATTCGAGTTCGGAGTGGTCCACCAATTCGTGCGAATTCGGGGCGAATTCGAATTCGAGCGAATTCGTGCGAATTCGAGCCTGCATCCCTACAAGATGATGCTCTCCAAGGCGTATCATACGAACGTGGTGGCTTGGACAAAGAAGAACGTGACCCGGGATGTCAAACGGCACTCCCTGCGGAACGCCCTCCTCATCACCGTCACGGGCGATCGCGAGAAGACCGCGATGTGGCGCCTTGATGAGTGTGATGTGGGCGGCCAGACCATCCGTCTGCAGGCCATCCCGGCGCGGATGAGTTGCGACGAGGTCCTGGAGTGGGTTGGAGAGGAGGTACTCAAGGAGTACTGGAACCTCCACCACACCCGCGGGTTGAGGCCCGGCGACCGTGACGTCAACTACGTTGGCGAGGGGTCTGGCGGGGAAGCTGCCATGGACCCAGCGAAAGCCGATGGCGATGAGGCTCTCGACGACGATGACGACGACAATGAGCCCGCCGAAACGGCCGTTTGTGCCTTCGTGGCCAACAACCTGAGCGCGGGGAGCAACCGGGGAAACTGGAAGCCCCTGAAGAAGGGTTGGAAGAAGAAGGAGAAGAAGGAGCCGTGCCGCATAGGCGACCCTCCGCTGTCCTTTGGGGAGTTCATACGAGCTCACCCGCAGGGCTGTTTCGTGTGTTATGGGAGGAACAAAGGGTTCAACCGTGACCACCGGACATGCCCCATCCACAAGGCCGACACGGAGGCCTACAAGAAGGTGCACGGGTCGAAGAAGTGTGCACCCGCGGGTATCCGGGAGACCAAGGCGGAGGTCACCAAGGACGAGCTCTCCAAGCTGATGTCGGTGGGGACCCAGTTGGCCAAGGAGATCCAGGAGATCAAGATGTCCTGGGTTCCCAAGTCGGATGACAAGAACAAGGACAAGGACAAGAAGGGTAAGAAAGGGGCAAAGAAGAAGGGTGTCAACGAGGTTGATGCGGAGGAGAGTACCCCTACTACCACAAGCGACGCCCCTTAGTGGAGCCCCTGCAGCCAAGGGCCCGAGCTAGGGCGGTCGCAGGATGGTGTCACGGGAAGCGCCACACCATCCCAGTCAGGAGACAATGAGCACAAAATGATTGCCGCGGGCGGAAGGCCCGGTCCGGCACCCAAGACGAAAGACAGTCGCAGTGGCAGGGTGAGGGCAAGTGAAGGCACGAACCCTTGCACCCGTCCATCCTTCGCGACCAAGAATGTATTTGATGTGCTTCAAGATCTATCCGAGAGTATCGGAGGATCACCCCGACCGCAGCTGGATGCTGCACATGGGCAGCCTGAGCCCATTGTCCACGACCTGCACCAGTCGCTTGTTGAGCTTCTGGAACGGCCGGAGATCCTAAGCTTGCACGCCGTGCGCCGTGTGGGGCATGAGCGGCAGTTGCACCTTAAGGTCCGTGCCTTATGCGGGGAAGTGGAGAAGGTCTTCGACGTGTTGGTCGACATGGGAGCTCAGGTCAGCTTGGTCAAGGCTGGCTTACTTCCGCCAGAGTGCTTGACCGACAGTCGGAAGCCTGTCAGGCTGAAGGTGGCGAACGGCCAGTACATGGTGGGAGGCACGAAGGAAGCGGTCATTGGGCTGCAGTTCTTGAACCACCGTGAGCTGAGCCGCCCGGACCTCGGCAAGGAAATTGTCCTAGGGATGCAGATTCGCAGCGAATTCAATTTGAATTCGCCGAATTCGCTGCGAATTCGTTCGCAGCGCGAATTCGCTGCGAATTCGGCGTGAAATTCAGAGTACTGCGAATTCGGGGCGAATTCGGCCTGCGAATTCGCAGGCGATATGCGCCGGCGGCAGCGCGCGCCCTCCTTTGAACAGAGGTAATTTCCAAAACGTGATTCTGCTTCGGAAAAAATTATTTGACATTACAGATTGAAAAATGTGTTGATTCCGCATTCCATTGTCGATTCTGTTTCTTGAATGGTCCATTGGTACTCGTTTTCATATCCGAAATTGATTTCAAGATTTCGAGTATACCGCTGCGTGCAGCATGTGAAGGCGGTTCTACTGGTGTTTGTTTTAGCGTCCAAATCAACGGTAACGCGGAGATAAAGCCGTCGCGAGATTTTAAAATCCGAAAAATTTCTGGACTCAATCTGGTGCCTAGATGTGTTTCCTGTGTCCTGCCCTTCACAACGGTACCTTCCTTGCCTCTAGCGGACGCAAATACACGGAGAAATCCTGATCACCAGCGTTGAAATTCGGCAAATTTGACAGTGTATGAACAAGGTGCCAGCAGGCACCAGGCTATGTCAAGGCACTGTCACAGTGCACAGGGGGTATGAGCAAAGGTAATTACTGAATAGTACACTGTGTTTCGATTCCATATTTTTTCTCACCTTGTAGCTTTCGGACTCCCTATCCACATGCCCCTTTCTTGCTTTGTTCCACCCTTTCAAGAACCTTCAAGAATCGAGATAATGCAGAGTTGGAATGAATTCAAATCTTAGATGGAGAAAGGTCATCAAAGAGATTCACATATGATTATTTGTGTGTGGCTTGATGTTTGTGCATGCTGCGTTGAATTTTGTGTCTCTTCTTTTCATTCAAATATGTTGCAAAGTGGCGAGGTGGACCATTTCTTCCGCGGTTTTAAATTATGACAACAAGCAACAAGTAAGCAAACGAAGGGAAGTAAATGGGGCTGAACGGGATAGGTACATGCAAGCATTTGGAGAAATCTCGAATTTTGAATGTCTATTTCAAATTAATGGGGACCATTTTCCTTGATTCCAGTGAATCATGTTGACCCAAAGTGATTCAGAATAGGCAAGGTAGTAGCAAGTTAGCAAGAGACCTGCATGGTGGTCATTCTTTGTTTCAGAAAAGTAGAAGCAACCTGCTGTAGGAACTGGAAAATGGATACGATACAGAAATTTGAAATTTTGGATTTCGAATTCGAATTCAGGGGGGTCCACGAATTCGAGCAAATTCGGGGCGATTTCGAATTCGAGCAAATTCGTGCGAATTCGAACCTGCATCCCTAAATTGTCCTGCAAGGTCGCTTCTACGAGGCCCAGATGGACTGGGACATGATCGTTGGGTACGACTTCATGATTGGGACGGACTCCGGCGTTCTCCCGGCCCAGGCCTCAATGACCCTGTACCAGGACGACCAGCTCTCGTGGCTTTCGTCACCTGAGCACCATGTGGAGTGCCAATGGATCCACCCGGAACGCAATCAGCTCAAAGTAGCCGCGCTGGGCACTGAGCCAGCTGGGCCAGCAAACCAGGAGTACGGCGTAATGCCGGAAGTGGTGAGTCGAGTGGTTGCGGACCTGGGAGCTTCGGATCTTACCCTGGATGCATTCTCTTCAGGAACCTCCGCCCATCTTCGGGTTTGCGAGAAGTACTGGAGCGCCCAGGACTCCGCGTGGAAGAAGCATTGGGGTCCGCATCAGGGTTTGATGTGGATCCATTGCCCCCGATGGGACATTCCAAGGGCGGTAGCGAAGATTCGCAAGGACCGCTCCAAGGCAGTGCTGGTTGTTCCTATGGGATGCACCGAGGAGGAAAGCAGCCGAGATTGGGTGGTCTCACTGACCAACATGACCTTAAACAAGGTTGTCCTACCGGCTGAAGAGAGTGTCTATCAGGACGCTAAGGGACAGCCCATGCCACCCCAGAGATGGCCAACGGAATTGCACTATGTGGATGGGGGCCTTGAGCAGGCCGACACCACGGACTTCGTGTGTGTCAACCGCATCATAGCGGAGCCATGGCGGCAATGCTTTGCGGTTTCCCCGGTTGACATCGGAGAACCGGAGGACCCCCTCACTGAAGAGGAGCTGGACCTGGTTCAGGGGTATATGGATCAGCCCTTTCACGACTGGGGAAGGCAGCGTGAGGGGAAAGGCCAGGACAAAGCCTGGTGGGAGGTGGAATCCATTGTCTCCGGTTCCTATGATGGGAATACCTGCGTAAGGAGGGTACTGGACCACATGTGAGGTTTGAGGTTTGAGGTATCATTTTGCGGGTACTAGACGCCTTTCGGCCCCGGGGGGCCACCTGGTCGGGCCAGGTGATATCCTCCCCACCGGGTCCTAGTGGGGGGCCCTCCAAGACGCACCTCCTGCCTGGTGGCGGAGTCCCCCGGGTTCACAGAGCTCGGAGCCCCGTCCCTCCCCGGCTTCCCCATTTCGCCACTCCCCGGTCAGTGGATCAATTTGCAGCCGTGGCTGCAGGCGCTTAGCCACTGTGTCGCCCCCCTAATGCGTGGTCGCCCGGGGCGCCGGCGCTGCCGGGCCCGTGCTACTGGCTTGTCGCCAGTGGGACCCCCTTGGGCTGGCGCGGAGGCTGCCTAGCCTAGGGGCTGGGGCGTGGCGCAGTGCGCCACTACTGCCTTGGCGGGTGCAGTGCCCCTTCCGTGTGTGCGCGGCGCTTGCGGCCGGTTCGGGGGGCTCGGGCCGGTACCTGGTGTTGTGTCTCTCCCGTTTCCCCCTTTCCGCCCCGCGTGTCCCGCGCTGCTTGTGGCGGGCCGTCCCGTCCGGGTGTCCCTTACCCTCGCTCGCTGGTACGCCATTCCACGCGGTCTGTGCGTTCCGCGAGCTCGGTCCGGTTGCCCTTCTGGTAGTCCCCGCGTGCCCTTTGCGTGTGTGTGCGCTTGCGCTCCCGCGGCGTCCGCCCCCCCCCCCTGGCCGGTGTGGCGTGCGCACCTCGCGCGGTCCCGGCACTGGGCGCTGGTAGGGCCGTTCCACGTGGTCCGTGCCCCTCCGCGTGTCCTGCCCCGGTCCCTTGCTCCGTCTGGCGTGCTTGGGGGGGGGGCAGTCCGGTTCCGGTTCCCCCCTACCTGGCTTGGCCGGCACGCCCTGTGGGGGCTGCTGACGCGTTCCCGTGGGGGGCCTGGCCACGGGACGCTGCGGTGGACACGCGCAAGCAAGCAGGCAGGCAAAGCACTGCGCTCACAGGGGCATCATCACGCTCGTGTCATGTGACGAAGCGTTTCAGGATCCTTGCCACTCTGAAACAAGGGAACAAAAGTATGTACAGCAACACATCAGGATATGTACACATGGGGTTAAGACTGGACTGGGGTAAGGGCATCACAGGACAATAGACACTCAGTCCCAACTCATATCCCAATCCCAGGTCCGACCCTCTCTGTGGCTGGCAGGGGCGGGGGCTCAAACACAACCCATGCCCTACTCAGTCCGGACCCTGAAACCCTGCCAATAGGGGAGGTGTCCCGCCCAGCCACAGGCGAGTTCCTGGGAACCAAGGGGCTCCAAGGCCAACTGACAGTGGCTTCCTACGCTCCCTTAACGGCAGGTCCCAACTCCTCTCTGAGCGAGAGATATGGCCCCGCCATTATCCCCTAGGAGTTGGTAACTGAAAATGGGCTGTTTCAGCCCAAACTGATATTAGCTCAAAAAACTCCAAAATTGACCCCTCGTCCGGACCCGCCAGAGGTAGGGACGAGGCAACTGACCCTATGCCCTTCAACTACGAACTCCCTGCAGCCCTCACCCAACCCGGTTCCCTCTGGGGTCTCGGCATCAGGGCACCACGGGTTCATCAAGTGGGGTCATGATGCCAAAATCACCAAAATTGGCGTCATTCCCACGCGTGGCTCGCCCGGCCAGGGCAAGGCCAATGGCTCACAGGATAGGAGGCAGGACCTAGGACCTACATCTGAGTGCACAACTTGGAATTAAGTCCGGTCTCCCTGTGGGCATAGAGATATGGGGCCGCCAATTGACCACACGGGGGGGGGGGGGGGGGGTGAAATTGGGGTCCCAAAAGGGGGTCATTTTGGCTGCTCAAAATGAGCCAAAATCCGGGGTATCCCCAATGGTATATCTCCACGCCGGCTTGGAGATGGGATCCGCCATTCCACACGCGATCCACCAGGAGTCCAACAGAGACTTCCATGCCCTTAGCTCTCAAAGATCTCCATGCCACTCGGCGTGGTGTCAATCCAAATTGGGTCCACAATTGCCAAAATGGCAAAATCGTCCACACTCACTTTGGGCTAGCACCTTGACGAAGGTTGCTCCGCTTCGCCCACGTGGTGTGCGAACCATGGTGACCAATATCCATAACACCCATGTCATATATGGTCCATTGGTCCATGCGTCCGGCGTGCACCAGGGGGCTGAACATGGTGCACGGCGGGCATAAAATGTGGAAAATTGCTCAAAATGGCCGAAAATGCGCACACTCATGGGTGGGGCAAATGAGGCACATGCCCGACTGGGACCGGAGTGTGCCATAGGATTGGTATCAAGTCATATGCGTCCAACATATCTTTTGGGCGTCGCCCAAACCCCTCCGGTTTTGGGAATGGCAGGGTCGCCAAGTGAGCCCATGATTTGGGATCGTCCCAAATCGCCAACATGGCGGCCACGGTATGCCAAGCCCAAGGGGAGTTGTTCGCCTGGTCCGAGATATGTTGGGCACCGAAGTATGTACCCTCATAACATACTTGAGTCGTCATGTCAATTGAGCGCAACGTTGAGATACACGGTCACCACTTGACATCATGACGGGCAAAAAACAGCAAAATTGGCAAAAAAACACGCAAAAGTGGCATGAAAACTACACAAATATATCATAATATCTTCAGCTTGGATTGAGTAATCGACCAATCCTTCTAAACACAATGACTCGACACCAATGACCTCCGATTCCACATATGTGCTCCACTTGGGGCGCTTCGGAAGGCCGCGCGCGCTGCCTCCCAAGTGGGCACATGCAAATATGTAATATTGCAAAAAACACACCTTGCTCGCAACGCATCGCTTCGGGAGCGCTCCACAAGCGTCCCTTCACGAAGGTTAGGCTTGCGAGTGTTGGTTGGGAGTACAATGAAGGGCCTCGTGCAATATGGGGTCCATTGGCGGGTTAGTCTTGGAATGGTGCACCCGCCAAATGGGCACGTGATTTGACACCAAATATGGCATACAACCCTACCCTCGCCTTCTACACCCAACCTAGTGGCCTAGAATCAAAGTATGCCTATATTCTAAAGTAACTTTGGTCCCTTAACAAGCATGCAAGTGCCTTGGTCGAAAATCGACCTCCTTTCGGAAAGCCGAATTTTAGCATGCACGCAAAATATGTTGCCAATATATATATGGAGATCATATATGTACTATCCGGGGAAGACAAATGATATGCCCCGGATGTAGAGGCAAGCAAAGAGGGAGAAAACGCCAACTCAACATACTTCTACACGTACTTGGACGCCAAGTACGTGAAAAAGCGCACTTCTTGGAGAACACTCAAAATAAATCACCCTTTGGGCCTATGAAGTTGGGATCCTTTGGCCTCATCCTATGACTATGGGGGGCAAAACCTCATACACAGTGCCTATGAGGCACGTTAGTTCATCCTTGGGCGCTTGAACGCTCGTAACCCTTGTTCTTTCACTTGGGGGTTCAAAGCGCCTTCGGCCGCCCAGATTTTCTGGGAAAAATTTGGGATGCGATGCGTTCTATCAAGGAAAAATTGCGGATCACTCGAAGACTGTTTCAGTCTTAACTTCAAGAAAGATCGTTTTACAGAATCATCTAATGCAGTGATTTCACGACAATTAGAAATCGCGGTAGAAATCGGGCATTTCACCGATTTTTAACCGCCAATCGACCAAGACAGTAAAATTATGGTAATTCCACATCGACTTAATGGTTAGAAATCGGATTCCAGATTTCGCGGGGTTAGAGAACAGGGATATCCCGCTGACAGCCGGTGTCAACGGCTTCCGCACGGGTGTGACGGCTCACAGGCCTCCGGACCATGGGCCATAACGGGTGTGACGGCTCACAGGCCTCCGGGTCATGGGCCATAACGGGTGTGACGGCTCACAGGCCTCCGGGCCATGGGCCATAGGTTCTGGGTACCGCTTCACCCCCCTCCTTAGAGCAAGCCCTGGGGGGGGGGCTCGATAACACCCAAGCATGGCAGCGGGTACCCAGGACCATCCCCTGAAGGGGGGGGGGGGTGTCACATCCTCGCTTCAGGCTGATTTGCGGGTTAGGCTGCCCAGTACAATCCCACAGTAAGACAGGTACGGTGCTGTAGCTGTTAGTAACTGCAAGTATAGTATCAAGTATCAAGTCCCGGGTCCTGGCGGCGATTGTTCGGCATCCAAAGGACCCGTTAACCCATACCAGGCGCACCGGGTGCCGGCTGCGACGGTCACTACCACAGTGGCAGTGGCATACACGGCCAACATAGGCGTCACACGACGCCCGAGGTGGTCCCACAGGTCGAAAGCGACCACAAAGATCCATCAGGCTACCCCAGGCTTCCCAAGGCCGCAGTCTGGGGGAGAGTCCCCACGGGTCCTTCCTTGGGCGCACCATGTCCATATCCACGACGCGAGTCCAGAGTGGTAAAGCCGAACGAGCTCCTCCATAAGGGATCGGGCATCAAGGCCGTCTTTCCCCTCGCCCCATTACCACGAAGGTCATGCATGAGGGAGTCCTCATGCAGTCTGGGCGGAGGCGTCGACTCCTCAAACCACCAGTTTCCCAGGCAGACTGACCGAGGTCAGGACACCGGAGGTCGCCACCCGACTGCAAGTGCGTCTGCGAGTCGGTAGGCTCACACTGGGACTGACAGTGGCGGACCGCTGGGAGTGTAGTCAGGCAACTGGGCTTCCCGCCTGGCGCCATCAGGATCTCAGCACATCACAGCCACTAGGGCACACGGTATCACGGGCACTCAAACAGAAGAATCTGTACTTAGGTACTGGTCCAGGCTGGACCTTATGTAAGAGCATGTACACGGCGACTCAGGGCGCCTTCGTATTCCGATTCGTGTCCCTTCGGGGGGAAAAACAGTCCATTTCTCGGTGATGGGCTGACAACACTTAACATACAGATGCACATATCCTGGGGGGCAGAAAAGTAAGCAATAAACGGGGTAAATAGGCGTGTAAACACACTCTGGACAGAGCGCCAAACCACGCCCCGGTTAGGATAAGGCATATGCAGGAGGGTGGACAGGAAAACGCCTGAGTTCAGGCCATATATAGTCTGCAGACACACATAGACTGGTCTGGATCCTGCAAGTGCCATGGGACCAGACCACACACCCGAAAAATGGCAATGCCGATGACAGCGGCATCCGTTGCGCAACGTCGTACGGGCTTCAAGGCCCCAAGAGCTCAGGAAATGTCAAGGTCAGTCGCCCTGCCTAGTTTCCCAAGGATTCAGCAGGCGGGGAGTGACGAATAGAAGTGGAAGAGAGGGGCCATCCTCCCTTGGATTCAGCAGGGGGGGGTAAATGGCCACTCTGATGGCAGGTCACCGCAAGATGGAAGAGAGCAAGCAAGTAAGGGACGATCCGTCGACCTAACAAGCGCTCAAAATGCATCAGGGGAGAGCTCAGGGCGATGATCAGGCGCCCCTGGCTGCAATTGCCCGGGTGAGTGCTGCCAAGTCCGAGACATGGATCTTGGTCTTGTGGTTGCGGATGTAGTCGATGAAGGGGGTTTTAATCCGCGGCACGAACGACGAGACGGGTTCCCAGGTGTCGTGGGACGGCCCATAGCCTCGCCAACGAACCTTGAACTCCAGGCCTCCGGGTGCCGAGGCGTTTGGACGCTGGGCCAGGATCTTCTCGACGGTGTAGTCGTCCTGCTCAGCATAGTCGTCGTCCGAATCAGCCTCATGTGCGGCATAGTCCAGGGACACATGTTGGCCACGGAGGTCGGGTTCCCGCACACGGAGTTGACTCTCGTGGCGCTCCCGGAACTGTCCGTGACCCAGCTTGATGCGGTAGGTGTCCTCACCAATCCTGCGGACCACCTCTCCGGGTGTGAACCAGGTTTTGGTGCGGTGGGTGCCCATAGGGCGGGGTGTGATCACCCACACCGGGTGTCCCACCCTGAACTTCTGTGCTGTCGAGCTCGGGGCGGACTTCTGACGCTCAGCATGCTCCTTCTCGAGCTGCTGGCGGATGTCCCGCGCCGTTGCCTCTTGCCGCGCGAAGAATTCCTTGGCGTCCATGGCCATACCATCACCAGACAAGGGGAGTCCCCGACCAAGGGGGTCCCTGCCGAACAGAATCTGGTGAGGGGACAAACCACCCGGAGTGGGGGTGTCATGATGGGCCTTCAGAGCGGGCCACATCTCCTCAAACCAATTCCGACGTGGATTGGTGATGTGAATCTTGCGCAGCTTCTTGAACAGCTGCCTTCCAGCCACTTCAGCCCGGCCGTTAGGGCGGCTGAGATAGGCGACGCTCTTGGCATGACGTATTCCCATGAGGGAACACATGGCCTTGAACCAGCCATCAGTAAACTGGGGCCCTCGGTCACTGCAAATCGTGCGGGGGATGTCAAAGACGGTCAGCCAATGACGAATCATCATGAGTGCCACTTCCTTGGCAAGCAACCCCTTTTTGCGTGCCGGAACGGCTACTACGTAGCCGCTGTGGCGATCCACACAAAGGACCACACAGTCAAAGGTCTCCTTGCCAATGTGAACTTCGGGCATGGAGAAGACATCCATGGCCACGCTCTCCATGGGCTGGTCAGGCACCGGAGTCCATTGGGCTTCCCCCTTGACGTTCCGGTTATCGGGATTGCAGGCCTGACAGACCGAGCAACCCTTCCTGACCTTCTTGATGGCGGTGTAGAGACCGATCTGGTCGATCTCAAACCGGCGCTGCATGTCCAGGGCTTGCTTCTTGACCCCTGCGTGCATCATGTGGTGGTGCCAAGCCTCACATAGCTCGAGCACCCGGGACTCTGGGACCAGCAGCTTACCATTCCGGTAGAGCTTGCCATCTTCCTCAGTCAGCCCCTTTGGCCACTTCTGCCCGTCATCAGGGTCGGTCACAGCCCTATATTCGGCCTCAAAGGCCTCAGACTTAGCGTAGTCGTCGGTCCAGTCGTCCTGGAGGCAAGATTCAGGGAAGAGGTGCTTGTCGGACTCAGCTCCATCAGGGGCGAGTACTCTGACCGCTCTGCCCATCCTCGTTCTGAGGGGGGCATCCGCAGCCACGACGACGAAGCATTTAACACCCTCCTCCTCCATCAGGCGCTCCATTTCTATGATCCTCTTGGCTTCAGCGGTCTCAGCCTCATCGCCATGGGCAGACACATCTGTCATGCCCTTGCTGGCGGGATAGGCCCACCTACTGAGACAGTCCGCCACGGTGTTGTCCTTACCAGGAACATACACAACCGTGAGGTCGAACTTGGCCAAGGTCTCATGCCATCTTGCCCGTCGGGAGGCGGGACCAGAGGGGGTGTCCACGTGCTCTTTGTGCCACGACTGCAGACTCTGATGGTCGGTGCAGACGGTGACAGGATGGAGGGCTATGTACCCAGCCCATTTCCTGAGAGGCATGACGATGGCATACGCCTCCTTTTCTCGGGGCGTCCACGTCCATCTCTGACCTTCCGCCAGGACTCGGCTCCAGAAGGCCACCGGCACGTGCCTCCCATCGTCAAGCACTTGTTCCAACACAGCGCCAACGGCGTAGTCGGAAGCGTCGGTGCGCAGGACGAACCCTCGGTCAGGATCCACGAGGTGCAGACCAACTGCGGATAGCAGCGCCTGCTTCATCCCCTCAAAGGCACGGTCGGACTCTTCATTCCAGACCAGAGCCTTCTTGGACCCCTTCTTGGTCTCCTCTCGGTTGCCCTTGAGCATGGTCGTCATGGGGGCTGCATACTCGGCATACATCTTGATATACCCCGAGTAGTAGTTGCAGAACCCCAAGTACGCCCGTAGCTCAGAGACCGTCTTGGGCTTTTCCCAGTGCTCAATCGCAGCCACCTTGCCAGGTATGGGCTTCCGCTGCCCGTTCCCAACTACGTGGCCAGCGAAGACCACCTCGCTTACCACAATGGTGGCCTTGTCAGTGCTGCCCGTGAGTTTGTGCCGAACCAGAAGGTCCAGCACTCGGGTGACGTCCCTCTCATGTGCTTCCAGGAGCTCCTCATAGCTCATACTGGGGTCCCCGGACGCGATGATCACGTCGTCCACGAAGGGGTCCGCACAGTCACGCACCGGCTCAAGCAGGTTCTCCAGCATCCGCTGAAAAGCCGCATTGCCGTTGGTAACGCCCATGGGCATCACCTTCCACTGGAGAGGTCCAAGTGGGGTGCTCATGGCTGTGCAGGCACGGGACTCCTCGGCGAGAGGCATCTGATGATAACCATGTTTCAGGTCAATCACCGTGAAGATCCTCCGCCGGTGTTGTTTTTGCAGCATGTCCTCAATGAGGGGCAGCGTATAGCTGTCATGCTGCGTTTGGGCGTTTTGGCCGCGGTAGTCGACCACGAGCCGCCACTCACCGGCCACCTTCTTGGGGACGACGAAGCACGGAGAGGCCCACTCGGAGTGGCACGGCTCAAGCCAGCCTCTCTCGATGAAATCACGGAGGATCTTCTCCATGGCTTCCTTCCTCTCGCCCCTGAGGGCAAACTCCCGGTGTCGATACACACGGGGGTCCTGCTTCAGTCGTATCTTGGCCTCGCCATACGGTCCACGCACCGGTGGGGGAAACACAGGTTTTCCGCTGTAGAAGGTTTCACCATACTTCTGCTTCAGCCTGGCCCTCAATGCCTGGATCTTGGGGCAATCATGGGACTCCGCCTTGTCTTTTCCGGGCACCTGGACCACTGAGCTTACTTGAGGGGTAGCGACCCCACTCGGTTTCGGCTCAGTTGGTCTTCCAAGGTGGCCCAAAGGGCCATCTCTGGTCTTGCCTCGGACAGGTCGCCGTAGGTGGGTTGGTTACCGCCAGGCGGCTCGTCCTGGCTGGACATGTGGTCCAGCACCCTCTTTACGAAAGTATTCCCATCATAGCAACCAGAGACGATCGAGTCCACTTCCCACCAGGCTTTGTCCTGGCCCTTGCCCTCACGCTGGCTTCCCCAGTCGTGAAAGGGCTGATCCATATACCCCTGAACCAGATCCAACTCCTCTTCAGTGAGGGGGTCCTCCGATTCTCCGATGTCAACCGGGGAAACCGCAAAGCATTGCCGCCATGGCTCCGCTATGATGCGGTTGACACACACGAAGTCCGTGGTGTCGGCCTGTTCAAGGCCCCCATCCACATAGTGCAATTCCGTTGGCCATCTCTGGGGTGGCATGGGCTGTCCCGTTAGAGTCCTGATAGACACTCTCTCCAGGCGGTAGGATGACATTGTTTAAGGTCATGTTGGTCAATGAGACCACTCAATCTCGGGTGCTTTCCTCCTCGGTGCATCCCATAGGAACAACCAGCACTGCCTTGGAGCGGTCCTTGCGAATCTTCGCTACCGCCCTTGGAATGTCCCATCGGGGGCAATGGATCCACATCAAACCCTGATGCGGACCCAAGTGCTTCTTCCACGCGGAGTCCTGGGCGCTCCAGTACTTCTCACAAACCCGAAGATGGGCGGAGGTTCCTGAAGACAACGCATCCAGGGTAAGATCCGAAGCTCCCAGGTCCGCGACCACTCGGCTCGCCACTTCCGGCATTACGCCGTACTCCTGGTTTGCTGGCCCAGCTGGCTCAGTGCCCAGCGCGGCTACTTCGAGCTGATTGCGTTCCGGGTGGATCCATTGGCATTCCACATGGTGCTCAGGTGACGAAAGCCACGAGAGCTGGTCGTCCTGGTACAGGGTCATTGAGGCCTGGGCCGGGAGAACACCGGAGTCCGTCTCCATCATGAAGTCGTACCCAACGATCATGTCCCAGTCCATCTCGGCCTCCTAGAAGCGACTTTGCAGGACAATTTCCTTACCGAGGTCCGGGCGGCTCAGCTCACGGTGGTTCACGAACTGCAGCCCAATGGCCGCTTCCTTCGTGCCTCCCACCATGTACTGGCCGTTCGCCACCTTCAGCCTGACAGGCTTCCGACTGTCGGTCAAGCACTCTGGCGGAAGTAAGCCAGCCTTGACCAAGCTGTCTTGAGCTCCCGTTGAAGCAGGTCACAACCCTACCCTGGCATTTTACCCCTAAGGGAGCATTATTTGGCCCTATATATGGGATATATGTGGGATAGGGTATATCATATTCCATTTCCTTGTTAGGAACATAGGATGTGGGATAGATAAGGCAATCATGGATGTTTAGTAGTTATATCAATTAGTGGATGATAGGGTGGATTTCTCATATGTGCATATCAGGTATTTCATTGGCTATGTGTACCATATCTGTTTGCAGGATACTATTCAGTCAACACTATCGTTATGTCTTCGGTGCCAAGCAATGTTGCTGCCCATGCCACTGCGACCTCTGCTCCTGACCACCCGGTCTGGTTTCATGGTAGCAGAGGCGAAAATTTTTCGTCTCTGTTGGGCGTTTGGCATCGCGGAAAGCGATCGGTCCAAGACATCATGGACCAAATTCAAGTTAAAATCTCTTCCCCGGGAGGGATAGCTGAGGGTGTCCAGGTCCCCACTCTCAGGACCTCCTCGGCCCTGACCCCATCGACCGGGCAGGGGCCGCAAAAACGGGCCAAGCCCCAAGTGGCTACAAATCCTAAGTTTCCGAAATCCCCGAATGTTCCCATCGGGGCCCCCCATCCTCGAAATCCAGCTGGTGTACCTGGGATGGTTGGGGGGGAAATAGACGGCCACCCTCAGGGAGCGATAAGAGGACCACAATCGCCTATTATGGGCTCGGGAACCGTTACTAGCGCCGAGAATCGGGCAGTAATCGACCTGTCTACTGGGGTGATCGAGCGTACGAACGCTGCGCCCTCACGCGCTGCCGATTGGGGTACGATGGCTTTGCCAATTGGGCCTATCCTGGTCGACTCTGGCACTCCTCCGTCGCTAGGGGGGTTGCCAGAGCCTCAGGTCAGAAAAAACCTGTTTGCGGCAGGGCCCATCAGCCCCATTGTTGACCAACTCGACGCTGAAAACCGTCGAGTCCTCGCGCTCACGCCTGATCCCCATGGCCATCTGGGTCCGGCTCGAGAGGCCGTGGCCCTGATCCAGCAAGCCCTGTCGGGGACTAGGCAGAACCCCACTGTGGTGGAATCGTCGCCCACTCCAATGAGTGGATCGCGGCGGTTTCCCTCCCTGGTGGAGGAATCTCCTGCCTTGGGAGCGTATCCCAATCCCCCGAGCGGATCCAGGCTAAATCCTACGATCATCGAGCAATCCCCCACGCAAATCGAGGAGGATGAGTGTGACCAGTGGTTCCCCCTGGCGGTGGAGCAGGGGAACGACGATGAGGAGGAGGAGATTGGAGTGTTGGAACGTCATGAACTCCATCATTCCCCTATTTCCGTTGCCTCGTCGCCTTCACCTCCTGAACCTATGTCAGGGACCAGGGATCGCCCCATGCTGGTGGAAGAATCCCCGGCCCCCCACTACATCACGGTGGAGGAGTCTCCGGCCCCTCAGTTCATTGCAGTGGAAGAGTCTCCGGTGCCTATGAGCGGCGTCAAAAACCGCCCGTGTCTTGTCGTGGAATCTCCAGGGCCTACGGAGGACCGGGCCGGTACTACATCTCCAGTGCCTATGAGTGGCACGAAAGATCGTCCATCCCTAGTGGATGATTCTCCGGCAATGCCGAAGGTCAACAATCTGTGCTGGGGGGGAGGGAATCAGGTGGAGGGAGGTTCAGCAACCCTCCCAATAAATTTGGTCTCTCCCCCCACAAATACATCTCCTACGGAGGACCCCCAACTGCCCAATTGGGGGGGGGATCCAGAGGTTGCAACGGGATCGGAGCCTGTTTTTGCTTCCCATCCGAGAATTTGATCACCTGTGGTGGTTCATGAGTCACCACAGTATATTGTGGGGGACGATTCCCCACCCCCACCGCCGCGACCGAATACTGTTGGTCATGTTCCCCCTCCGCCGTCACCCCGCCACCGCCAGGTGGCTTACATCGAGCACGTGCAAGGAATCCCGCACCTGGTTCGGCCATCTAGTGGTGGGGGTTCAGGGGGGGGACATCCCTCTAGTGGGGGGGCGCCAGCGCCTGTTGCTGCGCGCCCCACACCCCCGTCTCGCCCTGCCGGGGGGCCCTCTGGTCCCTCCGTGGCAGGGGGGGCTGCTGGGGGGGGCGGTGGTGGGTCATCTCCTCCTCGTGGAGGGGGGGGTCCATCTTTTCGACATTCTGGGGGCCCCACTCCTACACGGGGGGAGGAAGACCTACAGCACACCTGTGGCTGTCCCCGGTGTGTGGTGCACTACGAAACGTGCATCCAATCTCTGATGGCACAGGTGAGGGACCTGCGAAATCAGAATCTGGAGTTGCAGCGATCCCATCAGGAACTTTCTCAGGCAGTAGCCTCTACCGTGGGCATCAGTCAGTCCTACGGGGACCGGATGACCCAAATCTTGTCCACATTGGCTAAATTTGACGCGGCGGTTCAGGGCTACCGCCGGGATTCTAAGGTGGTGGAGGCTAGCGTGGCAGATCATCTTAAGATGTCCAACGGCAACACGGCTAAGTGCTTTAGCGCAGTGGAGTCGCTCGCTACACGTTACGCCGCCGTTGCATCTAGGATCGATGCGTGGGACCACTGGTACTCCACGCCTGCGGAACCCGTTACGGTGGTCCTACCCCCGCCATCGGCGCCTCCGCACGTTCCTGATCCTACACCGGCGGCGCCTACGGCGCCCATGGGCGCGCCATCCGGTTCATCCGGTGGTGGGTGTGTCCTTCCTTTCTCCGTCCACCCATCCCACGATTGCATCTACCATCCGAACGCTTGTCCGGATTTGGGGTGGCCGAGGGGGGGGGAAGTACACCACGAACACCCCCACCCCCAAGAACCTACATCGTGGAGGGGAATCGCCGAAAAGCAGAGGGAACGTGCTGTTCCCAAGTGGAGGGCGACGCCTAAGGGCGAAGAACACCCCACGGAGCCTACGGCCCCGTGGGCCAATGAAGAGGAGAACACCTCTTCGTTGGGGAACATTAATCCCCTCACGAAAAATGTTTTCACTTCCCCTGGGAAACCTTCGTACACGCCCTCTCATCCTACGGATACGTGTACAGTCTCTCCAGTGAAGGTTGCACAAAGTGCAAGTGGAGGTGCACCCCCAACCATGGCTCCCCCTGCTTACGACCCGTACCAAATGCCTATGGTGCAAAATAGTTACACCAAAGCGGTGGAGGATACTGATATGCCTAAACCGCAATTTAATGGGCAGCTAGAGTGCTACGACGAGTGGGTGGAGAAGCTTCAACAATGGTTGGGGGGGTGTGATCCCATGTACCGAAAGGCCAACGAGGCAAAAATGATTTTGAGTACCTTGCCCCCATGGCTAAAGGCGATCATCAACGCCCGGGTTGCCGAGGCCACCCACCACACACGCACGGCCCCCACCCTCAAAGAGTTGTGGGACTTTTTGGAACAACGTTTCCACGAGTATGACCCCTCAAGGGCTGATGAAAGGTGGCGAGCCCTCACCCCCAGGGTGGTTAAAGGGCAAGTGACCCTCATCGATCTGAAGATTTCTATGCTCGTTGGCAACGTTTGTTGCCTCTGAGCAATGAGACTCGTCCCCACGTGATCCGGGAGCAGCTCCTAAGCAAGCTCCCGTGGATCAAGGAGAAGGTCGTCAAGCAAGAGGCTAAGAATAGCCCAGACAGCTATGTGGTGGATTTTAGTGGCCTTGACCCTTTGCCGGGTCGCGCCCCATTCGAAAAAGAACTCAGGAAATATAGCGCTCAAGCTTGCACTACGGTTCCGGAGATTGTTTCCTATTCGGGGCCGGGGGTGATAGTTGACTGTAAAGACCCGGCTCTCCAGGAGTGGATCTTGAAACTCAACAACACACCTCACACACGCGGCTACACCATGAAAGTGGAGCAACGTAGGCCTCGTTTGAAGCCTGCGGAAATCTACGCCCTTGCCCATAAAAGCGTGTCGGAGAGGGAAGCTCTCGAACGCCTCAATAAAGGAGACAAGACGACGGTGACGTACACTCATCGCCCTTCTCACAATAAAACCGCGGTGAATGCGGTTAATGCGGAGGCTACGGCGGACCCTGACACCTCCGAACCCGCTGACACCTCCGTCAACGCCGTGGGTCACTCTAAACCTCCGGCGAAGAAACCCGTCGACCCCGGGGCTAAACCGCCACCTACCTTTTGGGTTCCGTGTTCCAAACATTGGAAAACACGTAAACAAACGGAGATGGACATGTCTTGGATTGATTGGGGTGCCACCAATACCACCCTTTGGACGTGTAAGCCTAATTCTCCGTGCAATGACACTCATTGGAACATTGCGGGTAAGTCTAAAGGTGGTAAGCCTAAGGGTGGCGATAAGGGTGGCGGTGGTGATAAGGGTGGTGGTGGTTATAAGGGTGGCGGCGGCAAGGGCGATAAAGGAGGCAAGGGAGCGCCGAACGGGCGCGGACGTTGGTAGGAGTGCCCAGAGGCGCCCCCTTCGAAAGAAGAAAACCTCGGGCACCCCTGTGACACTACCGTGGCTCTCGTTCCATCGAGAGTCATGAAGGGGCATATAGTGACTAGTGAGATTCAAACCGAACTTTCCGTTCAGGTTGTTTTGCCCAATGCAGAACGCAAGGCCCTCCGTATTTTGGTGGATTTTGGGTGCCAAGCGGTCGCTTTGGCCAACCCCAATGTTTTTGGAGACCAACTCTCCGAAAAATATGAATCCCCCCAACGGAGGCGCCTACTCCAAGCCGATAATGAGACGCCTTTGCCGGGGGGGGACGAGCAAATAGACGTCAAAATTCAATTTACGGGGGTTGTGGATGGTAGTGTTTCACTTCCTCGTGTTGCCCAGTATGGCGTGTCCCCGTACCTTGTCCCGAATTTACCTTGGGATATGGTTTTGGGGCACCCATGGGGTTACGAACATTGTGTGAGCCATTTTGCCCGTTTCAATTGTTTGTACTCTCACCATCCAGTGCACCCCCGTTTTTGGATTGAGGACTTCCGTGAGGCTCCACGAACCGGCAAACCATTTTTGGTGAAACCCATTCATGGTAAGGTGTCACGTCAGTCCGTGTGGGGCCTAACCGTTCCAGTCATTGGGGCGGTCACTCCTACGCACCCTGCCCCGGCCATTGTGGTTACGCCCCCTGGTGGCGAACCGCCTAACCGTGTTGAGGCCGAGAAACACATATCCTATGCCTTGACCGCTTCCTCCGTGGCCCCCGTACAGGACCGGGCTTGTGCTTTGGAGCTCGTTGAATTTGCTCCCGAAGCCCTTGCCCGTGATGTTCTACCTACGCGGCGTGATGGGTCCATGTGGACCCAGTCTGACTATGGCCTCACGCCATATTGGGCCGCACGTGTCAAAAAACAATTTGGCAAAAACCCCGACGTGGACGCCTTCAATAGGGTCCCGGGTATGGCTCAGGCTACCCGTTGGGTTTCACCGCTTGAAGATTTCTTTTCCACTCCCGTGGACCCCTCCAAAATGTATTGGATGTGCCCTCCCTATCATCGGTTTTCCGATTGTGTTCGGAAAATTCGGCAAGAAAAACTACGAGCCATCGTCGTAGGGCCGAAGTGGACACATAGGGAGTGGTGGAAACCCCTTATGGAAATTACTTTGCAAGGGTACCATCTTCCTGGGCCAGAGACTAAAGCCTGTCTCTATCAGAATGACCACCTCACGCCCCTTCCTCAACGGGGTTGGTCCACGGTGGCGCTATACGTGGACGGTGGTATTGCGGAGGAAAATTTGGCGGCCACTAAATGTCATGTGGCCTCCGTTTTGGCACCGGCCGTCTCTAACCCCAACACGGATGGCGAGCCGGGCATGACCTCGGAGGAAGAGTCGGAGGATGAAAGGGTGCCTAACCATTTGGCTTCGGTGCGCACCCTCACGTATCAGGCGACCCATAAAAAACTCCTCGCACCCGTTACTCTTGATCCTACCCCCGAAGATTTGGAGGCACAAGAATGCGTGCGTTCACGCATTGCGAAAATTGAACGAGAGTTATTGGGTGGGGGGGCCACTACCGTTAAGCGTTACCGAAAACGTAAAGGCGCCACACGATTGTTGGCGGCTTCTCGTGTGGGTGGCGTTGTCACCACCCAAGAGCCCATTGTGTCTCCGGAGGTGGAGCTCATGAGGAAACGCATCCTCGCGGACTATGAGCGGGATGTTTTTAGCGGGGAGGTTCGTCTCCGTCCGGACCAGGAACACCCTAAGGTCCGTGGTACGGAGCGGTTGGGGTTTGCTAAACTTGACCTATACCCGAACGCCAAACCCAAGTCCGTGAAGCCTATACGGTTGGTGGGGGAGCGTGCCGCGGCGGAGCAAGAAATAGTGGAGGACTTTTTGGCTCGTGGCTGGATTGAGCCGTGCCCTGCCTCCGAATGGGCGTCCAACGGTCTCGTTGTGCCCAAGAAAGAGAAGGGAAAATGGCGCCTCGTGGTGGACTACCGCCAACTTAATGAGGCTACCTTGCCCGACGCACACCCCCTACCCCTCATACCAAACATGTTGCAAAATCAATCCAAACACACGATTTTCACTATTGTGGACTTGAGTAAAGGGTTTCATCAAATTCCCCTTCACCCTGAATCCCGGGCTAAGACCGCCATGAATTTGGCGGGTGAGCGATACCAATGGCGTGTTATGCCTATGGGTATCAAGAATGGGCCCGCTATTTTTCAACGGGTCATGGACCATGTTTTGCAGGGTTTGGATTGTGCGCACGTATATATTGATGATATTATTATTGGTTCCTCCGGTGCGACGGAGGAGGAGCTATTGGCTAACCACGACCGCGACGTGCGTGCCGTGTTGGATAGGCTACGAAAAGAGGAGTTGGTTGCTTCGGTTAGCAAAACCGATTTCTTTGTTCGTTCGGTTGAGTTTTGTGGCCATGTGTTGGAAAATGGCACACGTCGGCCGGCGCCAGGGAAAATGTTGGCGCTTGAGCGTTGGGACAAACCGGATAATGTTCGGGAGCTCCGGGGGTTCTTGGGGCTCGCCAACTATTATTCGGGCTATGTCCAAAACTACGCCTCCATAGCTACCCCTTTGATTAATATGTTGAAGGATTTGCCTAAGCATAAGAATGGCAAAAAGATAGGCCTAACATGGAATGCTTCGGCTAACGAGGCCTTTTTGAAGCTCAAGCGTGCCATTACGGATATTGTTCCCCTCCAACTAGCCGATTGGGATAAGGACTTTGTCCTCACCCCGAACGCTAGTAATTGGGCGGTGGGGGCGGCCCTACAGCAGGAAGGTCCCGATGGTGCCCTACGCCCCCTTGCCTTTTTCTCCCGCAAATTGTCAGGCAGCCAATTGAATTGGAGCCCTCGGGAGAAAGAATGCTACGCCATAGTGGCGGCGCTTTTAAAATGGCATGGTTGGGTGGGGAACAAGCGCGTGGAGGTCCGTACGGACCACCGTAGCCTTGAAAATTGGGCTACGGAGGACCTCAAAACCGTGGGGGGTCCCTCTCCACGCCAAGCACGTTGGCATGAATTGTTCTCTAAATTCGACCTCCATGTGGTTTACACTCCGGGGCCAGTGAACCCCGTGGGTGATTTCTTGTCCCGTTGGGCTTACCCTGCTAACCCGGCGTTGGGTGATGTGTCCATACATGGGACGGCCCAAGCGGCCGGGGATGTGCGGGACATGATGGCGGCCGAGAAGGAGGAACTTCTCGCCCGCCCCCTTGTATTTAGGGCGGTTGTGGCGCCCGTTGTTACTAGGTCTAAAGCGGCGCCTCGGGCTCAAGGGGCACCCGCGTGTGATCCACCCCCTCTGGCTTCGCCTCCAGTGGGGGGGGGGGGCGAAGCAAAAGAGAAAGCTTCGGAGACTGGAGCGAATTGTCAAGATAAAAAAACCTTGGAAGTCCCACAAGAAAGCAACTCCTATACATGGGGAGGATGCTCCCAATGTTTTTGAGATAAATTGGGCTAAACACTACCCAAATTGTCAACGCTACAAACAAATGTGGCAAGATGCCTTGAATGGGAGCTTCCAAGATGGAGTGAGGTTGGTGGATAACAAGCTCGTCCGTAATGGACGGTGGTGTGTTCCTACGCCGCTAGTGCATTGTTTGGTAGCCGAATACCATGATGCATTTCACCTAACTACCTCCAGTGTGGAAAAACACTGGAAGGAAATTAACCATGGCGTGGAAGGTGAGGGGTTGTACAAAGCAGTGGAACTGCAATGTCAAACGTGTCCCTCATGTGCCATTCACACGCATGACACCAAGCGCAAGCAAGGGTACATGACCCCTATGCCTATACCTATGGAGCCCATGGACTCCATAGCGCTTGATGTGTTTCACTACCCTTCCACCTCCCACGATGGAGAGGTGTATGACCGAATGCTCCTATGTGTATGCCGGCTTTCAGGCTACCTCATCGCGATCCCTATTCCTAAACCCCGTCATGAAGACAAGGATGAAGGGCTAACGGGGAGAGGAGCGGCCCATTTGGTAATGGAGCGCTGGGTGGATAGGTTCGGAGCCCCTCGTGAAATATGCTCCGACCGTGGGCCACAATTTGTGAGCCAATATTTCCAAACCCTTTGTTCTAAGATTGGTGCCCGCTCGACTATGTGTCTCGCGGGTAGACACCAAGGTAATGGCAAGGCCGAAAATACTGGCAAGCAGCTAAGGCGTGCTGTTGCTAAGGCCATTACCTTGAAGAAAAAGAAAACTAATTGGGTAGAGGTTTTGCCCGCCGTTGTACGAGCGTGGCATGAGACTACAGGTCCTTCAGGTTATACACCTAACGAGATTGTGTTTGGTAAACACAACCGTACTAAGGGGCCTCCTCTTGCTGAGCCTAAGGGGGTGGCCCAAGACGCCGCTCACTACTTCCAACGGCGTGAGGAGCTTATTGCTCTTGCACGGAGGGCTATGATTCAAGTGCAAGAGACAATGGCTCGTAAGTATAATAAGAGTAGGAGGATGTCCCCCAATTTCTCAAAAGGGGACCGCGTATGGGTCCGTCGCCAACGCAAAAATCTTGGCGATAAGACTTGTCCCTATTGGGATGGGCCCTATGAGGTTGTGGCCAAGAAGGCGCACGACCTCTATGTCATTCAAGTGGACCAACGGAGGTTAGTTGACGTCCACGTTGATTGTTTAATGAAAACGGTCAACTCCCCTCGCTCCCCCGTGCCTGTAAATTACACGGAGGAGGTTGCTAGAGTGCCCTCCCAGTTTGAGGAGGACACCTATAATGTCAAGAAAATATTAAGTCACCGTACTTACCGCAAGAGACTTCTCTTCAAGGTGCGGTGGGAGGGTTATACCAAAGATTGGGATACCGAGGAACCCGTTGAAACCTTCTTACCATCCTACAACAAAGTTTGGAGAGATTACTTGCAGAAACAGAATCTCACCCAAACCGTTGACATCCTTGCCCACCTTGGTGGACCGCTCTCATGAGCGTGCCACGAAAAGAAAACCCTAACCAATATGGATATATTATTGTTTGGGGAAGGGAGGAGAGAGCGAGAAGCGGTGGGAGACAGGAAAGAAAATGTGCATGCACGGCGCGCTCCTCGGTTACCAAAATCCCCACCGGAGCAGGGCGGTGGGTACCGCAGGTTTACCCCACCGTCTACCTCTCTCACCGCTAAAGGCTTGAGAGTCCTTGGGGTGGGGTGGCGTGGCATATAGCCTGGGGCGGAAGTGGGACGTGTTCTTTCGGGGGTCTTAATGCCATTCAAACCCCTATCCTTGGGTCTTACTGGAGCACTCCTACCACCACCAGGACTACTGCCGTCAGTCCTGCCCACGATGACGCCCCCTGTCAAGGGTGCTAACAACGTGGCAAGCACTTCCCGAAGACTCTACCGGGTTGTGCGCATGGTGGTGTTTGCAAGGTTTCGGAGTGCCGCCCCGTACCGAAACCACGACCCCACGACCGTCCCTGACCCGTGACCCAAGCCAACGAGCTAAATCATTTGCTCAAAATGGCGAAGGCTTGAAAACTTCGTTGGGTTGGCGGGTACAACCCATTTTCCCTTTTTGTGTTGGGCGTGATGGTTTTCCACCGATTTGCCCTTGTCCACATGAGGGTAGGTATACAAGGTACGAAGTACTCGTGTGGCTCACATTACGTGGAAAAAATTTCGTGGCGTGCAAAATTGCCACTACATACGGCGAGGACTTAAGCCTAGAGGGAGGGGTCGTCCTCTACAATACAAGTATTCTAATATGAATTGCAATGGGTGCCTTTGCCCCGTCACTCTATGAGTGGGTGGGGTCTTCAAAGGCAGAGAGTGGCGTTGCGGATTTGGGCCGTCTCCGCCGCCTGGGTGAAAGTGCTGCCCTGGGTCGTTGATGGTGCCGGAGGGCTCGGGGCCGGCAAGACCAGTGGGGCAGGCACGCGAGGAGTCGACCTGAACGCTGCTGTTGGGGGTAGAACCGGATACACGGACACCAACGGAGGCGAGAGCAGCAACAACGGAAGCAAGATCCATGCTGATTGTTATCCGGCAGAAAATCCCAGTCTATGAAGAAAATTGATGCGGATTATCCTAAGTACATCTGAGTGTCCATATCTGTCTGAAAAGATTTATATAAATCCGATTGTGAAAAAATATTTGTCTGATTTGGCTTCGGGCGCGCATCAGCGGCAATTGGCGATTCCAGGTAAATGATCGGAACGCGACGGATTTACGATGAATGGACCGCGGAATCAGATCCGGCATATCAGAAATATATAGGTCTGATCCTGAGACTGAGCTGCGAGGCGGCGATTCCGCCGAAGCAGAGAAAATGACCAAAATGTAGCAAATCTGGGGCAGATCTGTGAAAATCTGAGCAGATGGGGGTTAGCCGCACTTACACTCCCCCTCCAAAAACCCACTGGGGTGTGTCGCTACGTCAACGAAGAACGTAGTGCGGGTGAGTCCCAGGAAAAAATAGAAATGTAGCCTCGATGGGGCGAAATCTGCTTGATCTGACCTGATTTGGGCTGAATTGGCACTGAATCAGGATGAATGAACCTGAAATGAGACAGAATGAGGAGTGACGAACAGTCCTCCGTGCAGTAAAACATTAGGTTAAGGGCTAAAAGGCATGTAAACGTATCGAGAATCGATACCAAACCATGCTCTGGTTGAGAATGAGGTAGATTATTGGTGGATTGAGTGGGAAAATCGAGAGATGGAGTGACATCTCGGCGCTCTGGCACAGTTTAGCTGTCGCGGGCACGCTACGGTGTCCTCGACGTACTCTACATCGTGTTAGTCCCGCTTTTCTCGTTCTGAAAAGTGCAGCATGTGCTTCAGATTTGGCGCATCTGGTGGATGATCACAAGATTCAGCAAGATTGAGAATCAAATTGAGCAGAGATGAAGAAGATGAAACAATCACAGAGAGGGAAAACAAATACAAATGTAGTCTACAGGCCCTAAGTGAACCACAGGTGGTAGGGATGTTTTTCTGTTCACTTAGTTAGGCAAAGATCTTCGAGGAATGAGAGGAGATGACAAGGAAATCAACCTAAAATGTCCTAAAATGAGTAAATTCCCTAAGATGAAGGTGCAGTGAAGCGGAATGTCTAGGACTAAAACTACTAACACTTTCGTTTAGACTAGAGTTAATATATATTGTCTTTTATTCAGCTCAATTGTGCTTTCCGGCACGTTGGTTCGCGAGCATCCAACAGATTCCATGAAAATGTGGATCATGTGATGATGCATCATGATGGGACATGCTGGCCCTGGATCCTTGGCATGTAACGCGCCGAAGGTTCGCTGAAGGCGCTTTACTGACAGTATATACCTGAGAGACACCGAATTGTCCTTTATTTACAGTGGCGGCGGTGTCAATCGACTTGGACAAGGCCCATCTTTCGATTAAGTCCCACAAGACACTTGGATTCACCATTTTCGACAGTTTCAGGTCGGATTGAGCTCACATTGGCGTGTGCCAAAAATACAACGAAGCTTACGGACTTCAGAGGTTGCTGTTAGAAGTCCCTAGAGCTCCTATCTGAAGGTTGTCTGAACAATTGACGTCTGGGTTTCGTGCAACAATGGCAGAATGATGGACAAACCTGAGGAATTCAAGGTAAATTCAAGGAATCTGGATCTGAATCTGGACTCTGGCTTCAGCATCACGGCAAATGAAGGTAAGATCTGAGTTCCTGGCGTCGCATCTAGTGCAGCCAGTACTACAGGGGGTGCCTGTAGGGGTGAATGTCGCTGGCCAGCGTTTTTACTATGTACATTTGCTTCCATCTGCACGAGTAGCCAAATTCCAAAGATGCACAGACCAACAGAGACAAGATTACCCCGAATCTGCCTGAATTAAGCCTGAGTTTGGTTTTTTCTGAAGACGGCAGCACACTCCGTGGCTTTCGGCAGCGTATCTACGCCTTGTCTGCCGAACGGAGACCAAAGAAGAGTTGATTGACGTCAAATTATCAAACATTCGCAGTTCTCCACATCATTTCGAAATCAGGAAGAATGAACAGTGGATTGAGCAGAATGTGGTTTATACGACATGATGTGGTTTTTTCAAGTCGTCAGAACACTCACATTGGAATAAGTGGTCGACGAGGCGAGGCTGGAGCTTTTGTAGGAGTTGGACATGCAAGGGTTTCGAACCTACACCCTTGAGCCCTAGCGACGAGTGCCATGACGCCCTGGACTAGACGACTGTTACCCAGATTATGGCGTCGGCGACTCAAGTCACGACGGATCTCCCTGAATTCGGCCAAGCACGAATACATGTGACCACCAACCTGTCTGGTGGGGCCCTCGTACGGCTTGGGCGCTGCAAATCAGCGGCCGAACTCGAAGCTTGGTCCTCATTTGGCTCCTGGGCTGGCCTGACCGCAGGAGGGGGGATCGACGGATCAGCCCTGGAATGTGGCTGCTGAGGGCCGTAAAAGGCTGGATCTCGATTCACCACAGGTCTTTTTCCGTCGCTCTCCACCTGTCTGTCTGGTTTCGACAGACAGTCTGTCAGGAGTACGCCAATTTCGGGGTGCTTCTTGAGGAAGTCGATGAACCCCTTGGTGTACTCATGGACAAAAGAATGGGCTGGTTCCCAGTTGTTGTGACTGGAATCAAAGCCCCTCCACTCACATAGAAATTCCCATTCGCCCTTTTCGTCACGTCTTGCTTCTAAAATCCTCTTGAGTTCGTACTTCCCCCCTTCGATGACTCGATCGGACAAAAATTTCGAAGTCCAAAAAAGGGGTTTAACCCGATCCTTGGGGGAGGGGATCTCTCTCTTGAGGCGATCGCCCGAAACGTCAATTTCCCTGCTGACATCCACACGAATCCTCCACCTGTTCTCACCTAGACGCGCTGTAACAGCGAATGGCCCCTCCCACAAGGGAAGAAGCTTATCATCTCCGTCCAGGGTGGTTTCGGATTTTCGAAGCCAAACTCGATCATCGACTTCAAAATTGTGGGGGTTTTTTTGGCCTTGATTCTGGACCCAAAGCCAGTCAGCTTGATGCTTATCGATTAATTTCGAGACAGTTTTTTCTGCTCGTTGGATTTCGTCCAAAAACAACGAAGCATCTTTACAAGGGCGAGGATTATTCAACGGCATGTTCCACCAACACTTCTTTCGTCCAAAGACAATTTCATTTGGAGAAAGGCCATGGTACAAAGGCGTGTTGTGGTAACGGCGAAGCAATGCGAAGAGAACTTCAAGCCAATGGAAATCTTTTTCACTCGCGAGCTCCTTACGAAGCATATTTATAATAGAGCGGCCGGCTCTTTCGCCAGGCAGCGCTCGATGCGAGTGGATTTCACATCGCAGGTGGTGGATTCCAAGGCGAGCACATAATTCTCTCCACCATTCGGAGGTGTACTCTTTGCCTGAGTCCGTAACCACCTCGGATGGGACGTCCCAACCTCCCATCCAGGTCTGCGCGCACCATTTGGCGGCAGCCTTGCCAGTCATCGACTCGATGTTACAAGGCAACACCTGAATGTAGCCGGAATGACGGCACTGAATAAGGAGCACTCCATTGACCTTTTTGTTTGTCCAATGGCACTCTTCGTCGTCGAGGTCACCAAGATAGAAAAAATCGCTGGTGACTCTGTTAAAGAGGCGCCCCGGAATAGGGTGTGGCCTCAGATGGCCGTGCTTCTTCGCGCTGGGTGGCGTCGCGACAGCACATTGGGCACATCCGGCGGCTACTTTCATGCAATGAGTATATAGCCTTGAGCCAAACAACCTATGTTTAATCATCGACCATAATCTACGGCCATGTGCGTGGGGGGACTCCCATTTGTGCCACCAGTTTAACACTCGGGGGGCCAGGGCGTCTGGTACGCACAATTTACCCTCCATCCACAGCTTCCCCCCATCCAACGAATATTCAGCAAAAATTCCATCCTTGTGAGCATCTTTGGATTTGAGATTCTCAAAGACCTCTTTAAACATGGAATCATGCAGATAATCGGACGTCCAGTCACGGATGATCAGGGAATCTTTCGGCAGGGGTGGAGTTTTGGCCGGATCTCGACGCTTAATGCCCTGAATCAACCGAAATCCACTTACACGTCGGGTATAATCAAACCGTTTCACACTCCCTGAGGAGGGATCGGTGACTTTCTCCACGACTTTCAGTGATTTGGTGACGATCTCATGGGCATGCGCCGGATCTGAGAAGGCCGTGATGTCGTGACACGGGCATGCGTGCTGTTTAACAGTGCATTGCATGCATTCACGTCGAATGAGCTTTTTTTCTTCCTGATCCCACTCGATTACGACGTGGCGGTCCTGCTCCGTACCATGGATGTTGGTACTTTGCAGCCCCTCTGAAGCGGGGTAAGCCCATCGGCTCAGAGCATCCGCTACCGTGTTGTGTTTTCCAGGCAAATACGACACATGGAGGTCAAACAAACTGAGAAATTCATGCCATCTGGCCCGTCGACCAGCTGGGCTCGCGACAGTATGAATGTGTTCGGTGGCCCAATACTCCAGAGATCGATGATCCGTCAGGACCTCGACTCCATTGGTGCCAACCCACGATTGGTACTTTTTCAGCGCACAGATTATGGCATATGTTTCTTGCTCACGCGGCGACCATTGCATTTGGCGTGGGGCTAGCTTCCGAGACCAAAATGCAAGAGGGTAATGATCACCTGTGGCTTCATCAACCTGTTCAAGGACAGCTCCGATCGCGTACCTAGAAGCGTCGGTTCTTATGTAGAAGGGTTGGTCAACTTTCGGCACATGCAACGTGGCGACTTCGCAGAGGGCCGCCTTCAAGTGATGGAAGGCCTCCTCGCACTCGTCAGTCCACTTGACACGAACCTTTGAACCTGCCTTCCCCGCATCTCTCCCTACCTTCAATAATTCAGTGAGGGGGGCAGCAAATTTGGCATAATTCGGCACAAAAGTGTGGTAGAAATTGCAACAACCGAGGAATCCTCTCAATTCCGTGATCGTCTCAGGGCGCTTCCACTTCTGAATAGCGACGAGCTTCCCTGGACTGGGTCGTCGGGTGCCATTCTCAAGGAGAGAACCACAAAATTCGACTGATTTTAAAAATAGTTTTCCCTTCTTTGGCCCACAAATCAGCTGATTGGCATCAAGAATGTCCAAAACCTGGTTCAGCTGCTTTTCATGTAGGGCCACCAGCTCGGCTTCGGTCAGTCCCTCCCCCTCTGTCGCGATGATTATGTCATCTATGTACACACTCACGAAGGCACGAAGCTCAGGATGAGCTGTAAAAAGCACATCCTCCATCATTCTTTGAAAAAACGAAGGGGCGTTCTTCAGGCCCATGGGCATGACCGTCCACTGGACTGGGCCACATGGCGTGCACATACAGGTGAGAGGTCGGCTGTCCTTCCTCAACGGCATTTGGTGAAAGCCGTGACGGAGATCCAGCACAGAAAACAAACGACCTCTTGCCCTCTTGGCGATTTCCTCCTCAATGAGGGGCAGGGGGTGTGAATCCGCCTTGGTTTCGGCGTTGAGGTTGCGAAAATCAACAACCATTCGCCAACCATCAATAGTGTTCTGGTCTGCAGGCGGCGGCTTCGGGACTGTGAAGGGTGCGCAGCACCATTCGCTGGTCATACAACCCTCAAGCCAACCAAATTCCCTGAGATTTCTCTCGATTATTTTTCTGAGTATCTCATGTTTGTGTCCATGGTTCTCATAAGGACGCTGTTTCTTCGCCTTGTAACCTTCACGAAGCTCGATGAAGGCTTCACCAAACTGCCCACGGACAGGGGGGTCTTTGATCAACTTCCCCGAAAGGGTTGTGTCCTTCCGTTCCTCAAAAATCTTGTCTCTTTTCTTGGAACACAACTCAGTGTCCACCTGATCGCCAGGAATTACTGTCGAAAAAACTTTGGCGACTTCTTCGGCCTTGGCAGGAAGAATCTTCTTACGGATGTCCCTAAAAAGGTCCGTATCAACTGCCTCTTGAAGATAGGTGGGTCGAGTGTCGACATTCCAGAGATTCTCTTCGTGATCCAGCTCCTCGAAAGGATCTATGAAAGCTTCCACACGGGGTTTTTCATAAAAAACTCTGAATTTGCGGCGCGATTTAAAATTTTTCTTCGCCCGTGCACTGAAGATTCTTTTGGATGCAGATCGTATTGGGGAAGAGGGAGACGAGGCGGATCCATTTGACGTTGGATCACCTTGGTCATCTGACGGACAAAAATCAGAAAAAATAGATTCATCATCAGTACCACGCTCAACCTCAGATTCAGACCCAACACAGGAATCAGTACCAGAATCAGCAGAATCAGAGTCAGAAAGCTTTCCATCCACCAGGAATGCAAGCGAACTCCAGGGCCGCTGTGGCAGGGGACCTGTGTCGTCCCTGGCATACAGCTTAATCTTCCTGGGAAGTTCGATGTAATCTACACAAATGTCTTGCAATTCCTGAAACCAAGGCTTGTCGTCCCACAAGGGCACAACTAAAATCGCCTGGGTTGTATCTTGCTTGATTTTGTGGATGACCTGCTGGATTAAGTGAAACGGAGGATTAATCCATAACTTCTTGTCCCATTTATGGGTCCAAGCGTCGCGAAAGTGCTTGTCAAAGCGCTTGTTCTCGCGGTTAGCAAAGGCATCATACTGTGGCCAAAAGGAATGGTGTTCATAAAAATATTCACAAATTGTATCGCGCCATTTGTCGACAACTCTGTAGGATGAAGAGTGCCAGCGCGAAGGGCGTCGTGGCTGGGAGTCCCTACGAAGACATTCTAACTCTCGGGAGTAATCGGCACTCCCATTCACCTCTGCAATGGTGACATCTTCGCCAAATTTTGGTGTAACCTTTTGCTTCAAAAGTTCTTCTGCACTTTTAAACCCTGCGTGCAAAAAACGAAATTCAGGACGCTCCAAGGGACCTGACTCCAGCAAAAAACAACGCCGATGACCTACGGGCGCTACCCTGTTCTTGCGAAGCCAAGGATGGCCCAAGTAAAGGTCATACTTTATGTCGGCACGATAGAAGTAGTCATCCTTAAGGATAACTTCCTCCACATTACCTTCTTCCCAAAGGTCTTGAGCGACCAAATGAGTTGATATATAACAACCGCGTTGCCCACCTGCGAGAGAATGTCCAGAAACTCCCTCGAGGGTAACAGGAAGAGGCGAATCAAACACGCAGTCGTCAGGCAAAAAAGAATTGGATTGGAGATTTACCTCTGATCCATTGTCACACAAACAAGTGGCGAGGTGGAAATTGCCCTTGCGATCAGAGACCCACATCTTTGTGACAAACTGACGGGCCCTGTGCTTGGACTGTACACCAACCTCGTCCACTACCACAGAAGGATCCGCTGCCGGATCCAGGGGAGAGGAGACAAGCGACCCTACATCAAGTAGTGGTCGAGAAGGAATCTGGGGATCATGCCTGAAATCGCCTGGGGAGGGGCGATTTTCGTGGCTCCCCTAGGCGTTCTGACCTCCAGTTGCTGCGTTCACATTGTGGACACACCCTGATTCGTCGACCCACTCATCTTGGAGCGGATCATCTGCTGGGTTCAAGGCATTTTCAACGTAATCTCGATCCGCATCGGACACCTGATCTGCACCTGAGACCTGATCCACACGATGGTTGCCCTTTCCACGTCCACGGCCACGGCCGCCGGATGGTGGACCTCCACCGTCGCCACGCCCTCTGCCCTTACCAGAGAAAGGGGTCCCAGAAGGATTTCCCTTACCTTTACCCTGGGATCCTGGAGCATTTCCCTTGTTTGTACCGGATTGAGGGGTTTGGCCTGGATTTCGATTTCCGCCTCCGGCGTTGCTATTGGGATTTTTCTGGCCGTTCGGCTGCCCACCGGAGCCGAATGGAGTCCGATTTCCTGTGCCTTGGGACCCGCCAGGGCCTCCAGGATTTTTGTTTCCACCGGAGGGGGTCGGATTACCTTTTCCAGCCTTCCCACCATGCACCTGTCTGTCATTCCTGTCTGAATTCTGCGAGTTACTGATATTTTCACCAATCACCTTGTGATCGTAAGGAGACCATCGGTGATTATCAGTAGAATGCGTCTTAGCTCGGTTCGTAGAACCTAAAAGAAGGCAGATGCTACAGTGCTGCTGAACATTCCGGGTGTCATTCACCTTTTTGTTGCCCTTTTGGGCCCCATTTTGGGTGTTTTGCTGGGTATTCTTGTTTCCCCCAAGACCCTCATGGAAATTCTGATTGGCGGCGTCGGCGAGCCGCTCAACCTCTTCCCAGAGTTCCTTCGGGGTGAACGAAAACACCCAGTTCTTGGCCTTCAGGCGATGGCCATGGAAGCTTAATCCCTTGTTGAGGACTTGGACAAACAAGTCCCGATCCTCGTGTTCATTAAACTTGATTTTCCACGTCTCCTCAGTGAATTTCACCTTGGAGAAGGATGTGGGGGAGCACTTTTGAAGTGCCTCCCTGACGGAGAACCTATTGGCAGAGGCATCGAAGCCTTCCACCTCCGCCCACCAGGTCTTGACCTTTTCTTCGGACTGTTTGTTCCGAAGGGTGGCGGCAGTTTCTGAGGGGATCTTGTCAAAAATCAGATTTTTCAGCTCGGCACTAGAAAATTTTTCGCCTGAATGTTCAGCTTCTTCCACTAAATTCCAGAAGCGCTGTTTGTTGTCTTGCACTTCGTGCAAGATTAATCGCGAGAATGAAGGAAAATTCTTCAACATTTGGTGGTAATGGTCCTCTGGCAACCGGGATCCACGTACCTCCAACTGTTCCCACACCTCATCAAAGGTAAGGGGGGAACTTGTATCCTCGCGATCACTCCAAGTCCTGAGCCAAGTGTTGGCCGGCGCTCCCTCAAGGCAATCCAAGAGGGCCATCAGGAACTGATCATCTTGGAGTTTTTGAGTCTTAACCCACAGTTTAAATTCCCGTTGGAACTGAGGCCAATGTCGGGGATTCCCATTATACTTCGGTTGCTTGGCAACCTGACGAAATCGCAAGGAAGTAGGATTGAGAAGCGAATCCAGCCCAACACCGGCCGTAATGGCAGACACCTTGGCGGCATCATTAGCCACACCAGCTCCGGCGAGGGTCTGGGCGAGCAACAGCTGGGCTAAGGTATTGGAATCAGCAGCAGGAGGGGCAGTACGGGAGGCAGTTCGCTTGGCATTCTGAGCCTCAGTCCTAGCCTTCGCCGTCCTACTCTCAGAACGAGAGATTTTAACCCTTTCCTTTAGCTTGGTCCTGCTGATCCTTGCGTCGGTGGTCCTGGAGTCCACCGAAGGAGCAATTGAAAAAATTTCCGTCGCCTCCTCCGACGGCTCTGTTGCTTGTTCCACCGATGAGGCGCCCTCAGACCGCATGTGCGTCTTGAAAAGATTTTTTATTCCCAGCGTTTCAATGATGAGGTGCATTTGATCTTTGAGCGTTTGGAGCTCAGCATCTCGCTGGAATCTGCAGGAGCAGTCGGCAGGACAGTACATGCCGTGTCCTGAAGGGCCTGAGCAGGCTGTCGGACCGCTGATCTCGGTGGTCCGCAGCCAGGAGTCCACTTGGGGAGCTCCTTCAGCCCTGATTTCCAGGCTTGCCTGCCTGGCCGCCTCTAAAATTCCCTCCTCAACCGCGGCGGCTAGATCGTCGCGGATGGAAACAGGGGGATGAGGGGCGGAGGGCCCGGGAACAGGTGCCGTGCCCTTCTCCTTCGGGAAGGGGCTTGCCTTCCAGATCTGCAAAAAAATGGCAAAGGAGTCATCTTCTTGAGAACGCCACCACATCCTGGTATTAATTTCGTCCTGAAGGAGGAAAAAATATTCCATTAAAAAATCAGAGGCGATTCTTTCTTGTCCGATCAGCTTAGACGTGGCTAAGAGACAAAGGGCCTCAAGGGCCTCAAGGTTACGGGTCACTTCTGGAGACAAATGGTCGTCCCAGTGTGCCCAAGAGCCTGGTCGATTATAGCTAGGTACCTCACCTGGACCACCCATCTCAATGTCGTCCAGATCGGCTTCGATGGTCTCGAATGTTGGACATTGATCAGGAATGTTGGTACCTGCCAGCTCCGTAAGGTCCACCGGAGCGTTGCCGTCGTCGTAGGCCGGCGGATTCCAGCTGCTTGATGGCCAATTTCGACTGGGATTATTGTAATTTGGGTCTCCACAGCTGCTGATGTGCGCCCTTCTTGGGCAACTTGGACTTGCGCAAGGCATTCCTTTCAAAGCCTCGTTCGCGCAGCACCAAGGCAGCGTAATCGTTACTTCTCCAGTAGCGGCGGGGTCTACGGGGCCGTACTGGGGAGCGGGCTGCGGAGCAGAGACCACTGAAGCAACATTCAGGTAGCCTCTGCTACCATGAAAGTGCTGCCCTGGGTCGTTGATGGTGCCGGAGGGCTCGGGGCCGGCAAGACCAGTGGGGCAGGCACGCGAGGAGTCGACCTGCACGCTGCTGTTGGGGGTAGAACCGGATACACGGACACCAACGGAGGCGAGAGCAGCAACAACGGAAGCAAGATCCATGCTGATTGTTATCCGGCAGAAAATCCCAGTCTATGAAGAAAATTGATGCGGATTATCCTAAGTACATCTGAGTGTCCATATCTGTCTGAAAAGATTTATATAAATCCGATTGTGAAAAAATATTTGTCTGATTTGGCTTCGGGCGCGCATCAGCGGCAATTGGCGATTCCAGGTAAATGATCGGAACGCGACGGATTTACGATGAATGGACCGCGGAATCAGATCCGGCATATCAGAAATATATAGGTCTGATCCTGAGACTGAGCTGCGAGGCGGCGATTCCGCCGAAGCAGAGAAAATGACCAAAATGTAGCAAATCTGGGGCAGATCTGTGAAAATCTGAGCAGATGGGGGTTAGCCGCACTTACACTGGGTATTTGTCCCCGGTCGCTATGCGTGCCCGGGTTGGGAGTGGGTACCCTCCATTGCCATTGCATGGGGCCGCATGCTGGCTGGGTGTGCTCTTCATGTCCTTGATGAATTTCGCGGGGGAATTCCTGCCTGCAATGAGAGGGAACAAACAATATGATGAAAAGGGCGAGTGTGCACATGCATATGTTTATGAGAAAATATGTATATTAATGTTTTCTCTAGAGTTCCCCACGAGTGGACTTGGATTTCCACAACACCCGAGGGGTCCTCTATCCCAACACCCAACCAAACGGGTTGGGATATGGGCGTGGCATTTTTCTTTATAGAGACCCGTGCGTGGACTTGGATTTCCACAACACACACGAGTCTCTCTGTCCGAGACACACCAAAACCGGGTGTGCCCGTGGCCAATGGTAGCGTGTGTGTGCGCATGCCATTAATTTAGTTACGGGATTGTATGGTTGCCTATTACGTTGGTTATCACCCGCCCCCCGAACAAGCAAGACCTAGGTTGACACCTACCTTTGGGGTTTTGTAGCCGTGTACACCGGCCCAAGTTTACACACGGAGGTGTAAACATGAACCGTCATACACGGTGTAGAGGGGTTGGGGGAGTAAAACTCCTTCGGGGCGTGTCATCGTGCCCCCGGGGAGCAGGGTGGGCTGATACACCAGCGGGACCGTACGGGCGACCTCCCCAATTTGCAACCTGGAGGTGACCCCCTGCGCTACGGCCCGCCGGTGGCACACCCACCGACAAAGGTAACACGCAAGCTAACCTAAGTGTTTATACGCACGCCCCCAAGACACACACGAACACCAAGCAACAAGGTGGCGTATCTATACACGTGTTCTATTGTGGATATGCTTACTGTTTGTTGTGTGTACGTGAGTAGTTTGTGGAAGCTCTTGCACGTGCCGTATGTGTGGAGTGCCACCATCACGTGCCCCAAGGCCGCCACCGCGAGACCCACACTCTGTGATGCCCTCCGGGCGAGTGTGTGCCCCCGGGCCCTGCCAATGGGTGTGCGCGCACAAGTGTGTCTTGTGTTTGTCGGTGTGCATCGCTCTATTATGTGTATATGTGATATATATACGTAGTATGGCTCCTAGGTGAGGGGTTAGCAGTGAGGTCAGGTTATTATTACATGGTTATGGGGTTTGTCTATTCAAGTGTGTCTACTCACACCCTCATCCCATCTCCGTACCTCCTCCTTTACCCTCTACGTGGTGCATCACGTGTGACACACATGCTAACATTGAACATCCGCAGGGACACGGCCTTGGCTGAGCCGTGCCCGTAGGCAGCATGATCGAGCCACAACCGTGGCTGCTGTCCGACATTCCAAAAGGCACACCGGCCTTGGTTTCGTTTTTCTTGTGTGTCTGGTCTGTTTGACAAGTGGGCCTTTGGCTAGGCCTTGTCTCGGTCTTTTACAAGCAAGTAATCAAGCAAGTTTACATCTTACAAGCAAGAGCTCACTCATTACTACAAGCGTTACGGGCAAGCACATCAAGAACATCAAGCACATCAAGCCCTCATAAACGATCTAAAGCACGTGGGTGCAAGGTGTGGGCATCGTACCCGTGTTTTGGTTTGTGCCTAAATGATCGTCGATCATTTACCCTGAGGCCATCGTGACCTCTTCCCTCTACTTAGTGAGCTACCGCGCGCACTGTGGGGCCATCGTGGCCGTGTTTATTAGTGGGCCTAAGCATGCACAAGACAGAGGCAGGCACAAGACGGCACCCGGGGTCAAGCATGGCTAGATGTCGGGTATGGGGAACCTGCAACCCTAGAGCACCCGGAGGCCCTCACTGGGCTACGACTCACGATCCATCCCCTAGTCTAGCTTCGCAAGGCAATAATATGGCAAGATCACGGTGTTCACTGTTCCAAAGTGTGAAAAAAGGGCTGTGGTGGCTGTAAGGACTGTTACCACGGTTGCCCCGCGTTGCACTGCGAGACAGGACCATTAGCCCCCCGTGGTAACAGTCCCCTGGCCGAGGGCCATCAGATTTTGTTGTGTACCTTGTGATCCTTTCCCTGGCCTCTATCTCTTTTATCCCTCGTGCTCCCTTGTGCAGGCACAGTCCTACGTTGCTGTTTGACACTCCCGTCAATTCTCCTGGCAGTTTTTTCAAAAAGTGAAATTTTTGCACTTTCGCGTCGCACCGCTTCGCATGTACCATTACCTTCGGTTTTGTTTAAAAGTGTGATTTCACTTTGCCTTTAGTTTCAATTCTTTGAAAAACTACCTGCCCTTACCTGCTGGACCCCACATGCCTCATGCGACACGCAGGGACCAGACTCTACGCGCAACAGCTCGCGATTTCGCCTACTACTTATTGCGGGACCTGCGGGATCCCGTTTGTCAATTTTTGTATCTTGGCGGTGGTTCGATTTCCACCGATCGGAGCTACTTCAGCGGTCGTGCGGCCGGCTTCGAGATTGCTGGCGTAGGTTCGATTCCCAAGGGAGGGAATCTGCTAACCTGTGATTTGCTGCTGTTTGTGACTGCTACGTTCCTCTTGGGCATGTACTTCCTGCCCGTGGCAGTCGTGTTAAGAGGGGGGGTGAAGCAGGTCACAACCCTACCCTGGCATTTTACCCCTAAGGGAGCATTATTTGGCCCTATATATGGGATATATGTGGGATAGGGTATATCATATTCCATTTCCTTGTTAGGAACATAGGATGTGGGATAGATAAGGCAATCATGGATGTTTAGTAGTTATATCAATTAGTGGATGATAGGGTGGATTTCTCATATGTGCATATCAGGTATTTCATTGGCTATGTGTACCATATCTGTTTGCAGGATACTATTCAGTCAACACTATCGTTATGTCTTCGGTGCCAAGCAATGTTGCTGCCCATGCCACTGCGACCTCTGCTCCTGACCACCCGGTCTGGTTTCACCGTGTCGACCAACACGTCGAAGACCTTCTCCACTTCCCCGGAAAAGGCTCGGACCTTAAGGTGCAACTGCCACTCACGCCCGACAGGGCGCACGGCGTGCAAGCACAGGACCTCCGGCCGTTCCAGAAGCTCAACAAGCGACTGGTGCAGGTCGTGGATCATGGGCTCAGGCTGCCCATCTGCAGCATCCAGCTGCGGTCCAGGTGATCCTCCGATACTCTCGGATAGATCTTGAAGTACATCAAATATATTCTTGGTCGCGAAGGATGGACGGGTGCAAGGGTTCGTGCCGTCACTTGCCCTCACCCCGCCACCGCGACTGTCTTTCACTTTGGGTGCCGGACCGGGCCTTCCGCCCGCGGCAATCCCTTTGTGCTTTTTGTCTCCTGACTGGGATGGTGTGGCGCTTCCCACGACACCATCCTGCGACCGCCCTAGCTGGGGCCCTTGGCTGCAGGGGCTCCGCTAAGGGGCGTCGATTGTGGTAGTAGGGGTACTCTCCTCCGCATCAACCTCGTTGACAGCCTTCTTCTTTCCCCCTTTCTTACCCTTCTTGTCTTTGTCCTTGTTCTTGTCGTTCTCCTCGTGTACTCCTTGTTCTTGTTGTCCGACCTGGGGACCCAGTTCCTCTTGATCTCCTGGATCTCCTTGGCCAACTCGGTCCCCACCGACATCAGCTTGGAGAGCTCGTCCTTGTCGACCCCCACTTTGGTCTCCCGGATACCCGCGGGTGCAAGCTTCTTCGACCCGTGCACCTTCTTGTAGGCCTCCGTGTCAGCCTTGTGGATGGGGCATGTCCGGTGGTCATGGTTGAACCCTTTGTTCCTCCCATAACACACGAAACAGTTCTGAGGGTGAGCTCGTATGAACTCCCCAAAGGACAGCGGAGGGTTGCCAATGCGGCGGGGATTCTTCTTCTCCTTCTTCTTCCAACCCTGCTGCAGGGGCTCCCAGTTTCCCCGGTTGCTCCCCGCGGTCAGGTTGTTGGCCACGAAGGCACAAACAGCCATCTCGGCGGGCTCATTGTCGTCGTCATCGTCGTCGAGAGCCTCATCGCCATTGGCTCCCGCTGAGTCCATGGCAGCTTCCCCGCCAGGCCCCTCGCCAACGTAGTTGATGGGACGGTCGCCGGGCCTCAACCCGCGGGTGTGGTGGAGGTTCCGGTACTCCTTGACTACCTCCTCTCCAACCCACTCCAGGATCTCGTCGCAGCTCATCCACGCCGGGATGGCCTGCAGACGGATGGTCTGGCCGCTCACGTCACACTCATCAAGGCGCCACATCGCAGTCTTCTCGCGATCGCCCGTGACGGTGATGAGGAGGGCGTTCCGCAGGGAGTGCCGTTTGACATCCCGGGCCACGTTCTTCCTTGTCCAAGCCACCACGTTCGTATGATACTCTTTGGGGAGCATCATCTTGACCGTGTGGTTGGACTTGGCCCTCTTGGCTTCCTCCTTGGTGACTCTTTTGATCCATGCTTCCGGCAGCATGGAGAGCAGGCGGGCCTGCTCGTCACCCTCATTCCAGTCCTCCACGTTGCGGCGGAAGAGGGTGTATTGCCCCCGGAAGTCCCGTCAGTCCCGTAGGCGGATCTCCCGACCATCATGCTGAAGCTTGATGGACTTCCACCGCTTGGCAGCCACCTGCGGAGCGTCCACCCGCTCCTGCTCGTTGAGCCACTTCTTGGCTTCCTTGAGGGTCCTGATCTTCCCCTCCTTGGTCGGCATGAAGTATAGCTCTTGGAGCACTTCCGGCAGGCGGTACCTGAACCGTTTGAAGACATATTTCTCCGCCTCTGCGGGATCCATGTCTTCAGTGACGGTCACCCCCCAATCGTCCAGCTTCTCCAAGAAGCGGTCGAGGTTGAGGGGGTTGCCATCGTACGTGGGGGGCTTGATGTCCTTCAGCTCTTCCCAGACGGCGGCGTCCGCGGCCTTAGAGACCATGAACGCCGGCCGCGAGGTCGACCGAGGTTACCATCGGCGTCCCCCACGGACTCCCACGGCTGCCACTTCCATCTCCTCCACGGTATCCGTGTGGCTACGCCGTGGTTCCTCCATGTACGCTGAACCTAGATGTTCACGCCGTACTCCTTCCATGTATGCCTCCTCATCACGGCGCCGGCGGCTGCGTTCAGCGGCCTCCCGTCGTACACCACGCGGCGGGGTAATGCCGAACTCCTCCAGGTCTTCCTCGCCTCCGCCGACATCCCACTCCACGTCCCCTCCAGGGACCTCATCTCTGAGGCCGCCATAACGCCCTCCAACCATTGGGATTGGCTCCGGTGCTGGTGCGGGGCGTCAGGGGCGTACTGGTGTCCGCGGTGGAGCACGGCGGTTGTGGTACTCCGCCCTGAGCCACTCATCACGCCAATCCTCACTGCCACTGCCGGGCCGCACGCGCTCGTTGCGGCGGCGCGAGCTGTGGTGAGAGGGGGCGCTGAGAGTGGGGGCACTGGCGCTGGGGCGACTCCTGGGGGCTCCGCCGGGGGCGTGGGCTCTGCCTGGACCTGGTCCAGGTCCCCAGCCGTCGTCCAACGAGCCAGACTCCAGGGGTCGGTGGTCGCTGCCGACGCTCCCACGGCCTTCCAGCTTGTCCAACCTCTGCTGCAGGCCGTTGATGACCTTGTTCAGCAGCCTGGTCTCGCCCCTGCCGATGTTCAGCTCCCTCTGGGCAGCGGTGGCGACCTTGGCGATCTTGACCATCTCCGTCTTGGCGATGTCCAGCTCCTTCTGTGCGCCCGCGGCGACCCTAGCGATGCGGATCATTTCGCCCTTGCCCGTGTCTACCTCGCGCTCGAGGGACTGGACCCTCGTGCGGAGGTGGAACATCCACCGCCAGGTGGCATCCGGGTCACCATTCTCTGGTGGGTCGTCGCGGTCCCCAGGGGGTCCTCCAGGAGGGCCTCCGCCGGGTCCGCCCGGTCCAGGGGGTCCTCCCCCGCCTGGAGGTCCGCCTCCAGGGGGTCCACTTGGTGGGCGTCCTCCAGGGGATCCTGATGGTCCTCCGCCAGGGGGTCCCGGTGGGCCTCCGCCGGGTCCCCTCGGTGGGTCCGAGGATGGGGGCTTCTCCGTGTAGCCGAAGTCCATGTCTTCATCCTCGTCCAAGTCGCCCCACCTAGGCGTCTCGGTCGCAGATGACTCCGAGCTCCGGTAGGGAGGAGGGAGATCCTCACCCTCACCCTCTGGTTCCATGGGGACGTCTCCGCCTCCTCCGCCAGCCACTCCTCGGCGATGTGGGCGGTTTCGTCCATCCCCGTCGCTGGCGGTGAAGAAGGGGTCGGAGTCGTGGGGAGTCCGCCCGCTGGCCTCCGTGTCCTCTCGGGGGTCTTCCCCTTACCCCTCCTTCGTCGGTAGGCGGTGGGGCCACTGCTCCCACTTCTGCCCGTGTCGACCTCCTCCGGATCCAGCGTCATCTTGGAGAAGGCGTCCCCTTCGAAGAGCTTTCGAAGGGTCTCCACTCCGGATCCTCTCGGAGGAGTCTCGCGCTGGAGCTTGGCCTCCGCCTCCTCCATTGCGGCGGCCGTGGCTGCGGCAGCTCGCCCTTCGGCCTCCTCCCGGGCACGGGCAGCCTCGGCTTCCCGAGCCCCCTGCAGCCGAGCCTTCTCCGCCTCCAAGGCTGCCAGCTCCGCCCCCGTCCTGGCCCTCTCCTCAGCGACCTTCCGTCGCGCGGCCTCGATGGCGTCCTTCCTGGCGGCGTCCGCCTGGGCCTTGACCGTTGCTTTGGCGTGGGCACTTTCCTCCGCCTCCTTCTTTGCCCTCTCTTGGGCAAGCGCCTCTTCCAGCGCCTTCACCTCGGCCTCCTTGCGGACAATGGCCTCCTGGGCCAGGCGGATTTCCTGGGCGGCCGCCGCCACCTCACCCCTGACCCGGGCAGTCGCTGCCTCATGGGCGGCTGCGGCCGTTAGACCGGCCGCGATGGCCGCCACCGTCAAGGCGTGGAAGGCCATGCCTCTGCCCCAATCTGTGGCCTCCTCCTGGGCGATGCCGACGGCGCCCTCCACGGCAGCGTTCTGCTGCGTGGCCCGTTGCCGGGCAACCCAAAGGTTGCAGGGCACCCCACAGGCGCACTCACAGGCGCGCGCCACGTCCCTTTGGTCGGGAGTGACACTGCTGCTGGAGCTGGCCTGGTCGGCCGGCATCCTCCCGCGGTGGGCCGACTCCACGTCGCTGCTGGGGCCTGACTTCCTCAGGTGCAGCTGACGGGGCTTGGCCTTGGCCTGCTTGGCGACTTGGAGGAAGTCGCCAAGGGTGGTGTGGCCGAGGTGACCGCCACTGGCCCGTTGGGGGCTGGGGGCTGGGGTTCCGCCCTTGGCAGCTCGGGCGGCTTCAGCGGCCAGGGATTCCTGGTACTCCCGCCACTTCTTGTCCCGCTTCCTGTCCCCGGCGGAACGCTTCTCCTTCCCAGGGGACGCGCTGCTGCTGCTGCCCTGCAGCTTGCGCTCGTTCCCCAGCTCCAGGAACTCCTTCTCGATCATGTCCCACATGGAGACGTTGATCGTGGCGCCCGACGGGTACTCGTTGGGGTTCTCCTCCTCCTCGATCCCGTCGGGGGGCAGCCCTTCGCCGGGCCTGTCTGGCCGGGTCCTGACCCTCCAGCGCTTCCGGCAGAAGCAGAAGGCATACCCTTCCACCCGCAGCCAGTCTTCGACTGCCTGCGGGCGGTCGGGGCCCATGTCCTCGCGGAGCTCGAAGCTCCCGGGCATGCCGCCTCGCACTGGGGGTTGCTGTGGCGGTAGTGCTGCCCCCACACCAACCCACGCAGTAGGCGCACCGCATGGGGGTGGGGCTGCGGCCACGTCTTGCCCGCCTCCTCCCAGTTCACCGTCGGTGCTCTCGATGGACTGGTCCTGGGGGTGGTTGTTGAGGCGGTTGCTGTAGCTGGGAGTGCGGCCCTGCTGGTCGGCCGAAGGAACTCGTTGATGTCGGAGTTCCGGTCCCTACACCTCCTTCACGGACTCGGCGCTGTTGCTGGGCGGCGCTGCGAAGCCCGTGGTACTCGGGGTTCAGGTGGCCCCGAGTCGCACGCGGGGGATGGGTTACCCCGCGGCGGTGAAACACTTTTGACGCCTTCCCGTGGGGGGCCTGGCCACGGGACGCTGCGGTGGACACGCGCAAGCAAGCAGGCAGGCAAAGCACTGCGCTCACAGGGGCATCATCACGCTCGTGCCATGTGACAAAGCGTTTCAGGATCCTTGCCACTCTGAAACAAGGGAACAAAAGTATGTACAGCAACACATCAGGATATGTACACATGGGGTTAAGACTGGACTGGGGTAAGGGCATCACAGGACAATAGACACTCAGTCGCAACTCATATCCCAATCCCAGGTCCCAACCTCTCTGTGGCTGGCAGGGGCGGGGGCTCAAACACAACCCATGCCCTACTCAGTCCGGACTCTGAAACCCTGCCAATGGGGGAGGTGTCCCGCCCAGCCACAGTCGAGTTCCTGGGAAACAAGGGGCTCCAAGGCCAACTGACAGTGGCTCCCTATGCTCCCTTGATGGCAGGTCCCAACTCCTCTCTGAGCCAGAGATATGGCCCCGCCATTAACCCCTAGGAACTGGTAGCTGAAAATGGGCTGTTTCAGCCCAAACTGATATTAGCTCAAAAAACTCCAAAATTGACCCCTCGTTCGGACCCGCCAGAGGTAGGGACGAGGCAACTGACCCCATGCCCTTCAAGTACGAACTCCCTGCAGCCCTCACCCAACCTGGTTCCCTCTGAGGTCCCGGCATCAGGGCACCACGGGTTCATCAAGTGGGGTGATGTTGCGAAAATTGCCAAAATTGGCGTCATTCCCACGCGTGGCTCGCCCGGCCAGGGCAAGGCCAATGGCTCACAGGATAGGAGGCAGGACCTAGGACCTACATCTGAGTGCACAACTTAGAATTAAGTCCGGGGTCCTCGTGGGCATAGAGATATGGGGCCGCCAATTGGCCACACGGGGGGTGAAATTGGGGTCCCAAAAGGGGGTCATTTTGGCTGCTCAAAATGAGCCAAAATCCGGGGTATCCCCAATAGTACATCTCCACGCCGGCTTGGAGATCGGATCCGCCATTCCACACGCGATCCACCAGGAGTCCAACAGAGACTTCCATGCCCTTAGCTCTCAAAGATCTCCATGCCACTCGGCGTGGTGACAATCCAAATTGGGTCCACAATTGCCAAAATGGCAAAATCGTCCACACTCACTTTGGGCTAGCACCTTGACGAAGGTTGCTCCGCTTCGCCCACGTGGTGTGCGAACCATGGTGACCAATATCCATAACACCCACGTCATATATGGTCCATTGGTCCATGCGTCCGGCGTGCACCAGGGGGCTGGACATGGTGCACTGCGGGCATAAAATGTGGAAAATTGCTCAAAATGGCCGAAAATGCGCACACTCATGGGTGGGGCAAATGAGGCACATGCCCGACTGGGACCGGAGTGTGCCATAGGACTGGTATCAAGTCATATGCGTCCAACATATCTTTTGGGCGTCGCCCAAACCCCTCCGGTTTTGGGAATGGCAGGGTCGCCAAGTGAGCCCATGATTTGGGATCGTCCCAAATTGCCAACATGGCGGCCACGGTATGCCAGGCCCAAGGGGAGTTGTTCGCCGGGTCCGAGATATGTTGGGCAGCGAAGTATGTACCCTCAGAACATACTTGAGTCGTCATGTCAATTGAGCGCAACGTTGAGATACACGGTCGCCACTTGACATCATGACGGGCAAAAAACAGCAAAATTGGCAAAAAAAAACACGCAAAAGTGCCATGAAAACTACACAAATATATTATAATATCTTCGGCTTGGATTGAGTAATCGACCAATCCTTCTAAACACAATGACTCGACACCAATGACCTTCGATTCCACATATGTGCTCCACTTGGGGCGCTTCGGAAGGCCGCGCGCGCTGCCTCCCAAGTGGGCACATGCAAATATGGAATATTGCAAAAAACACACCTTGCTCGCAACGCATCGCTTCGGGAGCGCTCCACAAGCGTCCCTTCACGAAGGTTAGGCTTGCGAGTGTTGGTTGGGAGTACAATGAAGGACCTTGTGCGATATGGGGTGCATTGGCGGGTTAGTCTTGGAATGGTGCACCCGCCAAATGGGCACGTGATTTGACACCAAATATGGCATACAACCCTACCCTCGCCTTCTACACCCAACCTAGTGGCCTAGAATCAAAGTATGCCTATATTCTAAAGTAACTTTGGTCCCTTAACACGCATGCAAGTGCCTTGGTCAAAAATCGACCTCCTTTCGGAAAGCCGAATTTTAGCATGCACGCAAAATATGTTGCCAATATATATATGGAGATCATATATGTACTATCCGGGGAAGACAAATGATATGCTCCGGATGTAGAGGCAAGCAAAGAGGGAGAAAACGCCATCTCAACATACTTCTACACGTACTTGGACGCCAAGTACGTGAAAAAGCGCACTCCTTGGAGAACACTCAAAATAAATCACCCTTTGGGCCTATGGAGTTGGGATCCTTTGGCCTCATCCTATGACTATTGGGGGCAAAACCTCATACACAGTGCCTATGAGGCACGTTAGTTCGTCCTTGGGCGCTTGAACGCTCGTAACCCTTGTTATTTCACTTTGGGGTTCAAAGCGCCTTCGGCCGCCCAGATTTTCTGGGAAAAATCTGGGACGCGATGCGTTCTATCAAGGAAAAAATTGCGGATCACTCGAAAACTGTTTCAGTCTTAACTTCAAGAAAGATCGTTTTACAGAATCATCTAATGCAGTGATTTCACGACAATTAGAAATCGCGGTAGAAATCGGGTATTTCACCGATTTCTAACCGCCAATCGACCACGACAGTAAATTTATGGTAATTCCACATCGACTGAATGGTTAGAAATCAGATTCCAGATTTCGCGCGTTAGAGAACAGGGATATCCCGATCAGCCGGTGTTAACGGCTTCCGCACGGGTGTGACAGCTCACAGGCCTCCGGGCCATCGGCCATAACGGGTGTGACGGCTCACAAGCCTCCGGGCCATGGACCATAACGGGTGTGACGGCTCACAGGCCTGCGGGCCATGGGCCATAGGTTCTGGGTACCGCTTCACTGCGTGCCGCGGGGGTGGTGGGGGGCCGTCCCCGGGGGGGGGTGGCCTGCCACTGTTGTGAGAGGCGTCTGGTGTCAGGCGCCGTCCCTCCCCCGGCCACCCGTCCTCTAGGGCGGGCAGCCGGGGTACCGCGACCCGTGTGTCCCGGGTGCAGTCGATGCGGGCGTGGGGACCCAGCACCGGCCCCACAGCGTGCGCCCTTGCGGGCCAAGGTTGCTCGCTGTGGGGGTGGCAGAAGGGCGTCCCCGGGGGGGGTGCCTTCCACCGCTGTGAGGGGCGTCTGAGGTCAGGCGCTCCCCCTCCCCCGACTGGCCGCCCACTGGGCGGGCTGTTGGGGTCCGTCACCCACGTGCTGTGGGCGCAGGTGTGTGGGTGTGGGGGCCGAACACTGTCCCCTTGGCCTGCATGCCCTGTGGGGGCTGCGTACTGCGGGGGTGGTGGGGGGCCGTCCCCGGGGGAGGTGCCCTGCCACCGTTCTGAGGGGCGTCTGGTGTCAGGCGCTGTCCCTCCCCCGGCCGCCCGTCCTCTGGAGCAGGCAGCCGGGGTTCCGCGACCCGTGTGTCCCGGGTGCGGTCGGTGCGGGCGTGGGGACCCAGCACCGGCCCCACAGCGTGCGCCCTTGCGGGCCGGCGTTGCTCGCTGTGGGGGTGGCGGAAGGGCATCCCCGGGGGGGGTGCCTTCCACCGCTGTGAGGGGCGTCTGAGGTCAGGCGCTCCCCTCCCCCGACTGCCCGCCCACTGGGCGGGCTGTTGGGGTCCGCCACCCACGTGCTGTGGGCGCGGGTGTGTGGGTGTGGGGGCCCAACACTGTCCCCTTGGCCTGCATGCCCTGTGGGGGCTGCGTGCCGTGGGGGTGGTGGGGGGCCGTCCCCGGGGGGGGGGGGGTGGCCTGCCACCGTTGTGAGGGGCGTCTGGTGTCAGGCGCTGTCCCTCCCCCCGCCACCTGCCCTCTGGGGCGGGCAGCCGGGGTTCCGCGACCCGTGTGTCCCGGGTGCGGCCGGTCCGGGCGTGGGGATCCAGCACCGGCCCCACAGCGTGCACCCTTGCGGGCCGGCGTTGCTCGCTGTGGGGGTGGCGGAAGGGCGTTCCCGGGGGGGGTGCCTTCCACCGTTGTGAGGGGCGTCTGTCGTCAGGCGCTCCCCCTCCCTGAACTGCCCGCCCACTGGGCGGTCTGTTGGGGTCCGTCACCGACATGCTGTGGTCGCGGGTGTGTGGGTGTGGGGGCCCAACACTGTCCCCTTGGCCTGTGTGCCCTATGGGGGCTGCGTGCCGCGGGGGTGGTGGGGGGCCGTCCCCGGGGGGGTCGGTCTGCCACCGTTGTGAGGGGCGTCTGGTGTCAGGCGCTGTCCCTCTCCCAGCCGCCCGCCCTCTGGGGCGGGCGGCCGGGGTTCTTCGACCCGTGTGTCCCGGGTGCGGTCGGTGCGGGCTTGGGGACCCAGCACCGGCCCCACAGCGTGCGCCCTTGCGGGCCGGCGTTGCTCGCTGTGGGGTCGGCGGAAGGGCGTCCCCGGGGGGGCTGCCTTCCACCATTGTGTGAGGGGCGTCTGAGGTCAGGCGCTGTCCCTCCCCCGACTGCCCGCCCACTGGGCGGGCTGTTTGGGTCCGCCACCCATGTGCTGTGGGCGCGGGTGCCTGGGTGTGCGGGCACAACACTGTCCCCTTGGCCTGCGTGCCCTGTGGGGGCTGCGTGCCGCGGGGGTGGTGGGGGACCGTCCCCGGGGGGGTCGGCCTGCCACCGTTCTGAGGGGCGTCTGGTGTCAGGCGCTGTCCCTCCCCCGGCCCCCCGTCCTCTGGAGCGGGCAGCCAGGGGTCCGCGACACGTGTGTCCCGGATGCGGTCGGTGCTGGCCTGGGGACCCAGCACCGGCCCCACAGCGTGCGCCCTTACGGGCCGGCGTTGCTCGCTATGGGGTTGGCGAAAGGGCGTCCCGGGGGGGGGTGCCTTCCACCATTGTGAGGGGCGTCTGGTGTCAGGCGCTGTCCCTCCCCCGGCCGCCCGTCCTCTGGAGCGGGCAGCCAGGATTCCGCGACCCTCGTGTCCCGGGTGCGGTCGGTGCGGGCGTGGGGACCCAGCACCGGTCCCACAGCGTGCGCCCTTGCGGGCCGGCGTTGCTCGCTGTGGGGGTGGCAGCAGGGCGTCCCCGGGGGGGGTGCCTTCCACCATTGTGTGAGGGGCGTCTGAGGTCAGGCGCTGTCCCTCCCCCGACTGCCCGCCCACTGGGCGGGCTGTTGGGCTCCGCCACCCACGTGCCGTGGGCGCGGGTGTGTGGGAGTGGGGGCCCAACCACAGTCCCCCTGGCCTGCATGCCCTGTGGGGCCTGCGTGCCACGGGGTCGGTTGGGGGCTGTCCCCGGGGGGGATGGCCTGCCACCGTTGTGAGGGGCGTCTGGTGTCAGGCGCTGTCCCTCCCCCAGCCGCCCGTCCTCTGGAGCGGGCAGCCAGGGTTCTGTGACCCGTGTGTCCCGGGTGCGGTCGGTGCGGGCGTGGGGACCCAGCATTGGCCCCACAGCGTGCGCCCTTGCGGGCCGGCGTTGCTCACTGTGGGGGTGGCGGAAGGGTGTCCCCCAGGGGGGGGCCCTCCACCATTGTGAGGGGCGTCTGAAGTCAGGCGCTGTCCCTCCCCCGACTGCCCGCCCACTGGGCGGGCTGTTGGGGTCCGCCACCCACGTGCTGTGGGCGCGGGTGTGTGGGTGTGGGGGCCCAACACTGTCCCCTTGGCCTGCATGCCCTGTGGGGGCTGCGTGCCGCGGGGGTGGTGGGCAGCCGTCCCCGGGGGGGGTGGCCTGCCACCGTTGTGAGGGGCGTCTGGTGTCAGGCGCTGTCCCTCCCCCGGCTGCCCATCCTCTGGAGCGGGCAGCCAGGGTTCCGTGACCCGTGTGTCCCTGGTGCGGGCACCCAGCACCGGCCCCACAGCGTGCGCCCTTGCGGGCCGGCGTTGCTCGCTGTGGGGGTGGCGGAAGGGCGTCCCCGGGGGGGGTGCCTTCCACCATTATGAGGGGCGTCTGAGGTCAGGCGCTCCCCTCCCCCGACTGCCCGCCCACTGGGCGGGCTGTTGGGGTCCGCCACCCACGTGCTGTGGGCGCGGGTGTGTGGGTGTGGGGGCCCAACACTGTCCCCTTGGCCTGCATGCCCTGTGGGGGCTGCGTGCCGTGGGGGTGGTGGGGGGCCGTCCCCGGGGGGGGTGGCCTGCCACCGTTGTGAGGGGCGTCTGGTGTCAGGCGCTGTCCCTCCCCCGGCCACCTGCCCTCTGGGGCGGGCAGCCGGGGTTGCGCGACCCGTGTGTCCCGGGTGCGGCTGGTCCAGGCGTGGGGACCCAGCACCGGCCCCACAGCGTGCGCCCTTGCGGGCCGGCGTTGCTCGCTGTGGGGGTGGCGGAAGGGCGTTCCCGGGGGGGTGCCTTCCACCGTTGTGAGGGGCGTCTGTCGTCAGGCGCTCCCCCTCCCTGAACTGCCCGCCCACTGGGCGGTCTGTTGGGGTCCGTCACTGACATGCTGTGGTCACGGGTGTGTGGGTGTGGGGGCCCAACACCGTCCCCTTGGCCTGTGTGCCCTATGGGGGCTGCTTGCCGCAGGGGTGGTGGGGGGCCGTCCCCGGGGGGGTCGGCCTGCCACCGTTGTGAGGGGCGTCTGGTGTCAGGCGCTGTCCCTCTCCAAGCCGCCCGCCCTCTGGGGCGGGCGGCCGGGGTTCTTCGACCCGTGTGTCCCGGGTGCGGTCGGTGCGGGCTTGGGGACCCAGCACCGGCCCCACAGCGTGCGCCCTTGCGGGCCGGCGTTGCTCGCTGTGGGGTCGGCGGAAGGGCGTCCCCGGGGGGGCTGCCTTCCACCATTGTGTGAGGGGCGTCTGAGGTCAGGCGCTGTCCCTCCCCCGACTGCCCGCCCACTGGGCGGGCTGTTGGGGTCCGCCACCCACGTGCTGTGGGCGCGGGTGTGTGGGACTGGGGACCCAACACAGTCCCCCTGGCCTGCGTGCCCTGTAGGGGCTGCGTGCCGCGGGGGTGGTGGGGGACCGTCCCCGGGGGGGTCGCCCTGCCACCGTTCTGAGGGGCGTCTGGTGTCACGCGCTGTCCCTCCCCCGGCCCCCCGTCCTCTGGAGCGGGCAGCCAGGGGTCCGCGACACGTGTATCCCGGGTGCGGTCGGTGCGGGCCTGGGGACCCAGCACCGGCCCCACAGCGTGCGCCCTTACGGGCCGGCGTTGCTCGCTATGGGGTTGGCGAAAGGGCGTCCCCGGGGGGGGTGCCTTCCACCATTGTGAGGGGTGTCTGGTGTCAGGCGCTGTCCCTCCCCCGGCCGCCCGTCCTCTGGAGCGGGCAGCCAGGATTCCGCGACCCTCGTGTCCCGGGTGCGGTCGGTGCGGGCGTGGGGACCCAGCACCGGTCCCACAGCGTGCGCCCTTGCGGGCCGGCGTTGCTCGCTGTGGGGGTGGCGGAAGGGCGTCCCCGGGGGGGGTGCCTTCCACCATTGTGTGAGGGGGGTCTGAGGTCAGGCGCTGTCCCTCCCCCGACTGCCCGCCCACTGGGCGGGCTGTTGGGGTCCGCCACCCACGTGCCGTGGGCGCGGGTGTGTGGGAGTGGGGGCCCAACACAGTCCCCCTGGCCTGCATGCCCTGTGGGGCCTGCGTGCCACGGGGTCGGTTGGGGGCTGTCCCCGCGGGAGATGGCCTGCCACCGTTGTGAGGGGCGTCTGGTGTCAGGCGCTGTCCCTCCCCCAGCTGCCCGTCCTCTGGAGCGGGCAGCCAGGGTTCTGTGACCCGTGTGTCCCGGGTGCGGTCGGTGCGGGCGTGGGGACCCAGCATTGGCCCCACAGCGTGCGCCCTTGCGGGCCGGCGTTGCTCACTGTGGGGGTGGCGGAAGGGCGTCCCCCAGGGGGGGGCCCTCCACCATTGTGAGGGGCGTCTGAAGTCAGGCGCTGTCCCTCCCCCGACTGCCCGCCCACTGGGCGGGCTGTTGGGGTCCGCCACCCACGTGCTGTGGGCGCGGGTGTGTGGGTGTGGGGGCCCAACACTGTCCCCTTGGCCTGCATGCCCTGTGGGGGCTGCGTGCCGCGGGGGTGGTGGGCAGCCGTCCCCGGGGGGGGTGGCCTGCCACAGTTGTGAGGGGCGTCTGGTGTCAGGCGCTGTCCCTCCCCCGGCTGCCCATCCTCTGGAGCGGGCAGCCAGGGTTCCGTGACCCGTGTGTCCCTGGTGCGGGCACCCAGCACCGGCCCCACAGCGTGCGCCCTTGCGGGCCGGCGTTGCTCGCTGTGGGGGTGGCGGAAGGGCGTCCCCGGGGGGGGTGCCTTCCACCATTATGAGGGGCGTCTGAGGTCAGGCGCTGTCCCTCCCCCGACTGCCCGCCCGTTGGGCGGGCTGTTGGGATCCGCCACCCATGTGCTGTGGGCGCGGGTGTGTGGGCATGGGGGCCCAACAGTGTCCCCTTGGCCTGCATGCCCTGTGGGGGCTGCGTGCCGCAGGGGTGGTGGGCAGCCGTCCCCGGGGGGGGGCCTGCCACCGTTCTGAGGGGCGTCTGGTGTCAGGCGCTGTCCCTCCCCCTGCCGCCCATCCTCTGGAGCAGGCAGCCAGGGTTCCGCGACCCGTGTGTCCCGGGTGCAGTCGATGCGGGCGTGGGGACCCAGCACCGGCCCCACAGCGTGCGCCCTTGTGGGCCGGCGTTGCTCGCTGTGGGGGTGGCGGAAGGGCATCCCCGGGGGGGGTGTCTTCCACCATTGTGAGGGGCGTCCGAGGTCAGGCTCTGTCCCTCCCCCGACTGCCCGCCCACTGGGCGGGCTGTTGGGGTCCGCCACCCACGTGCTGTAGGCGCGGGTGTGTGGGTGTGGGGGCCCAACACTGTCCCCTTGGCCTGCATGCCCTGTCGGGGCTGCGTGCCGCAGGGGTGGTGGGGGGCCGTCCCCGGGGGGGGTGGCCTGCCTACGTTGTGAGGAGCGTCTAATGTCAGGCGCTGTCCCTCCCCCGGTTGCCCGTCCTCTGGAGCGGGCAGTCAGGGTTCCGCGACCCGTGTGTCCCGGTTGCCGTCAGTGCGGGCGTGGGGACCCAGCACCTGCCCCACAGCGTGCGCCCTTGCGGGCCGGCGTTGCTCGCTGTGGGGGTGGCGGAAGGGCGTCCCCGGGGGGGGTGCTCTCCACCATTGTGAGGGGCGTCTGAGGTCAGGCGCTGTCCCTCCCCCGACTGCCCGCCCACTGGGCGGGCTGTTGGGGTCCGCCAGCCGCGTGCTGTGGGCGCGGGTGTGTGGGTGTGGGGGCTCAACACTGTCCCCTTGGCCTGCATGCCCAGTGGGGGCTGCGTGCCGCGGGGGTGGTGGGGGGCCGTCCCCGGGGGGGATGGCCTGCCGCCGTTGTGAGGAACGTCTGGTGTCAGGCGCTGTCCCTCCCCCGGCCGCCCGTCCTCTGGAGCAGGCAGCCGGGGTTCCGCGACCCGTGTGTCCCCGGTGCGGTCGATGCGGGCGTGGGGACCCAGCAGCGGCCCCACAGCGTGCGCCCTTGCGGGCCGGCGTTGCTCGCTGTGGGGTTTGGCGGAAGGGCGTCCCCGGGGGGGCTGCCTTCCACCATTGTGAGGGGCGTCTGAGGTCAGGCGCTGTCCCTCCCCCGACTGCCCGCCCACTGGGCGGGCTGTTGGGGTCCGCCACCCATGCGCTGTGGGCGCGGGTGTGTGGGTGTGCAGGCACAACACTGTCCCCTTGGCCTGCGTGCCCTGTGGGGGCTGCGTGCCGCGGGGGTGGTGGGGGGCCGTCCCCGGGGGGGTCGGCCTGCCGTCGTTCTGAGGGGCGTCTGGTGTCAGGCGCTGTCCCTCCCCCAGCCCTCCCGTCCTCTGGAGCGGGCAGTCAGGGGTCCGCGACACGTGTGTCCCGGGTGCGGTCGGTGCGGGCCTGGGGACCCAGCACCGGCCCCACAGCGTGCGCCCTTACGGGCCGGCGTTGCTCGCTATGGGGTTGGCGAAAGGTCGTCCCCGGGGGGGGTGCCTTCCACCATTGTGAGGGGCGTCTGGTGTCAGGCGCTGTCCCTCCCCCGGCCGCCCGTCCTCTGGAGCAGGCCGCCAGGATTCCGCGACCCTCGTGTCCCGGGTGCGGTCGGTGCGGGCGTGGGGACCCAGCAGCGGTCCCACAGCGTGCGCCCTTGCGGGCCGGCGTTGCTCGCTGTGGGGGTGGCAGAAGGGCGTCCCCGGGGGGGGTGCCTTCCACCATTGTGTGAGGGGCGTCTGAGGTCAGGCGCTGTCCCTCCCCCGACTGCCCGCCCACTGGGCGGGCTGTTGGGCTCCGCCACCCACGTGCCGTGGGCGCGGGTGTGTGGGAGTGGGGGCCCAACACAGTCCCCCTGGCCTGCATGCCCTGTGGGGCCTGAGTGCCACGGGGTCGTTTGGGGGCTGTCCCCGGGGGGGATGGCCTGCCACCGTTGTGAGGGGCGTCTGGTGTCAGGCGCTGTCCCTCCCCCAGCTGCCCGTCCTCTGGAGCGGGCAGCCAGGGTTCTGTGACCCATGTGTCCCGGGTGCGGTCGGTGCGGGCGTGGGGACCCAGCATTGGCCCCACAGCGTGCGCCCTTGCGGGCCGGCGCTGCTCACTGTGGGGGTGGCGGAAGGGCGTCCCCCAGGGGGGGGGCCTCCACCATTGTGAGGGGCGTCTGAAGTCAGGCGCTGTCCCTCCCCCGACTGCCCGCCCACTGGGCGGGCTGTTGGGGTCCGCCACCCACGTGCTGTGGGCGCGGGTGTGTGGGTGTGGGGGCCCAACACTGTCCCCTTGGCCTGCATGCCCTGTGGGGCCTGCGTGCCGCGGGGGTGGTGGGCAGCCGTCCCCGGGGGGGGTGGCCTGCCACCGTTGTGAGGGGCGTCTGGTGTCAGGCGCTGTCCCTCCCCCGGCTGCCCGTCCTCTGGAGCGGGCAGCCAGGGTTCCGCGACACGTGTGTCCCTGGTGCGGGCACCCAGCACCGGCCCCACAGCGTGCGCCCTTGCGGGCCGGCGTTGCTCGCTGTGGGGGTGGCGGAAGGGCGTCCCCGGGGGGGGTGCCTTCCACCATTATGAGGGGCGTCTGAGGTCAGGCGCTGTCCCTCCCCCGACTACCTGCCTACTGGGCGGGCTGTTGGGGTCCGCCACCCACGTGCTGTGGGCGCGGGTGTGTGGGTGTGGGGGCCCAACACTGTCCCCTTGGCCTGCATGCCCTGTGGGGGCTGCGTGCCGCGCGGATGGTTGGGGGCCGCCCCCGGGGGGGGTGGCCTGCCACCGTTGTGAGGGGCGTCTGGTGTCAGGCGCTGTCCCTCCCCCGGTCGCCCGTCCTCTGGAGCGGGCAGCCAGGGTTCCGCGACCCGTGTGTCCCGGGTGCGGTCGGTGCGGGCGTGGGACCCAGCACCCGCCCCACCGCGTGCGCCCTTGCGGGCCGCGATTGCTCGCTGTGGGGGCGGCAGAAGGGCGTCCCCGGGGGGGTTGCCTTCCACCATTGTGTGAGGGGCGTCTGAGGTCAGGCGCTGTCCCTCCCCCGACTGCCCGCCCACTGGGCGGGCTGTTGGGGTCCGCCACCCACGTGCTGTGGGCGCGGGTGTGTGGGTGTGGGGGCCCAACACTGTCCCCTTGGCCTGCATGCCCTGTGGGGGCTGCGTGCTGCGGGGGTGGTGGGCAGCCGTCCCCGGGGGGGGGGCCTGCCACCGTTGTGAGGGGCGTCTGGTGTCAGGCGCTGTCCCTCCCGCTGCCGCCCGTCCTCTGGAGCAGGCAGCCAGGGTTCTGCGACCCGTGTGTCCCGGGTGCAGTCGATGCGGGCGTGGGGACCCAGCACCGGCCCCACCGCGTGCGCCCTTGCGGGCCGGCGTTGCTCGCTGTGGGGGTGGCAGAAGGGCGTCCCCGGGGGGGTTGCCTTCCACCATTGTGTGAGGGGCGTCTGAGGTCAGGCGCTGTCCCTCCCCCGACTGCCCGCCCACTGGGCGGGCTGTTGGGGTCCGCCACCCACGTGCTGTGGGCGCGGGTGTGTGGGTGTGGTGGTCCAACACTCCCCCCTTGGCCTGCATGCCCTGTGGGGGCTGCGTGCCGCAGGGGTGGTGGGGGGCCGTCCCCGGGGGGGGTGGCCTGCCTACGTTGTGAGGAGCGTCTGGTGTCAGGCGCTGTCCCTCCCCCGGCTGCCCGTCCTCTGGAGCGGGCAGTCAGGGTTCCGCGACCCGTGTGTCCCGGGTGCCGTCGGTGCGCGCGTGGGGACCCAGCACCTGCCCCACAGAGTGCGCCCTTGCGGGCCGCCGTTGCTCGCTGTGGGGGTGGCGGAAGGGGTTCCCCGGGGGGGGTGCTCTCCACCATTGTGAGGGGCGTCTGAGGTCAGGCGCTGTCCCTCCCCCGACTGCCCGCCCACTGCACGGGCTGTTGGGGTCCGCCACCCGCGTGCTGTGGGCGCGGGTGTGTGGGTGTGGGGGCCCAACACTGTCCCCTTGGCCTGCATGCCCTGTGGGGGCTGCGTGCCGCGGGGGTGGTGGGGGGCCGTCCCCGGGGGGGTCGGCCTGCCACCGTTGTGAGGAACGTCTGGTGTCAGGCGCTGTCCCTCCCCCGGCCGCCCGTCTTCTGGAGCAGGCAGCCAGGGTTCCGCGACCCGTGTGTCCCCGGTGCGGTCAGTGCGGGCGTGGGGACCCAGGACCGGCCCCACAGCGTGCGCCCATGCGGGCCGGCGTTGCTCGCTGTGGGGGTGGCGGAAGGGCGTCGCCGGGGGGGCTGCCTTCCACCATTGTGAGGGGCGTCTGAGGTCACGCGCTGTCCCTCCCCCGACTGCCCGCCCACTGGGCGGGCTGTTGGCGTCCGCCACCCATGCGCTGTGGGCGCGGGTGTGTGGGTGTGCAGGCACAACACTGTCCCCTTGGCCTGCATGCCCTGTGGGGCCTGCGTGCCGCAGGGGTGGTGGGAGGCCGTCCCCAGGGGGGGTGGCCTGCCTACGTTGTGAGGGGCGTCTGGTGTCAGGCGCTGTCCCTCCCCCGGGCGCCCGTCCTCTGGAGCGGGCAGCCAGGGTTCCGCGACCCTTGTGTCCCGGTTGCGGTCGGTGCGGGCGTGGGGACCCAGCAACGGCCTCATAGCGTGCGCCCTTGCGGGCCGGCGTTGCTCGCTGTGGGGGTGGCGGAAGGGCGTCCCCGGGGGGGTTGCCTTCCACCATTGTGAGGGGCGTCTGAGGTCAGGCGCTGTCCCTCCCTGAACTGCCCGCCCACTGGGCGGGCTGTTGGGGTCCGCCACCCACGTGCTGTGGGCGCGGGTGTGTGGGTGTGGGGGCCCAACACTGTCCCCTTGGCCTGCATGCCCTGTGGGGGCTGCGTACTGCGGGGCTGGTGGAGGGCCGTCCCCGGGGGGGGTGGCCTGGCACCGTTCTGAGGGGCGTCTGGCGTCAGGCGCTGTCCCTCCCCCGGCCGCCCGTCTTCTGGAGCGGGCAGCCAGGGTTCCGCGACCCGTGTGTCCCGGATGCGGTCGATGCGGGCGTGGGGACCCTGCACCGGCCCCACGGCGCGCGCCCTTGCGGGCCCGCGTTGCGCGCCGTGGGGATGGCGGTAGGGCGTCCCCGGGAGGGTTGCCGTCCGCCGTTGTGAGGGGCGACTGGGGTCAGGCGCTCCCCCTCCCCCGGTTGCCACCCTCTGGGCGGGCTGCCGGGGCTCGCTGGCCACGTGCTGTGGGCGCGGGTGTGGGTGTATGCGGTGTGTGTGGTGTCTGTGCGGTGCGGGTCGCTACTTACAGGACCCAGCATCATACGCCCGCCCCCGAGGCCCGGGACCCTCCGCCGTCTCCCGCGGCCCTCTCCTCCGCCTCCGACTCCACAACCTCCACCACCACGACCACCTCATCCACCACCACCACCACCACGTCCTCATCCAGCACTCCACCCCCCAGGCCGCGGGGGACACCTCCCAAACGGGCCTCCAAACCCGCCCCCACCGCGAGCAGCCCCACCGCCGCCAAAGCCCACGCCCCGGCGAAGCCCATGCCCACGACCCAGCCGAAGCCCAAGGCCGCCGCCAAAGGGCGGCCCGCACCCAAGCCCAAGCCCAGGCCCAAACCCGGCACCACGACGGCAGCTCGGGCACGGCCCCCCCAGGATGTCCTCTACGACATCCGGCCCCAGCCGTCCCAGGCCCGAAGGCAGCAGCGCCCAGCGCGGCGCCCCCCCACCGTCACCGACGCCACCGCCACCACCTTCATGGCGGAGCGCGCCGCGGCCGAAGCGCGACGCGCCTCGTCCCACCACCTCCCAAAGCCCGCACCCCAGGCCCATGGACCGCTCCAGGGTCCACCAGCAGCGCCCCCGCCCCCCTACCGGCCCCCGATGACAGCCCACATGCAGCGCATGCCCCACTACCGCCGCCGCCGCGAATCCCCGCCCAACCCCAAGGCGGAGACCGTACGCGCACACCCGCGGGTCCACATCCGCGTGCACCCCCACTCCCCACGCACCCCCACGGAACAGGACTACGAGGAATCCCCCAGGCCCGCCACCGCCGCCAGCCCCCACGACCCCATCACACCCACCCACGCCCACTCCTCCGCCCAAGACCGCAGGCCCGCCCAGGAACAGTGGTGGCAGCGCTGGACCCACACGCAGCTCTGGGAGCTGCGGAAGTGGGCCCGGGGAGAGCCCTCCCTCGAGGGCCTGGTCCATCGGCCCCGCAAGGGGTCGGTGGAGAACTGCCGCCTCCGGCCGGCGGGGGGGTGGATGCCGCAGGCCACATGGGAAGCCATGCTGGCCGATGCGCTCCACCCCCTGGGAGTCCACCCCCGCAACCTCCCCGCGCCCCAGGACCACCCGTACGTCCTCAGGCGCCTGCGGGAGACCCTCCAGGAAGCGCGGCGAGACGGCATCCGCCTGTGGGACATCACCCAAAGCCCAGCCCCGCACGCACACACCCCCTCACCACCCCACAAGCGTCGGCGCACCGACACCGGCGACACCCACAACACCCCAGGAGCCCTGCGCGCCACACAACACGACGCGCCTGACCCCCCGGCCAGCGGCGCCGCCATCTAACCCCGTTATCCAGCACAGCACCACCACGGGGCGCCACGCCAGGCCCCGCCCAGAAGTCACCAAACAAACCGGACGCCGAAGGAAGCCAACGCACACGACAACGAGCACCACTACGCCCAAAGGCGCCGAACCCGGGCCCGATACCGTGGGCTCCTCTCCACCCTCAGCACGACGTCACTCCTCCGCCGTGCCCCCTCCCACGCCACCGCCCCGCCCCCCCCCCCTCCCGCCGCACGTCCCCACGCCGCCCAGCACCCAGCCCCACACACTGCGCCACAGCATCGCCCTAGTCCGGCTCCTCCACCATCGCGGCACTTGGCACCTCACAGTAGACCGCCGTCCTGTGGTCCCGCTCCCCCCAGCACCACTCCCGGGGCCGCACCCGACCCACGCCGTGTTCGCCCCCACGTCGCGGGCCGCGGACATCCTCCCGCTCCCCGCCACCACCCCTCCCGGGCATCGCATACTACTTACCGCCAACCCCTCGGTCCTCAGTGAGGTCCCCATCGGGCACGCCGACGCCCTGCACGTGCGCCCGCTGCTGCCCAACCTGCACGCTGCGTACGCCCCCGGCACGCACGTCGACCCCTCAGTGTGGGACTCCCAGTGAGGCCACCGGCCAACGGCCGGCCCGCACGCACCACCCCGCACCCGCCTCGGGCGCACGACTCCGTGGACGCCGCTACCCACACGCCCGGCCCCGCGCAACCGCCTAACCGAGCCAGAGCACAAGCACAAATCAAACCCGAGCCACACCCCGAAACCGCTAACCCTTGACTCCTAACCAAACCCGCCGAGGGAACAGCGCAACCACAGCCCACACCCACAGCCCACACAGCCGCCTAACCAGCCAGCACCAGAAGCAAAGAAACACCTCACCAAACCCACCCTGACCCAAGCCAAACCGGGCCGAAGCCCCAACACAAATCAAACCCGAGCCACATCCCGAAACCGTCAACCCTTGACTCCAAACCAGGCCCGCGGAGGGAAATGCGTAGACACAGCCCACAGCCACAGCCCACACAGCCGCCTAACCAGCCAGCACCAGAAGCAAAGAAACACCTCACCAAACCCACCCTGACCCAAGCCTAACCGGGCCGAAGCCCCAACACAAATCAAACCCGAGCCACATCCCGAAACCGTCAACCCTTGACTCCAAACCAGGCCCGCGGAGGGAAATGCGTAGACACAGCCCACAGCCACAGCCCACACAGCCGCCTAACCAGCCAGCACCAGAAGCAAAGAGACACCTAACCAAACCCACCCTGACCCATACCCATGTACATCAGGACACGCGAGCCGCACCCCTGGGGCGCGACCGCCGCCACAGCACCGGCGACACACGCCAGAGGACACAACGCTATAGCACCGCCGCACCAGCTGCCCATGCCTGTGCCTGCAGTGTACGCGCGCCTCTGTTTTCCTCTTTTTTGTTTTTTCTTTTTCTTTTTTCAAAAAAAAAAAAAAAAAAAAACAGAAAAAAAAAAAAAAAAAAACGAACATTAGGGGGGGAAGAAGAGGGACACATCCACCCATGGCACACGCGCACCGCACACAGCACGCACACCGGTAAACAGGAGCCCAGGGGCCCAGGACACCGCACATGCAACACAACACACCGAGCGGGCACACCGGTGAACAGGAGCCAGCTGGCCCAGGACACCGCAGACGCACCACAGCAAACCGCGCGGGCACACCGGTGAACAGGAGCCCAACGGCCCAGGACGCTGCACACACGTAGGGCAGCCGAGGGACAGGAAAGAACCAATACCCCATGGGTCGGACGCACTGGGGCGACCCAGCCGACCCACCGGGCCAATGGCAGGAGCGGTACTCCAAAGCCACTGGTCCGAGCCCGGCCAGGCTGCATCGAGGACCATGGCAAACGTCACCCGGAGCCATGGAAGCAACCGGTGACAGGCGAGCCGGTACACAGTCCAGGAGGGGGTCACCTGCCAAGCAGAGTGGCCCCGCAACTCAAACCACAAGGGTGAGGCGGTCGTACCGTAGACAAGCGGGAGCAATATCCCTCGTGGTGAGAGATACTCCACACGGCTGGGCAGCCCCCCAAAGCTGCCGCCCAAAGGAGGGGGCATGTGGCCCTACCCATGGACACATGTGGGGACACCCTCCCACCTGGGACACATGGACCGGGTGGCCGCGACAATGCCTTCCCAAGCACATGCGGGAGCGGCTCAAGAGGCACCTGACATAGGGCAGTGGGAGGGACAGGACGTCCCCTTGGTAAGACCTTCTTCCTGCACTGTCAAAGGAGGCATCCCGAGCTCCCGAAGATACCTACCTACCTACCTACCTGCGTGTCGTGGTGCGCGGTGCCGCTTTTCTCTTGTCCCTCTGGTGCTCCCCTCTCCGGTGCCTCTGTGCGGTGTTGTGCTCGCCGTTTGCCTGCCGTGCCCCCTTCCCTGCGCGCGTCACTTGCTCGGCTGCTGGCTACCCCCTGTTTCTTTCGTGGCTTTGTTGCTCTTTACCCTTTCCTCTACCCTTCTCCCTGGCATGCACTTTTTCCCTGCCTCCGCTCTGGTGCGTGTCTCGGTCTTTTTCCTTGCCGGCTCGTCGTTCTCTCTCGTTGGGCCCTGTGAGACAAAGGAAGGATGGGGGTATGTGGGCCTTCGGCGGCTGGGCGCGGTCATCATGTAACATACTGTACCCACGTTGGCACCATGTTCGTCGTGGCTGCGTTCTCCGTTGCGCGGCGTATAACACACCTGTCTTCGCACCTGTGTCTACGTGTGTGCGCACTCTCCTCACCCTTCGTGCCATACCATGGTGTGCTTGTTCGCGGCGGTGGCGGTTGCGTTGTGCTCGCGGGGACAGACCTGTTTGTTGTGTTCCCACTCCTTGACCCGCGTTGATGGCCTATAGAGAGAGGGAGGAGGGTGGCGTTGTGTACTTCGCTCTCGTTGTTCATCCTTGGTCCTCCCTTCCTCGTGGCGTTTGCGGCGGCTGGTTCGTGCTCCTTCGCCATACCTCCATACCTTGCTTGTGTATGCTGGCGCGTGTGGGCATCCATACCATTCATACCATCCTCATTTCTTTTCGTTTGGGCTGCCCCTGGGTATTCCCTCATACCACTCTTGCTCCGCGGCGGTGGCGGCCTCTTGTTCTTCTTTTGGTCGTTGGCGGTGTCCACTCTTTGGCGTTGGCGGTTTCCTCTCTTGTTGTTGGCCTACAGAGCGAGGGAGGAGGGTGGTTTTCATGACATTTGTTCGTTCGGCGGGTGCGCTCGCGTGGCGGCGTTGTGCGCTTCTTTCTTTTAGTCCGTCCTTGGCCCTTCCTTCCTTGTGTCGTTTGCGGCGGCGGGCTCGGGTCTCTCCATACCTGGCTTGTGCTTGCTTGCACGTGCGGGTGTACCACTTGCCCTTTTTGTGCCCTCGGGCTTGTGGTTTGTGTGTTCGGTGGCGGTGGTGTGTGCTCCCTGGTAGCGTGTGGCTCCCTTCTTCCGGTTTCGTGGTTTCCCGGTTTCATACCATCACTTCTTTCCGCTTGGGCTGCCCATTAGGTATTCCCTCATACCACTCATGTTCCGTTCCGCGGTGTTGGCGGCCTTTTGCTCTTTGTGTGTTCTTTGGCGGTGTCCACATTTTCCTCGGCGCCGGCAGCCTATAGAGTGAGATAGGAGAAGAAGGGGGTGGTTCCCTCGTTGTTTGGTTGGTGGGCGCGTTGGCGCCGCGGTTCGCTTGCGTCTCCATTAGCAGCGGTCCTTTGCGTGTACTTTGTTTTTTTTTTTTTTTACCCATACCTTTTGGCGCTTGCGGCATTTGTCCGGCCCTTGCGTGTGCCGGTATACCTCTTGCTCTTTGTGTGCCGTTGGGTTTGTGGTATGTGTGTTTTTTCGTGGCGGTGGTGTGCTCTCCGGCGGCGTGTGGTTCCCTCCTTTCAGTTTGATGCGGGTGTCCCTCATACCATGCTTCTTTCCGTGCGGGCGGCCTAGTGTAAAGAGAGTATAGAATGCATACGTGGGCGGTTGGGCGGCGGCCCGGTGCTCGTGGCGTCGGTTCATTCGGCGGCGGGTTGTTTATACCTTGGCGTGCTTGCGGCGGCTCTCATGGCGTGTGTGTGCATGGGCATATCTCTTGTGTGTGTTTCATGGTGTTTCATGGTTTTCCTGTTTTTTTGTGTGGCGCTTTGCGTTTGGGGGGTCTCTTCCCCTTGATGCTTTCACACACCTTGACCTTGCTTGTCTCATGGCGTCCTCGTCCTATGCGTGCGGGGGATGTTAGCGGGCGTGCCTTTTTGTTGGTGGCGATGCGGCCGTTGTGTCCTTTTCCTCGTGCGTTGCGCACCTCGGCTCCCTTTCGTCGTGTGGCAGCGTGGCGCATCGTATAACATATAACATACTTGTTTCGGCGGACGGCATCGTCACTGGCGCCTACCCTATGTTGTCTCGTTGTTTTGTTTTTCTTATTGCTGTTGGGGCGCGCACAAGTCCCCCATTCCTACTGCATGCACCCGCGGGTATCGGGGAGACCAAGGTGGAGGTCACCAAGGACGAGCTCTCCAAGCTGATGTCGGTGGGGACCGAGTTGGCCAAGGAGATCCAGCAGAACAAGAGGTCCTGGGTTCCCAAGTCGGATGACAAGAACAAGGACAAGGACAAGAAGGGTAAGAAAGGGGGAAAGAAGAAGGGTGTCAACGAGGTTGATGCGGAGGAGAGTACCCCTACTACCACAAGCGCTCTCCTTAGCGGAGCCCCTGCAGCCAAGGGCCCCAGCTAGGGCGGTCGCAGCATGGTGTCACGGGAAGCGCCACACCATTCCAGTAGGGAGACGATGAGCACAAGAGGATTGCCGCGGGCGGAAGGCCCAGTCCGGCACTCAAAGTGAAAGACAGTCGCAGTGGCAGGGTGAGGGCAAATGAAGGCACGAACCCTTGCACCCGTCCATCCTTCGCGACCAAGAATGTATTTGATGTGCTTCAAGATCTATCCTAGAGTATCGGAGGATCACCCGGACCGCAGCTGGATGCTGCAGATGGGCAGCCTGAGCCCATTGTCCACGACCTGCACCAGTCGCTTATTGAGCTTCTGGAACGGCCGGAGATCCTGAGCTTGCACGCCGTGCGCCGTGTGGGGCGTGAGCGGCAGTTGCACCTTAAAGTCCGTGCCTTATGCGGGGAAGCGGAGAAGGTCTTCGACGTGTTGGTCGACACGGGAGCTCAGGTCAGCTTGGTCAAGGCTGGCTTACTTCCGCCAGAGTCCTTGACCGACAGTCGGAAGCCTGTCAGGCTGAAGGTGGCGAACGGCCAGTACATGGTGGGAGGCACGAGGGAAGCGGCTATTGGGCTGCAGTTCTTGAACCACCGTGAGCTGAGCCGCCGGGACCTCGGCAAGGAAATTGTCCTGCAAGGTCGCTTCTACGAGGCCCAGATAGACTGGGACATGATCCTTGGGTACGACTCCATGATTGGGACGGACTCCGGCGTTCTCCCGGCCCAAGCCTCAATGACCCTGTACCAGGACGACCAGCTCTGGTGGCTTTCGTCACCTGAGCGCCATGTGAAATGCCAATGGATCCTCCCGGAACGCAATCAGCTCGAAGTAGCCGCGCTGGGGACTGAGCCAGCTGGGCCAGCAAACCAGGAGTACGGCGTAATGCCGGAAGTGGTGAGTCGAGTGGTTGCTGACCTGGGAGCTTCGGATCTTACCCTGGATGCGTTGTCTTCAGGAACCTCCGCCCATCTTCGGGTTTGCGAGAAGTACTGGAGCGCCCAGGACTCCGCGTGGAAGAAGCACTGGGGTCCGCATCAGGGTTTGATGTGGATCCATTGCCCCCGATGGGACATTCCAAGGGCGGTAGCGAAGATTCGCAAGGACCGCTCCAAGGCAGTGCTGGTTGTTCCTATGGGATGCACCGAGGATGAAGGCACCCGAGATTGGGTGGTCTCACTGACCAACATGACCTTAAACAAGGTTGTCCTACCGGCTGGAGAGAGTGTCTATCAGGACGCTAAGGGACAGCCCATGCCACCCCAGAGATCGCCAACGGAATTCCACTATGTGGATGGGGGCCTTGAGCAGGCCGACACCACGGACTTCGTGTGTGTCAACCGCATCATAGCGGAGCCATGCCAGCAATGCTTTGCGGTTTCCCCTGTTGACATCGGAGCACAGGAGGACCTCCTCACTGAAGAGGAGCTGCACCTGGTTCAGGGGTATATGGATCAGCCCTTTCACGACTGGGGAAGCCATCGTGAGGGGAAAGGCCAGGACAAAGCCTGGTGGGAGGTGGAATCCATCGTCTCCGTATCCTATGATGGGAATACCTTCGTAAGGAGGGTACTGGACCACATGTCCAGCCAGGACGAGCCAATCAGCGGGAACCCACCCACCTATGGTGACTTGTTCCGAGGCAAGACCAGAGATGGCCCTTTGGGCCACCTGGGAAGACCACCAGAGCCGAAACCATGCGGTGACATCCCGCGAGTAAGCTCAGTGGTTCAGGTGCCAGGCAAGGCCAAGGCGGAGTCCGATGAGTGCCCCAAGATCCAGGCGTTGAGGGCCAGGCTGAAGCAGAAGTATGGGGATACCTTCTTCAGCGGAAAACCTGTGTTTCCCCCACGGGTGCGTGGACCGTATGGCGAGGCCAAGATACGACTGAAGCCGGACCCCCTTCTGTACCGACACCGGGAGTTCGCCCTGAGGGGCGAGAGAAAGGAGGCCATGGAGAAGATCCTCCGTGAATTCATCCAGAGGGGCTGGCTTGAGCCGTGCCACTCCGAGTGGGCCTCTCCGTGCTTCGTCGTCCCCAAGAAGGTGGCCGGAGAGTGGCGGCTTGTGGTCGACTACCGCGGCCTAAACACCCAAACGCAGCATGACAGCTATACGCTGCCCCTCATTGAGGACATGCTGCAAAACAACACCGGCGGAGGATCTTCACGGTGATTGACCTGAAACATGGTTATCATCAGATGCCTCTCGCCGAGGAGTCCCGTGCTTGCACAGCAATGAGCACACCACTTGGACCCCTCCACTGGAAGGTGATGCCCATGGGCGTTACCAACGGCAATGCGGCTTTTCAGCGGATGCTGGAGAACCTGCTTGAGCCGGTGCGTGACTGTGCGGACCCCTTCGTGGACGACGTGATCATCGCGTCCGGGGACCCCAGTATGAGCTATGAGGAGCTCCTGGAGGCACATGAGAGGGACGTCACCAGAGTGCTGGACCTTCTGGTTGGGCACAAGCTCACGGGCAGCATTGACAAGGCCACCATTGTGGTAAGCGAAGTGGTCTTCGCTGGCCACGTAGTTAGGAACGGGCAGCAGAAGCCCATACCTGGCAAGGTGGCTGCGATTGAGCACTGGGAAAAGCCCAAAACGGTCTCTGAGCTACGGGCCTACTTGGGATTCTGCAACTACTACTCGGGGTATATCAAGATGTATGCCGAGTATGCAGCCCCCGTAACGACCATGCTCAAGGGCAACCGAGAGGAGACCAAGAAGGGGTCCAAGAAGGCTCTGGTCTGGAATGAAGAGTCCGACCGTGCCTTTGAGGGGATGAAGCAGGCGCTGCTATCCCCAGTGGGTCTGCACCTCGTGGATCCTGACCGAGGGTTCGTCCTGCGCACAGACGCTTCCAACTACGCCGTTGGCGCTGTGTTGCAACAAGTGCTTGACGATGGGAGGCACGTGCCGGTGGCCTTCTGGAGCCGAGTCCTGGCGGAAGGCCAGAGACGGACGTGGACGCCCCGAGAAAAGGAGGCGTATGCCATTGTTATGGCTCTCAGGAAATGGGCTGGGTTCATGGCCCTCCATCCGGTCACCGTCTGCACCGACCATCAGAGTCTGCAGTCGTGGCACAAAGGGCACGTGGACACCCCCTCTGGTCCCGCCTTCCGAAGGGCAAGATGGCATCAGACCTTGGCCAAGTTCGACCTCATGGTTGTGTATGTTTCTGGCAAGGACAACACCGTGGCGGACTGTCTCAGTAGGTGAGCCTATCCCGCCAGCAAGGGCATGACGGATGTCTCTGCCCATGGCGATGAGGCTGAGACCGCTGAGGCCAAGAGGATCATAGAAATGCAGCGCCTGATGGAGGAGGAGGGTGTTAAATGCTTCGTCGTTATGGCTGCCGATGCCCCCCTCGGAAGGAGGATGGGCAGAGCGGTCAGGGTACTCGCCCCTGAAAGAGCCGAGTCCGACAAGCACCTCTTCCCTGAATCGTGCCTCCAGGACGACTGGACCGACGACTACGCTAAGTCTGAGGCCTTTGAGGCCGAGTATAGGGCTGTGACCGACCCTGATGACGGGCAGAAATGGCCAAAGGGGCTGACTGAGGAGGATGGCAAGCTCTACCGGAATGGTAAGCTGCTGGTCCCAGAGTCCCGGGTGCTCGAGCTGTGTGAGGCTTGGCACCACCACATGATGCACCCAGGGGTCAGGAAGCAAGCCCTGTATATGCAGCGCCGGTTCGAAATCGACCAGATCAGTCTCTACAATGCTATCAAGAAGGTCAGAAAGGGTTGCTCGGTCTGTCAGGCCTGCAATCCCGATAACCGGAACGTCAAGGGGGAAGCCCAATGGACTCCGGTGCCTGACCAGCCCATGGAGAGCGTGGCCATGGGCGTCTTCTCCATGCCCGAAGTTCACACAGGCAAGGAGACCTTTGACTGTGTGGTCCTTTGTGTGGACCGCCACAGCGGCTACGTAGTAGCCGTTCCGGCACGCAAAAAGGGGTTGCTTGCCAAGGAAGTGGCAGTCATGATGATTCGTCATTGGCTGACTGTCTTTGACATCCCCCGCACCATTTGCAGTGACCGAGGGCCCCAGTTTACTGGTGGCTGGTTCAAGGCCATGTGTTCCCTCATGGGAATACGTCATGCCAAGAGCGTCGCCTATCTCAGCCGGACCAACAGCCGGGCTGAAGTGGCTGGAAGGCAGCTGTTTGAGAAGCTACGCAAGATTCACATCACCAATACACGTCGGAATTGGTTTGAGGAGATGTGGCCCGCTCTGAAGGCCCATCATGACACCCCCACTCCGGGTGGTTTGTCCCCTCACTAGATTCTGTTTGGCAGGGACCCCCTTGGTCGGGGACTTCCCTTGTCTGGTGATGGTATGGCTATGGACGCCAAGGAATTCTTCGCGCGGCAAGAGGCAACGGCGCGGGACATCCGCCAGCAGCTCGAGAAGGTGCATGCTGAGCGTCAGAAGTCCGCCACGTGCTCGACAGCGCAAAAGTTCAGGGTGGGAGACCCGGTGTGGGTGATCACACCCCGCCCTATGGGCACCCACAGCACCAAAACCTGGTTCACACCCGGAGAGGTGGTCCGCAGGATTGGTGAGGACACCTACCGCATCAAGGTGGGTCACGGACAGTTCCGGGAGCGCCACGAGAGTCAGCTCCTTGTGCGGGAACCCGACCTCCTTGGCCAACATGTGTCCCTGGACTATGCAGCACATGAGGCTGATTCGGACGACGACTATGCTGAGCAGGACGACTATACCGTCGAGAAGATCCTGGCCCAGCGTCCGAACGCCTCGGCACCCGGAGGCCTGGAGTTCAAGGTTCGTTGGCGAGGCTATGGGCCGTCCCACGACACCTGGGAACCCGTCTCCTCGTTCGTGCCGCGGATTAATACCCCCTTTATGGATTACATCCGCAAGCACAAGACGTAGCTCCATGTTACGGACTTGGCAGCACTCACCCGGGCATTGCAGCCAGAGGCGCCTGATCACCGCCCTGGGCTCTCCCCTGTGAGCATCGCTGGACTTTCCAGTGTAATTTCGGAATCCACGCTCCATGACATTGCAGAGCATATTGACGCGTTCCCGTGGGGGGCCGGCCACGGGACGCTGCGGGACACGCGCAAGTGAGCAGGCAGGCAAAGCACTACGCTCACAGGGGTATCAATGCGCTCATGTCATGTGACAAAGCGTTTCAGAATCCTTGCCACTCTGCAAAGAGGGAACGAAAGTATGTACAGCAACACATCAGGATATGTACACATGGGGTTAAGACTGGACTGGGGTAAGGGCATCACAGGACAATAGACACTCAGTCCTAACTCGTATCCCAATCCCAGGTCCGACCCTCTCAGTGGCTGGTGGGGGCGGGGGCTCAAACACAACCCATGCCCTGCTCAGTCCGGACCCTGAAACCCTGCCAATGGGGGAGGTGTCCCGCACAGCCACAGGCGAGTTCCTGGGAACCAAGGGGCTCCAAGGCCAACCGACAGTGGCTCCCTATGCTCCCTTGATGGCAGGTCCCAACTCCTCTCTGAGCCAGAGATATGGCCCCGCCATTATCACTCAGGAGTTGGTAGCTGAAAATGGGCTGTTTCAGCCCAAACTGAAATTAACTCAAAAATCCCCAAAATTGACCTCTCATCCGGACCCGCCAGAGGTAGGGACGAGGCAACTGACCCTATGCCCTTCGAGTACGAACTCCCTGGAGCCCTCACCCAACCTGGTTCCCTCTGAGGTCCCGGCATCAGGGCAACACGGATGAGTCAAGTGGGGTCATGATGCCAAAATTGCCAAAATTGGCATCATTCCCACGCGTGGCTCGCTCGGCCAAGGTAAGGCCAATGGCTCACAGGGTAGGAGGCAGGACCTAGGACTTATATCTGAGTGTACTACTTGAAATTAGGTCCGAGCTCCCTGTGGGCATAGAGAAATGGGGCCGCCAATTGACCACACAGAAGGGGGAAATTGGGGTCCCAAAATGGGGTCATTTTGGCTGCTTGAAATGAGCCAAAATTCAGTGTGCTCTCAATAGCATATCTCCACGCCGGCTTCGAGATCGGATCCGCCATTCCATACGCGATCCACCGGGAGTCCAACGAAGACTCCCATGACCTTGGCTCACAAAGATCTCCATGCTACTTGGCGTGGTGACGATCCCAATTGGGTCCACAAATGCCAAAATGGCAAAATTGCCCACACTCACTTTGGGCTAGCGCCTTAACGAAGGTGGCTCCGCTTCGCCCACGTGGTGTGTGGACCATGGGGACCATTACCCATAACACCCATGTCATATATGGTCCATTGGTCCATGCGTCCGGCGTGCACGAGGGTTAGAACATAGTGCACGGCGGGCAGCAAAACTGGAAAATTGCTCAAAATGGCCAAAAATGCGCACACTCATGGTTGGGGCAAATGAGGCACATGCCCGACTCGGACCGGAGTGTGCCATAGGATTGGTATCAAGTCATATGTGTCCAACATATCTTTTGGGCGTCGCCCAACTCCTCCGGTATTGGGAATGGCAGGGTCGCCAAGTGAGCCCATGATTTGGGATAGTCCCAAATCGCCAACATGGCGGCCACGGTATGCCAAGCCTAGGAGGAGTTATTCGCCGGGTCCAAGATATGTTGGGCACCGAAGTAAGTACCCTCATAACATACTTGGGTCATGATGTCAATTGAACGCAACGTTGAGATAAACGGTCGCCACTTGACATCATGACGGGCCAAAAACGGCAAAATTGGTACAAAGACACACAAAAGTGCCTTGGAAGGTGCACAATTATATTATAATATCTTCGGCTTGGATCGTGCAATCAACTAATCCTTCTACACACAATGACTTGACACCATTGACCTTCGATTCCGCATATGTGCTCCACTTGGGGCGCCTTGAAAGGTTACACGCGCTACTTCCCAAGTGGGCACATGAAAATATGGAAAATTGCAAAATACACACCTTGCTCCCAACGCATCGCTTCGGGATCACCACACAAGCTTCCCTTCACGAAGGTTAGGCTTGCAATTGATCGTGGGGAGTATGGAGAAGGGGCTTGCACAATATGAGGTCCATTGGCGGGTTTGTCTTGGAGCGATGGACCCGCCAAATGGGCACGCAACACCACACATGGCACATACCACATATTGCCCCAAAAGGTAGCTCCCCCCACGATATGTCATGCCCCTCCAAGGGCATAACTTTGTGTCAATCGCTCATAGGAACTCAAGGAGAGTTCCTATGTAACACCAACACTTGCGCGCTACACTCGAAAGATATCTTAACGCACGCAATATCATGGCCAAAGAGTTATAACGCAAACTCTACCCTCTTGACCATGATCCATTACACTAGCGCGCACGTGTGGAAACGCAAGGCATATAATGCTTCCTAAATTACGTCGGGAGTATTGTGAATACATCCCACGTTTCCTTATTGTCAATACTCGCAAGCATCACGAGATATGACCTTCACAAGTGGCCTCACGAATCATCTTTGTTTTGCCCATATCTCTGAGTCAAATGGAGGGCAAGATAAAAGGAAAGTTGATTCGTGCATAGGGAGGCACGTAGGTCCACTCGAAAGAGGTCAAATCAAGTGCGGGGATGTCGAAGTCGAAAATCCGATTTCGACATCCTGAAAAATTCGGATTAAGGTTGCGAGTGTGAGATGTGAAAATTGCGGAAGCATCCATGCAGTTCCTGACGACTTTGGAGCCTTCGTGACGGATAGCGTTAAAATTTCCATTAATTACAGTTAAACTGGCGGTTACGGTAAAGTCGCGATCCAACCGCCAGCAGTCAAAACAGTGAATATCAGAACGGAAGCGTAAAAATTGACGGAAACAATATGAAAGTAAAACCCTGTTGATTCCTGATATTCTGATACACAAATCTCCGCTGGCGGTGCATCGGTTGCCGATGCGGGGCTTTACGGCACGGAACGGAGCGTCAACGGGCGTCTTCCCTTCCGTGCATGGGGTTAGTGGACCGGAGACCGTAACCTAGCCATGGGGTTCTGGGTACCGCTTCACCCCCCTCCTTAGAGCAAACCCTGGGGGGGGGCTCGATAACATCCAAGCATGGCAGCGGGTACCCAGGACCATCCCCTGAAGGGGGGGTGTCACATCCTCACTTCAGGCTGATTTTGGGTTAGGCTGCCCATTCCAACGCATAGTAAAACAGGTATGATGCTGTAGATGTTAGTAATAGGAGGTACAGTATTAAGTATCAAGTCCCGGGTCCTGGCGGCGATTGTTCGGCATCCAAAGGACCCGTTAACCCATACCAGGCGCACCGGGTGCCGGCTGCTACGGTCACCACCACAGTGGTAGTGGCATACACGGCCAACATAGGCGACACACGACGACCGAGGTGGTCCCACAGGTCGAGAGCGACCACAAAGATCCATCAGGCTACCCCAAGCTTCCCAAGGCCCGCCGACTGGGGAGAGTCCCCACGGGTCCTTCCTCGGGCGCACCATGCCCATATCCATACGACGCGAGTCCAGAGTGCCATAGTCGAACTCCTTAAGAACCCCAGATCTTAAGGGAGCTCCTCCTTAAGGGATCGGGCATCAAGGCCGTCTTTTCCCTCGCCCTATTACCACGAAGGCCATACATGAGGGAGTCCTCATGCAGTGTGGGCGGAGGCGTCGACTCCTCAAACCACCAGTTTCCCAGGCAGACTGACCGAGGTCAGGAGCACCGGAGGCCGCCATCCGAATGCAAGTGCGTCTGCGAATCGGTAGCCTCACACTGGGACTGACAGTGGCGGACCGCTGGGAGTGTAGTCAGGCAACTGGGCTTCCCGCCTGGCGCCATCAGGATCTCCACATCACAGCGAATAGGGCAACACAGTATCACGGGCACTCAAACAGTAGAATCTGTAATCCGGTACTGGTCTAGGCTGGACCCTGTGTATAAACATGTACACGGCGACTCAGGGCGCCTCTGTATTGCGATTCGAATCCCCTCGGGTGAGAAAACAGTCCATCTGTCGGTGATGGGCTGACAATCGTAACATACAAATGCACATATCCTGGGGAGCAGAAAAGCAAAACAAGCGGGGTAAATAGGGGTGTAAATACACTCTAGACAGAGTGCCAAACCACGCCACGGTCAGGATAAGGCAAATGCAGGAGGGTAGGCAAGAAGACGCCTGAGTTCAGGCCATATATAGTCTGCAGACACACGTCGACTGGTCTGGATCCCGCAAATGCCATGGGACCAGACCACACACTCAAAAATCGCAATGCCGATGACAGCGGCATCCGTTGCGCAACGACGTATGGGCTTCAAGGCCCCAAGAGCTCAGAAAAATGAAGGTCAGTCGCTCCACCTGGTTTCCCAAGGATTCAGCAGGGGGGGGGGGGGTGACGAATAGAGTTGAAGAGAGGGGCCATCCTCCTCTGGATTCAGCAGGGGGGGGTATATGGCCACTCTGTTACCGAAAGATGGAAGAGAGCAAGCAAGTAAGGGACGATTCTTCGGCCTCACAAGCGCTCAAAACGCATCAGGGGAGAGCTCAGGGCGCTGATCAGGCACCCCTGGCTGCAATCGCCCGGGTGAGTGCTGCCAAGTCCGAAACGTGGATCTTGGTCTTGTGCTTGCGGATGTACTCCATGAAGGGAGTATTGACCCGCGGCACGAACGAGGAGACGGGTTCCCAGGTATCGTGGGACGGCCCATAGCCTCGCCAACGAACCTTGAACTCCAGACCTCCGGGTGCCGAGGCGTTCGGACGCTGGGCCAGGATCTTCTCGACAGTATAGTCGTCCTGCTCAGCATAGTCATCATCCGAGTCAGCCTCATGTGCGGCATAGCTCAGGGACACATGTTGGCCACGGAGGTCGGGTTCCCGCACACGGAGCTGACTCTCGTGGCGCTCCCGGAACTGTCCGTGACCCACCTTGATGCGGTAGGTGTCCTCACCAATCCTGCGGACCACCTCGCCGGGTGTGAACCAGGTCTTGGTGCGGTGGGTGCCCATGGGGCGGGGTCTGATCACCCACACCGGGTCTCCCACCCTGAACTTCTGCGCTGTCGAGCTCGGGGCGGACTTCTGACGCTCAGCATGCTCCTTCTCAAGCTGCTGGCGGATGTCTCGCGCCGTTTGCTCTTGCCGCGCGAAGAACTCCTTGGTATCCATAGCCATGCCATCACCAGACAAGGGAAGTCCTCTACCCAGGGGGTCCCTGCCAAACAGAATCTGGTGAGGGGACAAACCACCCGGGGTGGGGGTGTCATGATGGGCCTTCAGAGCAGGCCACATCTCCTCAAACCAGTTCCGACGTGGATTGGTGATGTGGATCTTGCGCAGCTTCTCGAACAGCTGCCGTCCAGCCACTTATCAACGGCCGTTAGACCGGCTGAGATAGGCGACGCTCTTGGCATGACGTATTCCCATGAGGGAACACATAGCCTTGAACCAGCCAACAGTAAACTGGGGCCCTCGGTCACTGCAAATGGTGCGGGGGATGTCAAAGACGGTCAGCCAATGACGAATCATCATGACTGCCACTTCTCTGGCAAGCAACCCCTTTTTGCGTGCCGGAACGGCTACAACGTAGCCGCTGTGGCGGTCCACACAGAGAACCACACAGTCAAAGGTCTCCTTGCCAATGTGCACTTCGGGCATGGAGAAGACGTCCATGGCCACGCTCTCCATGGGCTGCTCAGGAACCGGGGTCCATTGGGGTTCCCCCTTGACGTTCCGGTTATCGGGATTGCAGGCCTGACAGACCGAACAACCCTTCCTGACCTTCTTGATGGCTGTGTAGAGAACGATATGGTCGATCTCGAACCGACGCTGCATGTCAAGGGGTTGCTTCTTGACCCCTGGGTGCAGCATGTGGTGGTGCCAAGCTTCGCAAAGCTCGAGCACCCGGGACTCTGGTACTAGCAGCTTACCATTCCGGTAGAGCTTGCCATCTTCCTCGGTCAGCCCCTTTGGCCACTTCTGCCCGTCGTCAGGGTCGGTCACAGCCCTATACTCGGCCGCAAAGGCCTCAGACTTGGCGTAATCGTCGGTCCAGTCGTCCTGGAGGCAAGACTCCGGGAAGAGGTGCTTGTCGGACTCAGCTCCCTCAGGGGCGAGTACTCTGACCGCTCTGCTCACCCTCGTTGCGAGGGGGGCATCCGCGGCCATGACGACGAAGCATTTTGCACCCTCCTCCTCCATCAGGCGCTCCATTTCAATGATCCTCTTGGCTTCAGCGGTCTCAGCCTCATCGCCATGGGCAGAGATATCCTGCATGCCCTTGCTGGCGGGATAGGCCCACCTACTGAGACAGTCCGCCACGGTGTTATCCTTTCCAGGAATATAAACAGCCGTAAGGTCGAACTTGGCCAAGGTCTCATGCCATCTTGCCCGTCGGGAGGCAGGACCTGAGGGGGTGTCCACGTGCTCCTTGTGCCACGACTGCAGACTCTGATGGTCGGTGCAGACGGTGACGGGATGGAGGGCTATGTACCCAGCCCATTTCCTGAGAGCCATGACGATGGCATACGCCTCCTTTTCACGGGGCGTCCACGTCCGTCTCTGGCCTTCCGCCAGGACTCGGCTCCAGAAGGCCACGGGCACGTGCCTCCCGTCGTCAAGCACTTGCTCCAACACAGCGCCAATGGCGTAGTCGGAAGCGTCGGTGCGCAGGACGAACCCTCGGTCGGGATCCACGAGGTGCAGACCCACTGCGGATAGCAGCGCCTGCTTCATCCCCTCAAAGGCACGGTCGAATTCAGGTGTCCAGACCAGAGCCTTCTTGGACCCCTTCTTGGTCTCCTCTCGGTTGCCCTTGAGCATGGTCGTCATGGGGGCTGCATACTCGGCATACATTTTGATATACCCCGAGTAGTAGTTGCAGAACCCCAGATACGCCCGTAGCTCAGAGACCGTCTTGGGCTTTTCCCAGTGCTCAATCGCAGCCACCTTGCCAGGTATGGGCTTTCGCTGCCCGTTCCCGACTACGTGGCCAGCGAAGACCACCTCGCTTACCGCAATGGTGGCCTTGTCACTGCTGCCCGTGAGTTTGTGCCGAACCAGAAGGTCCAGCACTCGAGTGACGTCCCTCTCATGTGCCTCCAGGAGCTCCTCATAGCTCATACTGGGGTCCCCGGACGCGATGATCACGTCGTCCACGAAGGGGTCCGCACAGTCGCGCACCGGCTCAAGCAGGTTCTCCAGCATCCGCTGAAAGGCTGCATTGCCGTTGGTAACGCCCATGGGCATCACCTTCCACTGGAGAGGTCCAAGCGGAGTGCTCATGGCTGTGCAGGCACGGGACTCTTCGGCGAGAGGCATCTGATGATAACCATGTTTCAGGTCAATCACCGTGAAGATCCTCCGCCGGTGTTGTTTTTGCAGCATATCCTCAATGAGGGGCAGCGTATAGCTGTCGTGCTGCGTTTGGGCGTTCAGGCCGCGGTAGTCGACCACGAGCCGCCACTCACCGGCCACCTTCTTGGGGACGACGAAGCACGGAGAGGGCCATTCGGAGTGGCACGGCTCGAGCCAGCCTCTCTGGATGAAGTCACGGAGGATCTTCTCCATGGCCTCTTTCCTCTCGCCCCTCAGGGCAAACTCCCGGTGCCGATACACACGGGGGTCCTGCTTCAGTCGTATCTTGGCCTCGCCATACGGTCCACGCACCGGTGGGGGAAACACAGGCTTACCGCTGAAGAAGGTATCACCATACTTCTGCTTCAGCCTGGCCCTGAATGCCTGGATCTTGGGGCAGTCATCGGACTCCGCCTTGGCTTTTCCGGGCACTTGAACCACGGAGCTTACTTGAGGGGTAGCTACTCCGCTCGCTTTCGGCTCAGGTGGTCTTCCCAGGTGGCCCAAAGGGCCATCTCTGGTCTTGCCTCGGAATAGATCGCCGTAGGTGGGTGGGTTACCCCCGATTGGCTCGTCCTGGCTGGACAGGTGGTCCAGTACCCTCCTTACGAAGGTATCTCCATCATAGGAACCAGAGACGATCGAGTCCACTTCCCACCAGGCTTTGTCCTGGCCTTTGCCCTCACGCTGGTTCCCCCAGTCGTGAAAGGGCTGATCCATATACCCCTGAACCAGATCCCACTCCTCTTCAGTGAGGGGCTCTTCCGATTCGGATTCTTCGATGTCAACAGGGGGAACCGCAAAGCATTGCCTCCAAGGCTCCGCTATGATGCGGTTGACACACACGAAGTCCGTGGTGTCGGCCTGATCAAGGCCCCCATCCACGTAGTGGAGTTCCGTTGGCCATCTCTGGGGTGGCATGGGCTGTCCCTTAGCGTCCTGATAGACACTCTCTCCAGCCGGTAGGACGACCTTGTTTAAGGTCATGTTGGTCAATGAGGCTACCCAATGTTGGGTACTTTCCTCCTCGGTGCATCCCATAGGAACAACCAGCACTGCCTTGGAGCGGTCCTTGCGAATCTTCGCTATCGCTCTTGGAATGTCCCAACGGGGGCAATGGATCCACATCAAACCCTGATGCGGACCCCAGTGCTTCTTCCACGCGGAGTCCTGTGCGCTCCAGTACTTCTCACACACCCGCAGATGGGCGGATGTCCCTGAAGAGAACGCATCCAGGGCCAGATCCGAAGCTCCCAAGTCCGCGACAACTCGGCTCGCCACTTCCGGCCTTACGCCGTACTCCTGGTTTGCGGGACCAGTTGGCTCAGTGTCCAGCGCGGCCACTTCGAGCTGATTGCGTTCGGGGTGGATCCATTGGCATTCCACATGGTGCTCAGGTGACGAAAGCCACGAGAGTTGGTCGTCCTGGTACAGGGTCATGGAGGCCTGGGCCGGGAGGACGCCGGAGTCCGTCTCCATCATGAAGTCGTACCCGACGATCATGTCGCAGTCCATCTCGGCCTCGTAGAAGCGACCGTGCAGGAGGATTTCCTTGCCGAGGTCTGGGCGGCTCAGCTCACGATGGTTCACGAACTGCAGCCCAATGGCCGCTTCCTTAGTGCCTCCCACCATGTACTGGCCGTTCGCCACCTTCAGCCTGACAGGCTTCCGACTGTCGGTCAGACACTCTGGTGGAAGTAGGCCAGCCTTGACCAACCTGACTTGAGCTCCCGTGTCGACCAACACGTCGAAAACCTTTTCCACTTCCCCGCAAAGGGCACGGACCTTAAGATGCAACTGCCGCTCGCGACCGACACGGCGCACGGCGTGCAAACTCAGGATCTCCGGCCGTTCCAGAAGCTCCACAAGCGACTGGTGCAGGTCGTGGACAATGGGCTCAGGCTGCCCATCTGCAGCATCCAGCTGCGGTCCGGGTGATCCTCCGATACTCTCGGATAGATCCTGTAGTACATCAAACACATTCTTGGTCGCGAAGGACGGACGGGTGCAAGGGTTCGTGCCTTCACTTGCCCTCACCCCGCCTCCGCGACTGGGCGCCGGACCGGGCCTTCCGCCCGCGGCAGTGCCCTTGTGCTTATCGACTCCCGACTGGGATGGTTCGGCGCTTCCCACGTCACCATCCTGCGACCGCCCTAGCTGGGGCCCTTGGCTGCAGGGGCTCCGCTAGGGGGCGTCGGTTGTGGAAGAGGGGGTGTTCTCCTCGGCCTCAACGTCGTTGACGCCCTTCTTCCTCCTCTCACTACGAGTAGGCTTCTTGTCCTTGTCCTTGTTCTGGTTGTTCTGGTTGTTCTCCTTGTTCTTGTTGTCCAACCTGGGGACCCAGTTCCGCTTGATCTCCTGGATCTCCTTGGCCAACTCGGTCCCCACCGACGACATCAGCTTGGCCAGCTCGTCCTTGTCGACCTCCATTTTGGCTTCCCGGATACCCGCGGGCGCACGCTTCTTCGACCCGTGCGCCTTCTTGTAAGCCTCCGTGTCGGCCTTGTGGACGGGGCATGTTCGGTGGTCATGGTTGAAGCCTCGCTTCCTCCCATAACACACGAAACAGCCCTGAGGGTGAGCTCGTATGAACTCCCCAAAGGACAGCGGAGGGTCACCAATGCGGCGAGGGTCCCTCTTCTCCTGCTTCCTCCAACCCTGCTGCAGGGGCTTCCAGTTTCCCGGCTTGCTCCCCGCGCTCAGGTTCTTGGCCACAAAGGCACAAACGGCCACTTCGGCGGGCTCATCGTCGTCGTCATCGTCGACGAGAGTCTCATCGCCGCCGGCTCCCGCTGGGTCCATGGCAGCTTCCCCGCCAGGTCCCTCGCCAACATAGTTGACGTCGCGGTCGCCGGGCCTCAACCCGCGGGTGTGGTGGAGGTTTCGGTACTCCTTGAGTAGTTCCTCGCCAACCCACTCCAGAGTCTCGTCGCAGCTCATCCGCGCCGGGATGGGCTGCAGACGGATGGTCTGGCCGCTCAACTCACACTCGTCAAGGCGCCACATCGCGGTTTTCTCGCGATCGCCCGAGACGGTGATGAGGAGGGCGTTCCGCAGGGAGTGCCGTTTGACATCCCGGGCCACGTGCTTCTTCGCCCAAGCCACCACGTTCGTATGATACTCTTTGGGGAGCATCATCTTGACCGTGTGGTTGGACTTGGCCCGCTTGGATTCCTCCTTGGTGACCCTCTTGATCCATGCTTCCGGCAGCATGGAGAGCAGGCGAGCCTGCTCGTCACCCTCGTTCCAATCCTCCACGTTGCGGCGGAAGAGGGTGTATTTCCCTCGGAAGTCACGCCAGTCCCGTAGGCGGATCTCCCGTCCATCATGCTCAAGCTTGATGGACTTCCAGCGCTTGGCCGCCACTTGCGGAGCGTCCACCCGCTCCTGCTCGTTGAGCCACTTCTTGGCTTCCTTGAGGGTCTTGATTCTCCCCTCCTTGGTCGCCACGAAGTATAGCTCGCCGAGCACTTCCGGCAGGCGGTACCTGAACCGTTTGAAGACGTATCTCTCCGCATCCGCGGGAGGCAGGTCTTCAGTGACGGTCAGCCCCCAATCGTCCAGCTTCTCCAAGAAGCGGTCGAGGTTGAGGGGGTTGCCATCATACATGGGGGGCTTGATGTCCTTCAAGTCTTCCCACACGGCGGCATCCGCGGCCTTAGAGACCATGAATGCCGGTCGCGAGGTCGACCGAGGTTCCCATCGGCCTCGCCCACGGACTCCCACGGCCGGCACGTCCATCTCCTCCATGGAATCCCTGTGGCTACGCCGTGGTTCCTCCACGTACGCTGAACCAAAATGTTCACGCCGTACTCTTTCCATGTACGCATCCTCATCACGGCGCCGGCGGCTGAGTTCAGCGGCCTCCCGTCGTACACCACGCGGCGGGCTGATGTCGAACTCCTCCAGGTCCCGATCCAGGTCCTCACCTTCACCGACATCCCATTCCACGTCTCCTCTGGGGACCTGATCCCTGAGTCCACCATAACGTCCACCAGCGATGGGGATTGGCTCCGGGGCTGGTGCGGGGCGTCGGGGGCGTACCGGTGTCCGCGGTGGAGCACGGCGGTTGCGGTACTCCGCGCTGAGCCACTCATCACGCCATTCCTCACTGCCACTGCCGGGCGGCACGCGCTCGTTCCGGCGGCCCGCGCTGTGGTGAGAGGGGGCGGTGAGAGAGGGGGCGCTGGCGCTGGGGCGACTCGTGGGGGCTCCGCCGGGGGCGTGGGGTCTGCCTGGACCTGGTCCGGGTCCCCAGCCGTCGTCCGACGAGCCAGACTCCAGGGGTGGGTGGTCGCTGCCGACGCTCCCACGGGCTTCCAGCGCGTCCAGCCTCTCCTGCAGGCCGCTGACGACGTTGGTCAGCGACTTGGTCTCGGCCCTGGCGATGTCCAGCTCCTTCTGCGCGCGCGCGGCGACCCTGGAGATGCGAGCCATCTCGCCCTTGCCCGTGTCTACCTCCAGCTCGAGCAACTGGACTCTCCTGCGGAGGTAGACAATCCACCGCCAGGTGGTATCCGGGTCGCCGTTCCCTGGTGGGTCGTCGGGGTCCCCAGGGGGTCCTCCAGGGGGGCCTCCGCCGGGTCCGCCCGGTCCAGGGGGTCCTCCCCCGCCCGGTGGTCCGCCTCCAGGGGGTCCACTTGGTGGGCGTCCTCCAGGGGGTCCTGATGGTCCTCCGCCAGGGGGTCCCGGTGGGTCTCCGCCGGGTCGCCTCGGTGGGTCCGAGGATGGGCGTCTCTTCGTGATGCCGAAGTCCATGTCGTCATCCTCGCCCATGTCGCCCCACCTGGGCGTCTCGGTCTCGGAAGGCTCCGAGCTCCGGTAGGCAGGAGGGAGATCCTCATCCTCACCTTCCGGTTCCATGGGGACGTCTCCGCCTCCTCCGCCCGTCCAAGCCACCACTTGGCGATGTCGGCGGCCTCGTTCATCCCCGTCACTGGCAGTGAAGAAGGGGTCACTGTCGTGGGGCCATCCACCTGCTGGCCTCCGCGGCCTCTCGGGGGTCTTCCCTTTGCCCTTCCTCCGTCGACGGGCGGTGGGGCCACTGCTCCCACTGCTGCCCGTGTCGGCCTCGTCCAGCGCCATCCTGGAGGAGGCGTCCCCTTCGAAAAGTTTTCGAAGGGTCTCCACCCGTGATCCTCCCGGGGGAGTCTCGCGGCGGAGTTTGGCCTCTGCCTCCTCCATTGCGGCGGCGGTGGTTGCGGCAGCTCGCGCTTCGGCTTCCTCCCGAGCACGAGCCGCCTCGGCTTCCCGGGCCTGCTGCAGCCGCGCCTTCTGCGCTTCCAACGCTGCCAGCTCCGCCTCCGTCTTGGCCTTCTCCTCAGAGACCTTCCGTCGCGCGGCCTCGGTGGCTTCCTTCTTGGCGGCGTCCTCCTGGGCCTTAGCCGTTGCTTCGGCGTGGGCCCTTTCCTCCGCCTCCTTCTTTGCCCTCTCTTGGGCAAGCGCCTCTTCCAGCGCCTTCACCTCGGCCTCCTTGCAGGCAATGGCCTCCTGCGTCCGGCGGGCTTCCTCGTCGGTTGCCCTGATCCGGGCAGCCACTGCCTCATGGGCGGCCGCAGCTGTGAGACCGGCCGCGATGGCTGCCACTTTCGAGGCGTGGTAGTCCATGCCTCTGCCCCACTCGGTGGCCTCCTCATGGGCGATGCCGACGGCGCCCTCCACGGCAGCGTTCTGCTGCGTGGCCCGTTGCCGGGCAACCCGAAGGTTGCAGGGCGCCCCACAGATGCGCTCACAGGCGCGCGCCACGTCCCTTTGGGCGGGAGCGGCGCTGCTGCTGGAGCTGGCCTGGTCGGCCGGCATCCTCCCGCGATGGGCCGACTCCACGTCGCTGCTGGGGCCTGCTGGGGCCTGCTGGGGCCTCAGGGGCAGCGGACGGGGCTTGGCCCTGGTCTGCGTGGCGACTGCCATGAAGTCACCAAGGCTGGCGTGGCCGGGGTGGTGACCACCATTGGCCCGTTGGGGACTGGGGGCTGGGGTTCCGCCCTTGGCGCCTTGGGCGGCTTCGGCGGCCAGGGACTCCTGGTACTCCCGCCACTTCTGGTCCCGCTTCTTGTCCCCGGCGGACCGCTTCTCCTTCGCCGGAGACGCGCTGCTGCTGCCCTGCAGCCTGCGCTCGCTCCCCGGCTCCGGGAACTTCCTCTCGATCAAGTCCCACATGGAGACGTTGATCGAGGCGCCCGACGGGTAGGCGTTGGGGTCCTCGTCCTCCTCAATCCCGTCGGGGCGCAGCCCTTCGCCGGGCCTGTCCGGCCGGGTCCAGGTCCTCCAGCGCCTCTGCTGGTGGCGGTACTCGTACCCTTCCGCCCGCAGCCAGTCCTCCACGGCCTGCAGGCGGTCGGGGGCGATGTCCGTGCGGAGCTCGAAGCTCCTGGGCATGCCGCCTTCGCACTGGGGGTGGCTGTGGCGGTAGTGCTGGTCCCAAACCAACCCACGCAGTAGTTGCGCTGCATGGGGGTGGGGCCGCGGCCACGTCCTACCCGCTTCTTGCCAATTCACCATGGCAGCGGGGGCGTAGTTGGTCTTGAGGTCCTTGGTGTGCACTCGTTCAACTCAACGAACTGGTGGTGGTTGTTGAGGCGGGTGCTGTAGCACTGGATTGGGAGTGCGGCTGGTGCTGGTCAGCCGGTGGTTGTGGAGGTGGTTGACGCGGCCTTGCTGGTCGGCCGATGGGACTCCGGGTCGGCCGATGGGGCTGATGCAGGAGTCCTGGTCCGTGCACCACTTTCACGGTCGCTGCGCGGTCAGGGCGATGCTCTGGACGGCGCTGCGGGCTCCGTGACGAACTCGGCGCTGTCGCTGGGCGGCGCTGCGAGCCGCTGCGCTGCGCTGCGAGCTGCTGCGCTGCGCTGCGAGCTGCGAGCTGCGAGCTGCTGCGACGCGCTGCTCGGGGTTGGTGGCCCCGAGTGGCACGCGAGGGTTGGGTAACCCCGCGGCGGTGAAACGCTTTTGACGCGTTCCCGTGGGGGGCCGGCCACGGGACGCTGCGGGACACGCGCAAGTGAGCAGGCAGGCAAAGCACTACGCTCACAGGGGTATCAATGCGCTCATGTCATGTGACAAAGCGTTTCATAATCCTTGCCACTCTGCAAAGAGGGAACGAAAGTATGTACAGCAACACATCAGGATATGTACACATGGGGTTAAGACTGGACTGGGGTAAGGGCATCACAGGTCAATAGACACTCAGTCCCAACTCATATCCCAATCCCAGGTCCGACCCTCTCAGTGGCTGGTGGGGGCGGGGGCTCAAACACAACCCATGCCCTGCTCAGTCCGGACCCTGAAACCCTGCCGATGGGGGAGGTGTCCCGCACAGCCACAGGCGAGTTCCTGGGAACCAAGGGGCTCCAAGGCCAACTGACAGTGGCTCCCTATGCTCCCTTGATGGCAGGTCCCAACTCCTCTCTGAGCCAGAGATATGGCCCCGCCATTATCACTCAGGAGTTGGTAGCTGAAAATGGGCTGTTTCAGCCCAAACTGAAATTAACTCAAAAATCCCCAAAATTGACCTCTCGTCCGGACCCGCCAGAGGTAGGGACGAGGCAACTGACCCTATGCCCTTCGAGTACGAACTCCCTGGAGCCCTCACCCAACCTGGTTCCCTCTGAGGTCCCGGCATCAGGGCAACACGGATGAGTCAAGTGGGGTCATGATGCCAAAATCACCAAAATTGGCGTCATTCCCACGCGTGGCTCGCCCGGCCAAGGTAAGGCCAATGGCTCACAGGGTAGGAGGCAGGACCTAGGACTTATATCTGAGTGTACTACTTGAAATTAGGTCGGAGCTCCCTGTGGGCATAGAGAAATGGGGCCGCCAATTGACCACACAGAAGGGGGAAATTGGGGTCCCAAAATGGGGTCATTTTGGCTGCTTGAAATGAGCCAAAATTCAGTGTGCTCTCAATAGCATATCTCCACGCCGGCTTCGAGATCGGATCCGCCATTCCATACGCGATCCACCGGGAGTCCAACGAAGACTCCCATGACCTTGGCTCACAAAGATCTCCATGCTACTTGGCGTGGTGACGATCCCAATTGGGTCCACAAATGCCAAAATGGCAAAATTGCCCACACTCACTTTGGGCTAGCGCCTTAACGAAGGTGGCTCCGCTTCGCCCACGTGGTGTGTGGACCATGGGGACCATTACCCATAACACCCATGTCATATATGGTCCATTGGTCCATGCGTCCGGCGTGCACGAGGGTTAGAACATAGTGCACGGCGGGCAGCAAAAGTGGAAAATTGCTCAAAATGGCCAAAAATGCGCACACTCATGGTTGGGGCAAATGAGGCACATGCCCGACTCGGACCGGAGTGTGCCATAGGATTGGTATCAAGTCATATGTGTCCAACATATCTTTTGGGCGTCGCCCAACTCCTCCGGTATTGGGAATGGCAGGGTCGCCAAGTGAGCCCATGATTTGGGATAGTCCCAAATCGCCAACATGGCGGCCACGGTATGCCAAGCCTAAGAGGAGTTATTCGCCGGGTCCAAGATATGTTGGGCACCGAAGTAAGTACCCTCATAACATACTTGGGTCATGATGTCAATTGAACGCAACGTTGAGATAAACGGTCGCCACTTGACATCATGACGGGCCAAAAACGGCAAAATTGGTACAAAGACACACAAAAGTGCCTTGGAAGGTGCACAATTATATTATAATATCTTCGGCTTGGATCGTGCAATCAACTAATCCTTCTACACACAATGACTTGACACCATTGACCTTCGATTCCGCATATGTGCTCCACTTGGGGCGCCTTGAAAGGTTACACGCGCTACTTCCCAAGTGGGCACATGAAAATATGGAAAATTGCAAAATACACACCTTGCTCCCAACGCATCGCTTCGGGATCACCACACAAGCTTCCCTACACGAAGGTTAGGCTTGCAATTGATCGTGGGGAGTATGGAGAAGGGGCTTGCACAATATGAGGTCCATTGGCGGGTTTGTCTTGTAGCGATGGACCCGCCAAATGGGCACGCAACACCACACATGGCACATACCACATATTGCCCCAAAAGGTAGCTCCCACCACGATATGTCATGCCCCTCCAAGGGCATAACTTTGTGTCAATTGCTCATAGGAACTCAAGGAGAGTTCCTATGTAACACCAACACTTGCGCGCTACACTCGAAAGATATCTTAACGCACGCAATATCATGGCCAAAGAGTTATAACGCAAACTCTACCCTCTTGACCATGATCCATTACACTAGCGCGCACGTGTGGAAACGCAAGGCATATAATGCTTCCTAAATTACGTCGGGAGTATTGTGAATACATCCCACGTTTCCTTATTGTCAATACTCGCAAGCATCACGAGATATGACCTTCACAAGTGGCCTCACGAATCAACTTTGTTTTGCCCATATCTCTGAGTCAAATGGAGGGCAAGATAAAAGGAAAGTTGATTCGTGCATAGGGAAGCACGTAGGTCCACTCGAAAGAGGTCAAATCAAGTGCGGGGATGTCGAAGTCGAAAATCCGATTTCGACATCCTGAAAAATTCGGATTAAGGTTGCGAGTGTAAGATGTGAAAATTGCGGAAGCATCCATGCAGTTCCTGACGACTTTGGAGCCTTCGTGACGGATAGCGTTAAAATTTCCATTAATTACAGTTAAACTGGCGGTTACGGTAAAGTCGCGATCCAACCGCCAGCAGTCAAAACAGTGAATATCAGAACGGAAGCGTAAAAATTGACGGAAACAATATGAAAGTAAAACCCTGTTGATTCCTGATATTCTGATACACAAATCTCCGCTGGCGGTGCATCGGTTGCCGATGCGGGGCTTTACGGCACGGAACGGAGCGTCAACGGGCGTCTTCCCTTCCGTGCATGGGGTTAGTGGACCGGAGACCGTAACCTAGCCATGGGGTTCTGGGTACCGCTTCAATATCAATGCTTATGGAGCTGGATTGTTGTTAACCACGCAACTGAATTGCTCCACGGGTCTTTTCATTTTTGAAAATGAATGACCTTGAACTTGTTTTCCTTGAAACTTATCCAAGTTTTCCTTCAAATAACCCAAAAATACACCCCAAATGCAACCACAAAAGGCAACAGAAACATACTACGTGTTCGACGAAATCCCGGGAGTGATTTCGAAACGGTCCCTTTCATGTCCTAAGAAGATATGAACAAAAGGGGACATATAACAATGAAATATGACCAAAACAATGCATAAATGCAACATGAACACGGGTCTCCCCCCAACGCGTGGTGCCGGTGCACCGACGCGTCTGGAAACCCAATCCGCATATGCATGCAAAGCCCAACTGATGGGCTTTCATTTGGTGTGCTTACATTCAGGATCTGAGCAACCTGTGTTTTTATAAAAATTCACGAACATGACCTACTTGGGCCAAAAAAACTAGCACGGATCGGCACCGCGATAGTGCCGTAACATTCGCTTATGTCTAAAACTGATATAGAATTAATCTAAACAATAAAACTGATTGAAATATCTTAAAAATCGTCAGAAATCGACAAATTCTGGATCGGCGCGCGCGATCTCAGGACTGGCCGTCGCCGACCCAAACTCAGTTTTATTGTACAGAAAATGGTGAAAACACCATGAATGTAAAACTACAGAAATTCCTGATCCACTGATACCAACACTGTCCAAAACAGTGCTGGGATCCTGGTTTTCTGTGGGTGTACATATATCAGGATTTTGCACTGAAAAAAGCGAGAATATAGGTTGCACGAAAACCTTACACTCCCCTCCCAAGTCCTGAGACACATCTCAGGCTGAAAAGCACAAAGAAGATGCAGTGCAACAACAAAATTGGGTGGGAAAAATGCAAAGCATTTGGGTCGGGTGTTAACCACGCAACTGAATTGCTCCACGGGTTAACACTCCCCTCCCAAGCTCAGAAACACCCACAGAAAATGGCTGCTTCTGTGGCTGAATCTATGAAGATAAGCCGAGGAGCAATAAAAAAACACAGATTTTTACTTTGATCCCGGACCTGGGATTTTAGGAGGCACCGCTGGGTTCCGGTACCCGCATGTAATGTACATGTCTACACACACACCACTCATGGCACTCACAAGTGCCTCACACATAGGGTCCTCTGACCCCCAGGCTCAATCAGAGTAAAATTTCTGCAATCCTGGACAGAAATTAATCATAAAAAAATGATCTCTGCACAGAATTTAAAATGAAAAATAGTGAATAAACAAAAAATAAAAAAATGCACTTCTGAGATGTCCTGACCCTAAAACCAAAGACAACACAAAGCAAATCAGAAAAATTCACAGTTTGTAAAATCATCCACTGATCATATAATATAATACAGAAATAACCAATAGGACCATTTCTCATGGCCCATAGTTATTATGATTACAATTAACGTCACCAATCTTCTTGGCCCATACCATGAATTATTTTTTCTGAAATCTTCATATTTTTGACTTTTAACTTGACCACTTCGTAATCTGCAGGATGTGGGCAGCGCTGTCGTCCTTGCTGGAGGTTGAGAACTCACCAATGATCATGATATAATCTTGAGAACCATCCAAAGGTCCATGGCACTTTGTCCATGGCACCTACATGGAGTAATCAATCTTGAGAACCATCCAAAGGTCCATGGCACTTTGTCCATGGCACCTACATGGAGTATTCAAATGAAAACTATCATGCGCTGAAACCATTGGGATAATCGCTCTGCAGCTTGTTCTTCAGCGCTACGCACTCCCAGCGCGATGGTGAAGGTCTCCTTGGTCGTCAATGTCCTTGTAATAGGGCTCAAAATAGTCAAATGGTCCTCAAATGGTGTAGGCACCAAGGACCTTCTGGAACATGATTTTGGGGTTTACCAATTGCTCCATAGATCTCGTCGACGAAGTTTGCGTCGTCCTGGTCGTCGTCTTCAACGTCGTCGTCGTCGTCGTCGTCGTCGTTGAGGGCGTTTCGAAAGTCTTTTCATTTTTGGAAATGAATGACCTTGAACTTGTTTTCCTTGAAACTTATCCAAGTTTTCCTTCAAATAACCAAAAAATACACCCCAAATGCAACCACAAAAGGCGAACGAAACATACTACGTGTTCGACGAAATCCCGGGAGTGATTTCGAAACGGTCCCTTTCATGTCCTAAGAAGATATGAACAAAAGGGGACATATAACAATGAAATATGACCAAAACAATGCATAAATGCAACATGAACACGGGTCTCCCCCCAACGCGTGGTGCCGGTGCACGAACGCGTTTGGAAACCCAATCTGCATATGCATGCAAAGCCCAACTGATGGGCTTTCATTTGGTGTGCTTACATTCAGAATCTGAGCAACCTGTGTTTTTATAAAAATTCACGAACATGACCTACTTGGGCCAAAAAAACTAGCACGGATCGGCACCGCGATAGTGCCGTAACATTCGCTTATGTCTAAAACTGATATAGAATTAATCTAAACAATAAAACTGATTGAAATATCTTAAAAATCGTCAGAAATCAACAATTTCTGGATCGGCGCGCGCGATCTCAGGACTGGCCGTCGCCGACCCAAACTCAGTTTTATTATACAGAAAATGGTGAAAACACCATGAATGTAAAACTACAGAAATTCCTGATCCACTGATACCAACACTGTCCAAAACAGTGCTGGGATCGTGGTTTTCTGTGGGTGTACATATATCAGGATTTTGCACCGAAAAAAGCGAGAATATAGGTTGCACGAAAACCTTACAATTGTGCCCACGCCGGATGGTCAGTTCAGGCTTAGATGCTTTCGGCAAACATTGTCCGTAAGCATTTTCCTGCTGACATTTCCCTGGCAGGCTTGGACGGCCGCACCCCCCAGTGTGCATAGCCCCCCCTTCATTATTCCAGATTGAGGCCTTAGGGCCCATACGACGTTGCGCAACGGATGCCGCTGTCATCGCAATTGCGATTTTTGGGTGTGTGGTCTGGTCCCATGGCACTTGCGGGATCCAGACCAGTCTATGTGTGTCTGCAGACTATATATGGCCTGAACTCAGGCGTTTTCCTGTCCACCCTCCTGCATATTCCTCATCCTGACCGGGGCGTGGTTTGGCGCTCTATCCAGAGTGTGTTTACACGCCTATTTACCTGTTTCTTGGTCACTTTTCCGCCCCCCAGGATATGTGCATCTGTATGTTAAGTGTTGTCAGCCCATCACCGAGATATGGACTGTTTTTCTCCCCGAAGGGACACGAATCGGAATACGAAGGCGCCCTGAGTCGCCGTGTACATGTTCTTACATAAGGTCCAGCCTGGACCGGTACCTAAGTACAGATTGTCATGTTTGAGTGCCCGTGATACTGTATGCCCTAGTGGCTGTGATGTGCTGAGATCCTGATGGCACCCGGCGGGAAGCCCAGTTGCCTGACTACACTCCCAGCGGTCCGCCACTGTCAGTCCCAGTGTGAGCCTACCGACTCGCAGACGCACTTGCGGTCGGGAGGCGACCTCCGGTGTCCTGACCTCGGTCAGTCTGCCTGGGAAACTGGTGGTTTGAGGAGTCGACGCCTCCGCCCAAACTGCATGGGGACTCCCCCATGCATGGCCTTCGTTGTAATGGGGCGAGGGAAAAGACGGCCTTGATGCCCGATCCCTTATGGAGGAGCTCGTTCGGGTTTACCACTCTGGACTCGCGTCGTGGATATGGACATGGTGCGCCCAAGGAAGGACCCGTGGGGACTCTCCCCCAGCCTGCGGCCTTGGGAAGCCTGGGGTAGCCTGATGGATCTTTGTGGTCGCTTTCGACCTGTGGGACCACCTCGGTCGTCGTCTGGCGCCTATGTTGGCCGTGTATGACATTGCCACTGTGGTAGTGACCGTCGCAGCCGGCACCCGGTGCGCCTGGTATGGGTTAACGGGTCCTTTGGATGCCGAACAATCGCCGCCAGGACCCGGGACTTGATACTTGATACTATACATGCACTACAAGCCTTTACAGTGCCATACATATCTAACCGTGAGTGGCAATGGGCAACCCCACCCACAGCCAGCCTGGAGTGTGAGGTGTGACACCCCCCCCCCTCCAGGGGATGGTCCTGGGTACCCGCTGCCGTGCTTGGGTGTTATCGAGCCCCCCCGCAGGGTTTGCTCTAAGGAGGGGGGTGAAGCGGTACCCAGAACCTATGGCCCATGGCCCGGAGGCCTGTGAGCCGTCACACCCGTGCGGAAGCCGTTGACACCGGCTGTCAGCGGGATATCCCTGTTCTCTAATCCGCGAAATCTGGAATCCGATTTCTAACCATTAAATCGATGTAGAATTACCATAATTTTATTGTCTTGGTCGATTTTCGGTCAGAAATCGGTGAAATACCCGATTTCTACCGCGAATTCTAATTGTCGTGAAATCGCCGCCTGTTGTGGCCTGCTCGCGCGCCTTCGTCGCAAAATCGTGGGCTGTCCACGATTGCGCAAGAACAGGCCACTCAATGGGTGTTTCCTGGGATGGATGAATGTACCATAGGTACTCCGTAGACCTTTTGGAGCCTGCGGACAGGCAGCGCGAACGCTGCCGCGAAGCGCCAGATTGTCGCAGGCGATAATTGCCAGGTCAGGCTTGCATTGCAGGTTCGGCATGAAAGACCGCCAAAAGGCAGTGATTTTACAATAAATTTTTATTGCAGATCATTAATTTGAATTATGACGGGTTCATCCAAGGGTGTAGCATAAGTTACGGGCATGCGTTGGATCTGTGCTTCACAGAGACCAAACACTCTGCCCTTTCTGTGCACAGGACACCAGACTGTGTCATGTATGGGACCATGCAAGGGTCCTACGATGATTTAAGCCAAGCAAAAGACATGAAGAACCCTGTGGGAACGACGGACACCGAAGTGTTTTCAGTGCTCCTCGTGTGTCGCTCCGTGCCTAGAAGGATGACCAAGAGTGGGGCTGGTGCGCTACTGGAGGCGCTTGCACGTCCGGAGAAAAGAGGGTTTTCCGAGTTTGACAAATCTCAAGAGATGTTGCGAAAAATCAGGGATTTCGACAAAAACTTTGCAGGAACTTCAAGGGCCGTAGCAACGGAACTGGTGAAGCGAAGCAAAGCGTCAAACTACAGAATCCTCACAATATCCGGGCAATAAGGAGCCAAAAGCCTGGGCAACCCACTACCGCTTCAAAATCATCGTACCGTGCAGCAGGTCCCATGTAGCGTGATATGAGTGGCACTGCGGCAGAGACGCCCAGCGATCCGCAGTGCAACGCCCGAGGACAATAACTGCGTCGCGGCTGTATGGAGGTGCGTTGCTGCACCGGCTTGCGCAGCACCCCTCTACGCAATGGGTCCACACAACACCAGACCCAGCCGTCGCTCGTGAAGATCGTCAGCGATTCCCCCCGTGTGACGCAGCTGTTCTGCGCCCACTGTAGTAATGCTGACCTCGGAAGCACCATTGGAGCCCTCGCTGCAGACCAAGGCAGCCTGCAGCATCGAGGCAAAAGAGACCCTCGCTGTACGACGTCGAGTACAGCATCGTGGCAGATCCCGTGCGCTTGGACGCGCCAAGCGTATTGAGGCATGGTGTGCGAAGAGGTTTGGTACGTAAATACCAGTCAGGGAGCGCCGCTGACGCTCTTCAGTGGCCAGTCCAGTGAGACCAGCGTGGGACCCCAGCGCGCTGTGTCGTTTTTGTTTACTGGGCCGGCATTAATTTTATTATTAATCTGCCATGTCTCTGGTGGTGGCAATCAGTGGTTCAGCGTTCTTGATGGGCAGCCACCCTTTTACTGCTGGCGCGCAGAGGCGTCAGCGCGTGTAAGCTATGCACAGGAAACACCCACGCGTGGGGCTTGCAGAGCCGCCATCAGCCTAGCAAGCCTTTTAAGGAGAGGGGTGACGCGAAATCGTGGGCTGTCCACGATTGCGCAAGAACAGGCCACTCAATGGGTGTTTCCTGGGATGGATGAATGTACCATAGGTACTCCGTAGACCTTTTGGAGCCTGCGGACAGGCAGCGCGAATGCTGCCGCGAAGCGCCAGATTGTCGCAGGCGATAATTGCCAGGTCAGGCTTGCATTGCAGGTTCGGCATGAAACACCGCCAAAAGGCAGTGATTTTACAATAAATTTTTATTGCAGATCATTAATTTGAATTATGACGGGTTCATCCAAGGGTGTAGCATAAGTTACGGGCATGCGTTGGATCTGTGCTTCACAGAGACCAAACACTCTGCCCTTTCTGTGCACAGGACACCAGACTGTGTCATGTATGGGACCATGCAAGGGTCCTACGATGATTTAAGCCAAGCAAAAGACATGGAGAACCCTGTGGGAACGACGGACACCGAAGTGATTTCAGTGCTCCTCGTGTGTCGCTCCGTGCCTAGAAGGATGACCAAGAGTGGGGCTGGTGCGCTACTGGGGGCGCTTGCACGTCCGGAGAAAAGAGGGTTTTCCGAGTTTGACAAATCTCAAGAGATTTTGCGAAAAATCAGGGATTTCGACAAAAACTTTGCAGGAACTTCAAGGGCCGTAGCAACGGAACTGGTGAAACGAAGCAAAGCGTCAAACTACAGAATCCTCACAATATCCGGGCAAGAAGGAGCCAAAAGCCTGGGCACCCCACTACCGCTTCACTCCGTGGCGAGTTTTGTGATGGATTTTTCTCGAGTACCTTTGAGGTTCTAAAGGAACTCAAGGGCTCGATCTAGAGGCTTTTTCTTGTACTTTCATCTGGTGTGTTCATCAGAATTTTTCGCCGTTGCGTCTGAGAGAAAATCAGCGCGCAAGCTTGTCCGTCAATCGCTCGAACTCATGGTTCTCAAGGACGATGAGTTTGGACGGAACCCTACATTCCCCCCCTATGCCTTTCATCCATGCCCCTTTCACATGGGCATATCACTTTGAATAGGGAAGAGGGCAATAGGGATGTTTTGGGCAGCCTATGGGTTTCGCAAACCCAAGTCGTTTGCGTGCGCAAACGCTAACTTTGTGGTCTTGTGAGCATGAACGTTAAAAACCGAACACAATGCTCACAAGACCAAAAGCCCTAGGCCATTTTTGATTTTCGAGCCAACTCAACGATGGCTCCACGCGATTCAATGCGTACCAAAACTCTATTTTCGAAAAAGGGCAAGTTTTGGTCGAAAAATTAGGCCAAAATGGCTAATCCCCCGAGGCTCGTACTCAAAGCCTTTGGGGAGTTGAGCCTTGAACCAAGGCAATATGTAAAGTAAAGACCACGAAGGACATCGTGGATGGCTTGGTTGATTTTTACAACCTTGTCTTCTATTTTATATAATGTCACCTTGTGAGCACGCGTGCCATACTGCCTCTTTGCACACGCGCTCATATGCAAGCACTAATGAGATGAGTGGGCGGAGACGATCTAACCATAGTGGGCATATTTGAAGGCACCTACTATGGGCCTACTCCAAAAATGTTTGCTCATATTTTTGTTCCTCAATGACCCAAAGATATGTACATACCAATATCACCGATATATGCACTTTTTCCTATAAATAGTGTGCTTCAAGGATTGAGGTGTTAAAAATGTTTCCATTATGCTTTGAACCTCAACCCTTGTTGCAAAGGGGAGGCAAAGCTTCGGTTTGCATCCATGCAAAAGCCCGAGGCTCCTTTCTCTTCTGATACGGAGATACGATTTTTCGAGTGACCACTTTTGGGTGAATTTTGGCCGCTTTGCCCAGAATGGCCACAAACCCCTTCTCCCCCTGATTTCACCCCCGAGGTTGCGTGCGCCACTTGACCAAGGGTAAGGGCAATTCGGAGAGGGCACATAAACCCGCATCGAATGGGGTGTTTCCCCATGTGGCCTCTCCTCTCGAAGGGAGAGTTGTGAGTCACCCAATTTGGGGTATGTTGCCATTCTGCCCCATTTGTGTGTCACTTTCCCTCCAATGGGGAAAATAGCTAGAGGCGACCATGAGGGTTGGCAAGCGGCATATATTGGGACCTGAGTCCCATGTGTCTATAGGATCTTTGGTTGAAAGGATCCTCGCCGTGGCCATGGAGATATGGAATCATGAGTGCGGGCCATTTTGGCCAAATTTCGCTGTTTTTGCCGTTGTATGCCATATTGGAACTACCATATCTCCATGGGGCACGGGATCCAGCTAGAAAGGAGGAGCGATTATTGTAGCATATGACCAAGGGTTGAACACCATTGAGTTTCGTATTTGCACCTCTGGCTCATCCAGAGTTATTCAACTTTTGGTGCGATCCATGATCCCCCCCTTTGCACCGCATGTTGCTTTCTGCCCCGTCCCTGTGGTCATCCCCTCGGTGAACAGTAAGCAGCCAGCGTGACAGCAAACCATAACCCAGGGCATGGGACCAAAGGGGATATCAAGGGTCGTGAATCAAGGCTTGGCGCGACGACATCGCCAAGGTTTCCTACCCTGACCGGTCGCCCGAGACGACCAATTTTGCCATTTTGGCAGTTGTGGACCCAGTTTGGATCATCACCACGCCGAGGGCCATGGAGATCCTTGAGAGCCAAGTACATGTGAGTCTCCGTTGGACTCCCAGTGAATCGCATATGGAATGGCGGATCCGATCTCCAAGCCGGCGTGGAGATATACCATTGAGGACACCACCGATCTTGGCTCATTTTGAGTAGCCAAAATGACCCCCTTTTGGGACCCCAATTTCACCCCCCCGTGTGGTCAATTGGCGGCCCCATATCTCTGTGCCCCTGAGGACCCCGGACTTAATTCCAAGTCGTGCACTCAGATGTAGGTCCTAGGTCCTGCCTCCTATCCTGTGAGCCATTGTCCTTGCCCTGGCCGGGCGAGCCACCCGTGGGAATGACGCCAATTTTGGTGATTTTGGCATCATGACCCCACGTGGCGAAACCGTGGCGCCCTGATGCTGGGGACTCAGAGGGAGCCAGGTTGAGTGAGGGCTCTAGAGAGTTCGTACTTGAAGGGCATAGGGTCAGTTGCCTCGTCCCTACCTCTGGCTGGTCCGGACGAGGGGTCAATTTTGGGGATTTTTGAGCTAATGTCAGTTTGGGCTGAGACAGCCCATTCTCAGTTACCAACTCCTAGGGGATAATGGCAGGGCCTAATCTCTGGCTCAGAGAGGAGTTGGGACCTGCCATCAAGGGAGCATAGGGAGCCACTGTCAGTTGGCCTTGGAGCCCCTTGGTTCCCAGGAACTCGCCTGTGGCTGGGCGGGACACCCTCCCTTATTGGCAGGGTTTCAGGGTCCGGACTGAGCAGGGCATGGGTTGTGTTTGAGCCCCCGCCCCTGCCAGCCACTGAGGGGGTCGGACCTGGGATTGGGATATGAGTTGGGACTGAGTGTCTTTTGTCCTGTGATGCCCTTACCCCAGTCCAGTCTTAACCCCAGGTGTACATATCCTGATGTGTTGCTGTACATACTTTTGTTCCCTTGTTTCAGAGTGGCAAGGATCCTGAAACGCTTTGTCTCATGACACGAGCATGAGGATGCCCTTGTGAGCGCAGTGCTTTGCCTGCCTGCTTGCTTGTGCGTGTCCGCCGCAGCGTCCCGTGTCCAGGCCCCCCACAGGAACGCGTCAACTTGCCTGCCGATTACACTCCCCTCCTAAGGCAGGCCGCCAGTTGTAAAACACGAAACATGGTCGCCTGGTACCCGTTGGCTACGGCAGGGAGGCCGCAGACACCACCCTTGACTTGGATCAAACTACATTCAAACACAGGCCAATACAGAATAGCTGCAGCTGTGCAGAGGCTCTGCTAGTGCACGACAAGCAAGCAGCGGTGTAGCGGGCCACTGGCTAAAGGCATTGTACTAAGGTCTAGCAAAGACACATTAAACTGACGAAGAAAACAATGTAGAGCCAGAAAAATATTTTTTTCATCATACAAAGGAGGGGAGAGACAGAGCAGAGTGGGTATGGGTTCAGGACCTCAGCACTGACAAAACAAACTAACTAACCTCCCACTGATAAGTCCCATCACCTGACTGGCACATCACTGACACACACGGACATGGTGACAGGCAGACATCACACACATCACAAAATCCATAGTGAACATTGATAGGCTGGTCTACTGTACACCTAGCAGACATGTCACGATTCTTTGACTGACAGATTGCCGTCCCAGGCTTCTCGGGCATTTTGCACCGACAACAGGCTGACATCTCAGGCTTTTCTCAAACAAGACCTGTTGACAAGAAGTCGCCTTAGACACATTAATACTGGAATTGTCGTCGTCGTCCTTTCACAGCTGCACTAGTTCGTCGGAACGCATACCGCCACTGTCAGCTTTGGTAAAAGAGGTAGGAGGTTAGCGCAGACCATGAAAGACTAAATTGACCTCATTAACATTGCGGATGCGGATCAGCCACAAACTGAGGGTGGTCGCGCAAGACCGGTCACCGGTCAGGCCTGTGGAGATAAAAAACTGCCGTGAGGATAGGGAACAAAAAAAGGGAAGGAAAAACAGACTTGGCGGGTTGGACGTGGATATACGCTCAGGGCCATTGCCCAGGCGGGCCGAGGTTGTTGCTCTGATAGGCTCGGACCGTTTCCACTACACTGTTGACTGCGCATTCTGCTCCAATGAGCCGCGATGAGCTTCCATGAGCCTCAATGCCGCTCAACTCAAAAAGAGTATTTAAGTATTGGTTGTGAAAATAGGACGCGGAATCCGTCAGGATCCCCCAAGGTACCCCGGCTCCCAGTGGTTTCATAAGCTTCCAATGGCGCTTTAGGGTTTGAATGGGTTGCCAGGGGCTGTAGCGCCATACTCCCCCCACCATCTCTTTTTCCGACGTGACTCAATAGGGTTTGGAGATGTACCCCCCTTTGTAGGTGACAATGTGTGTGAATTTTTCCACTGCATGATGGATAAGCGACGTCAAGTGCGTGAAAAGTTGACCGGAATCCATGAGAAGCAGAAATAGAATTTCAATGCCGCGCACTGTGACCCCTTTTTAGAGGTCGGGGATCGTGTTTGGGTACATGACCTGCCCAAACAAGAAAACAAAACCTTTGAGAAATTGGCAGAGATTGGGAATGGTCCTTATGAGGTGTTGGAAGTCATGGGTGGGGATAGGCACAAGGTGGCCAGGTCTCACCGAAGACAAAGTTTGGAGATTGAGCATCTCCGTGTGGCACACCCGCTACTTGTGGTGTCAAGCTGAAGTGCGACCACCACAGTCCCCGGAACCAAGTGGACCACGATGACAGTTCGGTCATTGACGATATCATTGCTCATAAGCCTATGCCCAACGGTAAGAAAAACGGGGAGCGGGTCATGAAGTGCTTGGTCAAATGGAAGGGTCACCAAGAATGGACATCGGAGACCAAAAATCAATTTTTGCACCACATTGATGACCAGTGGCGCGCGCGTGTGAGGCCAAACATGGCGTAGATGTGACCATTTCATGACACCTCCACCCGTCTTGGGTCTCCCCCTCCTGATACCCAGCCCGGCACGTAGCACACCTTCAACCCGGTCCCCTGGATTAGCGGCCCTTGTTGGGCCATGGCAGACAAAGACCTTCAACCCTCATACGGGATGTGGCCCTGGTACTGAGTCAAGCACGGTGCTGTGCTTCTTGAAAAAAAAGTACCATCTTGGGATGACATGTATCGGCAACTTCCGCCCCTCTGCGCCGGGGCTTGGAAGTGAAAAATATCACCCTTTCCAGAAATAATGTGGCCGGCTTTTTAGCATTGAGTCCTTTCACCTAGGATCTTGGCGGGCCAAACATCCCTAACGAACTCAATATTGGGTCTAGAGGGAGAAACATGCATTTTTGAGACCCTTGGGGTGGATCTAACAAGGTTTGAGTTTTTTTTTTAGAACCCCGGCCCCTCCCAGAACTGGGCACTTGACAGTGCAAATCTGGGTTGGCCGGCCTTGGGGCTGGCACCAAGAATGCAGTTTCACAATTTGGAGTTTTTCTGGCAATCCTATTGCAGGTAAAACGATATCTTTGCACTCCAGCACCATTAAAATAGGAGCGAAGCTGCAACTGACCACCCGGGCACTGAAAACACCGCCTTTGGCAAAAAGAATGGCCATTTTGTGGCTTTTTTTGCGCAGAAAATTGTGCTTTCTTGGTGTTTTTGGGCATGAACTACTTTTTATCCAGCTGCAGTACCATCCAATGCATACATTTTTGAGTCTTGAACCCTTTTAACAGGGTGGAGAGGGGATGCAACTGACCACCCCAGCCCGAAGACGACCGTTTTTGGCCAAATAAAGGCCATTTCGTCGCGTTTTTTCAGCAAAAAATGGTTGTTCTGCCTGCCCCACCCCTCCCCCTGGACAAAGCAATCAGGACATATGCACTATTCCACGGACAGCAGTGATAGAGTAACATATGAAGGGCTGTCCTTTCTTCACCCCTGGCAGGCGCCGGGACAAGACACAGCGCGGGCGGGTGGGTAGATGTACCCCCGCCTTTAAATTATAAAAAGGCTAAGGAGGGGAGGAGGGAGGAGGGGGAGCAGGACAGGGGGGGGGGGGATGTGCTGGGGGCCCGTTGGCAGAACTTTCGTCACCCCGCTGCGCTATACTAACTGCAGTTCTGCCTGCCCCACCCCTCCCCCTGGACAAAGCAATCAGGACAGATGCACTATTCCACGGACAGCACATTTTGCCGCGCGACTGCGCGTCCATTTGTCCACCGTAACCGTCGCGTCATCAGTCCCCCACCTCCCCCTTTAATCTCCACGGGGGGCGAATCATCTCCATCAGACCCATGTACTTCGTGTCAACGGCTCTTTCCCACATCTCACGACGCCTTGCTGCTTCGGCAATGGCCTCTTTCTGAGACTGGAAGCCGGTCTCCCTACTCAGGGGGTCGGCTGCGTTTAAAAAAGACGGCACCCTGAAGGACTCGACACTAACAGTACTCCAGCACCTGAGCCAAAACAGGCGCCGGAGTATTCGTTGCTGAGAATCGGCATGCACCGACGCCCGCAGCGCATTAATCTGAGACCTAGCAACGTTGCTGTCTGAACCCACACGAATTCTTTCAAAACCACGATAGGATGCCACCTTAATAACGATGTACAGCGCATACAGCTCCGCCTGCTGCAGGGAGTCCACCCAGGGCGGAAACACCTCCGATCGATAGTAATCCCCCCCCCCAACAATTCCCAATCGAAAAACTTTGCCCTCTGGAGCCGCATCCACGAACACCTCCCAGGCCCCTCGTCCACCAGGCCATGGAGGGTCACACCGCTGAGGGACACAAGAAAACAGGAGCACTGTCGCCACCCCTTTGCAGACCCCCCTCCCAAACACCCCTTTCCCACTCTGCAAACCTCGATATGCGCCCGCCAGGAAGGCGCCCAGACCCGCATTGGGCCTGCTCAGCCAGCACAGTTTACCCAGGAGGCGTTCCATAACCTTTGAGGGCAGGCGCCCCCTGCCCACCCCCCTGACCAATGCCCTGAAAGCACCGACCAAGGCACCCACCGCATTGCTGATTGTGCCAGTTTTGGTGTCAATTTGCTTACCAATAAAACCGAGGCGCTCAGTTGGCTCCGGCTCGGACTTGGCCCCCACAATAAAACCCGCACATCTCAGCCTTCGAGTGCAATCCCTCAGAGCCCCCCTCAGCCGACTCTTGCTCCTGCACGACAGTAAAATGTCGTCCAGATACACCCAACCCCGCACACCACGTCTCGACAAGGCCCCCCGGATAACAGAGGATGCCAGCTTCTGACATATGACAGGGCTATAGGCCCATCCGAAAGGCAGCCTTGCATATCGAAAAAGCCTACCCGACGGCCCCCCCACCACAAAAACACTGCGCCATGCGGTGGGGAGGCGGATGCTCCAGTAAGCATTCTTCAGGTCCAGTTTAGCCAAAAAAACACGGCACCTGCCTCCCCCCACACGCCGAGGGCGCGCACGTCCCATCCAGTGGCGGATGGCCTCCAACCTAGGGAGTCGCAACTTTGGGGGCTTCCGGGGGTCGCTTGCGTTGACTCCCCGCGCATCAAGAATGGCTCGGCATTTTAGTGCATTCTTCCACGTAAGGAACATTTTGGCCGTCTCGGGTCGCTTTGTTCTGCGCAGTCCCTTAGTCTCGGTTCTAAGGGATTCCAGCATTGCATCCACAGGCCCCGGTCTCCCCCCATGTGACTTTTCAACCCCCGTACTTTCCTCCCTCAACTGCCTCCGGTACACCCCCAGAAGGTCACGAGGGACCAGGCTGTTCAACATCTTATCCGACACTGTCACACACCCCGCTTCCCCCACCCCCCGAGCAGCCATTTCCTCGGTAACCTCCCCCTCCTCGTCACTACTACTGTAGTACCCATCGTCCTCCTCGTCTAAGTCCCCCTCCCCAACTTTTGTAAACACACTGCACAGCGTATCGAGACCCTCCTCTCCACACTCAAGTCTGAGCACTGCCTCACCCATCCCCGTAATGAGGTTACGCACCATCTCTTGCCTGTGCACCTTGACGCCCCGCATTTTGCTTATCGCCCTCGCCGCATCTCGCAACTGTCCTCGCAGCACTCGCACTCCGGGACACTGTCCTTCCTCGTTTGCGTGCATTCTCACCCCCCTCAGGCGATCCCCCAGCAAGTCGGGAAGCTTCCCCGGCCGCGAAGGCGATTTCCCGGCGTATCCATGACGGCCAGAAAGAGAGTGTGGAGCCCTGCTTTGTGCAGTAGCCTGGCTCTGCCCCCCCCCCCCCCCCACATGGGCCATGGGATTTTTCCCGAGCGGGCAAACTTCCACCTGGGGGGGGGCCCAGTATACATCTGCGCAACTTTCGCTGACTTCCACCACCCCCACAGCATGATTGTTGTGAGCGGCGCCCCCATTTTCCGAAGTTGTGCTGGCCCCATCCTACGGAAACTGTGCCAACAGACAGTTTTCTCCCCCTCCCCCCTCTCCAGCAGGCTGACCAACGTCTTCCCCAGCGCTTCCCTGGACTCGTGCCACGCCCCCCCGTCGGGGTGGAACCCCTTGAGTGCCCTAAGTTTCGCCACGAACTGTAACCATTCTCGCACCCAGGGCCCCACTTCCTGTCGCTGGACCCCCCTCCTGGACTTCGTTCCAAAAAACCGCACTCCTTCATCTTCCTGCCCCACCCCACCCCCTGCCTCGGAAACCCGCAGCCAGTGTCCACCCGACACGCACACCAGCGCCACCGCCTCCCATTCCGCAAAGCTGGAGGCAGCCGCACACAGCCTGCACAGGTCCTCCAGTTGCGCCCACTCCTTCGCCTCCGCCCGCTACTCTTTGCACCGCCGCTGTTCGATAGACATAACCAGGTACCAATCAGACTTCCGCACCACCGGGGCAAGCCACTCCATTTTTTCGGCCAGCCTCGCCGTAGCCAGAACGATTTTTGCGGCGCTCTCTGACAGGTTGCCCTGCACAACTTGCATGAGCCTGGCCTCCAGTATACCCCGAGCACCGTCGCCTGGTCGCATCCGCTCCAGCCTGGCCAGTCGCCTGAGCTGCCGCAAATACCCGTCGAGGGTACCATCCTGCAGGCCCCGCACTGTCGTGGCATCAAAAGCCGTCCCGTACTCGTCAGCCATCGCCGCCTCGAGTCTGTTGCGCGCGGTCGCCCACAGCCACTCGCGCTCGCACTTCTCGTCCCCCCGCGTGCCTCCTGCAGCCCCGTCTCCATCGTCATGGCTCCGCAGTCACTTCCTTCGGCCTTTACACCCGTGCTTCTCCCTGTCAAACCACCAATGGTGGCCATCACACTCCGGGCATGCCGTTTTTGGAGGTTTTTCGCAATTAACCCAGTCTCCTGTTTTCTTGCTGCGGAAGTGGCGCTTTCCGTCTATCCACTTGAACTCCGGCTGACTCGTGCTCCCCTGCGTGCCACCTCTGCTTTTGCGCTTTGAGTGGCGCCCTGATGAGCTGGAGCTTGCCGAGGATGATGTATCGGACGCACTGTCGCTGCTACTGTCCGTGGACGACGAATCCGAGTCGGAGGACCTGCGCCTCCCTTTTCCCCTCCGAGATGATCGGCGCTCCTTCATCTCCTTCTTTTTCTCCTTTCGCCTCTGTTTTTTGGCCTTCTTCTTGTTCCTCTTTTTGACCTCCTTTATTTTTGCCTTGACCGCATCCTTACCCGACTTGTCGCACTCAAGGAGCAATTGCCAGACATCGTCAATGATCGTGGACACCTCTGTCGCCGTCTCAGACTCCTCGGCCTCCATTAACCTCTCAACCAGGCGGCACAGTTTGACCGTCCACCGCGGGGCCCCGGGCCTCTTTCTCATCCACCTGGCATTTTTGAAGCTGGGCTCCTTGTACGTCAGTTCGTCCTCCTCGTCCTCCTCAGCCGCGGCCGGCCCCCCACCTCCTTCGCGCTCACCGGCTCCGGCGCCCGCCTCCTCGTCCAGAGCCATACCACTGTTGGTCTCGGGCTTTGCGTTCTTCCCCTGAGAGTGTCTCTCACCCTTGATCCCCACTCCTCCTCTCCTGCTCGCCGATTTTCCAGGCGGCTTGGCGATCAAGTCGCAGACAGCGAACCCGACGGCCGCCTCTTCCGCAGACAGGCTGAACGCAGTCACCTCTACTCCCCAAGCAAGTGTCAGCCCATACAGCAGCGCGTCGACGTACCGCTGCGGATCAGGGGATTGAAACGAGATCCCCAGCGTCTCATGGAAGGTCCTGGCCAGCTTCACCGCACTCCAGCTGACTCCGTCCCGAGACCATCCTGCCACGCCCGCCACCAGCACCTCTGCACGATGCTGAAGCGGGATCATACGGGCCATCCAAGGCGTCTGAATCAGGTGGGCCCATGCTGTTGACTTCGCCGCGGGGTCCTCGTCTTTTAGACGTCTCCAGTCCCAAGCCCCATCATTTGTGGCCGAGCCCATTGGATGACCCGATGTACCCCCGCATTTAAATTATAAAAAGGCTAAGTAGGGGAGGAGGGAGGAGGGGAAGCAGGACAGGGGGGGGGGGGGAGTGCTGGGGGCCCGGTGGCAGAACTTTCGTTACCCCGCTGCGCCATACTAACTGCAGTTTTCTGGTGCTCATAGGAGTCAAGGACTTTTTCCTTCCCTTCCGTACCATCCAATACGTATGTTTGTGAATCTAGCACCCTCAAAACAGGGCAGGGGAAGCTACAACTGACCACACGGGCCCCCAAACATACCGTTTTAGGCCAAAGCAGGGCCATTTTTGGCATTTTTTAAGCAAAAAATGGTGTTTCCGGTTGCTGGCGGGCCTTGAACACCATCTGTTGAGCTTCAGTAGGATCAAAACCCATAGAAAATTGTGGAATAGAAACAAAGGGGGGGCAGTAGGAGTGTGTGATCGAAAACGAGGCAGGATGCGGCCCACCCTGAGAAGTGGTCCAAGAGCTCGTTGCCCCCCGCCAGATTCGCAGCGCGGATTCTGGCTTTGTGACTCAATGATTTTCATTGGGACCTTGATTGTCTTCTTCGGTCCCAAAAAAAGTCAAAACCATGATAAATTGGTCATTTTCTGCCTACATTTGCACACTGCGTCTGCACACACTTTTCGCCTAAAATGAGTTCGAAAAAATGCTGGCATACACTAAGATTGCGGCACAGAAAAGTGGTCCATCACTGCACTGCCACATAGGCCCCCATCCAAGAGCGACTGCTGTTCTTTGAACAGATCAAATGGTGCACATGGGCTCTAGCCAAGGTGGCTGCGTACACTACTTTCCGACAGCCAGATAGTACCTGTGTACCTTAAGGCGCCCCCATAGTAATCACGTGTGCGACGGTATCCTCAAGGGAACCCCCAAAACAACATACCCCAAATGATGGTTCCCTCACACACCCCGATTACTATGCAAAGGATGCACGACATGAAACAAGCATGCAGACACGAAGGCATATGAACCACAAAATGAGCCAGGAAGCGCCTGTTGGGATGCATGTTCAGCTCTACTCAGAAACAGGCTCTGTGTGCCACTTTTTCTGGCGGGAGTATTTGACTCTGAAGAGCTGCACATGTTCAACAGGGGCCACCTCTCCAGCTGCAGGCTGGGCTGCAGGCTTGGCTGCCACATGGGCAGCAGGTTTGGCTGCACTCTTACATGAACCTCTGCTTCCATTGGTATTGGGTGTTGGGCATCAAATTCAGTGAGAAAATCATGCGCCTCTCTTTTTGCCCCTGCAGGGGTGTGGGGTAAGCTTTCTCTCTGGCCTGGCAGACGCATCTCAGCAGATCAACGAGTTAGGCTCATAATGTGCCTGCGTCATGCATCATCACAATGCTAGAGCGCTCATATGTGATGGTCTGGTAGTCAGCAACGCGCTCTGAGGGGCCCAGAATCTTGGCAGGTACAATACTGACCCCAGAACGTTGGAAATTGACAACATCACAAGCTGGGTACGTATCAATATGATCAACATCCATGGCTGAACAGGGTACAGTGGAGTGCCTTGGATGCAAGAAATCTGAAGTACACCAATAACTCCACCTTGTCAAGCCAGCAAGCGCGCAGGAGAAACCCACTACTCGAGCTTCTGAGTAAATTTGCAACACAGAAAGTGACGGTTCCCTCGCCCCTCCACTTGCTATGCAAGGGTGATTACTATGCAAAGCGGGGGGGGGGGGTCGGAAACCCTCTCACACTCCTGAGCATCTGCACTTGCACCCCATAGTACATTGCCCAAAAACCCAGAGAAAAGAGAGGAAAACCACAAAATCAACACACAAATCGCGTACACACAGAAAATGATCTGGGAGACTTTGCATGAAACAAGAAGTTGCTCTAGCATCAGCTGTTCAAAGAAAATCCCCTTAAAATGACACATTTGGACAGAGGAAGTGGCAAATGCAGAACACAACACGTAAGTCAACTGAATTTTTGTTCATGCCACCCAGCTCAGGCTGCTGACAGAGAGCACCAGGGAAGGGGGAGGATGCAGGGCAAACCGCCGTTCCGGACAAACTGCCCTTCCTTCATAGAGCCGGGCTACAGCAGGGCAATGGCGTTCTCGCACTGCAGACGCGCAGTCCTGTTATTGCTCCCAACTTTGACAAAAATATGTACCCACTGTGAGCTCATCTATCCGTACATAGCATAGCACTCAGTTGCGACAAGCCATCAACTCCCTCTGGATTATGTTCACAGTGTTTGTCCGCCTGAATGACGTGCACTGTCACATTGGGCCACACCCCACCCATGTCTCTGCAACATCTATGTCCAATACCTATCCCTCCCCACTTGTGGAGGGTATGGGTGGGGCAAAGCAATTGGAACACACATGGTGAGACTCCAGCAGCACCAATATGCAGGGCTGAGGTCCTTATAGATCTAATGCTCCCAGTGATGCCAGAACTGCTTGGTCAGTTATTTACACTTTTAGAGCTCTACATTGCACACTTTTCTTTCTATTTTTGCCCACAAGCTGTTCGCCTGTGTCTTCAACTCACTCTGCTGAAAATGTGCTGTCGACCAAACCACTGCTCTCCATGCTGACGATCTCACATCTATAGCCATATAGCCACAAGGCTGGCTCTCAACCAAGGTAACGAGGGGTTTGGTGAATGGGTATGGAGAGGGGAGGAGGGGAGAAAATTGACTTCCGTCGCTTGCGCGTGGAACTGACATCTTTACTCAACTCCATGTCTTCAACACACTTCAACATACACCTTTTTGTGGTTGATGGACCGCAGGTTGCGGAGGCAATGGACGACACAGCACCGCCACCACTCACGGGCTCATTTTCGTGCTCTGAAAAGACGTTGTCTTGAGAGGTCTCCTGGAAGAGTCGTCTGGCTTAGAAAGGCTCAGCTGAGAAAGGACTCCTCATTGTGATTCAACCACGGCAACACCACTTTTTTTTGGTTCAATCTGGCATACTCTGTGCCCACTCGTGCAGATAAGCCCAGCCAGACCCAGATGTCAATTTGGGCAGTGTACTATGCCACCTCACCATTTTTTGCTTCCATCGTGCAATGCCGTTGACTGTGCCGTACTGCATATTGGATAGACAACACGGAGATATTCTTTCCAACAATCACTACAGAGGATGGTGACATGAGCAACCACACCTCAAGCAGGCAAAACCCTGGAAATCTAGTCCTTTGTAATCTTGCAACGTGCTGCTACCACAAAAGTCATAAAGATGATAAGGGCACATTTTCTGGCTCACAGGTAGAGATGATTAACATGTGCAGCTAAGAACTTTGTGAACCATGGGCTCTTCTGTCCAGCATGCATTTCTTGTTTGCAGGGAAGAATTGGAAGAGGGGGCATGAAATATCTCGTGTTCCAGCACAATCAATGGATGTATGCACAAAAAAAAAAATCAAATCTGATTCTTGCTGCCTCTTCTTCCCTTATCCTTATGTGGCAGAGTCACTGAGCAAAAATGGCGAGAGGTAGGGTTCCTTTCAGTCGCCGGTATCCAATGCGATCATATTATACGGTGTATTCTAGGTACTACTGGGGCGCCTTGGCACTGCCCGTGACTGTGGAATGGGTAACATTCCATCAGAAATATGCATTCCTCGCATTCTTTCAGCGATTGCACTATACGCCGCGGCACCACATTGTCTCAACCCCACAAACCATCCATGGCAAACGGACAACACCACTGCATTCAACACTCAGCATACTTATGCTTCAGCTTTACACGACCATGCGCTTTGGAACCCACGCCATGGTTCGTGCATATTGAATAAATTTGGCAGACAAAATGATGGCGGCCGTATGGGATGCCCATGGGCAATTGGGGAGTAACCCCCAGCATGCACACATACATAAACAATTAACCCCCCCCCCCTACCTTTGTCCAAACAACGATTCAGGCCAAAAAAAAGTGGCCGGAAACAACGCCTCGCGTTGGTTAGACAAGGGGGGGTATTTATAAAAGGCAAAGTAGGACATGGTCCCAAAAGTTGTGGAAACAACACCTCAAGTTGTTTGGACAAGGGCGTTGTTTGGGGAGGGGGGGGGGGCAATTTTGAACTCTTGCTTTTGTACCAGGAGATAGGGTTTTGCAATTGGGCTCAAAGATCAGAATACTGTCTCAAAATGAAGTATTCGCCTGGTTCACACTACCACTTGACATGGGTTCCCTTACTAGCCAAGTGGTAAATGGATTTTGGATTTCCGAACCAAAAACCATGTTATCAGACCAGAGCTGTCCTGACTCAGTTTGTGGCCACCCCATAGGGATGGGAATGGTCTTTCGGCCAATGTCTCGCCGACTTTGTTGGCCTCCTTTCACAAAGAAACCAGGTGCAACAAAAATGATCCAGCATCACAATCAACACAGCACACCCAACTTTCACCCGCCCTCAAACTGAGCGGAGTTGAGCTTTCATGAAAACCAACTTCCAATCTGCATAAGGGGTTATCACAAAGTGATGATGGTTCCTGCCACCCACGCCTCCCCACCCCTGTTACGCTGACAAAATCCGAACGTATCAGCGAACAGCAACACACGGCACATACCATTTCCAGCAGCTTGAAAAAAAAACTGAGTTCAAAGCAAGGGGTCCATGCAGCCAAAATAACACATATTGCAGGACTGCAGTGCGCCCGGCCCGCCACCAAGCGCCGGTCGCCCAGTAACTGCTGCGGGGAACTGGTCAGCTGACGTCGAGCATCCACTGCCATCGTTCAGCTCGCTGACCGCAATGCTGCCACCTGAAGCCGTTGGCTGTCCTCAACTCCACCCCAACGCAGCCCTGTTTCAGATTTTTTTTTTTGAGCTGGCATACCCTGTTCATCATATGGTACTCGAGAAAAAATCTAGGAATCAAGGTTCAGGTAGCGTATCTGACACGTAGTGAGGATTAGCTCAGTCTGAAACCAGGTTATGCAGTGGGAGACTGCCAAGCCCACAGGCCCTGTTTCCGAAATTTTGCCGGCCAATGCCGCCCGGTGCTGGAAAGCGAAAATAACGCTGTGTGTGCCGGTGGGACCAAGTTTCGTTTCAATGACTGCGGCGGGAAAGGGTGTAATTACACGACACAACCCTCCATCACGCGTGTTGGATGCTGCCTACATGCAGCGTGAGAAAGGGCGAAAGCAGCTAACTAAGGCCAAGTTGTTGAACTGCGTGCGCACTGCGTGCATACTGCTCACGCAGAGGCCGGGATACTCACCCAAGAATACCTCTCACCTGACTGGTTGCACAGTTAAGCAGCAAAGCCCACATGAGAACGACGAAACTGCCTTCAACTTGGTACTCCACTGTCCATATGAACAAACCACTCAGCCTTGTGAAGTCCGCTTGCTTCGAGTGTTTCAGTGCCCGTGGCTTCGCTCTTGGAGGCGGCGATGAGGTGTCCCTTGACTCGGAGCGCGAGGAATGCGTTGTGTGTGGTCTCTTGGGTGATGGGGACCGCAAATAGGGTGAAGCGGAGGGCGAGGGTGATTCGGAGCGTGGGCGCGACACACTTGTTGATGGCGAGCGAGGTCAGTGATGTGGTGCGGATGAAGGCCGTACCACAAACTCCTCAAGGTCCGCGGGCTATGGCCAAGTGTTTGCACTGCGTGCGCACTGCGTGCATATTGCGCATGCAGAGGCTAGGATACTCACCTAAGAATACCTGTCACCTGTTTACTAGGGGGAAGACTGAAAGGTGTCAATACCATTGGGTTGGCCGGGTGTCCATCGATACTTCTGGTTGTAGTTATAACCAACAGCATCGTCGAAGAAGAACTGTCCGGTCCTGGTGTCGACTCGCCACCATCGAGTATCGGCGATCGAGAGCCTTCGAGCGACGATGACCACGTTGACTTCTTTGCAGTTGTGGACGTGGCCATACCGATCGATGATCTTGAGCATCTCGGTTCGAGAATCACCTTGAAGTCGACCAAGGTTTTGGTGCACGTACTATCTGTCGGGAAGAGTACTCTGCAGGGCGAATCGAACCGCCTCTACGGATACAAGGCTCGCTGCAGTGTCGACAATGACGACGTCGAGATCCGGGTCGTGTCGACTGTGTACACTTTGTCGATGGGCCTCTTCTAGGGGGAAATGGTTGACAATTCAAATATGCCACATCCTAAATGCTTGGGAAGCCAAAAAAACCCTGGTACGGAACCAAAAACTTGTGAAAAGGGGCCAAAACTAGGGTTCGAGTATTAGCCGACATCCAAAACTTGGCACTGCGTGCGCACTGCGTGCATGGCATTCCCTATGTATGGCTACATCACCCCTGCCTTCTCGGGGTCCCCATAGTGGGGAGAGTTCAATATGGGGGATGGAAAATGGGTAAAAATGGTTGACATTGGGCAACAAAGGTCGACAATTCAAATGTGCCACATCCCAAATGCATAGGAAGCTAAAAAAACCCCAGTATGGAACCAAAACCTTGTCAAAAGGGGCCAAAAGTAGGGTCTGAGTATTCACCGGCATTCAAAACTTCGCACTGTGTGCATGGCATTCCCTAAGGCAATGCATGTTCATCAGACACTGCAGCATGTACAACTGCAAACAAACACAAAAAACAACAAGCAGCACTCCTGCATCTTGCCAGCTATGTTCCGTTGCTTGCGGAGGGGGTACAGAAACTATTTTTTTGCCGGGCTCACGAGATGGTCTGAAATTCCGTACATTTGCGATTTGTGATGCAAAAAGTGTTTTTGATTGGCAATCCGAAATCCCTCTCCCCCCTACCCCAGCTACACAAATGCTTTTTTGATTTTGAGCTTTGACGATATTTGTGCCTCGCCCCCCTCCCCGCATGTCCCTGGCGCAAAGACCAGCACACTGTGTGATCCTCCAAAGGGGGTTGGTCGTTGCGCAACGGGGGGGCAGCCATAATAGCTAAGCACCTGGTACGTCGCGTCATTTGACAGGTGTGGATGGCATGCAGGGAATAGCAGGCTGTTGGCAGCCAACGAAAGCTTCTGCTGAGCATTCACAACGTGGGACAAAGGTCAGCGACAGGCCCAGTTTGGGTTAAGGCCAGGGTGCCCTATCCTCTTCCCTATCCGGGTACGGTGGGGTGGCAGGAGGAACGAATCCTACGTCTTGCCCCTCCCCTGTCTCTCCGTAGAATGGGGATGTATGCCCTCACAGACCATCCAGGTGGTCACTAAAATCCAGTTAAAACAATGGCATCACCCATATCCTCCAATGGGACCTTCATCTCTGGAAGCCAACGAAAGCTCTTTGGTCCAGCACTTCACAGGACCGAAGAGTACAAACAGCAAGGGACCACATTTGGGTGCTAACTGGCAGCCAAAATATGATTGAATACCCAATATCATTGAATAGCATCAATAGATGCCTCCGGTAATGCCTGAATACACACAACAACAACACACACACACACAGATATCATTGGTTAGCATCAGCAGATGCCTCCAGAACTTGCCTGCGGTGGACAATCCTGCGGAACTGTAATGCAGGGATGCATCCGAGCACACTGGTCAAACCCCACCACCACTCACACGAGATGCCAAATGGGCAGGGCCAGAAGAAAACACCACTCGAAATTGTTGGTGGCCAACTTGCACACCAATGTGGGAGCAGACAATTCAGCCAGGGCACAGGCAAAGCACCCCAATGTAGGGAGCCGAAAAGGATGGGCACAAGCATGGTTCATATGGCGCATATTTACAGTAAGTGTGCACTCTGTGCAAACCTTTGGCCAGTTTTGAGGTGATGATGCGTGTTTGGGTTTTTTCGCCAGGAGCCTGGGATTTTGGTGTATATTTCGAAACCAGTTACTGGAAATTGACCGGTTTACTGCAAACATCTTGAGAAACAGGCAGAGCTGTTTTGTTGTCAGGCAGTCCATTTGGTCCCAAGGGCGTCCTCGCGTCAGGTCGCTCCCCATTAGTGCAGGCCTCTGGTACAGGCCAGGGGTGCGTCCCTGTGTTGCCCCTCAACCAGTGCGATATGCACTCGAGGCCAGAACCTGGCTCGCTGCCCCAGGACCACGCTGGAAGTGGGGTGGTGGCTCCATGGCTTCTGCTGGGCCAGCTCCACAGTATTGAGCCCGTCATCGCCGTGTTGCCCCGTGTGTTGTGTGTGTATTGGGGCTTTCACAGCTGGTGGTGCTCGCGGCAGCAAGGTGGCCTCCACGGCCTACTTAACTTGGCGATTTCCACAGAAAGGCACGGCTGCCACCGCCCGCCTCCAGGCATGCCCGTTCCAGGGATCGATCCCACGACCTTGCAGAGCTAAGACCATTGCTAGTGTTCTTGTCCCATTTTGGGTGACATATTTCCAGGGAAACCCCCTTGCCAGTGCGTTCATACCACCATTTGTGCTCTAATTTTTCCAGGGAAACTCTGTGCATGTATTCATATCACCTTTGTGCACCGCATTTCCAGCGAGTCCCGTTGCAGTGTGTCCATACCGTGAGGAAACTCATCAGTCGGTAGCCGCAGGCCGTCCATGCACAGCGCACGCAACATAGGACAGGGGCAGAGCTATTCATAGACTTTTCAGAGACCGCCGACGCTGCATCACTGCATCATTTGGCCCTGCCTTGCCCACCTGACGGTTCCAGCTCACCAGTTATGGGCTCGTCTGAATCTGTTACTCTGGAGCTAGTGCCCAAAGGCGTTGGCCATGTGGGACATGAATTGGAATGGAATCCAATGGTTCCATGATGTCACGTCACTAGGCACCTCTGTCATGCTGTGAAAGTCTCTGCTGCCAACCGTAGGATCTCCAAACGGCGGAATGGATGGTAGCACAGAGCGTGGTAAATATTGCAGAGTACTTCAACATGGCGAAGCCTCGGATCTCAAACACCACACAGGGCTCCGAAGAATCCCTTTGACAGAAAAATCGAAGCCAGTTGCTTTCCACAAATTGTGTTGAAAATTGATGATTCAACGACTCCATGTTGAATCACCGCAACCTAACTTTTCTCAGTTCTCAATTGTCACATACAGCTAAACATGCATAAATACAAAAGTGTTTGAGACCATATATATACTTGGAACCTCAAGAAAAAGGCTTCCCTTGAATCTGAAGGTGTCCAACCAGGAAAAATGAACTGGGTGAGTTCTCCATGCCAAGCTAAAATCAGTGTTACAAGGCCCTCAAGTCTGCCCCATGCAGCACTCCATAAGCCCAACCTGACCCATTGGTGTGGTTACAGCAGCACAAACGCTGTCATGTCCATCAATGACGCATGCCATCCACCAGAGAGCGAGTGAAATGCGACTGTCCCACTGCCACGTTCAGTTGCATCAGTTACAACGTGCTCATGCACGTGACGTCTTCAAACTTACACGCACCAAAGCCCTCTCAAGGCTACCATCCATCAGTTTTTTTGCAAAGCCTGGCGCACTGATGTACTCTCAAGAATCTCTCATACATCACATGTACATCACGTACATCACATGGCTACCCTCCGTGAGTTTGACTGTCCAAAGTGTGAGGGGTGAATGTAGGGGTGTGAAGCTCAGGACTTGCTGGTTCAGTGGTCCTTGACACGAAAACTTGGCAGAGAAATCACAGCCTACTTCTCATGATGTGGCATGCAATCGTTCTCTCGTATGTTGAAATGCACGAAGGCATGCAGCAGCAGCAACTATGCCAGACTTCAATGTCTGCTCTCTGATTAATGCCAAAAAAAAAAGCGAGCTGAACGGTCAGAAGCGATGACTGGGTCATTAAGATGGGGAGAGCACAGCGAGCAGACATGCTTTGTAAGTGGTGTCAGGTTGACAACATTCGCAAATTTGGCCACTAATGTGGTGACAGTACTGCCTGTAAAAGAATGTTTTCTGGTATGTCTACAACATTTGGGAATGTGAGAGGAATTTTGTCTACCATTGTGCCGCAAAAGGGGCAGTATGCTGCACCTTTTGGCTGGTGGACTTTTGGAAGCCCTTGGCCTCAGGGTGCAGTGCTCCCCACACATAGGAACCCAAACTGGCATAGCAGATTGGATTGGAGTTGGAGGAAGACCTAGTTTCGAGAATACACGTGTTTAGATGGGTTTGTGCATGCGTAGAGGAATCAGTCAGAACATGCAGGGACAGGCTTCTCCCTAAGACCCGGGCGGACGGGTCTGCCCGGATACAACCACAGTCCCTGCCTGGGTCTTCCCAGGAACCTTAACCAAGGCCAGATTACGGGGCCTCGGAGGACGCATCCTGAAATATAAAACACACCACAAATATGGAGGCTGTTCTAAACCATGCCCCAGCCGGCCAGATCCCCCATCCCCCCCCCCCCCTTGCTGGGCCAGGCCTGTCCAGGGGGGCTCAGGTTAGTTTCTATGGCTGCTCAGAAGGCGGGACGGCGGTCAAATCATGGTACAAATCATGTCTTAGTCCGAATCCAGTGTGTGCTCAGTCCCCTTTGAAATTTGCCTGATGTAGGACTGCACTGTTGGACACTCATGACAGCTTTTGAACAAATAGGTTGATAGGCACATTTCCGAACAGGTTGAGCGTGTAGGATGCAGTCACAAACCAATTCCCCTGACATATATATGCGTTACACATAAAGCTATCCAAGGGGGCGTTTTCGCACAGCGCGGGCACAGCGCGCGCACAGGGCCAATTATTACGGTGATTATCCAGGTAACAACCCTGAAAACCACCCACCTGCGGAATCATGCACAATCAATTCAAAACTCAAAAATTCAAACATCTGATGCTTGCCATGGGTCCCAGGGACCTAAATTCTGCCCCCTATAGCCCCGTCCACTGCAGCAGCCATTCAATGACATCCTTTCAATCTTCTGAACTTACCGAACTCCCGGTGGTGGAGAACAGCCAACTTTTCGCACAGCGCGCGCACAGCGCGTGCACAGCGCACGGTACGCCCCCCAAAGATAGACAAAACATCTCCAGTGAAGCCAACGCAGACAGGGCAGGGCATGGACTGATTGTGCTGGAACAATCTTGGCAGGGACACAGCAGGGAATTCAACAGAGAAATTAACGCACATCTGCAGCTCGCCGGTTACCTTAGGAGGCAAGCAAACAATGAAGTACTTTCCTTTTCTGCTACCGTACTGCGGTCCCTGTTGCTTGCGAATCCCCTTAGGCCCCATTCCAGTGGATTCCCAGCGCTGGGCGCTGACAACCAAGCGAAGCACATCCACGAGACCAACTGCGCAACCCCCCCCCCCCCCCCGAAAGCCAAAAATAAGGACGTCCTTGACGAAGCTGGAAAATCGTCGATCTGCAAATAAAAGACGGCAAGGAAACGATAATGTAATGCTGGGGTCGTCGAAATCTAATTTCTGGCATCTTCCGAATCACCTCATCAGGTTTTGCACATTAACAGCAACTGAGGAATTCCCCCCCAGAAGACTTTGCTCTTTCCACAAACACTCTAATTTCCAAAACCCAAACTCGGACAGCATGCACAAGCAGGGCAGTCTGGTACTGGAGGAGCATCAAAGAAAGCATGCACAGCACCTTATGCCCAAGTCTCACGAAAGCGTCCCGCAACTACCGTTGGTATCTGTCGGTTGCTCACCAACCGCACCGGATGGACCACCGTGAAGGAGGAATGTTTGCCCGGCGCGCTACCTTTGTATTAAGTGCCCTGGCCCTAGCCCCAAGTTTATCCTCACCTAGGGAGGTCCCCCAAGTCTCAGCTGACACCCTGGTGTTGTATCACCACATGCCGGGACCAGGGAGTCCGTGTCACAAATGTGAGACCAAGGACAGTTGCAAAAGCACGCATCATTGCCTACCACACCCATATTATATGACAAAGCTGCCACAGCAGGTTTATCAAAACTGGCCGGGTTGCTTGGTTAAGGGGGGGGGGGGGGCAGGCACCGGTGGGGAATGGTTAAAAAAGGATGCTGGGTGCGCGCCCGTCGGACTAACACTCCCCCCCACACAATGTCCACCACCGTCGGACCTGGCAGTGCAACAAGTAACCCCTCAACTGAAAAAGCAGGAAAGCCTGTGTTTGGCAAACAGCACAGCCAAACTGATCTAGAACTTCGGTGAAATTGCCAGCGCCTGCCATCATCAAATCTGCCCCAAGCAGTCTGCAAACTAGGCGCTCTTGTCCATGCGTTGCTGCTGTGGCCAACGTGCCTTTTGTTGCTGCTTCTGCCGCGTGGACTGTGTACAAACGGTCGGTCTGTGCAATCTGTCCAGAGGGATAAGGATGCGTGCGTCAATCGCCCCAAAAGGGGGAACACCCTGCCCAAAATCCCCACCCTGCACCTTTGCATCCTGCTGCTGATGAGGTCGCACATGGAGAGAAAGAGAGAGCGATGAAAAGAGCGGTCTCCACATAGGTCGCCGGCAGCCAACACCCCTCAGATGTGACGGCACATCCAAGTGCCAGCCTGCATCTAGCACTTGTGGTATATAGTAAGGAAGACGCACAATTGAGATGACACACCAATGCCCTTGCGCATTCGAGCGCATTGTAATGTGCTGCAAACAGACTACCACGCAACTCTTGACTGAACCAGGGCTGTTCCTACCGGAACAGACGACAACTGCTGCCTAACCTCAATAGAGCGCTGGGCGACCAGCTGGAAGTGGGCCTTCGTCAGCTAATCGTCAACCGCCTTCGAACAGCCGCACTCCAAATCACCAACACACAAACGAAATCCCATTCCTTGACAATCTGGATCAGATCGTAGCAATTGCTACAGCACCAACGACTTCCGTACGGCAGCACACCGTCACGTGCACTGAAATATCCCTGACTCTAGATCAATGGAGCACACATCAGCTTTCGCCCACGTATGCGCTTTAAAAGGCTTAGCCAGGGGTCAAAACAGCCACTTGAATGCCGACAAACACGCAAATTCAGAGAAAGATTCTTGGTGCACGCGTCGGCTCAGCCAAAAGACGCGAAACCCTAGAAATCGCAGCAATCCCATGCCGCAGGTATTCCTAGCAGCCCTCTTTGGTGATGTTAATCATCCCAAACCTTCACGCGCCGCCAAACCGAACAGATGGACACGCAAGCTCAGGACACAGTTAACCACGGGCAGGGGCTTGAAGCCAACTGGTGCCACAGAGGGGGTGTGGTGTTTCTAAATCATCAGTGACCTGCTTGACCTCACACACACACACACACCCCTTCAATACACTCCTTGGCGTGCATCCTCAACGAGGAGCGCGACCGGTTGGTGCGTTTTGGCACATACGGATGTCCATATTGCTGTGTAGTCTGCCCGGCTGGTTCGACTGGAGTAGGTTATGCGAAAGGGCAGGCGGTGCAGTGTCGTGATCGACAAGTCGGTGCCCCTGCACGTGGGTAGTACCCTGACATTTCTGCAAACTGATCACCCAACGGCACAGCCATTGGAATGCTATCTACCCTCAATCAGGTTGACTGTCCAAACTGTGAGGCGTGAATGCAAAATTAGCTGATAGGCAGTGCACAGCAGAGGGTTGCCCCCCCCCATCAGATGCTCTCTGTCCCCCTGTACAAAAGCCACCCCAGTCCACATATGCGTGGTCACTGCAAGAATAACAAGACCAAATCTTGACTGACGTGGTGATGGCGTGTTTCGGAATAAATAGTATGCAGAATCATGCGAATGGCATCTCAGCGGTTCGTTCCGACTGTGTGCCTTGTTTCTGCTCGAGGTTAAAGTTAGCGTTTGCGAAACAGACCCTCCTTCCTTGCGCAAACCAATGACCACCCCCATCAACGTGGAGGCAACCAACTGTATCGGTCCCAAAGTGCACGGACGCAACTTCCCTGGCGTAGACGAAACCATGAGGCGAGACTGGCAAACCAAACCCCTGTCGTGCTTGGGCAATCAGTGGTAACAAATCCCGAAAAATGCGGAAACAGAACCTCGTGCTGTTTTGGCCGAGATGCTGTCGACGCACGTCCCTGGAGCCGAACCCACAATAACACAGTAGCATAACTTCCGCCGCTCCCACGCTCAGAATCAGCTTTTCACAGTGCCAACTCAACTGGTACACGGGCTGCGGGTGCAGCAGGTGTGAGAGGCGGCATTTTCGGAAACGGTTGTACATCTACCTCAACAACGTCATTCCAAAAGCAACGGATTGGGGGATCTCAAAAACTGAAACCTGCTTTGTTCAACTGAGAAATTAACACCCGCACAATGACAACACCTCTCGTCACGGTCTGGGTGGTTGGAAGCCGCGGCGCGCAACCAGCTCCAAAAGTCTTCAGGGAGCTCCTGGCCCCACGCCAACAGAAAATTGAGTATGAATGCCGCAGATGGGAGCAAGATTGCTCGCGAGACGACGGTTGACCTGACAAGAATGCTCAGCAAGCAACATACTACGCGGACCTACACATGGCGGTTGTTTGGAAGACAGTGGCAGCACTTTTCCCCAATGATGACGAGAAATGGGGTGGGTTAGAGGTTGGTTTTGGGAATGTTCCATAGCACGTGACATGAAACTTTGTGGTTTGCTGCAAATATGGGGATTAACGCTGATTCACTAAATGGTGAACCGTAGGCAAAGACTGCGTCCAATATCTGGCGCACAGCTTCACCAGAAATGGAAGCGAGGGCAGCAGCAGCATCAAAATGCACCAAGCCTCTTTAAATATTGCGAAACTCTTGACCAGAAAGTCGAAGAGCTTGAACACGTCCAACCTGCATCCTATCTGACTGCTCTTACATGGCAGACGACAAAACGAGCTCGGAACACCGTAAATCCTTTGCGACGCTTTCCTAGAACGTGGCTGACACGTCAGTGGGACGTGGCAAACTTGCAGCACGAGAATGAAATCCAGTGTGCAGCGTTGCCTCCTTTAAAACTGCCAGGAATAATGATGGTCAGACACAATCATCTCATTGCGAAGAATGGTTGCCCAACGTCAAAGCATTTATCGGTGAACATGCATGGATGGGAACTGTGGGTGAGTCCCTCCTGATGTTACACTCAACTGCAACTCTCTCTTCAGATCAGATTGAGCAACTTGGTACTTGGCCCAGAAATTGGCAATCCACGACAAGGGAGGCGAGTCACCGACAGATTTTCTAAAAGAAATCCAATGTGCAACACTTCTTGGCATGCAAATTGATACAACGAAAGATAAAATGTGTGCCACATTGCTAGGGAAGGCTGGCAAGCAAAAAAAAGAAAACAGAACTCTTTTGTGCGAAAATGCAAAAACCCGTTGCCGGGATCATCCGCAGACACTGATAACAGCAACTGAAAAGAAAAGGAGTGGGAATCAACTATCAATATGGGATCCATCACACTTCTATTTGATGCAAATCCAAGGAACATACAGAGTGGGGAAATGATTAATGCCTAGAAACGAGATATGCCATGCAATACGCTTCTTCTATCTTCCTGTTTATCGGGTTCCTGTTGTGATGTTGTAAACGACCTACCGACTTCACCTGCTTATCTGCCTAACTACCAACCTAAATCTCCACTTCCTGGATCAAATTGGTTCTGCTATTTGGGTTGAACATTGCGGATCTGCATCGAAACACACAGCTCTATAGCATTTGATTTCGTAATCTGTGATTTGCTTCTTTGATGTGCACTGTATGTTTTGTGGCGTGGGGCTACCCAAAACAAGGACAGTGGACACAGCACCTGGCAAAATTCGTTGGGCAAATCCCCCGACACACCATGTACAGCAGATTGATGGCTGCAAGTGACGCACCAGCAGAACGGGCTGTCAAGCTTCCTGGGGCCCAGTAGGCCTGCGTGCTGCCATTTGCACTGCTGGGGCAGGAATTTTTCGGTAGCTGCAGCGTGAGGGAAGGACGACGTGTCTGTCTGTCTGTGTGTGCGCGCGCGCGTGCGCGGCGGGATTACTGGTCAAAGCCGTTGGCTTTCATGAGTGGTCGGGTGTTCGCCTGAATTCATCTGGACTGAGAGCAAACAGCACACGTCAGCGAAAATGGTCGATGAAAGGAAGCAACCCTTGAAAATAGTATACAGGCGTGCGCTGGCCAACAAAATATGCGAGTAATACCTTTTCCAGACCGAAAAGGAAAACAGAATAACTGGGAGCAAACCGCATGGGGTTTTCACCACAGCGCAAGGTGACATAATCCATGGAACCTCACGATGGAACGAAAACCTCACCGGGCTGATGAAATTAACCAGAACGAGTCAGACGACTGCAGCAGCCTGGGGTCAATCATGACTATTCATTGACCAACCTGCTTTGATCGGGGTCAGGGCCGCATTTCCGGCTGGCATATGTGACACATCATTTCCGAACTTGGTCAAAACAGGGAGATTTTTTGATGGTGATTTGGTCCAGTGAACACTCTACATTGGGATACTCCGGTTGCAAGTAATTCAAACCCTAACCTACAAATACAGATAGATACAAATCCAGGGCCGCCAGTAGAAACCACACCAAAGAAGTCGGTTCAACGGACAGCGCTGCATATATGTCTGGCGCTTGTGCATGAATAGGGGAGATGCTGGGTCAATGGTGAGGCACATGAAAAGGATTATATCATGCAATGCAGGGCTGGGCTCTCCAATTCCAGTGCCCTAAACACCGCCCACTGTAACTTCATGGCAAGCCAGTTCAGAATGAATGGCTTAACTGAAATGCAAGAACGAGGCTCCAGAAGCTCAGGCCTCGGAGTCAAATTGCCTGTCGAGCTCATATGACATTCCTGCAAGAAAACAGAAAATACACATGGAGATGGAACGCATTCACAACAGTTCCACGAGATGGGGTGTAATGGGCTGGAAACAAAAGAAAGGTTCAGTACTTGATTCGTTTGGACGTCGAGACATAACGGTCACACGGCAGCCTGTCGGCGCTGCTGATCCTGTTTTGACAACTGGCTGCAATATCAACAAGATCACCAGAATCACACTTGAAAGAGCATGCGCCCACGGGTGTTCATTTCGGTAGGTAGCTTTCGGGGGCTACACGGCAAACACGCAACGGAACACTGCAGTACGTTGCTGCCCATCTCACGGCCCTTGCGACACAAATTGAGACGATGCTCAACCTGCATCAAATGCACCACTCAAATGCGAAGTTTCCCGCCGATCCGCTGGAAAAAGCCCCTGCAAATTGAAGTAGCCTGCACACCTTGCAAGCTCGCTGCTTTTCATAGTACCCCAAATTTGGCATGAATGTCCAGTAAGAGGAGCAGGCATTGCAGAAAATTCTGCTGCACATGATACAATGATGCTGGGCCTGTAACGAGCATATGAGCGGTGGGATTGCATTCATTTCATGACATTTCATTTCGCACGGTTATTCCGTCCGCTTTGTTTTTACGCAAGCTACGCATTCTTTTGGCTCGGCCTGCTCAATGAGCCCCCATCCTCCTGCTGTTAAGCGACAGGAGCATGCTTTAACCCAGATTTCTGCACTCCACGAAACGTTTTCGAAATCTCTTTCCGCGCTGGGGACAGGGCATCAACCTTGTACGCAAGAGTGAGTTGCACTGACGTTTTGGGCTGGCTTGCATTCAAGATTGATTTGCCGCAATTTTTCACTCAGCACGTTTGTGAGCACATTGCAACACCATGTAGATGATCAAGCTTGTTTACCTCGTGCGCGGCGTTGTCACCAAACACTGAGCCCAACCCATTTCAACATCCCAATCACAGCTGAGCAATACCTGTCTCCCGAACAACGGAAAGAATGTCACAGGTGTGCAACAAGAAGTGCAATGACCACAGCCTGGTTGTCCTGCGGGCCACTCAACTTCAATATTCACCAATTCAAATTCCTCTCCTTCTTCGTCGTAGCCAAACCGGTCCCAATCAACCTCCTCCTCCTGCTCCAATAACCAGCTGGGATACCCAAGCGAGCTGTCCACCGGGCTTGACTCAGGAAGCGGGGAGGCAGGAACCAGACATTGTTCAACCCGAAGGTTCGGTGTGCACAGTGTAAGGTGGTCAGCGACTCCCTGACAAAAGAACAGTCGTTGCGAAGTGGCGATTGGAGCCTGGGCGATTAGATCAGGCACAGATGGAGTAGGAATGACTTCCGATAACCTCCCCCTAAATGGTACACCCCTCAGAAATTCCACTGCCTTCGCCAAAGCACTCCAGCAAACACACCCAACCACAAAACAACGCAAACCAAACTGCAACCCACAGGCCAGCGACACAGCCAGGAGGGCCGTCAGCTCTACGGCCGCTGGGGCAGACCTAGTTTTGAGTTGCGAGTGGGCAGCAGCAGTGCTACTGGGCAGCGATATGGATGAGGTGCGGGGGGTTCCGGCTTGGGATACCCCCCCTTTTTGCGATGAAAACTGCGACAATATTTGCGACCAAAAACGAAAATGCAAGAGCCAAACCCAGGCACCAACCGCAACCCAATCGCTCGATTCATTCAGTATTTTTCACAAAGGGCTAATTTCAAGAGGGACTGTCACTCTCGTCGCTGTTTCCATCAGACTAATATCGACCACTGCCGTCACTCACTAAATGTGACTCAATCAATGTATTGAGGAATTAGTTGAGATCACCTCAGAGGAGGACAGGGACAACTGCCTATCAGAAATGGTGATCTATCGAATAGATCTAATTTTGTTGCCGCTTGGGCGGGTTAGGGGTCCAGAATGATCCCCCGTTTTCATTTAGGATGGGGGATGTCGGGGGGGGGGGGGGGGTCGAAGATTCTGCCCCCTCGCCCCCCGCCCCCGATTTTTGACCCTGAAAACATGGATTTTTTTTCGAATTTTTCCATTTTGAGCTGAAGAATTTTTTCGCACTTACTTGCCGGCTGTTTACTGACAATTGAACTTTTTGGAAAATTTGACTTTTACCAAAAACGGCCCTGGGATGGGTTTGGTCATCATTTGGTGACAATGCGGGGACTCTAGCACCCATAGGGGTCCAAGTAGCGGCTGCTAGGCTCATGTAGCCAAGGCCATGGGCCCCAAGAACCCTGGAGCATAGAGCAGCTATGCTCGTCCTACACGCCCGGCGCACCCTCCCCACTTTTCTCTTGGGCATTTTGGGTCCACTGCGTTTGGTTTCCCTTTCCATTCATGATTTTTGCAGCATGCGTGAGTCAAGCAGGAGCAGAAAAAGGCATGGATCAAGGATAACCTCCTGCGAATGACGGAGGTGCAAGGGGGCTTGTGATGAATCGCTCTGGGTGCCGGCTGGCGTTCGACCACCTCCGATTGGGCGCACAACACACTGAAAACAATATACCTGTGCCTCCACGTCTTTCGTGGTTGTCCCACGCAAATGGCCTTGTGACGCGGCTAGACACCTGAGGAAAACATTGCGAAAATGACATGGGGTGGAAACTGTGGACTCCAATTACGAGATTGAAGCAGCGTCGCTGTCACGCTGGTTGATGCCCCTTCCTCTGGGCGTGGCCCTGCCTGTGACTGGATGTAAAAGGCCACCGACGGCGTACCCCACGGCTGCAGCGCCACAGGTGACATCGTTTTCACCACTCCCTACGAGGGGTCGATTCAACATGCGTCAACAGGTCAAGGCTCGGCTTGGACGTTTGACATTGGGCCACGCCAGCGCGAAGGTTTTTCGTGTTGGATGTGCAGTCACCGCTGCTTTCTTTTTTTTGTGGAGGGGGTGGTTGGGGTTGTTCCACTTCAACGGAAATCCTCAGCGTAAAGCGGCGATACTCCAAATATTGAAAAAAAATTGAAGCAAACGATGAATACAGAACGGTGCGCTTCGCACTTCCGCCAACGCATACGAAACGCAACCACACCTTGTTACATCGCAGCTGGCACCGGATCCCCGAGAACCAGCGTGAGAATTGGAAATATTCTGAGACGGCGCCGCAGATACAGCGGACCTCTGCGACTCTTCCGCTGCAAAAATCCACGAAACTGAAAGCACTCAACGTTTTCTTTCGAGTTTGAACGGCATACAGCGAGATCCGCCGCAGCGCGCATCACTACTTTTTCTTCAGCGCCTGTGCCAACAATACTCTCAACAAATGGTTGCTTGTCGAATCCGAGGAGCACTCCAGGCAGCAACAAATACACACCAGCATTCTTGTTCTGTGCTGGGTCCAACAGGGTTTGAAAACGGAGCATCCGAAGTTCGGCAGTTCGCTGGCGGATCTGTTCAGGAGTTTCCAGCAGCTTTTCAGGGCTGCACGGACTGTCCACCTGAATCATCATTTTCCCAACATTTCCAAGGGCAAGGGCAAGGGCATGGATGCTGCATGCATGCATGGCTTACCAGTGCAAACAAAGACACACCCCGATAGCCATACACGTGGTTGTCTGTGCCCATTTCCGTCATCGGCCAAGGATGTCCGATTCCAGCCAAACTTACCATAGACATACCATTTTAGCAGAGAGCCGAGCGTATGGTTTTTCCTTACCCTTTTGGTGTTACGAACCGTCAGGACGCTTGTTCGTGCAGTGTGCTGCTCCACGAAAAACAGCACAACACCAAAAATAAAGCCCTGCAACAGAACAGACACACTTTCGTTCAACAGGGTTTTATGGTAATTTAATGAAATAGCCTTCAGTATCTTTGTGCAGCACAACACGACAAAATTTCGGTTGACGGCACACCTCCACAGGCTCGTCGGTCTTGGAAACTTTTGGAACTGTTTCTGCGGCTGCCCGTTGCTTCGCTGAGGGGGCAGAGCCTGATGAGCCACAGAATGGTTGGGGTTTGACTACTCCTTGCTGAAGGATTCGTCCGGTTCAGCTATGAACAGGATGCAACGCTCTGGTGGGCGCTTAGGCGCTGCCAGAACCAGTAGGAAAGACAACATGTGCGACTGCAACCAGACACACGAGTTGCTGCACACGTACCTGTACCAGCCTTGGCCGTCAGATTAATCAGTTCGGCATATCCAATTCTACCCCTCCCTTTGGTGTTCCGTGGACCAAGGGCACATTCTGCAGGCTGCGATTCCTGAATAAAAAGCAAAGGTGGTCCAGATGCACACCGAACAGACCTAAACGGGGTCGCCGAAACCGCGCTTGACGCCACACACAGCCGGTGACAGCCACACACAGCAACCATCCTGCACACCCTCCCTCAAGCGACCTTGGAGACACTGGAATCTTCACCACTCTGTTTGCATCGACTGCCATATTTCTTGGCGCCAGCCCACCCGTCCTGCAAGTGAGAGCGATCCTAGGACAGCTGACGGATTCGCAGTCTGTAAATCGCCTAAAAACCACCATCAGTCACAACCATACAACCGACTCAGAATCTCACCAACCTGTACACCAGCACTTCTGACCGCTGCCCAGACTGACAGTCTTTGGACCACATCCACGAGAAGCACAAGCAAGCACCCCTCCAACTGAAGGCGAGAGCACAGACCAAATGTTTGGTTGTGCGTATGTAAGTCTTCTGCAAGTTACTGCGCTGCGCCGACTCGATCAACGTACAACTGCGTCGGAATCTTCCCTCCTCTTCCTGCAGGAACAGAAAAGGGCTCGCGTGACATGATCCTCGCCATGCCTTAAATGTGTATCCGCTGTGTCCGATCGACGCCAAGTTGAAGAGGCAGAGGCACACCTCGACGCGGCGAAGTGAATCAAGCAGGGACATTGGCCCACACATGCACTTGGTGCTCAAAACAATGTTAGTTCAAACGGTTGCACTGCAAGAGAAAGCGAAGGAGGGCACGCTGCAATCTTGCAAGGCTTGACGCTGGTGCTGACCACAGATCTGCTGGTGGGCAGTCGTGTCCAAGGCGAGCACAACACCAGTTGCCTACTTACGTCCCGGTTCATCACCTAAGCACCTGAGGGAAATCATGATCGCTGAACTGGCTGATACGAGGACACTGCTGCGACAGCGCAAAAATCCATGCTTAGCGTACAACGTTACTTTGTTGAAGCGTGTGGCTGAGGGTGCGGGGCATCAAGAGGGAGAATCCTATCTTGAAGGGGTTGTGTGAATCCCAAACGCAAACCAACTGCCAATAGTGCCCTCGGTGTCCAGTAAAGTGGCAGATTGTCCGTACGCTGTGAAACCACACTGTGGAAGTGTTTGATTGTTATGTGGTGAATCATTTGGTGAAACTTACTTCTACTTTTTTTGCTGAAAAAAGGCGGTACTCTCCGGTGCCAAATACAAGTGGGTCGAGATCCGCAGATGCGTCCACCACCGTTACGGCGCATGAGCGACCCTTGCAGCTTTTTGCCACAAATTTGGCTCACTTGAATCGAGACCCGCTAGAAGAAGTGTTTCACAAATTTGCCAAGATTTTTTGCCAAATTTGCAGCGGGCCTCAGAATTTCTGGGAAAATGTAAATTCAAGGAGAGTGGACTTGTATTCGGCACTGCAGAGTAATTTTCAAGTAATTTTGAAAAAAGTCACAGATGGGTCGGTTGTCGCTGGCGCGTGTAAAGTGCAACTGTCAGTGTGGGTGGCTAAGTCGAGCGAAAATCAATTTGGCATCAAAATTTTACTCACGTTTGGGAAATAGAAATTTTACTACGTGCACGTCCGCCTTTATCCTCAACTATCAATGTTGAGCTGAAAAGAGCGATTGAGTGATTTAGCTTCAACTTTTAAACCACGGATACCATTCCTTCGTGCGATGTGTTTCTGCGTATGGTGTTGCTCTCCTTGCATACCCTCACCTTGCAGACCCACTGACCAAGCAAAGTGAGGTGTTGTGATCAAGTGCCCAGATGAGCGAGGCGCAATCACCAAGTATGGTGCCGCTGGTTGGAGTTTGTGGACCATCCCAACGCAAGTATTTGAGGAAGCGAGAAAGAATCGAACCGAAAGAAGATGTGGAAATTTTGTCGACAACGTGGACAAAACCCTTCAAACAACCCTTCCCCTCCACAACAAAACGCTTCATGCAACTGACGTGAGGCTATTCCGTATTTCCTGAATTTTAATGTGGACTGGGGTGCTTGGGCATGCACAAGCCCATCTCAAAAACTCGGACATTTACGGAATTGGTGGGATGAGCATACCTGTAGTTGGCTTCAATTGTTCCGTGCTTGGTTTGTCTTGTTTTTTTTCCCCTATGGCTCTTACTTCTTGTCTCGTCCAAACTTTGCACGGTGACCCGTCCCCCCAAAAAACCCACTCCTTGAAAGGCACCCGCTATGCCGCCAAATCTTTGCCGTGGTAAACTCGTTTATCGTGCCTTCTCCTAGCTTTGCCGATGTTCGTTCCTTGACGGTTATATCGTATGGCGCTCTTGATTCCTAGAATTGAGCAATTGTGCTCGAAGGACTACCAAACTCCCTAACGTCGAGGGTAAACGAATGCACGTTTGTCGGCGGGAAAACTAAGTGGGGAAATGGGGAAATGAATACCTGTGTGGTGTTGAATGCAGTGTGTTGCCTAAACCTCGTGAACATCAAGCTTGTGAAGTGTGTCATAAACGATGTGGGACCCATGAAAATTTTGGACCAATGTGTGGCATAGGTGATTCTTTTGCGAACAATTTCGTGCTAATTTTTTGGAGCACATGCAAATGAAGTGTTCAGGCAAACATGTTGGATGTAGCTTCTAAATTTCCTTTTTAGATTAAACAAAATTACGTAACGTTCGACATTTGTAAGCATGCCAAGCTGATAACCTTATCCATATTTGCACCGTTCCAATTGGTAGGCACTCCAAGTCGTCGCTTCGGCCCTTTCACGCCGCGTAGTGGAAACAAAACACCCACATGTATGTGCTGTCTCCACCTTGTTTCGAGCGGAACGGAAGTTGCCAACATGTGGATGTTGTTACCGAAAGAGCGTTGTTTCTTTGGCTCAATCTCTCCATCTCTCCATCTCCAATGCTCAGCAAGTGGAAGTGGAACCCCTTCGAATCGGAGGAGATTGTTTCACCCAGGATGGACCACGAAGGTGTCCCATGGGACCCACGAGATCCAAAAATTGTCCCGCTTGGCATTCAAGGAGAGAAGGAAGACTCCACACCGCTACCGCTTGCTCAAGAATAGGTGTGTCTCACCCGAAGGGCAATACGCATCGAGACGCTGTCTCCAAAGCACTATTCTGCATAAATGCTAACGACGGGCGCTTGGGAAAGCGTCGGGTGGTGTTGATGGGCCGAAATTGACCATGCTAGAACATGGTACCGAAGCAACAAATGACGACCGTTGGTAGACGAAGCATCAAAAAGTTGAGGAAGACTTTTTCATAAGCACTTAAGTCGGTCAACCACAAAGGCCGCAATCATGTCGAGGCCCAAGATTCGGAGTGCTTCGGAGAATGTTGTCCGTAACGAAGGGACAACAGATTGTTCGTAGTACTTTGAATTCCTCATGGTTCGGTCTCTTTGCAGCGAAGTTGTTGAGACCTACGGAAGCAAAAAGGAGCTCCACGAATCATTGGAGAAGATGACACACACAAGTCACGATGCGGGTATGCCTTTCAATACTACCCCCAAGCGTGGTCCAAGCAGGTGTCGAGGCTCGAATAGGATCTTTGGATTTGATCTTGAACCACCTTGGGCCCCACCGTAGGAGGCATTGAGACAATCAGGATACCTTGGCACATTTGGCACATGACACAGATGCACCTTTTCATTTCAATATCAGATGGCTACTAGACATTATTTGACGATAGGGGTGCACCTCCAATCGTCGTATTTAACCCTTATGAGCCTCAACAACCACTTTCCCAATCGTGAAGTCGAGAAACCAATGTCAATCTAGTTCGGGCGCGACAATTTAGCATTTGTCGTGCTAAGAAGCCACGTTACAGTGTTTTGTGTGGATTGCCCATTTTTCGGCCATTTTCCCCATCCATAAGCCATGCCTCTCCTCCCGTTTCGGGGTTTGGGTGGTGGCACTTGAGCAATTGAGCAAAAGTCCTCGTGGAGGAGGGGGTGGAGGGTGCCGGGGCCCAGCAAACCGGTGCTACCATGGTACAAGGGAACAAGGGTGAAACAACACAAGAAGTATCTTGAAGACAAGAAGGCCAACCAAGAAGTCCCAACGAATAGCATCCTATGGCAAGCACCCAAGCTTTTGGTAACTCCAATTTGAGAGAGAGAGAGAGAGAGAGAGAGAGAGAGAGAGAGAGAGAGAGAGAGAGAGAGAGAGAGAGAGAGAGAGAGAGAGAGAGAGAGAGAGAGAGCGGTTGCACATGGGGGGGGTGGGGGGCATTCACCTTGCACACCGGCTATTGCCTAGGCGCCCCCATTAGCTACCAGGTTTTTGGCATAGGGGCATGGCATAGGGGTCCACCGCCCTACCATGAGCCTGCTATGGCAGATAGGATTTTTCAGTCCAAAAGTGTGGCCCATCAAGTTCGAATGACCAAGCGCCCCCCCCCCCCCCCCCGGTCCTTCAACAGTGGCCTCATCCTCAAGCTACAGCGGACAAGAGGGTGTCATACCGTGCTCAAGAGAAACCCCTGGGGGCAAGGAGAACATGGTCTCATGGATGTGTTGTGGGACAGGTCTACACTACTTGGATGGTCGGCCGCCCAGTGCTTTGTGGCTTCTGTGCTGAGTCGGTGCCTTGCCTCACGGAGCAAACGGACAACGAGGCAGCAAACAAAGAGGAGGAGGGCAAGCACAGACCATTACCAAAGTCGGCAATGGCAAATACTTCAAGGCCTTGACGCCCCTCCGAGCATGGCTCAGCATGGCACAACACAAGCCACCTTTGCCCCAACCCCACCCTTGTTCCAACCTTTGAAAGTCCCCATGCACCAACTCCTTGCAATTATCAATGAGGAAGTTCACGTTGAACAAAAAAAAAGTGCACCAGTGATGTACAATTATTGTTGCTGCTGCATGCAATGATGACACATCAATGGCAACACATGGGACAACACAAGGGAAGAGGCCCACAAGGGAGAATATTACACATAAATTGCATGAGTCTGCGATGGGCTATTGGTTGGTGTTTGTTGTTGGCAGTGAAAAGAGAGGGTGCACAGACGTGGCAGGCAACCCCATGTTCCTCCACAACATGCACCTTTAAAGGGGCAACACTGGTCCCTAATAGCTGTTCCTGGAGGGTTGGCTAAGCGAGTTCTGCACGTGCCCAGTAGCAGCAGGATGTCCTTCCTGAGGAGGACCCCATATTTTACGGTGCGGTTTGAGAAGCGTTTTCTTTACGAGGACCGCATGAGGGATTCCATTTAGGATTTTCTAACGAAGGGGTATGGCCTATGACTGCCATGAGCTAGGATTTGGGTGGCATAAAGCACAGATGTGCCTATGGCAGCAAAAATTGCACCAACACTCCTCCGCTAGGCCGGGGAGGTGATAGGAGAGATGAGATTGATGGTAGCATGCCCAGTGTTGTCAGCTTTTTCTAGTGTGAAATGTCAATGGTCGGAAATTGTTTTGTACCGGTGCTCGTGTAATGCATTGCTTAGTAGTGGTGCACCGGTTTCCTTGTACTGGCAAAATGCCACTTGCTATCATCCATGCACAAGGAGGGGGGCATCCAAATCGCAAATCTTGCACTTGTTGCCTATCCCCAATATGGTATAGGCTATGTATCCACGGTATTCCTCTTTGTTTTAGAGTCCCCAAGATGGCAAGGGTTATGTTTCCATTTTGATTTCTCACCTGCACCGCACCCGGTGCACCATGCAATGCGCAATTTAGTGGTAAGGGGCCTGGCGTTGAAAGCACAATGGCAGACCCATTTGATGCCAGGTCATCAACAAGCACAACATCAAGTACCAGCCCTATGGCCCATAGGGCTAGTTGCCCAAGGTGATCTTTGGGACGAAACCCTGTGCCATTGATCGTGACTCGTCCACATCGGACTCTGACCGCGACTCCGACTCCCACTCCAGTTCCAATTTTCACTTCTCACTCCACCTCCAACTCCAAATTGTGGCCCCAACACCAACTCTAACCCACGGTCCATCTTGACCTCATGCTTTAAGGAATGTTTGTCTTTGGAACCCAACTGCTCACCTCATGACAAGTGGTCTTTCCCACAATTTCCCTCGAAGTGTGCATTGAAACTAATTACCCGAACCTTGCAGTGTGCCTATGGCGGAAGCATTCCCCTGTGCGCACACTGCAAATGCACACTGATGGCGGACCCGGCCTACCTCTGACAGAGTCTTCAACTACCTTGTTGTACCTCAGAGAGGTACAAGCAATGTTCTACCACCACAGACAGGTACTTCCGTTTTTTTGGGTACCAACCCTGCCAAAGTATATCGCAGCCGCATTGCGTGGTATATTAGGATATTCCCCCTAGATGCGGGAGGATATTGCTTGCAATTACAATGTTCTATCCCGTGCTGCTGGCCGTCATGTGGTGGACCTTGCACAATGAGATACACAACGCTACATCACATACGTTGTCAGACCAATTGCTGTTGCACTAACTCCATTCCTCCGGCACAACAAGTCAGCCCACTCTTTTGAAGCGCTTTTGAAGCGCCTGCTCCCTGGGGGGACCACCCCTTGAAGTGGTGGCTTGGTGTTGTGGAGAGTGACTACCCCGGGATGCATCCTTAGGGCATGCTCAAAAGACGCTTGGAAGATTTCAAAATTGCCGGGAAAATCGCCCAGAAATTTTGGCGCTAGGGTAGGCCCCCAAATGAAGCTGAGCAACAAAAGCTCACCATGAAATACGCCGGCAAAATCAGCAGTCACTGTTACCTAATGAGGAGTCCTAGCATAACTTGGACTCCATGTGCCCTATCCACCTTCACCAATTGAATCAATCGGCAGGGTATCCAACACACCCAAGTGTTGCTAAGCTATAGACCAAGGGATAACATGTACAATGCAGTCCTCGGGGCATGCATGGGTGAAATGGGCGCCAACTCAGCAACACGGCACCTCATGGGGCAACAACGAAGCAAAACAATGGCGTCAGGTAAATTATCGAAATAAAAAGGATGCACAATGCATGCCGCAGATGCTCCCAATATCGGTAGCAATGTTCCTGGGACCTCGGGCCAACATTCCATGGGACGCCCGGAAGAAATTATCCGGCCGATGTTGGCCCCAAGTTCTCAAATGTGCCATGGGATATCAGCAGAATTTGTATGGCATAAACGGAAAGCATTTTCAAAAATCTTCACCAATATCCTCCCCACTTTCCAACCAATTTTGACCTTCTGTGCTCTGCATTCTAGCATCATGTGCCATAGATCAGTGTATTGGTGGCGACATTTCTGGGTGTCGGAAACAGATTGATTGCTACTTGAATGTTTGGCCCGTCATGCTTCGTACGATGCATTTTTACTTTGCACAAATCCAGACATCCTCATACAAGCTTTTGTGTGTTTTCTAGGTGCAAGCAGTGCAAGAAAACGCCGTCAGTGGGCGAGTCAAGCAGATGTGGACAACAGTTGGAGCAAGCGCATGTGAAAGGGCAGAAAAAGCAACCAACTTTTGCAGCAAAAAAATGGTTCATGCGGAAAAATCTTCGTGAGAGTGCCCCTCTCCAGATATCGTTGGAAGAGCACCCCATAATACCCATACTTCCCCATCAACAGGTTGATTTGATGTGGCAGGCCTCAGGATTTATGGCCATTGTGGGGATCCTCTGGGGGCATTGCGCCATCACACTGCGCAGTTGCTCATGGGCTTAGTCAGTTTGTGCAAACTGACAAATGGAGAAGAGCAGAGCAGTGGAGGGAGCAGCACATGTGGGAGTTTGTGCACCATTCAAGAGTGCATTGGGAGGGGGAGTACTGAGGGACGGCACATGGTGGAGCTGGCTGAGGACCTGACCCTCTTGTCTGGCGATGGGCCACACTCCAGGGATGAGCACTCCTCAACCACTGATTCACATCCCCCCCCCCCCTCTTCTCCCTCGCTCCTCCATACAGGCCAGAGCACATACATGGGACACACAAGAATGCAATGCAATTGCTGTGACCCCAACTCCCAATCATTTTTTCCCGTTGCTAGTGCTTGACTGTGTTTGCACGCATGTATGCTTGCACGGTTTACCCTCCTTCATGTTCGTTGTCAAGAATTGCTTACCAAGCTGATAGCACTGAGTGATGGAGAGCATGACAGCGATAACGACAGCAGCTTTTCTGCTGGTGGCCACTCCATCAATTCTATGGGCAAACACGGGAGTTCAGGAAGCATCCATCGCAGCGCAACTGAGGGTCCAGCGAGTTGCCATTCTTCCATGAATGACGAGCTCCACCTGGAACAGCCCCCCAATGCTCGCCGCAATTCTGATCCGACGGTCAAACCCAGCAGCAATCCAAGTGGCTCAGCATATCAGCAAAGAGAAGAACCAGTGGCAACAACTCAAGTGTGCTTGTAGTGTAACCTCTCGTTTGAGGTGGCTTTCTAGTTGTGTGTGGGTGTGCAGGACAGAATCAAATTGTTACGCTGATGCTGTGTCATCTCCGTCTGGCTACGGGCATGCTCAGCATGAGGGTTGGAGCCAACCAGTTGCATTGAAACAGCAGGACCAGCGTCTTGGCACCGGCTGCTTGACATTAGCATGACGTGAGAAAGGTAGGAAATTGTGCAGTTCGATTTTTTTGCGCATTCATACTGTTTTATTCAATTTTCATGTGATGTGTCATTTAGACGATTGTGATCGATGGTGGTGATCTTTCCCATATGGGAAATATTTGTGTCATTTGGTGTGCATTGCAAAGGATGTAGCAGCCCAGGATGAGCAAATTTTGAAGGAGGCAAGTTAGGTTTATTCCTTTCGGACCTTGACAGCATGTATGGGAAAGTTTGGGTCCTTTCGGGGGCTGATATTGCACAAGCAGCACAGCACATACAACCAAAGCACGTGCACATGCGATGACATTATAAACCATGTCCCACATTAATGCGATTGCCACGTCGGAGCTACAAGAGGAGAGAGGCTGAGACCCAATTACGACAGACCCTGTATGAACCAACAACTGCCGGGCATACAGGGACCCCCGTGTTTACGTTGCAAAAAGATCCCATGCCGCCCTCCTATCACCGAAAATTACTGTCACAAACTTTGCAGAGCAATTCACACCGAGAACCGACAGGCTCATCTACCAACGGTGGGCAGCAAGATGCTGCCAACGCAAATGGCACTGCCCTATCGACTAAGGGCGTGGATGCTGGTGTGCACCTCGTGTTGCTTCATGCGCTTTGCACCCACCTGAGTGTATGTCCCTGGGAATAAAGTGTGTTTTTCATTCACCACAGTCAGAAAATGTCCTTTTGGAACACTATCCATATTCGTCAATCAGTTTTGGAAAACCCTCTTAAAAGAACCTCGGGTGAAACCCATGTGGTACCATCTCAGACGACAAAAGGTTCATCCAAAAGTGATCTCGAACCTTTTGGGGTGCCCAAAAAAGTCTTTATATGCTGCTTTGGGTCCATCTCAGTGCATGGCAAGTCACAAAACAGCTTGGAAATGGTCCATTTTGACCCACATTACACACTGTGCACCATGCGCCCTGCTCATTGCAAGAGGGAGGAGGTGGGGCTGGGGCTAGCTGAGGGGGCACCTGCGTTCCTGAAAAGAACAGGCATCCGTACACCGTTCACTCCGTTCACACCATTCACATCCGTACACTCGAGTGCGTCCCTCACAACAAAATGGCCTGACCACACCCATGCACCAGCATCCATGGGATGCTGCATGTTGGATTGTTCGACATTACAGAAAAGATTGGCTCCAGATCGCTCTGTCGTGTAAGGGGTACAGGCCTGGGTGATGGCCTTGGGCGGGGGGGCGGGCAGGGGCAGAGAACCCTAACCAGAGGGGAATCAACATTTACCCAAATATGATCACAGCTTTGAACAAATCTTCTGAGCGATAGACTTTACAGCAGGAAAACTTGTCAAAAAATTTGCTGCCAGCCACTTTGCCGCCCAAGAAAATCCTTCAGCGCGTTCAGAATTTGGCCAATTCGCGAGAATGGGTTCATACTTGTGCGGCAGCGCTGAAGTTCCAAGTGTTGGGGCCATCAAAAGCACAAAGTACATCGTTCACTCATAACATAATGTCATGCCCACGGCGTCGGGGCGGAGGAGTGTCACTTACTTCAAATGTCAGCAGAAACTAACAGACACACGCATACAGAGCACAAAAAAAGGCCTGCACACCCCGGATACCTTGTTTTGGTTGGCCCAGAAGGCCATTTGCACTGCCCCGGGATGATGTATCACGACCAGTTTGTTGAGTTCACTATCGAATGTCGTTGGCCACACTTGCCACACCCTCATAGCAGTGAATTACAAACCTTTCTGTTGTTCCAGAGTGGCCCTACTTCAAGGTTTGCACAGGCTAGAATGGGTCAAAAACTGCTGAGAAGAAAAAACGCCCCTTTGAGCATTTACACAGTCTTGGAAAAGGAGCTCAAAATGGACTGAATCCACCTGTTTTGAGCACCCCAAGTGGCCTAACTCTGGAACAGACTCATTTTTCACCAGATTTTGATCCTACCTCTTTTCATCCGACCTACCCTAGCGCAAGCAAAGCGCACCAATCTTTGGTACCAATGGGGCATGGAAGGCATTGATGGTGCCAAAGGGCCTGCCAATGTTCCCATTCGTTGTTATTCATCACTACAAGGGTCCTCAAGGCAATATATGGCATTTAAGTTGGCAAATGTATGTGAATCTTTTTCAAAAAGTGGGCATTGTGGGTCACTTTCAGGGCTGTTTTTGGCCTCTTTTTTTTTAACCAAAGACGGGTTCATTGAGGCCGTCCCAAAGTGTTGTCGCATCATCTAGATTGGATCCAATGCCAATGACCCCAACCTATAAACTGCCAAAAAACACCAGGCCCAGGCTTTTGCCCAGGCTTGATAGTTTTAGGGACTGCCACCTACACTCGCAGGGCCTAGCCCGCCACAATTCTTTTGTGATTCAGCTTCATATTTTTTGGCAGCCACCAAAATTTTGGCAATGGAGTTCTAACCCCCCCCCCCCCCCAAGTCGCACGTGCTTGCTGCTGGTTACTGTTACTGCTGCTTGCTGCTGCTGGCTAAAAGGTGTCGCTCGACCCGAGACCATACAGAGGGTTATGAAACCTTACTGGTTCCACCAGTTCGATGGTTACTACAAGCTATCGTCCATTGAAGCGTAGTCTATTTTTGCAATTCTTGCTTGATGTTGAGCGTTTCTTTTGTGTGCTTCACAGCTCCAACAGCCGACCCGAATGATCCAAAGCAACCTTCAGGTGTGGTGCACACAAGAAGACAAGTTGGCTTTATTTTCAATTCCGATTGCTCACAGTCCAGTTGCAGCCGCTGTTGGTTCCCCTGCAGAACCCCTTGAGTGCAGCGGATGCTGACGTACATTCACTTCACGCATCGCACATATCATGCACACCACACCCAAAGACGCACACACACATGATGCAGCACAGGATCCGGAGGATACAAACGCTTCCAGCTCTGTGTCTGGCAGGGCAAGCCGCTGCCTTAATAGCGGTTTGTCACAGCATGCAATCAAAATGTTGCTTATGGTTTTGTCTGGGGACCTGCCCCCAATCCCCTCCACCACTGTGACGAGCGTTACAACGTCGTGTCATCCTCCACCAGCAACCCCAAGGGACAAATCCCTGGAAATGCAGCGCACCACTGATTGGTAACACTTGGTGATCCGGAAACCTCCAGCACCGTGTCCCATATCAGTGGTGCGCAACACCCTCTGAACGTCACGGTCCTGGAAATGACTGCATGTGAAGCTGATGGCGCCGGTCAGGTGCCAGGGGCAGTATGCTGCCATGAGGGGTGGGATCAGCATTTCATTCACACAAAAAAAATTGCAGCTTTCCTCCCGCAGGGGGGTCACACAAAAGACGTAGCACTGGATACTGGTTGTATTCTCTGGTTCTTGCCCAGTCTTTATGGAACAATGCCCCCACTCCCCATTTTTGGCAACCCAAGAATTATCCACAGACACTCGCAGGGATCCACCCAGGGCTGGGGAAATACCTGGCAGAGTATGCACCAGGATCTGCTGGATTCAAGCTACCAATGGGCCTTCAGCAGGGGGCAAATCCAGCAGCTGGGGTTCTCGCCATGAGAGAGTACCCAGAGAGACAAGGGGTGCCACCAGAGGACCCGATGATACAATTGTTGCCGCCGGAGGCATCGAAGGTGCACCAGTGCAGAATTGTCTGAAAATAAGTGGTATCAGAGGGCTGTGGTCAGCCACCCAGGCTTAGCTCGGCAGTGGTATTTTGCAACCTGTTTCTGAAAGGGGCTCTGGCCCGCTTTCTGTTGTAACCTGGGTAGTCAACCCCCTGCAGGACAGCTTCCCGAAGATCATCGTCGTATTGACAACCCATTCCCTGATTATCGAATAGCATGCGGCTCTTTGTGCACCGATCGGAACGTCCTGTGAGGCAGTGCAAATCACAATGTTACCGGAAGCGTAAACCAGAGGGGGATTTAATTAGGGCCTGAAAAAAGTTGATTTGGACAAATTTCGAAGCCCTCTCTCGTACCAAATATTTGCTTCAATTTTAAGGATTCTTTGTGCCATATTGTGTCAGGGGGTGCCATAAGGACGCTCACCTTTTTTTTTACTATGCCATCCACTCTCTGATTGTCAGATTCCAGCAGATCCTGATATAGCTTAGTTGGTAGTTGTACTAGGTTCTAATCCCAAGGGTCCTGGGCTCAAACCCTGGTGTCTGCAATTTTTTTGCTTCGCTTTTTTGGTCTTTTTGATGTCTGCATGTCTGCATGTTTGCATGTGCATGCACCCCCAGGACATGGATGCTACAGGTCCAGTACAGCCCAGACATGCGTGGAACATACAAGGACAAAACTCTGCAGACAGTGTTCCTGATGAACCCACCAGGAAACAACAGCAACCATCCAGAGCCCTCCAGGAAATAACAGCAACCATCCAGAGCCCACCAAGAAATAATAGCAACCATCCAGAGCCCACCAGGAAATAACAGCAACCATCCAGAGCCCACCAGGAAACAACAGCAACCATCCAGAGCCCACCAGGAAATAACAGCAACCATCCAGAGCCCACCAGGAAATAACAGCAACCATCCAGAGCCCACCCAGAATCCACAATGAACATCCACTAGGAAGCAGCAGCAAGGGGCCTCATACCAAATTTTTCCTTCATTTCTAAGGAGCAATACCAATTTTTACCCCCTTAATTTTGGTCATCCGAAAAAAAACCTCTTAAATTAAATCCCCCTCTGGAAGCTGCCGCGACAGCCGCCATTCATTCGTATGTATTCATATGTGTTTGGGAGCAAGGCTGCAGTAGAGGTTCTGCCTGCCATGACAGGGCAATGTGCTGATCAACAGTCGTAGAGCGGATCTGGTGCCACGTTGAAAGGGCATCTGCACCATGTGTCGTCAGCTGATAGTACAAGTATCACATGGTCAAGGTGGCCATAGTCAGGGGGCTATACCTCATCAGCCCGTCAGCTGAGAAATTCCGCTGTCCGGTTGGTCTCCGTCGAGTTCCTGACAATGTCTAGTTTTTCCTGGGGTTGGAATCCCCAGCACAGTATGAAGGGGCGTCAGATGCCACTGAGCTTTCACAAGCAGTGGGCTGCTGGGGAGTGGGGCAATCATGATTCGCACGGCATTCAGTTCAATTGTTTGCACCCCCTAACACTCCAATGCAAGTGATACTGGAGGACTGTATCAAAAGGCTCTAGCCACAACTGCTGCTCAAGATGTTCCACAGGGGTTTCACTCTGGTTACTGCAGTTTTCTTTTTTCTTTTTCTTTTTCTTTTTCTTTTTCTTTTCTTTCTTTCCCCTTCAAGAACAGCTTCAGCCGTTCCCCCCTGCCCATCCCCCCCCCCCTGGTGGATTATCCCCCCCCCCCCCGCCCGCAGCCGTTTGGTTCCATCCACAAATCACCAGACCAAGACACTTCAACTCTGGGCAGGGCGGTCTACACTGGCCTGCGTGGCGTCCTGCCTCCCTGAAACTGGTTGCCCGGATCAACTTTATGCAATCTGCGTTTTGCAGCAACGTGGGAGCCCGTTATCGCCTGGTACTACGACGACCCCAGCAACACATGGACGTTCAAGGAGTTTGAAGTGCGACTGGCGCCAGAAAAGTTTGCGGAGGGTGGAATGCGCACTGCATTCCGCATGATGATCAGTGAGGACGGTGTCGAGAAGCCATACGTAGCAAAGCTCTTTAATGAGTATTCTGAGGTCCACTGTCCATGTGGCTTGTGTGCTGGCCGGGGTGGTGTGTGCATCGATTGGAGTGCCCCACACAGATGTATGGGAACAGAGAAGTGCCATTTTTGAGCGGAGGGTGTGGGTGTAGCTTGATATAAGTGAGCGATGTGTCGTCGGATATTCCGGGCGTACTCTCCAACATAGTGCCTTAGTCCATCCGTCTCAGCGACCCAACACCATTGTCCCGCTCGGATGATACGACGGCTCCCACTTGGAGTGGCCCCCGATCTGCAAGTGAGCGCAAAAGGAGGGACCATAGCAAAACACCACATACAACAGGGTGGCAGACACATGTCCGTCTCATAGCCGGGCTCCGTGCCCCGAGTGAGGTGTCCGGGGCCTTGGTTAGCCTTGCAGTGGAGTGGCTGCGACACGCCGTGCAGCTTTGCTGCATCTAAAATCGCCTGACGCGGTATTGCAGAAGCGTCTGGATCTGTTGCCCTGCGGCGCGTAGCATAATCCTCAGGCGTGCGTTTTTTCACTGCAGGTTTTGCATCTATTCATCTACACCTCCATTTTCTGTTTTCTTTTTTTTTTAATTTTATTTGTATATTCATTCATTTATTTATTGATATTGTTTTTATCTTTGATTTGTCCCTTTTCGGCCGTGTCTCTGCATGCATGGGTGCCCAAAAAATGGCCGAGAAATTGTGCCACCCCTCTCTGCTCTGGAGACCCCGAGGCGGCAGAGGTTACGTGACCATATCACTGCTCTCCGCGTGAAGGCGTCTGCGTACTCGCATCCCCCTCAATGCTGAATCTCGAAAGGCCAAAAAATTGCGTGCTGCAAAACACTGCAATACCCCCCTGTGTGACATTCCGTCTGGTTGTTGTTTCTTTACGGGGCCCTGGACAGTCACCCGTTCTTCCCTGCGCACGTTGCGTCGGGTTGCTTCTTTCTGTTGGCCGCTGCTGCCGGTGCTCTTGCTGGTGTCGTTTCCGCATTCGCGGAGCCCAGTACTTGGTGTGTTGGGGCTGTGCTGGATGTAGCATGGTGTGTCGTTTGCGCGTCAGTGGCGCCCAGTGTTGGCGTATTGAGGTTGTGCTGGTTGCCGGGGTCGTTTGACTGTTTTTGCTGTCCACGCGCCTCTGTCCACAGGCCGTCCATAATCTGCCTCACTGTGTTTCCTTTGGTCGAGGTCCACATGTCTTTGGCTGTTTTCACGCCCGGTGTCGCCTGCAAGCGGTGTAACCCCAGGTTGGAATGAGGTGAGCCGCACAGCAAAAGCATCCAAACGCCCATCAGCACCCTGATATCAGTGTTACGGCAGGGTGTTTGAAAGAGGCTTTTCATAAGGGATGACGCGTAGTATCGTTGATGACGAGGTAACACAGTCAGACAACCGGTGTTGTTGCTCCATTCGTTGCTTGTTGTGTATGTGTGGGCGCGTGTTCATGTGTTTGCGTGCATGTGTGTGTGTGTCTGTGTGCGTGCGTGCGGTCGTGTGTGTTTGTGTGTTGCCGATTTGATATCATTCGGCCACATTCATGCGTCGATGAACGGTGCCCTGAGTGAGCGGCATTGCAAGCCCGGTTTTATCAAACAGACACACCTGGCAAATGTGCTGCAGGGTCCGTCGAACCTGCAGCACACTGCTGCGACCTTGTCTGTGCGCGATTGTGTGGCCTGCCAACTGCTCACGAACCGCCGTCGGTTCATGATCAGCCGGCGGTTTTTTGTCAACCGCCTTCGAGTTGACTGGGGAGTCGAGCGGCCTTCAACAGGGTCTACTCAGACCGCCTTTGGGCGTGCCCCCTGTGAGATCCCGTCCGCGCCCTGGTCGGCAGGCGGGCAACGCCGCTCCAAATCATCCCCATGAAAACTTCTGGTTTCTGCAAAATGTGTGTCTGGATTCAGGAAGAATGCTCACGGTTGTTGTCGTTGTGTGCAGAAAGAAATTATCAGTCCCGATGACAGTATGTTCGGTGGGGAGAATCCCGAGAAGTTGGTGACCAAGAGTTGGGCGTTGCGTACGTTGAAGCGACAACAAGGTTGTGAGTTTGAGGGCATGCTGCTGGAGGTCTGTGGCAAGGACGATGTGAAGATGACCCTCAGGGATTTCTTGACATGGCATCGCCGTCTGAAGGTGTGGAACAACCGCCGGGGCCCAGCCCGGGGCTGCGACTGCTGTCGAGGCAATGCAAAGGCGCATTTTTCGGGATCTTTGTGGGAGGCTTTCGGAGGGGTTTGGGTGACTTGGTGAGTGCATTTCAGCAGGGGACCAGAGCGCCGCTCAGCAGAACTTAGTCAGCCCAGCAGCAGCCCAGGTTAGCCCCCGCGCTCCGTCGCTTCATGCACTCCACCTGCTCACCGACCAAACTGAACCCCCAGCGTATCTCAGGGCGATGTCCGCGGTGTATTCTGGTCTGCACGGGATTGAGTTCCATTGGGGGGGGTTGGGGGGGTGTCGTGTTCCACATTGCGGGAGGTCCCTTCATCGCTAACCCCAACTGGAGAAAAGCACTTTTGGTCCGTGAGAGTGGGGCAGTCGCACCTCTGCGCACAAGTGCTGCTCGTGTTCACATGGCGTGCACTCCCATGCCGGCGCCGGCACGCCTCACATCACGTCCTTCCCAGGAAACAGGGCGGGAGCTGTGCCATTGAGCCCTCGGTGGCGGAGATGACCCAACCGGGCCACCAACCAACCAACCGATGCACCCAAAGCCACAAAGTCAGAGCAGTGGTATACCGATGCACCGCAGGCCCATATTGGCTGCAGTTCGGAGGAAGACCACACAAACAATCAGAACACACAAACGACCTGAGCGGAGTGGAACAAAAAAAAAAGCCCCAATTTGGAGTTGACCGGGACTTGACCGGTGGTTCAGAACTGACGCGGTGCAGCTGCGTCCTGCTGAGCGGCAGCTGATTCCTGCCGCGACAGCAGCGGATGGCACTGAGCGGCAAGAGGTACGGGGCGGATCCCTCACGAAACACAGTGACCCTGCCGGACTGTTGTGGCGTGTCTGAGTGCGGGTCCTTCAGGTGATGGCCGCGGTGCGGCGCGACCTCAAACCCTCAAGTTACAGGCTGTGCAACCCCCCCCCCCAACCTCCACCCACCACCACCACCCATCGGTCGCCCGCACCATCCCCAATTCGGCTGCTTGCTCCAACCCAACCCAAGTGGGACTGCAATGGCGGAAATCATTGACATTGAACGCAGGGCCGCATGCTGCTCTCAGAGCCCCCCCGCCCTGGCCCGCCCCAGAATGTGGCCATGTTGTGCTGGATTCTCCAGCAGCCTGCCGACGTGCCACGCTCCACTCTCTTGGTTGCACACACACACGTGGGAGAGGGAGGGGCAGAAGGGAACAGGGGTCGGGGAGGAAGGAGCAACCGACACACAGCATTGGTCAATGGAGGATCCGCTCTGCAGCCTGTGAATGCCCCTGCAGCTGTTCAAAATCGATGTGGAGATGCAAGGCTTCTGTCAGAGCTATGCAGCAGAGTTCAACAAGCGCCGTCCTCCGAAGCCCGTCATGTTCTTGGATGCTTTCCTCATTTGCCTAAAGGATCGCCCCGGTCAGCCATTGTATGCATGCGAGCCTATGATCAAGGGCGATTTCATTAAGCACAACAATAACGCTGGCCAAGTGCACGAGGTTTTTTCTCCTTCCCTCTCCCCCGCTTCATTGAATTGTGAATTGGGGCTGTTGACAACGAGTTTTAGGCCGGATCGCAACCGCTACAAATATTGTAGGTAGCGGTGCAGGCCGCCAAACGCTGCAGCTGTGGTGTTGTCTGGATTTAATCTGGATTTAATCGTTTCCCACAGGTTCAACATTGCTTCATTCTCAACCTCCTTCACAGCGTCCCTGAGTTCTCGTGGCTGTATCTGTGCACGTATTTGACTGGGACTTTTTTTGCCTTGCGACGCTTGTCAGGGCTGAGAATTGGGCAATTCATGGTCTGTCTGCCCGCTTTTTGTGTTCAGAGAATCAACGAGCGCAACACGCCGCAAGCCTTCTCCCACTTTACACACTGGTTTTCTGGAGGGAAGTATATTATTGTGGACATTCAAGGGGTCGGCGATGTGTATACCGATCCACAGGTATCTGCCTGAGCACAGTTGTCCGTGTGCCGGCGTCAGGCAGAGGCCCAACACAGAGCCCCCAACCACTTCCGACAGCTCAACATGCTGAACTCCTTTTCCAGAGCCCCGCTGCCCTTGTGGGAGACGGCCCGCGCCCACTCTTGGCACCCCTGCAGAGCCCCCTCTCCCCCTCCTCCAAGCCCAGCCTCTGCCACAGAGAAAGTGGCATCTTTGTTGGAAGGGTTGGTGTATGCACTGTTCTTGCAGCCCCCCCCCCCCCCTGCCTACCTGCCCTCTCTTGGACCCCCCTTCCCAAACTCTCCCCCCCGTTGTAGATGGTTGCGGTTTCAGACACTTCTTTTGGAAGCCCAGGTACCTCACGTTGATGTACGTTACCAACCTTTACGGTCCACCTCCCCCAAAGACAACATTCTATCCGCAAGGGGGTACGCTGCAGGGATGTGCTCAGTGGGTGGCCTTCTCTAGGGGGGGGGGGGGCGTGTACTGCCCGCGAGTAGCTAAGTTCTGTCACCAGGGCTTAGTGCAGGGGCCTTGGGCACGCTTATGAGACATAGCGTCCAAACCATTGGTGGTCACTGCACACGACCAACCAGGGGGTGGACTCACACGGGTCCCTAGCTTCGAGGCGCGGACAGCCCGGAGTGAAGTCCTCAAACGGGGAGCCCCTCAGCAGCCCAGAAAGCAAGAGAGCAACAATGCACCACGTTCACCCTAGAACAACCCCAACAAACACCAGTGAAAGGTCAGTTTGTAGATTTGGAGACATATGCAAAAGTGCCCGGTGCCCCTGGTACCACCCAATTGCAAGTGGGATAACCCGACAGCCACAAAGGGATGCAGGGAGCGACATGCTGCCCCCCCGGCGCCGCACACCAGCAGCAATGAGAGTGCCAGCAGAAAAAGAAAGAGCCTGAAATTGGGAGGAACGCAAGCAGCAAAACAACTGGGCACAGGGTCGCCCCACACACGGCAGTGAGACGAGCCCCAACAGGACACACAACAAGACACAAGGGAACCATGAGGTGCGAGCACTGCTGCAACCACCAAATGCGGCGCACGCCGAGCGAGCCATCAGCAAACACCCCCCCCCCTCCCTCTACAAACAATGTGCCCATGTACTCCACAAGGGCGGGAGCTGCGCCCCGCGCACCGGGAGGTGCCCGCCACGGGGGTGGCAACAGGGCCGTGACCAGCCAACCGCGCACGGGACAGTCCACGTCGTACGGAGATGTGAAACCCTCGTACGGGGGGGCAGACGGGTGGGAGAGGAGGGGGTGCGCGACAGGGGCACCCAGGAGCGCCACCAGACAAGGGGGAGGAGCAACACAAACACACAGAACGCGGGAGCCACACCAAGAGGGACAGGGGCGAGCACAGCAAACAAGGAGGAGGGGCACAGCAAGGCAGGAGAGGCAACCAGAACAGCGGGAACAGGGAACCAGAATGGAGCGGATTGCAGAGCGTGCGCATGGGAGGCAGCGACAATAAAGGAGATGGCTTGGCCAGCCAGCCCCGTCGCTACCGGGTGCCAGGGCAACCCCTGCTCAACCGGCATCAGGTGGGGGGTGTCTCCCGCAGCCCAGATGGGCTGTTTGTGCAACAGGAGCGGGAGCCCATCAGGGGCAGACCAGCCGTGAGGGGGAAAGGGACACATGGTGGATGGCCTGGACAGCGCGTGGAGGAACAGGGCACCTGGGCCTCACAGAAACACAGCGAGGCAGGCTATGGACGGCCTGTGGACAGAGGCGTGTGGACAGCAAAAGTAGTCAAACGACCCCGGCAACAGCCACTGACACGCAAACGGCACACCATGTCACATTCAGCACAGCCCCAACACACCAAGTACTGGGCTCTGCAAACGTGGAAACGCCACCAGCAAGAGCACCGGCCGCAGCGGCCGACAGAAAGCAGCGACCCGACGCAACATGCGAAGGGAAGAATGGGTGACCGTCCAGGGCCCCGTAAAGGAGCAACAACCAGATGGAATGTCACACAGGGGGGTGGTTCGTGCCAACAGCCCCCTGCCACGCCCCGTGGGGGTGGGACGTTGTTGGGTTGCTGGGTTCTCCAAAAATTTGGGAGAAAGCAGGCGCTTATGTCGCCGCTTTGATTCCTCCCCGCTCTGGGGACCTGTGGATGGGTCCGACAGATCACCCCACGCCCCCTTACGCTGACCACTGTGTACCCACGACGGTCGCACGCCATTTTTCCACTGTGTTAAGGTGCACTCAGCTGACCGGTCAGGCTTCGGCATGGGCAATCTTGGACAAGAAGGTATTGATTCATTCTTCAAGACACACAGGTTTGTCTGGGTGCGCCTCACACGTGCACCGTGGCTTGGAAGTCAAGCCTCCAAACCATTGATTTCCACACCACCGTTCATGTGCTTTGTGAATTGTGGCTGGAAGTCCGCCTGTTGTTGCTCATCCCCTGAGCGCCCCTTGCCAGGCTGACGTACAACAAGTCCAGGAGGGGTTCAAACTTGAACAAACAAACTTGAACATGTATACACTTGGTGGGGACACTCCTGTTGTTCTGCGAGTTTCTTTCTACGGTAAGGATCGGTTTTTGTGTGTTTGTGCGGGGTTGTATGGTTTGGGGTTGCGGGACTTTCGATTCATAGTCGCACAAGTGTGGGTCGGGGCAGAAATCATACCAATGAAAAAATTTCAACGTGGAGATGAATGCTGGATATTTCTTTCCGTCTTGAGGATTGCTACCAGTAGTGTCCGGCAGAACTGAAATACCAGGGCAAAATAATCATGTCAGGCCAGAAAACCTTCCAGGGCTCCTCAGAAAGTGCATTTCAGTGGATGAACACCCGTATTTTTGTAGGACACTTTTTGTCCATTTTGATCTGTCCTTTTGCCACTGTCTCCCCCCGATTTTCCACTTGTCGCCATTCCCCGTTTCCCTGCAGTTTCCTCGTTTTTGTCTATTTTGCCCATTTCCCAACTGTGTTCTGGGGATCTGGGGCTTTCGGATTCGGGTTTGGATTCGGGTTTGGATTCGGGTTTCGGAGGGGTTTGAGGTGGCTCATCTGTGATGGGTGCTTTTCCTGAATGTGGGTTTGGACCGGGTAAAAGACCTTGCCCCTCCCCCCTCGCCTCACGACCTAACGGTAATCGATGAGGGTCAGAGCCGTGGCTTTTAGCAGGAACGACAGAGACAAGTGCTGTTGTTAGTAAGCCCAAGGCCATCAGAGCCACCCTGAGAAGTCAGGAATCTCAACCAGAGGCTGGAGGGACCATGGGTGTGCGCCCAGAGTAATCCCGCACACTGGCCCAAGGGACCTGTCCACACGGTATGTTCGGGTGGTGTGCATGGCATCGCCCTTGCGGTTCACACTCCCGTTCCCCGGTCAATCCTGATCCCCCCTCCCCCATGCCCCCATTCCTGTAATATGCCCCCTTCTAACCCGCACCCACCGTCCCCCACGAAAACCATTCTCCCGCCACAGAAGGTGTGAACCCTCACGGTGCCCCACTGTGCCCGTGCTGTGCCCCACGAAGGCCCTTCTCGCGCCACAGAAGATGAGCAGACATCCTCAGCCCGGGACTGCAGTGCCTGACTGCCTGATTCGAGCGACCTTCGTGAGCAATGCACTCCGTCCGTGGGCGCTCCCAAACCGTCCATCCTCCGCCCGTCTTTCTTCTGCAGGTGCAACAACATTTGTACCGGTCTTGGCCTCGTGAAGAATGACAAGAAAGTCGATGAGGCTGGGACGGTCTGCCCCACGCGCAAGCGACCAACCAGCCCTTGAGCTACCGCTCCTTGGCATCCCCGGGGCTGGCGCCCACCCCTGAACCTTCGTACTGGCCCCTCTCTTGACACCGGGACGGAGGCTTGCGAGGGATCAGGGGACAGGCTGTAGGGAACGGATGTCCTGCCAACCGCCAGCCCTGCGTTTAGGGCCGGTGCGTTGGGCAGTCCTTCGCGATGCATCTGAACACTGTCTTCAGCCAAGGCCTCAGGCTCGTCGGCCGAAATCAGGCCCCTGACTTGGAGCCCAGAAGAGTACGTTTGATTTCCCGCAGGAGCGCACCGTGGCTTTGTGGGTGTGCGGGGGGTAATAGCGGGAGGTGGCAGACCCACAACAGGTTCAAGTTACGGAGGAGTGGGTTTCTTGACTACTTATGGCTTCACCACCTGCAGCGGGGCGTCCAGTAGGGGGGGGGGGGGGGGGCTCTGGAGAAGGTATCAGGTGGGCGGTCCGGAGGTGACAGTGTTGCCTTCTTCGTTGTTTGGTTCCGGGCCAATGCTCGCCTTCCGGACGGCGCTTGGCGTTCTGTGGCCGGCAGTTGGCGATTAATGAAATGGTGTCCTCCATCTGGATACCTGAGGACCGCCGGGTTGGGCGGTTGGCCGACGGCAAGTGGCGGTTCACGGACGGCAGTCAACGGTTGACGGACGGTGGTCGGCAGGTGCCCGACTGCAGCAGCTGGTCTTCTGTTCGGGCCGGGCAGAGTCCAGCAGTTGCCCCGCCCCCTTTGGTGAAGACTGCACTGGCGGTGGTGCCCTGATCCATTCGCCACCGCCACCCACGCATCTGACCAACAGTTCGTCACGTTCGGTTTTTCGGAAGGCCCCTGACCATCAGCAGCTGAGCTGTAGGTTTTGATTCCCTTTTGCCACTCAGGAAATCCCCTCCCACTACTCATGGCTTCACCACCTGCAGCGCAGCGTCGGGCAGCGGGGGGGCTCTGGAGGAGGTATCAGGCGGGCGGTCCGGAGGTGACAGTGTTTCCTTCTTCGTTGTTTTGTTCCGGGCCAATGCCTGCCTTTCGGACGGCTTCTGTAGCCCCCGAGCACTCCCGAGTAGTTGGCGGCTCACTGAGCGGATGCATACCAATGATGCTTCATTCTATTGACTGTTACATCGACCCGCCGAAAAATCATTTCCTCATGATTTAGAGAGTAGTGCGGGTGACCAGACAAACTCAAAGAGCCTTTGTGGCGAGGTCATCGGCAAGTGCATTTTGTTTGACACGCAGTGTCCTGCAGGGCCATGAATGTTTTATTCTTTGCACAAGGGAGAGTCTGCATATGGTTGTCTGTGGTTCCAGGCGTTGTTGGAAATGGTCTGGGACCTCCATAAAAGACTGTCCATATGGTGAGTCTTGTTGCCACTCTGAATGCAGGCTGTCACACAGGGCAGTGCAAGGTCTTGATAGGTGCGTTCTGGGGTTGTGGTAACCCCTTACCCCTGGGGCCTTGGCTGCCTTACTACTCCAGTTTGTGTCTGATAACCATTGATCCCCCTGCCTGTGCATCCTGTGCGCTCCCAGCCTCTTTGACCCCGTCCCCCCGGATGAGGGGGGCTCGTCCCCATTCTAACCGGGATTCCGGGAATGTTTATTAGAACCTCCCGATAGAACGAAAACCTCACCGGACTGGTGAAGTTAACCAGAACAAGTCAGATGACCGCAGCAACCTCGGGTCGATCATGACTATTTATTGGCCAACAGGGTCAGGGCTGCATTTCTGGCTGGCACATGTGACACATCCTTTCCGAACTTGGTCAAACCAAGGAGATTTTTTGATGGTGGTTTCGTAAGTTTCGTGAATTTTTCTATGGTGGGTTGCCGGCCTGGACGTGCCCTCCCTCCCTATTAATTCCCCCGGAGGCATAAATGAATCAGGGTTGGCTGGCTGGCGAAAGGTTAAGGGGGGAGGATTATTTGACTCTTTTGCTGTGCACCAGTGATAGGGTCGAAAACATTGTCCCTGGTGTGCACAGATGCTTGTGATCTGCAGTCGCCGGGTTTTTGTCACACAGTTTCTGCGGAAAGCACTGGAAAAGGCTCTAGATTGACTGAAATTGCCTGAATGTGCTGCACACCTTGGATATGTACGACAAGACATGTCCCAACTCAAAATTCGAGGGTTGGAAGACTTTGTGTATGACACTGATGAAGCAGAAATTTGAGATGAGGATGAGGATGCCCTGCAGCAACTGCCTCTGCCTGTTGTTAGGTCTTCCAACCAAGTTTCTGTGAGGGACTTTTGGGCCAAACATTTGCACCTAGGAGGTGCAGCAGATGATGAGCTACCTGCTGTGTCGGGAGCCAGTTCAAAAACAATTGTGTGATCACTGTGCAGCCAACCATGCTGTCGAATGCTTTGGCCTGGAGTGATGCACAACGATCTGCAATGTTTACGTTGTTGACGCGCACTTCTATGTGTTCCCCGTCTCTTTGCCCAATTGCACAAGGTGAGGAATTGTTCGGCCATTTGAAATCATCACTCAAAGGGGGGAATTATTCTAGGGGGGGAATTATTAGGGGGGGCTGGTTTATCATTTGTAGTGCAGGACGGCATACATTATTTTCCATTGGGCAGCAGAAGGCTGCTGGCGAAGGGCTATGCATGGGCTCATCTTGCAGGCTGCTTTTGGGTGCAAGGGGGATTTCTCGGGGAAGGTGTGTGTCGTGCGTTTCGCCCTGTGACCCACTACCGTGTTGCATTACTGTACATTATGAAACGCTCTGAAAGTGGGGGCCTGTTGGATGTCCAGGACCAGCCACACGGGCCAACGTTCCCACAGGTACTGCGTACAGTGCAACAGTGAAACATTTTTGTGCAGGGAAGCCTGGTGTCATTGACTTCGGATTTGCTGAGTCGGTGTGACGGACCTTTGTGCTTCGGAGTGCGATGCCTTTTTTTTTTTCCTTTTGATGAATCCATTGTGGCGGGGGGTCGGCAATGCATGCAGTCCTGTTCGTGCAGCAACGCCTGGCATTTGGTTTTATGCTCTTGCAATCGTGTGGTGTCAGTTGTGCCAAGTGATATCTGTAATTTGAGACCTCTTTTCTTCCATTTAGTCGTTTGTGCCCCCTGGAGGACAAAGCCAGTTTTGAATGGACACATCAGCAATTTTGTGTGGCATTTTCATGCCAGTTGCGTACGGCATCTGTCTTTCTTTGCTACACATGTGCCATCCATTTGACGGAAGTGGACGTGTCAAAACTGGCTGAAGCGTTCCGTCATCGGGTCCATCGTTCCCTGTTCGATGTTGTGGAGGAAACTTCTTGCAGGTTCGAAAATTGTCGTGCACACCCATGTTGTATTTGGCACTCAAGGGTTACCACACGAGGAGGACAGTGCTGATCCCCTCCTTGGATTTGTTTGTGGGCCCAAAATTGTTAGGTGCTTTCGAATCTATACCCCATGGCTGTGCCTCTGACTCTCCTCCTTGAGTTGTGGGATCCCCTGCATGCTGGTGCGTGTCTACTCTGACAACAGATTGAAATTAATGCAGCAGTAGAGTATCTTTGTGAGACTGGGCCGCATCACCTGTACAGGCTTGCTCATGTGCTGCCAAAGTCACCATAATCAATCAGGCATGGCTTCTTTGTGAACAGCTAGCGATGATTGTGTGCCCGGCCTTTTGAACGCTTGCAAAACGCATTCCTCCCCTTTTGATTCCCTGCGGCCACCTTCAGTTGCCACCCAAACCTGGAAGGTGTTGGACCACCGCTCAAAACTCCCAGTGACAAGACGACGCAATCCTCAGCACAGCCACGGCTGATTGCTTGTGCAATGTGCAAGTCCTGGTTTCTCATGTGTTTGACGATCCATTGGTCTGATGTCCGTTCAGGCTGTAACCAAGACTCAATCAGCGCACAGGAGCGGCGCGAGCGAGTGGCACTCTCCAGTGGTGCGTGCAAGTCGCCAAAGTAGCATGTGTTTAGCTGCTTGGGCTTGCTCATCTGGCGGAGCTGCTCCTGAAAACCTCTCTCCATTTTCCTCTGTCCTTTCGGAATCGGGGGAGTACTGGACGCAGTGTGTGCGCAGTGCATGCGCGATGCGGAAGGCAAAGCGGACCCTAGGCACCCATTGGTTTCAAGGGTCTTGGGCAGCTCCTCTGACTTGCCATGGACACTCATTTTGTTGCAATTAGGGTTGTTGCTGTGGTGCAAACCAACAATACTGTTCAACCGATACATATGGTAGACACCCTAGCACTCAGTCTTTGGACAGCTTCGATCACTTCAGTCTTCAGTCTTCACCTCAGTCTTCTGTGTGGGACCCTCGAGTACTCTTCAAATCCCTCAGTGCCTTTCCCCGTACTGCAATAACCCTTTCAGAAACTTCCATTTGGTGTGATGACCCCAGTTTTCTGCTTTGTGCTCTGAGAGAAGAAACTGAATTAACTCCCAGATTGCAGACACCTCAAAGGACCTCCCACAGGTTGCACGCACAGGTGGCACAAACAATTCATACCAGAAAGTAAGGGGGGTTTTGAAGAATCAGATGTCACGTCATTAATCACCCACTCTTGCAAGGGATTTTGAAAAAGAACTGTAGACGGTAAGCTACTAAATCGGATCTATTGAGCTCCTTCCGTGGCCCAATGGTGAAGCCACGGAGGACGGCCCTGACTTTTTTGCCACAGGTGCCACCCATAGGTCAGCCGGATGACAATTTCTCTGCCACTCAACAGACGAACAGAAAACTACAAGAAAGCATCGTTTTTCCTTACATCTACAAATTGGCACCGCATTACATTGGTCCCAAATGAATAGGGCCCATACAATTTCTGTATGTTGCCAACACAGGGGGAGCATCAGCGCACTAGGCATCTTTTTGGGCCACTTTTGATACCGAGCCCTAAATTCACGCTTTTTGCATGGCCCCTTTCTGGTTGGGGATGGACTGGCCCCTTTCCAGTTGGGGATATGGACTGGCCCCTTTCCAGTTAGGGATATGGATTGGCCCCTTTCCGGTTGAGCATACCCACAAGCAGAAACCGGTGCTTTCATGTCAGGCACCAAAGGGTGTTGGGAGGTGTGTTGGCGTCAAAGCGTTGCCCGTGTTTGCGAATATCTTAACCATGTTGTGCAAGAAATTTGCTGGGCTGACAGGTTGAATCCTTTCAACCATTGTCCCCATTTTCCGTTCTTTATGACACATGTCACGGACCCCATGCCCATCAGTTCCATTGGTGGCATATCTAGTGCTGACTTGTGGAATTCTAAGTATGTGTCACATGTTTACAAGGTAACCGTTGCCGTTGATATGTCGGGATAGTTATATGTTGGGATAGTTAATACAAGAGTGGCGCCAGTTATATGTTGGGATAGTTAATACAAGAGTGGCGCCAGGCATGCGCTAGGCGAGCGCCGGGCAAACACTCCCCCAAAAACTGTGTGGAGGGGTGCAGGGAAAATAAGGCGCTTGGACCATGAGAGTGAAGTTTCCACAAAAATTGCTTCTTTGTGTTGTGTTCTAGAGGAAGGGTGTGGGCAGCCCCACACTCGGAATGTTGGTGTAAAAGGGAACCGCAATACTGCAGACCCAATTTGCAGAAGTCTCCCCTCTCTAGCGGTCATGCTGTGCACACCAGGTTAGGTGCACCGTGGAGTCTGCACAGTGTGCACTTTGCACTCAGCACACTGCACCTGGCACATTATACTGTGTGGTCTGCAAACTGAACACCAGGAGCCTGGCTTTGATCAGCTCAGCAGAGCCCCACAAATTTTTTTTTCGCATGCACTCCCCACATTTGTTTGGCTGCATATCTAGTACACATGATCCGGGTCGGGGTTTTTCATGCGACTCTGAGCATAACCAATTCAGTTGGCCTCCAAGCAGCAGCTATGAAACAGTGGAGTGCTGATGTTTTGTTGCCACCAGTTCTCAAAGAGCATTCCTTTTCACCATCTCCTGTCTCCTATTGGTGCACTCGTCAGCGAACTTCCACCATATATCCCCCTCTGAGTTTTTGACCCACCCACCCACCCAACCACGTACCCACCCATCCACCCTCTGGCCCCTCGCCGACCCCAAATGCCATGTAATAGATTTAATGCACTGTGCTTGGGGCCAGGTTGAAGGGTGCAATAATATTAAACCTGACGTCATAGCCCCCCACAGACACTACTATCTGCCTATCAACTGCCGAAAGCCACAGGGGATTGTTCACCTCCTTTTTGTGCACACCAATATTGCTGTTCAACAGTCTGCCCATTTGGCGAACTCAGACTGCACAAGCCTTGCTTTCTCTTGCAATGCTGCCTGATTTGGCCATTTGGTCGAGGGTTTGCAAATCGAAACAAGGAGGAGGAAATTTGCAGAGCCATGGCTTTTGTCCCTGCAGCACACCATCCTACTTTCTCAGGCACCGAGGAATGGATCGCTGTGGTGTTAGCTGTTGTGGTTGTCTGCGATGACAGGCTTGGGGTGCCTGTAGGTGACCACAGTGAGAATCTACCTCAAGCGGAGTGATTCCTGTTGTTCGTTTTGGTGCCCCTCAGTCTTGAGAAAGTTTTCGCTGGCCAAAGGATTTCCTCGCTTTTTCTAGTCAATCCCAGCATTGTAGTGCAGATTTTTTACCTTTTCTAACAGTGCAGTGCAAGCCCAATGCGCCTTTTGACTTGAACCATCCGCTTATTGCGATGGCGCGTGACATCTGCAGCCCCCACACGTTAGAGTGGCGGTGCAGGCGTAGGCCTCTCTCTAATAGCATTTACAAAGGGCAGCTGAGACAGCTCTTTCATGCTGGCAAACCGAGAAGTGTTTTTGTGCATGTGCACCATATCATTTGATATCTATTCCTTTGAATCGTAACCGGACCCATGCCCCCCCCCCCCTCCCTCCGCCTTCTTTTTGACATTCTGACGTGTGGAGGGGATTTTGGCCCAATGTCCAAAGTTAGATCTAACCTCCTCCCCATCCCCTTCCCCAGCCTCTGTCCTCTCCCAGTAGGTGGCGGACTGTCAGCTTTTTCAGGGGACAAGTCTATGACAAACAAGGTACGTGTTGAGCCCAATCCTTGTGTCGCCTGAAGGTGTATGAAATGCACCAAATAATCATCCTGTTCTCACCATCACTCTCAACTCGGACCAAAGCATTCATCTTCATTTTACCCAGATTGCAATTGCAGGTGCACTGGCAGGTTGCACATCATTTCTGCATTTTGGGCCTTGCAGCTGGGCTGGATGTCATTTTTGAAATGCTGAAACCTCACCCGCCAATGGGCCACACAGATGCATGCAAATCTGTGTGTGCAATCTGGTACAACCTGCAGAGCTTTGACACCTCTCTGGAATCTGCCCAGATTGCCGAGAGTATTATTGATTGGAATGGGCCATAACAGCTGCAAAGTGGCAAAAAATTCAGTAGGGACGATGCCAAGCTTGATTCCGTCAGTGACTGTGGCAGCTGGATAGAGTGTGGTTTGGAGTCAGGCATTCTGTCCATGCTAGTGTTCCACATGCTAGTGTTCCACATGCCCCACTTTTTGTAACCAGTCAGGACACAATTTTCATTTACACAGTGGTTTTGTTTTTGTCCGTGCCATTTTATGCATTTCCTTGGCATGATAATATGCTGAAGTGGCTGGTGTGTTTGTGTATGTGTGTGTGGTCATTCTTGTGTGTTGTGCATGTTTGTTTTAGTTTCCCTGGCAATCGCCAGATTTGCATATGAAAGTGCATGGGAATGCAATGCCATGCAGTCATCCAACCCCCTCCTGGGTACAAATGTGGTGCTACATACCATGCTGTTATCCAGTAGATCAGTGATGTTGTGAAATGAACCCTGCCATGAGGGGGCGCCTCAAGCGCAGTGCGCGCGCAGTGCAACTATTTGGGCGTCTGGCCGTACTAGAGACCCATACTTTGAGATACTAGGGGCCCCTAGGGGCATCATGGTGACCCCTAGCGTACGTTTTGACTTCTGATTTTGTCCCCCGTTGTTTGGGGACCCCCAAGAATGCAGGGGTGACGTAGCATTTCCGCCCTCTTTACTACAATGCCGTTTGCGACTCTCTTGCCTTGATTGTGTTTATGCTTTACATTATATCTCTGCAGAGTGGCGAAGAGCCATTTCCATTCAGGGGGGCAAGCACGCATCGGACGGCCAAAGATTCCATAGAGTCATTTCAACTCAGGGGGACAAGCACGCATCGGACGGCCAAAGATTCCATAGGGAAGTGGAAGTATTGAAGCAAGTCCGATTATCCGATACAAGGACGCGATTAAGGCTCGTGTGAGTACCATGTACGTAAGGGAAAGGGCATTCATGGATCATGTTACATGCAAGTTTGCCCCAACCCAACCTCCATCGCTAAAAATGGTGCAACCCATGCCTGTTCATGGTCTTTCCAGTTGTGCATGATGTGTGTAGTGGGAAGGGAAGGTAGTTTGCAACTTTCTTGAGCTGGGGCAGTTTGGGTCACCTAATTCTAAGGGAGTTTCTAAGGGGTGTGCTTGGGGGCTCTTCGGGGGGAACATAGTCTAAAAGTAGCGCGCAGTGCGCGCGCAGTGCAAAGGTTCCCCCTGAGAAAGCACCAATGGATGAAAGTGCAAACACGGACAATCCCAACGGCCTTGCAGAAGGAGGGTGGATGTAGGACTAGATGGAACGAGGGCATAGATGCACACAGGGATGGGGTTGGGCAAGGGGACACAATGTGAGGATGAGATGATGGCGTAGGCGGGCTTTCAATTGGAGGGGGTGGGGGGGGTGGATAGAGCCCCCTGGCTAGACCCCCCCCCCAAAAAGTGACGGGACCCCCAAAATCCTATACAAGTGAAAATCTGAAAGGCGCCAAATCATTTTGTGTGCCACTGCCCATTGCCGTTGGGGGTTTTTGAAAATAGCATGGTGCAAAATTTTGATTTCTGTTAGTTCATTCATCATAGGGCTCTGAGTTACTCTTTCCTTCATACTGCTGTTGTGTACCGAATGAGCACCCATGGGATAGGCCCTCGGGCAACCACGACAAGGTTCTTTGCACGGAAGGCTTCTTTCCACAAGGTATTGTGAACTCTTAGCCAATCAATTGGGCCCGCTGGATGTCATATTTATTTTTTCAATTATATGTTTCCACAACTTGCACAACTTTGCCAAGGTCTATGCCAATCTGCATAAACTCTTTTGCAATGTTTTGTTTGCAAAATCAAACGGCATGTGACATAACAAAAAACACGGTGTTTCATTTTGTCTTTGTGCCAAAATGGACTTGATTTCTTCTCGACCACGGAGTGGTGGCCTCCCGCTGTCACCGTTTTTGTTTGGCGGACACTCGACGGTGGGGGGTTGTTCTCCGCCATAGGTTCCCCTAGGTGTAAGGTCCCCCTCATGGGTGACCACCTCGGGGGTCCGACCGACGCCTAGTCGGTCCCTCCCTCGCCTGGCCGTGCAGTCTGATAGGTCCTGTGCAGGCTGGGCTCTGCGCCTTTGTGCCAAACCTGCTACAACAAAAAATGGCAACATCATGTGTGAATGTGCACCCCTCCATTTTGGGGCTGAGTGGCATCAAACCTCACTTCACATACCACAAGGTTGGTGACGGGTGATTGGATCTCTCCGGTGCACCGCTCAAAGAGTTGATGAAGACCGTAGAAAAGCAATGTGATACCCAATTTTTTCGGCACGCGTTAGGTATTGTGGCTGTGCCAACCAAGCTTTTTGTTTTGAGGCTTGGATGCCCTCCTCCACGGGGAGGGGGGGTGCTTGCCTGCTCTTTGAAATTCCGGGTACCCCCAGCGGAATCACCCCCTCCCCCCCTCCCGGGTGGGGGTAGGCCAAGGTGGGTTGCGATTTTTTGGAGAAAATTATTAGTAACCAAAAAAATCATTTTGCTGTTGAGCAATTGGTTGCCTGATCCGGTTAGTACCACAGTGGTACAAACACCTGCAACTAAGAAGTCCTTGGTTCAAATCTAGGGCGCTGCAACTTTTAGGGCAACGGATGCAGAACGCTCTGTCGGCCTGAAATTTTATGAGAAAAAAAGCAGCGGTGAGTAGAAAGATATTTTTGTTTCCAATGGTTTGTGTTGTTGAAGACCTCACTACTTTTCCGGATGGTTTTGATGATGAAAACCTCACCTCTTTTTGAACTATGGGATTGAACTCAACGTTGTCAAGCAATATTGCGTGCACAGCAGTTCACCACCTAGACGGAGATATGACATGGATCCGGGATCCATTTATCTTTAAAATGCGATAGGGCCCGAAATAGGGGTCCTGCAGAACCTGCGGGGCCATGACAACAACCACGAGTGGTGCACAAGCACCAAGTTGCCTACTCTGAAGGTTGCGGGTCGCCTCAGGCAACTCTGCCTAGTCATCTCACGTTCAGGGTCGTGTTTCAGGTTAGCACCAGGCAATCTCCTATAGGGCTCTTGTAGTCTTTTGGAAAGGGAGTCTTGAAAAACTATGCTGGAAGCCCTCCATGGAACAGTTTGTGGGGAGTGAAACCTGGAAAGGAACTCCGTTGGGAGTTCATGGTTAGCACTGCGCAAGGCAACAGGCACATTCAATGTTTGGTGCGTGGCCAAAGAGGGGTTCCAGCTTATGGACGTCCAGCTGGACCTGCTGGAGGCCTACATGGCTGAATGTCTGAATGACTACCAAGAGGAGTAACAATGTGTACTCCGAACCCTCTGTGATGGCCTAGAGGCCCGTCCAATAGACGGTGACCGATGGTATAAACAGAACCAGTACTAGTATTTTGAGGACCGGATAGTCCTACCTGAGACACGACTCGACGGTTGCCCACAGGGGGGCCCATCTCAACTCACGACACACAGGCTGTAACTGTTCAATAGATTTCTTTAGGGAGCGATTTTACTCCCGACCAACTCACACTGAACTCAAGTTGAGTAGGCAGTCCATTGTGGACTCGTGTGGCTGTCTACCTATCCCGTACTGTGCTAACTCTCTGTTGTACGTGTACTACATCCACAGTCTACCTAGGTTTAGAGGCTATGATAGTTGTTTGGTCGCCACCTGTGGTCTGACCATTTTCACCCGTGCATTCCCCTATAGCAAAAAGGGTATTAGAGAACAGACTGTAAAAGTTTTGGTTGAACAATGGTTTGAACCCCGTGAAGCACCTAAGAAGGTGCACTTAGCGTAAGATGTACGAATCCGGCTGCACAATGAACAATGCAGGCTTAAGTACAAAGCGTCAGTATTTTATGAACAAAGCAAATGATTTTATAGTGAAAACCAGCATAAGTCTGGCCCCATAGACAGTCATAAGCACTTTAACTGCACAGTTTGAGATGCAATGGAGTAGGTTCGGAACTTGGGGCAAGTAGGTTGGGCCAAATAAGGTAAAATGACCAGTTTTCAGTCCAGTGACCAGTTGTGGGTCCAGTTGTTCCAATTTTCAAAATAGACAGAAAAACAACACAAAAACCTTGCCTTTTTGTTTGCAAAATGTTTCTTGGCCCTGCAAAATGTTTTCTTTCCATTTTCATACAAAAACCTTGCTTTTTTTTTGTTTTTGAAATATGTTTCTTGGCCCTGCATGATGTTTTCCTTGCCTTTCTTACCTTGCCCTGAAGCACCCACGCACTGAGACAAGCTGCAAGGCTGCAAAACAGTGTCGCAGTTTTTTTGTTACTCTGGGATTGTCGTGTTGAGGAACACACTTCCCTTACACTTGTCCCTAAGACCTTGAGCAATATGACACATAGACTATGGGGACAAAGTCTCCATCGGAGTTGGAACTGTGTTCCACGTCCTGGGGGGGGGGGGCTGGGGGTTCCGGGTCTGCGTGCGCCACTGCACTGTCGTCTAGGGGGGGGTCCTGCCGTGCCCTCTTTGCCCTTGGTTGTTGGTGCTGTGGCAAAGCTCGAGGCCTTACACGTCCTGCTTGGCGCCTTGTTGCAGGCCTTTCCTTGTTCCTCTCCTGTTCTTTCTCATAATTGGCCGCAGATTCTCTGAAAGACTGGGAAGTGACAAAACCACCAAGCCTCAGGTTCCATGGGTCATGCCGAGTCGCCATGTTGATTGCTCGACTAGTGGCTTGGCACTGGAAATCTTCCTTCTGAACTCTCTGGGGAGATGCTTCAAGTGAGGGTAGCACAGCTTCAACAGCAGGTTCTGTAGCAGGTTCTGCAGCAGATGGAGGCGGTGCTTGATAGGCCAGACGACACGGATCCAAGCTGGCAAGAAAATTTTCCGGGGAGAATGGAGCGATGCCTGCCCTCCTGAACCCACTCATGATGACACTAGCGGTGACACACTGCATCCAAGACTTAGTGACAAATTTCACAAACAGAGAGGGTGTGATGCTCTTGCCTCTGTTCTTCGCGCGCCAGTCGCGCTGTCTTTTTTTCAGCGCTGCCTTGAAAGGCTTAAAAACACTCAGGTCCAGAGGTTGGACCACATCAGTCAAGTGGCTGGGGAGCGCCACAAGGTGCACTCTTAACTTTACAGCCTCCTCAATGATGGCTCTTGTTAAATGGGTTTTGCTGCCATCCACAATGAGAACCACAGCCTTATGGGGGTTTGCGGTTGGGCTGGTGAGGGAGGCAAACTCCCTCAGCAACTCGATGAAAATGTCCTCTGAGGACCAGCCTGTTTTGGTAGCTTTCACTGAGATAGGGCAAGCCTCATGCTGAAACAGGTCTCCTCTGGTCATCGCACTAGGCCACAACAGAGCAGGACGAACATAAAAGCCATCAGCGCGTACACATGCCACCAGGGTTACGTGGCGTCTGTCGTAGCCTCTCCTTCTAGCGCAAGTTTTAGTACCTCTTAGGACGTACACTTTAAGGCTGCCTGTGTCGAAGTCAATGAACATGCGTGACTCGTCTTCATTGAACACATATTGTGGGTCGTACCCCACTTTGGCGAGCGCTGGACTCAGGGACTCATTAAACCAGGTCGTCCACTCATCCTTCGTCAGCTTCTTGTCGAGGCGCACACTCTCAGCATGCTGCGCAAGGCGACCAGACACCTCAGGGTGGCGACGAAGGAAGGAGCGCCACCACTTTTCCATACACTTGAGCGTCAGCGTCGTCGACGGCCTATCATCTGTTCGCACGCTGTCATTGTACATCCTGGATGCCTCGCTGATGATGTTGTCCCTTGTGGGTGGCCTTCCTTGCTGGCGCTCTCGCTCCAACCATTCAACCAGCGCGCTCTCGTCCACCAAAGGCTTGGGCCCTCTGCGCTTGGGCTGCAAGGTCTCTCCCACAATGCAGAGACAGAAAGTGAAGATGGCAGACAGCAATGCAAGGTTAGATCGCAGATGACGAACAGGGCAGAGACAAGTCCGTGCTCCGTGCTGTGGTGTACCTGTGGCGATCAACAGCGCGCTGTACATCTGAGCGGCTGACGGAGTGTACGTCGCGATACGTCTAATTGAATATTATAATGTTAAATCCGGTCCATTATAATGTTCCGGTAGACGTAACACTTGTTCCAGAAGACGTAAGTCAAATTTTGTACGTCTACCGGAATGTTATATGGGCCATTAGACGTAAGAACCAATCTTATCTATTCCGCCAGACGTATGCATGTATGGAAAACCAATTTCTATATTTTTCAAAAAAAATACTAATTTCTGAACTTTTCAACAACATCAATGCTGTCAAAAGCAAATGGGCCTACAATAAAAAAAGTTGCAAAAGTGCAAATTTCCATGCCTCACATGTTTAACCAAATTCTGTGCCGCCACAAATGATAATTTTTTGTGTTTTGTTGGCCACTGTTTTCTCATTTTGGGGTGCACCACTAGAATGGTTTGTATGGGTGGTGTGTTGTCGCTGCGTTCAGATTCAAATGATTTGTTTTCAGTTTTTTCTACCCCAATATGTTTCATTTTCGTTTGGGGATCTCGTGTCGCATAGGCATTGTTTTCCCACTTTGTGCTTCAGGTGTGTGACATACACCTATTTCAATGTTTTATGCATTTTGGAACAAGTTTTCCATTTCGTCAAATATTCCTAATTCACCATTTTTGAAAGTGAAAGTCAAAGGAATCGGTTGCAATGAATTGGCGGAAGTTTTTGTGACAATTGTGATTCCGATAATCGAATTAGAAAAACCTTTTTTTCCGACATCGTTTCAAATTGTGTCCTATTTGCTTAAAATGCAATACAAGGTTTTTGATAAAGTAGTGTTTTCCTGTTTCATAATTCTTTTGTTCATTTGTTTTGAAAATGAGGGGTTTTGAATGGAGAATGTAGTTTTGCTAAATCCATGCTTTCTTTTTTTTTCCATGAATGGTCACTTACCGGTTGGTAGCCATCAAAACACTTGTTGACCAAACATCGAAGCAGTGTATCATTTTTTTCCCTTTTGTTGCATTCACCGTCCATCAGCAAATACGCCATAAAAATATAGCACTAAATGTGCACATGAATGCATTAGGGCAAGTAACACAAACATCCTAAAAATTTGTTGGCGAAAAGTGGCACATTTTCTCCCTAAATGGGATTATCGTGTTGTTGTGGTCCACGTTTTCTTGGATTTGTGAGTGTTCCGAAGAAGCATTGGGGTAAAGAAAACTTTAAGATCATCATTTGAGAAGAGGTTTCTTCCCAATCCAAGATGAAAAATATTGATAAGGTGGCTCGCATATGCGCATTGTTTGTCGAAGAGTGTTAACGACATTCAAACTTCACTGTTGCATGTGTGCCGTGATGGCAAAGATCAAGGTAGATTTTGTGGTTTTTTCACAAGGCACCTAAAAGAAGCATAGGATGACTGGAATGCCAAATTTGGATTTATTGGGCAATTTAGGGGATGTGCTATCATTTGGCCCAACGACATGAAGAAACATTTGATTTTGAGGTTGTTATGCAACAAATAGGATGGTGTAGATACTTACATCTACTGGAACATCCAGCACTGTTACTTACGTCTAATGGCACCCTATAATGTTCCGGTAGATGTACAAAATTCTGCTTACGTCTAGCGGAATAAGGTGTTACGTCTAGCGGAATATTATAACCGTACCAGATGTAACATTATAATGTTCCGCTAGACGTATCGCGACGTACATCCGCGGCTGACGGCGTGCTCCCTTGATGCTTGTCGCTGGCTCATCTGTCCAGCAAAGGCAGTGGCGGCGGCCTTGGTAACCTCACAGGCGTCCTTGGGAAGCGAGTAGATGCAGCACGGGGCGGCCTTGGGGCGTGGCGGCTTCCTTTGCTTCTGCTCAGGCCTTCGAGACCTCCTTCGCACCCTTGAGGTGACCTCCATGAGCTAGGCCTTGGCACGACCCTTCGCCGCCCGCATCTAAGCATTTAAATAAAAGGAATCCAATTTAAAAACAAACAAACACGCACTAATTGTTAATAAAAGCGTGCAAATCAGCGCAACACATCTCTTCTTGCCTGGCCCTGCTTCGGTCACCACCCCAAATCCGGTGCGATTCCGGTGCCCGGCAGAAGTGAGATTTCCCCAGCCACTAATGAAATGCAAGTGAGGATGGATTTAAAATCAAAACTTTCATTGTTGATCTACGCACATGTCCAAATTTACCATCCGACAGTAATCGCAGCCGCGAGGCCCAACGCTAAATCTTTGGCCTCATAACTGGTCATTTTACCTTATAGGATATGGCTTGGCCAGCTTGGCCAAGCAACTGAATTTAGAAACAGTTACAGAATAGGACCACAAAAAGTAGATGAAACATTTGAGTATCCAGGTCCTGAGGCGGGAGACCACTAAGCTTAACCTCTAAGGAAAAAGGCATGAAGTGCCTAGTTTATTTCGGTATTACCTCCAGGAAAGAAGATACCTCCGCTGAGTCGAGTGGTAGGAGTAAGGTAAAGGGACCGGTTCATCCCCGGTGACCAGTTGAGCCCCACCCTGGGGATTATCAGGGCAGGGTGGGGATGAATAAGACACCCCCTGGGGATAAAAAGGGCACCCCCGGGGATAAAGAGGACACACCCTAAAATACTACAAACCATAAAAAGCTTGTGGCACATGTTTTCCTTTACAAACCCTGTAATGTTTTTCTTTCTCGTAAAAGGTTGTTCTCTTTTCTTTTTGTGAAACCATGCAGAGAGTTACGTCGCTCAAAACCCCGTGATGTGTTTTCTCCGTACCAAAAGTGTTTGACTAATGGTTTGTAAAAACATGCAACGTTTATTGGTTTTCTTACAACCGTGTACTATTGATGTGCCCTGTTTTGTACAACCATGCAGAGGCTTTTTATTTTTGAAAACTTTGTAATCTATTTGTAAGTACCAGGTTGCACTCTCCTATTTCATACCACTGTACAACTTTTAATTTTTTGTAAAACCATGCAACGTTTATTTCTTTGTAAAACCAATCAATGTTTGTTTTTTCGGGCAAAAGGTTGCACTGTTCTGTTTTGGAAAACCATGCAAGGTTTATTTTTTTTCCAAAACCTTGGACTGTTTTTTTTCTTGCTAAAGGTGGATGTCTCCCATTATGTAGAACCATGCAAGGTGTTTGTTTTTTTAAAACCGTGCAATGTTTTTTTGTTGCAAAAGGTATTTTCGTTTGTAAAACCATGCTTTTCAAAATTAAGGAGTGGTTTTTTTTTTTTGGGAAAACGTGGTAATCTCCTGCTTTGTATACCTGTGCACTGTCTCCCTAGCACACTTGCACAGAGCAACACGGTGACAGTTTCTGAATGCTCCCGTACACCTGTTGTAAAGGTACTTGAAGCACTGAGACAGCTTATGGACATAAGCGTGTACCTGGCTGAAAGTGTATGGCTTTGCACTTTTGATGACCGCGCCTAAAAGCACAATCATTCTAAGTCTGCCAGTGTGTCCCATGACATACCCGGGGGTAGCCGGAGTCACGGGTGTGCAGAGTCACCACCCCGATTTTGAACTGGTTTTTTCGTGTTCAAAACTTCTCATCGTTTTAATTTGTAATGTCTGCGGTCCCCATGGCATCAAGCAATTGCCAGCAAGTGGCAAGCACGTGGGATGGGAGAGCATCAACCCTGCAGAAAGGAGGCTTCTCTTCACAATCTGTTGAAGCGTGTACCCTGCACCATATGCACCACAGATTGTAACGCGCACGCTTCCCACTGTACTCTGCTCCCAGCACGCTGTTCGGAGCAGGATGTGCACTGCACACAGCACTCAACCCGATGCAGACCACACCTTGCGCACTGCACCAACTGCCCTGTGCAGTGTGCACACTTCATACTGTCCATACACAGAGCACGACACGGTGTATGCAAGGAAAGTGGCTGGCGCGGTGGTTCCAGAGGGGATAGGAAGAAATTGTTTCAGGAGCAACAACGGCCCATGTTGACCTCGGTGGAGATATGGCAGGCACATCCTGTTGAAGGCAGATTACATTAGTGCGTGCGTGCATTGTGCACGATGCGGGCGTGCAGCGTGCACAATGCATGCGTGCAGTGTGCACAGTACGTGCGTGCAGCGTGTACAATGCGTGCGTGCAGTGTGTACGATGCGTGCGTGCAGTGTGCACAGCGGGTGCGTGCGATTTGCTGGCTGGGATACGACCGGTGCGCACTGGCAGAGGGGTTGCATGAGAAACGGTGGCAAAACAGCAGTGGCTCTCGGGCACCGAACCGAATGTTTCCTTCTGGTTTCTGAAAGGCACTCCAGGCATCATGAGTTTGTCGTTCCGATTTGTATGGGCACTGTATGATGGAGGCACCTGAGAATCCAAGGCACTTGGCCTCCATGAAGAAGTCGTAATCAAACTGCTCGAGCTGCATTTTCTGCATGGCCACTGCATGTGTGTGCATCATGAAAAAGCGCTGCAGGAACCAATTGTCAATCTTCGTGATGTCGTGGATCTCCGTAATGGTCATTCCCATCTGAAGCGAGGGAATTCAGACACTTGGAATTGTGACTGGATCCCACTTGGAATCAAATGACTGCCCCTGTTGCAGACTTGTCGCAGCACATAGGTGGAAGACAGAGATGTCCCTCCGGAGAAGTAATTGTGGGCTCCGTTGCACCCAAGCCTCCAGCAAGTCACTTGCCGAGTGCCGTCAGTCCCAATGTCAAACGCCCTCCTTTGTCTTTGACTGCTGACTGCTGTCAACTATTTGCCAACCGTAGTCAATTAATAGTAAAAAAAACCAGTGTCGGAAGGGCGACCTCATGGAGAATAACAGCACTTTGAGACAAGCAACGTGCGAAATTAACAGCGGACAAACATGTACGACCAGGGGTGCAGAGGTTTGTGGGCTCAACCCATGTGTGAAACACCAAAGTCACGCATCAAACCGTTGCTCGTGCCTGATCTGTCCTGTACGAATCCGCTGACCGGCCAGGCTCGACACGATGGACTAAATTTGCATCGCGTTCTGAACCTGGTTCTGCACCAACAGTCCACTGCAAGAAGAACTGAAAGCGTCGCTTTTGCTCCCTGTTTTCTCTGTGTGTTTGCGCTGGTAGTGCAGGTGGGTCCCAACCGCATTATCTAAAATGAAAAAAAACAAAGGGAAATCAATCTCGGAATCGTATATTTCGCGCAGTATTCATTTTGCTTTTACGTGGTGACATTTGGGCTTACGTAACTTTGCGGCGCTAATTTACGCAATTTCCCGCGGTAGTATCTGGCGATTTACGGGATCGCCAGATGGATCTCGATTATTTTTATAATGTTCAAAAGAATATTTCTTTGATTATAAATCGTCATCTCCTGATAACATTATTTGCCTGGCGATCCTGCGCCGCGACAGTGGGTGTCTAACTGGTCCCTTTACCTTAAACTTCATGGGGGGGCTAGGGTTATATCTTAACCCTAGTTACTTTGAAAATTGTACTTTATGTTTCAAAAGAGTGATAAAAATGATTAAGCGTTAGTCTTCATTACTTCTCAAAGAATAGGGGGGGGCTTGGCTTGGATCTAGCCCCCCACAAGAGACGTCGAAGTGACTTTTTTTCCTCTGTATGTGATGGACACTCAATTTGAAGTGACTCAGGTAGGTCCACCATTGCTTCAGCTTAGCCTTCTCAGGAGGAGATCCCTTTTTGAGGGTTTTTACTTGCTCTTGGTTACACAGCCACATGATAGGGTTAGTCCCAAAGAGGCGTGACTGGGAAGAGAGCACAAGCATCGCAGCCAGGAGTTCTTGGTCGTAGGTGCTGTTGTTGGACCGTGCTTGATGCCAGTTCTAGTTCCATTCATTGGCAGGGTAGTCATGTTTCAGCAACCCATCACAATTCAAACCTGAAGTGTGGAAGTGGCAGTGAGACAACTCAGCGGGGTTAAGCTCCTGCCTCTTGTACAGGGTACGGCCTTCCCCTAGATCAAAAGCATGGGTGATGAGTATAAGCTCGCCCTTAGGGCGAAGTACTCCCAGGCAATTGGTAGAAGAAATCTTCCTTTTCAGGTCCTGGACACAGGCCTCCTCCTTGGCGGTCCACCGACAGGGATTGCTCTTTTTTCTAAGGTGAGTCAAAAGGGCTGATGAATAGGTAAAATTGTGTATATGATGTCGGTAAAAATTACACGCCCCAACAAAACGGCGGACATCGTGTAACCTCTTCTTAGGGTCATCACGGATTTTCATGTGTTGTACGGGTTGCATCTTTGATGCGGCTGGCTTCCACCAGCCATACTCCAAATTGAAACCTAAATACTCCATCTCCTCTCGCATGAACTCACATTCCTGGAATTTAGAAGTGGTTAGTAACTTTTTGTACTTGAGCCCTTCAAGTATGCGACCTAATGGTTTTCAAAACAACTGGTTGCTAAAAATTATTTTCCAAATTACCACCGGAAGCCGGAGGTGGAATTTTTTTTCACAACTGGTTAATACCTGTTAACCATGGCCTCTAGCCGCCGTCAACGGCATTGCCGCATCGGCGATTTTCAGAGTTTCGTTTGGCCGATTGCTCCAATTTCTTTGATATATGAAAACTGAAACATTGGATAGCGTTAATTTATGATAAAAACTAACTGTTGATTTATTCAGTTTCGGTTACGGCGCAATTTTTTTTCCAATCGGGCACTGTAAAATCCATCTGGACCAGAAACTGAATTGATAGAGAGCTAGTTTTTATCATAAATTAATGATATCCAAAGTTCCAGCTTACCCACTCACCACCGCACTACACGCGACGCATCACATCATGGAAAGCTCATATGGTATGCAACCGGTTGTAAAGGTGACCGTTACTATTGGTATACAACTCAAACAGTCTGACATGTTGTTCTCAGCTGCTGAGCTCTTTGCAATGGTCCTCCTGACAACGTTGACTGTGCACCGCATGGACCGTGAAGCCGTCCTCCGGTCCCTGTGGAAAGGACCCGTTGACTACGAGCCATACCAATTCTTCTCTGTGCACCTGACAGTTTTCGAAAAATCGATTTCTCTCTCTCTTTGAGGTGCCTTGCCAAATGCAATAGAAATTAATGGTCTCCACAAATAGTGGAGGGGGCGGGGCGGCATGCACTAGTATTTACATGTGCTCTGCCAAAACCAATTGCAGAGCCAAAGCGCCTCCCTCCAATCGCAAACACGGTGACGACAGCACCGTGCCCGACCCCTGCCACAAACAAGCAGGGGCTTACAGCTCCAAAGCCTGCTGATGCCAAAATATCTGCTACAAAAAAAAACCACCCTCCCACCACATTCCAGCCTCAAATACAATGACCACAAACTTTTTGGATACCTCGCAATCTGCAGTTGCTCTTTGCACAAATTGGATCTCCAACCTGAAGTGGATTATGCTGCCCTGCAGAACCCGCCCCTGCCAAAGTGCTAACGCTGCACTTCATTCCCTCCAGTTGCACTGGGCCACCACAAGCATCACCACTACACTGGCAAGTGGGAGGGGGTCCTATTTTGGCACATACACAACACAATTTTTTGCAACCAAGCTTGAAAAGAATTTTCTGAGGGTGCTTTTCGACTCAAGGCAGCAGGGAAAACGCCAAGAAAAGTCTGCAATGTGCTTGCTATGTGTGGGTTTCGGTTGCCGAAAACATGGTAAGCAATATTCTGAACCAAATTTCTCACACTGGTGGCTTAATATTGCATGGGCAAGAAATTCTTAATGGTCTGCTGAATAACTTCAACAATTGGGGCTTGTGAGAGGTTTTGGATGGTGGATTACCTCTTGATCGCCTGGTATGGCCATTCTTCAGGCACAGTCCCCAGTGGGGCCTACAACTGGGTCTACTGTCTGTTGTAAACAAGCAAAACATAAAACAAGAGAAAATTGTGTTGTTGACACTGAGTTTGTAGTTTTACAACAGAACTCAGTATGCAGGCAGGCGATGCCAATGCTGGCAAGCCAACCTTCACTCGCATATCCATAAATATAAACGTCTGTGCCTTGCATAAACGCCACTGCGGATGCATGAAACCTAAAATATGCCAGCCATGAGACTTGGAATCTCTGGGTACCTGGGTCTTCAAAGGCCAGTTTGAACCCGAACTTGGCAGCACCTTAGGCACAGCTGCCTCGCAAAACCTTTTGCTTCCGCAATGACCTTGAGCCAATCCAGCTGAGTCATGCTTGGTTAAACTAAATAGCTCCTCCAGGAATTCAGAGAATACCACAGTGCACACATTGAACAACTTGTGTACTGCATCATGGGTGCACCCTGGTACCAGGGGCACATAGCAGAGAAGCAAGGGCACCACTAATAACAATAATCTTAATATGATGCCCCAGTGCACTGCAGCATGCACCACATAGCTCCACTGCACGGCAACTGTTGTCATCAAGTGTATGGTGGAATAAGAGATTAAAAAAAAAAGGAGCAGGGACGGGGTAGGTTCTTGTTCCGTGGGAAGGGGGCTGGCTAGCTGTTTTGGGGAGAAAGTAGTGGGGGGCTGCATACTTGTGTGTGTGCAGCTATTGGACCTTTTTATCTGCAGTCTTCGGCTTTGTATGCGGCTTTGGGAACACATAGGATTTGATGAAGAAATTAATGAACAGCAGCAAGACAGTCCCAACATACCAGTAATTGAAGATCCAGGCCAACATTCGCATGGGATCCTGTAAAGCAACACATGTGTGCATACTTGATTGTACTGGTGGTGAGATGCTTGAGACCTCTAGATGCACTTTGCACAACAAAGATGGCTCCAGCTATGTGCAGATGTGTAGAGATTGTGCGCCATTCATGGTATCAACCCAGCGAGGCTTCCAGGATGAACCGCACTTGGGCAGAGCACCTTCCACACAACCTTCGGACATAACATTTGCACCAGTGAGTTTGCACCAGCGCAGTGAGGCCCCAGCAATTATGTCATGTGACAGAGTGGCAACGGACTGCCCAAGCGCCAATCCTTCCTTCCCAGCCAATAGCATATTCATGACGCAAATTATTGAAGCATACGGGTAAGGCAAAGTGAATAACAGGGATCATACCTTTCGGTAGCAGGGAATATCTTTGTACCACCACACAAGGTAGAAACCAACGTTGAACTGCGTGATCTGCATCGCGGTGATCAACTGTTTTGGCATTGGGAAATTGAACTTCATCAGCCGAGTCCAGTAGTACCCGTACATAACGAAGTGAATGAACCCTGAGAAAAGCCACCCGCGACAAAATAGAAATAATAGGAGGGAGAAATTGTTGTGAAACTAGGGCCATCCAAATGCAAACAAACAGGAACGAGGCACTACACTCCGTCAGCACAAATGCAACCCTTCACTTGGCTGGCCTGCTCTGGTTCGAAGCATTCATAAATAAATGAAATACCCAGGCGCACACATGTCGTGGCATATGGCTCTGTCCAGGTTCCGGGGGCAAAAGGAACAACCCGTATGCACAATTGTACGACAGACAGACAGACAGACAGACAGACAGACAGACAGACAGACAAAAACAAACAGGCGTGCAGTCAGTGTAAAGTGGAGCGAGCAGAAGGTGCGATTCGGGCAGATTCGGGCCCAGGATTTGCTGTACCTCGTGCACTCCTTCGGAGGACACATCTCGCCTGTTTGTCAGAGGAAGAATCCGAATGACGGACAGATAATAATGGATCATCACATGCAACAAGGGCCGGGTTAAGTGGGCCTAGCTGGAAAATTTGGGCGACCTATCCTGTTGCACCCTTCAATGAAGTCTCTGACCCCCCCCCCCCCCCTCGGGGTTGTGATCGTAAGAGTGCTGTCGCGTGTCACCAGCAGCAGAGGTTCGCAGGGGTGCACCATTCAAAAACACAAAGATCCAAATACATTCCCCAGAATATTGGACAAAGAGCCACATGTCCATGGGGGCTCCCAAATGATGGAAGAATTGCAGGAAAGACAGCGGCTTGGCCATGAGCGGAAGATAAAAAGAGTCAATGTACTCCAAAAACTTACTGTAGTAAAACACCTGCAGGATTGGCGCAAGCAACCAGTGCGAGGCGTGAAAAAATGCGCAGTCAAGTACACACACACACACACACACACACACAATCACACACACACACACACACACAATGTGACAAGCTTTCCAAGCCACTTTGATGACCCGCTTCAATTGGTTGTCGACCCTGCGTTTCGGCCACAGATGGATGCGTCAGTTGATTTGGTGTACAGTCCTACGGCGGTTTGTGAACAGACAGGGCCTTCTGGAGCCACTGAGGCATGGCGTGTTCAAGGAGATAATGCCGAACTTGTGAGAATTGTCAACAATTGCTGAAACTTGTCGGATGCATGAGTATGAAGCATCAAACTTGGGTTCAGCACAACAAAGCTTATCAAACGGTCATAAGAATGCATCCCGGACAATTTCATTGGATGTTTGCTGATCAAATGGAAATGTGCTGTTGATTCGTATTAATTGCAGGAGGTATCGTGATGATTCTTGGAAGTGTCGTGAATTCCTTTTCATTCCTGGAAGTGTCCAGTTCAATCATGTTCTGGCACACCACGTGGGCGCCTCCCACTGCATTGTGGGAGACAAAAGGGACGAGAAATGCCACTGAAAAGCCTCAGTGGGCCGCAGTGCATGCGGGCGCGCCATAGTGTGCTGGGAGCTGGTGGGGCTTTCAGGTGTTGGAACAAGGGGGCTGGGACCTAATTAAAAAACAGATAAATGGTAACCAGAGGTAATGCAATCTACAGTTGGGGTTGCGGTTGGGGGGCATCGAAGCCTTGTACCATGGGGTGCGAGCTGTTGGTACTGTAATTTCGCAGTACACACATACACTTGTGTTCCTTTGGGCCATGCTCGCGGACGCTTCTGGGGAATGTTGGGCTTGTCTCGTTGGGCTCTGGTTCGGAGAGGACGGCACGAGTCGACATAAGCGACAATTAAAAATACATATTTCTGTTTAAAGCACGGCACAGCCCCCCCCCCCCCCCTCAACCAAAACCATGGCCTCGTGCAACCCCCCACAACCCTCCATGCGCACTGCACACCGGATCCGCATATCCTTTCCTCGGTGGATTATTTTTTTTCAATGCACAGCTTTGGAGCGGGGGATTGACAATGCACACTGTCTATTTGCATTACACGGGCCATTTCGCAGTGAGTTGCCGTCAATCTCGTTCCATTGACATCGACATGTTGTGTGTCTTTGAGTGGGGGGCGAACTGAAAAAAAGAGAACAATCATGACCCAAAGGAGTCGCAACGCTTGGTATTCATCCGCATAGCACTGCTGCGATGATTCTGTGGTTGCTCTTATATCCGTAGTTGCAAGAACGTTGTTTTGTTGAGAACGGGGAATACTTGCACGGTTCAAAGATGGAATGCAAAACGACGCAATGTACTCCATAGCTTGAATTTGGCGCAGTTTTATTCTCCAAAATGAGACTTGATTGAACCTCGTCTTTGTTCTCCAAATCAGACCTAATTGAACCTTGGTAGAAGGAAGGACACACAAACACCTTACGTACTTGTACACTTTCATTGCATCCGTTGCCCTTTCTTGACCTAGGGCACAACGAAGGCAAGAAAGGCTGCTCATCACCGCATCAGGTTGGTTGTGAGTTGTTACCATAAGGATTGTTTTTGCCACCCGCTCGACGCCGGCGTTGCATCCGACCAGCCGTTATCGTTGTGTTTTGCCACATAGTGTATGTACCCTTGGTATCGAAACACGATTTGGTGTGTCATCCTCTCCCGCCTTGCCATCCCAGCCCTCTTTGCCCATGAGTCCATGCGTGCTCACGGTCAAACTTAACCAATGGAGTGGATTGTGTGTGGTCGACAAAGTTGTAGGCAATTTTGGTGAACCACTGCTTCGAATTGCCGGCGGAAATGAGGGAATGACCAAACCCTGTCCTGTTGTTGAGCCCCGGTTGCCCAATACCATCTTTCGAAACACCCTTTTTGGTTGGCTTCCAATAAGCGTTCTTCGGCCGTGTATGGGAGTGCACGAAGTGGACAAAAAATATTAAACCTGGCAACGCTCAACTAGCTTGCTCGCAATACAAAGCAAAATGCGCTGAGAAAGAACAGCCCCGACATCAAGGCGCGCGCGAACGCGGCCACAAGAGGGTTTGTTTCAAGCTGAGCCGAACGATGTCAAATATGTGCGCCCTCATGCCAATTGTAGGAGATGAACCTTTGCTGTAATGCGGAACAACGCGTTGTCGAAAGCCCTGTCGCATTCGTTAGAGTATAGGCCCACGGTGTAAATGGCATAGCCCATGCAAAGGAAAGACACCAAGGAGAACACGGACATGAAGAGGTTGTACCACTTGAACAACACTCTCAAAATCTTTTTACCGCTGTCGCTCAACTCGCCCAAAGTAAACTTCAAGATCACGAAGGCAATGGAGAAATACAGTAGCTCGCAACTGTAAATGTCTCGCCATAATCGTTGATAGTCAACTTTGGGGAGCGTTTCTGCCGTGATGGCTACAAGCTCGTTGGCGACCTCCATCACCGCAGCCATGTTGTGTCCTTTTTGGAACATACAAGGTCATAAGTGGAAACTCCTTTTGGTGGTCCACTCTCAAACAGTGACGAGCACGAATATGGCGCTATTATGACGACGATGCGGAACATTTGCACGCGTTGAACATTGGTGGAACACTTTAAACGATCTATCGTGCCCAACAATTTTTGATTCACCTACAATGACCCGAAATAACTATTTCGACCCGAAATTTAGCCTTGATCAAACAACAAATCCAACAAATCCAGGAAGAACTACGTCGTGAGCGAGGACCGCTTGGTCGAAAGCATGCTTGGTCTCACAAAGTTGTGGACAACGCTTGTCGTGTTTCCAATGTAGGTGAAACCATACAGAAATGTTGCAAGCGGACTTGGATCAATTTTTTCTTTGTGGAATCTCCAATATTTTCCAGTTACAATTTTTGACGTCCTCTCGAGCGGCAAACAGTGGGCACGTCACTGGAGTGCTTTTTTACCCTAAGGGTGATGTTGACACAAAGCAAGAAAACAGTGCGGTCGCAAAACTCCATTTCGGTGTTCCTAATCTTGCACGCAATTTTCGGAAACTCCTCAGAAAAGCTCCAGTTAAATCAGATAGAAGACAATCAAATGGTTTCGCAAACATGCTCATCGATCTTCGGCGTGGCCCTGAAATCGCATCTGGAGGTCCAATGCGTACCAATTGACAGTTTGACATCCAAGTATGCAAAATCAAAGAGTTGGACCCAATGGCGCAATGTAGAATTTCAGGTAGTATTTTAGGCACTTTTCCGTAGTCGACATTGAGTTTAGCGACCGCGGTGAAGACGAGAAGGACGTCGTCTGCGGTGGGAACCTTGCCACATGCGACCAGAGGTGGTGTGCCCCGCGCCGTGCCGTGGTACACAGATTTTTGCATTTGCACGTGTTTGGCTGGTGTTTGGCAGGGCTTTTCAAAGATGGACCAGGGATGATAATAATTCAACTTTCGGGGATTAAATGGAACCATTTTCTCCCGTGCAATAAAGTGTTAAAGTGAAGTGTTAAAATTTTTTTACGAATTTGGAGCAATAGATGATTCGAATGGCCTCTTTGCATTTTGTCCGGAGTGGAATTGAGCACTACTCGGTTTGACTCGTGGCCCATAATTTGGAGCTTCACGGACAACCTACGCCACATACAAAAGGTGTGATTGCATTTGGAATGTTTTGTGGAAGCTTTGGGATGTTTTCAATCCATTCGGGACACCACAACATGAGATTACTTGGCGACATGACGGTTGCATTCGGTGCGCTGGTAGCCCACAATAACTGCACGACAGTCTCTACAGGAAGAAAAAAGATCTCGAAAATGAAATCTCCAATAGCAATATTGGATGTCATCTACGATGATGATGATGGTGGTACGAGGTGGTGATGATAATGATGACTAGCGGTGGACACTAGCTTAGGCCAAACCTGTAGCTCCTATCCCATCAACCACTCCAAGGGGGTACATTTTGGGACATGTTGGGGCAAGATGAAGCAATGTGGCAAACTCCAAAAGTGACCTGTTTGATACCTTTTGTGATCCTATGACAAGTGTGCGTCGTGGCACCGTGCCACGCCAAAACCCCTTCCCAAAACAACAACGCTAAGAATTCCACGTGCACCACGCTGGACATCACAAATCATAGTATTGAGATAGTTTTACAAAGCTTGATCCGAGCTGAAATAAAAAAGGAATTATTTTACCGGTGGGTGGGCGGTGTTGGTGTTTTTGCACCTACGCTGTACTTTTCCATGCTGCCCGCCAACTTGCACAATGGGGCCGCCTCTTGAACATGCTGGGTCAGTTGAGAGGTCCCCTTCATTTGCAAGTAACCTTGGCACGACAGCATGCTGGACCATAGTCGTGGGGAGATCTAAGGGCTACCCCAAGTGCGAGGAGGGGCGATGGGCTGAGGGAAAGACTCGGGCCGGCTGATGCTGCGCACTTCGCAACGGCCCTTGTCTTCTCCTCAATTGCTAATGTTGTGCCACATTCATGATGGTCAGAGTGCAGACATGTGTACCATGAACCATGCATATGTTGCGTTGTGCAAGAATGTGTGCCTACACGAAGTGTTCCAAGCAAAAGCAAAGGGTGCAAGGAGAAGCAAGCAAGGATGCAATGATACGCAACCAAGCAACCGAGCACCCAGGTTCTGGTGTCCATTGCTGCATACCATTTGAATGGACACCATTTGCATGGAGAGGAACATAACTACTTTCATTGAATCTCTGCTGTCGTTCAAGTGTTTTCCTCCTGCATACTTGGGTATTACAAGTGCGACTGTGATGTTTTTCTTAGCGTGCCCAACTTTACAAGTGCCGAGGTGGCAAGAGGAAGTGCCCATTCATGAACGTTGAGCGGCACTTTCGGATATAGCCCTTGGTGCTTTTGTGAATAGGATCCACCAACTTACTCCGAAGAGGAATCAAGGGAAGAAGACACTCCTGGGATCCCAAAAAGGGCCGTGCCTTGTTGGGTGTAACGGTGTTGACAAAACGCCAAGACCAAAGAAATTCTCAAAAATCACCGGCTTTGGAGGAAAAAGGAGTTGTGTTAATCACGTGAGCACCATTTACGGCGCCGCCTTTTGTTTGGTTACAGCATTACTAGACTTTGTTTGTCTCGACAAATGACAAGCAACAAGATGAAGAGGTGCCGAAGACAGGCGTGGTGAACACTAATTTATGGAAACAAAAAATGAACCATTCACTTCGCTCACACTCGGTGGTAGGACATGGTGAGTGACAACACAAAGCAAGGATATAAATTGTAAGCTTCCAATTTTGTCCCTCCTCCACTGATCTATCGGATTTGCGTGTTTCTTTTCGCAATTTCTTCGCGAATGTGCAAAAAAAGGAGTTAAATGGTTAATTCTTGAGCAATTCTTGAGAAACTTTTTACAGCGCCTACAGACGGTCCTCTCATCCTTTTACAATATGACATTTTGTGATGACTGTAGTGCGGTTATCTTGCGATGAAAACCACAACACCATTGGCATTGCGGTGAATACACCTAGAACACACCTGTAACAGCTTTGCGGCTCCGGCTTCTCCCGCAAGAATGGGTTTGCAGTGTTTTTGATAAAGGAATGTTGTATGTGGGGTGGATGCAAGCGGTTCTTTTACCCCCGCTTCTATAACACTTCCACAACCCAAAACACTTCACCCCTCTTGTAGAATGCGACACAAAACTAGAGTCCAATGTACAATTGTCCTCTTTTGTTGCACACGCAGCCCGACACTATTTTCTCGGCAGAAAGGCCAGTCCTATTGTGCCACTGGACCCACCCTCTCCCATAGAGATCATGCATATGCACGACTCCCTACGCCCCATCATAGCAAAATGCATTGCCCTACTCACACTGTGTGTCACACGCACTCAGAATGCCCTGTGTCGGGATGTGAAGCTCCAGAACTCCCACTAGCTTGACGGTTCAGTTGTGCGCCAGCTAACCTAAGGCCTGAAGGGCCCTCACCGTGTACATGCCCACAGGCAACTAGCAACTTGGCCCGCATGCCTCTTGTGAAGTGTATGAAACCATTGCCCTGCCGAGACTGCTAACTTCTTGTCAAATGGAAATTGGATGAACAGGCGGTACCGCCGGTGATTAAGGCGCGAGAAGTGTTAACCTGTGCGTTGCATCCCGTGAAGCCTGCAACGTCTTTTGTGGTAGAGCCCTCACCCTTTTCTGGAAGGAAGTAGTATTGGCCCCTCGAGAAATAATTTCCATGTTGAGTCTCCTCCACTGTGTGCGCCGCCACGTGTGACGTCTCGTCGGAGTGGGATTGGGTAGAGTCTGATATCATGATATCAAGGGGCGTCTGTGACTCTAGAGGAGGCCCTGCTTGGTGAGTGGCAGCGCTGGGTCTGTCCCTGGTCGCCCAATGCGAGATTGGTATGGCGCTCGATGCTGCCCTCTCTGTTTAGCAAATCCTTGTGGTATTTTTTTGATGCATGGGGGTTGCCCCCCGGCGAGCATTACTCAAAGCGGCCGCAAGAGCGGTCATGGTGACCCGAAGTCCAGAGCAAGAAGAAGTATATACAACAAATAGTACATGAACCTGTTCGTGTTCTGACTAGGGCACAGTGCGTGGTTCTATCTGGGTGCTGTACACTGCCCTAATTGGCACCAGAGGCCAGATGGATACCTGAACATCAAATCCTTGTGGTATGCCTGGTCGGGGCTTGACGTCGTAGTTAACTTGAGGTCCCTTGTGTGGGAACTCACTTTTGCAGCGTACCCCACTGCATGGTGGAAGCCACAGTTTCGACGGTGTTGGGCCAAGTACCGACTTAGTCGCTTGTTTGCGCTGGAGCACATGCACACGTGGATTCGTGAAGCACGGGAGAGACAGGGGCACTAGCAGGATGCACTCGTGGGTGAACTGCTGCACCACAGTGTGTGTCAACCTGGCTAGGTATGGGGGTGGGTCTCCTTTTTGTTTCCTGCACGTGTGCTGCTTGATCGGTATGATTTGTCGTAGCTCTACTTGTTTAGTGTTGGCTAATTTCACTGACTTCTGAGGGCGCAGACTTTGTTTGTCGCCCAAGACATGATGTGATCGCTTTTACGAATGAAGTAGTGCTGAAGTAGACGAAAGGCGCGTGTGTGAGTGGGTGTGTGTGTTGTGGGCGGTGCAATGGTCGCAAGAGGAACGAGGTACGCGAGAGAACACCATGTGCATATACTGCGGGGTGAGTACGTGAACCAATGTACACTCCCTCCCTTGTGTTGCACTCAGCCTATGGCCGGCCACTGACGAGTCTACTTTCTTTTGCTGCGCTAACTTGCTCCTGACCAAAGAGATGTTTCCAGAAATACCATGCCACAAAATCCTTAACGCTTTTGTGCAACCTGAGGATAAGGTCCGTAAAAAACACACCACGAGAGGGCCATTAAACTTTTTCCTCAGCGGAGATGCCAATAGAAAACTAGAAAACTAGAGAACATGTCCCGAGGCCAGCAGTCTCATTTCACGAGACATTTGGAGTGCTTTCCACCACTGACACATGGATTATACACAGGGCCAAGAGGTTCCGGATGTTTGCATGCGGACCCTTTGCATACAGACTGGTCGGTTGCAGTGATGTCTTTTGTGTGACCTGCTTGCCACTTCTGGGGGCATGTGGGGGGGAATGGGACATGGTGGGCCATGATGTCCTGCATATTGTACTGTATGACCTGCAGCTGAATGACCCCTTTCTGTGTTTAACGTCGGTCCTATCACAAAACACTGGAATCCCCATAGACAGACCCATGTCTGCCCAACTAGCCTCTCTCAGGCTGAAATATCGTGAGGTTGTACCACCACTGCCATGGGGCCTGCAGCACACCATGTGGGTGCGCTATCGTGATAATTTTTTACTTATGATGCGACGACTCCTTGGTGTAACCTGGACGTGCTACTCGAGAGCTATACGCAGGAATTAGAAATTCTTATGAGTATGCAAATAATGCTCAAAAAGGTGGGTACTTCCATCTTCTTCTTAGAGTGCCAACTCTCCAGCCCGATGTCCTCACACCCCATCGCCCTGCCTGATTTCGTTGTTGAGGCTAAGCCCAGCCCCCCCTCCTATGTCCGGAAACTGATCGATGGTGGGGCTCTAAACTTGCCGTCAATGGTATCCTCACTCATCCCAAACATGGTTAAAAAAGATTTTCACTACCGCCTGTCCAGGGCCACACTGGACCTCAACCTCAAGCGTGTTTATGATTTCCTGTAAACTAAATATGGTGAATTGGCCTCCTGGACCTCGCTTTTTCGAAAACACAGAAACGAATAGTCATAGTGCACGACGTGGTCACACATGTGCCTGCCTTCCTCGCACTACTTTGCCAAGCAGCAGTATAGCATTGAAAAATGGTTACTGGTTAACCGCCCAAACACACTACAGCCCCACATGCTGTTTTCATGTCTTCTACACTGAAAGATACATGGGTTGCGGACTCCTTGTTGTTGTGTATTTGGTCTCTGGCTCTTCATTGCACTACTTTGCTCTTTGCCAACGCTCGAGCTCCTCGTTCCGCCTGACGACATGTACAAGACAGGGTTTGGAAATTTAGTTTCACTGGTAATTCATGGGTGTTCACTGTCACGATCCCTGTAGACATTGTGATGTGCAGTGCTCGAGGGGTCCACCTCACTTGGAGATGCATGTCCTCAAAGTGGCCACATGTACATGAGCTGTAGAAAGTATGCAAACGTTGAGGTCTAACAGGGTTTGGTGCCGTGGGACCTTGCCCATGAGATATTACAAACGGAAGGTATGGGACATTTTGAGGGTTCGCAGGTCAGTGCGTGGCTTTGCATAAAAACCTTGTAAAAGTGTGTGAGGTCCCAACAATTGCCATACAAGGTCTACCTTTGCCGGTGAACTTCAGCTCGCCATGAACAGTTGTTATGCCCATGGTCGGGCCGCTTTGGTGCAATGTTCTCGGCGGGGGACCGCCATGCCTTAACAAAGCTCTACCGTTGCCACAAGGTGTAGGCCGCTCTAATCAAGGGGCACAAAGATTGACGCATGTTTACAACCAACTCCCACCAACTTGGAGGTCTGCATGGGATGCATGTCAGACTGACTGCGTTTTGTGGTGAGCTGTGTGGTGGCAACGATCCCTCAATGCGCCAAGGCCGTTTTGGCCAGACATTGCGGGTTTCAGAAGCGGTCCGCCGACTGAAAAAGCCAAGGTTTTTGGTGTATCCTCTTTCTGATCGGACTCGTGACACACTCTTTCTCCTCTTCCTCCAATTGTGTAGCTTTTGCATGGGCATGTGAGGCCCCATGGCCTGCACGCCCTCCGCGGGCGCGGGCGCGGGGGCACTCGAGGTTGTCGAGCAAGCCTTAGCCTCATCCCTCCGCCGCCATGACGATGACGACGCAGGCGATGAGCTGGCTTTCGACGGAGTGCTCAAGCTGCTGCAGACCAGCGACCGCCCGGCAAAGATGGACTGGGAAAAGGAGGTGGAGGACTTCTTGTCAGTGTGGCGCTTCAAGAAGGAGGAGCAGCAAGATCTTTCCGCTTCGCTGTCGCGAGTGAAGTCGGAGCCTCTCTGGACAAGTCCTCAGGACCATAAGATCAACGAACTGCTGGACCGGCCGAAGGCCCTTCAGGCGTTCTCGGAGGAGATTTTCGTACGCCTCACGCCCGGCGGCCGCATGCCGTACAGCACCTTTCAGACCATGCTGGTCGCGCTGACGCGGCAAATGGGGCAGGGTTGTGACGTCGTGGAGTGCGCGGTGCTGTTTCAGGACGCAGACGAGGACTCGGTGGACGGATTGGATCTGCAGCAATTCTGCTTCCTCTTGCAGACGTTCTTGCAGTCTCGGCGCGCTGAAGGGGAGACGCGGCGGCGCGCAAGCGGCGCCCGGCGCGCGAGTGAGAGCCTGGCCGCAATGGGACTCCCACCCGAGAATCCGTTGCCGGTGCTGCTGCCTGCGCCGCTGTCGCCGGTGGCACCGCCCGAGGCGGAAACCAACCCGGTGCTGAAGCCTGTGGCGTCCATGTGGTTGATCGAAGACGTGAAGATCGCGCTGAGGCTGGAGCTCGACAGCGGGAGTTACACCGTGAATCACCCGGAGCGCCTTGGGAGCGTGTTCCGTACTCTCAGCGCAAGCAAAATGTCTGGTCGCCTGTCGCCCGCGCGCCCTATCACGCTGGACACCACCGCGTGCCAGCGCGCCGCTATACCACTCGGTGCGAAGTACTACGCGTTCGCGTACCCAGCTCCGAACCTCCTGAAGTACCTCAAGGACATCCAGCGTGACCCCCGTCAGGCGTTCTTGGGCACCGGCGGCTTCGTGTACTTGGATCAGTATCAGCAGGCGGTGCGGGTCAACGCCCTCAGTCTTGAGCACTTCGGGCGCAGCAAGGCTTTGTTTCTCGCGGCCCCTCAGCTGCTGCCACTGCCGACGGTTAACGACCTTGTGGCTAAGCGGCAGCTACAACGGGTTGTCCTGGATTCCTTCCAGTCCATGGGCGTGCAGACCTTTGCCTGGATCCCGGCGCAGGAACGCATCGCGACAGAGACCGTGCCCCACGGCGCGTTCGCGTACATCCACCGGTCGCGCGCCGACAGTTACTTCTTTCGCGTCCTGTGCCACCGCCGCAGCTGCTGCGGCACGCACTGGGGGGACGCGGGCGCGCACCCGCGGGCCGTGCCGGAGCCGGAGAAGGCGAGCTTTATGAACGTGTTCCTCGCGCATTTGGAGACGCAGGGCGTCCGCATGGAGAGCATGGACATGAGCATCAGCCGGGGCAAGTCCTTCCGCAGCCCCCGGAACAAATCGTTCAGCAGCCCCGGCAGAAAGCGGAAGCCGAAGAAGCCACTGGGCACTGGGACGACGCCGCAGGAGCTGCAGGAGGGACCAGAGCTGGAGAGGGACGAACCTCGCAAGGAGGTTGTACCGGTGGGGATCACTCACCTCCGCGCTCGCTGCCTTGCATCTCTCTCAGCTGCGCCCGCTCCCTGCCTCTCTCCATCAGTTTCTCTCCTTGCCTTCCACCTTCTGTGCATTTACACCGGCCCTGAACAGCCACCAGTTGTTCTTGAGAGACTCCGCGATCAGCACCAAAGTCCCTTGGGCTGGACCATATCTTCATCTGCGGTGTAGCTCCCAGCGTATGTGTTTACCCTCCTCGACCCCCCTTCCCGGCTCCCTCACAGGTCGTGTGACCTGAACGCATTGGAGATATGCGGACGTGTCGTCCTCTGGGGCGCTTCCGCTGTCACCGCACTACCCCGTTAGAGCAGCCCTCAATGATACGATGCCCGCCTTCTTCGTGCTGTCGTAGGGACGACAGGGTTAGGCCCAGTCCTTCGAACGCTGCCCTGTCTCAGCACGGTGCACGGTGCGCAGCACACCGGCTGGCGGGCCGCTGGCCTGACACCTCTGCACGCACTGCCCGCACCCAGGACGGCGCGTACCCCTGGCCAACCATCCGCCTGCCTGCTGACGGCTGCGCCTACCGGCACTGCCTGACTCCCCGAAAGAGGTAAAGACACTGGCCCATAAGGCCTTGGTGGTCTGGGAAAACCAGCCCAAAGCCCAAAGGCCCCGGCTCACTCAGCGCGTTCATTCATTTCTCCGCTTGAAGGTTGTAAACCCCCCCCCCCTTTTTGTCGAAATAATATCACGCAGTCGGCTGGCTTGGGTTTGGGCTTGCGCTTGGGCTTTGCAGGTGCAACATCTTGAATTTCTACGGGGGACAAACTGATAGGGGATGCGAAGGTTTGCCTTCTTGGGATCAACATACCCAAGATCCTGGAATACCGCAGCCACATCCAGCTGGAACAGGGAGTGGTCAAAATAATTTCATGCACGAAACAATATCATGCACCAAAATGGTATTGCGCGCATGACATTAAAGGCGGGTGGGTCAGGAGTTGGGTCGGCCACAGCACGGATTATTGCAGGGGAAGCATGATAAGTCTTCCCCTCCCCAAGGCCACCATGGTGACGGTACGCCCAACATCTCCCGGCGCACAACATGGGGTGAGGGATTGCAATAGGGGCCGCACACAGGTCAACACGCCTTCCACACATGCGCGGCATGCATATTCCTAGGAATGTGCAGCAATGTTCGGCAGTTCTTGGGTCAGTTCGCTTTCAATCCTGACCTGTCAGACTGGACAGATGACAAAGGAGGGGGAAGGGCAGAAACATACCCTGTGAGGCCTGGGCGCGGTTTACCCCACACTCTGCACTAATGACCAGGGGTGACCGGTAGGAAGGTCACAATAAAGGCGAGACGATGGTCACAGTGGTCCCTGGACAGGCGGTTTGCACGCTTCCAACAACTCCAACACCCTCCCTTCCCTCCCTCCATAGGAAGAAAAGACAAGTGCGATGTGGAATCTCGCGTTGCACCACGCGGTCCTCACCGGAGATTCGCGATTTGTCCAGCTGATCCTGAACACAGAAATCTCGCGGAACAACCTGGACAGCTCCGGGCGCACCCCACTGATGTACGCGGCTCACAAGGGCGACGCCGTCATCGTGCGGCAGCTGCTGGAGCACGGTTGTGACCCCGACGTTGAGACCCCGAAGACGTGGCGCACGGCCGCGTGGTATGCAGCGGCGGGTGGCGACCCCGGGACCTTGCGGCTGCTGCTGAAAGACTCGGTGGTGAACCAGTCGGACCGCGACGGTAGGCCAATGCTGAGCGTTGCCGCCGGGGTGGGTAGCGTCGAGAGCGTGCAGCTGCTGCTGGACGCAGGCGCGGCGCCCAACTATCTCGACAACGAGCAGCGCACCCCGCTCCATTACGCGGCACAGAAGGGCCAGGCAGCCGCCGCCCAGGCGCTGCTGGACGCGCGCGCGCGCCCCGACCCTGTGGCGGGATCCGGGCAGACGCCGCTCGGCGTTGCATGCCAAGGGGGGCATGTGGACGTGATCGGGCTGCTGCTCGCGTCCGGCGCCGCGGTGGATCGCGAAGGGGCACCGGGGCTGTCGCCGCTCGGCCACGCGTGCCGGCTGGGGCTGTTGCCGGCGGTGCAGCGGCTGCTGGATGCAAAGGCGGCGCCGGACGCGGAGGACGGGGAGGGGCGTACAGCGTGCTACTGGGCGTGGCTGGAGGGGCACGCGGAGGTGTTGCAGTGCCTGTGGGCTTTGGGCGCCGCCACGACCGACCCCCCCTGGGAGTTCCAGACCCCGCTGCTTGAGCAGGGCCGCCCACAGTCCCACACTCTCGCAGTCGCTGCGGCGGTGGGGGACACCATCACTGCGAGCCACGTGCTGCGGCGGTTCCCGGAGCTTCTGGACCGCACGGATGCCAAGGGCAGTACCGCGCTGCACTACGCAGCGCAGGAGGTTTCCGCGCTTCCCTATGTTCTTTGGGGATAGAGAGGGTGGGTCATGGTGCACCTGCGTGTGCGTGGCGTGTGCAAGGAAAAATGCACTTTCACGCTCTGCTGAAAGGGTTGTTCTGCTTAGAGTCTGAGTTTGTGTCCAGCGCTATCATATTGCTTGCACAGTGAGTTTTTGATTGTTTTTTGCGCTGAACTACTGTGTGTGGGCACAGACACCTGTTTGCTATCGCATGAATCTTGTGTGTTTAGTGCCTGCTCATGTCTTTGCAAAACGGGTGACTGTTCAAGGCCCTGTCAATGAAGGGGGGTGGTGCACACGACGACCCGCTGGCAAAGTTGTGTGAGAGTCGGTTTGTAATACACGCATTGCATTTCCATACGACGCCACGTCGTCCCGCGCCTGTCATCACATCTTTCATTGCCTCCTGTCGGCTGCATCTTGGGTGATTGCCAGGGCGAGCGGGAGGGTGTCCCTGGGGACTCCGCTGGTTGTGGCTGTCCACGGTGGGAGGCCGACGTCCATGCATGAGCAGTCGTGAGCCGTTTGTCCCACCAACTAAAAGTGGTAAAAGCAGTAGAATCGGCGAGTAAAGTGGGGATTCCTGCGGCAGTGCAAGCGATTCGAGTGGACAGAGGAGTGACGGACGTTAGAAGGCACTGTAGTGTGTACAAGGGCGTGAAGCCTAGCGATGAAGGCAGCCCACAGCATGGAGCATTTGTGCGGTATAGCGTGACCATAAAAACCGTCACGGAGTCCCTTCGGGCTCTCCATCATTTTCGTAGGAGCAGCAGCGCCAGGCCGCTCTACGTAATACCCACTTCTCTCCCCTTTTGTGCTGGTGAATTGGGTGTCTCTGCCTTTTTGTGCCCCTCGGCGGCGCGCAAGGGGTCCGAGACGTCGGACACCCAGTCCGCTCCATCCGCTTCCTTGACAGAATGAGCCATGGACTGCGCCGACAGGGTGGCACGGGTGATGGCATGAGGTTCAATCACATGTGAACGCGTTTTGTTGATCTCTTTGACACTCTGGCGCCGCTGACCTCCTGTGTTCTTCATCGGGTACTGAATTATATGGACACATGAACTGTCTAGTCCATGATGTCTTCAGACGCCCAATGCATCAGCTGACAGGACGTCGCAACAAAAAAGCAAGAGGGAAAGCCGTGGGATGGCGCGCAGTATTTGTTGTCAGTATTGGTATTGGTGGTGGTGGAGCGCGAGCAGGGATGCGCTTGAGGCGGTCGGATGCTGGAACGCTCGCGTCAAGCTGAATCCCAGCTCTACTCCAGGCGCTTACATTCAATTTAGCGCAGTGACGTCCCAGCTCCACCTGAAGCGCTTACATTCAACTTGACTCAAGTGACCACGGTTTGGCCACACGGCTCTGCACAGGGGCATGATGCTATCGTGACTGCGCTGCTGTGCGCCAGCGCCGCGCCAGACACCTCCAACGCAACATCCGACACGCCGCTCCACCTCGCAGCCGCTGCCGGGCACCAGCCATGCGTCGAGGCTCTACTGCGGCTCCGCGCAACCGTGGACCCGCCAGACGGGCAGGCGTGGTCACCGCTGTGGCGTGCAGTCCAAGCTTTGCACACGCCCGTGGTCGAGTTCCTTACAATGCACAGCGCGGACCCCACTCTCCCAAGCACGCGCGTGCATGATCCCTGGCTGCCGCTGGTGTGACCCTCACTCTCCAGTGGTTGTGCCCGCATGGCTTTTTGTTAATATGCCATATGCACTGGAACCTTGAGGTGATCTAAGGTGCTGTATCTGCGGCGGCGGCGGCGGCGGCGGCGGCGGCGGTGGTAGTGGTGGTGGTGGTGGTGGTGTTGATCGTGATGGTGAGGATGGTGGTGGTGGTGGTGGTTGGAGTTGGAGTTGGAGTTGGAGTTGGAGTTGGAGTTGGAGTTGAACAAGCGCCCCTTTCGATTGGAGAACCCGCCTGCCCCAGTACCCTTGTGTGCGCTTGTTACACTTTTTTGCACCCTTGCCTGTTTTTCACAGTGCTACCCCTTGTTTCATTGTACTCTCTTCCCTCAGTCCAACTGCAATTTCCGCTGTCATTCATCTGTCTGTTTCGTTGTGTCTCTCGCTGTTGTACACTGCACGAGGTGGAGGCTCACTGCTATCCCCTCTGTACCTTTGTGCTCTGCACGCGCCTGCAGCACGTTGGCTTCCAATGTACCCGACCTCCTCGCATTCACCCCCCCTGGTCTGTTGCTCTTGCTTCACTTTGCACACCTCAAGGCCCACTGCAGTGCACTTCCCTATACTCTTTCCAGTGCACATTACACCGCACCATTCCAGGTGTAGCGCCAACGTACTCCAGCCACATGGCAGAGCACACCTCTGTGCACATTGGATCAAATAGCCTGGTGCACACCTCAGTACATGGGCGCTTCAGCTCATTGATTGCGCTGCACTGTCGCAGCCCTCCTGCTGCATCTCGGCTGCCCCTTGGCTGCTCTTCAGCCGTGGAGTAGGAGCTGGTGCCAGCGGCCAATAGCAATGGCCGAGCCCATCAGCAGAATGGGGCCGGCAGGTGGAGGTACATCCTTCTGAGGGGTTGGGGATCTTGGGGGACCATTTCTTGGAAATTCATTTTACGCAAGTAGACCATTTTGCTTGTGATGCAAATTTCTTTTGGGGTAGGCAATTTTCATGTAATTGTCGTCATGGTCGTATTGTATCGTGTACTTGCCCGCTTGGCTGAGGGTTCGTCTAGCAGCCCTCGTGGGGCTAGCCACACGTGGAGTGCTAGGGAGGACGCCACCTCCGCCGGCACCACCCGATGTCCGGGGTGGTCCCTTGTGCCGCAATACATGATGCCAAGTTGCGTCGCCGCACAATGTTGATGCACCTTGCAAAGCGTGCGGACAAAGCCCAACCCACGCCGCAAGTTGTACAGTCAACCCGTTGCTAGCGGCGGGCCTGGGCATGCCATCCCTGCCGCAGCAGCACAATAGTGATAACAGCCCTTTCCATGGTCCCTCTCAGGGGCCAGAAGCCGTAGCCCTCAGGGTGGACAGGACTTGTGCAACTGCAGCACCTCCTCACCTCCTGCACACGGACCCCTGCCCATAGGTGGTAGACCATGGACGGGACCATCAATGGGCAGGTGCCCGGGTGCCCCTCCTCATGTAGCTTGGGAATGAGGGACGTGTGCCCTTTGGCCAAGACCCCCAGCCACTACCAAGAGCGCACCCAATTTAGGGGGTGGTTAATGTAGTTTAAGTTGGTACCGACCATAGTTGTGTGCTTTTGTGGTCTAGAGACATTTGTTTCACCCCATGGATTTGACCATTACTCCACGCAGGCACTTGGGTAAATAACCCTTTTCTTTTGTGATTTCCCTTTTTGTCTATCATTCATTCATACCAATTTTAAGCACTACTTTTATCCTCGTCCTCGTAACAAGTGGAACTAGCGATGACCAAACGCAAAGCATGCTACCCAGCTGTCTGCCATGAATTCCATAATAAACAACATGTAGACTGTTACCAAAGTACCTAGGTGCACTCTGATCTTGGTCAAGACAGCTTATTCCACCTATGTGCTTGTTTGTTCCATTTGTTCGTTCATGCATACTACATTGGCTGGGTGTATGTCTATTTATATGTTAGTGTGCCATTTTCTGTGCACACATACACCAAGGCCTAAGTAGCTTGGCCTCTCAAGAAGCAGTTTGGTTGCCGCAAATTTTGTGTGATGCACCTCATTTTCTTTTTTTTGGGGGGGGAGGCGTGGACCTTCATCCTGCTATCATGGTCCATGTGTGCTGTCCTATACAACATATGGGCCCACATGGGAATGTATGCCTATGGAGCGTGTGGTCCACCCGCATCATATATAAGGTGTCTCTTATTTCTTTGTGTTTCTTTCTGTTTCAATTTGTTGCAAAAGTGTTGCTTTCTCTTTTTGTTACCATCACCACCCAGGTACTTGGTTGGATAGTGCTACATCATGCTTTGGATCACAACAACGATGATGGTGTTGTTGCTTAATGACCAGTTTTTCTTGACCCCCCATTAGTCTTTTCTATTTTCAATGACAATTTTTGCATAGTACCCACCTCTAATGGGTTTTGGTAGAAACAATGGGCTGTTAGTATGCTACGCATTGTATCTAGTGTGCATGAGTGCTTGTGCCACATTGCCCAACAGCACCATGTGACGCCAAGTCTTTTCCACCAAGGTATTTGGATGCCACTCTTGATGGATGAAATATAGTGGTAAAATAGCAAAATGGTACAATGCCCATGCATACCTCCCACAAAAGATAGTCCGATGTCACCAACTGAAATTCCGACCATGAACAGTACCAGCTGACTGAGTTGCTTTTGAAAGTAGTCTACCTGTAACGGTTTTCAACCCACAACATCCAACCATTGGTGTGGCACTCAGATACTTGGGTGCCAAGGATGCAATTAGGCAACTTTGGCATTGGGTCCTTTTTGGGGCGATTTTCGAAAAAAGGGAAAAAATGCACCACCCAGGTGAATGAGCACCGTGTGAAGGGACAAATAACGGGGTTTGCGTCGAAATGGGACACTTAGCACCCCCAAGGGGATGGCAGCTCCCCCCTCCATCCTCCCCCCTTTGCGACCACCAAACAGCCTTCTATCCATGGGGCTGGGGAGAGGTCATGGGCCTTGAACAACCTATCGCGCGCTCTGACGGTGGCATGGGTGGGGGCCCATGGGGGGAAGACATCAGGCATGTACAGACCGAAAGCCTCTCAGGGTATGGGCTCCTGTTTTAGGAATGACCTGCATCCGCATCCCCATTGGGGGCAACAGGTGCCTCCTCTTCAGGCCAGGTGCCCTGCCTGCTGCCCCCAGGCCAACAGCCCTGCGAGGCACCCAAGAGGGCATCTTCAACATCAGCTCCGCGGCCCTTAGGTGCAGGGGCATGGGGCGGCCACATGTCCAGTGTGTCCTACAGGGACAGGGGGTCACATTTCAATGTCCCCCATGGGAGGTAGGATTTTACAGTGAGCTGCCCCCTCCTGCACTGCTGGAGAGGCCACCTTGGGCTGACAGCCATACAAGGCACCCATGGGGACTTCTTCTACCCTTTCTGTGTCACCGCCCCAGGTTGACAGTCTGGCAAGGCATCTGCTCTCCGTTGGGATGCCCGGAGGTGCAGCCGGGCAGCTGCTCCTCGAAGAGTAGGGGCAGCAGATGGGTGCGCAATTCTGCCCCCCCTCTCCTGCCCCGGAGGGGGGGGGTCCTGCGCCCGCTGCGACCAAACCACAGAGCCTATGCCTATGCCCAGCAGGCTTCCGCCCTGGTACCACTGTATGGCTGCTTCAAATGCCCGTGGCGCCACAGCGTGCGTCTGATGGCGCGAGTCAATGTCTTACCCCCCTGTGCTTGGTGCGCCCCGAACACACTGGGTTGCCATGCTCCTTATGGACTTTAAGCATGGGGTATTCAACATGACCACAGAGGCCCATAGAGCGAATAGAGCAGGCTACAGGCCAGCCCTAACCCACTACCCTTCCTCCCTATCTTTTGCACCAGCATGCAGGACCTTAAAAGATGTTTGTGTGTGTGTGTGTGTATGTGTGGGAGACAAGGACCCAGGAAAACCACATCAAGGAGGGCATGTGCATGCGAAGACACAGTCCTTGTATCCTCAACCAGTAGAGTCCTTGCCACTCCATCCCCGTCCGTTCCATTTTTTCTAGTCTGGCACGGGTGTCTGGGGTCACGGGGACCCAGTGATTGGGGGATGCAGGAACACTGGGATGTACGCAGCACTGCGCCCGTCCTCCCATTTTGCTGCAGGTGCACGCCGCGGAGGCAGGCAACACAGGCATCGTGCTGTCCCTGCTTTTGGCTGGTGCGCCACCCAATGCTCGGCTGCCGGGGACGGGGGGCTGCTCTGCGCTCGCCACCGCGGCGCAGCACGGGCACACGGAAGTCGCCAAGCTGCTGGGGGAGCACCAAGCGGATCCTAACCTTGTGGACGGCACAGGGGTGCCGCCCCTGGCCTGGGCTGTGCAGCACGGGCACCGCGAGGTGACCAAGTTGCTGCTGCAGGTGCAGGCAGACCCCAATGGGGGCCGCCAGGGAGACCTGGAGGGGGCCCCTCTGCTGCAGGCTATCCGGCTGCATGGGCGCACCAGCATCGCCGGAGCGCTACTGGAGCACGGGGCAAATGTGGCGCATGCTGAGCGCACGGCACTACACTACGCTGTGGCAAGCACCCTTGCGGACGAGACCCTGTGCGAGCTCCTGATCCAGCATCACTCTGCACAGGTCTGCATGATGTTGGCAATGGTGCCAAGCAGTGGTGCTGGGTGCACAAGGCACGGACGCAAGGGACGGGCATGGGACACGATCTGCTTGCATCGGGTGCCATTCAAATTTAGACTGTGCTGCTGGTTGCACCACGCGGTGGACTGCAAAGGGGGAAACCCAGGGATCTCCCAGCAGGGCGACCTCAATCAAGTCTGACTTTGGGACCGAGCTGCATTTTGCGCACTGGAGACCATGTTTTCAGCTGACGGCCTTTTTGGGGCACTGAAAATGGCCCGAATTGCGTGGGGTTTTCACTTTCAAATGATTGCCAATGATGAATAGGCATAGTGTCAGGCCTCTTACTCAGTGCTAACACCCTTGAATTGCCCGGTGGCATGACGGAGGAATCTTTGGACACAGTCATGTTTCACCTTTTTACCCATATTGGGTCCCACAATGGGTTTTTGTCCAGGCGTTTTGCGACCTTAGCATCTGAACGGTCCCTGAATGCTGCTAGACAACTCCTTTTTTCACCCATTGTCAGTAGCCAAATGCCGTTTGATGGACGTTTGAAGTGGGCCAATTTGGGTGGGGACAGCCCGGAAGTGCCATTTTCATCAGTCTAAGTTTGTAGTTTAGAGTGATGGCTTAAAATTGCATGTTAGAATCGTAGTGTGGAATAGTTTGGAATCGTAGGGTCTTTGTGGTGAATGCCACTGGGACCCTGGCGCCCTTGGACATCTGCAAGTGGATAATCAAGAGGGATGGCACGACGCTGCATGCCATACGGTGGACAGGCCCCTTTGGATCCGCAAGAACATGCCATCTCCAAACAAATGCAGGTGGATTGAGACCCAATTTCTGCCCCACACCCCTCCCCACAAGTCCCAACAATGTGTGACAGGAGCACAGTGTAAAAGGAGTGTAGTGTGCAGGTGGCAAAGTGTGCACACTGCACAATGTTCAGAATGCACAGTGCAACGTGCAAAGTGTGCAGGCTGTAGGGTGCAGGGTGCACCGGTTGCAATGTTTCGAGCACGCGGCGTAGTTTGCAGTGTGTGGCACGACTGGGGTGCAGAGCGTGCAGTGTTCCAGTGCAGTGTGCGGAGTGCATACCATATATTGTGCAGAGTGCAGTGTGCAGTATGTAGTGTGCAATGATCAAGGCACCACGCTAGCTGACAAATGAGCTCGTGTCGGCTAGTCGAGATTTTTTCATTTTTCCAGACGGCTAGTTCGGCTAATGAACTTTTTTACATGGGGTTTTTGCCTGCCATGTGCATGCACATTGCCCCAATGAGTGCATTCAGGGCACAATGGTGCATTTATCTTTGGACATGTACCAATTTCCATCCATTTTTCCATTTTTTTCTCTTCCATAGGGTCTCAGCAACAACATTGAGAAGTTCTTGCGGGCACCTATGGAAGTTGCGGAATTTCTGCACAGAGGCCTGTTCAGCCGAACGCCCCCATGGATCCTTTCTCCATTTCCCCCCATTTCCCCCCATTTCCCCCCATTTTTCCATTCCCCCCATTTTTCCAAGCCCCTGCGGCCAGTCGGCTGATTCGGCTGTGGCTAGCGCGGGTGCCTGAATTCATTTGATACGCAGAGTGCATGACGAACAGTGTTTTTCTTGTTCTCATCAGCCAATCGCATAGCCCCCTCCCCATCCCCACATTTCAGAGTGCAGCCCCAGCCCCGCCCCCGCCCCAGCACCAGCAGTCCCAAGCCCTACCCCTATCTCTAGTCCCAATGGCGACGAGTGCGTTCTGTCTTGCATGGAGGAGTGTCTGGGACGGCACCCTGTGGGGCATTGCGGCTGTGGGCCATTTGGTGGTGCCGTCCTTGGGGCGTGGGACGTTGTGACGCCATGGATTATGTCTGTGCCCCACTTCCCGGTACCCGCCCCAATCCTCTTTAGGTCAATGTCCCAGACGCCGACGGGTGCACGCCGTTGCACACCGCTGCGCGGCTGGGCTTCGCGGAAAAGGTCCAGTTGCTTGTGGACGCTGGGGCCCAGGTGGACGCCCGGGACGCGGCCGGCAACACCGCGCTGCACGTCGGGGCCCAGCACGGCACCGCGGAGGTCGTGGCGGCGTTGCTGGCGGCGGACGCGCAGGTGGACGCGCGGAACCACGCGGACAAGACGCCGCTGGACGTGGCCAACGACGACAGCAAACCGCTGCTGAACCCCAATTTCTTTTTGGCGTTGGACGCGGTGGTCGAGGGCTCCGAGGCTGTGGCGCAGGTGCACTGCTGCCGCGATGGCGGACTGCTTGCCCCACGCGTCGGTCTTTCGCGGCTCCTTCTCTAACAGCGACGACTGTTTGTTCAGAGCACTGGCCGACTGCATTGCGACCGCCCGCCGAAGGGTGAGGAATGGCGGGGGCTGTGGGATGGGGATTTTTGTGTCGCTTGTGTGAGTCAACTGTTCACGATTGCGGGTTGCACGGAAAGCAAGTGCCTTCAGCGGCAGAGTGACCGACGGCGGTCGAAGGGTGACGGACTGCGGATGTAACGCACCCGACGGCCGTTGCAAAAGTAACTCACGGCAGTTGGCGACGTAGGCTGTGCGTTGGTTCCAGGGAGCAAAATGGAATGGCAAAGCGGTTGCCATCAAAAAGAAGCAAAACTCCTATTGCCTTTGGCGAGGCAACTCGGAGCGAAGAGAGAAGTATGCCACGTTTCATTGCGTGAAAAACATACAAGGAGGGTGAAGCAGGCCACGGCTTACCGTTACCCGAGGCGGGGGGGGCGGAATGGCGACCTGGGCTCCTCCCCCTGACCCATCCACCCACACCAAAATTTTTCCTCGGGAAAAAAATGAAATTCATCAAAGGTGCCTGAAATTGGAGGTCAATTTTCGGTACAAAAAATTTTTTTGGCCTCTGACCCACCTGCTGTACTTTGGCCGGGCTGAGCTGTGTTTGCCACTCAGGCGCTGCAACAGCACGGGGTCGACATTAACACGCGCGACCCGTGGGGCTGCACCATCGTGACGGAGGCGGTGGCGTGTGACGCACCGGAGGTTCTGGCCTACATCCTCAGCCCCAGCGTCAACGCTGACGCCCACGCCAAGAACCGCTGGGGGTTCTCGCCGCGGCTCCTGGCGCTGTGGCTTGAGCGGACTGCGTGCTGCGAAGCGCTGGCGCTGTCGGACGAGGAGGAGCTCGACCAGGCGGACTACACGGGGCTGCAGGTGCTGTCAGGGTCTGTGGAGGAAGCCAGGGCCTGACGTGAGTCCCCTGACCTGCACAGCTCTGCCCCCAGGGCAGTAGTAGAATGGTCGTACATCACAAGAGGAGGGGGGGGTATCCCCCTGGACCCCCTCCCCCCAGACCAAAGTGACCATCGTGGGAAAAAAGGGAATTTACCGTTGGGAAAAATCTGGACGGGCCCTTTTTGGTACACAAATTTTTGGCTCCCAGACCCCTCCCCCCTTCTAATACTTCCCTGCCCGCCCCCTCCGTCTCTGTCATTCTTTGACACCACTGGCCTGGGACCCGGGGCATGTCTGTACAGCGGGCAGCCTGCATGCTGCATCGCGAAGCAGAAGATGTTCTTCCCCCCCAAAAAGACATTTCATGTTTGCGCCGGCAACTTTCCACCCTCAAACCCCCCCCCCCCCCCGCCCCGTCCCATGTTGTCCCCAGTTGACATGGTATGCGGTGATGCGGTGAGGAGGTGCCCCAGTAAATCCCACCCCGGCTCTTCCTTCTGAACCCCCGTGGTGCGTGTGGGGGGGGGGGGGGGGCTTAGGCTCAGGTCCTGCGCCAAGCTGGGGCCAAATGTGGTCCGGACACCTCCTCAACGGTTTGGTTCGCCTGGGGTTCGGGTTGGGGGGGTCAGGCCTGAGCCTGAGTTCCCCCCGTACCGTGGTGGTAGTACAGAATACGGCATACGATGATCCAGCGGGATCCTTTCTGCCCGAGACCGTGCAGGAATCAAGATAGACGGGGGGTCACGCGCGCTTTTCCTCAAAGTTCGCGCATTTCGCCGCCCTTTTTCCCGAAGCCAGCGGCAACTGCCTTGCACAAATCACGACAACCTCGACAATATCTGGGGAGCAGGCAGTGGGCGCGCACGGGCGCTGCGTCTGGGACCCGCCCTGGATTTGGCGGCCGCCAACGCTGTGCCATGCAGTTAGTTGTGTGTGTTTGGTGGAGCGGGGGGGGGGAGTATGTGGGCACATGCGGGAAAATAATGCGGGAAATGCGAGTTCCTTGTTCTAAACCGTATCTGGGGTTGGGGCGGGTGAAATCTGATGATGATGACGACGACGATGACAACAACAACAACGGCAACGACGACAACGATGATGACGACAACGATGACGACGACGATATCGATGATGATAATGGCTTGGTTTTGGCTTTGGCAATGGCTTTGGGTTTCCACTGGGTCGGCGTGGGCGGCCGTCCACCGCGTTGCCACCCCTCGAGTCTGGCGTAAGGCCGCATGTCTCTGGCGCGCCGCCAGCGCACTCCGCCCGGCGTCACAGAATCTGAAGGCCGCGTACCGCACCGGGGGCCCAGGCGTCCACTCGTGCCTCAAGATGGACGGGGTGCGGGGGGTCGTGGCGCCTAAGCGCCGCGCGCCGCGCACGGAGCTGTTCCAGTCGCGCATGGAGGATGGCATCAACGCCCCCGGCCACGCGCAGGTCCCCACCGATACCCCGGACGAGACCCTCGAGCAGTTCCTGCAGGCGGTGCCGGAGGACGTGCTGCCGGACACGGATGTGCCGCGGCTGCTGGGCGAGGTTTTCTCTGACTTGGATCCAGTTGTCTCCAGATCCCTCCTTCTGCCTCCGCCCAGGGCGGTCCCTGAGTGCGCAGAGCGATGTTTTTTGTGTCTTGGTTTTTTGTTTAAATTCGATCGGGATCTCTTCTGGAGTCCGCCCATTTGACGCTTGTTGCCGCCCAACCCCCGAAAGATTCTGGTTGCCTCAGTGGCTATAGGCCCAAAGTCCTAGACCCAGGGCCCCGGGTACGAACCGAGGGATGGAAAAGCCGCCCGAGCAGCGCCAGGAGTGAAGCTGAAGGACTCCGCCAAGCGCCAATCGGGGGTGTAAAGTTGGAGGGAGAGGTGGGTGGGTCCAGGGGGGTCTCTCTGACAAAACTCCTCTTCTGAGGCGTGTCTGCCCAGCCTCCCCACCGCCCGTTGCGCAACAGAGGGACCGTAAGCGCAAAGGAGGGCAGCTGCCTTTTCAGGCGCAGGTCGCCACCTGCACAGGGGGCGAGCTGCAGAGAGTAGCCAAACCCTTGGATGATGATGCGATAGGGGGACCGGGCATTCAGTCAGGGAGAGTGGTCCGTCGCCCTCCCACACTCAAGGCATGTAGAGCCATTATCATCATCGACATGGTCGTCGTCATCGTTGGCGTCATCATCGTTATCGTCATTGTCGTTGTCGCCGATTTTGCTGTTGTTGTTGTTGTTGTTGTTTTTGTAGTTGTCGTTATTGTCATCATCAGATTACAACCCCAACCCCAAACACGCTTTAGAACAGGGGGGGGGGCTGTAGATGGGGGGAGAAAAAGAAAGAGCCCAAAACTGGGAGGAACGCAAGCAGCAAAACAACTGGGCACAGGGCCGCCCCACACACGGCAGTGAGACGAGCCCCAACGGGACACACAACAAGACACAAGGGAACCATGAGGTGCGAGCACTGCTGCAACCACCAAATGCGGCGCACGCCGAGCGAGCCATCAGCAACCCCCCCCCCCCCCTCCCTCTACAATGTGCCCACGTACTCCACAAGGGCGGGGGCTGTGCCCCGCGCGCCGGGAGGTGCCCGCCACAGGGGTGGTAACAGGGCCGTGAACAGCCAACCGCGCACGGGACAGTCCACGTCATACGGAGATGTGAAATCCTCGTACGGGGGGGCAGGCGGGTGGGGCAGGAGGGGGTGCGCGACAGGGGCACCCAGGAGCGCCACCAGACAGGGGGAGGAGCAACACAGACACATAGAACGCGGGAGCCACACCAAGAGGGACAAGGGCGAGCACAGCAGACAAGGAGGAGGGGCACAGCAAGGCAGGAGAGGCAACCAGAACAGCGGGAACAGGGAACCAGAATGGAGCGGATGGCAGAGCGTGCGCATGGGAGGCAGCGACAATAAAGGAAATGGCTTGGCCAGCCAGCCCCGTCGCTACCGGGTGCCAGGGCAACCCCTGCTCAACCGGCATCAGGTGGGGGGTGTCTCCCGCAGCCCAGATGGGCTGTTTGTGCAACAGGAGCGGGAGCCCATCAGGGGCAGACCAGCCATGAGGGGGAAAAGCACACATGGTGGACGGCCTGGACAGCGCGTGGAGGAACAGGGCACCTGGGCCTCACAGAAACACAGCGAGGCAGGCTATGGACGGCCTGTGGACAGAGGCGTGTGGACAGCAAAAGTAGTCAAACGACCCCGGCAACAACCACTCAATACGCCAATTATTGGGCGCCGCTGACACGCAAACGGCACACCATGCCACATTCAGCACAGCCCCAACACACCAACTACTGGGCTCCGCGAACACGGAAACAACACCAGCAAGAGCACCGGCCGCAGCGGCCGACAGAAAGCAGCGACCCGACGCAACATGCGAAGGGAAGAATGGGTGACTGTCCAGGGCCCCGTAAAGGAGCAACAACCAGACGGAATGTCACACAGGGGGTTGACCCTACTCCTTGGAAATGACATTTGCAGTGTCAGGCAGGGCAGCCACAGGAGAAACGAAGGCATACAGATCAACTGCCATAACACCCACCACAATGTCAATCCGACCCTGAAGAAGAATCCTTCTCTTTGACCCTTCAGCTTCTGCAAGAGCGACCTGGTGCTGGCGCCGTCCTTTGCACTTTGGGCCCAGCCCACCACGCCCTTGGCCACCTTGCGCAGTAGCGTTCAGAAACTTGGTAGTCCGCACGTGCCCTCCTTTCCACTCATCTCCTCCTCCTGTACTCTGTACTCGCCTCCGGTCAGGCCAAGTTCTTCGTCGTGAACATGATCGCCACCGGGTCGCGCGTGCACTGGCAGCACGTGTTGGCCATCTACCTCTACACCTACGAGTCTGACATCTACCGCGTCATGAACCACTCACTGCGCGCCGGGGCCCCGGACTGGGCCCCTTTCGCGTTCTACCTGCGCGCAGCGTTGGAGAGCGTACGGGGGGACGGCAAAGGGCAGCTGCTGTACCGAGGCGTCTCCGGGGACGTAGACCTGTCGCACTACGAGCCCGGCCGGACCGTGACGTGGGCGGCGTTCAGCAGCACCTCCCGCAGCTTCGGGGTGGCGATCCGCTTCTTCAGCCGCCAGGGCCTTCTCTTCGTCATTAGGGCCAAGGGGCAGGTCCGTGTGCCTCGGCCTCGACACCTTTGCCACTGCCTTGGAATCCACTGTCCTGCCACCGATACGATGCCCTTGGCAAGTGAAGGTGGGGGGTGGGGGTGGGGCGCGTTCTAGCCCCTGCAAAATGCGAAGGGGGTTTTGGCAAAGGGGCAGCCGCGACGGAGGGTATGTATTGACGCAGAAAACCCGCTTGACCTTTTTGGGACGGACTTTTTTGGAACGCTACCCCCCCCCCCCCCCATAATACATACCTCAAAGTGATCAGCGCGTCATGGGGATTATCGGGTACCCCGAAGCCTCCTGCCAGGCCCGATCGGCGAGTCGCCAAGGGGCTCGGTCACGGGCGCCTTTAAAGGGGGGGGGGGTTCCGAAAAATGGCTCCAGCACCGCCCCCCTCCCCTCCCCCCTCCCCCGCAAATGAATTTCCCCATGCCTTTGATCCCCTCCGCCCCCGTGGCCGTGCCCTCGTGGGGGGTGATTGCAACGGGGTCACAGCAATGAGGTCATTGCAACGGTGCAGGAATGATGGCACAGCAACGGGGACAGAGCTATGGGGAGGAGGCATTGCGACGGGGATGCGGCACTGGGGTGCAGTGCCATTGCAGTTGTGATGGCACTGCAAAACGGGTGGGTGCAGCACCGGGAACACAGCGATGGGAGCACCAACGTTTTAGACAGTCCGAGTGTCCCACTCAGAATGCCCCCACAAGAACGGGAACTTGCGAAGGGGGCCCAATGGGGGCAAATGTCCTTCTTTCGGTCTCCTCTGCTCTTGTCTTCGCCTCTCTCGCCCTCCGCTGCTCTCCCTCCCTCCTGCCCTTCGCATCTGCCAGGCGTCGTCGGTCGCACAGTACTCCGCTTTCGCGTCGGAGGACGAGTGGCTGTACCCCCCGAACTCGTCGTTCCGCGTCCTCAAGATCGCCGGGTACAACCCCTCGATGTTCCACTTCGCGGGGGCGGACCTGGATTTTGGCTGGGCGCTGTCCCTTGAAGAAGCCAAGGAGCTCCCGGCCCTTACGGTCTTCTTGGAAGAGATTGACGCCGGCGAGGGCGGGGGCGGCTGAGCGCCACGCCCATCTGGGCACTCGGACACATTTAGGGTTGGTCAGAGTGAGGAGACCTGTAACGAACGGAGGGAAGGGGGGCGGCCAGAGTTCCTTTTTACAACTGTGCATCCCCAGGACGGGGGGGGGGGGATGTTTGAGGGGTCCAACGTCCCCTCAACACCCCCACCACCAATGAAGTGATTGGGATTTTTCTTGGCGCCGATGGCGCCCACGTTCAAGTGCAACAGTCGGTTTTGATCGCTCAGGTTTTCTCCATCACCCAAACGGCTCCTCAAAAACTCAGCGCCCCAAGCCCGTCCCCACCCTCTGACTCCCACCGACCCCCCTCCCCTCCCCATTTCCCCCTCCTTAAAGGGGGGGGAACTCTCGGGGGGCGGTCCTCAATCACTCTCCGTGCGGGACCGAATGGGATATGGGGCGTGCGTCTCTGCGAAGTCACAGCAGTTGGAGCCGCGGGACGGGGCCGGTTTGTTCTGCCTTCGCCCGAGAAACAGTGGGTTCCGGTTCGTGACTCAGAATGTCCGTTGGGGCCGAAGGCTGCAGCGTGAGCTGTGGTCGCCCGGTTATGCGGCAGGGCTGACCAGAGCTGTCCTTCAGGGATGCACGGAGGTGAAGGAGATTGCCGACCGAAACATATGAATTGGGTCATTGGTGTCGTCGTTTGGGAGAGGAGGTGACTCCGCGGGTGGCCTCAAGGGACAGGGGGTTTGGTTTTTCTCCGGGACCGCCGGCGGCGAGTGACCGCCCGATTAATGCCGGGGATCAATTGCCTTGTTGGTCCATTGATGACCAGTTGACGGTTGCTGGCAGTTGTTTCAAGGTATTCCATGATAACATGGCAGTTTTGTGCGCCTCCGGCTTTGCACTGTACTTTTCCTTTGGGGCCGTACCGATTTTGGACTGCAAAATAATGGGGAACGATCTGTTCTTTTTGCATTGGGGAAAGTGCTGGGTGACGCAGAAGGACTCGTGTTGGTGAGAAAGGAGCAATTTCCATGCGCTACTGTGGCCCAACACATGCATTTCGAACTGAAGGGGTATGAGATGCATCGGCTTTGTCTCATTACGTCAATCACAGAGGAGGGCCCAAACAGGAAATGTTGAGGTGAAGGGGCCTTTGCCTCACCGCCGGTTTTCACCCTCAGGACCGCCCTGAAGGTTGTCGGTCGACGCATGGCGGTCGGTGATTCGTTCATTCGTTCATTGTCGGCAGCTTGTCCCGTGCCGGGGATGGAGTTGAGGGGGGGATTTGGGGGAGCATGTTTGTATGGCGTGGGTCAACCAACTGTACTTGATGACCAACCACCAACCAACCGACGGGGGTTGGTGGCCAGCTGACAGCATTTCTCGCGAACGCACTGGTGTCAGGCGGTTTGCCCACGGTTAGTGAATGGTCAACCGAAGGCAGTTGGCAGCCGAGTTACAGTATTGTCAGTTGAGTGACGGTGGTTCTGTCAGTGGGCGTAGCAGGATCTCCTCCTTTCACTTCAAGACCCACAAAAATGCCCAGATCAACTCGTCAGCAGTATCCTGCACGAGAGGTGTGACCATTATTATTGTGTGCGTGCGACGGTTGTGACGGTGCAAAGGGCCACAACACCAACCCCTCCGGGTGGTGGCTTGTTTTGGGCACCCCCAAGGCGGGGGATGTCCTCGAAGGTCTCCTGTCCATCCTTCAGTGAAGCCTCGTATCCCCCCCTTCCCGGCACTGCGCTTTGGAGTGCAGGCCTTTTTGACTGGTTTTGATGTGATCGGGAGCCATGGCCACTGTTGCCGTTCCCAGCAGCCCCCCCCCCCCCCCTCATGCCATACGTAACCACGACGCTGTCTAAGCACGGCGAGGGGGAAGGCGGATTATGCCATCGGCCAATGACGAGAAAGTAGGCGAAAAACTGATATCGATTCCGCAAAGTGTGCGACATGGCTCGGACTCCCTGGGACGACGGAAAACCGATGGTGCGCGCGCGCTGTGCGGCAGTCTAAAGCCTTGGTATTATCAGAGGTATCGAGGGGCTTTTGGCGGATTTTTCAACATTGGAACGCTCCTCAGGCTCAGTCCGAGCTTCCGCCACATATTCGACGTGTATCAGCACGGCCTATGCCCCTCACACAACATCCTAATGCGAAAAATCGCACCTTTTATGCATATTTTCGCACATTTCTGCAGTTTCCCTGATAAGTGCCCTGATTTTTGTGACCCAACTGTAACCCAATCACCGAAACCCGCCTTTGTGGCCCGCAGATGCTTGTACCTCAGCAAGTCACTTGCCATCACTGAAGCACAGCATGGCAAACTGGGGCTGGGGGGGTTAGGGGGCTGGGCAGCTCCCAGAAGCTCGCACCCCTTTTGGGGGCTGGCGTGCTTCTCAACGAGCCCCCCTTGGGCCACAGTCACCACGTACAACGGCCCAACCTCCGAACGCGAGTGTGCGTTTGCCTGTGCGACGAACTGTGTTCTTCTGCGGCGTCCCCGGATAAATGAGTTCGTCACTGGTCTGCCCCATTGCAGAACTGACATCATTTGGCCGGTCACCGACAGATACGGGTCGGTTCCCCGGTGCTCTGTTGAGGCGCACCGGAGCCCGGCACTTATTTTTTCGCCTGTGGCATTCAGGACGGGCCTGCATCTGAATGCTGATCCATTGTATTCGTCTTTTTGCAATCCCGAAGAGGCCCACTGCCATTCAAATGACGGGCGTTTGTTCACCACAACAGACAGCAGTTGATTCGAAGTGGAATCAAAGTGGACCCGAAAGTCCTCCGATTCAAAAGGGTTCAACCGAGTATTGCCTGGTTCTGGCCTCTGCCTTGTGATCTCAGCCTCCAGTGACGTAAGAGAGCCCTTCAACCAGCACATATCACCTTTTTTTGTTGTCTGAATGTCGAAACCAACCCACATCTGTAACGGTGGGACTACCCGAGGGAGGAAAAACAAAAGGTTTGTGACGGGGGTGGGGAGTCGTTCGAGCCCCCCTAACGGAGAGGGCTCGGGAGGGTTTGGGGGCTCGGGTGCCAGGACTGTTGTTGCAACTGCGGGATTTTGGCGCCAGAAGAATTTTTTTTCAAAAAATTTGCCGCAAACATATGTATAATCAAAGATGATCAGCCTGGGGATCGCTTTAAAATCATATGTATTGGGGTCAGCCCCCGCCCCTCCTCCAGGGTCCCTTTGGGTGGTCGGTATTGTCCCCGGCGCCCGAGCCCTGAAGGGGGGGTGGCAGGTCAGAGAAAGGGCTCCAACGACCTGCCCCGCGCGCAGACCTTTTTCGTCCACCTCGAACAAGCAGCAAGGGGGCGGCTGCTGCCTGATCTTCCGCATTTGCGACTCATGAAATGGTTGGTCACAGACGTTGTTGCTGGGGTTGCCCTGGCGTTGCCGGTCTCCCCTTGTGCCTTCTTACCCGCCCCCCCCTTCTGCGAAAACCGCGCCCCTGTCAGAACAACAGCAGGTGTCGTTTCCGTCCATTTCATTGCTTTGCTCTCGCAAGGGGGAGGGGGGGGGATGCGCCCTTTGCCCACTCCGCAGTCTTCTCCCCCTCCCCCCTCTTTTGTACGCACTGCCGAAAAAAGGCCCCCCGTCGCATTCCGGGGATTGCCCTACCCGTCGACCTGTCACCGACCCAAAGAGACCCCGTACCGTGCGGGAGCCCCAGTTCTGTGGGACCAAGTTTTTCAGGCTCCAATCGTAGCAAGACATCTGGTTGGATGCGCCCCACCGTCCTGCCCTTCATCCTGTTGTTATGCTACCTCCTGCTGAGTCCCACCTGCTTGCATCGTCTATTCCACGGCCTCGCCACCCTCTCGCCGACCCGAGCCCCGCGTGCCCTGGCCGAGTCGATTTTCTGCGCTTTGCCATTGTCACGCAGTTGGCGGTTTGGTTATCAGTTGCGTCTCAGGGCAGTATTCTTGCAATACGCCCTCGCACATTTGGCATCACCCAACAACTGTGCGCGATACCTCGTTATTGTCCGTCGCTGGGGCTGGGTCCCTTGTCGCGGGGGGCATGGGGGGCTTGGTGATCAGATACAATTGGCGATGGGAAGTGAAAGCCACGCATCCAGTCACAAAAGGGCAGAGATACGATGACTCCCGGGGTTTGCTTGCAACAGCAGTACGACTCCGCTTACGATCCCTCCCCAGCAATGTACAAGCCTTGCCTACTATCCGCTTAATCCTGGGCTACGGTGTCATGCCAGCTCCCGACCCCGTTTGCCAGTGGCATTGCACAGAACTGCAGTTAGTATAGCGAAGCGGGGTAACGAAAGCCACCGGGCCCCCAGCACTCCCCCCCCCCCCCTGTCTCTGGACCTGCTTCCCATCCTACCTCCTCCCCTCCTTAGCCTTTTTATAATTTAAGGCGGGGATACATCGGGTCATCCAATGGGCTCGGCCAAAAATGATGGGGCATGGGACTGGAGGCGTCTAAAAGACGAAGACCCCGCAGCAAAATCCACAGCATGGGCCCACCTGATTCAGACGCCCTGGATGGCCCGTATGATCCCGCATCAGCATCGCACAGAGGTGCTGGTGGCGGGCGTGGCAGGATGGTCTCGGGATGGAGTCAGCTGGAGTGCGGTGAAGCTGGCCAGGACCTTCCATGAGACGCTGGGGATCTCATTTCAATCCCCTGATCCACAGCGGTACGTCGACGCGCTGCTGTATGGGTTGACACTTGCCTGGGGAGTCGAGGTGACTGCGTTCAGCCTGTCTGCGGAAGAGGCGGCCGTCGGGTTCGCTGTCTGCGACTTGATCGCCAAGCCGCCTGGAAAATCGGTGAACAGGAGAGGAGGAGTGGGGATCAAGGGTGAGAGACACTCTCCGGGGAAGAGCGCAAAGCCCGAGACCATCAGTGGCATGGCCCTGGACGAGGAGGCGGGCGCCAGAGCCGATGATCGCGAAGGAGGTGGGGGGCCGGCCGCCGCTGAGGAAGGCGAGGAGGAGGAACTGACGTATAAGGAGCCCAGCTTCAAAAATGCCAGGTGGATGAGAAAGAGGCCCGGGGCCCCGCGGTGGACGGTCAAACTGTGCCGCCTGGTTGAAAGGTTAATGGAGGCCGAGGAGTCTGAGACTGAGACGGAGGTGTCCACGATCATTGACGATGTCTGGCAATTGCTCCTTGATTGCGACAAATCCGGTAAGGACGCCGTCAAGGCAAAAATAAAGGAGGTCAAAAAGAAGAACAAGAAGAAGGCCAAAAAACAGAGGCGCAAGGAGAAAAAGAAGGAGATGAAGGAGCGCCGGTCGTCTCGAAGGGGAAAAGGGAGGCGCATGTCCTCCGACTCGGAATCGTCGTCCACGGACAGTAGCAGCGACAGTGCGTCTGATACCTCATCTACAGCAAGCTCCAGCTCATCAGGGCGCCACTCAAAGCGTAAAGGCAGAGGTGGCACGCAGGGGAGCACAAGTCAGCCGGAGTTCAAATGGATAGATGGAAAGCGCCACTTCCGCAGCAAGAAGACAGGAGACTGGGTTAATTGCGAAAACCCTCCAAAAACGGCATGCCCGGAGTGTGGTGGCCACCATTGGTGGTTTGACAGGGAGAAGCACAGGTGTAAAGGCCGAAGGAAATGACTGCGAAGCCATGACGCTGGAGACGGGGCTGCAGGGGGCACGCAGGACGACGAGGAGAGCGAGCGCGAGTGGCCGTGGGCGGCAGCGCGCGACAGACTCGAGGCGGCGATGGCTGATGAGTACGGGACGAATTTTGATGCCACTACGGTGCGGGGCCTGCAGGATGGTACCCTCGACGGGTATCTGCGGCAGCTCAGGCGACTGGCAAGGCTGGAGCGGATGCGACCAGGCGACGGTGCTCGGGGTGTACTGGAGGCCAGGCTCATGCAGATTGTGCAGGGCGACCTGTCAGAGAGCGCCGCAAAGCTCGTTCTGGCTGCGGCGAGGCTAGCCGAAAAGATGGCGTGGCTTGCCCCGGTGGTGCGGAAGTCTGATTGGTACTTGGTTATGTCTATCGACCAGCGGCGGTGCAAAGAACAGCGGGCGGAGGCGAAGGAGTGGGCGCAACTGGAGGACTTGTGCAGGCTGTGTGCGGCTGCCTCTAGCTTCGCAGAATGGGAGGCGGTGGCGCTGGCGTGCATATCGGTGGGACACTGCCTGCGGGGCTCCGAGGCGGGGGGTGGGCTGGGACAGGAAGATGAGGGGTTGCGATTTTTTGGAACGAAGTCCAGGAGGGGGGTCCAGAGACAGGAAGTGGGGCCCTGGGTGCGAGCCTGGTTGCAATTCCTGGCAAAACTCAGAGCGCTCAAAGGATTCCACCCCGACAGAGGGGCGTGGCACGAGTCCAGGGAGGCGCTGGGGAAAACGTTGGTCAGCCTGCTGGAGAGGGGGGAGGGAAAGAAGACTGTCCGGTGGCATAGCTTCCGTAGGATGGGGGCAGCACAACTCCGGAAAATGGGGGCACCGCTCACAACAATTATGCTGTGGGGGGGGTGGAAGTCAGCGAAAGTCGCGCAGATGTATACCGAGGCCCCTCCCAGTTGGAAGTTTGCCCGCTCGGGAAAAATCCCATGGCCTGTGTGGGGGGGGGGGGGGGGGGCAGAGCCGGGCTACTGCACGAAGCAGGGCTCCACGCTCTCGTTCTGGCCGTCATGGATACGCCGGGAGATCGCCTTCGCGGCCGGGGAAGCTTCCCGACTTGCTGGGGGATCGCCTGAGGGGGGTGAGGGTGCACGCAAACGAGGTAGGACAGTGTCCCCGAGTGCGAGTGCTTCTAGGGCGGTTGCGAGATGCGGCGAGGGCGATAAGCGAAATGCGGGGCGTCAAGGTGCACAGGCAAGAGATGGTGCGTAACCTCATTACAGGGATGGGTGAGGCGGTGCTCAGGCTGGAGTGTGGGGAGGAGGGTCTGGATACGCTGTGCAGTGTGTTAACAAAAGTTGGGGAGGGGGACTTAGACGAGGAGGACGATGGATACTACAGTAGCAGCGACGAGGAGGGGGTGGTTACCGAGGACATGGCTGCTCGGGGGGTGGGGGAAGCGGGATGTGTGACAGTGTCAGACAAGATCTGGAACAGCCTGGTCCTTCGTGACTTGCTGGGGGTGTACCGGAGGCAGTTACGGGGGGACAGTGCGGGGATTGAAAAGTCACATGGGGGGAAGTCGGGGCCCGTGGATGCAATGCTGGAGTCCCTCAGAACTGAGACTAAGGGACTGCGCAGAACAAAGCGCCCCGAGACGGCAAAAATGTTCCTTACGTGGAAGAATGCGCTCAAATGCCGAGCCATTCTTGATGCGCGGAGAGTCAACGCAAGCGACCCCCGGAAGCCCCCGAAATTCCGACTGCCAGGGCTGGAGGCCATCCGCCACTGGATGGGACGTGCGCGCCCTCGGCGTGTGGGGGGGGGCAGGTGCCGTGTTTTTCTGGCAAAGCTGGACCTGCAGAATGCTTACTGGAGCATCCGCCTCCCCCCCGCCTGGCGCAGTGTTTTTGTGGTGGGGGGGCGGTCGGGTAGGCGTTTCCGGTATGCGAGGCTGCCATTCGGATGGGCCTATAGCCCAGTGATATGCCAAAAGCTGGTATCCTCTGTTATCCGGGGGGCCTTGTCGAGACGTGGTGTGCGGGGTTGGGTGTACCTGGATGACATTTTACTGTCGTGCAGGAGCAAGAGTCGTCTGCGGGGGGCTGTGAGGGACTGCATTCGCAGGCTGAGACGTGCGGGTTTTATTGTGGGGGCAAAGTCCGAACCGGATCCGACTGAGAGACTCAGTTTTATTGGAAAGCAGATTGACACCAAGGCTGGGACAATCAGCAATGCGGTGGGTGCCTTGGTCGGTGCCTTCAGGGCGTGGATCCGGGGGGTGGGCGGGGGGCGCCTGCCCTCAAAGGTTATGGAACGCCTCCTGGGTAAACTGTGCTGGCTGAGCAGGCCCAATGCGGGTCTGGGCGCCTTCCTGGCGGGCGCATATCGAGGTTTGCAGAGTGGGAAAGGAGTGTTTGGTAGGGGGGTCTGCAAGGGAGTGGCGACAGTGCTCCTATTCTCCTGTGTCCCTCAGCGGTGCGACCCTCCAGGGCCTGGTGGACGAGGGGCCTGGGAGGTGTTCGTGGATGCAGCGCCAGAGGGCAAACGTTTTTGACTGGGGATTGTTGGGGGGGGGGATTACTATCGATCGGAGGTGTGTCCGCCCTGGGTGGACTCCCTGCAGCAGGCGGAACTGTATGCGCTGTACATCGTCATTAAGGTGGCATCCTATCGTGGTTTTGAAAGAATTCGTGTGGGTTCAGACAGCAACGTAGCTAGGTCTCAGATTAATGCGCTGAGGGCGTCGGTGCATGCCGATTCTCAGCAGCGAATACTCCGGCGCCTGTTTTGGCTAAGGTGCTGGAGTACTGTTAGTGTCGAGTCCTTCAAGGTGCCGTCCCTTTTAAACGCGGCCGACCCCCTGAGTAGGGAGACAGGCTTCCAGTCTCGGAAACAGGCCGTTGCCGAAGCAGCAAGGCGTCGTGAGATGTGGGAAAAAGCCGTCGACACCAAGTACATGGGTCTGATGGAGATGATTCGCCCCCCGTGGAGATTCAAAGGGGAGGTGGGGGACTGATGATACGACGGCTACGGGGACATATGGACGCGCAGTCGCGCGGCAAAATGTGCTGTCCGTGGAATAGTGCATCTGTCCTGATTGCTTTGTCCAGGGGGAGGGGTGGGGCAGGCAGAACTGCAGTTAGTATAGCGAAGCGGGGTAACGAAAGTTCTGCCACCGGGCCCCCAGCACCCCCCCCCCCCCCTGTCTCTGGACCTGCTTCCCATCCTACCTCCTCCCCTCCTTAGCCTTTTTATAATTTAAGGCGGGGATACATCGACCCACCCGCCCACCCTGTGTCTTGTCCCGGCGCCTGCCAGGGGTGATGAAAGGACAGCCCTTCATTTGTTACTCTGTCACTGGTGCTGTCCGTGGAATAGTGCATCTGTCCTGATTGCTTTGTCCAGGGGGAGGGGTGGGGCAGGCAGAACACTTGTCCGCACTCCTCTCTTTTCTACGCGCTGAGTGCCCCGCTGCGGTATGCGTCCCCAAAGCCTTGACCTGCAGTGCGGCCCTGCATTAACCCCTTCCCCTCCTCTTTTGTCTTACACTGCCGGCAGTCCTGCAGCACCGCTGCGGTTGGCGGTTGACTGACTTCAGTTGGGTGGTTTAGTGTTTGATTGACAGCCGTGGATGTGTCCGGCTGTCTGCCAGAGGCGTGCTAATGGTTGACCGATGACCGTCCGCACTTGGCCTCCAACAATTGGTTGACGGTCGGCAGTGGAAGTCAATCAGCAGGATGCCTTTTCCTTCTCATTAAGGATCGCCCTGTGGCACCGTGGTACTCCGCAACCGCCTTGCGCAAGCAGGCCCTGTCTAAGCACTCTATTTTTCTCAGGTGCCAGGATGTGAGCCGCTTTTGTGGGAAAGAGCTACCTGGTCATGCATGTCAGAGCTGTTGTGCGCATAGCAACACTGTGCTTGGGTGCACAGCCAAAATAGCAAGATATGTTGGAGCCCCGGCATTAGCAACACTGATTCACTGACACTGTCAATGCATTGATCCAGGGCCTTCTCAAGGAAAATGTTATGGTTTATTTTGAGGCACCTACGTCCAGTGGCATGGTGGTTATTATTATTTATGCAACCTTTGGGTAGTTCACGCGCTCCATTTCTGCACCAAATTGGAGTGGATTGTGATGAGTCCCTCAGAACCTGCTGCGAAATACCTTTATATCATGCACGGCCCATCTAAGCATGCGTTCGTCTCTAATTGTTGCCTCGTCTGACGAGCGCCATTCCTCCAAGGGGAAGGCGGATAGGTTTGGAAACCCCTCGACACGGCATGGGCGGGGTCACTGAGTTGGTGGGTGTACCAAACTAGGGAAGCCTGAGAGCTGTGGCAATCAAAAGAAATTACCATTGTTCTTTGCAGTGTTTGCATTGGTGTGTATATGAGGCAGCGGCGTGTGACATGCAGACGTGTGGCCGGAAGGCATACCCTGATTATACCTCTACCAGGAATCTAGGGATTGGCGGATGACCAAAAAAAAAGTTGAGATTGCAAAACAAAGCCCAAAGTTTTATTGGTCCTCCACCATTTCTGGGCCAAAATCCATGGGTTTTGCCTGAATTTGAGACGCCAGTGGTGCAATAAAGCCCAGCTGATACCCCAAGCCCCAGTAAAAAGAATGTACACTGCAAGTGTGCGTACACTTCTGTGTCGCCATTTATGTGACTGTGCACAATCTGCTGTGCCAGGCAAAAACCACATCACCAGCCATGCTGTTAGATCAACATGCCTGTGAGAAAGCACGTAGGGTATTTTGGGGATGTGTTGGTTTGCGTATGCCAATGTTTTTTTTTTCGGGCTGGGCGGGGGGCACTTTTTTTTCTTCATTGGAACCTTCAAAATAGGTGATTCCCAATTTTTCGGTCGGAAACTTACGAACAGGGCAGGCAGAGAGATTGGATGAGGCAAAAACGATGGTACCATGTCGCTGGGGACTGCAATTCAAGAATGGGGAGGTGCAGAACAGTACAGCATTGGTGGCGTACAAGGCTACCATCTTTCACGACGGTGGACAAACTGCAAGGCATCTTCTTGAGCAGAATTTCATATGGCATCTGCTTCAAAAGCCTTCTAGCTGGAGTGAGCAAACTCGGAAATTGGCAAAGTTTGGACTTAGTTGGCTCTTACTTCACCCCTTTTTTGCACCCATTTTGACAAATAGTCGCTGCAAATATTGTGCACATTTGTTATCTATATTTTTTTTTCAAAAATCTTAACTGTTTTTTTCGTAAATATGATTGCATCCATCCATCCTTCTATGCATACCTACATTTATCACTTTCCATCCACCAAGTACCCAAACATCAGCACTGGATCTTTGAAATGAACGCACTACCTATCAATTGCTTTGGTCTTTTCACATTTTTTGGTTCGTAGAAACCGCACAAAAAAACGTCTCATAGCTAACCAAGTCAACCAACCTTTTGGATAGCTCCCCCTACGCGGCCCTACCGGTTGCTCCGACCTGCCAAGCAGGCGGTCCCGCCTCCACCTGATGTAGCTGCAGTGGGCTCGAGTCCACAAGCGGCACTGCCGGCGGGGCGAGCGGCAGCGCCCAGCGATCTGTCTCAGCGCGTAGATGCGCTAACTCCCCCGGATGCACCTCTAGGATGGGCTCCGCCGTCGCCGTCGCCCCCGGTGCAGATGGAATACACCTCGGAGGAAGGGCCCTCTACCCCGGAGGTCTTCTCCTCGTCGTCCTCGTGGGAATCTGAGCCCATCAACACCGGGGGAAGCTACCGACGAGCGACAGCGGGGCCCAGAAGCGGCCCAGCGCGGTCCTCACCGCCACACGCAGTGCCCCGCACACGCGCTCCCAGGGCCCGATCCGTTCACCGGTCAGGGAACCCGGCGCTGAGGAAGTCACGGCGTAGGGCACCACCTGCGCGGGTGCCCCGAGGGGTCAAAAGGCGGCAGTCGGTCACAGAACGGCCGGGGAGCCCACGGCGCAAGCGACCCCAGCTACAGCAAGGGGATGCGCGGTCACACACGGCCCTGGAGGCCCCAGACCGTCACGGGAGCCCAGCCGGAGCCCCCCTCCCCATGTCCAGGCATGCGCTCTCATACCTACAGCTCACAGGGGCTATCACTCCTGAGCGTGCGTCACGCATAGTGGTGGTAAGCACCCCAGAGGGGCAGCGCACCCCACTACCGACACGCAGCTCGGAGCAGCCTCCACACGAAAAGGGACGCGACATCCCCCCGGGGATAGCAAGGATGTTGCAGCAGATCCGGATGCCCCCAGCAAGGCCACAACCGCTACAGCCCCGAAGGGAACCACGGCCCAACGAGCGGACTTCACGCACCGCCGTCCTGCCCACCGGCCCTCCGATGGGGTTCAACGTAACTAGCACCCCGTCTCCGCGGGTGCTGAGCAGGCCAGGGCAATTCTCGCCATCTCCGGCATGGTCGCCGGCGGTGACTTCCAGTTGGCACTCCGTGCGGCACGTGACCCCGGAGCATTGGTCGCCCGCATGCACACCAGGGGGGGGGTCTAACCGACAGCAGGATTCACCTCACCTGCCCCCTGTCCTGCTGGCGCCCCTATTTGAGAGCGCAATGTCTACCCCGCGGGGGGACAGCACTCAGAGTGCGTCTGATGAGGACGTGCAACAGTATGCCGTCCGGTGTTCTACCCCCCCCGATCTGCCCCCCACCCTGCTGGCGCCACTTTTTGAGAGCGTGATGTCTGCCTCGCGAGCGGGCAGCACTCATCGTGAGTGCGATGAGGACATGGGTCAGTATGAAGTCCAGTACTCTACCCCACCCTCCGTGGGGGAGTGGCCCCCTAACCCCTTTACCTTTCCCTCTCTACGCGGAGCAACGCGTCTCTGCACGGAATTGCCTGGCATGGCCCGACAGGGCCAGGGATGGGTTCGTGACCCCCATGCACGACACTCCACCATGCTGTACAGCATGCAGGAAGGTGCTCTGTCTTCCAACAGCGCGGAGGGGCTCATGAAGCATGGACAGGCCTCACGTGAGGCAACCTAAAGGACGGAGGGGGGAGCCTCTTGTCATACAGGGCGGCAGCTCTCCAGAAACCCGCGCGACTTGCCCCTTGGGTGAGTCTGGGGGCTGGAATGGGTAGAAGCCCCATGGACTATTGCTCCTTAATATGATTTCCTTCCAACCTTTTGGATAGAAATGCAATAACAATAGTTGACATGTTTGGGGGACTGAAAAATGTAATGCTTCTCATGCAGGCACAATGGTTTTGCCATTCGCAGGGGCTATGTAGCGTTATGCAGCACATTTGATTCCTCTTCGTTAGGGAATCCGTCACGGTGGGGTTTGTGTATGCCACTTGACTCCTCCCCACAGATATGTAGCCTGTTTGATTTCCCCCTGATGTAGGGACCCTGACACAACAGGTAGCCTATAGCCCATTTCATGTCTCTTTTGGGGGCCCAGAGATGGCATAAGTCATGTAGCTTTTTGGATTCGTCCCCGCTTTGGAGATCCCACAACAGCAGGGGTTACGTAGCCCCGGTTTAGGGACCCCAAGATGGCAAGGTTTGCGTAGCCGTTTTGATCCCCCCCCGCTTTGGGGACCCAGAGACTGAAGGGATTACGTAGCCTTTTTGATGCCTCCCGCTATGGGGACCTCAGACGCAAAGGGACAAGGGGTTATGTGGCTTTTTTGATTCCTCCCCACTAAGGGTCCCAGCGATCGGGTTTATGTAGCCCATGGTTCCTCCTTTCCACAACCCTCCAGCAATGGACATATGTCTAACAACGTTTGCAAAAAACCGAAAAAACATAATGTTATGTTGCAGGGAAACAAGAAGTCAAGCACAAAAATCAAAAACACCCACCCATGAAATTTGGTGGCACCCACTGACCCTAGGGTCCCCTGCCCCCAGCCCCCTCTTAAACCCAAAAAATAGGGGCTTTTGGCACCACTTGGTGCTAAAACAACAACAACAACAACAACAAACGTCAAAAAACACCCTTGGACCAATCCGTCAACCCGTCAACAGCCTTGGTGACCGGTGTTTAGCCCATGCCTAATAAAAACTTTGTGTGGGACTGCACACACACTAGGCGTGGGCATAATTTTAGCAATGTGTCCTGTGCATGTGTTGTGTGCGTGCGGGGGGGGGGGGTATTGCTGTTTTGAGAGTGGCAGGTTGTTGGTGCTTCTTAAGGCTGTCAGAGGGTTGTGCAGGGTTGCATAAGGTGCAGGGGTGGCAAGGGATGGGTGGGTGGGGTAAGCATCCAGCAAAAGGGGGGGCTGATGAAGCTAGCAGCAAAGACAGAGGGACACATGTCAGGGCAACAACTAGATAAGGCGAAACGCCTACAGAGCGATGTGCCCCCCCCCCCCCCCCCAGTCCAGCCCCCCCCCCTGTCCATCCATTGGCTAGACACGAAATCACTCCCTGCCGGGGGGGCTTATCCCATATATCATCCAATATTGCATAGCACCCATGCTGCCGCAACTCATGCCACTCAGATCTGACAAGGGCATTTCGACATGGGATTCCAGCCAGTGAACTCCTCTGCAGCAAAGGGCCTCAGAGACCCCCCATGCTGTATAACAGATACGTCCAAAGGACAATTTCTGATTTTGTGTTTGTGTTTGCCTACCAGGGTCCTTTCAAGGCTGGTATTTCTCAAACACGACCAAGTGAGTGAAACGGAAGTATTAACTGGTGAACGTGCTCTGCCTTTCCAACAGACCTGAGCACCCACAGCAGTGTACTCTTCCATAGTCATTTCGAGGATTCATTTCGCCGGCATTGGTTTCTGTTGGTGCACAGCCAATGAGGGCTTAGTTTAAGCCGAAATGCTTACTGACTCGGGACACCGCTACTACTGGGGCTTGGTGATTGCCTTTGTGCTGCCCGTCATTGATTGTTGACGTCTGGAGGCTTCCATTCAAACTTCGGAGGGTATTCTTGCCTTTGGCTTTTAATTTCAAAAAAAGACCTTGTACCATGCATGTCTTGCTGTGTTCCTTGTTTTTCCCACGGGGGTACAAGGGAAACGTCACTTTGGCCATATCCCTCAGGGGTATCATCGAATTTGCACACGCAGCTGAATGCACAGCAAGGGAGATGGGGTTACGGCTGTGAGCACAGATCTGGATACGAAGATGGCACTCTATGAAGAAGCGTGCTGCGCCACACATGCTCTTTGTTGCAGTGCAATGCATCGGTTTGTTTAAGGGGCTGTGGACGTCATGAGGCTCTGAGGCATCGGCACAGTGATGGGCTTCCGCAAACATAAGTTCGTGATCGCGCCCTTCATTATCGCGGCGCTGATCCTGTTGATCCTGCAGGAAGTCACCCTATGGAAACGTATGATCGCCGCGGGTGCCATCGATGAGGAGATGCCCAACCCCCGAAAGCGGGGCAGCAGGAATGGCGTGCTCCAGGAGCCTGCCCCTCCAACGCCGGCAAAGGAACCTCAGCGGCACCCGGATCCCAATCCAGAGTCCAGTCTGTGTTTAGTGATTGCGACTCGAATCGCCGACGAAGAAGGTCATGCTCCTTGCCCTGGTCCAGGTCACCCTGGGCCATCTTTGCGGTGGGCGTGACAGTGCCCTGAGCTGGGATGCTGCGAGTCACAGGACTCCGGCTGCCGGCCGGCCGCTCGAGAGAAAGCGGAGTGCTCACCAGGGCCTAAGGCTTCTGTTGAATCACTTTATTGGGCGCTAGTCTGGCTGCTCTCATTTTCCCGCTCTTCGACCTGCTGCTGTGGCCTGTGCCTCCTGTTGCTTTGCCCCTAGGCCTTGCCCCACACTCTCTCCGTGTTCTTTATGTGTTCTTGTGGTGGCGTTTTATTTGTATTTTGTACAACCCCAAACCCATACTTCCACTATAAGCGATAGGTCAGGGTTATCCTGACGTCACCCTTGCCAGGGTTCCTCATGAGGCACCTTATTCTGCCTTCCTGACGGTCATAATTCCTTGACTCTGAAATGTGTATTTTGTGGCCAAATGGCATTGACGTCCTTCTCTGTCCTTTTGATGTGCCTCGACCGCATGAAGGCAGTCGTCAGCAGAGGATGCTACATGCTTGTTTGAGGCCTATGTGCCTATGTACGGAACTTACTTGCCCAGTGTCCCTCCTCAAGCAATTGGGCCAAAGCAGTGCATTCCCTCAACCAGCACCCAAGCACCACATATGCAGCACAGCTAAAAATTTTCGCCTCTTAGCACTGCACACATACACAGCAGCTCTCTCACCACCAGAGTCAACCAGCCCAAATTGCCTCAAAGGTCCTATCCAAGTTGCTCGCTGAGCACCAGGGCATGGGCCACACCCTTTTACCCCGCCGACGTGACATTGAACTGGGGTGGTGTGGCAACTGGGCACAAAGCTACTGAGCCATCATGCCACGTTGGTGGACGCACACCTGGCACGAGCGACGCAGCGCGTCCATGCAGACACCCACCCGAATCGCTAGTTGACTGCTGCAAGAGGGCTGGTCCCTCACAGACAGAGCTGACGCAGCCACTGTGCACCACCTCGGGAAACGCTCCGCCACAAGTGGCAACTCAGTTTCAGCCCCAAAGCAGATCTGCACACACAAAGACCTGCGACATACAGACCACGTTTGTGAAGTCGCACATCCCCTACTTCCCTGTGTTGTTGTACCATGCACATGCTACCACTGTCACCAGATGCACCTCAGAATCATCCTGCATTGGGGTGTGTTTAGGTCTGAGGTTTGTTCGATCCCTGTCCCACACTGTGTTAGGGTTCCCTCGGCTGCCGAATTTGTTGCAATCGATTGTCAAGTTCATGGCTCCCGATATGATACACACGCTCTTTGTGCTGGTCCCGGATGCCGACGGCATATACTTTATGAATGCAGTGGATGCCTTAAAGCATCTTGCCAGGTTCTGTGTCATGTTGCTGTGTGTGTGTGGTTGTGTGCGTGTGTCCTAGTTTCCTGTGCGGTAGCGTATGTGGCTGGCCTTGAGCAGTATGCGTTTGTTGGTTGCCTTGCCCCTCCCCTTCTCTGTGTCTGTGTCCTGTGTGATGTTGTGCGGACGTCACCACTGGTATTACTGTCACCTGGGCGTTGGCGATGCGTTGTGGAATGCGGCTCAGCGGTAACAACCTTGGCCTCCTGTGGAAGCTGGTGATGTCAGCCAGACGTCACACCAAGGTGCTTCGTTGGGGAGAGATGGCTTGTTGAGCCGAAGTGGCAGCCAGCCCCAAGTACCAGTCACCGTTCTATGGCTGTCTCTGTCGCTGTACAGTCATGTGTTGCTGCCTTCACTTGACGGAAGCTTCGTCGACTGGTCTTCGTGGAGTGCTCCCACTTTGTTACAGTCTTGTGGTCCCTGTTATGTGTATATGGGTATGTGCGCGCATGCCCAGCCCGCATGGTTCACTCCGTGTCCTTCATGGTCTGACGAGAAAATTACTGCCTACTTCCTGCCAGTGCCCTGTTGCCCTTAGGGATTTGGTACTTAGCTTAGTGCTTAGGTTACCCTTGCATTGTGCTGCTGCTGTTGTTACCCTGTATAGAAGTGTGTGTTGCCAGCCTGGTGCAATAGAATTCTGGATGCCGTGTGTTTGTGGCCCTCGTGGTGCCTGCCCCCTTGTGTCTCATGCTGTTCAACGTTCATCTGGTGATTGGACCGGGTTTTGTTGGTACCCAATTCATTAGGTTTTGTGTATTGGGGCACGAGCTGAACGATTGCAGAAATTGGGTGCTAGACATGTGCTTGCACTGAATGTGAAAAGGGTATTCTGGGTGTTAGGCAACACCATTCCTGAACGAGAGGACCTCTCTTACACTATGACTGATTCTCTATTTGCGCCTGGCAGCGGTTACTGTACAAGTGGTACCACACACTGGGTGCCACAATTTTGGGGCCATCCCAGCAAGAGACAACCTGGCTTGGCACCCAAGAATACATTGTATTTGACCTGCGATTTGATGGAGTACAGTGCTGTCCCATCAAATCCGTCCGTTCCCAAAGTGACAGTGGAGGATGTTGCCTCCAGCCCTGAAACCAAGAAAGCCCTCATGCCACGAAAGCATGTCCAGCTCTGTAGGATGCAGAGGACAGCAAAAAGGGTTTCTACTCCGATACATGCTAATAAACCGTTGGATCGTTTTGTGCTTTGTAGGCTGGGTGTCTTTTGCTCAGGGAGGTGTTATGGGTCGATCATACGCCGCTCTTACGTTCACGTGTTCACATGCGCAAGGATCACTATGTCCAACGATCACGAGGTGGTCTGATCGCTGGATATGTGGGGTACCACACCTCGAGTTGACGCCCCTTTGCAGTAGTCCCGGATGGTGAGGCGGGCAGGCAGGCAGACGGGCAGAGGAGGCATGGGTGGCGGGGTGCCAAGATTGAATTGGAGTCGGGTCCGTGGGGACTGAAACTGGCAAGTTGGGAACCAGCAGTGCACTATGGCCACATATGGAGGTGGTTGTATGTCTTTTGGGGACCTTCATCACGGTGCATGTTTCAGGGTGAGACCAGAGGGCAACTGTATGGAAATGTTGCCGACCAGGGCAGTAGTATGTTGCATTTTTTCAAAATGGGAACAACAGCGGCTTTTTGGAGAGACACACATGTTGCCGTTGTACTGGTTGGTCTGGAGGACGTCCGCAACAGCTTCAATATTTCAGCCCTTGCTGGGATGCTCTGCACAGGTCGAGGCTGTACCCCCCCCCCCCCCTGCGCTAACACGGGCTTGTCCAAACACGGAGACCCCGTGTTTCCGCACTTTTGGTCCTTTTTTTGAACCGTCGTTTTTGCGGTTCTGATCCAATAGAGAACGTGGTTTATAGCTTTGTGCAGGATGCAGGAAGGGTCAATATGGGTGACAAAGTGTTGCTACAGCTATAATTCCATGTGCTCTTGTACTCTGGGGTGTATGCCGGTCTGTTGGACACTCTTTCATAGTCATGAACGATTGGTTGGGCTATGCCTGCAACTTGTGTTCCGCAGTGCGTGCCGCGCGCTAACACGGGCTTGTCCAAACACGGGGACCCCGTGTTTCCGCACTTTTGGTCCTGGAACCAGAACCTGGCCCGTGTTTGTGCAAGGGGGGGGGGTACCGGTAGTAATTCAGGGAAATGTGTGGTGAAAGTGCAGGTACACTTTAAGTACGCTGTATTGCAGTGCAGTGTAAGCGTGGTGCAGTGTACTCGCAAGTGCAAGTTGAAGTGTAGTTTACATGTGTAGTGTAATGTGCAAGTGTATTGTAGTATTTGTAGATTATGTACAAAGTGGCTCCCCTGCACGTGATATCAGTGTGCCTGTGTATGTGCACCTTCAAGCGTGATCCTGTGAGTGGGCCTGCCTGCGTCATGATACAAAAATTTTTTTTGTAGCTCGCTCCGGTTCAATATTCGTGTGGTGGTTGATTCAGCGCTTCTGAAACACCCGCGGCTGCGATACTCGCAGCTCACGCCCCCTGCGGAGAATGCCCCTGGCGGGCGTGGTACCAATTATCGCATCCAAATGCTGCTCAAGATTGCGATTGCGGCGCTCGTGCCTACAGAGTTCTACATCACTTTGGATTCAGATGTCGTTGTCCGGAGGCCCGTTACTTTTAAGGACCTCGTCATCGATGGCAAGGCCATTTATCAGGCGGAGGTGTGGGCCCCGGGCAGTGGCGACTGGGGTCCGGGTTACGGAAGATTGTCCATGTTGACGCCCTTGAGCAATACCACAAGAATGTCAAAATGAATACTTGGGCCAGTACCACATTGCCATCACGTCGATGGGGGAACGCTGAACGCATTGCGTGCACGATGCAGAAATCATTGTGTGAGGCGGACCCCATTAGTTTCAAGGCTTTTGGGCACCGCACTCTATTTTCAAAGCCTTTTTCGACACACCATGGGAGGCTGCTAGAGCCAATGGGGATTTCAAACGTAGTGTTGTATGTTTCTCGCCTTTGAGAACATTTTCCGTAGCCACAGTGTTTCTCTTCGCTTTGGACACCTCGATACGGCAGGGGTTATGTAGCTGTGTCATTCCTTTCCGCTCTGGAGAGCCTTGTTTGGGCTCTTTTCATGCAGAGGGAGACTGGGGTTGTTTGCCAGTGAAATGGTCTCAAAGGTGCACGGTGCGGGTACGCCCTCGTAGAAGAGGGTCGTTGCTCTTGCCTGTGGTGCAGTTGCGGTGCGGTGCCCTGCGGTATGTTGCGGTACGGCTGCAAAAACCGTTGGCTGCAGCCCATGCAGCTACGACGGTGTCTCACGAAATGCCTTACGTTGCTGCCCATTGTTTCGTCTGCTGTTTCAGGCCAAGAGTAAGACCCGACACCGCGAGGGATGGTGGCAGGTAATTTCCCTGGACCCCCCCTCCGAAGGGCCACTTGTCCAAGCCATTGCTTGGTGGCAACAAAACCCCACCTGCTCTGCTCCTCACCTGCCCGGGACCCGTCATTGCCCTGAGCACTGTCCCTACGCATGGCCCTCCCTGCCCCTGTATCTACACCGCTAGAGGTCAGTTGCTGAGCTGTCACCGCACATGAGGAGGTACCGAGATCGACCCCCGGGTGGAGCATCAGGAAAAGGGTTTAGCCGTCGTCTGCCTCAGGGTCTCCTCGGCGGCCCCGCGAGCTGGAAGGGACTGCTCATGGGTACTCGGTGCTGGGAGATCCGCCCGGGTGTTCTACCTCTACCCCTACGCGATATACATCTCCACCAATGCCTTGTCCCCTGGAGGAGCGCTCACATGTGGAGGGGGTGCATGCGTCACAATTGCACGGGAGCGGCTTAAGGCTGCAGGGAACACATCCTTGACTCATACCTTCGCATCCTCTCTCAATGCCTCTGTCTCGTCCCTCCCTCCCCTGTCCATGCCTCTGCTTCCCCTTCTTTGCCTCCGCCCCCTGTCTTCTTGTCTGCGCCTTCCCTGTTCTTGAGTCCGCCTTTCCTTTCCTTGCCTGCCCCCCACGCTCCCAGACTTTGTGTGGAGCATGCCGGCACCGGCATGGGAGGGACGCCAAGGGGCAGAAGCAGCACTTGTGAGTGGCGGGACAACTGTCCCACTCTCACTGAGTAAAAACAGTTTCCCCTGGTTGTTAGGGAGAGCCAAGCGGGCTCCTCACCTCTCGTAGATTTTTGAACCTGCCCTCTTCGCCCCCCAACCCAATGGATGGACAACAAACCCCCCTACCCACGCTTGGAGGATTCCCTCCTCAAAAGGCGAAGACGTACGTGCACCCGGGAGTACCAACTGGCGTACCCTCTCCTTTTTGAAGTTATGTGCCTTTGAGTGGGTGCAATCCAGTAGCTCTTGGTGGGTCGCTGTGTCACACAAGGTGAGGCTTCCAAAGGCCCCACCTACACCTTCGCTCAGCTCACCTCCATTCGGTCTCACCCCCCAGCCCCCCAACCGTTGCCTCTGCCTTCCCTCTTTCCCTTACCGTCCGCCTCCTAGTCCCTTATCACCCACTGTCTGACACTGCGTGGACTGCAGACTGCTGCCGAGATGTTCAACACCACCTGCCGGACCAAACAGTACATCGGCGTCACCCCGGCCATCCTCAGCACAACTGTCGCCCGCGGGCTGATGCAGGATGTCATGGTAGTGCACGGGGGGCAGCAGAGGGACGATCGGACAGTGACCGAGACTTGGGACTTGATCTTGTTTGAAGTGCTGCTACGAGGCTGGGACTGGACGGAGTACACCTTGTACTGGACGTACGCTTGCAAGGCCCGTATGATTGCCAAGTTCCACACAGAACACCCCACAGGTGCTCCACCGGGACGTGGGTGGATGTGGCTACGGGCGTTTGTGTGGTGCAGGGCAGGGCTCGTGATGCAAGGTGCCTGTTCTCGTCACACGGCAACTTCATGGCGTTAAAGGAGTCGGTTTTTCAATGGGGCAGGTGTGGGCCTCGAGTTGTCAGTCATTCTGGTGCAGATGGTGTAAAGTGTATACACAAACAGTACCTGGTGCTGTGGGGATAAAGGGTGTGGGTAGGTGCTCAGTGCAGATCGCTTGCCTCGATGGACGATTCGGACCCAAGGTTTCACTTGTTCAATCGAAAGCAGTAGTAAAGCCCCCGCATTTTCCTGCATGGTTGTGATTTGTGGGAAACACGCCCGCGTACAGCTCATACACACACCATACATACGTGCACACACACGCACGCACAAACGCACACACGCACGCACATACGGACACGCACACGCACACGCAAAAGCAAACACCCACCCACCCGCACCCCCTCCCCCTGTCTTCCAGGGATGCATGGGGGCGCTCTGTGGGGAGCGGTAGGGCACACACGCATGCAATGTGTGTCTTGTTGTCTCGCGGTGAGGTTCACAGGGCCAGGAGCCGTGGTCCGTTGGCGGCACGTGTGCATATGGAGCCTGATCGCCCGACAGGGCAGCCCCGCTGCAGGGCAGAACACCGAACTCATGGTTTGCAGTAGTGGTGGGAACTTAGGGATGTTGAACCTCGCAGTTTGAGCATGATTGGAATTGATACCTTGGCACACACACACACAGGCGTGTGCACACACACTGCAGGTTGGTGCTGAGTGTGTTCGCTGATTTCGTTACTTTGTTGATATTTCGCCTCTGCAGGCCTCAAGTTGTACGACTACGCAGGGTTTGATTTTGGAAGTTATCAGGTGTGGAGTGTGTCACGTGTGTGCGTTTTTTGCATACCCGGGGCATGCCTGCTTTGTGGAGCAGCTTGTCCTGTGCTTGTGGGCAACGGGTGGTGCAATGCGTGATCTCTTGTGCAACACTTTTCACAGGAGCCATGAGGCTACCTGGTCAGGTGAACGGGTTTATGGGCTTAAATGCACACCCCTGACACACTGGGGCATTTAAGTGAGGACCCGGACCCCATTCCCCTCCACACCCCATCATTGGGAGCAGCAGTTCTTTCGCATAGCACTGCGGCGTTACGTACCCGGAGGCTCAAATATTTTTTGTATGGGAGATATGACAAAAGCACATAAGGCATTTTTGAGGTGTTTGCAAGGTGTGATTCATGGACCAATTTGTTGGGGATGGGAAAAATGGTAGAAAAATCGCTTTCAAGAAAGTGAAGTATGGGTTTGAAGCGTGTGACTCTCTACTTTTCAAATATGCTTGCATGACAGCTAGGCTACTATGCGACCTCTGTGCGCTGGCAGGGGAATGGATGCTAAAGGGGGTGACGCTGCAGTACTGACCCACAGACTTGCACCATTCCTCTACTTTCAGCGAGGGACAAACAGCAGAACCCTGTCACATGGAGTTGCACTGGACGCCGGGAGTACTACACAGTGCCCAACGGGGCACATCCGCAACCGCCACCGAAGGGTGTCCCTTGATACCCCGCCACTAGAGCTTGTGTCCGATTTCGGAAGTGGTTTCCTTTTCTCGCGCTGGCCTTTGTACAACAGCATCCGCTGCTGTGAACAACCCCCTTCTCCCCACTTCGACTGCAACCACCCCAACAATTACAAGGGGAGGGAGGGCGGGGCGAGGGTTCCTGAAAAGACTGGCCCTCGCGTCGCGCCCCATTTTCCTTTTTGTATGTCTTTTCTGCAGAATTGGAATCCTGAGGAAGTATTTGACGAGCACGCCGAAACCTTCTTCTCCGTCCTGCAGTCCATCTCTGGGGTGGCTCCGGGCTACGTCAACTACCACATGGCCCCGTACCTTTCCTACAAAAAGGAGTCGAACAACAACAACAACAACGACAAAGAGGAGAGCTAGTCATGCATCTGTGCATGCTCTGCTGCCGCGGGTAGGCGCAAACGTTCCACGAGAAATCGGGCAAAATGAACAGAAGTGCCTCCAAACGCAACGCTCTTGAGATTCTCCACATGGTCTGCTACGGCCACGGCCATGAGGCTCGCTTATCGATGACGCATTGCCTGTGGCTTTTTGGCTGCGGGCCCCGTGTGATGACAGTTGAAGAAGACCAGCCCCCCCCCCCCTCCGCCCCGAACAGGAAGGTGCAGCCCAAATCAGAGTCAGAAAACGATGCACCGCCTGCACCTCCGCCTTAGAAACAAGTTTATTGCACCGGTTGTCTGAAGCAATGCCTTCGTGGGCGCGATTGTGGCGCTGTGTCACGGTGCCTGGGCCCCCGGCTGTGGTCTGTGGCGCGACCTCCCCACTTCGTCCTCGTGCATGCAGACAACAGGGCGGAAAGCTCATATGCAGTAGGGTCTCGCTCTGACAGTACGTTTTTGCAGTGCGACTCACACACCGATGTGCGTCGCTTTCCCTTCCCACTATTTTTTGAAGTTTTGTGCGTCATTGTGTTGCACCCGCCGGCAGGGCTCCTTTTCACAACTCGGCACCACTGGGCGTGGGGGTGGGGCAGGGGTGGGGGTGGGGGTGTGTGGGGCACACCCGCCCCCCCCCTTGACCCCCTCCCAGCCCCCCCCCCCCCGAAAAGATTGATCCAAATTTTCTTCCGGGCTTTTGGCCAATCAAAATCATCTCGGAGAGGGTTGTTAGATCAAGCACAGGTGCGGGTGCCATATGCCCCCCCCTTTTGCGGGTCATTCGCATAGCATAGCCCAAGGAATGATATCACATGTCTAACCCCTTGTACAATCATCATTTTGGGAGACAAATGATTTTTTCGATTTCGACCCCCCCCCCCCCCCCACTGGGAAGCCCATTTTGGGTGTGTGGGGGGGGGGGGGGGGGCTGGGTCAAAACTTCTTTGCGTATTGTGGGCGCTGTGCGTGGATTTGGACCTGGGTGCTGAAGAATTTTTCTCTTGTCTATGGACTCCCCAACCCAAATGGTGGGGTCCTTGGTCCAAACTCCTGGTACCCCCGGTCGCCCCCCACCCCCCCTCCCATGTGGCCTGTTGCTGGTGAGGACTTAGCCATTTTCAGGCCCCAGGTTGGCATGCGTTGGCTGACAGTTTTCGAAAATTCGTTTCATTCCCAAACCCTTCTGTCGCCCTTGGGATGGGTTTGGGTGATCATTTGGTGACAATACGGGTACTCAAGCATGCATGGGGACCCACGTAGTGGCCACTAGGTCCATGTATCCCAGGCCATGGCACCCCCTGAAAGCCCCAAAATTGCTGTTGTTTACGCAGTTTAGTAGCACTTGAAAATTTTCGAAATCGAAGCGAAATTCGACATTTTTCCGAAACCCGTCTGTCGCCCCTTCGGGTGGTCATTTAGTGACAATACGGGTACTTGAGCACCCGTGGGGGCCCTCTACTCCCATGTAGCTTGGGGCTGTTCTCTCGTGTCTCTTGGGGGGGGGGGGGGGGCAATAGAATTTTCTTTGGTGCCTTTGACGCCAATTAGTTTAGACCAAACACGCACATACACGTTTACCCAAGTATAGTCTGTAGATACTGCGCATACATGTAGAGACTGTGCATAGTTTGTAAACACTGTACACGTGCATGTTTACCTGGGTATGGTCCATAGACACTGTGCACCACAAGTAGGTGCGGCCCGCTAATTGTAGACACTGTCAGCATGTTGTAGACGCGAAGAGAAGGTATTTGGGAACGGGGCCTTTGGCCCCCTTCACTAAAAACGGTCCCCTAACGTTTACCCGTGCACATGGGCATGTCTCTCAAGCAAGCAAAGCGTGCAAGGCACATAGATGGAGGTGTATGCGTGTGCGGGGCGGAGGGGAAGGGGAAGGGGTAGCGAGATCTGACCCCTGGGAGGGAGCAACTGTCGCACTCACGTGTACGTCGCATGGTGCATACTGACCCTGCTCCATGATGATCTGAAAAGGTGGGTGATACCCTGGTGATGTCGCCGTGAGCTCAGGCCGGTACTGCCATAGGGCAGCACTGTCCTTCTTCCTTCTTAGGACAAGATCACTGCTGCGCGCCTGTCCCTGCAGAAAGGCGCCTACTGCCGTTGAACATGCTTTGTCTTGTTTGATGACCAGCTGACCAGGAATTGACATCTGGACCTGGCGTTGTGCTGCTCGTCTGTTTGTTTGCAATTCGTGTGTACGTGTATGCGGAAACATGCGTACAGGCATGTATACGCGTATATGTATACGCCTGTGTGCGCGTATACGTGCGCATACATACAGCCCTCTCAGAAACAGTGTTGCGTGTCAGAGATATCCCCTTCTTCAGTGGTCAGACAAAGACGCGTCAGATACAACACAAATGGATCAGAAGACACGCACCCTCGTGTCCCGGGGATTGGCGGTCACAGGGCAGGCACGTGGCGCATCCCCCCCCCCCCCAAAACCCGTTTGTCAAAGGGTTAGGCGTGCCCCCATTGCGCACCCTGTGTGGTCCCTCCGGCCGCGTGTTCGTCAGGGTCGATGCTGCAGCGGCCGCGCCGCTCTATGGCCTGCACTCTCCGACGGTCCTGCGGAAAGAGGCAGGTCGGCGGGGGTCCCTTACGCGGTGCACCCTGCGGGTGGTACTGCCAACCCACCGGCCGACCAATATTGGCCGGTACCGGCCAACCAGCACCGGTTGATAATCAACTACCGTCGGTTGACCACCAACCGCCGTCGGCTGACCGTAAATTTCTGCCACCCAGTCTAAGCGCCTCCTGAAAGACGGCCCAAGGGATTGCTGCCCGGGCCATGGGACCCTGCGGTGCTGGTCCACCCCGGCGGCACTCTCAACGGCAGGGAACAGGCAAGGGTGGTCGAGATTGGGCAATAGGGGGCATCAGCGGCGTTGGGGAGCTATGAGAGGGTGAATGGGTCTATGAGTGAGTGAGTGACTGAGGGGGAGGACCTGCTCTAGCTCTGTGCCCGCAAAAGACAGTGTAGCCCTCCCCCCCCCCCCCACACACCACCAGCGACCCTTCCGGGGCCGTCGCTCCTGCTGTCAACGAGGCGCCAATGCCGAGCATCTCTTGTTCTCATGACCTCAAACGCATGATGCATTGATTAGACTAGACATTGCTTTGAGGGAGGGGGGAGATCATTGCACAGGAGAAACACCCGTACGCCCTCAATAAACTTCGGTGTGCGAGCGATGAGCCGCACCCCCCCCCCCCCCCTGCGGGTCCCTGCCTTGATTGACGACACAAATACGGTTGGCACTTGGCTTCGCCACACAAAGCCGGTCTGCCAAACCCGTGCCCACATCCTCCGCCGGCAGGCGGTGATGCTACTTCCCCTTGTCTTCGCAGACTTTTGTGCCGTCATGTACTAACCCCCCCCCCCCCTCCCCTTTGCGTGTCTGTCCGGTATCATGAGGTAGTGGGTGGTCTTGCACAACACATGCAATATCACCGTCAACACCTAAAGTCAGGATAGCGATGGGACGTGAGCTCAAGTACGACGGGTGGTCACCCAAACCCCCAGCGCTCCACCGCCCACATCAGTGACTTCCGGGGGTGTCTGCGTCCTTTGGTGTGTTTGGGCCGTGGCTGCTGCGCCAAGTTTTGACCGCTTTCCCCGCCCCTGCCCACCGCCCTGTGCCTGAGGGGGCCTGCCGAGCTTTGGAGCCCCGCCCAAAACGCCCCCATGCCATTGGTTCGACGGAGGGGGGCACAGCACCGGGGCAGGGGGAGGGGGGCGGTGCGGAGAGTGCCTCGGAGCGGGTGGGGCATGCGAGGGCACCATCGACGAGTGTGTGGCGTGCCCTCTGGTCCCCCCAACCGCGCGGCCCTGCGAGTTTCGCCACGCATTTTGCCCCTTGGGGGTGGGTGGCGGCTGTCTGGGGTAGCCCCCCCCCCCCCCCCAAATAGGCCGTGCCAGGACAGCGAGGATGTGGTTCGTATTTTGAGGCTGACCGCCCAGTGGTAGACCTGCCCTTGGGGCGTGGGGGGGGGGGGGCAAAGCCCGGATCATCTATTGCCACGAGTGAGTGAAGATGCGTTGGACGGTCAAAGACCGCTCGTCGTGGAGCTACTTCCTGGAGATCAGTCAGGCACACGCACGCACCGTGTGTGCCGGAGGGCAGCACCGCGCGGTTCTGACACGTCCCGATGGGGCTCACCCACACCAAAGCCCCTGCCATGCCCTGACATGACCTGAATTGACCCGACTTGACCTGCGAACCCGGTAGCAATGACTGTTAGACTGCGCCCGCACTTTTTCTAGACCACTCCATGTCCACACACCACTTCGGGTCAGTTCCATGGATTTGCAGTTGTGGGGCACGCGGTTGTGAAAACGCGCGCGGGTGTCATGCTGCGCGGTCGCACGATCAGGTCGCGCGATCGCACGGTCGCGCTCGAGTGCACAGAACTATACTGGGCGCCTGCTGTTGTTCAGACGGGGGAGGCACTGCCTCTCGTGGGCCGCTCGCAGGAGCGTGTTGTTTTGCCTTTCAGGAGCCCCCCCTCTCAACGGCTGGTTTGCTCCAGAAAGGGGCCGTTTTGCATCTGGAGAGCCAGCCCTGCTTCTTTAAACTTCTCCCGTGACGACATCCCCCTCTCCCCAGAGTCGAAGCACCGGCTTCTCGAACACTGGGCCCCTTGACCCACAATTTTGCATTTGCGCACTGAGGTCTGCGGTGCAATGTTTTCCACTGAGTTTTATGTGGAGACGCAAGCCGCACGGGACAGCACACAGTGAAGTGAGAGGCTGCAGCCACCGGACACTGCAATGGGGGTTTCCTGGGGCCCGACTGTGGCAAGCGGTTGGGGTGATCAGAGCATTGGGCAGCAAACGGACCCCCTTCATTCTGCCGACAGAATTTCAGATTTTGGCCGATCGACGCCCCCCCCCCCCCCCTTTCGTAAAGGCCTGGTTGGGACGCCGCGTGGGGCACATGGCGACAGGTCGGTCGAACGCCGTGGAAACCCTCTCCAAACTGGGGCTCGGCCAAATACTTTGCCTGTTTGTGAAAATGAGGGGCCGCAAGGGGGTATGGGCCGGTGGGTGCGGCGTTGCCCGACTGAGAAGGCCGATCGCAAGGGGCCCTCGTAGACCTGTGGGTACGGTCTCCTCATCGTGGTGAGCCGAAGAGGGGCTGTCATGTCACGCCCGGCCTCTGCAGGTTTGTGGTTGACAGGGCGGTCCTTTGGGAGACAGCATTTCCCCTTCTTGTGGTCACGGAAGGTGTGCGGGGCGGGCGGCTTCGGGGTTGACGGGTCACCGTCCGTGGTTGATGTCCACGGACGGCGATTTGCGGTCAGCCGGACGCGGTTGTTGATCGACCGACGGCGGTTGACGGCTGTCGGTGGGCCTCCAGCGGTTGGCGGTGGCATGACGGCTGTCGTATCCCTGCGGGTTGACTTTTCAGGCCCTTTGGGCTCTTTTGAAGAAGGGGCTTTGCCAAGTTGATAGCAATCAGAATGTCAGAACAGGCGCCGGCTGTGTTTGACGTTTGGGCATCTCCGGGTCGTTGATGTTGCGGGGTGTGGGGGTGGTTTGTGGCACTGGTCACGATGCCTGGGCCCTTGGAGCTGTATGCCTAAGTGTATGCCTGAGGTCGTGTGCGATTCCACACGTGCTAGGGCGCTGACAGATGCTGCTGCCCCCCCCCCCCCCTTATGCCCCTCTGACAAAGTACCTGGGTCAATGCACCAGGCGAAACAGCCCAAGGCTCAGGGTAGGGAATCACAAGCAGGGGGAGGGGGACTCCCCTTCCCCTCCCACCACAAACCATCCTCTACAGCTGAACAAGCAGTTCTCCACCCCCGGCCTCTGCCACCTGCATTTATGGTGCTAAAGGCTGCCTCCCACTGCCCAACAGTTACGGCTTTTCGAATTGTGCGTGCCCCCCCCCCCCCCCCGCCTCTCAGCACCCCTTTCTCTCAAGGCCTCTCGAGATTCCCTGGCTCAGGATCGAGATAATTGCATCCATCCTGGTCTGGCTCAGGGTACGGTCAGTACTACTCAGGGCGGTCATTAGGGAGACAATCAAGGGAAGGGTAAGGCTTAGAGCTGAACCTTTGGCCATGCATTTTATGCATTTGCACGGTCTCTGGGCAAACTGCATTGGAACATCGCCACCTCTGCTCAAAATGCATTGTCCAAGCCGCTCTTCAGGCTGCCGTCGTTCTGTTTCTGTGCCACGGCAAAGGGGGGCAGGAGGGCTGTGCAAACAATTGCACTCTTCAGACTCACCCACTCCACAAGCTTCCCTCTTGGGTACCACCTCCACCACACTGGGCCTTCTCTGGTCCAGCACAATCCATTTGGGGGAAACGGTCAAAAGCGAGAGAGAACAGAGGTCCTTTTGGACCCCGAAGATTTGGACCAACGCGTTCCCTGACACGAACAGAATGGCAGTTGCGATGGCACACCCCCATCCTGTGGGTCACCCGAGGCCTGTGCTTGAAGAAGGGCACGAAAGGGGCTTTCAAGCGCAGTAGCACAAGCGGTTGCTGGCGATTGACAAACACATTAGGAACAAAATTGGATGGGTACAAAACGGTTGCAGACTGGTGGGAGGACCGACGGAAGTGGGTCCAACAGCAACAGAAAGGGGGGCACATCTCGTGCGATTCCAACCTCCGATACCTAATACGACTCCACACTAAGATTCCAACCTACAATTTTTAAACTATGACACCTTCTGGCATCTCTCTGTCCCCTTTGGGCGAGAATGGTCGTTAGGCAATGGAAAAGAGTACCTCTTCATTTGCAGGCCAACCCCTTTATTCTCTGTTGCCGGGGCTTTAAGTCGGCCTGCAACCAACATTCTCGTATCACGTCTCTCCCATGTCCAACAAAAAACCCCTTGGTGAGACTGTTGAGAACCCCCTTCTACTTGTCATTGGCTGCACCGTTCTAGTCGTCATCCACCAATGCTCTCTTTTGATAATCTCAGAACCTGTACTTCTTAAGTTGTCCGGAATGTTGCTCGGCACCAGGTCTATTAGGAAATCAATTCCAGCATCGCAATTCCCATCTGCTAACGTCCACCCACCATCGAAGGCAAATGGGCTGACCATTTGACAACCCGTCTCTCTCCCCTATCAAGTTCCTCCAACTCATCAAATTACGTTTGAGCAGCCTAGTCATTTGGATGTGTGGCACAGCTGGGGCTGCAAGGAGAAGGAACGCACACATGGGACAGCCAGACACATCATTGCTTTAGGCAGTGGTCACTGTGCATGGCAAGACCTCAAACAAAGCAGTCTTTGGTGCTTGCAGCACGGGCTGTGCCGTAGGTATACCGCAGTTTGTGCAGAAGTGTGCAGGTGGTGGTTTCCATTCCACGTACACACACACAGGGAATGGAAACCACCACCTGCACACATCTGCACAAACTGCGGTATACCTACGGCACAGCCCATTCCACGTACACACACACAAGGATCACCGACTAACTCAACCGGGCTAAGCGTAGGTCTCGCAACTGAGAGGTCGTGGGAGAGGTCGTGGGATCGATCCCCGGATCGGGCATGTTTGGAGGCGGGCAGTGGCAGTGGCAGCCGTGCGTCAAGGGCATCCTTACTGGGGAAATCGCTAAATTGAGTAGGCCGTGAAGGCCGCCTCGCTGCCGCGAGCACCACCAGCTGTGAAAGCCCCAAATACACACACAACACACGGGGTGGCATGGCGATGACGGGCTGGTTGAACTATTACCGTGGAGCTGGCCCCACGGAAGCCACAGAGCTACCACCCCACTTCCAGGGTGGTCCTGGGGCAGCGAGCGAGGTTCTGGCCTAAGTGCATATCACACTGGTCCATGGGCAATACAGATGCACCCCTGGCCTGCACCGAAGGCCTGCTATAATGGGGAGCGACCCGACTTGAGGACGTCAGTGTGGCCATACAGGTCCAACCGGGAAGACCTCGTAAAATACGGTAATTCCACGTACACACACACACACACACATGCAAGAGAGATACAGGCTTTTTCCTTCAGGGCGTATTTTTGTGAGTTGATGTGTTCCGTAAGTGTCGCAGTGCTCCAAGGGATTAGGGCAAAAAGGTTGGTGCCAAATGTGATTTTTGTGTGGCTGGACATTTACAGCTTGATGCTTTGCTTATGACACTAATAGCCACATAACACATACCATGTCTTTGTCCAGGTTAGAGCTTGATACCTATGGTTTCTCCCATTGCATCAGTCCCAATCCCTTGTCATGCACGAAGCGACCTGAGAGATATTTCATTTGCATCCCAAGTACCCCCCCCCCCCCCGTGTCGTTCCCCACCCCTTGTCGTTCCCCGGGGGGGGGGGACCGTCACTTGGTCAACCCAAAATTTTTCGCTGCGGCTCATTGTGTTGTTGTGTGGGTAGTTGTGTTGTGGGGCACTACCACTTGCATCCCTTGCATTCATGGCAGGACATTTTGCTCACTTTCGCTAAAATGGAACTTGACAACACAACCAGGTTTCCCCCTGGAACAAGTGTGATGTTCATCCGCTCCACGGGGGAACCTGTTTTGGCGCAGGTCGTTGGACATTCAGAGCACGGTGATGCATATTGCCGCATCTCTTATGACCGCGATGGCAAGACCGTCTTGCACGACCGTGCGTCTGTTCGGTGCCTCTCACTGCCACGTGCTCCCTCTCCGCCCCGCCCTGCCCAATTGGAGGCTTCATCCTCGACCCGGGCAAAGCAACAAGGTGGATGATGATGCATTGCGTGGGGCCACTTTGGCTGCCTACTTCCCGGATGGCTTGAAGTTTTCGCAATTGCTCGATAGTGCATATTTCAGGGAACATGAAGATGAACAAAGTTCATCCTCTTCATCCGATTCAAATTCAGATTCAGATCCAGATTCAGATTCAGATTCAGATTGAGGTTCAGGGGCAGAAAGTGATGTGTCTAGCTTGACTTCTGCCGAAGAATTGCCTGATGCGCCCACAACGGATGATGATAGTGACCTGAATTGTGACACGGAGGTTGTGTGGGTGAAGAGTGCCCGTGGTGTGTGGGGCATGGGACACATTTTTGGGAACAAGTTGTAATTTACAAGGGACATTCCCAAAGGGAAATGGGTTCCCAAAAATCTGCTTGCGCCTGCCAAGCCTCCTACCAAGAAGGCAAAACCACCACCCAAGAGTGTTGCCCAAAGCATTCCAGTGGAAAGTGGTAAGCCTGTGCAAGAGTTCAAGGTGAAGTGGAGCAGGACCAAGAAATTTTACACCGAGCCGGTCAAGGAGTAGGTCTCCGTACATTGGCAGCCCTTTGAACGCATCCTATGCCGAGTGCTTTCGTTTTATGCTGCAATTTCTGTGCCTGCAAATGTGCGTGTACGGTTGGGGTGTGGTCTCCCAAGGGGGGGTGGGGGACCGTCACTTGGTGACCATCCCCCAGGGGGTGGTGGGGACCGTCTTCCCTGGGGTGGGGAACGACACGAGGGGGGGAGGGTATGAAACTAGCTTGGCAGGCCCAACCATGATTCCATGCAGAGCTTGTAGCCATGGGTAAGAAGCCCTCCATACCAATCCATCCCAGTCCAAGAATTAACAGCAACCATCCAGAACCCACCAAGAATTAAGAGCAACCATCTCGAAGCCCTAAGGAAGCCACCATGAAGTAAGATCAACCACCCAAAAGGCACCAACAAGTAATAGGAACTGTTCCGAAGCCTCCAGACATTTTTCTCTGCCGTAGTGGTCTTGAGAGGGCCTCTTCACTGGGTACAGTTTTTGGAAATATCAAAAAAGTGTGCACAGCGCACACACACTATGCGACAACACCTCCATTGGGAGCGGCTCTCAGGTGTGCACATAATCCCTCAAATTTGTTGGACCGAGAATGATGGTTCATGTCAATTAGGCTGTGGTCGACAATACCCTCCAATTTTCACGGTATCGGGGAAGACTTGTGAAGCCTGCTGGCCCCAGCATGGGAGGAATGCCAAGGGGCCGAAGCAGCACCTGTGACCAGAGGAACAAGTGTCCCACTCTCACCTACCAAAAATACATATTGCCACTCTGTGGACAAACAATATAGACACCTTTCTCTTGAAAATCAAGCTAGCGCTTACACTTGGAGGCACCAACCAGCACACCTGCCTGTTGCATGTGTTCATCATTGTCAACGTGGTTTGCAGCTCTGCTTTGTTCTGCTGCAGCTCAGGGCAGCTACTTGGCATTTCAAGGGCCCCTCTGGTCTCACCATTTCATTTCATTCGGGTGTACCTCATGACAAGCGCCCAGGGAGGTCTGGGATCCCACTTTGTGGGAAATCCCTCTCCAACCACTCCCTAAACACCACAAGGTACACTGGGACCCGAGTCATTGGGAGATGTGGCTGACCTAGACAACCTATAGGGGAACCCATGGGAGACCAGTCATGAGCTGGACCTAGTATGGCTACCCTGGTGCCATCCCAGATCCTGTATTTAGCCCGCTACTTTCTGCCCTGTCGGGGCCCTGGCACTGTCACGTTAAGCCTCTTCGATAAAAAAATTTGAATTTTGCATTGCGGTGTGATTTCAGAGGCCAGCGAGGCGGTGTGGGTGGGAGAGGCGGTGACGGTGGGGGAGTGGCGGGGGGAGCTGGTGGGGCTTGGGGTGCCGCTGCCGGTGGGGGGAATGGGTGTTGGAGTTGGTGTCGAGAGGTGTGCGGGAGGGGCTGCAGGTGCGGGTGGCGGGCATGGGGGTGGAGTGTTGAGCAACAAAACTGCGTCCCGCACAGCGCATGAAAACCTTCGCATTATGCTCACTCCTCATTGGCATCTTTGTACTGTGCATTGGCGTCCCCCACAGAGCAACCATCCGCTTCAACAGCTGTGTGATCACATGCTTCAGCAAATGCCAGCTACAATACAGAAGCAGGATCAGATTTGATGTTGCAAAAGCATAAGAAATGGTGCGACCTTTTGTCTTTTTTTGGGGGGGGGGGGATGCCTGCATATGCCCCTGCTCTGCAGTTCCTTTATACCACCTGCAGCGTGCGGAATGTCCCTGCCATCGCTGTCAAGGAACCTCCACAACGGGGGCACAGTCTCCAGGTGTGTGTGTGTGTGTGTGTGTGTGTGTGTGTGTGTGTGTTTGTGATTGAGCGAGCGAGCAAGCGAGTCAGCGTGCGAGTGAGAGAGGGAGCAAGGGAGTGAGTGAGTGAACGAGTGTGTCTGATCCCTACTGTGCTTGACGTGCTCACTTTCTGATACTTTGTCTGGCTTTGGTATGCCGGCTGGGGTCCACCTATTCAGAAGGAAGGGTCAGAGTGTGGACCATGTGTTGCAGTAGCCGACATGCATGCTGAGGGCTCTGGTCGTTCTCCGTGGCTCTCAACCAGCGCACTTACGCACGGCCGGGATGCTTCATGTGCCATTGCTTTCATGGTTTCCGTTGAGGGAATGTGGCCCGTGCTTTAGCCCTCCGGTACCTCCTCACCTCATGCAGCACGCCGCATCTGATGGACGTGGTCGTTTTGGCCGCTCGATGGATATATAGGCCCCACCCCCACCCCCACCCCCCATCGTCCCAACCGGTCCCCAAACGGCGTACATCAAAGGCCAGTCAGGTTTGACGAGCCCAAGAGCTGCAGGTGCCCGAAGGCCCAGCGCGTGTCAGAGACAGGGACCTGCCCGTCCAAGAGGACCCATTAGCCTGAGGCCCCGCATACGTAGGCTATGCCTCCCCTGTTTTGTATGGTGGGAGTGCGCTGGCCTTGCTTTTGCACTACGGCCCCGTTGACTGGCCTCGCAACGCCATCCTTCCCCCCCCCAGACCCCCCCCCCTCTTAAATGGAGCCCTGACTGTCGCCTCCCTCCCCCCCACCCCTTCCTGCTTCCTCAACGCCCTTCCTGCTATTGTGCCCCCTTCCACTGCAGGGACAAAGACGATGCCGCAGCATGGAGCGTCAATTCAGGGCACAGCGGGCGCCCCGGGTCCCGCGGATTGACGCCCCTCGCTGGCCGTCTGCCCACCGGCAGCCCTTTGGGCTCCGACGGGGCCTCGAAGGCGAGCGAGGCCTTTGGCACACAGTCGTTCGACAGTATGCCACACCCCTGTGTCGCAGTGTACATCAGGGAGGTTGGGGGGGGCGCAGACTCTGCGCCCTCCTCTCCTGCCATTGCCCTCGCCCCCGGCCCGTCCCCCTCGCATCCCCGACTCCCACTGCCGCTTGCGGCTCCCACTCCCAATATGAGGGGGTGGTATGTCACGAGGCGCCAGCAGGAATGCAGTGGGTGACGGGGGCAGTGCACGGGGGACCACCACTCCCTTCTGCACTGCTCCCTCCTGCATTGCCCCCTCCCACACTGGGCCCCTCGCCCGCTGACCCCTCACACTGCCCCCCTTGCCCCATTGCCCCCTCAATGTGGCGATGCCCAGGTCTGTCAGACATCAGAAGTGATCGTCTCAGATCAGCAGAGAACAAGACAATGTACGCCAAGACTCTGATGCGGCGCAGTTTGGACTCGAGTTCAGACAAGGTCTGTGCCCGCATTCTTGTTAGGGTCGAGCTATGCGCTCTCTTCGGAAGACACACCCCTCAAGGCCCGTCCCTCCGCCCCCGTAAGCAACATTGTTCCAGTGCTCCCGCTGTTCGGCTTTGGATGTGCGCCCAAGCAGCCCCACTTAGCGCCCGAGCCAGCTGGAGGCCCGTCTCTCCTGTTTCTGCCTTTCATGTGCCTAAGAGGGCTACACCCCTGCGGCACTTGCGGCGTGCGTTAGGAATAATGCCGACAACAAACAAGACAGGCAATTCATTGCTATCGTATTCACTACTTTTTCACACTCCACCCCTCTACTCTGTGCAATATGTCCCTTGGGGACTCTTTCGTCTTTTTTGAGCCCTCCCTCCCTTTCCCGTGTGTGTTGGGGCTCAGGGTTGGGGTGATGGGCAATGTGGGTTGTGTAGCCATTCCGCCCACGGTCTATGGGTACCAAGTTGCTTCCTCTACAATTCGGTGCATTTGAAGGGATTAGTACAATGGTTTAGCCCATGTGGTCATGCTCAAGAAGGCAGGGGTTATGATGCTACCCGAGAAGGTAGGGGTTCCCCTTTGCTTCCCTGTCATCAAACGTCCATGCTTTGAGCGCCAGATTCGCACAATGAGGCGCAACACAAATATCGTTGGTTGCCCAGTGAAGATCCTGCATTCGGAGCTTTTCCCCGGCTCAAGTGCGGTCCTTGTGTTGTTCACTCTGTGGGTTTTGTCAGGCAGGTACTCCAAATGGTCATGGAATGGTGTTTTTTCCATCTTGTTGCAAGTTTCACTGTTTTTGCAGTTCAAAAGGATTATTCGTGCCCTGCGGCGCGCAGATGTAGCCCTCTAAGGCCACTGTAGCACACCGCCCGTTCCCAAAACACCAAAACCTGCGACACGTGCTCTTCAACCCCGCCTCCTCCGTGCGCGGCTGGCGCTTCCTTGTCTCAGCCCGGCAATCTCCCCTTACCGTTTGCGACCCAGGGGGGGGGGGTGGCCGGGCCCAGTCCTTGTATACAACACCCCCCAGCCCCCCCCCCCCCCCCCCGAGGCATGAACTGGAACTCTGGGACAATGCAGCAGGCCACTGGCCACAAGCCCGCACTGAGAACTGATCACGCAAGGAAGACCGTGGGGCAGGCGCAGCTGGAGCGAAAGTGGCGGTTCCACACCTGACCCATTGCGGCCCTCCCCCTGAGTTTTGAAAGATAGCGGTGCAGGGGCCGTGGCGCCAACGGCACCAAATTTTTTGTCCCATGCTTACTTGAAGGGGGTACTATGCCTTTGGTCCTTAAGACCCTTAAGACTTTTCTTCCTGGCAAAGATGAGAAATCGCTATTATCGCATACATACCTCTATACCCCCATGCCCCAAGACACACACACACACCCTTGAGGTATGCATGTGGTAGTAGTAGGTCGCGCGCAGCCCCCCCCCCCCTCCCGCCGCCCCCCCCCCCATCCTCCCGCCCCCCCCCCCCCCCACAACTTTTGGCAGATCGCTGGGGGGGGGTGTCGTATCAGGACTGGTTGTAGTCACCCCCCCAGGGTTTCCGATCAAGAATGCACGATCACGTGTTTTTGAGCAGGTTGTAGTGGGAGAGAGGGGCTGTTTCATGCCTCTGAAGAGTTGAGAACACCACTCCGCTTGAGACTGTGCCTCCTCTTTGTTTTGGTGTGATTTCCAGCGAATGTTGCTGCAACAGGGCCCGAGCCTTCAAAGAACTGCCGTGCCCGTGGGTCACGTGGGGGGTTGCTCGGTTGTGGGTCCGAGTGTTTTTGGGGGTGGGGCATGATCTGTGGTGCCCTGTGAAATCTTTAACCGCAAGCATCCAGAAGCAACCTTTGATTGCTTGTTCTACCGGGGGCTATGTGCAAATTTGCAATGGCGAACTTTGGTGCTGAGAAAATTTGGCACCAGTTCTTCGCTGCCACTTAAATCTTAAATATCACTGGAAAATTTGGTACAAAATTGCCAGATGGTGGCGCAACAAGCATAGACTGTGAATGGCGGTGTTTATTTCACATGGGCCTTTGGCAGGTTGCTGTTATTTCCTGTAGGTGCAAAATTGTGTCCGTAGAATTGCATTCTGAGGATACACACATGCACATGCTGTTCACGATGGTGCACCCATGCCCCACCTCTCAATTGTCCAATTAAATGAATGCAATTTTTTGGGCACAGCAATATGCATTTGTCTTTTTGTGAGTGTGTTTTTATTCATGAAATCTCTTGGCTACTTTTCCCAATAGTGCCCTGCATGCCATGTGAGAGCCACGTGTTCAGCAGAAATTTATAGAGAAGTTGGGGCACATGCCCATGGCCTAATAAGTGGCAAGCATCATGTCCGGCAACAATGTCCTTTGGAAGATAGATGGATATTTCTGTAGTTTATGCAGAAGCTACGCTTTGTGTAAGCACCACCCGCTGTTGGAATTGTAATTTTTGGCAAACTGGGCCTAGAGTGCAGGTTTGCATGGAGCTAGCCAGCCGAGTAAAGGACACTGCGCCTTTGCAACGCGCCCCATCACTCTGATTTTTTCGGTGCACAGCTGGAGAATGCGTCCGTGCGCGAAGCCATGGTGGACGGCAGTTCGGTTGGGTATTATCAGTCGGAACAAAATTTGATCAACAAAGAGCTGAAGCAGAAAATCATTGATTTGGAAGCAGCTATTGAGGGCATGCACATCAATCAGATGCAACGGTGTTGCACTGTGAGTGTGTGCGGGCGCATGTTTGTCGCGTTTTACGTGTGCTGCGTGTGTGCATGTCCATGTGTGCGTGAGTGTGAATGCGAACATGTGTGTGTGTGTGTGTGTGTGTGTGTGCGTGTGTGTGAATGCGAACATGTGTGTGTGTGTGTGTGTGTGTGTGTGTCTGTGTGTGTGTGTGTGTGTGTGTGTCTGTGTGTGTGTATGCGTGTGTGTGTGTGTGTGTGTGTCTGTGTGTGTGTCTGTGTGTGTGCGTGCGTGTGTGTGTGTGTGTGTGTGTGTGTGTCTGTGTGTGTCTGTGTGTGTGTGTGCGTGAATACGTGTGGACATGTGCGCATGAGGGCCCTCGGTGGGTATGACTAGCCTTGTGTGCAGTGCACAGGGCCCTCAGTGGGTACCACCGGCCTGGTGGCAGGTGTGCCCTGGTAGGCGGGGAGGAACGTGTAAAGAATGTGGAGCGGAGGCGATAGCGGCCCCATTGCACTGTGGGCATAAGTGCATTTGGGGTAGTACTGCCCAGGTCTGGGGTCAGATTGCAGCCACAAACGCATCAAAGGCACTTTTGGGGGGGGGGGGGGGGTACCAAGAATCGGGTGTCGATCGTGGCCAGGGTAACACCTCCTTTCCAGGCTCAGGGCGACAGACCCTGTTCCAGTGGAGGAGACCACGAGGAGAACACAACGCCATGATGCCTAGACGGGGACAGCCCTCAGGGTCACCACAACGGCACATACTATTCCGCTAGTGTGGGCTGTCAGGCACCATGGGGATGTTGAGCGGTGGGGATGATAGGCCACATCTCCTCCTCCTCCTCCTCCTCCTCCTCCTCCATCATGTGCGCATGTGTATGTGCAATTTCAAGGCAAATTCACACTCAGACAACCGCTTTGTTGCTGTGTTTGTCTGCTCTACATGTGTGTGTGTGTGTGTGTGTGTGTGTGTGTGTGTGGCGGGGGGGGGGGGGTTTAGGCCTGCCTGCCCCCCCCCCCCTACAAGTCCAGGGTTGCGTGGCCCTTGGATTGTTGAGGCAGCTTTGTTCGAGGCCCCCTACCTGGGCATCAGCCTAACTTCCTTGGGAGAGGCGCACCTCGCTACCCAACACCTCAGCCGTTTTGAGGCTGTGGCTGTTGGTGCCCGAGGGGCCACCTTTGCCCCCTCAGGCAGTGGTGTTCAAGGTCATCTCTGCCGTCGTCTTTGGCGGGGTGATATAGTTCTCAGCCCCGCACTCATCTGTCTAGACAGGGCTGTCTGCCATGAAATCACCTTTGCCGATGAAGAATATGTAGGCCTCCTAATAGGCACGAAAGCCACGCTACCCAATGGCTAGGTCACTTTCTCGTCCGGTAGTCCTACGGTAGATGATGCGCTCCAACACTGGTGGCCTGCCTACTCCATGATGAGTGTCAGCGAGCGAATAACAGTTGCAAACTGACTGATAGGAGAACGACGGCTCATGGCTCATGCGCTACACGCCCCTGATACTTCAATACAGAACGATTTTAGTTCTTTTGCACTCAGGACAGTCTGAGGGTGTCGGTGGTAGGGTTCAGTTAACTGATGAAGATTGACATCCAACCGACGGCGGTTGGCAGTACGGAGGTAGGCGCTTATACGACGGAAGTTGATCGTCAACCGACGCCCGTAGGATGGTTGGCTGGTGACCGACAGCAATCACCGGTCAGCCGTTGCTCTGCTGAGGTGTGAACGGACCAGAGGCCGGCTACAAGGTCGGTTGCATCCTGCGATCAATGGTCACCAATCCTGAGTGTGTCCCCGTCAAATTCTCCACAGCGGCCTGACATGCCGGACATCTCGGTCCCCACAGGGTGATGGCCACCGTCGCCAGACTCACTCACTATTGCTCCCACCTTAGGCAAGAGGCACGGCGCACGTGCCTAAAGAAACGTGACCTTAGTGGCACTTAAGGCCACGGCACTCGGTGGGTTGTCTTGTTGTGGCTCCTGCATGGCTGGTAGGTCCTCATGGTCTCGGACCAGCGCACATGCGCCAAGTTGGGCCCGCACACCCTGGCGCTCCCTGCCTTTGGATTCAGCAGATCTTCATGATCATGGCCGGCAGTTCAGCACTGCTAGGGTCTCCCTCCCTGGACACCCAAGGAAACTCATCCCTCCAATCATGAACCATGGGTCACATCCCGGTCAGCAAACCCCCTCTGGGCCAACGACTGTGTGGAGAATGCTAGCGGTATTGAGTGGTGTGCAGGGGCAACAGAAAACAGCTTCTCAGAAAGCATTTTTGGCAAACACAGGGGTCGAAATCGATTTCTGGGTCCGGGTCACCCCTGGGGCCCGGGGGTCCGTCTCGGTAGGATTTTGGGAGGCCCATCAATTGAGCCCTTTTTGGGGGAGGGGGAGGGGTTCTAGCCAGAGGGCTCTATCGACACCCCCCCCCCCCGGAAACGAAAGCCCGCGCTCCCCAGGGCGCAGCACACTCGCCAGTGGCACTGTATTGATTGGAGCCAAGGAAAATTGTGCCCCAGGATGGAACTCCCATCCTTGGGGCTTTGTATGACCCCTTTACCAACTTTGCCCTTCTTTTGCACATTTGCCCTGTCTTTGATGCCTTACACCGGCTCCCCAGTCGCCACTTTCCTATCATCATATTCCCTCATATTTCCTTTCCATCAGTCTCTCCAAATTTCCCGCTCAATTTCTTTCCACTCTGGCTCCCTCCCCGAACTCTCTCCTTTTCTCTCGTTCGTGTCTCTGTTGACCCCCTTCATCGAACGGTAATCACGCTCCTCGCATTCTACAACGCTGTTTCGTTGTGCTGCACATTCATCTTCCGTTCCCTGTGCCATTTTGTAGATGCATTGCCATGCGGACTGACTCCAATGACGCGTCTCAGAAGAGCCTTCATGAGCTTGAGAATTATCATGACCACATGCAATGGGACACCCCTCTGGACTACAGTGCGGACCACCTTTGCGCAGAGGTATTTTTTTTTTGCAGCTGCAGATGCCTCATTGAGGTGAATTTGTGTCGGGGTGCAGGAATGAAATGTCGCAGCTGTTCGCCAATGAACTGAACACATGGTTGGAGATCCACTATCATGCAATGTCATGTAGCGAGGAGAACAACAAATACAACGGGTGGACAACAAGTACTGTGACTGATCTGCAACAAGGTATTTAGTGCACCACCAGTGGCGTGAAAAGTAGCGCTGCATAACAAGGTAGCCAAAGTTTGGAGTACTCATCTGCACCGTTGTATTATGATTTCCATGCACACGTTGTCACCATCTAGTGCATATGGGACCACATAGGTTAGGTGCCCACAACAGGTATGTGTTTTTGGTGTTTTCAGCGATCTTTCGGGGAGCCTAAGCCAGACTCGACTCCTCAAGGGTTGGCTCAGCCTAGGAAGGGGGTATCATATGAACCCCGTAGGTCAATCTTAGGGATAAAGATCATCACGGTTCCTTCATTATCACGCAGTCTCGCCAACCTACAAGGGGTGGTGGATCTTTCAGCATACACGTTCCGGCCAATGGTTGGATGTCCCGCGCCCCAGACCCCTGCCATGGTTCCTGCCATGGCCCGTGGAGATGGGAAAATATTGGAAGTATTTTTTCGAAGGTCTGATCGAAATGGTACTAGCTTCGAAGGGGTGCTCCGCATGAATGGAGACACAGTGCACTATAGCGGAAAAAAAAATCTGCAAACCGCTAAAATGTGCGATTTGTCAAGCCTCCCTGGCACAGCACCTGTCAAGGCAACATGTGGGCCAAGAAGACCCCTGGCCAAAAAAATGTTGCAGGGGTCAAGGTACATTGAAACACAGGATGACGTGCCAGTGCGACACAAGAAAACGTGGCCTGTGGCAGAAAGTGGGCATACCCACTGTCTCACCATGTCCCTCCTGCTGTGGTCTTACGTATATGTTCTTCGCCGTTACTTGTTGGCCGGGACATGGACAGGCATATTGCTAGGCATATTGCCAGGGATATTGCTAGGGCCATTGCCTGCGATGGTGGATTATGGCCAAATTTTGCTAGGGATTGCTCGGCGTTGATTTGGCCGCCGGGAATACTCAGACTCCTCAGAATACTCCGACTACTCAGAATACTCAGACACACACAGGGGCTGTGCAGCCATTTTGATTCCTCTCCGTTCCTGCAGCCCCAAGACCGGAGTGGTAACAAAGCCATTTTGATATCCAATGAAAGATCAGGATCTGCCCCCTCAAATCGCTCCGATACTTTTTCCCATCCTTAAAAATATCTCCAGAATGCCCAAAAATCCCCTACCCATTGAAAACGTCCCATGGAGCGCGTCAGAAGCCCCCCCTCCCTCCCACAATGGGATGGGATAATCCGCAGCGATTTGACCTGCGGAAGGGAAGCAAATTGGAAATATCTGTTGGTGCAGTGATTGTTGTTCCAAAAGTGTAACGCCACAAGAAGCGGCGAAGTCCAGCACCAGAACACAGAAACGAAAGAAACCGCGGGAGCTACCAGGGCTGCACATTGATGTCCACGTCATTCAAGAGTGTAAGGTGGGTCCATTGCCTTGCACTTCATGTGCCGCTGCATTGCAGTTAAAACTCGGCACAACGCCCGCCAGCCTGGCAAGGCTGGGGGGCATCAAGATGTTCATGCTCAACGCGCTGACCCCGACCCTCACTGAACTACTCATGAGTCAGGCAAGGCCCGCAAGGTATTGCTCCCGTGCAGCATCGCCGCAGTGCCACTCGTGAGTACTTTGCCCGGCGTTGGGGTGCAGATCCCGCAGGCAGGCACATGGGAGGCGGGGGGGGGGGGGCGCCGCAAAGGCAGAAAAGGTAGGGGGATTGGGGTTGCGGAAGAAGGGACGCCATTGGTTTCGCTTGCTGCTGGCCTTCGTCGATCCGCACGTATCAGACATGCCGATCGTATGAGCTGGGGGCACTGAAGTTCTTGGGATCAGCCCCGTGTGCCACTCAGCAACATCCGCTGCTGTCACACCCGGAACTCAGTAGGATCCAGCCGCGTCCCGTGTTCGGTTCAGTAGGATCCAGCTCCATCCGATCATTCCTGATCTGGCGGATGCTAATGGCAAGTCTGCCCTGTGCACCTCATCTTCAAATTTCTACATCACGGCGTCCCCGCACACCTGGGCGGTGCAGGTGTCTGAAATCTTTTGCGCCCCAATTGTGTCCAGTCCAAACGGTGGTGATCTCAAGTATCGCAGTAGATGAACACATAACCCTCCCTTCCCCCTGTCAGACCCTCAGCAGACCTTGCCAGACCACATTCTCCAGGGTTTCTTTGCCACAAAACAAACTGATGTTTCTTTTCGGCTGCCTCCACTCATACATAGGATGTTCAGAACCCCCCCCCCCCCAACACCAACCCACACCCACCCAACCTAACCCCTCCCTCCGGGAGCCCCAAAATATCCGTAGGGGTGTGTCTGCATGGAATACACCTCAGCGCCCCCTGTGCTTTTCTCTGTCTCGTCCCGCTTTCCGCTTGCCCCTGTCTTCGGTTTCGGGATTCAGACTCTCCTCTCGTAAACAAATGAAGTGGCCTCAGCCCGGGAACCCCAGAGGCAGACTGGAATTGGGGTCGCCTTCTCGAGGTCAGTGGCGGTGCAAATCCTCTTACTTCCGCTCCCACACACTTCAATGTCTATCAGGCCCTGCACAAAGGGCCAAGTCGCGCGAGCTACTCACCAACCACCAAAGCGTAAATAGGGCAGTCTTGTGAAAAGGTCCAGTGGTAGGGAGGGAGAATCGGATGGAATCAGGCGTAAGACGAGGTCTGACGCCCGACCCCGAGAGGATGCGTTCACCTGCCCTTTCCCCGGCCCGTGGGGCCATTCCCCCTGAGCGAGTTGGCATGAGGCCTCTTCCTCGAACCGCTTCCCACAGTGACCGCAGATCGCTTGCCCATGCTGCTGCAGCGGCGTCGTGGCGTTTCCAATTTTCAAGCCAGGACTGTGAAATTTGCCCAAAAGAATTGGGACATGATGTTGCCAAAGCGTACACCGCATACCGTGCACGGTTTACGTCTCAGGCTCCAGCAGATCAAAGAGCAGCTGGAGGAAATGACCGACCCATTGACCCTCGGCGAAGTGGAGTTGCTGGATCCCATTATGAAGCTGCAGAAACTTGTTCACTCCGATGTCCTGAAGTTGGTTGAACAGGAGCTTGCGGTGTGTTTGTCGGACAGCAAAGGCGCGGTACTGCATCAAAGGCACAGGCAGGACGTCTGTGTGCGCTGGACTGTCGATCTTACGGGGGGGGGGGGACCTGCTAGAATTTCTGCAATTCACATTCTGTACGAAATTTTGTGCGCAATTTTGGTGTTTTTGTCTTTGGTGTTTTCAAGGATTTGCATGGGTATACGTTAGGCTGTGTCTTTGCCCACTTGTACAGTAACCATCCAGAGTCCACCAGAAAATAACAGCAACCGTCCACTGTTTCTCGTGTTTCTCATTAGCAATTTTTGGGAACCATACATAATCTGTTCGCATTTTTAAGAAGTGGCACAGATTTTGTCGCGCCAGAATTTGTAGATTCAACATCTCCTAGACACGGAATCCCCCCCCCCCCCCCGTATGCCCCTTTGCTCTGTTTGTGTGGAATCCAGCACGATTGTTTCTTTTTTTATTGCATTACGGACAGTCCCTTGACCCCCAAGCGCTGTGTCGTCGGTTTCTCTGTAATGACAAGGGACAAAGGGTTTGCGTGTTTTTATTCTGGGGGGGGGTCCGCACCGCGACGAGTGGGGGGAAGGGGGTCCGGCAAAGGGCTGAAATGTGCGAAGTGTCCAGATGCACATTTTTGTACCGTGACATACGGGTACCTCCAAACGATCAGCGCGATGTGGCGATCACTTGGAGTCAGAGATGATGAGTTTTCTCGGCGGGGGAGGTGTGCCATAAAGGCGTGGGGGGGGGGGGGGGGGCACCGGATATTTGAGCCCCTGAGGGTGTGTGTGTGTGGTGGAGGAGGAAGGGCGGTCGCCAAAAAGGGCTAAAATGGACCCCGCCCCCCGCACGTTTTTCGCCCACCCCCATTCTTTTTCACCGGACCGCCGCAGACGCTTTCTTTACCCAAACAGTCCTCTTCGTCACTGTTGGGCATTTTCGTCGGCTGCTGTAAGGAATGTCACGCCTGACAGGGGTTGGCGAAATCGAATGCTCTAGGCGTGTGTTCCTTCCGAATCCGCCAGAACCCTTCAACACCATGCAGGCGACAAGGCCCAGGTTGCAACAGCTGCAAAAAGAGCTGGACATCAATGAACGGGAGCGTGGTTTGGCTCTGCATTTCAACGACATCACCGAAGCCACAGAAAAGCATGTCACATCCGTGAAGATGCTGGAAGAGATGATTGACATCATGCGCAAGCGGCTGAATGAGCTGATGTTGGGATTCCAAGATCCAGAGGTGTGGGCTAGTACAGTGGCGTGGATTTGCTGTGAGAAGAGTGGCCATGTGAGAGCTGGCTTGGTATTGGGAATGTGGTTGTTGCATGGGTAAGATTCCGAAGCGCATTACCGCATGGATGCCGTGTGTTGAGGGCGCTGGACTTGCAGCACCTGTAGCACCCCTGCAGCACGCTTTCAGAATGAGTACGCTGGGATATAGAATGTGCGGATGTATACACACTGGTTTTTGCAAGGACAACCCTTTGCACAGCAAAGGCGCGTTCTTCCAAGTAACGTGGATTAGGGGCGGCTCCCCCTCATTGAAACAGTGAACCGAAGTAGCGCTCCAGTTAACACGTATGTGTGTCCGAACCGCAACCAAAGGAGAGATTCACGTACCGCAGAGCCTTGGGAGTAGGCGCACATGGGAAGCAGCTCGCCGTGCTATGAACATTTAGATGTATCGTTTCACTAGCCGCTGGTGATCGATGGCGGTGTTCCTCGATTACATGTGTAACTTCTTGTCGAGGGAGCAACGTCCCCTCCTACGAAATCAAAGTAGAAGGGTAGGATTCCCCACCCCATTTGCGGCCCGATCCTGGGCTGTAGTCTCTGCTCTGCGGAGAGCGATGGTGCCAACAAATCAACATGCACATCCTATCCGCCACTGTCTTTTGGGTCGTCAAAATCAGTACGCAATGGGGGTGCTGTGTTGTTGTTGCAGGTGCTTGTGTTTGTGGGTTGCAAGGGATTCTTGTGGGCGTGCTGCGCACCTGGTGAGGCGGACTCAAAGCCCTCCATGACATGATTTTGCACTGCCACTCTTGCAAAGCCCGTAGCTCTGACACGCTGCAAAAGCCTGCCGTTGTACTGCACCGAAGCCTTTGCCCCCCGATACCCCGTCCTGCGACACACACGTATTCTGACTTCCCCTGCAACAAACACATATTCTGACCACTTCCCCTGCAACACACACGTATTCCGACCACTTCCACTGCAACAAACACATATTCTGGCCACTTCCCCTGCAACACACACGTATTCCGACCACTACTCCTGCAACACCCACATTCCCAATACCGGTACCCCTGCAATACACGTTTCCAAAGATATGCTACCTGGCGACGTGTGTATCTTTGGTGTTCTGGTTTGCTGCAGGATTACATGAGCGAATATGGAAGTGTGCGGAAGGAAACAGAGGCCAACTTGCAGAGGTTCAAGCAGAACAAGTTGTCTCTCAAAGATCAGATTGAAAAAGACGTGCAAGCGGTAAAGGATGGGATTGAGAAGGTGTGGAAATCCGCCATCGACAGGGAGCCGTCCAAAATCCCAGTCGCATATCAATACCTGCGGTGGTTGTGGCATTTGTTAGATCACCGGGAAGCCGAAGGGGCATGCCTAACCTGAAAAAGCGACGGTCGACGAGCCGCTGATGTCAGTCACCCAACAACCGCCCCTCAGCCCCCATCAACGGTGCTGCTTCACCACAAACCGCAGTCAGTCGACGAATCTGCGCCGTCAGCTGCTTGCCAACCGCCATCAGTTAAGTTTCGACCTGCGTTGTGCCCCGAACACATGTCCGCACGGCCCTGAAGGCCCCGACCAGCCGCTTTTGGGACCGGGGTTCGGTGAATAGCTATTGAGAACCCATCAGTCGATCATCAACCGCCGTTAATCATCAACCGTCAATCATCAACAGTCGCGGTCCAACGTCACCTGCAAGTCACGGTTCGCCGCAAACTGTACTGTCGGTAACGCGCGAGGGATCATCTTCTGGTCGAATGGCTGTGGGTTGTTCTTGTCCAAAGGCAGTCTGGTCTCACACTGTGGTCACTCCCCCTGTTTTCGAAGCTAGATTCGGAGGTGGAAGAGCTGGACAAAGCTTCGACAAAGATGCAGTGCCGCATGGGATCCTGTTTCACAGCAAACAAAAGCCGTTGGATGCCGGTCCACAGTCTCTACACCCCCACATTGCAGTAACGGATACTCCTTAGCCGCGTTTCTTTTTGCTTGCGCAGACACACCCCCAGTGACCAGCTTGGGCCGGTCACCTGCCCCCCGGCCCTCCCCAAAGGTTCGAGCGGATCGATCGATTCTATGGGACCCCATGAAAATTCAGCGTCAGACTCGTCGCGTAAAGCGCCTGCTGCAGCCATTGCCGCCCTTGCGGACGACTTCACTCGGTATATGCAGTCCCGAGGCAATGTGTGTGTCTGTGTCAGGCTGCGGAGAATGACAAACTGGAACATGAGAAGAGCAGCAAATGTCTGGAGGAGAGTCAGCAGCGGATCATGGCAAATATGCAGCAGCAGGACGAGCTGTGGGTGATGCTGCAGGAGTCGATGGAGAAGATCAAGACTTTGGGGGAGGTCCGTATTGCCCAGCGCTCCGTTGCGCAGGCTCTGTGTGGCAGCCGCGGGAGGAGGGGGGAAAGGCCGAGCTTCTGCCTATGCGGTGCTCCTCCGCAACAAGACTCTGCTGAATGTGCTCCTTTGAGCAGTGTTGATCGAGGCTCATCAATGTAGAACTTCGGAAATGACCGGGGGCCATGTGCCCATCAACACAAATATCAACGCCGTCTGAGCCACGGGTATTCGGGGGAATGGGATTTTTGGTCACTGCCCTTTGGCCAGGGGGCTCTATTGCGCCCCCTTCGCCCGCAATTGAACGAGCCCCAGTCGCGCTTTCAAAAGGTGGCTTTTCCCGGAGTTCCCCAAAAAGTTGGGGTTGGGGTTTTGGGAATGGGGCAGAGCCATGAGTCAGGCCTTACAAACCCAGCGCCAGTTCTCGAAGCGGCCAAATGTTTATGCGACCCCAACTGCACTCCGAAGCAGCCCAACGGGCGCACAGTATTTGGCATCGTTGATTAGGCCCGCGGTCGGCGAAAACATCGCCATGAATGCGGGACGGGCCACCGAACCCGCACGTATGTGATGGTGTTCCACGTTCTCATTGTTGTTCATACCTGTGTGTATGGGTGTGTGTGTGTGTGTGTGTGTGTGTGTGTGTGTACACGTGTGTGTGTGTCTGCGCGCGCGTGATATGTGTGTGATCTTGCTGTGTCTTTTTTTCTTCCGAAAGAAAGGCTTCAAGGGCTGCTCTGCAGCTCCTGAGGAGTTTTCTTGTCTCACCGCTTGCTGCTTTGTTGTGGTTTTCCTTTGCGGTTCCCACCGCGTGTGTGTGTGTGTGTGTGTGTGTGTGTGTGATACCCTATGTGCAGTCCAGGTCCTCGGTCAGCCCCACTGGTGACTCGTAAGGTGCCGGTTCACGTTGTCGGTGCGGATCTGTGCGACCGTCGGTCTCTGCACCACGTGTCTCCCCCAATCATTCAGGAAAGCTTGGGTGATGTATGCTTTTTCTGACACGCCCATCTCTTGGCCCCCTCGTCACGGAGCATTTGCACCCTTCCCCGTGCATTCACACATTTGGGATTGGTTCTGGAGGGCTGTGTCCTATTATGATGGTCTTGAGGGGGTTGAGAACGGTTGTGGAGGGTTGCGCTGGGAGGTCTGAAAGAGGTGGAGGGCTGCTAAGGGGCCGGGTTGGGGAGGGTCGACACGGTAAAACGTTGGTACACCTCTTGCGAGAGGGTCGGCTCGTCCCAATGCACATCGTGTGGACATGTGTTCAGGCGCATGCACACCAAATGACAGTGCACATGAATCTGGTGGAAGCAGAAGCAAAGCGCAGGTGCTGCCTTCTGACACCTCAAGCCGCACACGTGCACACATGATGCGCGCCTGAAACTCGAGTTTTGTTGGCGCCACCCTTCCTTCCACGAGGGCTTCCAAAGCTGCGTCTTTGACAGCGGATCGCCGGCTTTGTCTGCTTGTGATTCGGCCCGAGGGTCACACAGGGGCTCTGCGTCGGGCTCCCTTGCGTTGCGTTACTACACCAATACGGAGGGGAGATTGGGCCGCAAGGGCAAGAAACCACAGGGCGGGCGGCGGCGGGGGGGGGGGGGGCGCAGGGAACAACAATTTGAGGCGGATGCGACGCTGCACTTTCTGGAGGGCGTCAGTCTTTAGGGCTTAGGGGTAGCACGGGTGTGCCCTCCTGATCCCGAGGTCGGTGCCAGCAGCCCCCTGTTGGAGCAAGCTCCTCGGTCCTCCCTGTTGTTGGACCGGCGGACAAGAACCCCACCGCAGTCGCCAGTCTCTGGTGCCAGCCAGGTTCGAACCCCCGACCTTCAGCACCGGAGACTCCGTGGCCGCTGCCGTGCCAGCTCCACGGCCGTGTCAGCTGCACTATTCTGGTGGGGCATTCGTGCCAACACCCCAACGTGCACGCACCCGCCCCTGCATCACAATGCATCCCTTGGATCGATAATGGCACCGGACACCCGCAGTGGTCGAGGGCTCGTTCCCTCTGCCGCTCCCCATCACCCCCACCCCGCTCTTTGCGCCCCAGATGAATCCCGTCCCCCTTTTGTGTCAGATATGCGCTGGGCGAGTTCAATGAGATCGCTGCTAAGCACCTCACGACACTTGCGCAAGCCCTCAAACACACCGAGACAGCCCTCACAATGGCCGACGCGGTCGAGGACTATCTCAGTTTGGGTGTGTAGCTGCCCTATAGTCCCGAGAGGAACGATGGTGATGTTTGCTTTTGGCAGCCGACTTTCGGAAGGTTTACCTTAGGACTGTTCCCAGACGTGCGCGCATTTCCTTCGGCATTCAGCAAGCGAAGATGAAACAACTCCTGTCCCTTCAGGAAAATCCTGGCCCAGACACCCGTGCCGGCTGCCACCAATGCCATGGCTGAGAAATGGGACAGGGCGAACGCAACGTGCGGTTTGGCAGCAGGGGCACGGCCAGGGCTCAGAATTGGCCCGGGAATAAACTCACCACAAATTCCGTCCAATTCATTTTGATGACGTCCGGCCGGTTTGGCCACACGCTCCTCTACCTGAGGGGGGGGGGGGGGGCATGCATGTCCACTGAGTCCCGCCCTGCTCTTGCGACGGGTGTGGAGGCCCTTGGGCCATCTCTTTGTGAAGCCTACTTCCTACAGCCTTCAGATCCCCTCCCCCCTTCCCCCACCCAGGGGTAGGGTTCTTTGGGAATGCCATGCACGCAGTGCGCACGCAATGCGAAGTTTTGGATGTCGGCAAATACTCGAACCCTAGTTTTGGCCCCTTTTCACAAGTTTTTGGTTCCGTACCAGGGTTTTTTTGGCTTCCCAAGCATTTAGGATGTGGCATATTTGAATTGTCAACCATTTCCCCCTAGAAGAGGCCCATCGACAAAGTGTACACAGTCAACACGGCCCGGATCTCGACGTTGTCATTGCCGACGCTGCAGCGAGCCTCGTATCCGTAGAGGCGGTTCAATTCGCCCTGCAGAGTACTCTTCCTGACAGATAGTACGTGCACCAAAACCTTGGTCGACTTCAAGGTGATTCTCAAACCGAGATGCTCAAGATCATCGATCGGTATGGCCACGTCCACAACTGCAGAGAAGTCAACGTGGTCATCGTCGCTCGAAGGCTCTCGATCGCCGATACTCGATGGTGGCGAGTCGACACCAAGACCGGACAGTTCTTCTTCGACGATGCTGTTGGTTATAACTACAACCAGAAGTATCGATGGACACCTAGCCAACCCTATGGTATTGACACCTTTCAGTCTTCCCTCTAGTAAACAGGTGACAGGTATTCTTGGGTGAGTATCCTAGCCTCTGCGTGCGCAATATGCACGCAGTGCGCACGCAGTGCACACGCAGTGCGCACGCAGTGCAACCACTTAGCCTTTGTGTCCCTCCGGGTTGGAGGAATTCTGCAGTTGGGCCCCTCAGGGGTATTCCGCAGTCATGCCGCGCGTTCTCCGCCCGCCCTCCTCTTACGCTTGGTGCACACGGGCAGGTCTGCAGAAGGCCAAAGATAAACACGTGGGAGATAAACTGGAGAAGTTGAAGCTTGACGAGATGCAGAAGTACTGTGAGGTCTTCCGCAAGTATGGCCTCGTGGCCGGAGACTTGATCGACAGGTCTGGCGTGTCATGTCCCTTTTGCCTCTGCATTTGTTGTGCGGGCAGATCTACGCAAGCGACTGTGATTTCGCATGACATCTTTGGACCGTTTACCCGTGCACAAGACCGCCCCTGTCTGCAGTCTGTAGACACTGCGGACTGCAGTAGGCATAGTCTGCCAGTTGTAGACGCACAAGCTTCAGATGGATGTATCGCTGGATGCTTTAAAATTATGCCGTGTGCAGTGCCCCGCAGCCCTCTCTGTGGCGGCGTGCGCGTGTTTGTTGGGTGAGGCGCATATCAGAGATTTTCGGTTTCGCGTCAAGGACACCCTGGCCAACCGCCAGCTTTCCCACTCCCCGCACCTGGTCAAATATCATAAGGCAGCCTGTCTGATTGTGCGCCTGTGCACACACCCTTGCACGTGAAAACCATGGCATGACCGCACGTTGCAGAAAAGAAAAGCGTCTCGCGGGATTCAAGCATTTTCTCAAGAACTTGGAATTTGGGAGCGCGATGGCTGTCGATGCCTTGGACAGCGACCGCGAAAAGTACGAGCAGGAGGCGAAGGTATGCCCGTTTGCAGTGTGCTGGGCCCTGCACTGCACATGGCCCTGGGGTGGGTATGGCAGGTACACGGTGAAGGGCTCTGCACACGCATCCTGTGCAATTTGTGGGGCTCTCGGGCAGGCGTTGTGTGGGGCCACCGTGTGGGGCCACCTCGGGTAGTCCTCCCTGGGCCCTGGGTCAGATTCCCGCCACAAAAGCGTCGAACGCACCCCTGAGGGGGTTTCAGTGACCGGGAGTGGAGCCGGGTCCTGGGTACCATCCCCGGGCGACAGACCGGGTCCAATGGGAGGAGGCTATGAGTAGAGAAACGCCGCCATGACGTCGTTTGTTGGTGTAAGGTGGCCATGGGCTGCTCCTGCATTCAGATGCAGACATCGAATGGCTTGCCACATCGATGTGACTATTCTGTCCCTCTCTCTCGCCCACACAATGCAATGTATGCCCGGCATTCTGGCACATCATCAAATATTTGCAGTGCTCTAGACACGCTCACCCCAGTCCACTCCCCACAATCCATTGCGGGGGTTTCTGTACTGCTTCCGAAGTGCCATTCCTTGTCTGGTTGTCGCTGCAGGAGTACCGCCGGCGTGCGGATGAACTGCAGAAAGAAATCATGCGCCTCAAGCTCACTTTGGAGGATGCCACAACGGACTTCAATGCGACGGAGGAGCAGCTCGAAGAGTCTGGCATTGAATTTGTGTCGCCACAGATCGGTTCTGCCTCGAATGCCCTTGCCCCCGAACAGGGCGCGCATGTGCGCTCTGTGGCTTCCCTCCACCCCGCCCCCGGCTCCTGGCCTTTTTACCGCCAGGCACTGCCCAAGCGTCCATTCCTCGAACGTTCACTTTTGTAGCCTGCAATCACTACTCAATACCACTCGAAGGCGAGGTTGGGGCTCGGGGGTTGGCCAGGAGAAGTATGCACCATTGGGGGTATCTATTGGAGCTGCGCGGGGCCTGCAGCTGGGCTTCTTGAGGATGGCGCCTCTCTGCCACACATGGTGCTGCCCCAGTGGTTGTTAGGATGCCACAAGGGCACCAGGGGCAACAGGCAGATTGGGGTCCACACAGGACCATGGGAGGGCCTCAGACGACTGATTCCCTGCGCGGTCCCTCGTGCTCGCTGCACCTCATGGGCAGGTGTATGGGCGTTCGGGACACATATCCGAACGCTGCGCAGCCGATCCCTTGTGCACGAGGCATGTGCCATCCTGAATGTTGTCCTGTATGCACAGGAGCGACCCTTGGACCCGAAAAAGGCTCCTGCCCTCCTTGATAGCGTTTCGATATTTTGGCACCCTCAACACACACAAGAGCGCCCACATGCACCAGGTGGGTGTGCTACAATCCTGAAGATCCCTCTGCCCCCCCTCCACCCCAATGGTTGCCATTCAAAGATTTCCAGAATTCTAGTGCTGAGCACCCATCAAAGCCTTGGCCTGAAGGCCGACGGGTTGGGATGGGGGCCAATATAATTTGGTTTGAGCCTTCACCTGAAGGGAGGGAGTATCGAGAAGGTGGGTTTTGGGGTTCCTGGCGAAGCCTGCCGAGATGGGGAATGTCAATCACAAAGCAAGAACGAGGTTGCCCCAGATGAGTGGTAAATGAGGAATGGGGGAACCGTGTGTTGGCCCTTGCACCACGGCTTTGGCTCAGAAATGCAAGAGGCCTTGATCGAGAAGAAGAAGACATATTTGGACAAAAGGAGGGCTCTTTTGTATGACGATCAGAAGGAGTTGGACATGAACACAAGTGAACTCCAGAAAATGGATGTCCAAGTATGAACCACATCACCACACTAAATACTAAATACTGCCAATCAGTGCACCACTGCTCTATTACCAGCTCGCTCAGAGCATCTCTGCACGAACTCCGGCACACTGAGGGCGTCCCAATGGCTGGTCTCGGGGGCTGGGGAGTGAGCGGGGTCGACAGTGTTGGCCCTGGAATGAGCCCCAGAAACGATGACCTACGGATGTGAGGACATGGGCTCCGTAGGCCTGTACGCGGGCACACCCCAAGCATGAAGCGTGAAGCATGAGGCGTGGCTCTGCGTGGCTCTGCGTGGGTGTGTGTGGTCTGATGTGGCTGTGTGCGGCTGTGTGCAGCTCTTAGTGCTGTACGTGGCTGTGTGTGGGTTGGTGTGACAGGACAGGGGTCGGACGGAGAAGCGCTGGGTCTCATCCTTTTACTTCTCATTCCTCCCCATCGCCTTTGCCCCCCTCCCCCCTCTCTCTGCCTCAGTTGTCAGCACCTGAATGCGCTCGTGCCATCTCTTGCAACCGCTCCCCGCTCTCTCTTTCTCTGACAACTTCCTCTCGTTCCCACTTCCCTCTCGGCCTCGTTCACTCCCCCCACTCCTTCGCGCATTTCCTTTCTCCTGTGCTTCCTTCCCTCATCCCCCCCCCCATATCCCTTTCTCTACTCTCTTGCTTTTATTCGCAGCTCACTTCTTGCCCCCCCCCCCCCCCATTACTTCTCCTTTGTGCTCTTGTGTCTTGTGTATGCGGCTTGTCAGAAACCTGTTCTTTTACGGCAAAACGGGAATCTCGGGTACTGGGGCGAGGTCAACCTGGATCCCGGTCTGCATACACTGGCCTACACAAGGTGCGCACGTATCCAAGACGTACGCAAGATACGTGGTGCACGTATCCAGCGCGCGTCATGGCCGATGAAGCCCCGGTTCACACATCGCAGGCATGTGCCTCTGGGTGACCCTTTGTTTTGTAGCTGCTCTCTGACCCCCTAGGCACGAGGCGCCCACAAAGGCATCCGCCCCTCCGAATGGATGTAGACATGGTACAAGGAAAGTCCCTCGTTTTGATTCCTCATTCCATAGGGCAAGCGACACACGAAAGGCCCGCATTCCCATTCCATTTGATGGGGATGTTTGGGGTCTTGGATGCCGTCGGCATCAGGACCCGTGGCAGCTACGCCGAGGGGCAGTGGTACGTAACAGCGCCGCCCATGGTACCGCAGCCAGGACCATGGCCCTCCCCCTTCTCGCCCTTTCCCCCTCGCCTTGCCCCCTGTATACCCCACGCGTCGCGGGCGCCCGCAGGCAACAGCGTTAGTCTTCCGACAGGTCTGGCTTTGCTGTTGGTAACCCACAGACTTGCGAATTTGAGGTAAGAAATGCGCTCTACTGCGCTTTCCTCGTGCCATTGTTACGGCTACTGCCCGCGCACACGGCAGGCACTCGATCCCTCGTCGCCCCCCTGCCCCTCTTCAGTGCAAGAACCAAAGCGGGATCATAACGGAGCGAAGGGAAATCCTCAAGGCCCGCAAGCCATGGGCCCGGCGCCCGGGGTCTGCCACCGCATCGACTCCCACGGGGACCCCCGCCCGCACGCCGGAGCACTAGCGCCTCGTGCGCGGACACGCGGTCTATGCGCGCGGCCATCCGGCACTCAGACACGTCTGCGCGGACTGCGGCGAAGGCAATGGTGCCGCTGTCACAGTGGCCCGGGCAGCGCCGCAGTTCTGGCCGTCCCACACGTGGCCCCTTCAGACATTTGCTGGGGACAACGTTCTCGCGGGACCAGAGTTTCGCGGTTCCATTTTCTGACGCAGGACACGGGGACGCCGCCCCCCCGCCTTCCCTGGCCCTTCTCAGCCCCGACGGAGTTCTCTCCGGCTTTGGTTTGCTTTGCGCCGTGTCATGCCGTCATTTTCTGTCTCTGGCGCGTCGGTGGCGACGACTCCCGTCGTCATGGGCAGTGCCCCAGAGGACCTTGTGCATGAAGTTCACCCGCGGACGGTCGTCGCCATCATTCTCCCGGCCACTCGTCCGCCCCCGGACAACCGTCGTGCCGGACGGTACCCACTCATCCTTCCGGAACGCCCCCCTGCGGAATTTCGGCAGCGACTCGGGGGTGTGGGTCGCAGTAGGACCGGGCCTCCCGGCCCCCGTGGGGCTGACATGGCGAGATCTGGCCCTTTTCGGCGCCCTTGCGATGTTGTGGGGGTGCATCGTGTCCCTGTAGCCTCCCCTCTGAAGGCGGGGCCTGTGGGGCCAAAGGGGGTCGTCGGGGGCCTCACGTGCTCATCTCTGGTCGGGCACCGCTGCCCTGAATGGGGCCCGTAGGCAGATGCTCCTACTTCTCCCTCGTCGCTTTCGCTGTCGTCTTTGTCGATATTGGACTTGTGTACGCGCCGGACGCGTGAACTTGTGTCGTGCAAACGACGCCTGCGATGTGTGCGCCCTCCCTCGAGGGAAGGCTGAGGAGACTGGCTCCAGGAAGGCGGGCGTGCTCAGGCGCTTGCTGCACATTCGGTGCGGGTGAATGGGTTCGATTCCCACTGACGTTCGTTTAAATCCCCTCGGCTTTCTTCCGGGTGGCACCGGCCACTGGTACGGAAATCTTCTTTTTCTCGGGTTCGGAATCTCTTTTTAGGTGTTGTTGGGCCCTGCACTGACCTGATCCCCTTCAACCTCGTTTCCCCTTCCGTTTGGGTCCTTGAAGACCCGCCACAGTACAGCGTGATGCCGTTCGTAACCCAGGCACTTCCTAAGCCCAAGGAAGAACAACGCACTGCCCTTGGCTCAACACACCCTATGCGCATTTCTCATTGTAGAGGGACCCCACCCTCTCGCGCTCTGATGTCCATCCGCCCGCCCCACCTTTCCCTCCATGCCCCCAACCCCCCTGCCACCTCGTTCTTGTTCCATATGGAAAGCATTTCCAGCGGTTTTCTGTTCACCGCCAAATGTTTCGCAGTCGCTTCGGAATGCCCGTGATCCCCTGCAAAGAGGGCCTTTTGGATCTGACCTCCCCGATGTCGCGCTCCAGCCCCTCCCCCGTTGTGTGTCGCATGCAGCTCTGCGTCCTTAAAGGCGCAGGCACTTGACCCTTGGCTATTTCCACTGAATTCTGGGCCGTGATGGGCAAGCGCCCCCCATGCAGTGCCCCCACGCTGTCCTTATTGAGCCTCACACCAGGCGGCAGATTGTGCCCCTCTGACCAAAATAACCCTTGTCGATATCGTCCAGTTCACGAAAAGGCTCCCGCATTCACACATGTGCCCCCCCCCCCCCCTCCCCGTGCAAACCACACTGCATTGGGATGCCAATCAGAATGGGACAGCGGATGCCCAGGCTGCCGAACTCTGACCCTAATCCTGACCATCACCACTCTTTGCTCCCTCTCTCCCCATCCTGCTGCTTCAAGCGGGATGCAGTTCCCCCTGGGGTGTGCATGACCCCTCCTTGTCAATATCCTGACCTTTAACCGCTGCCTTTATGTGTCTGTGTCTATCCGCATCATTTATTTTCGTCATTTATGTTCTTCACACGCGTGTATTCTTTTCCAGTTTGGGGGCTCTATGGTCTGGGAAACAGGAGATGTCACAACACGCGACGTGGGCATGTTACCTTGACATCCCCAGAAGGTTCTGTAGTGTTTTGCCTTAAGGAGGAGGGGATCGCCCGAGAAAGGTTCGCCACTGGAGGAGGTGGAGAGGGCGCCATCACCCAGAGGGGAATGGGTCGGAGGCCTGTAAAATTAATTATCTCCTGCACATACTGATGTCGCTGTCTATTTGCAGCTTCTCCCCCTCCCTCCCGGCCTCAAGCCCAAAGTTGACTCGCTTCGCAAGTTCTTCTGCATGGTACAATGGGATTGCACAGCATGCCCAGCACCGGTTTCGGCAGGAACAGCCCAGTGGCTTGTGGGAAACAAAGCTGTGTGTGTCTGTAGGCGACATTGGCATTGTTTCAGCTTTCTCCTCGATTTTTGGTACCTGTCCATGCTTCGGTAATGTATGTGAATCAGCCATTCAGAAGATCGAAGTGGCATTTGCAAGAATTTTCTTAGAGGGTCTTGCTCCTTGTTCCCTGCCAGATGTCAAGTAGAAACACCTTCTTCCTCCCTCTCTGATTTGGGTTCCTTCTGGCCATATTGAATCTGGTATCTATCCCATCGCGTCAGGATATCTGTGCAGCCATGGGGCCCCAGTGCATTTGAGGTCTGGGACAGTTTTTTTTGGAAGGTTGGTATCTGGGTTCTTTTTGTTGCATTTTTCCTGCCCTGCCGCCTACCCCCCCCTCCCCAAATCTCGCTGTTCCCATTGGAGTTTTTTTTTTTACAGAGGTTTGACTGTTATTGAGACATTATTCAGGACCTCAGGGACCATTGAGTGATTTATTATCAAACCACAACTATCACCTGCTGTGCAGACACCATCACATCTCCCATTTAATTTTGTGTGCCCACAGCACCGTTTGGGCATCATTCGGACCTCATATGAGGGAGAAGATCGCCTGGTTGTGCTGTCATGAAAGTCTTGATTATTTGGGTCCCAAAGGGTGGCCCTGCAACCACATGCAACACCATGGAACCGCATGCGGCCACATGCTCCCTGGGTGTACAATCTGAATATCAAAGACATGTCCAGCATGTACTCAATTGAGTGGTGTGCATTGAATTTGCATAGCCACACCTGATGCTGGCATACTGCACAGCCCTCTGCAATGTATTATACATCTTGTTTTGCCGCAAGGGAGCATGTATGCGGGCAGCATGATAGGCATCATTCTGCATTCTGCACAGCATGCTGCATTGGCACCCTGCATACCATGTCACATAATGCATTGCACGACGCGCTGAATGCTGCATGGCACACCGCATCGCAGTCTGCATTGCATGCTGTTTGGCATGCATAGCATGCTGCACAGCACCCACGTGGCATGCTGCAGGACACTTACCATGAGCATGACACATGCTGCACAGCATGCTGCATGACACACTGACTAACCTGCTGCATGTCATGTTTCAAAATGCGGTGCAGAGCATGCTGCATGATGCACTACAGAGCATGCTGCATACTACACTGCATACAATCCTGGCTGTTTTTGTGACATGTTTGTGGCATTTAGGCTTGCCAGAGCATCACAGCACAGAGCATCTTCATACATAATAATAACCACACAAACCAACAAATGACAGGAATGTAGGGCAGGACCAGCTGATTGTTAGGCAAACAGCAGCATGGAGATGGGTTACCATGCATCATTTGCATGTGCACCAAACAGAAATGTGTTCATAACACCAGCCCAGTGTATTTGGGGTGCTTGGAGTATGTGTTTGTGAAAACTGTAGAAGTGGATGCCATGTTATGCGCAGACCGAAGATAAGGGGGTACGGGATTCTCCAGGGGCCAACGCAGCCAGTGTGTTCAAGCACTGCTGAATTGATTCATCTGCTGTGCAGGGACAGACCAAGCAGGGGCCTGAATTATGTTGTTTGGTTTTTGTAACCACATAACCTTTTTGCTGCTGCCATCTGACTGCTCAACTCAGGGGGTGGATTTATTGAGGATCAACCAGGAAATTTTCATTGCCTTTGTATTTTGTTTCCTTTGTTAGATGGGCTTGTTGGCTTTGGCCTGTGCATTGGTTTGGAGGGGGATCTTCATTTGGCTCATAGAAGATCCAAGAAGAACCAGCAGGGCACTCAGAACCTCAACCGTTTCTCTTCATTCTCCCGTTTTGAACAGGTTCTTGGGCCGCTTTGGGCAAAAAAAAGCTGCTTTTGGCCCAATACTGCGCAGATTTGGGAGGGCACCTCCTGATTTGGCGCCTATGCCCCAGGGTGCCATCAGTGAGTTTTTGGCTCAAACCTTGGATTTGGTGAGGCCACCACCTAGCCCTTTGGCGGCTCTAGAGCACCGCTCTAGGGTACGCCACAAGTGTACGTACATATTGGTGCATTCATGTGGCTAGAAGGGCTAAAGTGGGTCAAAATGGGTGCAATTTGCCCGTTTGAGCACCCCAAAAGATCAAGTCCAAGATCCTTTCCGGAAAAACATGCTTTTGACCCATTTTCAAGCCATCTTTGGTCCCAAAATGGCCCATTTTCAAGGCATTTTAAGGCTTCAGAAGGGCCAAAATGGTTTGCAACGGGCTTATTTCGCTAGTTTGTGCACCACAATTGGTCCAAGATCATTTTTTGAAAAAGACGTTATTGACCCAATTTTTCGTCCCAAAACGGCCCATTTTTGAGGGGTTTGGGGACTTTAGGAGGGCTCAAATGGGCCACCGCGGGCTCAAGCAGTTATCTCTATCCGCTCACTTCATGTGTTACAGCTAAACTTTATGGTATCTTTTTTTGCTCACCACAAACACAATCCCAAGTAGGGGTTAAGCTGCCAAACAAAGAATGAATGAAACTAGGGTAGCGTGTTCATCATATCGGAGACGGGTTTTTTTCCAATGATTTTTCGTAGCTCATTGAGAATGGTCCAAGAAATGGAACCAAATGATAAAGGTAGCATTCCGGAGGTTTGAAGATTCAAAAAACAATTGGACATTTGGAGTTGCCTAAAAAGGTCACAATTTTAATGCAGAAGAGTTGATTGAGGGTTGCAAATAGTGTGCACATTGTGGCTTCTGAAGCTCCATCAATTATTATTACGGTGGGCCTCAAGCTGTGGCTTGGATTAACCAACCAACGCGGTGGGTTGAGCACCATCACACCATGCCCGACCACCGAGGTAGGCAACACACAAGCACACCACGCCCGACCACCGCGGCGGGCCAAGCACGAGTACAGCACCCCCGACCAACGCGGTAGACCAAGCAGCAGCACACCACGCCCAACCACAGAGATCGGCCAAGCACCAGCACAACACCCCCGACTAGCGCGGCGGGCCAAGCACCAGCACACCACGCCCGACTACCGAGGCGGGCCAAGCGCCGGCACACCACACCCGACCACTGCGGTAGGCCAAGTAGCAACACAATACGCACCACCACCACGGCGGCCACCACGGCAAGGCGGCAACACCCGCAAAGCACAAAAAAGGGAGGGGGGGGGGCAAACAGCGAAGGCCGCCAGCGGAAAGCTAGCGGGCGTGCACGGAAAACAAAGAGCGGGAGCGAAAGAAAAGAAGCGGCAGGGCGGACCATGATTTTTTGAGGGCGTGATTCAGATATTCAATAATTATTCCGTGGTTAACGCATAATGATTGCAATTATTGTGTAATACAACCAAATCGTTTAAAATAATTACCCAAATTATGGTATTAGCAATGGTCAGTTCCTAGAACACGGCCCGTTTGACAAAGGTGTGTACTTAGCGAATCTGGCCACTATCCCGCTGTTGCTCAGCAATGATGACTTCTGGGTTCCGAAGTTACGTCTCATTTGAACGCTCCGGTACTAAGGTGGTAGACCACCTCGGGATGCATGTCTCAATCGCTATTGTGGTATCAAGCAACATCATAACGGACGAGATGAAAAGTTACTGCCCAAAAAGTGTTGCTATAAGGTCGGCCGCCACAGGTTTGAATGCACAAGAGCTCTAAAACACACGAAAGCGATGTGGTCACGTGACGCTAGCGTGTATTCCAGCTCTTGTTCATGTTGAAGCTGATAGTAACAACATTGCACCTCTAGATAGTATCCTTAGGTTTTGTCTCATTAGTGGACACCGATAGCCACAAAGTCAAACATGTGGGGATGTTGACTTTCTAAAACGGCTATCATTCACAAAAAGAAGTTCACTTTGTCAATGAAAGCAGCAAGGCGGTCATTTTGAGAGGCCGTTTTAGCGATTTCTGGTGTATGTTTCGGTTTGTTCCGCGCTCCATATATAATGGTGCAACGAGGAGTTTTTAGCGGCTGACAGTGCCCCTCTCTCCGGCACCGTAGATAAAAAGGTCTTCATGGAAGGGGGAGGGAAGTTATTCAACAAGCTACGAAAAAGCTGAAAAGAAGGTCAACAGAATGTGTTGATGTCCGGTTTACCGTACAAAAATATAATTCCAAGACAGGTGATCTGCTTTCAACGGCTGCAACTTTGCATGATCCGTTGCTGCACCACATGATGGGTGTATCGAGCACCATGCATGCTTTTGAGGTAAGGGGGTTTTCAACTTAGGCGGCCGAAACAGGTACGCTTTTGTACCGCTCTTTTTAAAAAAAAAACACCGAGAAATGATGTGGGCTTTTTCAGTGAATCGACCTGTTTTTTTGACCCTGATTTTTCATGCCTCTTTTTTCAGTTAAAAAAGGTACCTTTTTCCTGTCGTTGCAACAAACGAGGCTCGTTTGTACTGGTGCGTACGATGGTATCTCAATAACGAAGGACAACCCACTATCTGTCGCACCTCGTGTCGGTTATTCCGCCCTTTTTTCAGCAACAGATTGCGAGGCCTCGCAATGCAAGGATTCGATTTCATTTGTTTTACCAGAAGCGAATACACGGAAAATTCGCATAAGGGTAATTACGACAAATAACATTCATTTTTGAATGCGAGGCCTTGCATTCCATTTGGAAATATGCACAAAAGGTACAGTTTCAGGAATCGAAATGAGAAAGGTGTCCTTGATTAGTGCCCTAGATATTTTGATGAAATCCTGCAGGTTTTTGATGTGGAAATCCCAAAACCAAAGCAGCAAGTAGAGCAAGAACAGGATGTGGATCGAATCAATGAATAGTTTGAAATCCAGTGTAACACAGAAGGGCTGCAGATAGACAAAGCAGGTATAAACACATAGATTCAATCACAAAAGAATAAAGCAAATGATTTTTATGTGAAAACTGGACTGACTCTAGCCTCCAAGTTAGCATCAAGCACTTCATGTGCACTATTTTGGCTGAAATGGTGGTGGCTGGGAATGTGGGGCAAAGGAGCTAGGCCAGACACAGATTATTACTTGGCCAAGCAACTGAATTCAGAAACAGTTAAAAAGTAGAACCACAATAAGTGGTAGAAACAATTGAGTATAGGGGTCTTGGGGTGGGAGACCACTAGGCTTAACCTCCAAGGCCTAAGGCATGAAATGCCTATTTTATCTCGGTATATCCTCCATGAAGGAAGATACCTCCGCTCAGTTGAGTGGTAGGGGTGAACTTCATGGGGGGCTAGGGTTATAACCCTAGTTACTTTGAGAAAGTGTACTTCAAGCTTCAAAAGAGTGATAAAAATACTTAAGTTAGTCTTAGCATCAACAAAAGGGTTTAAGGGGGGGCTTGGCCTGGATCAAGCCCTCCAAGAAAGACATGGCAGTGATTTTTTCTTACTCCCCCCAGGAGTACTAGTTGATCAAGCTAGTAGGACCAAGGAAAAAGGCTCAAATATTCCCAAAATTACCTCAGAAAATGCAATAAACCTACCAAAAACATTCTCATCAGTTCATAGAAGCCTATCACATTGTAGGTACCCTTGAAAAACAGTGTAATGTACCGTGAATGATGTCCCTTCGATGGGGCATTCCTCAAAAGTTGCCAGCGTGCGACGAAAACTTTTGGTAAAAATTTCGGGGTAGTGGGGTTTGAAACCAGGACTCCCTCCCTAGAGCACACATGCTTGCCCACTAGGGTACAGTCGAACGCTCTAATGCGGACGACCATCGCTGTATAAACAGCAATTCAGTAAACGTCCCGACCAAGGGCCAGGGCGGAGCAATACCCCCAATGGAGGACACAAATCTCCAGGAGCTGAAAAAAATAGAAAATGAAACCAACAGGGAGTGAATCCTGTGGTTTAGCGAAAGGTGTAGCGATTTAAGAAGTCAGATCGCTAAAAATTGACGAAATAACGCGAGAAATCGTCATTTTTATCCTAAAACTTAAAGTCGCAGACATGCGCAACAGAAGCGGACTCCAGAAACAGGGTTGCTCAAGCGTAAACGGCTCAAGAAAAAGAAGGTATGAGCCTGAGTTTTTAAAGTTCTGAAAGAAATTTTTGCACAGTTGCATCATAATTTTTATAAACTTTAGGAAAAAGTATCGAAAATGCACCCACACCACAGAGCTGGTGGACAACCCACCTCTCAGGTATGTCAGTGTCATTTCACACGCATGCATTGCGTTCGTGTCGGTTGCTTCGTTATAACGTTAGGGTTGTCATCGCTGTGTTCGTTGGGGGTTCGGGTGCTCCTCTCCTTTGCTCTGCACAGGTCAAAACAGAAATGAAAGGTATGCGATGCGAATGGAGCGCGCAGCGCGCACGTAGGGTTAGAATATGCGCTGTGCTCGGGATGCATATGCCTAATTGAGGCATTCACACGCTGTGTCGCTTTCCCTGTGCCCCTATTCACCCTTGTTCTCTCTTCACAGGTAAGAAAAGAAAGTGCTTGCTCGTCTTCGTGTTGCCCTAGCGCTAAAATAGGGTTGCTTAAAACGCTTAGGCTTGTTTTGCGCTGTGCAGTGCGCCACTCTCTCTCCTCTTTCTGCAAGAAACAAGACAAGAAAAGCATGCATGACACACAGTGCATTAATCGCTTAGGGTGGTTTATAGTTCGCCGTAGGTTTGTTTAAGCGCGTAGGATTGTTTTGCGCTCGTGTTTTCTTCGGCATTCACATGATGCGTGGTGAGTAAGGAAGGTAAGCCCAGGAAGAGCTCACCTCCTGGTTGAGTCACGCTCTGATTGGTTATGTTGGGTCAAATTAGGAGAAAGAGTGGGGAATTGAAAAACCAGTGCATACTTGTGCATGCATATGACGCATTAAAGGGTAGGCCACGCGAAATGCGCACGGTACAACTCTTGTTTAGGCTACCCAGGGGCTGGACCCCACGTTCTATAAGAGAACGGGTGGAGTTCCTTAAGCTTGCTTGCTTGCACCTGGGTTTGATGACAGCGTATTATAGGGCTACCTGAGAAGCATACAATACGTGGAGGTAGTCTTGGTTCCTCAGCCGCAAACCCAGGCCATCAGCCTTTGCTTTACAGGTGGGAAGGTAAGGGAGATTGGTGCGGTCTCTTTGAGCAGCGCTAAAATATGCTGCGCAGATCACACAAACAAATAACTGCGAGTGCATTCCGACTTCACCGCCATCCACGCTGTGCACGCACACTGAGCACTCCTTCCTTCCAAGCCCTGACAGGGAAACGCGTAGTGGCGTCCCTGTTAGGCCACAGTCGCTTAGTAGCGCTGTGTTCTCTTGCTTTTTCACAGGAGGGTCAGTAGGACCCGTGACATCTTTGACAGCGTGACAAGTAGCGTGTGTAGGTGTTAGGGTCAGGAGGCCTGGCAGGAGTTGAGTGCAAGTGATGAGTGCTCTCCCTGCCTTCGAAGGCCGGTGCTGGCGTTAGTGAGTGTAGTGTAGTGGAGTCTCCTGTCCCGCGTGCTTTTCCTCGTGGGCAGGGGAGTGCGTTAGCTTTGGCCTCTAGCAAAAATGGGCTTTTTGTATGCCCTTAGCACACTTGGCCACCCCTCCCCTCTAGTAGGTGGGGCTTTTGCCGTCTTCCCCCAAGGATAGGCGCCAGCACAGAAAGTGGGCGCCATAGGAGTGGTAATTGTAAAACTTCACCTACGGCTCAAATCAAAGCTGTTCCGGGGCTACCATCTGCGGGTCGACCTTCTCCAAGCCCATGCGGCCTCCTCCCTTGCACGCGTAGCACAAGCAGAAGACCACTCACATCCACATGAACTCAGTGAGCATCCATCGGGATTGCGAAATCGAAGCAATCCCTTTGAGGTCTAAACAACAAAGGAAAGAAAGCATGTACAACTGGTCATAGGAACATGTAAATCCTCCAAACCATGTCCCGGTTAGGGTAAGGTGCAGTAATCAACATAAGTCACAAAGGAAAGGGCATCAAGGCAGGAGAGGGGGGGACAAAGGGAGCCCACTCTCCCACTCAGCACATCCTGGGTAGCCTGATTCAGGATCCCCAAGAAGGAAGAACAAAACATGCAAAAACAACAAGACATGGGTAAGGCCCATTGGCTGTCAAAGCCTACCCTAGTGGGGGGGGTTGTCACTCTCCACTCCCGGCACTACAGGACCCCAGAAGCGGGGGTCTAGTGCCTACACACTCACTCACCATCCTCCCCAAATATCCCAACTCAAGTCCCCTTGGGGCAGGAGATAGCCCCACCACACCACTGTAGGGGGGGTGGTGGTCCTGGGTGCCTATAAGACTTAGGCCCCAGAAATTCTGTGGAAAAGGGGGTAAAGTGGTAAATCGCCCATACCACCTCAGGATCCCACATCCCAAAAGGAAACAAGGGTAGTTGGGGGTAGCCAAGACCTTCACCCTGACACACGTAGAGGGGCAGGACCCAACTCCACACGGGCTCTGAGGCATGCATACATTCCTGAGTCAGATTTGAAGTCCAAATTGAGGTGACATATGGGTTTGGTCCGATCCCATAAGGGTAGGCCATAACCCAAACTCCTCAAATATGAGGAATAGACACTGATGAGAGGCCATGGGTAAAATATTGGCCCAAATCGAGAAGATGGCCTAACTTTCCCATGGCCCAGAAGTGACCTCATGAAATTTGGAATTTTCAACAAAATTCCAGAGAAAATTCAAAACAGTGAACCTGTGTACCAGTAACCTTCCAACAAATGCTCAATACAAAGTAGAGAGCACCATTGAAACATAGGAAAAGACCCCAAGGTCCAACTCCTCATGGGTTCTTTACTGTTTACCTGCCAAGTGACTACATGACAGGGTGGTTTTCAGGGTCCATAATGTACATCTCTGGGACGATGTAAAACCACTATCCTATACACTTGGCAGACTTGGTTCCAATGGATTGGGTAAGTAATAGAACATACCAAAACAAGTTCAAATACCCAAAGTAGAAACGTTGGGGAGGTCTAGCGTCAAAGAACAAGGAGATTTGGCCCGAAGACCCCAATGAACCAAGTGAATGAAGTGAACACACAAAATTTGAAATCTCCAAAAGGTTTTAGAGATTGCAATGGTGTGCTAAGCCCAAGAAGAGTTATAACCAAGTAAAAGCATGCACGTAGAGTGGAAAGCATGCTCTTTCATTGGAATCAACACTTGGGTTCGAACTCAACATGTACATGAAGATATGAGTTCGAAAATTCAACACATGGACTGAGTAAATTTGGGCAATGTGCTCATGACCAAATTTACTATAAGCAGAAATAGGCCAAAATGGCACATAGAAAATTGATCGTAGCATAAAGACAAAAGTCGACGACGACCTATGATGACCATATATGAATAGTAGGGACCATGGAGACCACGAATGATCGAAAGTTCGACCGAAAACTCAATACTAGTGGATCTCCATGGTCACCACAAGTGAACACATGAAAAAAATAAAATTCAAGACACAATCACTAAAATTCATGTGTGGCCCTATGTACAATGAATCACGGCCGAACAAAGTGCATTAACGAAGGTAGACACATGCCACAACACGCACAAACAACACTTAGACTCGAACTCGACGCGAGCTTGGAGATCCAAGCTCGAAAAGTAGGCCCATGACAGGCCAAAAATGAGTGATTTTTGGCATAAAATGACTATGCCAAAATGAGCTCAAAAAAGTTTAAAACTTCGAACCAAAAGATGTCGAAAGCGTCGACACGCAACCAAAACTCGAACATATATTGTTCGTACTCACCAAGTACGAACAAAATTAGCTCTTACTTATTTTCCGTCGCCACTATATCTTGGAGATATAGTGGCGAACTTTGAGCACATGAAAACAAAGTGCTCAAAATGTCGAAACTAAAATTGATGCCAAAAATCACCAATGGCTCAAATGGACTCGAACCAAAGTGATAATGAAAGTAGAGACTCGTTGCTACGACATCAAAAAGGAATTACGAAGAAACTCGACAATGACGCGACACACAAACTCGACAAAGTGGCATCATGAACACAACAAAAATGCACTATTTATTCATGAAAGTGGGTCCCACCATGGAGTGTGGTGACCCACCACGACCATATCTCGACGTTGCAAAGGGAAGGGAAGGCAAACCAAAATGATTACCAATGTTGGGTTCACCCTGGAATCAATGAAATCAACTTGAGCTTGAGATTCACCATGGTCTCTTCACCACAACCAAAACTCAATTCAATCTTAATAATTAAGGCATATCTCCAAACTGGCTTGCAACTCACACAAACAAATAACATACCATTGTAGAGGAGAGTCATGCCATTCCATTGCATCTCTCCTCAAGAGAAATGGATGGAAAATCTCAATTTACGGTTAGGTTGAAGTGACTACACGAAATGCATAAGATATGCATGCCATGCCTAATCTAACAATGGGGGGTAAAAGAAAAAGGCACCATAAGGTGCCGGCAACGATGCCTAAGCTATCCCTATACTTTAAATGGCTGGGCATCATGACGTTAGGGGGTTTTTGAAAATAGTGGCACCGGAACCTGAACTTTTAATTCCCTATCATAAACTAAGTCTTGACTATTACAACCGTGCAGTCAGAATTAATTCAGGTCAACAGGATGGACTTTCCGTAAAGGCCAGTTCATGGTCTCGCGATTTGGGTCGCCAGATCCCAACTGGCAGTTCGCCCGCGAATTGGCGCGACGCCGGTTCACCACCAGGCCGCTGCCAATATCTAACTTCTGTACCTATGCGAATTTAAGGCAAATTCGCATAGGTATCAACAGGGCAATTGATTCCCTAATGACTAATACAAAAGCGGCGGAAAAACACGCCGAGTTCCCTGATATCCCTACTGCAGGCTCAAGTCAAAAGACCAATGAGAGGAAAGGTTAAGGGGGGATGAAGGCTAACAATATCCCCTATCAAATCCCATAGTGTGGGCCTTTAATAGGCTACACAAAGGGATGACGGGGGTCAGCACAAGGAGGAGTATGTGTCCCCATAACCGGGGATCAGGCCCCACAGGGGGGGCCGAGGGGCGCAGGGCATGACGGAAACCAAACACTCCCCTCCCTAGCTCAACGACACCGTTGAAGCGGAAAAAACAAAGGTGGTGACGTCGTGACCCAGAACCAGGAAAAAACAGGGATGGGATGGGTGGGTGTAAAACTTCACCTACGGCTCAAATCGTTTTACACTCCCCTCCCCAGCCCAGCAATCGTGCTGGCGAAAACTGACACGGAAAAACGATTTTAGCCGTGTGGTGTCCCTCTGCCCATCAGTGCTTCTGTTGGGCTGAACTATCAGGTTAGCAGAAACAACCTACTGCAGTTCTACACATTCAAATGAAAAATAAACAACACAGAAAGTCAATCAGTTAAAACTCAAGGTATGCTGTGACAGGAGGAAATGGTTTAGGCATGCCATCATTATCCTCTGTCCAGCACCTATCCAGATTGAAGACTGAATGTTCTATCAAGACAATGGCTGCCCACTTCCATGAAGGAAGGGCCCACGTGCCAACAGTGGGTGAAAAAATAGAAACAGATGACAGTCCATTCAGTGGGCTGGGACCCATACCTTCAGTGGGCGTTAGATCCCATCAACCCCAGCGATGCAGAGAAGAACAATGTGCAGATTGCTACTGATCATCCAGGATCAGTCAGGATTCAGGATAGAGGTACTGCAGAGGCTATGCCAGCGCCTGCAGTGCCTGGATTCAGTCAGACTACTTGCAGCATACATATTTCAGTCAGAATACTCAGCATACCTTACTTCAGTTTCACTCAGGGACACCAAAAGTTACTGTACTCATACCACAAGCAGTGCTGTTTACAGCCACAGCCTCCACAAGAGCTTACATTAGGGGGAATCTTTGAGGTGCCCCCTTAGCCATGGCGGCTCTGTGGACTATCTCAGGACGTTGCTGCGACTTTTTATGCACCTCAGACTGGTCCAGTGTCAACCCCCTGCAGCTGCCAGGTTTCTGGCCGATACCTGGGTTCACATGGCCATTTCCCCTCGTGACCCTATCCCTGGTTACCCAGCCATGGGATTGTACAAGAACTGACCCGACTTGGTCATCAGTGGATCTTCTGGACCGGTCTGACTCCAAGACCTTACACTGCTGCAGTGCAGAACAGACTCTTCAGGGCCTCTGGGTGTTGGTGCTGCACCAGAAGGCCAGAAACGTCCTCTTAACAGCCCATGTGTTGGGGATGTCCACAGCCCCAGTGGCTGCAACCTACGCACTGTACTGGGGTCTGGACTCCACTCCGACACTAAATGTGCTGCCTAAGTACACGTATATGGTGGGTGCTCCGCATATGGGGGCCTGCACTTGACTGCACTACCCAGCGGGTCCCGCTGTTTGCAGTCCAACAACCTGTTTCTTCTTTGATTGGCCCTTCTAGTTGTGTTTGGGTGTTGGCGACCCCGAACAAGGGGACTGCTGCAGTTTGGGAGCCAATTTCAGGCACACATAGGCTGGACACTACCCTGTGTTGCTGCCAGTCTGGGGCCTATCCGCCCAAGTTGGTGGCCTGGGCGTGTCAGCTCCATACGGACAGCAAATATGACTGTATATGTATCAGTGGGAGATGGGTTGAGTGCCCATCTCCTGTGGTAGAGGAAGAGAGATTAGTGTAGGCGTATGGACCCAGGATATGGAGGTCGTACCGCCTCAAGTCCAGACCTGATGGTCTGATGGACTACTTTGGCTTAACGGCTCCCCTTGGATCCTGAAATACATCCTGCTGAATGTATTTACTCTGGGTATACCAACCTCTGCCTGCAGGACAGGGGGGTACAAAAGATTGTGACATACATATGCACATATAAGGGAAAAGAGAAGACCTACACGTTGCCCAGAGCCCCAGAGACTTGCAACTGGGCGGTCTGGTTCCCAGATCCCCAGAGACTTGCAACTGGGCGGTCTGGTTTGGTACTGTGGGTAGGCAGCGCCCACAGTGAGATGTCAGGACACTTCAGATCACAGTCAACACATCACTACTACACCCGAAAGCAAGACACACTTGGCTCAGGCAGGCAGGTAGGCATCAGCCGTCCACATACGGCCTACACTTGGGGGCGCTGTAAGAAGACTACCCCAGACCGGGGACTCCCCTAAGGTTGACTTGGGGTTCCCACTGAGTGCAGGTCCTCCAGACCCTCGCAGGGTAACCACAAGGCTGTGGTGGCACTCTTTGACGATGCGTGAGTGCATCCATAAGGTAGATTGTCCGTCTACCCGGGAAGAATAGACCTTGCTGGATCTGGTGGGCCCCCACTGGAGGACATTGTTCACCCCCTGCTGCCAAGCACACTCCTCACACGCACTCCACTCACCAACTCACACATTCCGCGGTGTTCCAGCGGGCTGATGGGGCGTTTCGCCGTGGTCTCCTAAGAGGCCACGGTTGGGGCTAAGCTGGACGGCAGGACATCGTCCTGCGGGTCCCTAAGGTCCATGACACTGACGTTCATGGCACCACGCTCATGCCCTCATCACCCGAGCAAGACTCGAAATCCTGCTCAGGGGCAACCAATCCTGGCACAGGCCGCGATCATCTTGGTCAAGTCCCCAGAGACTTGCAACTGGGCGGCAGGACCTTGATCGGACGGCTCTGGCTGGATAGGAAAGGGGAAAGGAAAAAAGAAGGAGGGGATGTCGTCGACCATCACCTCCTTGGTCCGGTCACAGTCCGTCACAGCTGCCAGGACCCGTACGCTGCAGCGACAGGGCTCACCGGTCGTTGGCACTTCAGGCTTTTCTGGCTGTGCAGACTGGGGTGCCTTCACCTGACAGCACAATCCAGCCAAGAGGGATGTCATAATGCATAGGGCGTCCACGAGCTGTGGGTCGCCCTTTGCTGGCATCGAAGCAGGGGGAGTATCTTATTCAATCCACCCTCTGGAACTCTGTCAAATCCCAGCCTGGGTGGCTATACTCCCGGACGGGGCGAGCAGGACTGATATGCTGTTAGCATAGCCCCATTCATCGGATGGGGACTCTGGGTTACTGCTCTCAGGGGCAGTCCCAGTCAGTCTTTGGACCTCATTCAGTCCTTCGCTCAAGCCCTGTTCAGGTGTAAATCCTGCTGGAGTCAATGGCAGCAAACTGGTCAGCATTTCTGGACAAATGGGCGTGGCATCAGGACCACTTTCACAGTGGGACCCTGCCGGTGGTTGCGAAACCTGTAGGGGTCTCTCCATTCCGTCCTTACCTGCTGATTGTGTGTTCACAGGTGTGTATGTGGGATTGACGTCCAACCGTCGGGGTAGCCACCAGCTTTCGCTGGGCATCCCTGACTCAGACCCAAGAAAGAGGAAAAAGAAGAGGTCTTGAGTGGGTTGGCATGTCATGACATCCTGAGGCCAGGGGTCTCGCCAGAGCACCCCTTACCTTCTCATCCATGCCATCTCATGCCGAATCAGTAGGTCCATGGCACTCAGTCCATGGCACCCTGGGCATATTGTACCCAATCAGCAGGGCTAAGGCATAGGGTCCATGATCCCAGACCCCAGATCCAGCCATACCTCAGGGTAACGTCCCTCCGGTGTCCCAACACCGCCTCCCTTATGGAGGGCTGGCACCCCGAAGGGTCCAACCCTTTGGCGCCGCCTTCATGCGGGGTATATCCCGCCGTACCCACCTGTATTCCTCCGGCGCGACTCGTAGGTCGCTGCCTGGGTACTGTCCTTGCGGGGGGTCCAAAATTGGCATAAAAAAGACCTGAAAAACTGGTCCCCTCGCTGGGCGCGCCATGCTCTGCCTTCCTCAGGGTCTGTCACCCACTGTCCTTCAGGATATTGGTGGGGCTGCCCTGGTCAAGGCCTTCCCCCTCCATTTGTGGTCACTCACCCCTTGAGGTTACCACCAGTCATCCAGTCATCTGAATACTTACCCCTCCCACTCCCCTCCCCAAGGGTTTCTAGCGCTTCGCGCCACTCCAACCCCTCCTTGGCACTGTGCCTTGCCGTGGTGCTCACGGTTTACCTGGTCCCTTCGTTTCTGGTTGCCCCACTTGCGCAGATATGCGCTCCGGTCGCCCTTAGCCCACTACTCCCATCATCGGCCACATCCTGTGCAGCCTCCGGGCTGGGAAGTGCCATGTGGATACCCACACAGCACCCGGCTCAGTGTGACAGTAATGTCCCACTGGTGATAGGACGTGGGGCTCCCTTCCACTCTGTGACCTGGCACTCCCATGGCACCATAGCTGGCACATGCGCTGGGGGGGGGTCCCCACAGGGGCAGGGCGTCCTGGTCTACCCCTCACTACTGCAGGTCCATGGCACTCAGTCCATGGCACCAATGAGGCATTGAAGAATGAGGTACAGGTCCCATACCAACCTGGGTTTTCGCCTGCGGCACTTAACCTTAAAGGGGGGGGCAGGTTCTGATGCTGAAACTGGTGACCTATCTTGACGACGAACTGCCCCGGTCGCGGTCCACCCCTAAAGGGCATTTCTATCCACCCACGGACTGAGAAAGGAAGTGGATGAAACTGGACACAGGCCGATTGCGACGGCTCAGGCCCCACATCAGCACAGCTGCAGATTTTCTGGGGCTCTGGCCATCATAGGCTGACATACCCCTATAGACACTCAGAATCGGCCATTGCACTGATTCCTATGTACAACAGTGGCGTAGACCGGTTGCGACGGCTCGAGCCCAACATGGATCAATCCTGCTGACAAACACAAAAAGTAACACCCTGCAGGTCTGCTGGTTTCTGCTCCAGTCTGGTGGATCCCCGTTACCCACAGGGACCCCTATAAACATCCAGACTGGGCTGAAAACCAGAAACCAGACCTGCATATAACTTAATGCTCGTCTTGGCAGGGTAGTGCCACTCCCCGTAGGTCATCCGGTTGCACCTGAGTGCAACCGCAGGCACGTCCCCCGCATGGCGGATCCCAAGGGCTTCAGATCAGGTCGTAGGACTCGGGAGCGATGAATCCCCATAATTGTTGGAGGCGATTGAGCGAGCGTGGTGGCGCGGGCTGTGGAGCCTCCACAGGGCTGGGGCTGATCGCCAGCATGTCCTGCATGGTCTTGGGGACCTCCTCAGGGCAGGGGCAGGTTGCCACAGTGCCCTGCTCGTTCGTGGTCGCCTCCTCGGCCTGCTCGGCGCCTGAGGGGGCGCATTGGGCATCCTTCTCGGCCTCCTTGACCCCTGAGCGGACACCTCCGAAGTCCAAGGGGTCCTCCACGGGGCTCTGCGGTTCGGCCGCGGTGGTCAACTCCATGGGCTCCTCTGGGGGGGCTGAATGGGGTTGATTCGGCCCCATCTCAGCCCCGGCGGCGCACGGGGGGTCATTCAGGACCTCGGGGGCGTCGCTCAGGACTGTGGAGTCATCAGGGGCCGGCGACGGGGCCCCTCGGGCTGGTTCGGACCCTTCACGTTGTCGTCGACTCTTCACTTGTCGACCTGCTCGACATCCTCTCCGGCGGCGGCGGCGTGGGGTGCTCGTCACCGTTGTGGGTGCACGCGGTTCCCATAATCTCTTTGATGATCTCGTAGGCGCCGGCCATTGTTGAGTTGGCGGCGACCATTGGGGCTGCCCTTCAACTGATGGGCGCCTCCAGGGCTGCGCGGGGGCGGCCACTGAGATAGGGGCCTCCCCTTGGGGGGATTGAGGCGCCTGGCTCAGGGGGTGGTCCTGAGCTGGGGCTGCCGGGTTCGGTGGACTCGAGGAGGTCGGTAGGGGGGCGCTGACGGCCTCCTCCATCACTGAGATCCTCTTCTCCATGGACTCCAAGCGCTCCTCGATGGCCAGGGCTGGCCTGCATACCCGCAGGCCAGGACCCAAGTCAATGACGAAGTCCTCCAAGATAGGGAGGCGCGCCATGCCGCATTGGATGGTGAGGCGCTCTCTCCCGGACTCTTCCAACTCCATGAGGGCCTTGGTGAGGGCATCCATGGTCTCTTTGAAGTCCTTCTCCGAGGGATTGACACTTTCCGAGGATAACGGGCTTGATTTGCGCCTTACCGATGGCGCTCGGGATGTGGGGCTGGTCGATGCTTCGATTTGCTGTTCCGGGGCTACCATCCCCGGGTCGACCTTCTCCAAGCCCATGCGGCCTCCTCCCTTGCACGCGTAGCACAAGCAGAAGACCACTCACATCCACATGAACTCAGTGAGCATCCATCGGGATTGCGAAATCGAAGCAATCCCTTTGAGGTCTAAACAACAAAGGAAAGAAAGCATGTACAACTGGTCATAGGAACATGTAAATCCTCCAAACCATGTCCCGGTTAGGGTAAGGTGCAGTAATCAACATAAGTCACAAAGGAAAGGGCATCAAGGCAGGAGAGGGGGGGACAAAGGGAGCCCACTCTCCCACTCAGCACATCCTGGGTAGCCTGATTCAGGATCCCCAAGGAGGAAGAACAAAACATGCAAAAACAACAAGACATGGGTAAGGCCCATTGGCTGTCAAAGCCTACCCTAGTGGGGGGGGTTGTCACTCTCCACTCCCGGCACTACAGGACCCCAGAAGCGGGGGTCTAGTGCCTACACACTCACTCACCATCCTCCCCAAATATCCCAACTCAAGTCCCCTTGGGGCAGGAGATAGCCCCACCACACCACTGTAGGGGGGGTGGTGGTCCTGGGTGCCTATAAGACTTAGGCCCCAGAAATTCTGTGGAAAAGGGGGTAAAGTGGTAAATCGCCCATACCACCTCAGGATCCCACATCCCAAAAGGAAACAAGGGTAGTTGGGGGTAGCCAAGACCTTCACCCTGACACACGTAGAGGGGCAGGACCCAACTCCACACGGGCTCTGAGGCATGCATACATTCCTGAGTCAGATTTGAAGTCCAAATTGAGGTGACATATGGGTTTGGTCCAATCCCATAAGGGTAGGCCATAACCCAAACTCCTCAAATATGAGGAATAGACACTGATGAGAGGCCATGGGTAAAATATTGGCCCAAATCAAGAAGATGGCCTAACGTTCCCATGGCCCAGAAGTGACCTCATGAAATTTGGAATTTTCAACAAAATTCCAGAGAAAATTCAAAACAGTGAACCTGTGTACCAGTAACCTTCCAACAAATGCTCAATACAAAGTAGAGAGCACCATTGAAACATAGGAAAAGACCCCAAGGTCCAACTCCTCATGGGTTCTTTACTGTTTACCCGCCAAGTGACTACATGACAGGGTGGTTTTCAGGGTCCATAATGTACATCTCTGGGACGATGTAAAACCACTATCCTATACACTTGGCAGACTTGGTTCCAATGGATTGGGTAAGTAATAGAACATACCAAAACAAGTTCAAATACCCAAAGTAGAAACATTGGGGAGGTCTAGGGTCAAAGAACAAGGAGATTTGGCCCGAAGACCCCAATGAACCAAGTGAATGAAGTGAACACACAAAATTTGAAATCTCCAAAAGGTTTTAGAGATTGCAATGGTGTGCTAAGCCCAAGAAGAGTTATAACCAAGTAAAAGCATGCACGTAGAGTGGAAAGCATGCTCTTTCATTGGAATCAACACTTGGGTTCGAACTCAACATGTACATGAAGACATGAGTTCGAAAATTCAACACATGGACTGAGTAAATTTGGGCAATGTGGTCATGACCAAATTTACTATAAGCAGAAATAGGCCAAAATGGCACATAGAAAATTGATCGTAGCGTAAAGGCGAAAGTCGACGACGACCTATGATGACCATATATGAATAGTAGGGACCATGGAGACCACGAATGATCGAAAGTTCGACCAAAAACTCAATACTAGTGGATCTCCATGGTCACCACAAGTGAACACATGAAAAAAATAAAATTCAAGACACAATCACTAAAATTCATGTCTGGCCCTATGTACAATGAATCACGGCCGAACAAAGTGCATTAACGAAAGTAGACACATGCCACAACACGCACAAACAACACTTAGACTCGAACTCGACGCGAGCTTGCAGATCCAAGCTCGAAAAGTAGGCCCATGACAGGCCAAAAATGAGTGATTTTTGGCATAAAATGACTATGCCAAAATGAGCTCAAAAAAGTTTGAAACTTCGAACCAAAAGATGTCGAACGCGTCGAAACGCAACCAAAACTCGAACATATATTGTTCGTACTCACCAAATACGAACAAAATGAGCTCTTACTTATTTTCCGTCGCCACTATATCTTGGAGATATAGTGGCGAACTTTGAGCACATGAAAACAAAGTGCTCAAAATGTCGGAAGTAAAATTGACGCCAAAAATCACCAATGGCTCAAATGGACTCGAACCAAGATGATAATGAAAGTAGAGACTCGTTGCTACGACATCAAAAAGGAATTACGAAGAAACTCGACAATGACGCGACACACAAACTCGACAAAGTGGCATCATGAACACAACAAAAATGCACTATTTATTCATGAAAGTGGGTCCCACCATGGAGTGTGGTGACCCACCACGACCATATCTCGACGTTGCAAAGGGAAGGGAAGGCAAACCAAAATGATTACCAATGTTGGGTTCACCCTGGAATCAATGAAATCAACTTGAGCTTGAGATTCACCATGGTCTCTTCACCACAACCAAAACTCAATTCAATCTTAATAATTAAGGCATATCTCCAAACTGGCTTGCAACTCACACAAACAAATAACATACCATTGTAGAGGAGAGTCATGCCATTCCATTGCATCTCTCCTCAAGAGAAATGGATGGAAAATCTCAATTTACGGTTAGGTTGAAGTGACTACACGAAATGCATAAGATATGCATGCCATGCCTAATCTAACAATGGGGGGTAAAAGAAAAAGGCACCATAAGGTGCCGGCAACGATGCCTAAGCTATCCCTATACTTTAAATGGCTGGGCATCATGACGTCAGGGGGTTTTTGAAAATAGTGGCACCGGAACCTGAACTTTTAAACCCCTATCATAAACTAAGTCTTGACTATTACAACCGTGCAGTCAGAATTAATTCAGGTCAACAGGATGGACTTTCCGTAAAGGCCAGTTCATGGTCTCGCGATTTGGGTCGCCAGATCCCAACTGGCAGTTCGCCCGCGAATTGGCGCGACGCCGGTTCACCACCAGGCCGCTGCCAATATCTAACTTCTGTACCTATGCGAATTTAAGGCAAATTCGCATAGGTATGAACAGGGCAAATGATTCCCTAATGACTAATACAAAAGCGGCGGAAAAACACGCCGAGTTCCCTGATATCCCTACTGCAGGCTCAAGTCAAAAGACCAATGAGAGGAAAGGTTAAGGGGGGATGAAGGCTAACAATATCCCCTATCAAATCCCATAGTGTGGGCCTTTAATAGGCTACACAAAGGGATGACGGGGGTCAGCACAAGGAGGAGTATGTGTCCCCATAACCGGGGATCAGGCCCCACAGGGGGGGCCGAGGGGCGCAGGGCATGACGGAAACCAAACAGTAATAGTACCTGATTAGGACCTTTGGTCCGACGTCAGCGAAGCCCGGTCTCCGGGAGCCACGCCGGGGAGAGAAGTGAGACACACACAGACATACCTGGCACACTTAGGAGTATGGTAAACCCTGTAAGGAAGGGTAGAACCCCATGGATCTGGACCAGTCAGGCGTCCTAACTGTGGGCTCGCTTGTCCCCAAGGAGGGAAGACACACCTTGCCTCATAACACCTTGCTTGTCATTCCCCCCTGGTGTAGAAAGCCACCGTTCTTCGTTGGCTCCCCAAGGTCATTACATCAAGGCAGTCCCCATGCAACACATGGTCAACAAGGCATACACTCGCTGGGTGGCTGCAAACCTGATAAGCGGCCACCTGGTCCACGCTGGAAACCATAGGCATGGGACTGCAGGGCACAGACAGGGTAAGTGCAGTGCTCAGTAAGCAGTGGTCTGTGAAAACCCAATGGCCTTCGCCCAGGGAGCGGTTGTCACGGGGGGCTAACGGTCCTGTCCTGTGATGCAATGCGGGGCAACTGTGACAACTGCTGTTACACCCATACACAGGCACGTCTGCACAAGAGTGCTCAGTGCACCTGTAAGGTTAGAACACAGTCAGTAGACTGACACAGGGAAATTAGTTTTTCTTTTTACGCTGGGACAGAGTCTCAGCACGGGTTAGTAGCTGCCCCTCGTTGTTTTCATCGAGGTACGAACGTAAGATGGGGTCGACACTCCCATCTGGTTGTATGAAGGCTGACGTACGTTCCCAGGTTGCCTCAGATAACCCATAGCCATCCCACAGGGTTAGGAATTTCCAGCCCTGTTTATACTCGTGGCGAGCAATACCTGCAACCACGTAGTAACCATCGACTGCCATCTCATCGGTAGTCATCTCTTTGAGTTCGTCTGCCTCCTCTGGGCTGGCAGCGTTCTCTAGGTCAATACGCTCGACGTCACTGTCAGAAAAGTTTATAGTGTTTTCAGCACTGTGTTTTTGCTTCTCCTGCTGCTTGTTGTTGCTGTAGGGTGTCCTGCTGCTGGTTTTGGATGATGAAAAGCTTTTGTTTGTTGAAATACAGTAAAGCCAACTCAATTCAGGATAGCCCAAGCCAATAGTATGCAAGGAGAAGGTAATTCAGGATCAAAGCATGAAGGGCTGCAGTGTAAACAGTGAAAGATGATTAGATATTCACAGAAACTGCAACTCAGGATACAAATGAATGCATATTCACAGAGATAGCTGAAATGTTTTGGGAAAAGAGTTAGAAAACTGCCTCAGGATCACTCTCTCTCCATAGTGCCATCTTAGGAGATGTGCACTCTTTGTTTTGGCTCCCATATGTGCTGAGGTGGCATGGTATGTGGCGATGAGGTCACTGCCATGTCACATGGGATCTTCCTACTCAGTTGGGATCTTCCTACTTAGTTAGGCTGACCAGGAATTGAACCCAGGACCTCTCAAAAAGAGGTGCCTAACCCCCTATGGTGCATACCACTAGGGCAGATAAGTATTCATGGAAAAACATAGATAAATTCATAGGTTCTACCTTAGGTATGTCAGTGCTCAGTCAACTCAGGAAAAGATGTTTTACTTCTGATTGAAAGGGGATTAAGGGGCCCACTCAATATCCTGATTGGGTGTTTGGTTCCATAGGTCAAAATGTGTTCTCACCACTTTTGGCTGGACCAATACTAAGATAAAAATGCATGGATGCTCAGTGCATCTCTAATACAACTAGAGTATGTCCCAAAGCAATGGAAAAGCACTTTTTCTTACTCCCCCCTTGTGCTGTGGTGGCCACCACTGTCGCATTTTAGGAAAAAGGGAATTTTTCTTGGCCTTTCCTTGGTTTCCACATCTACTTTAAAATACCTACAGTCTCCCTCACACCGAAAAATGGGCGCTCACCATGGCTGGCGTCCTTTTGCTGCTCTGATTGTACAGTTTCCTACAGAAGACTCAGCGCTCTTGGCGCTGCCGGGGCTCCTGTGGCTTGGTTGGGTTAGATTGGGAGCATGCCAAACATGTGCATATGCATCCCTTCCTCCAAGACGCAGCGTCGACACAACCCAAACGCAAGACACATTATACACACTCGCATGGGTTCTCGTAAACCTGCTGGCGACCTGTGACCTGTCTTAGGGCGTAGGGAGTCGAAAAGAAATTAATTTGCCCCTTGGTGGGGTCTTGGTTCTGCTCAGTCTCTCCAGGCACCTGCGTTTCGGCCCGAACACGGCCTACTCAGCGAGGCTGCGCGTGGGTATCTGCAGAGGCAGGAATGGGAGAATTATGGACGAATCCACGCAAAAACGAAGCGACGACACCAAAATCCGTCAAATGACGGCGCAGAATTTTTCTGAAACGACACACCTGAGCAGAATCCAATTGTGCATCTTCAGCACATTTTTATAGAAATTATAGTCATCTCTGGATTTTTTAAATCCAGAAATTCATACGTACAAAATGGCGGCGCGCAGGAGCGGCTCCTAGCGAAGCGCCGGAAAATGGAAAAATAATGGAATTATAAACGTATGTATCACGTAGTCTTGAAAATGACGAGACACACATTAATAAACAAACATACAAATTCCACCCACACTAATAGAAGCTTCAAAAATTCAAGAATTCGAAAATCAATTGAAAAGACTTCAATGAATCAGGTATAAACTACAGGTATGCTCGTCTTGCATGCCGCATACACATTGCTCGTCTCGAGTCTCCGTGACCGAGTCGTGTAGCAGCGTTAACAACGATAACCACGATAGAACGCGGTAGAGGGATTGATTAGAAAGATTGCAGATGATCAGCGGTCAGATCAGGGTGATTAGTCATACACACAAGTGCATAGCAACGTTCTTCGCGTGCGCCCCTTTTGTTTTCTCTCCTTGCTTCACTTCCCAGCGGTAGGTAAGGTAGGTACGCCCAGGCGGGGCCACCCCCTGGTGGAGTCAAGATTGTTGTGGAGATGGGCAGGTTTGCCCACGTGATCGTGCATAGTCGTGCATGCACACACGCATTAAAGGGTAGGCCACGCGAAGTGCGCACGGTAAACCTTGTTTAGGCTACCCAGGGGCTCCTCGGCACGTTCTTTAAGAGAACCTGAGGAGTCCCTTAACGCTTGCTTGCTTGATAAGGGTAGCTGCTCCATGCAGCGTGTTTGCGGACAGCGTATTATAGGGCACACTGAGAAGGGAATAATACCTGGAGTGTGCCTTGGTTCCTCCGCCGCAAACGCCCTTTCATTTGCCTTTGTTTTACAGGTGGGCAGGTAGGGTGAGTGGTGCAGCAGCATTTTTTTATGCCCTGCTAAACAGGGGCGCAGATCACACAAACAAGTAACTCCGCTCCGCCTGTGGCAGAGCAGGGAGTCCGACTTCATCGACATCTGCGCCTTGCACACGCGAGCACTCCTTCCCTCCAAGCCCTTGCAGGGGAAACGCGTTGTGGCGTCCCCTGTGAGGCCACAGTTGCTTAGCAGCGCTGTGTTCTCTTGTCACTTCACAGGTGGGTCGCTAGGACCCTCGAGAACTTCCTCTTCGCAACGCCAAGTAGAGCGTGCGTGTAGGAGTGGTAGTCCTGCGTGGGGGCTAGAGCCAGTTGCCCAGCGCTCGCCCACCAGGATGGTGCCACTGTAGGGTGTGTAGGACCTGTAGGGGGCGTGTCGCTGTCCCACCCTTTTCCTGCAATTTTAGCTGGGTTGGTGGGCTGTGACAGTGGGTTAGGTTAGTGTTTTTGGCCACATAGCAAACAGGCGTTTTGCATGCCTTCATAGCTTTTGGCCACCCCTCCCTTTAGTAGACAGGTAGGTAGGGAAAACAATACCTGGATTAACACTCTGGGTATTCCCCCAAGGTTTTGCGCCAGCACAGAAATTGGGCGCATAGGGGAGGGGAGACCCGGGGCGTACCCCGTGGCATCAATAAGCCAACCCTCCAGGTTTAGCAAGGGCGCAGACTTGGGTATAATTAGGACACCACTTCTGCGGCTTGCTCTCAGGACCTTAGGACTAGCACACTCACACATACGCTTTGGCAGGTAAGGGTAAGGTTCAGTCCCTAGCTTTATTCTTGGAGGCAAGCGTCTCAGCGAGCCTCAACAACTCACCAAGGTTGTTCTGGGACAAGTAGTCAACCAGAACTGAGTTTAGGCGTCCCTCAGGTAGAACAAATGCAGAGAAGGGCTCCCAGGTGGCCTCTTCGACTCCAAACCCTTCCCAGAGGGTGAGGAAGCGCCAACCCTGGCGATAGCGGTGGCGTAGGACAGACTTCACCAGGTAGAAGCCCTCCTTAGCCATCTCCTCGGCGTTCATGTCGGGGAGTTCACCTTCAACTTCCATAGGGCTGGCAGCCCCTTGTAGGTCCAGAGCGGCGATTTCCTCGTCGTTCAGCTCCCACTCCTCCCCACAGAGGTCTTCAGGATCATGGTAGCGCTTCAGGTGTTGAGCGGCGCACACCAGGGTCCCCCCTAGACGGGGAGAACACCGCACGGTGATACGGTGTCCATCCACAGATAGGATCTTGTACGGCCCGAAGTATGGGTCATCGCTGGTAGAGCGTGGCCAGGCGGGTAGTCGACTGTGGTGCACCAGCACCCAGTCCCCCTCTTGGTAGGTGGCCGGTACACGGTGCTTGTTCTTCTTGTTCCACTGACGCTCCCTCACTCTCTGGAGCATAGCCTTGGCCTTGTCCACCTTCGCTTGTTGCTCTTGGACCCATTCACCCACAGAAGAATGGGTGTCCTCTGGATAGGGGGCATGTAGGAACCATGCCGGGCGCCCCATGAATAGCTCATGTGGCGAGTAGCCAGTAGCTGAACTCTCTTGGGAGTTCATCATCAAGGATATGACGGGGAGTAGTCTCACCCAGTCTCTGGTGCGTTCAGTTTTGCACCATATCCTGACGTTCTCCTTCAGGACACGAATCTGTCGCTCACATAGGGGGTTGCTCGTGTGAGAGTAGGGAATCCCCGTAGACACCTGGACATTGAGGGACCTCAGGACCCTCTTGTACCAGCCAGTATCTGAGCGTACTCGTACGTCCTCATCGGAGTTGATCTCCTTGGGCGCCCCATAGACACAAAACCACTCCTCCAGGAGTATCTTGATAGTCTCCTCTCCGGTAATGTGCTTGGTACATGGGAACACCCTGGTAAACCTGGTCAACCCACAGGTTACCACGAGGGCGAAGTCATAGCCCCCGAACTTCGGCATCTCCGTGTAGTCCACGTATAGAACACTGTTAGCACAGTGAGGGATGGGCAGGGTCGAGTAGAGACCTCTGTCCCTGATATCCCCTGGTTTACAGGACCTGCACGGGCACTTGTCCACGATAGGCAGGAGCGTCTTCCGCAGCTGGTCGTCAGTCCACGTAGTGTGGAACCACTGCTTGAACAGCCTCAGGGTACGGTCAGCACCCACATGACCACTGGACTCATGGGTCCACTTCAGCAGCGCTGGGACTCGGTCACTAGGCACCACGATGCGGTCCTCGTGCCAGAGGTAGCTCTTGTCCCGCTTCCACTGGTCTTGGTTGACCAGGAGGGGTTCAAGGCGTTTCTCCAGGCGCCGGTAGATATCCCCAAACTCCTGTAGGTACTCCGATTGTTGGAGTCCATCCAGGGGGCGTATCATGGTCATGTTCAGGTCCAGGTGTACGTCCATACGGCTGAACGCTTCCTTAGCCAGCGCTTCAGACCGGGCACCAATCAGGGCGTCGAAGTTGTTGCGGCTGATGTAGTCGGCACACTCGTTCTTCACTCCCTGGATATGGTGTACCGTCAGCCGTAGTTGACTGAGGTAGGTCCACCAGCGACGTAGCTTGGCCTTCTCAGGTGGGGGGCCCTTCTGGAAACTGCGGACCGGTTCTTGGTCGCATAGCCAGACCACAGGGTTACTCCCCAACAGTCGTGCTTGTGAGGATAGCACCAGCATACCCGCGAGCAGTTCCTGCTCATAGGTAGAGTAGTTCCCCCTGGCCTGGTTCCACTTCCAGTTCCAGTGGCCCAGAGGTACTAGGACCCACTTGTCGTCAGGGTAGCTGTGCTTGAGGGTTCCATCTCGGTTGAGACCTTCCGTCCCCCATTGGGAAATGGCCGAGTCGAACTCCTCCTTCTCTAGTGCTTGCCACTGGAACAACGTTCCACCACCGCCCACATTGCTGGCGTCGGTCACCAGGATAATCTCCCCTTGTGCCCTAGGCACGCCCAAGCACTTAGCGTTGGCTACTTTGTCTTTGAGCTCGTCAAACGCTTGTTGCTCTTGTGGGCCCCAGCGCCAAATAGTACTCTTCTTGATCAAGTCAGTCAGTACCGCGCTGGTGTAGGTGAAGTTTTTGATGTGGCGGCGATAGAAGTTGCACGCCCCAATGAAACTGCGTACATCATGAAGTCCTTTCTTGGGGTCTTCGTGTCGTACCTTGGCATCCATCAGGGGTTTGGCCTTAGAGGCCGCTGGGGTCCACCACCCATAGCCAACGTCAAACCCCAGGTACTGCATGGTCTCCTGCATGAACTCACACTTCTCCAGCTTGAGTCGTGTGTGGTTCTCCTGGCAGACCGCAAAGAACTCACCCAAGAGGATTAGGTGATCCTCCTGGGTATTGGTCCCGAGGCATACATCGTCGATGTGAGCCTCCATCTGGGCCCCACGGGATATGAGCTCCTGTACCTTAGGTCTCCTCCGTAGGATGGACAAGATCTTGTTCATCAGCTCTTGGAACAGAGCGGGGGCGTTAGCCACGCCGAATGGCATGACCTTCCACTTGAATACCCTCCCCTGAGGGGTGATGAAGGCCAGTAGTTCCTGCGCGTTGGGCGTCAGGTCCACTTGCCAGAATCCACTTCGCTTGTCCATCTTGGTCTTGTAGCGACAGGAGGCTATCTTCTCCAGGGTAGACTCCATATTGGGAATGGACCCTGAGTGGTTCAGCGTCTTCTTGTTCAGCTCTCCATAGTCCACTACCAGCCGTTTGGCTGTAGACCCAGGTTTAGCCACCAGGAAACAGGGGCTGCAGTGTAGGGGGTAGTCCCCATCCTTGTACTCCAGGACTAGGCCAGCGTCGATACATTCTTGTATCTGTCGCTCAATCTCGTCGGCCTGCTCTTTAGGAGCTGGATAAGGTCTCCTCCGGATCTTGTGACCCACGAATTCGGGTTTCAGCTTGAGGTCCATCTGTACCAGCTTGTCGCATGAGGCTGGAGGGGGTAGTTCTCCGAACACCTCCAGATAGGTCCTTATCAGCTTTTGTACCCGCGGGTCCAGTACCTTGATCTTGTCCTCCATGTCCTCGTCGGAGTGTAAGTTGCTTGCCCCTTGAATAGAAGTCGGGAGGTGGTCCTCCACTGACTCTTCGCCTGCGGTCGCATCCTTCAGCCCTTGGTAGGCATACAGAAGGTCTTGCTCAACCATCTCCGGCGGACGATGGCAACATAGGCACGCTTTAGGGGGTTCACATACACATTCCTCCGAGAGGTCGTCCTCATCTGGGGTCCTCACATGGGCACCCCATACGCTCTTCATGAGCTTGAGATCTACCTCCCTTTGCCAGGTGGTGATCTTCTGTTCGAGGTCCTCCTTCAGTTGGGATAGGTCTCCCTTACGTCCTTGCTTCAGTGGCCACGAGCTGCGGGTAGGCTTCGCGTAGCATAGCTTTTTCGCCACCAACTTCCTCTTGGAATCCACATACTCCCTGAGCCTGGATCGAGGGTCCAGCTCTTCATCCACGGGGTCTTCCACCCTCATGGAGAGTAGGGGTTTGAGTGGGGCGACGTACTCGGCGTTCTCCACTTCTTCCACCGCAGTCTGCACGAAGAAGGCGTCGTGCTCAGTTTCGTCGTCTGAGTGGATAGAGCTAGGTAGCTCAGATAGTCCACACTCAGAGACTCCATCAGGAACAGGTACATGACAGGGAGAGTTGGGGGCGTTGGTGTCAGTCACGACGTACTCATCTCCTCCGGGTATAGTTTCAACAGCATCTTGAGGTCGTAGGCGATCCTTCAAGTCACCCAAGGCGAGTCCATCGCTTTCTCGTTGTATAGCCTGGACCAGAGTAGGGTCCAGGTCTTCCCAGGGAATGGTGGTAAGACTTCCGTCCACCACGCTGAGCATACTCCCCCATCCGGGCTTCCCAATGGGCGTCTTGCGTCCCAGAGGCACGTAGATGGCCTCATCAGGTAACCGCACAGAGCTGATAGTCAGCTTGTCAAGGAGGGTTCGCCAGTACTCATTGCCCCCATGGGCTCCCCAATCGGGGGAACACAGGACCATACGGGAACGTTCCAAGGCCACCTTGGTCAGCACCTTCCCTAGTTCACTGAATCTGGGGTTCCCGTAGGCCATCCCGAAAGAGGGCCAGTAAAATTTGTAGCTGCAGTTCTTCCCCTTGCTGCAGTATAGGTCCAGTACATGCTGCTTGTCGCTGGCGAACAGCTCCACACTTAGGTCTTCTCGAGAGTAACCCAACTCCTTCAGACCTTGGTCTAGGACTTCCCCCAATAGTTGATAGTCCTCAGTTTTGGAGGCCGCCATCATGTTCGAGGGCTCCTCGTTCGATAGTCTCAGGTAACTCGAGGTATGTTCCGACTGCTCCAGTGGCACAGACTCTCTGCCACTGCCGTGGTCCACGTACAGGAGGTAGGGCGCTTGCAGCGTCAGGGATTGTATCTGGGAGTGCTGCACGAAGAAGTCAGTACCCAGTACAAAGTCGAAGGCATCAGTGTCCATCACATAGAACCGATGGGCGATAGTCTTGGAGCCCATAGGTACCTCCACTTCGCAGTCCCCGCAGCTGTGCACCACATGTCCATCCCCCATCCGTATAGCGGCGGTGGTCATGGTGTTCTTCAGGCTCCCACAAGGTAAAATTTTCTTGGCCAATATCGATATTGTGGCTCCAGTATCCAGTACCCCCAGGTATTCACGTCCCCCTAGTCGGATACGTACCCAAAACACCAGGTCTTGGGTGCCACCAGAGCGTCCCCGTCAGAACTCCGCGGGACAGGTCACCTCGAACCCCTTGTTCCGCAATTTGCGGGCCATCCTCATGAAACGGCTTCTCTTCTTGGCGTTGTCGTCGTCACCACCTTCATGCTCACGCTTGGCTCCTTGTTCTTGCTGGGCCTGCGTCTGTGAGCGTGTGGTAGGTCCAGACTGCCCTCCAGAGGGCTCGGAGTTCCCCCCTGGATTAGGGTTGGGGTTACCTCCGTTCTTGTCCTTGTTCTTGTTGTCGTTCTGGCGATTAGCGCCTCCTCCTCGTCCGCCTTGACCCTTGTCTTGACCACCTTGACCACGTCCTTTCGACTTGCCCTTGCCGGAGTCGTTGCCTTTGGCCTTGCCTCCACCTTTGCCTGAGCTTTTGCCAGGATCTTCCCCCTTAAGCTTCGCCGATAGGCGTTGCTTATGGTAGCACTCGTCCTCATAGTGCTTCCGCTTACCGCAGAATGCACACGTGATGGTGCAGCGGTAATGATCCGGCATCTTCACCTTGGCGCCGGTGATCTTTTCCTGCTGCTTCCCCTGGACAACAAAGCAGTCTCGCTGCTCGCAGTCGGAGGCATGCTGCAGGTGGCCCTGTTCATCTCTGGCATCACACCAGAATAGCTCCTTCACGTTCTCCATTAGGCGGGCGTGGGCGTGTTTGGGGGTAGTCCCCTGCCCAGGTCGGGACCCTTGGTACCCTTTGCCTCCAGAACCTCCACCACCAGGACGGTAGTGGTTCAGGTGTTGGTCGCTCTCCTTCTCCAGCGCCATCTCCAGGAGCAGCACGCATAGATCCTCGTAGCGGAGGGATCTAGCCTTGCGCTCAGCCGTCAGACGGCACTCGTCCCATAGCTCACGGGGGAGCTTGGAGCACAACCAAAACAGCAGGTCGTCGCTGCTGTAGGAACCGGGCGTCAGTCGTCCAGCCCAGTGGTCCAGGTCAGCCAACAGCTCGGAGACCCTGCCGGGTTTGGGGTTGTTGGGCAGGACGGGCAGGTTCTGGATCTCGGCCCTGATGGAGAGGTCGGTCTCGTAGGTTGGGTACTGCCTCTCCAGGGCAACCAACACGTCGGCAAAGGTGGCGGAGTTGGTGACGATCTGCCTGACCTGCTTCTCCAGGTACTTCGTCTTGCAGCACTGCAGGAGCAGGTCGCACTTCACTCGCCCACTCGCGTGGGTTTGGCCGGTCAGTCGTAGGAACCGGCCAAAGTTCTCAGCGAACTCGCTGAGGTCCTTGCCTGTGAATTCAGGCAGGTTCACCACTATCTTGGAGGTGGCAATAGCCTTCGCCTCCTGAGCTCGGCGTCCTTCAGGGCGTCGGGTCTTCTTCTTCTTCTTCTTCTTCTTCTTGCCCTTGGAGTCCTCGGGGTCCTCAGGGTCTTCGTCATCCGATGGCGAAGAAGAAGTCATCGAAGGCGGCCCATCATCGGAGGGGTCTCCGCCTAGATCACTGGAGCCATAAGGCTCCACGTCCACCATAGCCCTTAGGGCTGTCAGCCCCAGCTGGTCCAGCTCGGCCCTCGTCGAGTTCGTCACGTGACTGTAGGGCGGCTGGGCTGTCCTCGGGACGAATGGGCTTCTTGGTACTGCTGCAGGAGTCGGCATCGGTCGGCTCCTCAGGCTCCCCAGGGTATTCGTCAACCCTGCCGCCAGGTGGTTAGCCTGTACTCGGTGGGGTGACATCCCCACTGTCGTAGGTGACGCATGGGACGGGATCATCAGGGGCTGCAGTTTCTCCCTGATCTCTTGCGTGAGGTCGCTCACGATTTTCGAAGTGGCTCCTTGGAGCACCTCGTTGATCTCCGACCGCGTCAGGGACCTGTTGGAGGATCTTCCCGATCCTCTACTCCTGCCTCCCAGAGACTCTGGTCCTCTCCTCAACCCACTCAGGGGTGCATACCCAGGTGTACACCCAGGAGCATACCCAGGAACTTCCATGTAGGTTCCCGTGGCGTGGAGTGGATGGGGATGGTCAGCCGCATACCAACGCGGCGCAGAGCTGGAAGCCACCGGCTCACTGGCAGTAGTTGCCTCAAGGAGCGCAGTGGTAGGTGGGCCCATGCCATAGGCGGGGTAGTGAGGCATGCCAGTAAAGCCTGTGCCCTCTGCCATAGGCTGGTTGGTTGTGGAAGTGGATGTAGCGGCGGCTGGGTGTGTGGTGGTTATGGGAGAGGGTGATGCTTGGAGGCCAGAAGCGCTTGGTGCGCCTTCGAAGGTAGGGATATCCGTCGGGTCTTGCCCTTGCTCCTCTCCTTCGTCTGCTCCTTCTCCAGCATCCTTCTCACTCTCGTTTCCTCTCTTCCTCTTCACAGGCTGAGGCTGAGAGACCATTTCCTTCACCGACAGGGCCCCAAAGGCCGTCTGGAGGCCATCCAAGGAGTCCTCCGCCGTATCCATTGGCCCATGTAAGGGCTCCACCGAAGGTACGGCGTCAGGCGCCGGCCTTGCCGGTGTCTCTGGCGCTGGCGCTGTGTTCACCTCGGCGTCCACTCTTCCTTGATCCATCTTAATCCACCCTTCTGCTTATGTTTGCCTGCTCGGAGCACTGGTTGTACGGCGCGGGGTCGCTGCCGGTGCACAGAGACAGGCTGCCTCTGCTACCAGAAAAGTTTATAGTGTTTTCAGCACTGTGTTTTTGCTTCTCCTGCTGCTTGTTGTTGCTGTAGGGTGTCCTGCTGCTGGTTTTGGATGATGAAAAGCTTTTGTTTGTTGAAATACAGTAAAGCCAACTCAATTCAGGATAGCCCAAGCCAATAGTATGCAAGGAGAAGGTAATTCAGGATCAAAGCATGAAGGGCTGCAGTGTAAACAGTGAAAGATGATTAGATATTCACAGAAACTGCAACTCAGGATACAAATGAATGCATATTCACAGAGATAGCTGAAATGTTTTGGGAAAAGAGTTAGAAAACTGCCTCAGGATCACTCTCTCTCCATAGTGCCATCTTAGGAGATGTGCACTCTTTGTTTTGGCTCCCATATGTGCTGAGGTGGCATGGTATGTGGCGATGAGGTCACTGCCATGTCACATGGGATCTTCCTACTCAGTTGGGATCTTCCTACTTAGTTAGGCTGACCAGGAATTGAACCCAGGACCTCTCAAAAAGAGGTGCCTAACCCCCTATGGTGCATACCACTAGGGCAGATAAGTATTCATGGAAAAACATAGATAAATTCATAGGTTCTACCTTAGGTATGTCAGTGCTCAGTCAACTCAGGAAAAGATGTTTTACTTCTGATTGAAAGGGGATTAAGGGGCCCACTCAATATCCTGATTGGGTGTTTGGTTCCATAGGTCAAAATGTGTTCTCACCACTTTTGGCTGGACCAATACTAAGATAAAAATGCATGGATGCTCAGTGCATCTCTAATACAACTAGAGTATGTCCCAAAGCAATGGAAAAGCACTTTTTCTTACTCTGTCGCTGAGGCGCCACTCATCCCAGGACAAATCGTCAGGGGAGTGATAGTGCCTCAACTGTTTAAGTGCACACAGCAGTTCACCACCTAGACGTGGACTGCACCTGACATGTATCCTGGATCCATCTATCCTGATGATACGATAGGGTCCAAAATAGGGGTCATGTAGGCAGTTACGTGGCCAGGAGGGTAGGCGTGAATGGTGAACCAAAACAAGGTCACCAACCTTGAAGCTGGCAGGTCGCCGTAGGCGGTTCCGTCGGCTCAGTTCACGGTCACGAATGTGTCTCAGGTTAGTCCCAGCCTGGTTAGCCAGAGACTTCTTGTGTTCCAGCCGATCTCCCACAGGGCCCTTGAAGTCCTCAGGAAAGGGGGTTTTGAAGAACCAAGCAGGTGGTCCTCGGTGGAACGGTTCGTGGGGGGTGAAACCCGTAGAAGAGCTCCGCTGTGAGTTCATGGTCAGCACTGCCCAGGGCACTAGACGTACCCAGTCTTTGGTACGCTCCTGTTTCATCAGGATTCTTAGGTTTTGCTCCACCACACGGTTCTGTCTCTCACAAAGAGGGTTAGACGTGTGGGTATAGGGCACACCTGTGGTTACCTCAACGTTGAGGGCATTTAGCACTCGTTTGTACCACCCAGTGTCACTGCAGATGCGTACATCTTCATCAGGGTGCACCTGCTTAGGTGCCCCATAGGGTTCGAACCATTGTTCGACCAGCATTTTCACAGTCTGCTCACCTGTGATTTTCTTATTGCAAGGGAACACACGGGTGAAGCGAGATAGGCCACAGGTGACCACTAGGCAACTATCATAGCTGCCGAAGCGTGGTAGGCCGTGGATGAAATCCACATAGAGAAGAGAGTTAGCACAATAGGGTATGGGTAAGCTGGAAATCAGTCCCCTATCCCTACTGTTGCTCTGCTTGCTGGCATGACAGCCACAAGCATCCACAATGGTCTGCATACGAGACCTCAGTTCAGTCAGGGTTAGACTAGAGTAGAAACACTCACGGAGGAAGTCCACTGAGCGATTAGCGCCAGTGTGACCAGAGCTGAGATGGGACCACTGTAGGCACCCATCAAGTCGGGCCTCAGGTACAACAATACGGTCCTCGTAGAAGAGGTACTGGTTGTTTTTATACCACTGGTGCCCGTCAATGACACGGGGTTCGAGACCAGTGCTGAGGGCTTGGAGAATTTCTTTATACTCTGACTGATAGTCCGTTAGGCTCCAACCCTCCAGGATTCCAGCAGTGCGCATGGACAGGTCAAGCTGGACATCCATACGCTGGAAAGCCTCTTTGGCGAGCGCCTCAGAGCTCTCACCTATAAGCGCATCGAAGTTATTGCGCGATATATAGTCAGACAGTTCATTTTTTATACCGGGGATATGGTGAACTGTCAGCCTGAACTGGCTCAGGTAAGTCCACCACCGTTTTAGTTTTGCTTTCTCTGGTGGTGGGCCCTTCTGAAAAGACTTCACAGGTTCCTGGTCATAGAGCCAGACAATAGGGTTAGATCCCAGGAGTCGGGATTGTACCGAAAGCACCAACATACCGGCCAGGAGTTCCTGGTCATAGGTGCTGTAATGCAAACGCGCTTGGTTCCATTTCCAATTCCAGTGTCCCAGTGGCACCAGCCGCCACTCACTGGTAGGATAGTCATGTTTCAAGGAGCCATCACGGTTCAGTCCACTAGTACGATGATGGCAGTGGGTTAGTTCAGCTAGGTTAAGCTCCTACCATTGGTAGATCGTCCCACCCCCCCCTACATCACTGGCATCAGTGAAAGGACTATCTCCCCTTTAGGGCGGGGTATTCCCAGGCAGTTGGAGGAGGCAATTTTCTTCTTCAACTCCTGGAAACACTCCTCCTCTCTGGCGGTCCACCTCCAGGGAGTAGTTTTCTTGATTAGGTCAGTGAGGGGGGCAGAGGAGTAGGTAAAAGTGTGGATGTGACGCCTATAGAAGTTACAGGCGCCTACAAAACTCCTCACGTCGTGTAGACCCTTCTTAGGGTCATCACGAATCTGCATGTCCTGTAGGGGCTGCATCTTAGACGCGGCTGGTTTCCACCAGCCATACCCCACGTCGAAACCCAAATACTCCATCTCCTCTTTCATAAACTCAAATTTTTCGAGTTTGATTCGGAGATGGTTTTCTTGACAAACAATGAAAAATTCACGGAGGAGAAGGACATGGTCCTCTTGGGTATTGGTACCCAAACTCACGTCGTCGGTGTGGGCCTCCATTTCTGCACCCCGAGAAATCAACTCCTGTACTAGAGGTCGGCGCCTCAGTATGTACAAAATTTTGTTCATTAGCTCCTGGAAGAGCGCTGGGGCATTAGCCACCCCGTAAAGCATGACCTTCCATTTAAACACACAACCCTTAGGGGTTATAAAAGCCAGCAGCTCCTGAGATGCGGCGGTTAGGTCTACCTGCCAGAAACCACTGCGTTTGTCCATTTTGGTCTTGTACCTGCATTTGGCAATACGCTCCAGGGTATGTTCCATGTTAGGAATACTCCCTGAGTGGTTCTGGGTTTTGTGGTTGACCTCACCATAGTCAACAACCAGTCGTAGGGCAGTCGACCCTGGTTTAGCAACCAGGAAACAGGGACTGCAGTGATGGGGGTAGTCCCCCTTCTTATATTCCTCCACGAGGCCAGCATCAATACATTCCTGGATCTGGCGCTCGATTTCTTCAACCTGTTCCTGTGGAGCGGGATAGGGACGACGCCTCACTCGAGTCTTTTGAAATTCAGGGTTCAGTTTCAGGTCAATCTGGACCAGTTTTATCACAAGAGAGGGCGGGCGGCAAGGCGCCGAACACATCCTCATAGGTTAGCAGCAGTTTCTTCAGTCGGGGGTCAAGGTTGAGACTCTCGATTTTCTGCAGGAAATCCTCCTCATCATGGAGGTTGCTCTTTCCATGTTCTTTCTTTTTCTGCCGATCAGCAGTTTCGGCAGGTACAGAACAATCATCCCACTCAGGGGGACATTGCTGCCCATAGTGCAAAGAATACACTAGGGGTATCTCAGGATCAGGCAGCGTATAGGAATCATCGTCCTCCTCAGACCAGATGGAGGATTTCCAGGTCTGTCTGAGGTATTGCAGCCGCTCTTGGCGCTCAATACCTTCGGCCTTCAGGTACAACAGCCGTCGGAGTTCCTGAGTGTCATGCTCCGACAGTGGCATGTTATTAGAAGCAGGCCGCGCTAGAGCATCAGGACTCCAGGCCACGGGTTCACCTGTGTGCATAGGCTGCATGTGTAGCACCGGTTTCCCAACAGGGGAAGTGGGTTCTGAGATTGACTCTAGATCTACCTCCTCCAGCAACAGCTGGGCTAGGAAGGCACTGTGTTTTAGATCAACACAGCTGGGATCAACAGGAGGGATAGTGCTGGCGATCTCAGACGGTTGGTCGTCAGCATCCTCCTTAACAGCTGCAGGCTCCAGATAGCCATCGGGAGATTCACACCCTGTAAGTGTGGCAGATAGGTGCTCAGAAGATCGATTTTTGAGATCAGAAAGAGTCAGGCCACGATTTTCGGCCATGACCTTCTTCAGTAGCACCTGGTCTAGGTGATACAGGGGTACAGGATTGAGAGATCCATCGACGATGGATAAGAAAGTGGCCCACTCAGGGGCCTGCATAGCTGTGTTTGAGTCCTCAGGCACATAGATGGGACCGTCGGGGAGTTGCACTCTTCCCACGGTCATTGGATCTAGCATACGGCTCCAGTAAGCGTGTTCACCAGAGCTGCCCCAGTCAGGGGTGCACATGACAACCCTTCCTCCCTCATAAGCAACTTTGGTTAGAACCTTCGCGAGCAGGGAGAAGGGAGGGTTAGCATACGCTAGGCCCATTGCTTTCCAGAAGAAACGGAAAGCGCTGTTCAAATGTTTCGAGCAGTACAACTGCATGATGTGCTGTTGTCGGCTCGCAAACAATTCCACCTGGATCTCATCCAGGTTTACCTGAAGGGCCGCCAGTCCATTTTCAAGAACGTGACGGGCCAATTGGTAGTTTTCAGTACAACATTTAGTCTTGGATGCGTAGCGCAGCCCAGACTCTTTTCGTCCTGACAGCTCCAAAGGTACGGAGAAGAGCCTACTGCCAAAGTCGCAGTGCAGAGAATAGGGGCGCTGGAGAGAGAGCATTTTTACCTGGGGGTTTCTTCGTAGGAAGTCGGTACCAATGACGATGTCAAAGGCGTCGGTGTCCAGCACTCTGCAGTGTTGGGTCACAGTTTTGTCGCCCAGGCATATAGTCACATCGACCCCCCCCAAGGAATGGATGGTAGGCCCATCCCCTACTCTTATGGCCACGGTCTTAGTTTTCTTGAAAGTTTTTAGCAGGCGCCGGGCCACTATAGAAAGTGTTGCACTGGTGTCAAGCACCGCTCGAAAAACTGGATCCCCGATTTTCAGGAGGATCCAGAAAACCAAGTCCTCCTCTTCGGAGCCGCCCCCCTACTCCTCAGCAGGGAATTTGACATCCACCCCTGCAGCCATGAGGGACTTGGCCATCCAGGCCAGTCGCCTCTTCTTGGACTTACTCCCCTCAGGGGAGGCGTCATCCCCCTGTGGGCGCTTCTTGGGGTCACCTTCGGCAGGAGGGGGAGTAGCAGCGGGCGCTGATGAGCGCCTCTGGGGGTTAGGGGGTCCACCTTTGCCACCCCCCTTGCCACCTCCTTTACCACCTTTATCCCCATTCTGGAGGTTTCTGGTGGGTGTTTGGTTCTTCTGGCGTTCAGCCTCCTGCCGCTTGAGTTTATCACTCTCGCGTTTCTTTATGTGACATTCGTCCTCGTAGTGACAATGTTTGCCACAATAGCCACAGGTGATGGTACACCTGAAATGATCCTGATGAGTCACAGTTTTCCCATCTTTGGAATGCTGCTGTCGTTTCATCTGCAGCATACAGCTACTGCGGTGGTCGCAGTCAGGGGCATGACAAGGTCCCTCCTTGTCATTGACAGGCTTACAGTAGAACAGAGGGGGTGTACCTGCATCAGATTTAACCTCATTCATGGCACGTAGGTTACCCCTTTCTTTACCACCTCCCTGGTTGGCGTGTAAGTGCGGCTAACCCCCATCTGCTCAGATTTTAGCAGATCTGCCCCAGATTGACTACATTTTGGTCATTTTCTTTGCTTCGGTGGAATCGCCGCCTCGCAGCTCAGTCTCAGGATCAGACCTATATATTTCTGATATGCCGGATCTGATTCCGCGGTCCATTCTCCGTAAATCCGCCGCGTTCCGATCATTTGCCTGGAATCGCCATTTGCCGCTGACGCGCGCTCGCGGGCCAGATCGGCCAAATATTTTTCACAATCGGATTTATTTAAATCTTTTCAGACAGATATGGACACTCAGATGTGCATAGTAAAATCCGCATCAATTTTCTTCATAGACTGGGATTTTCTGCCGGATAACACTCAACATGGATCTTGCTTCAGTTGTTGCTGCTCTCGCCTCCGTTGGTGTCCGTGTCTCCGGTTCTACCCCCAACAGCAGCGTTCAGGTCGACTCCTCGCGTGCCTGCCCCACTGGTCTTGCCGGCCTCGAGCCCTCCGGCACCATCAACGACCCAGGGCAGCACTTTCATGGTAGCAGAGGCTACCTGAATGTTGCTCCTTTGGTGTCCCAACCACAGTTAGCTCCCCAGTACGGCCCCGTAGACCCCGCCGCTCCTGGAGACGTAACAATTACGCTGCTGTGGTGCTGTGCGAACGAGGCCTTGAGAGGAATGCCTTGCGCAAGCCCAAGCTGCCCAAGAAGGGCGCAAATCAGCAGCTGTGGAGACCCAAATTACCATCCCAATCCCAGTCTAAATTGGCCATCAAACAGCTGGAATCTGCCAGCCTACGCCGATGGCAACGCTCCGGTGGAGCTTACGGACCTGGCAGGTACCAATACTCCTTACCAATGTCCACATTTTGAGACCATCGACGCCGATCTGAACGACATTGAGATGGGTGGTCCATGTGAGGTACCTAGCTATAATCGACCAGCCTCTTGGGCACAATGGGACGACCATTTGTCTTCAGAAGTGACCCGTAACCTTGAGGCGCTTGAGGCCCTTTGTCTATTAGCCACGTCTAAGCTGATAGGACAAGAAAGAATCGCCTCTGATTTTTTAATGGAATATTTTTTCCTTCTTCAAGAAGAAATTAATACCAGGATGTGGTGGCGTTCTCAAGAAGATGACTCTTTTGCCATTTTTTTGCAGATCTGGGAGGCAAGCCCCTTCCCGAAGGAGAAGACCAAGGCACCTGTTGCCGGGCCCTCCGCCCCTCATCCCCCTGTTTCCATCCGCGACGATCTAGCCGCCGCGGTTGAGGAAGGAATTTTAGAGGCAGCCAGGCAGGCAAGCCTGGAAATTAGGGCTGAAGGAGCTCCCCAAGTGGACTCCTGGCTGCGAACCACTGAGATTAGCGGTCCGACAGCCTGCTCAGGCCCTTCAGGACACGATATGTACTGTCCTGCCGACTGCTCCTGCAGATTCCAGCGAGATACTGAGGTCCAATTGCTCAAGGATCAAATGCAACTCATCATTCAAACGCTGGGAATTAAAGATCTTTTCAAGACGCACATGCGGTCTGAGGGCGCATCATCGGTGGAACAAGCAACAGAACCGTCGGAGGAGTCGACAGAAATTTTTTCAATTGCTCCTTCGGTGGACTCCAAGACCACCGATGCAAGGATCAGCAGGACCAAGCTAAAGGAAAGGGTTACAATCTCTCGATCTCAGAGTAGGACGGCGAAGGCTAGGACTGAGGCTCAGAATGCCAAGCGAACTGCCTCCCGTACTGCCCCTCCTGCTGCTGATTCCAATGCATTAGCCCAGCTGTTGCTCGCCCAGACCCTCGCCGGAGCTGGTGTGGCGAATGATGCCGCCAAGGTGTCTGCCATTACGGCCGGTGTTGGGCTGGATTCGCTTCTTAATCCTACTTCATTGCGACTTCGTCAGGTTGCCAAGCAACCGAAGTATAATGGAAACCCCCGACGTTGGCCTCAGTTCCAACGGGAATTTAAATTGTGGGTTAAGACTCAAAAACTCCAAGATGATCAGTTCCTGATGGCCCTCTTGGACTGCCTTGAGGGAGCGCCGGCCAACACTTGGCTCAGGACCTGGAGTGATCGTGAGGATTCAAGTTCCCCCCTTACCTTTGATGAGGTGTGGGAACAGTTGGAGGTACGTGGATCCAGGCTGCCAGAGGACCATTACCACCAGATGTTGAAGAATTTTCCTTCATTCTCGCGATTAATCTTGCACGAAGTGCAAGACAAAAGACAGCGCTTCTGGAATCTAGTAGAAGAAGCTGAGCATTCAGGCGAAAAATTTTCTAGTGCCGAGCTGAAAATTCTGATTTTTGACAAGATCCCCTCAGAAACTGCCGCCACCCTTCGGAATAAACAGTCCGAAGAAAAGGTCAAGACCTGGTGGGCGGAGGTCGAAGGCTTCGATGCCTCGGCCAACAGGTTTTCCGTCAGGGAAGCACTTCAAAAGTGTTCCCCCACGTCGTTTACCAAGGTGAAATTCACTGAAAACACGTGGAAAATCAAGTTTAATGAACACGAGGATCGGGACTTGTTTGTCCAAGTCCTCAATAGGGGAGTAAGTTTCCATGGCCATCGCCTGAATGCCAAGAACTGGGTGTTTTCGTTCACCCCGAAGGAACTCTGGGAAGAGGTTGAGAGGCTCGCTGACGCCGCCAATCAAAATTTCCATGAGGGTCTTGGGGGAAACAAGAATACCCAGCAAAACACCCAAAATGGGGCCCAAAAGGGCAACAAAAAGGTGAATGACACCCGGAATGTTCAGGATCACTGTAGCATCTGCCTTCTTTTAGGTTCTACGAACCGAGCTAAGACGCATTCTACTGGTAATCACCGATGGTCTCCTTACGATCACAAGGTGATTGGTGAAAATATCAGTAATCCGCAGAATTCAGACAGGAATGACAGACAGGTGCATGGTGGGAAGGCTGGAAAAGGGAATCCGACCCCCTCCGGTGGAAACAAAAATACTGGAGGCCCTGGCGGGTCCCAAGGCAAAGGAAATCGGACTCCATCCGGCTCCGGTGGGCAGCCGAACGGCCAGACAAATCCCAATAGCAACACCGGAGGCGGAAATCGAAATCCAGGCCAAACCCCTCAATCCGGTACAAACAAGGGAAATGCTCCAGGATTCCAGGGTAAAGGTAAGGGAAATCCTTCGGGAACCCCTTCCTCTGGTAAGGGCAGAGGGCGTGGCGACGGTGGAGGTCCATCATCCGGCGGCCGTGGCCGTGGACGTGGAAAGGGCAACCATCGTGTGGATCAGGTCTCAGGTGCAGATCAGGTGTCCGATGCGGATCGAGATTACGCTGAAAATGCCTTGAATCCAGCAGATGATCCGTTCCAAGATGAGTGGGTCGATGAATCAGGGTGTGTTCACAATGTTAACGCAGTTACTGGAGGTCAGAACGCCTAGGGGAGCCACGAAAATCGCCCCTCCCCAGGCGATTTCAGGCATGATCCCCAGATTCCTGATCGACCATTACTTGATGTAGGGTCGCTTGTCTCCTCTCCCCTGGATCCGGCAGCGGATCCTTCTGTAGTAGTGGACGAGGTTGGTGTACAGTCCAAGCACAGGGCCCGTCAGTTTGTCACAAAGCTGTGGGTCTCTGATTGCAAGGGAAATTTCCACCTCGCCACTTGTTTGTGTGACAATGGATCAGAGGTAAATCTCCAATCCAATTCTTTCTTACCCGACGACTGCGTGTTTGAGTCGCCTCATCCTGTTACCCTCGAGGGAGTTTCTGGACATTCTCTCGCAGGTGGGCAACGCGGTTGTTATATATCAACTCATTTGGTCGCTCAAGACCTTTGGGAAGAAGGTAATGTGGAGGAAGTTGTCCTTAAGGATGACTACTTCTATCGTGCCGACATAAAGTATGACCTTTACTTGGGCCATCCTTGGCTTCGCAAAAACAGGGTAGCGCCCGTAGGTCATCGGCGTTGTTTTTTGCTGGAGTCAGGTCCCTTGGAGCGTCCTGAATTTCGTTTTTTGCACGCAGGGTTTAAAAGTGCAGAAGAATTTTTGAAGCAAAAGGTTACACCAAAATTTGGCGAAGATGTCACCATTGCAGAGGTGAATGGGAGTGCCGATTACTCCCGAGAGTTAGAATGTCCTCGTAGGGACTCCCAGCCACGACGCCCTTCGCGCTGGCACTCTTCATCCTACAGAGTTGTCGACAAATGGCGCGATACAATTTGTGAATATTTTTATGAACACCATTCCTTTTGGCCACAGTATGATGCCTTTGCTAACCGCGAGAACAAGCGCTTTGACAAGCATTTTCCGACGCTTGGACCCATAAATGGGACAAGAAGTTATGGATTAATCCTCCGTTTCACTTAATCCAGCAGGTCATCCACAAAATCAAGCAAGATAAAACCCAGGCGATTTTAGTTGTGCCCTTGTGGGACGACAAGCCTTGGTTTCAGGAATTACAAGACATTTGTGTAGATTACATCGAACTTCCCAGGAAGATTAAGCTGTATGCCAGGGACGACACAGGTCCCCTGCCACAGCGGTCCTGGAGTTCGCTTGCATTCCTGGTGGATGGAAAGCTTTCTGACTCTAATTCTGCTGATTCTAGTACTGATTCCTGTGTTGGGTCTGAATCTGAGGTTGAGCGTGGTACTGATGATGAATCTATTTTTTCTGATTTTTGTCCGTCAGATACCCAAGGTGATCCAACGTCAAATGGATCCGCCTCGTCTCCCTCTTCCCCAATACGATCGACATCGAAAAGAATCTTCAGTACACGGGCGAAGAAAAATTTTAAATCGCGCCGCAAATTCAGAGTTTTTTATGAAAAACCCCCTGTGGAAGCTTTCATAGATCCTTTCGAGGAGCTGGATCACGAAGATAATCTCTGGAATGTCGACACTCGACCCACCTATCTTCAAGAGGCAGTTGATACGGACCTGTTTAGGGACATCCGTAAGAAGATTCTTCCTGCCAAGGCCGAAGAAGTCGCCAAAGTTTTTTCGACAGTAATTTCTGGCGATCAGGTGGACACTGAATTGTGTTCCAAGTCAAGAGAAAAGATTTTTGAGGAACGGAAGGACACAACCCTTTCGGGGAAGTTGATCAAAGACCCCCCTGTCCGTGGGCAGTTCGGTGAAGCCTTCATCGAGCTTCGTGAAGGGTACAAGGCGAAGAAACAGCGTCCTTATGAGAACCATGGACATAAACATGAGATCCTCAGAAAAATAATCGAGAGAAATCTCAGGGAATTTGGTTGGCTTGAGGGTTGTATGACCAGCGAATGGTGCTGTGCACCCTTCACAGTCCCGAAGCCCCCGCCTGCAGACCAGAACACTATTGATGGTTGGCGAATGGTGGTTGATTTTCGCAACCTCAACGCCGAAACCAAGGCGGATTCACACCCCCTGCCCCTCATTGAGGAGGAAATCGCCAAGAGGGCAAGAGGTCGTTTGTTTTCTGTGCCGGATCTCCGTCACGGCTTTCACCAAATGCCGTTGAGGAAGGACAGCCGACCTCTCACCTGTATGTGCACGCCATGTGGCCCAGTCCAGTGGACGGTCATGCCCATGGGCCTGAAGAACGCCCCTTCGTTTTTTCAAAGAATGATGGAGGATGTGCTTTTTACAGCTCATCCTGAGCTTCGTGCCTTTGTGAGTGTGTACATAGATGACATAATCATCGCGACAGAGGGGGAGGGACTGACCGAAGCTGAGCTGGTGGCCCTACATGAAAAGCAGCTGAACCAGGTTTTGGACATTCTTGATGCCAATCAGCTGATTTGTGGGCCAAAGAAGGGAAAATAATTTTTAGAATCAGTCGAATTTTGTGGTTCTCTCCTTGAGAATGGTACCCGACGACCCAGTCCAGGGAAGCTCGTCGCTATTCAGAAGTGGAAGCGCCCTGAGACGATCACGGAGTTGAGAGGATTCCTGGGTTGTTGCAATTTTTACCACACTTTTGTGCCGAATTATGCCAAATTTGCTGCCCCCCTCACTGAATTATTGAAGGTAGGGAGAGATGCGGGCAAGGCAGGTTCAAAGGTTCGTGTCAAGTGGACTGACGAGTGCGAGGAGGCCTTCCATCACTTGAAGGCGGCCCTCTGCGAAGTCGCCACGTTGCATGTGCCGCAATTCGACCGACCCTTCTACATAAGAACCGACGCTTCTAGGTACGCGATCGGAGCTGTCCTTGAACAGGTTGATGAAGCCACCGGCGATCATTACCCTCTTGCATTTTGGTCTCGGAAGCTAGCCCCACGCCAAATGCAATGGTCGCCGCGTGAGCAAGAAACATATGCCATCATCTGTGCTTTAAAAAAGTACCAATCGTGGGTTGGCACCAATCGAGTCGAGGTCCTGACGGATCATCGATCTCTGGAGTATTGGGCCACCGAACACATTGATACTGTCGCGAGCCCAGCTGGTCGACGGGCCAGATGGCACGAATTTCTCTCTCTGTTTGACCTCCATGTGTCGTATTTGCCTGGAAAACACAACACAGTAGCGGATGCTCTGAGCCGATGGGCTTACCCCGCTTCAGAGGGGCTGCAAAGTACCAACATCCATGGTACGGAGCAGGACCGCCACGTCGTGATCGAGTGGGATCAAGAGGAAAAAAAGCTCCTCCGACGTGAATGCATGCAATGCGCAGTTAAACAGCATGCATTGCCGTGTCACGACATCACGGCCTTCTCAGATCCGGCGCATGCTCGTGAGATCTGCACAAAAACACTGAAAGTCGTGGAGAAAGTCACCGATCCCTCCTCAGGGAGTGTGAAACGGTTTGACTATACCCGACGAGTAAGTCGATTTCGGTTGATCCAGGGCATTAAGCGTCGAGATCCGGCCAAAACTCCACCCCTGCCGAAAGATTCCCTGATCATCCGTGACTGGACGTCCGATTATCTGCATGATCCCATGTTTAAAGAGGTCTTTGGAAATCTCAAATCCAAAGATGCTCACAAGGATGGGATTTTTTCGGAGTATTCGTTGGATGGGGGGAAGCTGTGGATGGAGGGTAAATTGTGCGTACCAGACGCCCTGGCCCCCCGAGTGTTAAACTGGTGGCACAAATGGGAGTCCCCCCACGCACATGGTCGTCGATTATGGTAGATGATTAAACATAGGTTGTTTGGCTCACGGCTATATACTCATTGCATGAAGATAGCCGCCGGATGTGCCCAATGTGCTGTCTCGACGCCCCCCAGCGCGAAGAAGCACGGCCATCTGAGGCCACATCCTATTCCGGAGCGCCTCTTTAACAGAGTCACCAGTGATTTCTTCTATCTCGGTGAACTCGATGACGAAGAGTGCCATTGGACTAATAAAAAAGTCAATGGTGTGCTCCTTATTCAGTGCCGTCATTCCGGCTACATGCAGGTGTTGCCTTGCAACATCGAGTCGATGACTGGCAAGGCTGCCGCCAAATGGTGCGCGCAGACCTGGATGGGAGGTTGGGACATCCCATCCGAGGTGGTTACGGACTCAGGCAAAGAGTACACCTCCGAATGGTGGAGGGAATTATGTGCTCGCCTTGGAATCCACCACCTCAGGTGTGAAATCCACTCGCATCGAGCGCTGCCTGGCGAAAGAGCCGGCCGCTCAATTATAAATATGCTTCGTAAGGAGCTCGCGAGTGAGAAGGATTTCCACTGGCTTGAAGTTCTCTTCGCATTGCTTCGCCGTTACCACAACACGCCTTTGTACCATGGCCTTTCTCCAAATGAAATTGTCTTTGGACGAAAGAAGTGTTGGTGGAACATGCCGTTGAATAATCCTCGCCCTTGTAAGGATGCTTCGTTGTTTTTGGACGACGTCCAACGAGCAGATAAAACTGTCTCGAAATTAATCGAAAAGCATCAAGCTGACTGGCTTTGGGTTCAGAATCAAGGCCGAAAAAACCCCCACAATTTTGAAGTCGATGATCGAGTTTGGCTTCGAAAATCCGAAACCACCCTGGACGGAGATGACAAGCTTCTTCCCTTGTGGGAGGGGCCATTCGCTGTTACAGCGCGTCTAGGTGAGAACAGGTGGAGGATTCGTGTGGATGTCAGCAGGGAAATTGACGTTTCGGGTGATCGCCTCAAGAGAGAGATCCCCTCCCCCAAGGATCGGGTTAAACCCCTTTTTTGGACTTCGAAAATTTTATCTGATCGGGTCATCGAAGGGGGAAAGTACGAACTCAAGAGGATTTTAGAAGCAAGACGTGACGCCAAGGGCGAATGGGAATGTCTATGTGAGTGGAGGGGCTTTGATTCCAGTCACAACAACTGGGAACCAGCCCAATCTTTTGTCCATGGATACACCAAGGGGTTCATCGACTTCCTGAAGAAGCACCCCGAAATTGGAGTACTCCTGACAGACTGTCTGTCGAAACCAGACAGACAAGTGGAGAGCGACGGAAAACGACCTGTGGTGAATCGAGATCCAGCCTTTTACGGCCCTCAGCAGCCACATTCCAGGGCTGATCCGTCGATCCCCCCTCCTGCGGTCAGGCCAGCCCAGGAGTCAAATGAAGACCAAGCTTCGAGTTCGGCCGCTGATTTGCAGCGCCCAAGCCGTACGAGGGCCCGGCCAGACAGGTTGGTGGTCACATGTATTCGTGCTTGGCCGAATTGAGGAAGCCATCCCACCACATTCTGCTCAATCCACTGTTCATTTTTTCTGATTACATCATGATGTGGAGAACTGCGAATGTTTGATAATTTGACGTCAATCAACTTTTCTTTGGTCTCCGTTCGGTAGCGTATCGAAAGTCGAAAGCCGAAAGCCACGGAGTGTGCTGCCGTGTTCAGAAAAAACCAAACTCAGGCTTAATTCAGACAGATTCGGGGTAATCTTGTCTCTGTTGGTCTGTGCATCTTTGGAATTTGGCTACTCGTGCAGATGGAAGCAAATGTACATACAAAAAACGCTGGCCAGCGACATTCACCCCTACAGGCACCCCCTGTAGTACTGGCTGCACCAGATGCGACGCCAGGAACTCAGATCTTACCTTCATTTGCCGTGATGCTGACGCCAAAGTCCAGATTCAGATCCAGATTCCTTGAATTTACCTTGAATTCCTCAGGTTTGTCCATCATTCTGCCACTGTTGCACGAAACCCAGACGTCAATTGTTCAGACAACCTTCAGATAGGAGCTCTAGGGACTTCTAAAAGCAACCTCTGAAGTCCGTAAGCTTCGTTGTATTTTTGGCACACGCCAATGTGAGCTCAATCCGACCTGGAACTGTCGAAAATGGTGAATCCAAGTGTCTTGTGGGACTCCATCGAAAGATGTGCCTTGTCCAAGTCGATTGACACCGCCGCCACTGTAAATACGGTGTCTCTCAGTTATATACTGGTAGTAAAGCGCCTTCAGCGAACCTTCGGCGCGTTACATGCCAAGGATCCAGGGCTATCATGTCCCATCATGATGCATCATCACATGATCAACATTTTGATGGAATCTGTTGGATGCTCGCGAACCAACGTGCCGGAAAGCACAATTGAGCTGAATAAACGACAATATATATTAACTCTAGTCTAAACGAAAGTGTTAGTAGTTTCAGTTCTAGACATTCCGCTTCATTTCACCTTCATCTTAGGGAATTTCCTCATTTTAGGACAATTTAGGTTGATTTCCTTGTCATCTCCTCTCATTCCTCGAAGATCTGTTTAGATCTAAGTGAACGGAAAAACATCCCTACCTTCTGTGGTTCACTTAGGGTCTGCAGACTACATTTTTTTTTGTTTTCCCTCTCTGTGATTGCTTCATCTCCTTCATCTCTGCTCAATTTGATCCCCAATCTTGTTGAATCTTGTGATCATCCACCAGATGCGCCAAATCTGAAGCACATGCTGCACTTTTCAGAACGAGAAAAGCGGGAGTAACACGATGTAGAGTTCGGCGAGGACACCGTAGCGTGCCCGCGACAGCGAAACTGTGCCAGAGCGCTGAGATGTCACTCCATTTCTTGATTCCCCCACTCAATCCACCAATAATCTACCTCATTCTCAACCAGTGCATGGTTTGGTATCGATTCTCGATACGTTTACATGCTTGTTAGCCCTTAACCTAATGTTTTACTGCACGGAGGACTGTTCGTCACTCTTCATTCTGTCTCGTTTCAGGTTCATCCATCCTGATTCATTGCCAATTCAGTCCAAATCAGGTCAGATCAAGCTGATTTCGCCCCATGGAGGCTACATTTCTATTTTTTTCTGGGACTTACCCGCACTACGTTCTTCGTTGACGTAGCGACACACCCCAGTGTGTTTTTGGAGGGGGAGTGTAAGTGCGGCTAACCCCCATCTGCTCAGATTTTAGCAGATCTGCCCCAGATTGACTACATTTTGGTCATTTTCTTTGCTTCGGCGGAATTGCCGCCTCGCAGCTCAGTTTCAGGATCAGACCTATATATTTCTGATATGCCGGATCTGATTCCGCGGTCCATTCTCCGTAAATCCGCCGCGTTCCGATCATTTGCCTGGAATCGCCATTTGCCGCTGACGCGCGCTCGCGGGCCAGATCGGCCAAATATTTTTCACAATCGGATTTATTTAAATCTTTTCAGACAGATATGGACACTCAGATGTGCATAGTAAAATCCGCATCAATTTTCTTCATAGACTGGGATTTTCTGCCGGATAACACTCAACATGGATCTTGCTTCAGTTGTTGCTGCTCTCGCCTCCGTTGGTGTCCGTGTCTCCGGTTCTACCCCCAACAGCAGCGTTCAGGTCGACTCCTCGCGTGCCTGCCCCACTGGTCTTGCCGGCCCCGAGCCCTCCGGCACCATCAACGACCCAGGGCAGCACTTTCATGGCGTTACTGGGATTTTTAGGCCCTTTCCCTTCGCCACGTTCAGGGGTAGGGGTACCACCTGGACGCAAGTGCTTCTTGAGGAATTTCTCCATGTGGGAGTCATTCTCCCTCTCAAGAGCTAACTGGATCAGCAGGTCCACCAGTTCGTCGTACGAGTGGGTCTGGCTTTTCCTCTCAGAGGTAGCGCGGCAGTCATCCCACGTACGTTGAGGAATCTTACTCGGGAGCCACAGGTAGGGCTCAGTGGCTCCATAGGAGCCCACGTTCATCAGTGAAAACAGATACTCTAGGTTGCACACGTATTCAGAGACTGGCGCAGCGGAAGGAAACTCAGGGAGCATAGGTAGCTCCTCTATCTGTGTGCGCACACTGAGGTCGGTCTCATAGACTGGGAATGTTTCCTCCAGTCTTTGGAGTACCTCAGCCCATGTTCAACAGGTTTTCACAATCTGTTTCACCTGTTTTTGCAAAAATTTCTTCTTGCATGAGCGTTTCAGCAGTGAGCATTTGGTGGCCACATCCACATGGGATTGGCCAGTTAGCAAAAGAAACCCAGCAAATTCTTCTGCCCATTCGAGCAGATTTTTCGGGTCGAACTCCGGCAATTCTAGCCGGATGTTCGCCTGGGCAATCAGTCTGCCCATCTTCCTGACGCCCGGAGTTAGGCCTGAAGGGGGGGGAGATACGCCGGCAAGGGGTGCCAGGGCTGACAGCCCTCTTTTCTCAGTCTCAGTCACAGGCACATCCTGTAATTCAGCAATTTGGACTGTCCTAGCGCGAGGATGAAAAGGGCTGGGGCAATTGACCTTGGGTAGCAACCTGGACACCCTTGATCTTTTGAGATCATCAGCCAACCTGCTCCATCCGGGTTAAGGTGAGAGTAGTGCTGGCTTGGGTAAGGGTTCCGTGATACCCAATTTTGCCTTGACCGCCTCTGACAGAGCTGTCACATCCGGGTCTTCAGATCTGGATAGAAGTTTGGCCAAAAGTTTGGCCGTGCGATCCACAGCCCCATAGTTGGGCTCTGGATGAAGAGGATCCAGACTCTTTTCAGGAGCCCTTGAAGTTGTCGGCAGGTCTGCATGCCATGCTCTCGGGTGCTCGTGTACTCTTGGTCGTCTCGGCAATGATACTGTGTCCGCCATGTCTGTAGATGGCCCCGAATAAAGGAAGGAACCCATCTCAGTTTGAGGCGGAGACCCGAGGGCATCAAGAGGTATTTCTCCATCTTCCCCTACGGTGGACTTGTGGTACTCCTCGTGGAGCATAAACTCGTCCATCCTCCTTCGTAGGTCCTCTTGTTTTTCAGGACCCCCTCCAAGAACAGTAGAAAAAGAGGCCGGACAGGCCGACCGGGCGATGGAGGCTTGGACTCGCCTGCGGAGCCTTTGCAGGCTGTCCTCACCATGGGCCGCTAAGGTCTCCATGGTTAATGGGGTTGTTCTGGGCGGATTCAGATTCACCCTTCTGTGCTCTGGATCTTCCTGAGACCCAGATGCTACTCTGAGTGGCGGTTCACTCTTTGGGTGGGCTACACTGCCAAGTTGGACTTGTACACTTCTGATCGGCCAGGTTCGGGAGGACAGTTGAGTGGACATGTTCAAAGTGCTTTTCAGTGTGCTTTTCTTGTGCTTCTGCTCAGAGTCGGCTCGAAAGGTACTCAGGGTTTGCCTCTGCTACCGGAAAGATGTCCTTGATTAGTGCCCTAGATATTTTGATGAAATCCTGCAGGTTTTTGATGTGGAAATCCCAAAACCAAAGCAGCAAGTAGAGCAAGAACAGGATGTGGATCGAATCAATGAATAGTTTGAAATCCAGTGTAACACAGAAGGGCTGCAGATAGACAAAGCAGGTATAAAGACATAGATTCAATCGCAAAAGAATAAAGCAAATGATTTTTATGTGAAAACTGGACTGACTCTAGCCTCCAAGTTAGCATCAAGCACTCCATGTGCACTCTTTTAGGTGAAATGGTGCTGGCTGGGAATGTGGGGCATAGGAGCTACGCCAGACACAGATTATGACTTGGCCAAGCAACTGAATTCAGAAACAGTTAAAAAGTAGAACCACAATAAGTGGTAGAAACAATTGAGTATAGGGGTCTTGGGTTGGGAGACCACTAGGCGTAACCTCCAAGGCCTAAGGCATGAAATGCCTATTTTATTTCGGTATATCCTCCATGAAGGAAGATACCTCCGCTCAGTTGAGTGGTAGGGGTGAACTTCATGGGGGGCTAGGGTTATAACCCTAGTTACTTTGAGGAAGTGTACTTCAAGCTTCAAAAGAGTGATAAAAATACTTAAGTTAGTCTTAGCATCAACAAAAGGGTTTAAGGGGGGGCTTGGCCCGGATCAAGCCCTCCAAGAAAGACATGGCAGTGACTTTTTCTTAGTAAATGCGAGGCCTCGCAATATTGGAACAAACAACAATAAATTGGACAGATCCACCAAGTACACAGCATGTGCATTCCCTTGATGCGGCGCTGCTGCATGGGCGCCCATATAGGTCCCGCCGGCATCTCCAGTTTTCATACTGTGATCACCGCTGGCTTCACTGCCCAACAGCTATGGTGGGCGGTTTGCAACTGGGTACCGCAGATGTGATCAACAAGATAAATGTGGGACCAGTTGACCGCTACCAGCAACCGAAAATGCGCACGCGCGGCGGATTTGTGCGCAAAGATCGCTATGCCCGTGTCGCGTGTGCAGCAATTTGCTGGCAAGAAATTTTATTTAACTGTAGCGTTAAAGGAGCCTGTTTTTTGTGGAATTGTATAATAAAGTGCACATTTTTGATTCTTTGAGATGATTGTTCATGCCACGTAACATTGCGCATCGAGCGAAGAGGGAGCTGGAACGGACTGTCAGGCGATTGCGAGCTTTCCGTGCAACGAAACACGGGTTTACCACTGCTGAATCACTATGGGCTGCCGTTGAAAAGAACAAGAGTGAAGCTGTTTTCTTTTTTGATTTTGCGCGCTTGCTGCGACTGAACCGGAAAACACGGCACTCACTACGGAGGTTGAAAAGCAGACCAGAGAGCCGAGCCGCCAACCACTTCAAGGAGGAGTTCTTCAACGTATACAAAATTTTGCGCTTGCGATGCATACCCCAGCACCAGGACGAGGACGCCCCAGGTTTTGCCTCTATAGGTCGGCAGAACAGGCGCCGGTTGCGCAGAACAGGACTGCTGCGGCTGCGCGAGGAAACCATGAAGGAACGGTCTGCGGGAAAGATGCTTGAGACATGGCGATGGATGGAGAATTGGCAGTTTTGCGTCTGGATCGACAATTGTTACATTAAGCAGTATGGAACGCATCCAACGATCCAGGATCAGTCGCAAAATTGCACAGCCCTTTGCGTCGTTGAGATTCCGTGCAGGTTGCCGTATTTCAGAGGACGCCCAACCATAGATGTGCTCATCGGTAGCATGGGCAGTGTGGCTGCAGCGCTTGTCAGAACGAAACGGAGCTTTCATGGGATCGTGACAGACCTGGGCCTGCTTGCGGACAGACCTCCAGCAATACCGAGCATCAGGGCGCCGCTTGACATCCTGCGAGATGCACTACCAAATCCTGGTTGGAAGCCGCTGCTGCTGAGTACGCATCAGGTATCCTCGTACAAGGGCCTGGTTGAGGTGTTGGTCTACATTGCATCGCTGTCAAACCACACGCACCCCATTGTGCCCATCCTCGTTGATGAGAACATACACAAAAGATGCCTCAAGTTGCTGTACTCCGACAGAACGCAGCGGTGGAACTGGCACCAAAAACACAAAAGGACTCCGGTCTTGTACGGCTGCTGGCATCCCTACAAATACCTTGTGACCAACGTATGGCGCCGCTTCCATTCGCTGTTTGTGTACTTCCGCTTTGGCCGCTTAGGAGTGGGAAAAACAGTAGGGTCGTACCCGAAGCTCAGAGTCATGGAGAGAACTATTGCCGGCATCCTCAAGTGTGCGCCGCATTTCCTGCGACAGTTGCGCAGGAAAGCAAATAGGTTACAAGATGTTGCCGATCACGGTGGGACGGCGATCGATTGACTGAAGAGTGAAGTATGTAAAGCAATGTTGAACCTTCTGCAGAACTGGTGTCCGCTTGTCCTCTACTGTGGATTTCTCGTGAGACAATGCAACTGGTCTGGACGGCACCCTGGAACCGCCATGGACGCCAAAAATGTTTTGCGACTCGTGTTCGTGCTTTTGATTGAGCTCGGGAGGTCTGCAGCGGAGCCTGTTGTGTATGTGAGGACCATCGGTGTTGCGTTGCTGCATTGGCAGACCTTCAACAGCGGCCTGCTAGGACTGTGCTATGGTGAGGAGTTTGGTGAAGTCATGCTCGGTCGCCTGGGGTCCAGGAAGCATCGACACACTTGGGCTGTCACACCCAGTGACTTCTAAGATTTGTTTGTCCAGATCTGCCCTGCGAGAATGGACAGATGCCCGCTTGTTAGTGGTTTGTCCTCCGACATCGAAAACGAGATCCGACAGCGCTTGCACTCGTATGTCATTGACGACCGCCTGAGAATTCGGTACTGTCCTTGGAAGTCGCGTACGTCGACCATGGAGAGACACTGGGAGGCTCATCCAGATTTTCCGTCCGACCCTTACAGCGAGCCGGACATGGACACATACAGAACTGTGTTAACCGATGTTTTGCGTACCTTTCTGAGGCAGCCCCGGAATTTCTCACCTTCCGTAATACAATTGATAGACAACAAGGTTCCTCTGCGGTCCGATGCGCAGCGCACGAACATTCTGGACACAATCAGGGCCTTTACCGATGCATGACATCGGGTTTAGGTTGATTCCCAACTCTGTTGTTGTTGTTGCGCGCACACCGGTGCTTTTGCTCACTACTGCGTGTTCGGAATACGAGCCCTCGCAATCGTCTTTTCAAAAAGTGCGCTTTTCACTATATGTTGTTACCTTAATGCGAGGCCTGGCAATACGAAGTAGGTAATTGAAGGCAAATACCTATAATGTCGATTGCGAGCCCTCGCAATCAAAGAATAAATATGTACATTTCTCTCCCTTTTTACAGGCCTATTTCAACATGGCAGAGAGTTTGACGCCAACAAAAGCGGGTAGAGCATCACCAGACATGTCACAAGTACTGAATTTAGTACCATCCACGCAAGAAACGGTGCCAGAGGAGTTCTTGAGGTTCTACAAGAAGCCTTTGCAGGTGGAGGTTGACGTAGGGAGCCTTTCCATCGACAAGAAGAAGAAGTACGGCCAGATCCGGAAGTATCAACAGACGCGGGTGGACGAGGTTATGAGAAGTCTTATGGCAAACGCCCCCAGAGGAGCCCCTGACCGTGACTGCATGGCAATCACCAGGTACGTAACGCGGGCGCACCGCTGCTGTTTCATGTTCATCCTCTGAAACCCATGTTTTCATCTCCAGCCAACGATTGGATTGTCATTGCAAAGCAGCACTGCATCTGTGCGCTGAAAGCACTCCGAGACCAACCTCTTGAGAAGGGCCTCCACCCGGCGCAGCGGATGCAAGTGGTGAAGGTCAACCTGTTTAAAACGGAAACTAGTTGGGCTACACGAGTAGCAATCGCCGGGCACAAGCAGGCCATCGATCTGGACATCTCCGCCGTGCCACCGTCGGAAGCAGCTGACAACTTCCTTATGCATTTGCGAGATTCGCCGGCTGGGCCTGACGAGACTGCAAGGGAACACATTCACCGCACCATCCCGAAAGCCGCGAGCGGAAGTGCCTGGGTTCCACCACAAGTTTCCGACGATGAACTCCAAGTATGTTCCATTGTCGAATGCGAGGCCTCGCAATCCAAATATGGCCACTCATCCTCCCCATGTGCAGAGTTATTCAGTCAAGGCTTTTGGACCGTTCTTCACTTGGGTGTACCATGCGGAGGACGCAGCGGTGATGTCGCTGGATAATTTCGAGAAGATGGACATGCCGGTGACGATGAACCAGCTGAAGTTCTTGCAGGGTCTGTACGAGCAATCGCTCCTACAACGGGTCGCCGCCGACATGTCGAGACCAAAAACGAACATCAAGGAAATCCAGAACCGGGCCTCTGCCTACCAGAAGCAGCAGTGGATAAATTGGCATTGGGGAGCCGCGCCGGACAGCGTTATCCATCCGACCCGCAGTATGTTCCCCTCACAAGCAGGTAGGCAAACACGCAACAAAGGTAAACACAACCTTTCCTATGTTTCCAGAGGCGAGTCCGGCAGAGAAGGTACCGTTGCACGACTGGGATGTCCTTTGGTTTCGGATCCCTTTGGGGGCTTGGCAGTGGAAACCTGAGGCTCTGTCGCCGAAATGGGAAACGCTCAGTAAGGCGCGATTCTGGACGGCAATGGGAAATACTGATCCAAAGCATGGGTCATCAGTGGACCTTGGTTGCCTGCGTGCACGACTGGCATCGCCCTTGACCGAAGTCAACTCCACGGAGTCCGGAAAAGTGGACGACGTGAACATTGAGGTCACTGGAAAGGTGGTCAAAATGTTGTGTGCCCCCTACAAAGATCCGCAAGATCCCCTGAAGTTTTTGGAGGCTCTGGACACCGACATGATCATTTTGAATGCGAATCTGGCGGACGGTGCAGATCCTGTGAGTCCTATTGTGATGGCCAAGTTGATTGACAACCCTGAAACTGTGCTTGTGATCTACGGCGAGGTGGAGACTGTTTGGGACGTCCTGCAAACAGTTTTGGAGACGCCCGGAATTGCGCAGAACGATTACTGGTATGAAAAAGTGCAAGTGTGTTACTGGCTACCTGGCGCAGGCAAGACACGAAAAAGCGGAATTCAAGTCAAAGCACTTGTTCTGCTGGCCGGTGTAAAGATCAAGAAAAAGGTATGTACAACGCTTTCGGATTGCGAGGCCTCGCAATGCCTTTGCCATCTTGCTACTCCTCACTACAGATCCCACCATACATCGGTTTGGGTCGCCGTGAACGTGATGAACCAGGGTCCATGCCCCTTGTGCTTTATACGTGGATGGCAACGCAGATGCGGACCAAAGACCGCACGGAGAATGTCATGACCTTCGATCGCGATGTGCAAATGGCGGCAAAAGTGGCAGCGTTGAATGATCCCCCGCAAGTTTGTTCTCTGCAATTGACCAAACAGAAGCGGTTGGATTGGGCACGGAGCTACCATCACGAGGTGCCGCAGCGCGTGCAGGCGGGAATGGACCAGACTAGGTGGGCGCAGTGCGAGCTCTGAATCCAGTTCGGCATGCCAATGTGGGTTGAGGACAAGCACGTGGGGTATACGCGTCTCGAGGTGTCCGCGGCAGCAGAGGAACCAAGTCAGCATGCCCATGCAGAAGGTGGAGACGAAGACGTGGATGAGCCTGGGGACGATGACGATGAACCGCTGCTGACAGGATCTGATCGGCGATCTCCTCGGAAGTCCACGCAGGTTCAGGCGTTCCAGGCTGGCGAGGCAGATGAGGACGAGACGAGGGCGAGCCAGGCGCCGAAGCCGAAAAAGCCAAAGACCCAGGCGGCAGCTGAGCCGAAGCAGACGACACTGACGCAGCCCCAGGGAGTGAAGAGGACGCTGAGCCTTCCGGATCCGGGAACAGCAGTGGGCTCAGCAGAACGGAGCAAGATGTTCGCAGCGGGATTGAAGAAGAAGAAGAAGCCTTAAAGGGCGTTGCAGTCCTATTTTGTGTGATATGTTGTCTCGCATTGCGAGGCCTCGCATTCCAGTTTAGGCAATTTGCCATTTCAGCTCTGCTTTAAGAGGCGTAATCTGGAGATGACGATTATACTGACCTTAAGGCAACAGTCAGTATTGCGAGGCCTCGCATTCCAAAAGCCCCCACGTCTCGACGCACAGAATGTACTGATACTCTGCATTCTGTTTTTGCTTGTTTCTGAGTGCTCTGAAGCTGTGTGTAATTGCAGTGAATTGCGTTGGTGCATGTCTCGTCTTGCGAGGCCTCGCAATACGAATAGGAAAATGGTGTCATTTTGCAGCATTTTGGAAACGAGAGGCGTAAAAAGTGAATTTTTAAGGCAGGAGAAAAAAGCATGCAGAGGAGAACAACAAAAAACAAGGTTTTCTAGTTCGAGAACCCCCAAAATGTGGTGCATTTTAGAGAAAAGTGGGTAAAATGGCAAAAGTTGTGAGAGCTTTTTTGGAGGAAAATCACGCATTTTTGTGGGTAATTGGGCCAAAAAACTGAGTAGTCAAATTTTGTGGTAGAAAAAAGTAGGTTCATCGGGCAAATTACCCCTACCAAACTTGCAGAAACCCCGGTACAAAAGCGTACCTGCTTCGGCCGCCTAAGTTCAAAAGTTCATTTTTTTTAAAAAAAGAGATGTCTTTTTTTGCTTTCAAGTGTTTTTTTTACAAGCTGCACAACACAAGCCTTCTAAAACCTCTTAATTATTTTCCACAAACGAAAAAGGTTCCAATTGTTGACAAAGGTGCCATGCCTCATAGATGTATCAAGTTGTTGCTTGAGACGCAATGGCAGAAACAAATTACATAGTATGAAACACATCACATAGGTGTTGCCATATCAAAAAGTATACATTGATCTTATTATCATTTTGTATAGCAGTTTGCTAAAGGAAAGCTTGTATGCGACCCCCTTTGGCAACAAAAAGTAAATGTGAGCTCCTACAATGCCAAACAATATTCAAGATTCATGTAAGATGAAGGTAAACCAACTGATCATTCTTCTTTGCGACATTTTCATTATCTAGTGATCGCCATTTTAAAATTTTTGAACGGAGTGACCAAAGCAATTTTGTTTCTACAATCATGTGTAATATCAGTTTCTTTCCACCTTTGATATTAGCACTGACCGTAACATGTTCAAGTGCAGAAGAACCACCAACAGCATGAGGGTGATCTTGTCACTTACTTGTGATGTGGTTCTCCAAGACATTTGCATTTGAACATGCTTATGAATGACCCTATTAGCAGTTGGTGTTCAGAAAACTAGGTAAGAATCATGATGTCACACAATACAACGTAAACAGGACACAACACAGCTGCATACAAGCAATGGAATGGTGCTAGTAGTGTGATCCGATGAGTATACGTCACACGTATACCAGATGACCAAAATGATGCAGTGGCCCACATCGCATGTGCCGAATTAATCCTTTGCCGATCAGATCAATGGCGCTCTCAACAATGTGATCCGATGGGTGTGGATTGGTAATTTAACTGGTTCAGTCAGTGGGAAGCAGGCAACCATGGCGCGCCTTTGTACGGCACACAAGGTGGATGCTACGAACCTGTTATTAGCAAAACTTGTGTCGAGTAATTTGCCAATTTCTGCAAAACAAATTGTCGCACAAACAAGCATCTTCTTCGCGGCTTATTTTCTTCTTTGTGCCTTGTTGAAAGGTGGTGTGCATGTCAAATTTGAGGATGGAAAATAGGGCAATGGGAAGATTTGTTTATATGCACCCCGGATGATGATGTATTGTGCCGTGCTTGATACCAAGGCGGTCATTCTTTTGTGCCGTTGCAAAGTGATGTGCTTCTTTTGCCGTTCATGGTAGAGCAATAGTTAGTTGCCTTGAAATAACACCATAGTTTTGTATTGGTCCGAACGCAGCCCGCACAGTATCTTTAATGAGATTTTAGAATATGTTGTTGAGTGGACCCGATAGGTTTGCTAGTACTATCCGCAGAAGGGGCCCGTCCCTTTTCACCTCCTGGAGGGTATCTCGGTCTTTGACAAACCATGTCAGCTACAAGTAACTGTATTCACTTTTAGTATGCGGACATAGAGCCCGATCACATTCTCATGGAAAAAACTAACAAGAAACAGAATGTTGCATCTTTGTGGCAGAGTGCCACGGAGATGTGTATGTGTGTGTGTGTGTGTGTGTGTGTGTTTGTGTTCGTGTGTGTTCGTGTGTGTTTGTGTGTGTGTGTGTGTGTGTGTTGTTGCACAAATAATCCTTAGCCTAGGTCTACTTTGCATCCACTTAGGTCGTAGGTCTCTATGCGCCGCATCGTTGGACCCGCAATTTCCGGCAATCTTTTCGTAAAGTACATCCAACTCTCGTCTGTGAGTTCGTTTCTGCGCATTTTCACATTGATCTATCTTAGACACTCCATGCATGCGAGGCTTTGGACTACCACGATGAAAAAATATGCAATATGGTACATCTCTCCCAGGTAAGCTGGGGTACATTCAGTTTATGGTACGTAAATACGATGTCCAATCCGTTGCATAATGTATCCGTGATGTGATCTTGACCTTTGCCTACTTTCATGGCGGCACCATGACAAAGGCGCCTCAATAGCTTGGTGTACGGATGTTACTCTACCTCTCCATGTGCACACACGGGGTATTGGCGACGAAGACGCAGAGGGCATGGTTGACGCATTTGTCCAATCCAAGAAATCATTCCGAGCCCTTTCTGTCCGCATGTGAAGCAACAATATGGCTACAATAGAATGTTCGTACCTGGTCCACTCCAGGATGCTAAAGGGGGGTCACAACAAATTTAAAAAAGAAAAAGGTAACACAACACACCATTGTTCACAGACCACAATACAAAGCCAATTTTGGTATTGACTGTGGTGGGAACGGGCACAGCGACAAAGATAGATAGTTTGGCACTCCTTCTTACTGAACTTCGCCCAACACCAACTGGCCACTGGGTGGTGCACGGCACCGTCTCCCTCCTCCCCGCCGACTACGCCCCCCCCCCCCCCCCCCACACAACCGAGGCCTTGACACGTACACCAGGGAGGACGAGCCGGACGACCCCCACCTCTGGGGCATGTGGGAACGCAAGTCCTTGGACACGCTGCTCTCCATCCGCAGCGGCAACCAGGGCCTTGGTAGGGCGATGTATTGCCTTGCCAAGTGGACCCAGCACATGATTATGGCATTGAACCTCATAGGGGATGCCACACGGGTCATGAAACTCGGAGTGCCATATGGTCAACTTCTACGAGATGTCATATTTGACCCAATCACTACTAGCATACAAAATGTACCCTACCTTCACGACTTGAATGTGAAATTGTATGTGAAACTTTACTTTGATCAACCCCTTTGGCGTTTTGAAAAATTGTTACATGGTAATTTGGGTAGGCAAATTTATGTTCTTGGGGCATATATAGGCCTTGGTCTTCAAACCGAACTCGAATGCCACCACCCCATTCAAACGCCTACGGCATGCACAACATTCCTATGAATTTTTTTTTCAATGTAAACCAGTTCGAACCAAAGTTTCTGGCTTGAATACCACCCATGGTAGCAGGTAGTAGGCTAAAAAGTACACAGTGACCCAACCTTTGTGCCTTGGCACAAAGCAGGGAGCCAACAATATAAGTCAGACCAATCAAGGTGCGTTTCAACCTCACCGCAGACCAGCCCATTTTTGAATCATGCCAACATTTTCAGCCAGCATCAATAGACAATAGGGCACAACTCCCGACTGAGTACTCGATGATCCAAATATGTTGTCATGCATGCATTTTGCACCAGTGGATCATAATGCTGTATGCCCATATTCTGGAAATTGAACCAAATATGCCAGCTTTGTGTTTTTGGTGACCTTCATTGGCACCTTGTTCTCTCAGCATAAACCATGCGTGGGCACGTGCTCTATGCATCAGATGGCAACAATATTTTTCTGATGGCACCCATAATGCTCCCTGGGGCAATCCATACAACACATCACCAGAACTTGTCCTCACTAGTGCTTGGGTCAAGCTGAAAAGAGGCCTAGTAAACAGCATACACTCCAGAAATATCGGGAAAGAAGTGCATCGGGGGATGTGTTTCATAAAAAAAACCTATACTCAAACCGATTGCACATCCCCTGTTCTAGGAAAAATACCCAAACTGTTCGCTACAAAGTGTGTTGCAGGACACGACAAGCGTTCACAATTGGCCGGCAAACGCAATGGCCAATGGCCTGTTCACAATTGGCCGGCCAACGCAATGGCCAATGGCCTACGTCATCATATATTGCAAGTGCGTGATTTGCACATTCCCTTTGAATGTGGTTTTTGTTTGGTGGTGGTTGGGGGGGGGGGGGGCAGCTTTGTGGAGCAGGGCTGCTTTATTTGCATTTCTGAACCGAATAGAAAACCTCCAAGCAATTTTGGCTGCCATCACCAACAAATTCGACTGCTTTCAGCAATTCTACTTTGCACAGAACTCCTCACGACTTACTACAAATGGGTTCTAAACATTTGCCTGAATTGGAGCAAATGAATTGAGAAAACCCAGAAAACTGCTTTCCATTGACCCCAGATACAAATTAAGTGGGCTTGATTTGTGCCACCGAGCTGCTTGAATTTGCTGCAGCCAAAGTGGAAATGGTTGTGAAAACCGCAAGCACCAACTCTTACAAAGCCCCACAAATTGCCTCTCAATTACATATGGTCAATGGTGCAAATTTGGGTGAAAAGTGAATACAACGGTCAGGTATCAAGAGAACACAGAATTACCATTAGCAACCTACTTAAAACAAAGATTCACCCCAATGACACCACACATGACAAAATTCCAGGGGACCTGTCAGGCCGAACACGGCGCATCCATGCATGTGCAAAACCATCATTTGCTTATGGCAACGATCCTTTGAAAAGAAACTGGAAATAAATGCCACCTACATCTGATGTGTGACGCAGCAGGCACACCTCCGGACCATTTCTGGGTGCCTGGATGTCAGTGTCTGTCTGACCATAAGAAACTGAAATCAATTGTTTCTCTGCTCCTTGCAGCCAGCATGCGCTGACAAAACCAGGCACATCCCAAAATCGTGAACGCAAAAAACCACTTGATTTTCAACCATGACACATCATGCACCCAGACTTTTGAAATTATGACGGTTGTGGTACAGTGCAGCGCATGTCAGAAATACCAACACAGATACAAAACATGGTTTTGAGGTTACCAACGTAGATACAGCACGTGCTTTTTGCAGCAGGAACACGGAATACCATGGGCCATGGACTGCCATCACATATCAACGTTTTCTGCTGATTCCCAGTGGCCTTGTTGGCTGCCACCTGAAGTGCCTTTGTTGTGACCTCCAGAGATGTGGCGGAATACCATCACGCTGGGCATCATATAATTGGTCCTTCATAGCCCACTGCAGCGCAGTTGGGTGGGACGCCAAGAAGCAAAGGCCTTTCGAGACCACCCCACGTTTTGAGGGCATGAGAAAGCAAACTAAGATTTACAACTGCGTACAAATCACAGCAATCTGTGGGGGGAATGTGTTCGGGCAGTGCACATCCCCACATGGTTCTGTGCACCAGCCTTCCCCGACACAGGGGTGTTTGCCAACTCGCCTGTGCTTCTGCTTGTGCAAGCGTTGCAGGAGGGCGCTTAGCGGCATTAGCAGAGGGTGGTATAGTGGACCCTCACAGGTCCCTATTGAAACACGTTGGGGCTCACAGAATAGCGGGTGCCACGAAGCGTTGTTTTACGGAACATCATTTGCTAGAAATACATCAACGGATTGCCACCGGCCGTCAGTTGACGACAAAATGCCACCATTGATTAATTGTTAATCGCTGTCGGATACCGCCTCTGGGCGAAGCACAGCAAACAAAACAGAAAAGACCCTGTTCCTCCTCAAAAAACAGGCCCCCCTCGTTCCGAAGCGTCGTTCTTGAAATGTGGGAGTTTAAAGGTGCATGTCACCCAGTTTTGGGTGACCCCTGCAGTGTTTTCGGCCACAATGCCAAAATGAGAAGATTTATTCTGTTCTTTGTTACTGGACTGGGTCTGAGCACCGGACACTGCGCGGTGTTGATTGCGGATGACAAAGGGCTTCAGGCAGATTACATCCTGGACAGCCGAGGATCTTTACCTCAAGTTGGGTCTATGGTTGGAATTGGGAGGGGGACAGGGGGCAATTGAGAGGTGGGCAACCGAACTCAGAGTGACGGAATAGCTTTGAGGGGGGGCACGCCACCTGCTATGGGAACTAGCCATGCGCACAATGCAGGCAGATCGCCAGTCAATACCCTGAGAAAAAAAATATTCTACCAATACAAAGCATCTGCAGGCCAGACGACCAAAATCCAATGTTGCATTCCACACTCGTTTTGCCCAAATATGTATGTACCTTGACATTCTGCAGGCAGCGAAATGTGTAGTGCATAGATTCGTCATTATGCCTAACTACCTGGAGTGGGCTGGACGGCGGTGCTGATTGAATTTACACAGGCAAACACATGCATACACAATCCCATTGATCATCCCCCAGGCTCCACGCAACCCCCAATAAAACAACAAGCTCTCTAGTCCAAAAGGCTGCGCTTCCCTCAGGTGTTGCAAGAGGATACAGAAAATGGCAACAGTGGGATCCGTCCAGTATCAGAATTCAGAGGGTCAGATCCACTACAACAGTGGCTGGTCGTCACCAAACTCGTCATCCCCCACCAGCTCTTGGCCACCCTCCAGAATGGTCTGAATCATCGACCGCATCGTTGCATACTCCTCTTCCACCTGCTGCGCCACCTCCTCAGCAACCTCCTGCAGAACAATGCGAAGGACACATTGTGAGAGGGCAAGGCAAGACCAGTAGACTGCTTTCGGCAGCTTACAATAATCAACTAGCCACAAACCATGGAAGTTGCAAGACAGGAGCCCGGCAATGGGAGACATCGGCGCGCGTTCGGGGCATTGTAGCGGCAGGTTCCATCACCAGGAACCGGGAGGGGCGGGCTCAGTAAGATGAGCCAAGCGAAGGCGCGGGTTTTTGCACTGTGCAACACCTACTCGGGGCGCTGGGAGGTGGAAATTTTGCTCGACTTAGGCTGTTTAAGACAGCCACCTCCCAAGAGCTACGCGCGGGGGGTGTCTATGTGGCTTTGTCAGGCGGTGTGTGGCTCTTTAGGCTCTGTGTGACTCTGTGTGTCTTGTGCGCGTGCCATAGAGCCACACACAGCCACACAAAGCTCCACAGAGCCACATAAACTGACTTTGCCACACCACACAGCCCTTCTTGTGCATTGGTTACCTCAGCGGTGTCTCCCCTCTCCGTCTCCCAGCGCACTCTCACCCGCACCCTTGCAGGCCTCCTGAGTCCTTACCGCAAAGTCAGAAATATTCGACGAAATTTCCAATATTACCTCTGCCCCACCCGTCGAATCTTCCTGTTTTGGCAATCATTTGGTCGTGCACCAGCGGGGCACCGCCGGCCCTGCAGACGGGGTTGGTAAATACCTCATCCAGTTCCTCCGGAATATCCTCCTCATCCACATATAATCCAGCGCCGTCATCTTTCGGCCTAGCAGCCCCACGCCCATGCATTGCATCATTCAACATTTTGATGAGCTCCTCCTCCTCAGAGCTCTTGCTAACCTGGTGACAACGGGTTCATGGGGTTGGGTTGTGGGGGCCGAGGGGCTGGGGCCATAAAGGGTGGTAGTTACTGTATAGTATGGCTGGTATCCAGTACCATGCCTTTGAGAGAACATGCTGGTTGGTCACAGTCAGTGCTGGGGGGATTATTTGGGGGGAAGGTGGAATATCTGCCCCACTGCTCGCAATTGCAGCAATGTGTTCGGGCCTTTTAAAACTCTGGAAGACATTCGTACTTTGTTCAGCGATAAAAACAAAAAGAAAACGGCAATCGGGTCACTTGACGAAAACTGCCGGGGCAGCAGACATTTTGTACCCCAAAAACACTTTTATGAATGTGTTTGGGCAGGGCCAATGTGTTCGGGCAGACACTAAATCATTCCCAGACCGTGACATTTGGAGTGCTTTCCACCACTAACACAGGAATTATACACAGGGCCAAGAGGTTCCGGATGTTTGCATGCGGACCCCGGTTGCAGTGATGTCTTTTGTGTGACCTGCTTGCCACTTCTGGGGGCATGTGGGGGGGAATGGGACATGGTGGGCGGTACAGTCTTCCGGGTGGGCGAAATGTTTGCCCCACTGCTCACAATTGCAGCATTCTGCCCCGATTGTCTCCACTCCCTGGCAAGCACTGGCAGATTGGAGTGCTCTCCACCGATGTGGGAATCATAACACAAGGTCAAGAGGTTCCAACTGGTACACATCAGCGGTGCGCTCCATTTCCAAGCGTTCAGCAGGGGGAGTGTGCACCGCGTGCGAAGCAGTTCCCAATGTTGTGTGCTGGGGCTGAGGGTCTACGGGCCCTTGAGCTTGAGTGCAGAGGCCAAAGAGAACGCTTTTCCTGCGGCGCCTACGGCACCTGCGGCGCGCCAAAAGCCAAACCCCGCTCAGACACTATCCTCAAAAATGACTTCTCTCACATCATGCTCCAGATAACATGCGTGACATTAATCAATTCTTTGCCGGCGGACATCATTTGTGATTCATTTGACTTAGTTGTTGTGCAATGGAACCGCGAAACTCAAACCCTGTGGCGCGCAAAAAGCGTTCTCAAAGGCACCGATGTTCTTTATGGCCACAGCTCGAGGTAAAATTGTTTTCACCCTGTGTGTATACACTCCCAAACACTCAGAATGTAATAGAGAAATCAAATACGACTGAAAACTTGAAAAAGAATTTCAACCCCTCCTTCCCCCTACCCAGGGTTCCCCGATCGCGGGCCTAGAGGAGTTGGGAAAATTATACTTCTGCTCAAAAAATTCGCTGTCCCTCGTTTGTGCTTCCTAAAAATATTCTCAGGGGAGTTCAAACATGTTGCTTTTGCCCCCCACCCCGTCTGCAGGTTTTTGCCTGAGTGAAAAACCTGCCGCAAGTTGTGAAAGTGATGAAGTGCATGTTGTGTGCCCCCCCCCCCCCAAACAAAAATGTTGCATCCAAGCCAAGGTAAAAGACATCGATCGGTGTGGCATAACAGAGAGTGGCTTGGGACTGTGCCAACAGCACAGAATGGGGAACTTTGGTGCAATTGTGAGTTGACTAGACGTTGAACCTCCATAGCTGCAGGAATCCCAGCCCCCCCAACCCCACCCCAAGTATCGACCCACCACAGGGCCAAGGTATTGCCTAGGATGTGGGTGTCAGCAAGTCGCAAACAGCCCCGCACCTCACTCCCCTCGATCCGCCGGAAACATATGAGGGAGCTTACTGCACCGCGCATCGCACTGCACTCTCAATGTTGTGCATTGTCTTTCGTTTTTTCAGGAATTTTCAGGCTGGCAGGGACGCGGTGGCCTAAGGGTTAAACATACAACAATGAAGGTCTGCACTCCACCTCCTCACCAATGCAAAGGTGGCTGTACCTGCCCACAACCCCTGCCAGGAGAGGACGTAGGTTGTTGATGAGAGCAGAAAGATGCACTCTTTGGCACAGCCGTCGGTTGCTGTTTTCCAAAAGGGGAGGGGTTGAGGCACCCGTGGCTTTTGTCCACCATCCCGACAGCCATCGCAACCTGGCTTGGCGCCCTATCCCACAGCTATGGCAGACGGGCTCAGGAGCTCAGCGGGCGGGGGGGGGGGGGGTACAGGGCCCGTGAGGTGATGAGAAAAAACACAAGGGGAAAATATAACAGTGTCGTGTGAAAAAGTGACAAAGGCAACGCCCAAAAGTGAGTGCACCGTGCATCGCACGCGGGCACCGCACGGTAAGCTCCCTCTATGGTAATGGCAGCCCCCCCTGAACCGGAGGTCTCGACCCACTGCAGGGCTGAGACGTCACCCCCAGTGTGGATGCTTGATTCAAAAAAAGGGGGGAATTCAATGGCAAAATGCCTGGAAATGCTGTGCACCACCAATGGGCAACATCTGGCGATCTGGAACCCCCTGGACCTGTGTTACATCTCCCACATCAGTGGTGGTGAGTACCCTCCGAATGTCCCTGTTCTGGAAAATACTGAATGTGAAGCATGCTGGTGCTGGCATGGGGGGACGCCAAGGGCAGAAGCAGCACATGTGAGAACAGGGACAATTGTCCCACTCCCAACCACTCAAAAACTTTTCCCCGGAAGCTTGGGGCAGGAGGGGGGGGGGGTTGGTTCCTTGGCTGACCCAGCAGAACGCTGATTATCGCATGCCCATTCCTTATTCCTGTCCTGCCCATGTTGGAGGGGTGCCATAAAGGCTGAGTAAGTGTGCCGGTTGCTATTTCCAAGTGTACTCACTGGTTTGAATTTATAGGATTTTTTTTTAATTGTTAATTTGAATTTGGGCTGTTTTGAATTTTTAATTTTTCCACCCATGGCTCTGCACTTGGGCTCAAGGGGGCAAAAAATCTGCTTTCCAAGTGTACTCACTCATTTGAATTTATAGGATTTTTTGTTAATTTGAATTTGGGCTGTTTTGAATTTTTAATTTTTCCACCCAAGTGCTCAAGGGGGCAAAAAATCTGCACAGACCTTGATGGTGTGAAAACAGGGGGGGCAGGGCAGGCTTACAAAATGGTAATTTCCCAAAGTGTACTACTTTTTGGAACTTTGAAGAGCCCCCGTTTTGGGCAAAGTTAGCATCATGCCCAAATTGTGAAAACCCATGCGTCCCTACCCTAAATAGTCACCTAAGTCATAAGCTAAAAGCCGTAGTCGCCCATTGGCGCAAATCAACATTGCCACTCATGCTGCTCTTATGTTCCTTTGTTGCATTTGACAGTTGACAGCGCCCAATGGTGCACCTGCAGGGCTGTCTGGAACCAAGTCTGGGTGGGCAGCCATTTGTCAATCTTCGCCTTTCACAGTCGCCCTGCTGCACATGTGCTGGGCTGGATGCAGTTTTGCCCCACCCGCTGGTGTGGAAGGCGCTGGCGCACCACAAGAGAGCAACCCAAAAGGGTGGGCAGGATAGGGTGCAGTCGAAAGGGCTGAACCCCCTTGGGGGTGAGACCTGGATTTAATGGAGAAGAATGTGAAGAAATGACCATCAAACAGGTGCAGAAATCAAATGCAAATGAGGCAATGCACTGCACTATCTGAATTGAGTGCATTGTTATTCTCCCGTTCAGACCTGGTTGAACCTCAGAAATTATTGAGATAGACAAACACGACACGCAAACAACACTCGACATGTGTGTGCGAACCGTCAATTGAAAGCGGATCTGCGTGGCATCTCATGTGAGGTCACACGATGGCTGGATGTTTTGTGAAACTTGTCCCGCGGGACCCCCTTGGGGGGGAGTCTACCAAAGCCTACAGGGAATGGATGAGGAAATGTGCAGTTTTCTGGGTCGGAGTGGGATGTTAGTCGCACTGCTCACCCTTGCCCCCTGCCCATGGGGACATTCATCTGTGGAAGGGATGGGGGGAAGGGGGTTCGGGCCTACTTTCCAGGCAACCCCTCAGGCACCCCTCAGAAATGCTTCCGTGACCGAGGCTCTTGGCGACCCAAAGATACGAGTCAAAATGACCTCCCTGACGCGCTGATCATTTTGAGGTATGCATCAGGGGGGGGGGGGGGTTCCAAAAAAATCCGTCCCAGGGAATTCAAGCAGGTTTTTTGAGTCAAAACATGCCTTCCGTCATGGGAGCCTCCCCCATGTTCCGGTGTCATATCCCACTCGCCCTCCGACTGCCCGGGACTCCACACAGACAGACACACACCTGTTTCTTGCCCTCCGGCTCCTTCGGCGCGGGGTCGGAGGGCAGCTGAGGTCTCTTTCCATGTCTGCCTTCCGGCACCTTGGGTTCAGGGGCGGGGTCATCCCATTTGGGATCACGAAGCGGAACATGGGCCTCCTGCACACACACACCACAGAAATCGATACAGGAGGCCCAAAAGGGCAGGATAGCACGGGGGATGAGCCACAGCCCTTTCTCAGATCCCGCCTCCAGTCTTCAGAGGCTCCACTGTCCCTCCGCCCGTCCACACTGCAAACGCGACCCCTCCGCCGCTGTCACTCCGGCTGCCAGTCATCAATCCCCAACCACCAGCGGACTACGGCTGGATAGCCCAGCGTACACGGCACGCCACCCAACATTCGGTTGGCTGTGCACTTGACTTCGGGATTGGGGGCGCCACAAGAACCTTTGTAGGCCGCCAAGGGCCATCTGATTCCCCAGCGGATCCACGTGCGCGAAGCACCGCAGGGAGCTGGTTTATCCCGTGCCCATTCTCCCACATCACGCATCACCCAGTTGTGGTCCTACCTTGACCCCGGTTGAGGGGGTTTGGGAGGGGGGGGGGGGCACAAAGGTAAGCGCTCTAATAGATAGTGACGATGCATGTCGTGTACGCCCCAAAGTTCCGACCCAACAAGACCCGTGCGCTAAAGCGACTCCTCACCACCAGCACAGCACAGTGCACGGGCCAACACCTTCAACCTGACCTCCTTGGTACAGTTACACCCACCGCATTTTCACTTTGCCTTGTCATGAACACACGCAGACTTGCTCAGGTTAGGGTTAGGGGTATGAGCCGCCACAGAATGAATGAATGAATGAAGCACCTGCCCATGATGCTGTTGGTTGGCTATGGTTCTGGAAAACGAGAGTTGCGAGGTGGGGCGGGTTGCTACAAATACTAAGCACAGTCTTTCGCTACCGTGTTGGCTGTGTGGTGGGGGTGCGTGCTGGGAGTCGAACAGTACGCAATCATTTGGCATGAATGTGTTGGTGGAGCCGCCTTGCCAATACCCCCCAATCCGGGCCGTACAGTCCCGAGGGCACTCTTTGTCACATCAGTGCGAAAGCCGACGCCTCTTAACGTGGCCGGCCGGCGCAACACTTCACGGCACACATTACACACTTCAGCACCCTCCACCAGTTGTGGCAGGGTTTGCCTTGGGGGGCGTGCCGGGTGCCGAACATCTCCTCCGACAACCTGCGCCGTGCTCTGCTCCTACACGCGGTAAGGTATCTCTGGCGAAGGTGTACCTGTTTGGGCAGGGCACACTAGCAGGCGGGGGGGGGGGGTGAGCCATGAAGGTGGAAGTTGGAGGGGCCTATACCACGTTTGCCGGGTGGGCTGCGGTTGCAGCTAACAACAGGACGGTGGTTGACAGCCGGAACCGGAGGGGTGTCACTCTCAGCCTCCAGCCACCGCGTACCACTCGCAAAACCACACAACACCTCCAGCAATCGACGTTTGTTGCGTTCTGCCTCACGGCGCATTTCCAAGAATGCGTTCTTCTGGGCCTCAATGAGCTCCTTCTCGACGACCTCCTGGTCATCCGGCCGACTGCCACTGGAGGCCGCGTCGTCCGTCGAGCCCCTTCGGCGGCGCGGCTGCCCCAGGGCCTCGGCTGCGGCGCTTGACAATCGGTCCTCTTCGGGCTGACTCAGACACGTGCGCTGGTGTTCCGAAGCCCCGTGGACCTGCAGATTGTCCTGGAGGCCGTCCTGCGCCGATGCCTGATGCCCCAGGTCCGACTCCAGATGCTGTTGAAGAAGAAAGAGGCGGATAATTGGGGCGAAAGGGGAGACATGCCAATGTCTGCCATTTGTTGGACTTTTGTGGGGCAAAAGCTCCGGATCGTGGACTGCTGATGTTGAGCCACTCATCGCATCATATCGTAAATGTCGAGCTGTGGAACAACCTCTACTTTTGTGACACTGTACACTCGCACACCTGCTGCTGCAGTCTGCGCTTGTTCTTTTCCGCCTCCCTCCGCCGCTCCCAGTACTCCTTCCTTGGATCATGGAGCAGTTCCTCACCACGAGGAATGACTTGTTTAGCACGCTCTCTGACATCGTCATCGTTCGCCTCCTGCACAGATGAAGTACCGGCCAAAACGTCCAGTGGTACAGTGTGCGCACCGCAGTTGTCTTGAGAAGGCTTTGCAGTCTGATGGCTCACCCGTTTGCGATTGTGCTTGCCAGGGCCTCCAAACCAGAGGAACAGGGGAGGAAAGCTTTGCTTGAACATGGAAAATTCATGTGATGCAAAAGCTCGCAGGTGTGTGGCAGGTGTGCTGCCAATTGCACGCCTACAAATGACTACATGGCACAAAAGAGCACGGGGGATTGGATGACTATGCCGCCCCCCCATAATGGGTGGAAGAAGGAACCCCAGCCCAAAGGCTTTTTTGCTACATCCCCTGCCCACATGATGAAGGAGGTCCGTCGTTGCATAGTCCTCTGTGGCTGCACATCACGCGTGAGGTTGGACGGGGGTCGGAGGGAAAGGTCCCACAAGGGCATAAGGGAAGCTATATACAACCCTCTCCACAATCCACAAGATGGCCGAAAAAGGAATCCGCATGATGACCAGAAAACACCAACCCTCCATTATTGCCACTCAAAAGCGCAACGGATAGAAAACGGACAGTCAAAGGACCGGGCACCTCATGACCCTTCATCAAACTGTGAACCTGCAACGCGGAAAGGTACCCCGCGGAAAGGTACCCCGGGAGTGTCTTGTATGGCACACCTGCTTCTGCAGTTCGCGTTCCCGCTCCCTCTGCCTCTCCTTCTCCCGCTCCTTCTCCCTCCATTCCTCCAGCTTCTGCAGTGGGGTCTTCTTCTCCACAGGATTGAACGCATCAAGACCCCGCACATGCGGCCGGTCCGCCTCCAGATCTCGGTCCCTGTTCGCCAGCCGCCGCTCCTTCTCACGTTCCCGCTCCAGCTCCCGCTCCCTCTGCCGCTCGTGCTCCAGCTCCCGCAGCCGGTCCCGCTCCCTCTGCCGCTCCTTCTCCCTCGCCTCCCTGTCCCTCTCCCTCTCCCGTTGTCTCTCCTGCTCTCGCTCTCTGTCCCGTTGCAGCTCTTCCTGCTTCCGGCGGATCCAGTCGCTTTGCGGATTCACGGGTGGGAGATGGCCTCCATCGGGGGAACGTGACTCCTGCAGACCGGACGGGCAACCGATACAGTTGGAGGAACCACTTTGCGCAACTGATACTAAAAAGCGGACTCCTGGGGCCGGGCTGTGGGTGAGAAGCAGTGCTTGTGTGTGGCTGAGACGTGACGTTGAATTACCCCGGATGGCATGACGCGCGATAGTTTCGTGGGTTGCCTAAAGCACATCCGTCTGATGAGCACCGATATCCGTACCATCCGAATTCTAAAGATTCGCGGGATGCTAATTTTTGCGTTGGGTGTTTTGAATTAATAACAAGCAAAATTTTTGCGACGGCATCCAAAATGGGCAAAAAATATTTTATTTTTGCGATTTTTTGCGAAACCCATTTTTGCGTAAGGCATGATGCCAAAAATTCATTTTTTTATGCGGACAACAACACAGCAACACCCTGTGCCGGGAATTAAACACTTTTTTGAATCTTTAGAATTCGGACGGTAGTATAGCCAGAGTGGCCCTGCCTTGCTCATTGGTCCCTCCTTCCGACCCTTTTCCGTTTGCTGACAACATGCCATCCTGATGTCTGGCCTCTGACTTGTTTTGGCAGCCCCACCCAAGAGGCCATCATTTCGTGCCCGTGCAAAGCATCTACAAGGCCCCAGGACAGCAGGCAAAATCGCCTCGTTCCGGACGTTGTAGGAACGGTGCAGAAATTCTGTGGAGCGGTGCGGAACAATGCGGCGATTGTGAACCGCATACAATGGCCAAATGATTTCACGTTCCTCCTGTTGCCTTGCACGGTCCCTACGCCGCTTGTCAAACTTGATGCACGTTCCTGCGCTGTTCCTGCCGTGGCACCGATCACAGAAATGCGAGGGCTTTCAAGATGGCGCGTGTTTTTTCGGGTAGAAGCCAGTACGGCCCATCACCCAACCAGTGCCCTCAGCCAAACTACTTCATCAGCGAAGAACGGCTCCGGGTTCAGTGGTGTTGTCGTGCCTTTCTGTTGAGGACCCTTGACAGTAGGCCGTCTTGGGTGTTGCGGCCTGCCAACCCCCTTTTCTGGCACCACCACTTCTGGTCCCCCATCCGCGGTGAAGCACTGCAGCCAACAGAGTCATAGACAGCGCCCCTGGGGCGAGGCACGGACTGTGACAAATATGCGTCTGCACCTCCACTTCATCCACGGGGCAGGCAGTCGGACGGTCCATAAACGACATCGCCAGGTCCCGTGCATTCCACGACCCATTGCAGCCAGGGTTTTGGGGTGTTGCACAGCCTCCCCCCTCTCCCCTTTGTCCCGGTGGCGGTTGAACTCTGGCAACGGCGGTCAGCTGACGGCTGAAGCGTTCTTGCCGCCGTGTCCATTCCACCGCGGGCAGCCACAGCATTGGACAGGGCATCCCCGTTGCCGTTTCCGTGGCAGTGGTACCCCTCGTTGGTACAACCCCCTTCGAGAGGGCCCGGCGGAGGGGGGGGGGGGGGTTGAGACTTAAAGACTGTGGATTGGGATATGTTTGAAAGGGAGAAAAAAAACAGACAGACAGACAGTACAGCAAATACAAATTGAGGTAATGCACTCCTCAGTATGGCAAAAGTGCATCTTTATTCTTTACGCCATACCTGGTTGAACCTCAGAAGACTCAGTGACAGACAGACAGCGATATCATATCAGGCGTCCCTGATAATCACAGCAGCCAGCCAGTACTCTGACACCGTATCAAGAATTGAAAATTTGTGCAAAATTGAGAAACTCAGCAGCGAGAGTAAAGGGTAACAGAGCCGGGCCCCGAGGGGGGGGGGGGGTGGCAGGGGCTGAAGGCCTGAAGGCTGCCCTCCAACCGCCCGGAAGCAATTGCCAACAACAGTCAGCTGCCCCCCGCTTCGCGCCCCACATCAGTCGTATTGATTCCCAGTCTGCTGCCATGACAACCGCAGCTCGTTCTGCGTCTGTGTTTCTTGTTATTGTGCATTGCAGGCGAACTGTGCACAGAGAGCCCTTCTGCCCCGCGGCCTGTGCCTTCGAGGATGCTGACAACCAGTTGGAACAATGGTGGCAGACGTCGACCAATTCTGGACCGAGAGAAATGAACGCGTCTTAATTATTGCTCAGCGCCGTCTCGTGATGAATTTCACGGGTTGTCCTGCAATATTCTGGACTGGTCAACCACTTGCCCCAATTTCCAACTTCCTGCACCTCCATAACACTTTGTGGAGGGTTTTTTTGACTGAGTCATTCCATTGTTGTGTAGTCATGGCAGCTGGACCAGGCCTCAGCTTACTGACCCTTTTTTCGGGGGGGGATGATTTGGGGCGCTGGAAAACCCCAGCCGACCGACCCACGCACCCACATCAGAAAAATTTTCTTCCGGGGAAAAAATGAAATCAAAGCGAATTTGGAAATTTGAGGCCGATTTCAGGGACACCGACTTGTTTTTTTTGCCCCCGAACCCCCCCCCCCCAAGGGGGGGGGGGATAGGGTATTTTGCCCACAAAGCTACGGCCTGATCTGGACCACCACCCCCGTTGGCCCGCCTGATTGGCGCACAGCCTCCTGGTGCCAAAAACCAAGAAGGCCCCTGGGGTGACCCTATTCGTGCCCACCCCCTGCAGAGCTCCCACCTGTGGCTGCCCATCACGCCATTCGCTGTTGACAACGCCAACCTCCTTGCAGCCGATTGAATTCTGAACCATGCGCCGGGTCCTAACACTTATTGGGGTCAAGAAAGGAGGGCAAACCGTGCTCTTGGCGCACGGGCTGCAGGCCCCAGGGAACACGGTGGTGTTCCCTACGTTCTCCACGCAGCCCCTGGGACTGCATCCTCACTCTTCTTCACCCTCTGCGCGGTGTTGTGTGCACTGCTTTATTACAGCACGCTACGCATGCCTTCGATTGCCATGCAAATGTGCCCCCATGCCAGGCTTGTGCTTCAACGGGGTGCTTTGTTGGAGGGGGGGGGGTCTGGGACCCAAAATTTTGTGTCCCAGAAATGGCCCTACGAAGTTGGTCAGAGAGTAAATTTCATTTTTCCCACTCTTAAGAATAATGCTCATGGGGGGCGTGGGGGGGAGGGTGTCCATGCCCAAAAAACTGTTCTAATTCAGGCCGGCCCCTGGCCCCTGTTGCATGCCGCAAGCTGGTGGTTTGTACTACGCAAGTGAAGGAAGAAGTGGGGGTAAAGGAGTTTGTATGTATGGGTGCTCCATCGGTGAAGGGGACGGACAACTTGTATGGACCGTTTCGCGGAAAGCCACACGGAGATCTGCATGCCACATTAGCGTTTTTGTGGACCCCGCTTCCATCGGGGTTCCATCCAGTGATCCAAGTATGGCATACCGGGGTCCTGCGAGGCTGGTGTGCCAGGGCGTCCCTCTGCGGTTGTCTCTCGACGGATGTCAGCTTGCGGAGCTCTTCTTGCACGAAATTGACTCGCAGAAGGTTGTCAATGCTAAGGCGCAGTCGGGGGTCAATTGCCAGCATCTTATTGAGCAGTTGTGAGAGCTCACGGCTGAGGAGACAACGGAAGAAACGAAAGCAGGTGCCGTCATTTTCACGGCATACTTGGGGGAACTAATACTGCCCTTTGTTCATCTTTGGGCTCGCCATCACCCATAGCACTGCTGTCCCTGCTGGACGTGCTCCACCTCAGATGTCCCTCTAACAAATGGGGGGGGGGGGTGCCATAAAGGCTAAATAAAGCACATGGGGGGGGGATTGGGGGGGGGGTGATAAAGGTGGTATAGTTGGGACTTCCAGTTTAGCGCTCTGTCATGTTGTGTGCAGCCAGGCTGTGTTGGGTTGTGGGAAAATATGTGTCGGGAGAGAAGGGGAAGGGGGGGTGCAGAGTTGTGAGTAAGGGTTAATTGGCAGTACTACATCCCTCACTCTGTCAGGGGTCCTACCAGTTCCCTTTAGCAAGTAGCTCATACCCTGTCACCTTACCCCTAAGCACGACATCTTCTGCCCCCAATCTCTCTCCTCTACCTCATAGCCTCCCCAAACTGACCAGTACAGTCATGCTACGTTACTGCCAATACCATTAAACACATACTCTGAGTCCAAAATCACTCTGACGTGCCCCCAATGTTGCCCACCCAATGTGACACACTGCAAAATGCAAATTGTTGGGTACACCCATCCACAGGGAACGCAGACTGTATGCTAGAAGTGTGCCACAGGGTAACAGTAATTCGCTTTAGCGTACATTTTCAAGGAAACAAGTAGGGGATTAAAAAAGTTTCATGCATGTTGATCTCTTGAAACCATCGCTCTCTACAAAGGCGAGACGAGACTGCACAACTGCGGCCGTGCCTCAATGTGTAAAGCACAAAAGTGTTGGAGACAGAGTTTCCTGTGGACCAATTACTGTCCAGGTCACAAGCCTTCGCCCAAAAGATGTGGGAAATAGTCCATTGGACCATATGGCCGATGCTTCATGTTGCGCCTATTGATGAACAGCCAGATGTGAACCACAGCACGGACCATCCAATGGAGGGGCAGGACATGCTCCTCCCAGAGAGAAGCAGACTGGCTCACAACCCCTGCCGTCTTGGGGACTCCAAAGCGGAGAGGCGTAGCACAGGCACTTTGCTGAGCACCATGTGCACCATTTGTGAAGAAAAGACACCAATAAGGGACAATACACTCACAAAAAAGATGAAAAAAATGGTCCATTGGGGTAGCCAAAAAAAGACCTCAGGTGTACGCAGCACTACAATTCCCCTGCAACACTGCAATCCCCCTGATTCTAGATAGTTACCCAAAGTGCATGGGGCAGGGTGCGCAACAAGACAAACCCTGCCCCCATAACCTGCTTGCATCCACCCTCGCAGTTCTTTGCTGACCACCTGCTCACACAGGTACCAGACCTCCAGCCAACACAGCCGGAGTACTGTGTCATCACAACACCCACCACCTTTTTTTCAGCTGCCCCCTGTCAACTTATGGGTACTGACCATTGCTGCTGGCAGTTTGATGAGAGGGAACTTTACGCTGTGAATGGCAAGCAAAATGCGAAAACATGCGAATTGCATCATCCCGCCCCGCTCCCTGGAGTACAGATGCCCAACCCCAGCAAGAATTTGCCACATAGAAAAGTGAACCCCCCCCCTCCCCCATCTTGGTACTGCTGTGGATTCCAAACCCCCAATTCACTGCATGGCTTAACAGCAGTTGGTGCTCCACCATTTGTGTACAGAGCGGGGCAGACCTGTAGGCATTAGAGATGGGATTGTAACGACCCACACATATCGCCTTCATCAGCTCGTAGATATTGCGCCCATTGAAGGCGTGATTCAGTGTGATCATTTCATAGAGTACGCACCTGCGCATGAAATGTGCTTTGGGTAGAGACCCAATACAGAAGTGTTTGCACATAGCGAGCAACTGGATGTCTTTGGATGAAGAAGCACATCGTAAAAACAAATGCAAGGGGAAAGGGGGGGATGTTCCAAAAAGGCTGGTTGAGTACAAACAGTGTCCGGCACCATGTCTTTGGGTGTTAAGCAGGGGGTTGCCATAAAGGCTGAGTAAATGTGCCTGTTGGTACTTCCAGGTGTATGTACTGTTTGACTTCGGCAGAGGAAAGTGTCTACATTGCTTGTGCCAAGCCACTGGGGAAAAGTATTTTTGGTAGGTGAGACTGGGACATTTGTCCCTCTGCACCCAAGAGCTGCTTCTGCCCCCCAAAAAAGAATTGCGGTGCCCAGGTGCCAAACTGTTGTCTGCTCTTGACTGCCTGTTCTTATCAAAGTGGCGTGATGGGAAGATGTGCAAAACACGTGGATCACAAGACCGCCCCTTTGGGGCAGAAACACTCGGTGTAAAGCACAGCAACACTGCATGCCGGGCCTTGTCAGCCCCTGGTCAGTCCATTGAAGCATGGAGACTGCAACAGATAATCAATGGAGACATGATGGGCAGCGAGTAACCGTCTGGAATGCGAAAATCGGGGATGGTGTATGTCCAACAAGAAGCGCGCTTCAAAAAGAATTGTAGGAAGCACAAAACCTCATGGTGTGTATTCATTGTTAGCACTGTTTAGTTGCACAGGCGATGTTTGCATCTGCTTCACGGGCTGGGGTGATTACCGGCAGTGGGAGGAGTGGTTAAGATGCAAATACTGGTGGGTATACACGGGTTTGAGGGCCATCGGGATGACAGAAGCGGCTGGCAAGGCTGACATTCAAACCAAAGAGAAGGTCCTCAGGAATAAGCAGGAAGGAGACAAATCGCTTCATTACCCTTGCTCCAACAGGGGCCCCAGAGCAGGTTTTCTGAGCACTGCCCCAGGTATCATGTGCACCATTTGCAAAGAAAAGAGGCTTGATGGGAATCATACACCAATGCAACATGAGCAGCGGGGACAATTACTCCAACGGCGCACTGCAGGGAAAATGTTGTCAAAGAACTGGGGGCAAGCCTATCAGTGCCTGGTCAGTGAATTGATGGCTGCGGCATTTGTGGCAGTGCTTTGGGGCATTGCACAGTAATTCATGGCAGACTTTATCTCCTGTTGCCATCTTTCCTCTTGTTGCAGGGGCGCACTACGTCTGCCGACTCTAGTTGTGGCTGAAAGGGGGCCCACAGGGTGTTGAGCATGCAATCCAAAAGCCTGCATGAACGGGCCTGAAGCTCTACCCCACGGGGGGTGGGATGAACCAGAAAATTAGAGTAGGTTTGCCGGTCAGGACTTCCGCACCTGGGTGTGTTGTGTGAAGGTGTGCATCCAGGTTGTCTTCCTACAGTGTGTGCCTCGGGAAAGGCGGGGTGGGTTTGTTGATGAGGATAAAATGTGTGTCCCGCTGCTCACACTTGCAGCATTCTGGGGGATACTTTCACAAGCCACAGGTGCACCACTGGTGCCGCAGGCCGGAAATAATTCTCTTACAACCCAAAAATACCCAAACCTTCATTAAGAAGAAAACCACCATTCAATAGCCTTTTGGGGATACCTGTCCACAAAAATGCTAGCGGGGGGCATGAACAGGTATGGCGGGGCGGGGTGGGGGTGGGAGCATTGATCTGTTGGCACCATCATTCTCTGCAAAGGAGAGACTACAGCCCAAACTCAATGTGCAAAGCGTGGCACATCTATTCTACTGGCGGACGAATTCCAGGCGCGCTGCAGGGCGCGCCGCAGGGGAGTACCTCCCTGCTCTCATGTCATCCACTCCCCTGCCAATGCTGCCATTCTTCACATTTAGTCACTCCCAGACCATGAAGTTTGGAGGTGCTCTCCGCAACATCTGATCTGGAAAACTGCAACAGAGGGTTATCTCCCCAGACGAGGCATGGCAGCAAACAACGGGAAGGAGGGGGCAAGGCAGAGCTTGAGTGTGGACATACCCCAAAGCCCAGATATCTGACTTGTTGTTATATGGCTTGTTTTTACAGATTTCCGGACTGAAATAGTATGGAGTGCCTGCCAAAAAGAGGGTGTGTGTGTGTGTGTGTGTGTGTGTGTGTGTGTGTGTGTGTGTGTGTGTGTGTGTGTGTGTGTGTGTGTGTGTGTGTGTGTGTGTGTGTGTGTGTGCGCGTGCCGCGCGCATCTGTATGCACCGCCAATCTGTGCATGCAGGACCAACACTCCCTAATGCATGCTGAGATTTTTCTTTCGTTTTGTTTTATTCATGCAGCCCTTCGCCATGAAATTGCATGCCCCAATGCTACTCCCTGCTAACGTGTCTCTACTGCGAGCCTGACAAAGAAAATGTTGCTTGAGGCCGTCCCAGCACTGTTCCAATCAACACTCTCATCCAGAAAGGGGGGTGCTTTGCAACAAATTAGAAAGCAATCCCGCGTTCCGGTGCACCGACGGCTCACACAGACCATTAGCGGGTGCAAGCTCCCGCTCGGCTGTACCAGACACAAAGAGGGAGGGTTCGTCCGTCGGGTGCACCGGGCAACCTCCCCCTCGTTTTCTCCAGTTTTCCCCTGGTTTCCCAAGCCCACCGCCTTTTCCTACACTGCCTTCCTGGGCAATGCAGTGAGAATTGTTGTATTGCATGGATTTGCCTGGACTGGTGGGGGTAGAGTTGTGCATATTGCAACCTCGGTGCATCAATATTTGATGATGCTGCATCTGTGTATCTTTGGTGTCAATGTGTTTGCTGTGCACAGGATTTTTCGGGCTGGTCAGCGATTCAGGCTTGTTTTGGGATGGTTTCTGGGGTTTCAGCTGAGGGACTGATGCCCAGGACATTGGTTTGGATTACAGATGTGCCGAGCGCGCCGGACATCTGCTGGGAAAACACTCCCCTGTCCCAGTGACTCAAAAGGGAATGGTCCCTTCACGAGTCCATGTCACCCCAGGCGTGGCTGGGACATACAACAGCACACGTCACCGCACTTTTGCAGATTTTTTGCCAAGCCACAACCTGCAAACTACGATACATACCACAGACAGTCATTGCTTGGGCGAGCGTGTTTCGCAAAACAGTGGAGATCCCAAAGTCCCCCAACTTGACGATGCCGTTGTTCATGAGAAATACGTTCTGCAGTAACGAGACATGGTGCTCTGTGCATGCAGCCCCGAATCGCAATGTCAGGGTCCAGGCGCGTTGGAATGATTCAGAAATCCAACACAGAATGGGGTAGCGGCAAAGGCCATCCTGCAGTCAACGGCAAACACATATCCCATCGATCAGAACTGCGCAACCACCGAATGGCTCCGTCCTGCCATTCCAGAGGCTGCAGGAAAATAACGGCACAGGTGTCCACATTGTTTTGTCGGGGGGGACGCACCTCGGCGCACTCCCCTGTGCACGACCCTGCGCACACACTTCGGTGTAAACAACTTCGGTGCCCTGGTGATAATCCTCGGTCCTGCGTGATGCCAGCAATGGGCACTCCAGGGCCTCAGGCAAAGCAGCGTGTCTGCTCCCGGGAGCCTGCGCCCCTGGGAGTCCGTATGCACTCACCGCGACTGCGCCAAGGCAATGCACCGAAGGGGGATGGTATGGCGATGAAAGACCACCTTCGCAGCGCAAAACAATGTCGCCCGACACTTCCCCAGATGTGTGCACGGCCCAGCCCAGCCCTGGGCATCACAATGGCATACCCCTGCTTTCAAATCCCGGTGCAGGATCCTCTTGTCATGCAAATGCTTGAGGGACAGACACAACTGCACGAACCAGTTCATGATCTGATCCTCTTGAAATGGGCTGTTGACCTGAGAACGCGCGTCGCATACTGTGCACTCCGCACAGATTTGCCTTGAGGGACAAAGGGTCCCGGGTACACAGGGGAGCGGCGTGTGTTGGGGAGGGATCATATTCCGGCGGGGATTGGGGAGGGAGGGTCCACGGTTGGTTGCCGGTTCCGGCAAGCGTACAAATAGCTGAACACCCAGGGTCCCCAGCCGGTGCACCAATAACAGGCGACCGGGACAAAGCCCATGGTTGGCGGCGAGGGGAAGGCAGGAGGGATAGGAGGACGAGTGTGGGCAGGGGGTTGGGGGTAGTGTCCCGTGCGGCCTCACAAAGGCAGAAAGCTGTAAACCGGGGGGTGTAAGCACCCCTTATTAATATTCTGGGGTGGCACTTCTAGCCGGCAGGTACGCCTGACACTGTTGTTACCTGGGTCATGTCGCGGGCTGCGCACCCGCATCCCACCCTGGGCAACGCAGGGAGGGAAATGTTGAGGAAAAAGGAGAGGGAGATGGGAAGGAGGAAGAGGAGGTGAGGGGGTGAATCGGTGCAAGTGGACGCAGCTCGTTCAACGACTTACCTGCCCAGGGTGGGCTGTACTCGGTCACAAACAAAACACACGTAAACACACGATATGACGGACGCGGACACACGGACACGCAAATACACACATACACACACACACACACACACACACACACACACACACACACACACACACACACACACACACACACACACACACACACACACACATACACACACACACACCAACTTCGTGAGGGAAACCAGAACAGGCCATTGCTTAGTGGCAAACCCCCCAGGGGGTGGGTGGGTGGGCAGGTGGGGCAGACGCCCTCAAACGTTTGTGTTCCTAAAATCAGCCTCCAATTTCGGGCCTCTTTTCGTAAACTTTATTTTCCCCCTGGGGAAGAGGTGGGTGGGTGGGTGGGTTGCCAGATTATCCCCCTGGGGTCCGTAAGCAATGGCCTGAACCAGAAGCACAACCACACAAACGCCCAGTGAGGACAAAGCAGAGCAGAGCGATGGAAGAACAACACTGGTCTCCAAATAACATGTTGTCAGGCCAATGAACACAAGAAAATTGTGTTAAAGGCTACGCGCCTCTTGAGAAAAAATAGACACTCAGAAAGACACACACGACATGTGAACCGCAAAAACAAGAGCGAAAGCACAAGAAAAGCGGTTGGAGAAAACTCCTCAGCAGCTGCAGGGCAGTCACACACACACACACACACACACACACAGACACACACACACACACACACACACACACACACACACACACACACACACACAACATGATGAGCACACCTGTTTGGCCTTTTTGATTTTGCCATCCAGATCTCCGCCATCTGCATATTCCATCACAATGTAGAGCTTGGAGCGATACTGTGCAAACAAGTGTTATCATGCAGCTCAGCAAGAGCCCCTGCCCAGCCCCCAGCAGCTGTGTTAATGCATCACAATGGTGAGTGGCCCCAATAGCGCCCCATACACTCTGAGGTATTCGATGGGGATGCGCATGGAACTCACCAACCTCCAGATGAAGGCTACATGAAGATTGAAAGCTGCACGAAACCCCACTAAGGGCCACCAGGGGTTGGTCAGGTGGTCCACCACGACTCAGGCTGCGCCTGCCATCACAAATCTCCTGGGCTCTCAGGTTTTGCATCTCGGAGCACACCAGGAAGCAGAAATACGACTTGTTTGGCGATTGCGAATGTGGTTAGCAGTAGCATTGCAGACAGCTGCCTCTTTGTTGGATGTTTGTGGAGTTTGGGTGCCATCCATTGAAGTGGAGGGGCATGCGGTGCGCTTAAAGACCAATGACCCACCCCACAGCAACTCCCGAAATGGTCAGGGCTGGTGGCACACGTACCATTAAATACTCGTAAAGCTTGACGATATTCGGGTGAGAAAGTTGTGCCAAGACCCTTATCTCGTTCTTGGCGTCCTCCTTCTCTTTATGGGACATGGTGGCCAGGTTGATTTCCTGCAGCAATGTGGCCAGAGGGAAAAATGCACGCCGCACACCATAAAGCGAAGGTCACAACCAAAAAAATCATATCAGAGTAGCAATCATCTCATGGCGAACACAGAACATGGTCTGACCCATCGAACCAGTGGAAACAGGGGTGGGTGGGGGGGCAGATGGTAGAAATATCTGGGGGACTGGAGGAAATATGGGGGTGGGGGTGGATGTGGGTCGGGTGGTGTGGCCTTGAAATAACGTGGGGGACATGGGCACAATATTGTGAGTTGTGCATGCACAGTGTGTAAATTCGGCCCTGGACCCATAGGGGGTGCCCACCGCCTGCGACCATGGAGATAGTTTTGGTACACGTTGAGCCATGCCTTAACACACACACTCCCTCTGTTGATCCCTCCCTGTGCCCCCTGCCCGCTCTGCCTCCCTCCCACCCTACAAGCATGCAAATGCAATTCTTTGGGGCGCTCATGCCTCACATGTGTCAATTGTCCACTTAATTAGTAGCAAATAGTGGCACTAGCTTGCTGCCTCCTTGTAAGCACAAATGGTTGGAGGCATGGAACCTTGGCGTTCTGTCGCTTGGCACGCTCAACACGCACCGAGCTTCAATGGATATGAGGTATAATCACCATCAACACTAACCTCACCATGAGATGCAACAATGGCATCCTCCACATTGTTGTTTTGAGGTGCGCTTGAGCTAGAGTTTGAACTAGAGCTGCTTGAACTAGAGCTGTGGTTCGAGGTGGAAGCGGCGGGCTTAGGTGCCTTTCCTTTCTCCTCAATATCAGGGTCGTGACACCAATGACCTGCGAGCTCATACTTCTAGAAGCGACGCAAATAGAATGGGGTGGGCTCGACCGTTGGATGGAGATGGGCGACAACATTGGCCCACCAATCATCTTCCATTTGACGAAAATTTGGAAGTCTTGCTGTAACCGAAGAAAGCCAGGTTGCTTCCGGTGAGACCGTTTGTGGTTGTGAGGATGATGGAGGATTTTGGTCTTGTTTTTGTTGGTATCAGATTGTTCCTCTTGTTCCTCCTGTTTGTGTTTCTCCTTCTCTTTTTGTATCTTGTGTTGAATACTTTCCTTGGAAGCCATGGGACAAAACTGCCTAAAAAAAATAAGTCGGTGGATAAATAAAATAAAATAAAAAAACAAGAATCAGATGCACAAATAAGATCAAAAAAGAAGGCATAAGGTGCAAGAAACATGACACTTCGATCTTCTTGGAAATCCCAAGAAACCAAAATGTATTAATGAATTCATGATCACCATAGTCATGACGTCACCTGCCTATGAAATGGTTACTTTCAGGTGAAAAACGGGTTTTTCGGTTAAAACTCAAATGTTCTCAAAAGTACTATCATGTTGAAGAACATGAGAAAATATGCATGCAGAGGGGTCACAACCCATAGTACACTTACGTGGAGCCCTCAAAATGGGGGGGGTTTGGCAAAAAAGGCCATCTCCTCCGCTTGCGGCCGCCTGCGACTGTGGGCTTCCCCCCAAGGGGGGGGGGCTGATGTGGGAAACATGGGAGCCACAGGAACGCTGGAAAGATTGAGACGAAAGTGAAAACGTGGGGCGAGGGTTGGAAAAAAGGGGGAATATATGCGAGGTTTTGGGGGTTGGTGATAAGATCACTGCATTGTGTGCGTTGCACGCAATGTCCATGAACCACTGTTCCACCACTTGCCCCACATTCCCCCCACGCAACCCATACCCCCCCCCAAAAACTAAAACCCCCCCTCCCCCATATTTCACCGATTCCCCCCATCCCCCACGTTGCCAGCAGTTTCTCTCGTGATTCAACCCCCCGCCCCCCTCTACACACATTTTACTCAGCCCCTGTGGCAACCCAAATCTTTCTACCATAACCCTCCCCCATATTTCCCAGACCCCCACATTGCCACCATTCCCCGCCCACGTTTCCATGTGGCTACACCTTACCTGGTCATTCCACCATATTCGCCGATTTTCAACCCCCCACCCATTGTTCCATCCCCAACAGCCAAAAGACTGCATCCAAACAATATTCTTAGATGCCATGTGTGTCACTTATGTGCACTAGTGTTCAACCTGACCTTGCTCTAGATGCAATCTAGACAAGTGCAGATCCACAGAGGTGTTCTGTAGGGGGAAAAGTAGGGCAAGGAGAGCAACCCTCCCCAAATGGAGTTGTCCATTGCAGGCGACACCAAAATCACGAGCAACACTTGGTCCTGCAAGCGCCATACCTTCGCGACATATCTGCGCCTGTCCTCCTTGTTGCGCACCAGAACAGCCTCCCCAAATGATCCCTTCCCGATAACCTTGATGCGGTTGTATTTGTATTCCAAGGGCTGTTGAACTGGAGCTTGCATTTGTCATGATTTCATGGATACACAAGGTCAAATGAAAAGCTGGAAAGGCAGGTAATGAGGGCTTGGTCTTGGACAAGTACCAAGAATGAGCCTATGCTGAACTACCCCACCCCACCCCACCCCACCCCTTGGGCCGAACTTCCATCTTTCCTTGACCCTCTCACCACCTTTCTCGGCTGCTGTCTTCCAATCTGACAATTGCACACTGCCCTTCAATCTTCCCATCCTCCTCTGCCCTCCTCTTTCTCCTAGGCTTGGATTTTTTTGTCCTAAACCCTCATCAAATCTGAATTTGTACAAAAACTTGAACATAATTAAAAAAAAAAACACAAAGTCATTTTCCTGGGGGGGGGGGGTCAATAGCAGGTGGCATTTTTGTTTGAGGGCATTGTGCCGCCGGGTCACTTCTCGGCCAATGTGGATAGCGGCACCACCCAGGCCAAACCATCATGGGCATCTCCATGCACACATGTGCTTTTATATCATATACATATATGTATAGGTGGTGCATGTGCACTTCATGTGAAGTCACAAAAAACCCACTTGTAGATGAGGTCCGGCTTTGCATCTTTGGGGGTGGGTTGTGCTGCCGGCTGATTGTTCTTGCAGATGTTGCAAAGATCCTTCCTATCCAACTCTTCAATCATTTTTTGTCACACTCCAAGCTACCATAAGCATCTTTGGGGTAACCTTTGGAACGAAAAAGTCTTTGACATACCTCATCTACTGCACATTGGCGCAATCCCACACATATCTCCGATGGACACAAATTGGAAGCATGTAGGGGACAAAGAAACAAGAACAAAACATTCATGACACACGATGTCGAGTGATGGCAAGACACACGGCTAGGTGCACAGGGGGCTCAGCGTACAACCGTGCCAAGGCCCAACTTGGTGTGGTCTAGATAGGGGATGCATGCATAGAACCACGATAGTGCAAAGCTGCCCGTGCCATTTGAAGCAGCAACCACAATTCATCTTGTGGAGGTTTAATGCAGCCATTGACAACGCGTCTAGACAAAAAGCAATGTTGCATCAAAAGGCAGGCACAACGGCAGCTCACACAGCCGGAGTATGGCCAGAGTATGCTGGAGTATGCTGCTAGTAAGGGGTTCATTGAGATAGGCTCTGCCCTTATTAGTGAGCTTTATAGGTGCCCCACACGGGGGGGGCACTTATTTGTTCATACAAATGGTTGCCAGGCGATTGCTGTTCTGAATTTCTGAAGTAGTATTTTTGTAATTTCTTATATGAGCTGTTAAGGCGAGAATGCAGCGTCACGTGTCATGGACCGTGCCCTACAAATATTGACCGAAGAAGAAAGATACTGCAAGGCCGAGCTAGATCATGTGCACGAACGTAAGCACGAGCACGCCACGCAGAATTGCTCTGATCAAAAAACACTGAGTAGCGGGACCCTTTTCTAGTAATGGGATGAAACGTGAAAAAAGCCAAAATGTGCCAATGTGCTCCACGTTGGCATTTTCGGCACCCCTGAGAAATATAGCATGTGATGTTTGGTGACGAAAACGATTGCCTTTTATTGAATTGAACACACGCGTCAAATGTGTTGTGCACATGTAAGTTCAATCAAGGCGAGCACGGCAGGCACAGGCACCTGTTAGCCACGACATAATTATGGTTGAAAAACAAATAGTAACCACAGGATTCAATTTGGAGAAGACCATCGGTGAACTCATCACATTTACGAGGAACAACAAACACATTCCCTTGTCCTTGTAGTGAAGCAGCATTGGCAACAACATACGAAGACGAGGAAATAAATGACATGATGCATCACCACAAAAGCATGGCATTTGAGCATACCATGAGGCCCTATTTGAAAGATCAATTCTGGAACATGCCCAAAACCTCAGACTGCACGCATCCCACAGTGGTCGAGTATGCATGAGTCACTCTCGTAAACTAGGAGTTCGGGTGCCTTGTAGCTTTGGAATGGTGTTGAATTTGCTCCCGCAATTGTGTGTGCCATGGTCCAACGCACTTCACGTTTTTAGGCCCAAACCAAACTGCAATAGGTATCGGCATGACATGCTTACAAATAGGCTTATCACAAATGCATGAATGCTGCAAAAGTATGCCTACCAAGATTGCCACAAAGTCCAGTTTCAAGGCATGAATGGTGCTCAAAATTTCAAGTAAGAGAAGCAACATTGTAAGAGAAAAAGTAAAGGTGTGAAGGGTATAGGTTGAGGCTCAACGGAACGAAAAGAGAAACCGATTCCCGCGGAAGCACTTGCAAAGGCAATACCAAATCGCAAAAAAGTGTTGTCGGACTCCCAATTCACCTCCATGATGGGACAAGCTAGAATTCATAAATCCCATGAGATTTGCCACCAACACGCAAACAATGTTCTAGTAATGGGCGGCTTTACCAAATACCTAACAGAGCACTGGCAGATTGGTGCTACGGGTGCAAAACGATACCTCCCTACATCCATGTAGTCTTCCCACTTTAGTCCTACTTGTTACAGTGACTTGAGAAAACACTCCAGCGCCCGCACCACCGTATCCCTGAGGTAATGATCTCTTCTTGTGACATGTGACCTACGCGCCAACACGTTCCGACCTCCTCCTCCTAATTCTCTTGGTCAGCAAAGGCCACCGTAAAAGCTTCCAAGGTGTCATCCTAGAATTGTGGATGAGATTCATTATCAGTTCAATTCCCAAAATAATTCCCAAACAAATCACTGAGGCATCCACACCATGCTTCGGCGTGGATATTGGCTAGGCAGACATAGATCTCCTGCTCGAAATACCGTGGATATGGCGAAGCAGATAGGGGAAGCTAAGTAGAAATGGCGCAAAGGGAGCCAAAGGGAAAATCGCAGGAACACAAGATCTGCCGATATTGCGCACGCGTCTGACTGACCGTTATTAAAATTTTGACATTTTCATAATTTTGTTTCTTGTTTTCTCGTATATATATTCCCCCTTCTGAACTTTTCAAGTGTAGCTTCAAGGTGAAAAGGACGTGAGTCATGCTTTGAACACAAGACTTGCCGCCCCTCACAGTCCACCAACACTGTTGGCAACAGGTCTGGTCAGATTACTCCCGATAATGAACATGTAAAGGCAAGAAGCGAGCAATAGCACGGCACAAGTCGTATCCTGTCAACCCCCCTTTTTTCTTCAAAGTAAGGGGGAATAAATAGTCCCGTTGTCTCCAATATCAGGTGTCTTTCTCGGTGGGTTTTGCAGCACATGATATGGTATTTGGGCTAGGGGTAGGTTTTGGTTGTGCTGCTGTATACGCTCCACCTTCCTTTCTCAATCTAGCTCTCACCGCTTTCTTTGGCTACCTTCATCCGCGATGTCAAAGAGGATGATAAATGCTTGCGATAAGATGTTTGCGGCCGGTGGTTGGACGGACCCTTAGGCTGACAAAGACCACGCGCCCCATGAGCCCCGTGAGCCATCGAGGAAATATTGGGTCTCCAAAAACGTGCGACGCAGATGGTTCTCCCGAACGAAGGCCACAAGGTTGGCCGATGGCCGATGGCAACATCACAACTTGATGATGATATTTGAACACTACAGGTGCATCCCGTGTTTTCAACTTTCATGAGACCCGCATGACAATGAAAGTGCTGCCCTGGGTCGTTGTGGGTGCCGGAGGGCTCGGGGCCGGCAAGACCCGTGGGGCAGGCACGCGAGGAGTCTTCCTGGATGTTGTTATTGGGGGTAGAACCAGAGACACGGACACCAACGGAGGCGAGAGCAGCGACAACAGAAGCAAGGTCCATGCTGATTGTGGTCCGGCAGAAAATCCCAGTCTATGAAGAAAATTGAGGGGAATTATTCTAAATACATCTGAGTGTCCAAAACTGTCTGAAAGAATTTAAATAATCCATTTATGTAAAATTGTCTGGCCGATCGGGCCCGCGAGCGCGCGTCAGCGGCAAATGGCGATTCCAGCTAAAATAGCGGAATGCGGCGGATTTACGGGAAATGGACCGCGGAATCAAATCCGGCATATCAGAAATATATAGGAAATATCCTGTGACTGAGCTGCGAGGCGGCGAATCCGCCGAAGCAAAGAAAATGACCAAAATGTAGCCAATCTGGGCAGAATGTCTGAAAATCTGAGCAGATGGGGCTAGCCGCACTTACACTCCCCCTCCAAAAACACACTGGGGTGTGTCGCTACGTCAACGAAGAACGTAGTGCGGGTAAGTCCCAGAAAAACATAGAAATGTAGCCTCGATGAGGCGAAATCTGCTTGATCTGACCTGATTTGGGCTGAATTGGCACTGAATCAGGGTGGATGAACCTGAAATGAGACGGAATGAGAAGTGACGAACAGTCCTCCGTGCAGTAAAACATTAGGTCACGGGCTAAAAAACATGTAAACGTATCGAGAATCGATACCAAACCATGCATTGGTTGAGAATGAGGTAGATTATTGGTGGATTGAGTGGGGGGATCAAGAATTGGAGTGACATCTCAGCGCTCTGGCACAGTTTCGCTGTCGCGGGCACGCTACGGTGTCCTCGCCGAACTCTACATCGTGTTATCCCGCTTTTCTCGTTCTGAAAAGTACAGCATGTGGCTCAGATTTGGCGCATCTGGTGGATGATCACAAGATTCAGCAAAAATGAGAATGAATTTAAGCAGAGATTGAGGGGATTAAGCAATCACAGAGAGGTTAAACAAATACACATGTAGTCTACAGACCCTAAGTGAACCACCGAAGGTAAAGATGTTCTTCTGTTCACTTAGATCTAAACAGATCTTCGAGGAATGATGAGAGATGACAAGGAAATCAATCTAAATTGTCCTAACATGAGTAAATTCCCTGAGATGAAGGTGAAATGAAGCGGAATGTCTACAACTGAAACTACCAACACTTTCGTTTAGACTAAAGTTAATATATATTGTCGTTTATTCAGCTCAATTGTGCTTTCCGGCACGTTGGTTCGCGAGCATCTAACAGATTCTATCAAAATGTGGATCATGTGATGATGCATCATGATGGGACATGCTGGCCCTGGATCCCTGGCATGTAACGCGCCGAAGGTTCGCTGAAGGCGCTTTACTGACAGTATATAACTGAGAGACACCGAATTTACAGTGGCGGTGGTGTCAATCGACTTGGACAAGGCCAATCTTTCGATGGAGTCCCACAAGACACTTAGATTCACCATTCTCGACAGTTTCTGGTCGAATTGAGCTCACATTGGCGTGTGCCAAAAATACAACGAAGCTTACGGACTTCAGAGGTTGCTGTTAGAAGTCCCTAGAGCTCCTAGATGAAGATTGTCTGAACAATTGACGTCTGGGTTTCGTACAACAGTGGCAGATTGATGGACAAACCTGAGAAATTCAAGGTAAATTTGAGGATCCTGGATCTGAATCTGGACTTTGGCGTTAGCATCACAGCAAATGAAGGTATGATCTGAGTTCCTGGCGTCGCCTCTAGGGCAGCCAGTACTACAGGGGTTGCCTGTAGGGGTGAATGTCGCTGGCCAGCGTTTTGATTATGTACATTTGCTTCCATCTGCACGAGTAGCCAAATTCCAAAGATGCACAGACCAACAGAGACAAGATTACCCCGAATCTGCCTGAATTAAGCCTGAGTTTGGTTTTTTCTGAACACGGCAGCACACTCCGTCAGCGTATCTACGCCTTGTCTGCCGAACGGAGACCAAAGAAAAGTTGATTGACGTCAAATTATCAAACATTCGCAGTTCTCCACATCATGACATAAACAGAAAGAATGAACAGTGGGTTGAGCAGAATGTGGTAGGATGGCTTCCTTAATTCGGCCAAGCACGAATACATGTGACCACCAACCTGTCTGGCCTGGCCCTCGTACGGCTTGGGCGCTGCAAATCAGCGGCCGAACTCGAAGCTTGGTCCTCATTTGGCTCCTGGGCTGGCCTGACCGCAGGAGGGGGGATCGACGGATCAGCCCTGGAATGTGGCTGCTGAGGGCCGTAAAAGGCTGGATCTCGATTCACCACAGGTCGTTTTCCGTCGCCCTCCACTTGTCTGTCTGGTTTCGACAAACAATCTGTCAGGAGTACACCAATTTCGGGGTGCTTCTTCAGGAAGTCGATGAACCCCTTGGTGTATCCATGGACAAAAGATTGGGCTGGTTCCCAGTTGTTGTGACTGGAATCAAAGCCCCTCCACTCACACAGAAATTCCCATTCGCCCTTGGCGTCACGTCTTGCTTCAACAATCCTCTTGAGTTCGTACTTTCCCCCTTCGATGACCCGATCGGACAAGTGTTTTGCAGTCCAAAAAAGGGGTTTAACCCGATCCTTGGGGGAGGGGATCTCTCTCTTGAGGCGATCGCCCGAAACGTCAATTTCCCTGCTGACATCCACACGAATCCTCCACCTGTTCTCACCAAGATGCGCTGTAACAGCGAATGGCCCCTCCCACAAGGGAAGAAGCTTGTCATCTCCGTCCAGGGTGGTTTCGGATTTTCGAAGCCAAACTCGATCATCGACTTCAAAATTGTGGGTGTTTTTTCGACCTTGATTTTGAACCCAAAGCCAGTCAGCTTGATGCTTCTCGATTAATTTCGACACAGATTTATCTGCTCGTTGGACTTCGTCCAAAAACAGCGAAGCATCCTTACAGGGGCGAGGATTATTCAACGGCATGTTCCACCAACACTTCTTTCGTCCAAAGACAATTTCATTTGGAGAAAGGCCATGATACAAAGGCGTGTTGTGGTAACGGCGAAGCAATGCGAAGAGAACTTCCATCCAATGGAAATCCTTTTCACTCGCGAGTTCCTTACGAAGCATATTAATAATTGAGCGGCCGGCTCTTTCACCAGGCAGCGCTCGATGCGAGTGGATTTCACATCGGAGGTGGTGGATTCCAAGGCGAGCACACAATTCTCTCCACCATTCGGAGGTGTACTCTTTGCCTGAATCCGTGACCACCTCGGATGGGACGTCCCAGCCTCCCATCCAGGTCTGCGCGCACCACTTGGCGGCAGCCTTGCCAGTCATCGACTCAATGTTGCAAGGCAACACTTGAATGTAGCCGGAATGACGGCACTGAATGAGGAGCACACCATTGACTTTTTTGTTAGTCCAATGGCACTCTTCGTCATCGAGCTCACCGAGATAAAAAAAATCACTGGTGACTCTGTTAAAGAGGCGCTCCGGAATAGGATGAGGCCTCAGATGGCCGTGCTTCTTCGCGCTGGGAGGCGTCGAGACAGCACATTGGGCACATCCGGCGGCTACTTTCATGCAATGAGTGTAGAGCCTCGATCCAAACAACCTATGCTTAATCACCGACCACAGTCGACGGCCATGTGCGTGGGGGGACTCCCATTTGTGCCACCAGTTCAACACTCGGGGGGCTAGGGCGTCAGGCACACACAATTTACCCTCCATCCACAGCTTCCCCCCATCCAACGAGTACTGTGCAAAAATCCCATCCCTGTGAGCATCTTTGGATTTGAGATTTCCAAAGACCTCTTTAAACATGGGATCCTGCAGGTAATCGGACGTCCAGTCACGGATGATCAGGGATTCCTTAGGCAGGGGTGGAGTTTTGGCCGGATCTCGACGCTTAATGCCCTCGATCAACCGAAATCGACTTACTCGTCGGGTATAGTCAAACCGTTTCACACTCCCTGAGGAGGGATCGGTGACTTTTTCCACGACTTTCAGCGTTTTGGTGCAGATCTCGTGAGCATGCGCCGGATCTGTGATGGCCGTGATGTCGTGACACGGCAATGCGTGCTGTTTAACAGCGCACTGCATGCATGCACGTCGAATGAGTTTCTTTTCTTCCTGATCCCATTCGATGATGACATGGCGGTCCTGCTCCGTACCATGGATGTTGGTACTTTGCAGCCCCTCTGAGGCGGGGTAAGCCCATCGGCTCAGAGCATCCGCTACCGTGTTATGTTTTCCAGGCAAATACGACACATGGAGGTCAAACAGAGAGAGAAATTCGTGCAATCTGGCCCGTCGACCAGCTGGGCTCGCGACAGTATCAATGTGTTCGGTGGCCCAATACTCCAGAGATCGATGATCCGTCAGGACCTCAGCTCGATTGGTGCCAACCCACGATTGGTACTTTTTTAAAGCACAGATGATGGCGTAAGTCTCTTGCTCACGCGGCGACCATTGCATTTGGCGTGGGGCTAGCTTCCGTGACCAAAATGCAAGAGGGTAATGATCGCCGGTGGCTTCATCAACCTGTTCAAGGACAGCTCCGATCGCGTACCTAGATGCGTCGGTTCTAATGTAGAAGGGTCGGTCAAATTGGGGCACATGCAACGTGGCGACTTCGCAGAGGGCTGCCTTCAAGTGATGGAAGGCCTCCTCGCACTCGTCAGTCCACTTGACACGAACCTTTGAACCTGCCTTGCCCGCATCTCTCCCTACCTTCAATAATTCAGTCAGGGGGGCAGCAAATTTGGCATAATTCGGCACAAAAGTGTGGTAAAAATTGCAACAACCCAGGAATCCTCTCAACTCCGTGATCGTCTCAGGGCGCTTCCACTTCTGAATAGCGACGAGCTTCCCTGGACTGGGTCGTCGAGTGCCATTCTCTAGGAGAGAACCACAAAATTCGACTGATTTTAAAAATAATTTTCCCTTCTTTGGCCCACAAATCAGCTGATTGGCGTCAAGAATATCCAAAACTTGGTTCAGCTGCTTCTCATGTAGGGCCACCAGCTCGGCTTCGGTCAGTCCCTCCCCTTCCGTCGCGATGATGATGTCATCTATGTACACACTCACGAAGGCACGAAGCTCAGGATGGGTTGTGAACAGCACATCCTCCATCATTCTTTGAAAAAATGAGGGGGCGTTCTTCAGCCCCATGGGCATGACGGTCCATTGGACTGGGCCACATGGCGTGCACATACAGGTGAGAGGTCTGCTGTCCTTCCTCAACGGCATTTGATGAAAGCCGCGACGGAGATCCAGCACAGAGAACAAACGACCTCTCGCCCTCTTGGCAATTTCCTCCTCAATGAGGGGCAGGGGGTGCGAATCCGCCTTGGTTTCGGCGTTGAGATTGCGAAAATCAACCACCATTCGCCAACCATCAATAGTGTTCTGGTCTGCAGGCGGTGGCTTCGGCACTGTGAAGGGTGAACAACACCATTCGCTGGTCATACAACCCTCAAGCCAACCAAATTCCCTGAGATTTCTCTCGATGATTTTTCTGAGAATCTCATGTTTATGTCCATGATTTTCATAAGGGCGCTGTTTTTTTGCCTTGTACCCTTCACGAAGCTCGATGAAGGCTTCACCGAACTGTCCACGGACAGGGGGATCTTTGATCAACTTCCCTGAAAGGGTTGTGTCCTTCCGTTCCTCAAAAATCTTTTCTCTTGACTTGGAACACAATTCAGTGTCCACCTGATCGCCAGGAATTACTGTCGAAAAAACTTTGGCGACTTCTTCGGCTTTGGCAGGAAGAATCTTCTTACGGATGTCCCTAAACAGGTCCGTATCAACTGCCTCTTGAAGATAGGTGGGTCTTGTGTCGAAATCCCAGAGATTTTCCTCGTGATCCAGCTCCTCGAAAGGATCCATGAAAGCTTCCACAGGGGGTTTTTCATAAAAAACTCTGAATTTGCGGCGCGATTGGAGATTTTTCCTCGCCCGTGCACTGAAGATTCTTTTCGATGTCGACCGTATTGGGGAAGAGGGAGACGAGGCGGTTCCATTGGACGTTGAATCACCTTGGGTATCTGACGGACAAAAATCAGAAAAAATAGATTCGTCATCAGTACCACGCTCAACCTCAGATTCTGACCCAACACAAGAATCAGTACCAGAATCAGCAGAATTAGAGTCAGAAAGCTTTCCATCCACCAGGAATGCAAGCGAACTCCAGGACCGCTGTGGCAGGGGACCTGTGTCGTCCCTGGCATACAGCTTAATCTTCCTGGGAAGTTCGATGTAATCTACACAAATGTCCTGTAATTCCTGAAACCAAGGCTTGTCGTCCCACAAGGGCACAACTAAAATTGCCTGGGTTTTATCTTGCTTGATTTTGTGGATGACCTGCTGGATTAAGTGAAACGGAGGATTAATCCACAACTTCTTGTCCCATTTGTGGGTCCAAGCGTCGCTGAAGTGCTTGTCAAAGCGCTTGTTCATACGGTTAGCAAAGGCATCATACTGTGGCCAAAAGGAATGATGTTCATGAAAGTATTCACAAATTGCATCGCGCCATTTGTCGACAACTCTGTAGGATGAAGAGTGCCAGCGCGAAGGGCGTCGTGGCTGGGAGTCCCTACGAAGACATTCTAACTCTTGGGAGTAATCGACACTCCCATTCACCTCTGCAATGGTGACATCTTCACCAAATTTTGGTGTCACCTTTTGCTTCAAAAATTCTTCTGCACTTTTAAACCCTGCGTGCAAAAAACGAAATTCAGGACGCTCCAAAGGACCTGACTCCAGCAAAAAACAACGACGATGACCTACGGGCGCTACCCTGTTCTTACGAAGCCAAGGATGCCCCAAATAAAGGTCATACTTTATGTCAGCACGATAGAAGTAGTCATCCTTAAGGACAACTTCTTCCACATTTTGCTCTTCCCAAAGGTCTTGAGCGACCAAATGGGTGGATATATAACAACCGCGTTGCCCATTTGCGAGAGAATGTCCAGAAACTCCCTCGAGGGTAACAGGATGAGGCGATTCAAACACGCAGTCGTCGGGTAAGAATGAATTGGATTGGAGATTTACCTCTGATCCATTGTCACACAAACAAGTGGCGAGATGGAAATTTCCCTTGCAATCAGAGACCCACAGCTTTGTGACAAACTGACGAGCCCTGTGCTTGGACTGTACACCAACCTCGTCCACTACAACAGAAGGATCCGCTGCCGGATCCAGGGGAGAGGAGACAAGCGACCCTACATCAAGTAATGGTCGATCAGGAATTTGGGGATCATGCCTGAAATCGCCTGGGGAGGGGCGATTTTCGTGGCTCCCCTAGGCGTTCTGACCTCCAGCGGCTGCGTTAACATTGTGAACACAGCCTGATTCGTCGATCCACTCATCTTGGAACGGATCATCCGCTGGATTCAGGGCATTTTCGACATAATCTCGATCCGCATCGGACACCTGATCTGCACCTGAGACCTGATCCACACGATGGTTTCCCTTTCCACGTCCACGGCCACGGCCGCCGGATGATGGGCCACCACCGTCGCCACGCCCTCTGCCCTTACCAGAGAAGGGGGTTCCCGAAGGATTTCCCTTACCTTTACCCTGTGATCCTGGAGCATTTCCTTTGTTTGTACCGGATTGAGGGGTTTGGCCTGGATTTCGATTTCCGCCTCCGGCGTTGACATTGGGACTTGTCTGGCCGTTTGGCTGTCCACCGGAGCCGGATGGAGTCCGATTCCCTTTGCCTTGGGACCCGCCAGGGCCTCCAGTATTTTTGTTCCCACCGGAGGGAGTCGAATTACCCTTTCCCCCCTTGGCACCATGCACCTGTCTGTCATTCCTGTCTGAATTCTGCGAATTACTGACATTTTCACCAATCACCTTGTGATCGTAAGCAGACCATCGGTGATTAGCAGTAGAATGCGTCTTAGCTCGGTTCGTAGAACCTAAAAGAAGGCAGATGCTACAATGATCCTGAACATTCCGGGTGTCATTCACCTTTTTGTTGCCCTTTTGGGCCCCATTTTGGGTGTTTTGCTGGGTATTCTTGTTTCCCCCAAGACCCTCATGGAAATTTTGATTGGCGGCGTCAGCGAGCCGCTCAACCTCTTCCCACAGTTCCTGCGGAGTAAACGAAAACACCCAGTTCCTGGCCTTCAGGCGATGGCCGTGGAAACTTACTCCCCTATTGAGGACTTGGACAAACAAGTCCCGATCCTCGTGTTCATTGAACTTGATTTTCCACGTGTTTTCAGTGAATTTCACCTTGGTAAACGACGTGGGGGAGCACTTTTGAAGTGCCTCCCTGACTGTAAACCGGTTGGCCGAGGCGTCGAAGCCATCGACTTCCGCCCACCAGGTCTTGACCTTTTCTTCGGACTGTCTATTCCGAAGGGTGGCGGCGGTTTCTGAGGGGATCTTGTCAAAAATCAGATTTTTCAGCTCGGCACTAGAAAATTTTTCGCCTGAATGTTCAGATTCTTCTACGAGATTCCAGAAGCGCTGTCTCTTGTCCTGCACTTCGTGCAAGATTAATCGCGAGAACGAAGGAAAATTCTTCAACATCTGGTGGTAATGGTCCTCAGGCAGCCGGGATCCACGTACCTCCAACTGTTCCCACACCTCATCAAAGGTAAGGGGGGAACTTGAATCTTCACGATCACTCCAGGTTCTGAGCCAAGTGTTGGCCGGCGCTCCCTCAAGGCAGTCCAGAAGGGCCATCAGGAACTGATCATCCTGGAGTTTTTGAGTCTTAACCCACAGTTTAAATTCCCGTTGGAACTGAGGCCAACGTCTGGGGTTCCCATTATACTTCGGTTGCTTGGCAACCTGATGAAGTCGCAATGAAGTGGGATTTAGGAGTGAATCCAGCCCAACACCGGCCGTAATGGCAGACACCTTGGCGGCATCATTAGCCACACCAGCTCCGGCGAGGGTCTGGGCGAGCAACATCTGGGCAATTGCATTGGAATCAACAGCAGGAAGGGTAGTACGGGAGGCGGTTCGTTTGGCATTTTGAGCCTCATTCCTAGCCTTCACCGATCTACTCTGAGATCGAGAGATTGTAACCCTTTCCTTTAGCTTAGTCCTGCTGATCCTTGCGTCGGTGGTCTTAGAGTCCACCGAAGGAGCAATCGAAAAAATTTCTGTCGCCTCCTCCGACGGTTCTGTTGTTTGTTCCACCGATGATGCGCCCTCAGATCGCATGTGGGTCTTGAAAAGATCTTAAATTCCCAGCGTCTGAATGATGAGTTGCATTTGATCTTTGAGCAATTGGAGCTCAGAGTCTCGCTGTAATCTGCAAGAGCAGTCGGCAGGACAGTACATACCGTGTCCTGAAGGGCCTGAGCAGGCTGTCGGACCGCTAATCTCAGTGGTTCGCAGCCAGGAGTCCACTTGGGGAGCTCCTTCAGTCCTAATTTCCAGGCTTGCCTGCCTAGCTGCCTCTAAAATTCCTTCCTCAACCGCGGCGGCTAGATCGTCGCGGATGGAAACAGAGGGATGAGGGGCGGAGGGCCCGGCAACAGGTGCCTTGGTCTTCTCCTTCGGGAAGGGACTTGCCTCCCAGATCTGCAAGAAAATGGCAAAAGATTCATCTTCTTGAGAACACCACCACATCCTGGTATTAATTTCTTCTTGAAGGAGGAAAAAATATTCGAATAAAAAATCAGAGGCGATTCTTTCTTGTCCTATCAGCTTAGACGTGGCTAATAGACACAGGGCCTCAAGCGCCTCAAGGTTACGGGTCACTTCGGAAGACAAATGGTTGTCCCATTGTGCCCATGAGGCTGGTCGATTATAGGTAGGTACCTCACCTGGACCACCCATCTCAATGTCGTCAATGTCGGCATCGATGGTCACAAAATGTGAACATTGGTACGGAGTATTAGTACCTGCCAGGTCCGTAAGCTCCACCGGAGCGTTGCCATTAGCGTAGGCTGGGAGATTCCAGCTGCTTGATGGCCAATTTCGACTGGGATCTTGATTGTAATCTGGGCCTCCACAGCTGCTGATTTGTGTCCTTCTTGGGCAATTTGGGCTTGCGCAAGGCATTCCTCTCAAGGCCTCGTTCGCACAGCACCACGGGAGCGTGATCGTTACGTCTCCGGAGGTGGCGGAGTCTACGGGGCCATACTGAGGGGCTAGCTGTGGTTGGGACACCAAAGGATCAACATTCAGGTAGCCTCTGCTACCATGAAAGTGCTGCCCTGGGTCGTTGTGGGTGCCGGAGGGCTCGGGGCCGGCAAGACCCGTGGGGCAGGCACGCGAGGAGTCTTCCTGGATGTTGTTATTGGGGGTAGAACCAGAGACACGGACACCAACGGAGGCGAGAGCAGCGACAACAGAAGCAAGGTCCATGCTGATTGTGGTCCGGCAGAAAATCCCAGTCTATGAAGAAAATTGAGGGGAATTATTCTAAATACATCTGAGTGTCCAAAACTGTCTGAAAGAATTTAAATAATCCATTTATGTAAAATTGTCTGGCCGATCTGGCCCGCGAGCGCGCGTCAGCGGCAAATGGCGATTCCAGCTAAAATAGCGGAATGCGGCGGATTTACGGGAAATGGACCGCGGAATCAAATCCGGCATATCAGAAATATATAGGAAATATCCTGTGACTGAGCTGCGAGGCGGCGAATCCGCCGAAGCAAAGAAAATGACCAAAATGTAGCCAATCTGGGCAGAATGTCTGAAAATCTGAGCAGATGGGGCTAGCCACACTTACAGACAAGTCATCAAACTTGTTAGTTCCTGCGCAAAGGTGCCATGGGGACCCATTCAACACATCTTTGTGTTTTTCCATTAACAATGTCCATTAACGCGTTCCCGTGGGGGGCGTGGCCACGGGACGCTGCGGCGGACACGCGCAAACAAGCAGGCACGCAAAGCACTGCGCTCACAAGGGCATCCTCATGCTCGTGTCATGTGACAAAGCGTTTCAGGATCCTTGCCACTCTGAAACAAGGGAACAAAAGTATGTACAGCAACACATCAGGATATGTACACATGGGGTTAAGACTGGACTGGGGTAAGGGCATCACAGGACAATAGACACTCAGTCCCAACTCGTATCCCAATCCCAGGTCCGACCCTCTCAGTGGCTGGCAGGGGCGGGGGCTCAAACACAACCTATGCCCTGCTCAGTCCGGACCCTGAAACCCTGCCAATAGGGGAGGGTGTCCCGCCCCCACAAGCGAGTTCCTGGGAACCAAGGGGCTCCAAGGCCAACCGACAGTGGCTCCCTCTACTCCCTTAACGGCAGGTCCCAACTCCCCTCTGAGCCACAGATAAGGCCCCGCCATTATCCCCTAGGAGTTGGTAGCTGAAAATGGGCTGTTTCAGCCCAAACTGATATTAGCTCCGAAAAACTCTAAAGTTGACCGCTCGTCCGGACCCACCAGAGGTAGGGACGAGGCAACTGACCCTATGCCCTTCGAGTACGAACTCCCTGGAGCCCTTGCCCAACCTGGTTCCCTCTGAGGGCCCGGCATCAGGGCACCACGGGTTCGCCAAGTGGGGTCATGATGCCAAAACCACCAAAATTGGCGTCATTCCCACGGGTGATTCGCCCGACCAAGGCAAGGCCAATGGCTCACAGGATAGGAGGCAGGACCTAGGACCTATATCTGAGTGCACGACTTGGAATTAGGTCCGGACTCCTCATGGGCATAGAGATATGGGGCCGCCAATTGACCACACGGGGGGCTGAAATTGGGGTCCCAAAAGGGGGTCATTTTGGCTGCTCAAAATGAGCCAAAATCGGGGGTGCCCTCAATAGTATATCTCCACGCCCGCTTGGAGATCGGATCCGCCTTTCCACACGCGATCCACCGGGAGTCCAACGAAGACTCCCATGCCCTTGGCCCTGAAAGATCTTCATGCTCCTCGGCGTGGTGACAATCCAAATTGGGTCCACAATTGCCAAAATGGCAAAATCGGTCCTCTCGGTCGACCGTCCAGGGTAGGAAACCTTGGCGATATTGACGCCCCAAGCCTTGATTCACAACCCTTGATATCCCCTTTGGTCCCATGCCCTGGGTTATGGCTTGCTGTCACACTGGCTGCTTGCTGTTCATCGAGGGGATGAACACGCGGATGGGGCAGAAAGCAGCATGCGGTGCAACGGGGGAGATCATGGATCGCACCAAAAGTTGAATAACTCAGGATGAGCCGGAGGTGCAAATACGAAACTCAATGGTGTTCAACCCTTGGTCATATGCTACAATAATCGCCCTTCCTTCCTGGCTAGATCCCATGCCCCATGGAGATATGGTAGTTCCAATATGGTACACAATGGCAAAAACAGGGAAATTTGGCCAAAATGGCCCGCACTCATGATTCCATATCTCCATGGCCACGGCGAGGATCCTTTCAACCAAAGATGCTATGGACACATGGGACTTAGGTCCCAATATATGCCACTTGCCAACCCTCATGGTGGCCTCTAGCTATTTTCCCCATTGGAGGGAAAGTCACACACAAATGGGGCAGAATGGCAACATACCCCAAATTGGGTGTCTCACAACTCTCCCTTCGAGAGGAGAGGCCACATGGGGAAAGACCCCATTCGATGCGGGTTTATGTGACCTCTCCGAATCGCCATTACCCTTGGTCAAGTGGCGCACGCAACCTCGGGGGTAAAATCAGGGGGAGAAGGGGTTTGTGGCCATTCTGGGCAAAGCGGCCAAAATTCACCCAAAAGTGGTCACTCGAAAAATCGTATCTCCGTATCACAAGAGAAAGGAGCCTCGGGCTTTTGCATGGATGCAAACCGAAGCTTTGCTTCCCTTTTGCAACAAGGGTTGAGGTTCAAAGCATAATGGAAACATTTTTAACACCTCAATCCTTGAAGCACACTATTTATGGAAAAAGGTGCATATATCGGCGATATTGGCATGAACATATCTTTGGGACCTTGAGGAGCAAAAAAATGAGTGAACATTCTTGGAGTAGGCCCATAGTAGGTGCCTTCAAATATGCCCACTATGGTTAGATTGTCTCCGCCCACTCGTGTCATTAGTGCTTGCATATGAGCGCGTGTGCAAAGAGGCAGTATGGCACGCGTGCTCACAAGGCGACATTATATAAAATAGAAGACAAGGTTGTAAAAATCAACCAAGCCATCCACGATGTCCTTCGTGGTCTCTACTTTACATATTGCCTTGGTTCGAGGCTCAACTCCCCATAGGCTTCGAGCACAAGCCTCGGGGGTTTGGCCATTTTGGCCTAATTTTCGACCAAAATTTGCCCTTTCTCAAAAAACGAGTTTTGGTACGCATGGAATTTCTTGGAGCCATCGTTGAGTTGGCTCGAAAATCAAAAATAGCCTAGGGCTTTTGGTCTTGTGAGCATTGTATTCGGTTGTTAACGTTCATGCTCACAAGGCCACAAAGTTAGCGTTTGCGCACGCAAACGACTTGGGTTTGCGAAACCCATAGGCTGCCTAAAACATCCCTATTGCCCGCTTCCCTAGACCAACTGATATGCCCACGTGAAAGGGGCATGGATGAAAGGCATAGGGGGGGGATGTGGGGTTCCGTCCGAACTCATGGTACTTGAGAACCATGAGTTCGAGCGATTGACCGAAAAGCTTGCGCGCTGATTTTCTCTCAGACGCAACGGCGAAAAATTCTGGTGAACACACCAGATGAAAGTACAAGAAAAATCCTCTAGATCCAGCATTCCCGTTCTCTTAGAACCTCAAAGGTACTCGAGAAAAATCCCTCAGAAAACTCGCCACGGAGAAGCGACGAAAGCGCGCGAACAGGCGACAACAGGCGGCGATTTCACGACAATTAGAAATCGCGGTAGAAATCGGGTATCTCACCGATTTCTAACTGAAAATCGAGCAAGACAGTAAAATTATGGTAATTCTACATCGATTTAATGGTTAGAAATCGGATTCCAGATTTCGCGGATTAGAGAACAGGGATATCCCCCTGACGGCCGGTGTCAACGGCTTCCGCACGGGTGTGACGGCTCACAGGCCTCCGGGCCATGGGCCATAGGTTCTGGGTATCGCTTCACCCCCCTCCTTAGACCAAACCCTGGGGGGGGCTCGATAACACTCAAGGCAGCGGGTACCCAGGAACATCCCCTGAAGGGAGGGGGGGGTGTCACATCCTCAGGTAGGTAGGTATCTTCAGGAGTTCGGGATGCCTCCTTTGACATTGCAGGAAGAAGGTCTTACCAAGGGGACGTCCTGTCCCTCCCACTGCCCTATGTCAGGTGCCTCTTGAGCCGCTCCCGCATGTGCTTGGGAAGGCATTGTCGCGGCCACCCGGTCCATGTGTCCCAGGTGGGAGGGTGTCCCCACATGTGTCCATGGGTAGAGCCACATGCCCCCTCACTTCAGCCCGATTTGCGGGTTAGGTTGCCCATTACAATTCATGGTAAAACAGGTATGGTGCTGTAGTTGTTAGTAATTAGAGGTATAGTATCAAGTATCAAGTCCCGGGTCGTGGCGGCGATTGTTCGGCATCCAAAGGACCCGTTAACCCATACCAGACGCACAGGGTGCCGGCTGCGACGGTCACTACCACAGTGGCAGTGGCATACATGGCCAACATAGGCGCCACACGACGACCGAGGTGGTCCCACAGGTCGAAAGCAACCACAAAGATCCATCAGGCTACCCCAGGCTTCCCAAGGCCGCAGTCTGGGGGAGAGTCCCCACGGGTCCTTCCTTGGGCGCACCATGTCCATATCCACGACGCGAGTCCAGAGTGGTAAAGCCGAACGAGCTCCTCCATAAGGGATCGGGCATCAAGGCCGTCTTTTCCCTCGCCCCATTAACACGAAGGCCATGCATGGGGGAGTCCCCATGCAGTCTGGGCGGAGGCGCCGACTCCTCAAACCACCAGTTTCCCAGGCAGACTGACCAAGGTCAGGACACCGGAGGTCACCACGCGACTGCAAGTTCGTCTGCGAGTCGGTAGGCTCACACTGGGACTGACAGTGGCGGACCGCTCGGAGTGTAGTCAGGCAACTGGGCTTCCCGCCTGGCGCCATCAGGATCTCAGCACATCACAGCCACTAGGGCACACGGTATCACGGGCACTCAAACATGACAATCTGTACTTAGGTACTGGTCCAGGCTGGACCTTATGTAAGAGCATGTACACGGCAACTCAGGGCGCCTTCGTATTCCGATTCGTGTCCCTTCGGGGGGAAAAACAGTCCATATCTCGGTGATGGGCTGACAACACTTAACATACAGATGCACATATCCTGGAGGGCAGAAAAAAAAGCAATAAGCGGGGTAATAGGCGTGTAAACACACTCTGGATAGAGCGCCAAACCACGCCCCGGTTAGGATAAGGCATATGCAGGAGGGTGGACAGGAAAACGCCTGAGTTCAGGCCATATATAGTCTGCAGACACACGTAGACTGGTCTGGATCCCGCAAGTGCCATGGGACCAGACCACACACCCAAAAATCGCAATGCCGAGGACAACGGCATCCGTTGCGCAACGTCGTATGGGCTTCAAGGCCCTAAGAGCTCAGGAAATGTCAAGGTCAGTCGCCCTGCCTGGTTTCCCAAGGATTCAGCAGGCGGGGAGTGACGAATAGGAGTGGAAGACAGGGGCCATCCTCCCCTGGATTCAGCAGGGGGGGGTATATGGCCACTCAGATGGCATGTCACCGGAAGATGGAAGAGAGCAAGCAAGTGAGGGACAATCCGTCGACCAAACAAGTGCTCAAACTGCATCAGGGGAGAGCTCAGGGCGGTGATCAGGCCCCCCTGGCTGCAATTGCCCGGGTGAGTGCTGCCAAGTCCGAGACATGGATCTTGGTCTTGTGCTTGCAGATGTAGTCCATGAAGGGGGTGTTAATCCGCGGCACGAACGAGGAGACGGTTCCCAGGTGTTGTGGGACGGCCCATAGCCTCGCCAACGAACCTTGAACTCCAGGCCTCCGGGTGCCGAGGCTTTCGGACGCTGGGCCAGGATCTTCTCGACGGTATAGTCGTCCTGCTCAGCATAGTCATCGTCTGAATCAGCCTCATGTGCGGCGTAGTCCAGGGACACATGTTGGCCACGGAGGTCGGGTTCCTGCACACGGAGTTGACTCTCGTGGCGCTCCCGGAACTGTCCGTGACCCACCTTGATGCGGTAGGTGTCCTCACCAATCCTGCGGACCACCTCTCCGGTCGTGAACCAGGCTTTGGTGCGGTGGGTGCCCATAGGGCGGGGTCTGATCACCCACACCGGGTCTCGCACCCTGAACTTTTGCGCTGTCGAGCTCGGGGCGGACTTCTGACGCTCAGCATGCTCCTTCTCAAGCTGCTGGCGGATGTCCCGCGCAGTTGCCTCTTGCCGCGCGAAGAATTCCTTGGCGTCCATGGCCATACCATCACCAGACAAGGGAAGTCCCCGACCAAGGGGGTCCCTGCCGAACAGAATCTGGTGAGGGGACAAACCACCCGGAGTGGGGGTGTCATGATGAGCCTTCAGAGCGGGCCACATCTCCTCAAACCAGTTCTGATGTGGATTGGTGATGTGAATCTTGCGCAGCTTCTCGAACAGCTGCCTTCCAGCCACTTCAGCCCGGCCATCGGACCGGCTGAGATAGGCGACGCTCTTGGCATGACGTATTCCCATGAGGGAACACATGGCCTTGAACCAGCCACCAGTAAACTGGGGCCCTCGGTCACTGCAAATGGTGCGGGGGATGTCAAAGACGGTCAGCCAATGACGAATCATCATGACTGCCACTTCCTTGGCAAGCAACCCCCTTTTGCGTGCCGGAACGGCTACTACGTACCCGCTGTGGCGGTGCACACAAAGGACCACACAGTCAAAGGTCTCCTTGCCTATGTGAACTTCGGGCATGGAGAAGGCGTCCATGGCCACGGTCTCCATGGGCTGGTCAGGCACCGGAGTCCATTGGGCTTCCCCCTTGACGTTCCGGTTGTCGGGATTGCAGGCCTGACAGACCGAGCAACCCTTTCTGACCTTCTTGATAGCGCTGTAGAGACTGATCTGGTCGATTTCGAACCGGCGCTGCATATCCAGGGCTTGCTTTTTGACCCCTGGGTGCATCATGTGGTGGTGCCAAGCCTCACATAGCTCGAGCACTCGGGATTCTGGGACAAGCAGCTTACCATTCCGGTAGAGCTTGCCATCCTCCTCAGTCAGCCCCTTTGGCCACTTCTGCCCGTCATCAGGGTCGGTCACAGCCCTATACTCGGCCTCAAAGGCCTCAGACTTAGCGTAGTGGTCGGTCCAGTCGTCCTGGAGGCAAGATTCAGGGAAGAGGTGCTTGTCGGACTCAGCTCCCTCAGGGGCGAGTACTCTGACCGCTCTGCCCATCCTCGTTCCGAGGGGGGCATCCGCAGCCATGACGACGAAGCATTTAACACCCTCCTCCTCCATCAGGCGCTCCATTTCTATGATCCTCTTGGCCTCAGCGGTCTCAGCCTCATCGCCATGGGCGGAGACATCCGTCATGCCCTTGCTGGCGGGATAGGCCCACCTACTGAGACAGTCCGCCACGGTGTTGTCCTTGCCAGCAACATACACAACCGTGAGGTCGAACTTGGCCAAGGTCTCATGCCATCTTGCCCGTCGGGAGGCGGGACCTGAGGGGGTGTCCACGTGCTCTTTGTGCCACGACTGCAGACTCTGATGGTCGGTGCAGACGGTGACGGGATGGAGGGCTATGTACCCAGCCCATTTCCTGAGAGCCATGACGATGGCATACGCCTCCTTTTCTCGGGGCGTCCACTTCCGTCTCTGGCCTTCCGCCAGGACTCGGCTCCAGAAGGCCACTGGCACGTGCCTCCCATCGTCAAGCACTTGTTCCAACACAGCGCCAACGGCGTGGTCGGAAGCGTCGGTGCGCAGGACGAACCCTCGGTCAGGATCCACGAGGTGCAGACCCACTGCGGATAGCAGCGCCTGCTTGATCCCCTGAAAGGCACGGTCGGACTCGTCATTCCAGACCAGAGCCTTCTTGGACCCCTTCTTGGTCTCCTCTCGGTTGCCTTGGAGCATGGTCGTCATGGGGGCTGCATACTCGGCATACATCTTGATATACCCCGAGTAGCAGTTGCAGAATCCCAAGTACGCCCGTAGCTCAGAGACCGTTTTGGGCTTTTCCCAGTGCTCAATCGCAGCCACTTTGCCAGGTATGGGCTTCCGCTGCCCGTTCCCAACTACGTGGCCAGCAAAGACCACCTCGCTTACCACAATGGTGGCCTTGTCACTGCTGCCCGTGAGTTTGTGCCGAACCAGAAGGTCCAGCACTCTGGTGACGTCCCTCTCATGTGCCTCCAGGAGCTCCTCATAGCTCATACTGGGGTCCCCGGACGCGATGATCACGTCGTCCACAAAGGGGTCCGCACAGTCACGCACCGGCTCAAGCAGGTTCTCCAGCATCCGCTGAAAAGCCGCATTGCCGTTGGTAACGCCCATGGGCATCACCTTCCACTGGAGAGGTCCAAGTGGGGTGCTCATTGCTGTGCAAGCACGGGACTCCTCGGCGAGAGGCATCTGATGATAACCATGTTTCAGGTCAATCACCGTGAAGATCCTCCGCCGGTGTTGTTTTTGCAGCATGTCCTCAATGAGGGGCAGCGTATAGCTGTCATGCTGCGTTTGGGCGTTTAGGCCGCGGTAGTCGACCACGAGCCGCCACTCTCCGGCCACCTTCTTGGGGACGACGAAGCACGGGGAGGCCCACTCGGAGTGGCACGGCTCAAGCCAGCCCCTCTCGATGAACTCACGGAGGATCTTCTCCATGGCCTCCTTCCTCTCGCCCCTCAGGGCAAACTCCCGGTGCCTGTACTGAAGCGGTACCCAGAACCTATGGCCCATGGCCCGGAGGCCTGTGAGCTATCACACCCGTGCGGAAGCCGTTGACACCGGCTGTCAGCGGGATATCCCTGTTCTCTAATCCGCGAAATCTGGAATCCGATTTCTAACCAATAAATCGATGTACAATTACCATAAATTTATTGTCTTGCTCGATTTTTGGTCGGAAATCGGTGAAATACCCGATTTCTACCGCGATTTCTAATTGTCGTGAAATCGCCGCCTGTTGTCGCCTGTTCGCGCGCTTTCGTCGCTTCTCCGTGGCGAGTTTTGTGAGGGATTTTTCTCCAGTACCTTTGAGGTTCTAAGAGAACTTAAGGGCTGGATCTAGAGGATTTTTCTTGTACTTTCATCTGGTGTGTTCACCAGAATTTTCTGCCGTTGCAACTGAGAGAAAATCAGCGCGCAAGCTTTTCCGTCAATCGCTCGAACTCATGGTTCTCAAGTACCATGAGTTCGGACGGAACCCTACATTCCCCCCCTATGCCTTTCATCCATGCCCCTTTCACGTGGGCATATTACTTTGTATAGGGAAGCCGGCAATTGGGATGTTTTAGGTGGCCCATGGGTTTCGCAAACCCAAGTTGTGTGCGTGCGCGAACGCTAACTTTGTGGCCTTGTGAGCATGAACGTTAATAACCCAACACAATGCTCACAAGACCAAAAGCCCTAGGCCATTTTCGTTTTTCGAGGCAACTCAACGATGGCTCCACGCAATTCAATGCGTACCAAAACTCCATTTTCGAAAGAGGGCAAGTTTTGGTCGAAAATTAGGCCAAAATGGCCAAACCCCTGAGGCTCGTACTCGAAGCCTATGGGGAGTTGAGCCTCGAACCAAGGCAATATGTAAAGTAGAGACCACAAAGGACATTGTGGATGGCTTGGTTGATTTTTACAACCTTGTCTTCTATTTTATACAATTTCGCCTTGTGAGCACGCGTGCCATACTGCCTCTTTGCACACGCGCTCATATGCAGGCACTAATGACACGAGTGGGCGGAGACAATCTAACCATAGTGGGCATATTTGAAGGCACCTACTATGGGCCTACTCGAAGAATGTTCACTCATATTTTTGCTCCTCAAGGTCCCAAAGATATGTTCATGCCAATATCGCCGATATATGCACTTTTTCCCATAAATAGTGTGCTTCAAGGATTGAGGTGTTAAAAATGTTTCCATTATGCTTTGAACCTCAACCCTTGTTGCAAAAGGGAAGCAAAGCTTCGGTTTGCATCCATGCAAAACCTCGAGGCTCCTTTCTCTTCTGATACGGAGATACGACTTTTCGAGGGACCACTTTTGGGTGAATTTTGGCCGTTTTGCCCAGAATGGCCACAAACCCCTTCTCCCCCTGATTTCGCCCCCGAGGTTGCGTGCGCCACTTGACCAAGGGTAAGGGCAATTCGGAGAGGGCACATAAACTCGCATCGAATGGGGTCTTTCCCCATGTGGCCTCTCCTCTCGAACGGAGAGTTGTGGGTCACCCAATTTGGGGTATGTTGCCATTCTGCCCCATTTGCGTGTCATTTTCCCTCCAATGGGGAAAATAGCTAGAGGCGACCATGAGGGTTGGCAAGCGGCACCTGGGACACATGGACCGGGTGGCCGCGACAATGCCTTCCCAAGCACATGCGGGAGCGGCTCAAGAGGCACCTGACATAGGACAGTGGGAGGGACAGGACGTCCCCTTGGTAAGACCTTCTTCCTGCAATGTCAAAGGAGGCTTCCCGAGCTCCCGAAGATACCTCCTACCTACCTACCTATATTGGGATCTAAGTCCCATATGTCTATAGCATCTTTGGTTGAAAGGATCCTCGCCGTGGACATGGAGATATGGAATCATGAGTGCGGGCCATTGTGGCCAAATTTGGCTGTTTTTGCCATTGTATGCCATATTGGAACTACCATATCTCCACGGGGCACGGGATCCAGCCGGGAAGGAATGGTAGCATATGACCAAGGGTTGAACGCCATTGAGTTTCGTATTTGCTCCTCCGGCTCATTCGGAGTTATTCAACTTTTGGTGCGATCCATGATCTCCCCCTTTGCACCGCATGCTGCTTTCAGCCCCATCCGCGTGTTCATCCCCTCGATGAACAGCAAGCAGCCAGTGTGACAGCAAGCCATAACCCAGGGCATGGGACCAAAGCAGATATCAAGGGTTGTGAATCAAGGCTTGGCGCGTCAATATCGCCAAGGTTTCCTACCCTGGACGGTCGACCGAGACGACCGATTTTGCCATTTTGGCAATTGTGGACCCAATTTGGATTGTCACCACGCCGAGTGGCATGAAGATCTCTCAGGGCCAAGGGCATGGGAGTCTTTGTTGGACTCCTGGTGGATCGCGTGTGGAAAGGCGGATCCGATCTCCAAGCGGGCGTGGAGATATACTATTGAGGGCACCCCCGATTTTGGCTCATTTTGAGCAGCCAAAATGACCCCCTTTTGGGACCCCAATTTCAGCCCCCCGTGTGGTCAATTGGCGGCCCCATATCTCAATGCCCATGAGGAGTCCGGACCTAATTCCAAGTCGTGCACTCAGATATAGGTCCTAGGTCCTGCCTCCTATCCTCTGAGCCATTGGCCTTGCCCTGGCCGGGCGAATCACCCGTGGGAATGACGCCCATTTTGGTGATTTTGGCATCATGACCCCACTTGATGAACCCGTGGTGCCCTGATGGCGGGACCTCAGAGGGAACCAGGTGGGTGAGGGCTCCAGGGAGTTCGTACGCGAAGAGCATAGGGTCAGTTGCCTCGTCCCTACCTCTGGTGGGTCCGGACTAGGGGTCAATTTTGGAGTTTTCGGAGCTAATATCAGTTTGGGCTGAAACAGCCCGTTTTCAGCTACCAACTCCTAGGGGATAATGGCGGGGCCTTATCTCTGGCTCAGATGGGAGTTGGGACCTGCCGTTAAGGGAGCATGGAGAGCCACTGTCGGTTGGCCTTGGAGCCCCTTGGTTCCCAGGAACTCGCCTGTGGCTGGGCGATACACTCTCCCCTATTGGCAGGGTTTCAGGGTCCGGACTGAGTAGGGCATGGGTTGTGTTTGAGCCCCCGCCCCTGCCAGCCACTGAGAGGGACGGACCTGGGATTGGGATATGAGTTGGGATTGAGTGTCTTTTGTCCTGTGATGCCCTTATTCCAGTCCAGTCTTAACCCCCTGTGTACATATCCTGATGTGTTGCTGTACATACTTTTGTTCCCTTGTTTCAGAGTGGCAAGGATCCCGAAACGCTTTGTCACATGACACGAGCATGAGGATGCCCTTGTGAGCGCAGTGCTTTGCCTGCCTGCTTGCTTGCGCGTGTCCGCCGCAGCGTCCCGTGGCCAGGCCCCCCACGGGAACGCGTCAAAAGCGTTCAACCGCCGCGGGGTTACCCATCCCTCGCGTGCCACTCGGGGCCACCTGAACCCCGAGCACCACGGGCTTCGCAGCGCCGCCCGGCAACAGCGCCGAGTCCGTGAAGGAGGTGTAGCGACAGGAACTCCGACATCAGCGAGTTCCTTCGGCCGACCAGCACCGGCCGCACTCCCAGCTACATCACCCACCTCCACAACCACCATCGGGCGTCTTAGTCCCAGCCGTGTAGATAGAGTGGACCACAGCAACCGCTTCAACAACCACCTCCAGGACTGGTCCATCGAGGGGAACGAGCGCCGATGGTGAACTGGCAGGAGGCGGGCAAGACGTGGCCGCTGCCCCGCCCCCATGCGGTGCGCCTTCTGCGTGGGTTGGTGTGGGGGCAGCACTACCGCCACAGCAATCCCCAGTGCAAAGGCGGCATGCCCGGGAGCTTCGAGCTCCGCGAGGATATGGGCGCCGACCGCCTGCAGGCAGTGGAAGACTGGCTGCGGGTGGAAGGATACGCCTATCGCTTCCGCCACAAGCGCTGGAGGGTCTGGACCCGCCCACACAGGCCCGGCGAAGGGCTGCGCCCTGACGGGATTGAGGAGGACGAGAACCCCAACGAGTACCCGTCGGGCGCCACGCTCAACGTCTCCATGTGGGACATGATCGAAAAGAAGTTCCTGGAGCCGGGGAACGAGCGCACGCTGTTGGGCAGCAGCAGCAGCGCGTCTCCTGGGAAGGAGAAGCGTTCCGCCGGGGACAAGAAGCGGGACAAGAAATGGCGGGAGTACCACGAATCCCTGGCCGCCGAAGCCGCCCAAGCCGCCAAGGGCGGAACCCCAGCCCCCTGCCCCCAACGAGCCAGTGGCGGTCACCGGCCCGGGCACACCACCCTTGGCGACTTCCTCGAAGTCGCCAAGAAGGCCAAGGCCAAGCCACGTCAGCTGCACCTGAGGAAGTCAGGCCCCAGCAGCGACGTGGAGTCGGCCCACCGGGGAAGGATGCCGGCCGACCAGGCCAGCTCCAGCAGCAGCGTCGTTCCCGACCAAAGGGACGTGGCCCGCGCCTGCGAGCGCGCCTGTGGGGTGCCCTGCAACCTTCGGGTTGCCCGGCAACAGGCCACGCAGCAGAACGCTGCCGTGGAGGGCGCCGTCGGCATCGCCCAGGAGGAGGCCACAGATTGGGGCAGAGGCATGGCCTTCCACGCCTCGACCGTGGCGGCCATTGCGGCCGGACTCACGGCTGCAGCCGCCCAGGAGGCAGCGACTGCCCGGGTCAGGTGTAATAGAACTGCACATCTCTGGATCGGTGACAGTCAACAGTCAGGACTCAGAAATTCAGTAATCCAGTTGCAGGAATTGGACAGTCGCTGGCCGAGACCGGACAGGTCGCGGATTGCAATCTCCAGTGACGAAGACAGAATTTTGGATGATTGAGTCTCGACAGATATGTTGTTTGTTCCAATCTGGTGTTGTTTCGCATTCCCTGGTCAGTTCGATTTACTATCCATTGACTGAGTCACGCCGCCAAGAATGATTATTATTAGGTTACACAAAGCCGTGCATAAATTAGAATCCGTGAATGTTCGTAAGGTTTCCATGGTTAATGAATGCATATTCGATCACGAGGTGTTACTCAAGGTCATCCCTAAATTAGGAATTGTGAGGTTCCCTTTACCATGTTCGTCACGCGAAGCCTTCATGGTGCCAATGGATTGTTGTCACAATCATGTATGTGTATGTTGGTCCATGTGACAATTTCGAAAGGTTTGCACACTCTTGTAGTGAGTTGTGAATGGTTGTTGGAATGCCATGAATTCAATTATCCTTGAATCTTTTCAATTAATGGGAGTCTTTCAACCTACCATGGTATTGTTCTCAATTGGGCATGAATTTTCATCTTGTTGCAAGGAGCCAATATTTCTCTTGAAGTTGGTTGATTGTTCAATGCTTCGCTTTTGAACCGTGAAAATTAATGAAGGTTAGTCTTGGATACTCTTTCGTTGAACTCTTGTGGATTTACACGACATTGGTCCATGTTGTTGTTTGAATTTACATTTCATGGATGAATAGACATAGTATGCAATTGATTTGCCATGTTAGATTAATGACCAACTTGAGGTGGCTCAAGTAGGTGTGCATGCTTCATCATGCGAGCCGATATTCGATCATGTGTCATGCCATGATATGCATTATGTATGTACATTCACGACCTCACGAGTGAATGCAATGTTTGTCTTGAGGTTAAGTTATAGGTTTGATGTTTGAGCAAATTTTGTTCCATCTCTCTTTCCATGTGTTCGACATGTTTCATGCATGGAGTGCCTCGATGACACTCTTTGATTTGGTCTGATTCTTTCGTATCTCAGGACTCTTTGCAATGAATTTCAATTAATACTCAATTCAATCCAAGTGGTGGATTATCAATTTGTTACAAGGAGAGTCATATCAATCGTGAAGGTAAGCGCCGAGCCCATTCCGCGCACCAAGCACAACCGGGACCACGAGGAAAAGTCAGACACAAAATTGTGTTGTATTGTGTGCTGTTTGCCTCGTCTTGGTGAGGGTTTGTGCAAATTTTATTAGCTTTGCTCGGGGATTTTTCTTTTTGAAATTTTAGAGAAATCTCAAGCCCCTAGCTTTTTTCTATTTTTGATTTTTGGTTAACGTAGAGCAAGGCAATACAATGGAAGTATCAGGGGCTACTCCATTACATGGTAGCAGAGCAAAACGATCCCCTTTGGCAAACATGAGCGCTCAGGAAATCCATAGAGCCGAAATGGAAGAATGGGACCAAGAAGTTGAGCAATTGCTCACCCCAATCCACACGGAGACCAAAAGGTCATTATTGAAAACCCAAACTGGGCAAATGGGAGCCAAATTGACTCACATTTCAGAAACTCCGTTTGGAGATGAAATAGACGAGGCGGCACACGGGACAAACGTCCCTGTAAACCGGCGGGTCAGCTATGGTGAAACAGCCAAACGGGCCTCATTTGGCTTGGGAAACAAGAAGATCACCCATGTGCCCACCAAGTCCCGTTCCTCGTCAACCGATATGCCACCACCGCCATCACGAAAGCCTACTACATTCATCCAGCGCAAGCGGCATCGTCCTGATGAAGGTTCCCAAGTTGATATCTTGGCCCTACCGGACGCCACCATCGACACCATCGTCAAGAGAGCCATCCATAAGATGACGCCCAAGCAGACCAGACCAGAGGTGTCGAAACGAAGGTCAGACGTCGACGTCAGTGACATCGTGAGGCAATGGGACCAGTTGTCCAGGATAGTGACAAGTTTGGAGACCAAGGAGGCGTCACGTGTGGTGGTGATGCCAGCCGGGGTGGAGAAGGCGATCCAGGTGGTGCAGACCCGGGTCCAGGAAGTAGACAGACAAGGTACATCCAAATGGAATGCACTCCTTGCGGACCATCGTGGATTGGATGAGCGGATGAACGAGTTGGAGGTACAAGTCAATACCTTGGCGGCACGAATGGAGCAGCAGGAGGCCGCCCGTCGCCAAGACTGTGCCGAGCTCCAGCGAAGAGAGGCTCATCACGAAAGTAAGCTGGAGCACAGGATATCTACATTAGAAAAAGAGGCTCACGAAGGTATCCCAAGGACGCAAAACCAGATTCTTGAGTCACGGGTTGAACGAGCGGAGAAGTGGATTGACAAGTTGGAGAAGACGTTGGACGTCCACAAAGGTGCAGCAACGCACGAGGTGGATAGCCTGGGCGCACGAATTCACGAGTTAGAGCGCCAGAGTGTCAGGGCACCACATCCAGAACACAACACCCCTTCAGGGGAGGCCACAATGGCAAGACGAATCGAGGAATTCAGCAACACGGCGGTGAAGGCAGCCCAGAGTGCCAACACGGCGGTGGCCAGGGTGATAGCCACTGAAGGGGCCATAAAGCAGCATGCGGAGGATGCTGCCCAGGGCGCACGGGAGGCAAAAAGCCAGAAAGACAAGGCGGCAGAAGCGGTGCGAACCATCGCCTTCGAATCACAACGAGTGGAGACAATGGCCGCCAGAATGGAGAGGGACATGATCAGTGTGAAGGATGTGGCGACCTCTGTCCAAGAGGTGAAGCAGGCAATTGACACTGTGGCCAACAAGGTCTGTGAAACCGAGGGCCGACTGAGCACTGCTGGACAGAAGGTCAAGGCTGCCATGGAGAACGAAACCCGAATCAACCAGGAGATCCACATACAAATTCAGGGTGTCCACACTGCTGCAGTCGCTAAGGCGGAGGCCGCAATGAAACAGGTGGGCGACACTAGCAGGCAAATTGAGGAAAGGGTGCAGTACATGCAGAAATCACACACCCAGCTCGTTGCCCAGACACAGGGTTTAATGACCAAGGCCACAGAGATGGAATCATGGTTGCTGGCTTATGCAGAGTCAGCCAAGGTCAGTGGAGCAGACAATCGCTCCCCACGCACCCCACAGGGCCCAAAGAGTCCGAGCCCGGGCACTGTAGACACTACAGCCCTGAGGGTGCAGCTGGATCTGGTGTATGCCACGAAGATGGAACTGGCGAGTGCGACCACTGCACAAAACAAGTCTTTGGAGGACGCCTCGTCCGCACTGAGTACGAATTTAGCCCGCGTGGAAAATATGCAACACAAAATGCAGTGCGAGAAGGCCACCAAATCTGAAGTGGCGCAGGCTAATGAGAATCATGCCAGGGCGATACAGGGCGTCTCCGAAAGTGTGCAGGAGAGTATTGATCGCCTTGACCAAGCGAACATTAAGATCCACAATGAGAAAGTCAGGAGGGAGGAGTTCAAGACGCAAATGGGTACCCTCACACAGCAACTCCAAGATTCCGACAAGGATCACAGGGCTGATCGGGAGCGCCTTGGTGAGGCTATTCAGGACCTCAACTTCACAAATTCTGAAGGTCTCAGAGCGTTGGAAGATAAAATCAGAACGGTCAAAGGCACACAAAATGAGAAGATCGACAAAGCGCACGTGGAGTCCCGTCTGAGTCACATTGAAGAAATACAGAAGGAGAAGGCGGACAAAACGCAGGTGGAACAGGCAATGCAGGATGTGCGAGCCCAGATTGCCGCTTTCACTGTGTCCAGGGTCTCACATGGGGCTGCAGCACCCACTGCTGCAGCACCACCAGCTCATACAGCAGCGCACGACATCCCCGGAACATCGTCTGTGGTCTTAGACCATCCAGAGCCGCCACTGAGCTCGGTGCCACCCATGCACCACGCGGCCCCGTTGCCCACGAGAAGTGAGGCATCTGAGATGGTGCGCCCGTAAGCACACCCATAGGAGGTGGCGAGTGCCATGGGCAATAGCTCGGACGAACCTCCACCAGATTGGTGTCCCAAAGAAAATCCACTGACGTGGTTGCAAGTGGCGCCATGTGAAGGATGGGCATTTTGTGCCTAATATGGTACGCAGGAGCGCCGATAACATGAAGATGAAGTACAGAGTACGCCCTACAGGTGTACCAGATGACATGCGAGCGTTCAAGGAGGTCCGGGCAGTGCCATTGATGGATGAGTTGCAGAAATACTTGAAGGATTCTGGTTAGGCCCCGCGGACGGAACAGGGTATGTTTGGAACGCAAACAAATTCGTGGCTTGATCCCCAAGTAAATGAAGTACTGAAAACGATGTCCAAAGTGCCCACTTGGGATTGCGAGCGAGCGACGCAAGAGGCGTGGATCAAACGATTCAATGAATGGAGGGCCGATTACGCCGAGCGATTTGATGAAAAACATCAGTCTGACATCCTTCTGGCGGCGCTGACAAATGAAGACGTCCGTGACCGCCATGCCAAAAAAAGAAGGAGAGAAGGTCTATCCCTGGAGGAGCTGTGGCAAGACATCACTGGACGTCGCATGGTAAACATCCACAAACCTGGAGCAAAGTGGAGAAGATGTGCGTTGCCCAGTGAACCCCTCACGACCCTCTCGTGGACAGATTTCATGAATGACTGGTCAGAGGAGGGCAGTCTGGTGCGGGGAGGCGTCACCCACAGACAAGCACGTGACCGACTCATCAAGGAGCTTCGCAGACATGTGAAAGAATGCCGAGAGGATGCTGCAACTAAAGCGGCATACAAAGAATTTATCGAGTTCAGGCAGATCATGGAGGCCTAGAATTCAATTATCGGGAACTATTTATGCATGTCATGCCTTTCTTAAGTTCCGCCGAGTATGCTGAGATGGAGGAGGAGTTTTTGACGGATGACGCGGCCAGTGTACGGGCAGTTTCCAGAGAACGATCACGATCCCGGGGACGAGATGAGCACCGTTCACGCCGGGATGGCAGCCAGGGCCGCCGAGACGGCAGCCGAGAACGTCGAAATAGCAGCCGTGATCGACACGATGACCGTCGGCAACATCGAGATGGTACGCCCAGGTCCCCATACCACAGAAGGGACAGCAAGGATCGCAGTGGAGGAGAAACCGGAGGCCGGGGGCCATCTCAGTCGCGATATGACGACAGGAGAAATTCTCCACATGGCAGTGTACTGTCAAGCCGGTCACATATTACGGCCAAGCTCAAATCTGAGGGTCGATGCTTCAATTGCAAGTCTAAAGACCACACTCAAAAGGACTGTCCTCATAAATTGAGGTGTTACAATTGCGATGCCACAGACCATACCTCTAAGGATTGCCTTCAGCCGGATCGCCGTAAAAGCGGACAGGCCCGTGGTCAGAGCCCAGGGCGGTCCAGTGCTGACGGTCGACCACGCAGTGGAGATCGCAGAAGTGATCGAGGGCATACTCCTGGGTATGAGAAACCACCGGATCGCGGACGAGGGCGAAGTCGAAGCAAAGATCGTTATCCTGAACGGGGGAGACCCAAGAGTCGCAGCCGGAGCCGAAAATGGCGATCAGGGTCCAAACCTCGAAGTAGACCACAGTCCAAGGACATATGCAAGAAGTGTGGTGGAAAGGGCCACTGGGCCCAAGACTGCCCCTCAGCCCCGTAGGGGGCCAGGCGACATCGCCGCCACCACCGAAAACTGAATAAGTTCCGGAAGTGGCGTAGTACCGCCCCGATGTCATTGCCTGACCTACCGTTACCTACACGGAGGAAATTATACCATGTGGGAGCGCATCGGGTGCTGAATGTGGGTCAAGGAGCAGAGTTTGCCAACGGGACTGTGATCAAACTGGACGACCTTGATGAGGAGATTTACCGGGAACCACGTACCAGGGGCAAACGTGGTTCCAAGATGAGGAGGGAAGTACTTGTACAAGCACGGGTACAATTCCCTGATGCGATGGGCAAGCAAACCATCGTCACTCTGGCCCTGGCGGACACAGGAAGTGAGCTCGTAGCCATTGGTGGATATGAGCTATTTCAAAATATTCCACTTGAAAATGCCCCACACCCAATCGTGTTGGTGACGGCGGGGAAATCCCGCCTTAAGGGTGGTGATAAGGGCGTGAAAGTGACAGTTTCTGTGCCGGTTTACACCAAAAAATGGAAAATGCGTGGATGTTTTTGTATACGTAGCTGCCATTGGGCCCCGCCTGATTTTGGGTTTGCCATTTATGGTTCGGTACGGGCTGGCCGTCGTGCCAGGATATGATGCATATGTGCAGGCAGAATGTGTGAAACTTCGTCGCAATAAGCCCCATTATCAGCAAGGGCGTTCTGAGAATGTACATCATGTTTCCGACGTACAGGTGGTTGCAGAAGCACCAAAGAAGTCATCAAAACGACTGTCCGATCAAGCTGGTCATTGTACAGCGGACGACAGAAGTGGAGATGGACAGCAGATCAGGTATGGAACGCAGACAGTCTTGTTCACAGAACTGCCTGAGGCTTTTGACGCCCCCCCAGAGCTTCAGAGGGTTCGCTTGCAATATTTTTGGCAGTCTGAGTGCAGCAGGCAAGGGTGTGGCAGAACGTTTTCAACAGTTACAGGTGATGACAACGCGTTTCTCGATTATGTTCCACATTTGTGTGACTGTTGTTACCCCCGCCCTTCCTTTTCAGAACAATTTCACCATCCTGTGCAATATTATCCTGGGAACCAGATGATTGTCATGGATCACGGACCTGAGGTACGGGTACATGTCAGTGCAAGCAGGTTGGTTCAGGGTTGCTTAGAGGACAGGCAAGAGGATGCTCAATTCCTTAGGAAGGGAGTGCGAGCATTGCGTGAGGCTGACCTGCAGGACGGTCAATATCTGGGAAAGTCCAGGCCAGGTCTGAAAACTCAACCTTTCTTACAGCAGCCTGAGTCTGAGTACCCCCCCCCCCTGCCTGGCAGGTCCTACCAGCCTCATGCCACTGCACGTGAGAATTCTGTCTGAAAATGCCACCATTCCTACAAAAGGAACACCCGAGTCGGCAGGATATGATTTGTATTCTGCTGTGCATATAGTAATCCCTCCACAGGATAAAGTATTGGTTCCAACTGACGTCTCATTGATGGGACCTCCCAGCACATATGGAAGGATCGCTGACAGGTCCTCCTTAGCGTGGAAACACAGCTTGCAGGTGAGGGCTGGAGTCATTGACCGGGATTTTCGAGGCAACATCCAGGTCATACTTTATAATAATGGCTCATCGCCCTATGCTGTGTTCAAAGGCGACAGAATCGCTCAGATCATTATTGAATATTACGTTCCTACGTGCCTGACAGTAGTCCAGGACCTACCCACATCAACCAGGGGCACAGCTGGATTTGGTAGTACGGGTTTACATGAGATTTCACTTGTTGACTATCCTGATTCTTTGGTGGAGGCGCCAAGCATCAGGGTGCCTGATACCCCCCCCCCTACCCCTGCCCCATCCTTACCCCTGATTGAACTCTTGCCATATGTGTATCACACACTATTATACGTACATCGAATCATATTGCCCATGAGTGTGGCTGGCTCAGGGGAGCCTGGTTACAATCAAAACACGAATCATCCTGTATCTTCTGAGACCCCAGGCTTGACGGTGCAGTCGCCTGGTGACCTGCAAAAATTGCAGCTCTTGCTTTCTGTCCTCCGGGTAATGGCTCTTGTGTTGCCGGTTGTAGTGACGTGTTTTGGAGCATCGACGGGGTGGAGGGCTCCAGTGGCTGGTGACTATCCACCGGTACCAAAACAGAATTCTCCAACGCTTTGTCGGCGTCTGGAGTCGTCCCTGAGTGCCGATAGGCATTTGGGAGCGGACGCTTCTGAACATCATGCTGAGGCCATACTAGTTAAAGCCATTCAGCTGGTTCAGGAAGGTGGCACGGGATGCCAGGAAATCCCCAGTATGGCGGAGGTACAACACACAGGTGAAGTGACTGAACCCCCAGAGGACCACTGTTTAAGGGACGATCCACAGTGGGCGCCAGATTGGTTTCAAGATGGGTGGGGTTATGAACGGAGGCAATGCCTGGAGTCACCGGCAACGCTCCCAGTCGCCGAGTGTGCTGATCTGCAGCAGCTCGACCTGTGGGCGGACATGGATGATATGTCCGCAGGGGTGTGCACGCCCTTGTCAAGGCCTCTTTCCAACAGTAAGGCTCAGAGGAGCCCAGCACGATCCTCAGATAGGAGGGTCCAGCATATAAAAACACAAGCAGGTTTCAAGAAGTACAGGAAACGTAAGATGGATGAAGTAAACCCAGTTCGACCAGAGGTTTTTGATCGGCTTGCGGCCTGGGCAGCCCGAGTTGATCCAGACAATAAGGAATTTCAGCTTTCCATTGATGTGTACGGTAATAGTAGGGGTTTGCAACGTCTTGTGATGGACGGGGCAAACCCCAGGTCAGCCTTAAAGCGGCCATGGTCGGACAAGGCGGTATGGGTACATGCGCCTGAGTCCTTGTGGGACCAGACTGTCACTAAAGTAATAGGTGAAGGTGCTAAGGGTTTGGCCCTTCTCCCAGTGCGTAAGTCCAAACCTTGGTTTTGGGCCTTTGGGGAAATTGCCATTGACTGGATCGATGTGGAAGTGGGGTCCCCCCTTTTCATCAATTCGACCGGACAGCAATTGTGTACCACGGTGCCGTATCGTATTGTACTGTTTGACGCATATGGGACAGAATCCCCCCCTGAGAGTGTTCAGAATGCATACAAGATCCCTCACACTGTCCCCAATGATGCTGATTGGGACGCCCCCACTGATCCTATCCCCAATACCCCTACTGCTCAGGACCTGTGCGCAGTCAATGACGTCGAACCCCAACGAGCTCAAATGAACAGGAAGCAGCGACGAATACTTAAGATCAGGTATGCAGATGATGAGAAACCCAGACCTACTGCCAAAAAGGGGTCTCTTGAAACTGATGAGTTGTCAGAGGCCTCGATGGCTGAGGCGTCACCTGGACCAGTGTCTGAGAGTGACACAGATGAACCACCCCTGAAAGGATCTGCAGAATATTCAACATCCCAGCGATTCACCTCTGAAGGAAAGGCCAAAATTGGATATGGCCATCGGGAAGGGTTGTTTAAAGATTCAGTGCAGGTTTTGGGTAGTTCATATGGCGACAGGTCCAAGTATACCAGAAATATGCGATCAGTGATCCAGGCTGACGAAATGTGGCCTGGGGCTGAAAAGTATCGTGATGCACTCCTGCAGCGCTTTGGGAGTACTGTATTTACCCCCAAGCATGCTTCCCATATAACCCCAGCTGCTCAAGAGGCGCGGGGTGAGCATGCCATTGTAAAGCTGGAGTTAATTGAGCGTGCAGAACCCAGGGCGGCCAAGCCCATCAGAGCAGTGGGATTGAGAGAAACTATGCTTCAGCAGAAGCTGAAAGATTTTGAGTCGCGTGGGTTTTTAAGGGAGGCACAGGCCAACCTCCAATGGGTCTCTAGGTGTTTCTTGGTGCCAAAGCCGGGAAGTAATAAGTGGCGATTAGTCATTGACTATCGCTGGCTTAATTCCCAGCTAAAGGGAAAAAATTTTCCAATTCCGGTCATTGAAGACCAATTGGCCAATCAGAGTGGAAACTTTTTATTCACTCTGATTGATTTGGAGGATGGTTTCCACCAGATGCACCTGGAGGAGGACAGCAAACACCTCACGGCGTTTTGCACTCCTTTTGGTGTGTTTGAGTGGAACGTCCTGCCAATGGGGGTCAAAGTGGGACCGGCAGCGTACCAGGAAATGGTACAGCACGTCACCAAGAAATGCCCCTCCTCCCGCCCATACATAGATGATATTCTCTTGGCAAATGGGAGGGAGGAGTTAGTGCCAGGGAAAGTGACAGTCAGTCAGAAACAGGAACCTGAGGTACTTGAAAAGTATTTTCAAAAACATTACGAAGACCTATTTTCCTTGTTTGAGGCGTTGGAACGGGCCATGCTCACTGTCAAACCGGAGAAATGTCATTTTTTCCGTAAGACAGTGAAGTATGTCGGGCACATCCTTAAGGATGGACGCCGTTTTCCCTGTCCGTCCAGGGTTGAGGCTGTCGCAAACTGGGACCATCGTACCATTACCACCCCCAAGCGTCTCAAAGGGTTCTTGGGCCTTGTGGGGTGGTACCAAATATATATTGAAAATCTTGCCAAGCATGCCCAGCCCCTTATGGAGGCTCTGAAGGGCAAATATAGGTACGAGGCCCAGGATCCCAGTGCACCTGTTGCCAGGGACGCCACAGGATTACCAAAAAAACGTCGCAGGGTGAAATTGACAGGGAAGGAAGCGAAAATTGAATGGACGCCAGAGATGGTTGAGAATTTTCAAATTCTCAAGGACAAACTTGTCAAGTTTGTTGATGGGGACGGTCTCTGGCTTCCCAACCCACACGGTAAGTGGAGAATTGTTTGTGATGCCAGCGATTATGCAGCCGGAGGTGTGCTGGAGCAACAGCAGAACCCTCAGGATGAACAATCTTGGAGGCCTGTTGCATTTTACAGCCGAAAATTGCAGGGTCAAAGGGCTGACGGAGTAAATTTTCATAAAAATGTGGGGCAAATTGCCTGGACGCCCCGTGAAAAAGAAACCTATGCCATTGTGACCTGTTTGCTCAAATTTCAGAGCTGGATCGGGGGCCAGGAAGTTACGGTCCAAACAGATCAGAGTGCCATAGTAAAATGGTATAAAGAGGAGCTGACCACAATTTCAGGTCCCATCGGCCGCCGTGGGCGTTGGCATGAGTTCCTGAGCCGGTTCAATCTTTTTATTCAGTACCGGCCAGGAAAAGACAACGAAGCGGCGGATGCCCTCTCCCGTTCGGCATATCCGGCGGGAGGGGCGCAAGATACCAATTTTCACGGCAGTGACTGCGACTTGGAGGGTTGGCAAGCTGCAGAGAGGGCAGAGAGGGACCGAATCAGGCAGTTATTGCACAAGCAATACCCAGAAAGTTTTGAACCCGTGCGATCATCACAAACATTTTTCTGTCAACAAACCCGCTGGGGATGAGCGAAAGGTGGAAAGGGTACAGATAGAAGGCTGGGATGCTCACAGGGTTGAACAAGCGCTCAGGGAGGGCAGCGTCTCATCTGTACACGGAGGTATGACAGATGAAATCTGTGGCATTGATTCTGAGGGACGTCAATTTTATGCCATGGACGAATTTTTCATGCATACTTGCCCTATTCCTGAACCTGGAACTGTTGCACTTCAGACACCCCCCTCAGAACCGTCTGTTGCTTCCACTCAGAGCACAGCGAAGTTATCCAGAGCAGAACGACGTCGGATTCGTCAGATGCAGTCCAAACCAGCTTCACGCAGGTACATGACTGTTTCACAGATGTATGATGCATTTCAGCATATGTCTTGGCACTTACCAGGGATGTACAATCTGGTGCAACAGGATTCGGTAATGGGAGTCAGGGATATCAAGACCATCAAGATACCCCCTGCAGTGGCAGTACTGACCAGGGATTGGTCCCCAGAATACGCACAGGACAATTTTTTTAGTCCTCACTGGGACAAAATGGTCAGTGACAAGTTTATTGAAATAGAAGGGAAGGGGTATACTTTCCATGAAGGGAAGGTGAGGAGTCAAGGGAAGATATGTGTACCCACTGGCCTGTTAGACCAGGTGGTCAGAGCGACGCATGCATTCAGCCATCCTGGTGTACGTAAAACCAGAGAAATGATGGACCGCAAATATTCAGTGCCATGCAAGGGTTCAGATCTGGATAAGTGTATTTCAGATGTGCTGCAAAGGTGCCCTGTTTGCCAGTCATGCAAACCACGCCGTGGCACTCAGCCGGAGGCTAACCAGCCAGCCCCCATTCCTGAATTCCCTTTCAGCAGCATCTGCATCGATTTTTGCGATCCGCCCTCTGACCCTGTAGTAAGTAACGGCATACCTACGATTATGTACTAGTTGTGGTTTGCCGGCTAACTGGTTATGTAGTCGCTCTGCCCTGTTCAAAAACGATTACAGCCGAGCAGCTCGCTGAATTGTTTTTGGACAGAGTGGTTGGTTTTATGGGATTGCCACAGCAAATGTTTAGTGATCATGACCATTTGGTCACTGCGAAACTTTTCACAACGCTCTGTTCCTTGTCGGGCATCGACATGAAGCAGAGCCCCATTTACCGCCCTCGTTCCAATGGGCGAGCGGAGCGTGCAGTGCAGGTTGTCATCGACAGTCTGCGAAAGTTCTTGGAGCAGACCAGGAAAAAGAATTGGGCTCAGTTACTGCCTTTGGCAGTCTGGGCTGCAAATGACATTCCTGGTCCGGTACATGGGTATTCCCCCCTTTTTCTCCTTTTCGGTCGCCGCCCAATTGGGTTTGGGGACTGCCCCCCTGTTATTCCTGAGCATGGGTCTCAGGATGCAGTCAAATTTTTTGCCGACATGATTACAAATCGGCAGTATGTACAGCGACAGCTACAGCGCATCCACGATGCGCAAGCAAAAAGGTTTTTAGCTGACCACCCCACCCATGTGTACCAGGAAGGGGAATATGTGTGGTACAGGGGGCACGATAAGGCTAAGAATTCCAAGCTCCACAGGGTGTGGATGGGGCCTGGAATGATTATGCAGCGTATGGGGCGAAACCAGTACCGAGTGAAAACGGAACGGGATCATGAGGTGGTTTTGGATAGCATGCGTGTCAAACCATACATATCAATGAAAGGGGAACGGGATCAAGAATTGACCCCACCCCTGCACTACTATTCGGACTCTGACTTTCTGGTGGAGTCTGACAAATACATACTTGAAAAAGTTTTGGACCACAGGGAAGTGGGCAAGGGTAAAAATAAACGATACGAGTGGTATGTGAAGTACCGCGGCTACCCGGAACCGGAGTGGCAGCCAGCTACCTCATTTTTACATGATATTAATGAGGACTGGCGCACATACAATACCAAGCATGGTATACACCTCACACTCAGTCAGGTACGTACACTACAGGCAAAGACAACTTCGCATGCTTGTTACAGACATAATACAGATGTGTGTGAGGAGATGGAAGCAGCTGGTTCAGTGACCACGCAGGGAAGGGCAGATGTGTTGCAGGAAGAGCAGTTGAGATGGAGATGTATTTTGAGGCAAGCTGCCGCTGAACGAGCCAGACTGACTCCTTTTGTTCCTCTGGCAGTGGCAGATGCCAAGGAGTTGAGGGGTATACGTAGTCTACGGATGTATAGGGAAACATATGATAGATGGGCAGCCGTTATGATGTAAGTCAGTGATGCGGCTGCAGATGCGACCCCCCCCATGTCTTCAAGTTATTGCTGCAGGGATGTATTTACTGAGGTTCGTAACCCCCCCAATGACCCCCACCCCCTTTCTTTGACAACTGATGGGATTATGGACCCGAGATCAGTCTCGGACTGTGTACATGCACGGTCGGTAACCGCTTTCCCGGTAGACCCTGAAGGACAGATTGTTGTCAAGGCCAATGTATCTATTTTTTGGATGGAATCTTGGTAAATATATCAGCAGAAGCGTCGTCCCCGCTTTATGGGGCCAGTCACACTCCAGATGCCAGTCGCATTGTTTTTTCTCAACCCCCTGAACTGTCACCCCATCCTCTTCTGTGCAATGATGCTTGTTCCCTTCCCCAGAATAGTGTCTGTTGTGTTTCCAGTTCCCGATTCCTTTACAGATTGCAGACTTCCAGATGAGATTTCCAGATGAATTCCAGATGAGGTTTCCAGATGAATTCCAGATGAGATTCCTGAGATGCCAGGTTCTGTGCATTTCTATCAGTGTGGTTATCAGCCACTCAGTCAGGGACTTCGTAGCTTAGGAAGAGAGGGTAACAGAACTGCACATCTCTGGATCGGTGACAGTCAACAGTCAGGACTCAGAAATTCAGTAATCCAGTTGCAGGAATTGGACAGTCGCTGGCCGAGACCGGACAGGTCGCGGATTGCAATCTCCAGTGACGAAGACAGAATTTTGGATGATTGGGTCTCGACAGATATGTTGTTTGTTCCAATCTGGTGTTGTTTCGCATTCCCTGGTCAGTTCGATTTACTATCCATTGACTGAGTCACGCCGCCAAGAATGATTATTATTAGGTTACACAAAGCCGTGCATAAATTAGAATCCGTGAATGTTCGTAAGGTTTCCATGGTTAATGAATGCATATTCGATCACGAGGTGTTACTCAAGGTCATCCCTAAATTAGGAATTGTGAGGTTCCCTTTACCATGTTCGTCACGCGAAGCCTTCATGGTGCCAATGGATTGTTGTCACAATCATGTATGTGTATGTTGGTCCATGTGACAATTTCGAAAGGTTTGCACACTCTTGTAGTGAGTTGTGAATGGTTGTTGGAATGCCATGAATTCAATTATCCTTGAATCTTTTCAATTAATGGGAGTCTTTCAACCTACCATGGTATTGTTCTCAATTGGGCATGAATTTTCATCTTGTTGCAAGGAGCCAATATTTCTCTTGAAGTTGGTTGATTGTTCAATGCTTCGCTTTTGAACCGTGAAAATTAATGAAGGTTAGTCTTGGATACTCTTTCGTTGAACTCTTGTGGATTTACACGACATTGGTCCATGTTGTTGTTTGAATTTACATTTCATGGATGAATAGACATAGTATGCAATTGATTTGCCATGTTAGATTAATGACCAACTTGAGGTGGCTCAAGTAGGTGTGCATGCTTCATCATGCGAGCCGATATTCGATCATGTGTCATGCCATGATATGCATTATGTATGTACATTCATGACCTCACGAGTGAATGCAATGTTTGTCTTGAGGTTAAGTTATAGGTTTGATGTTTGAGCAAATTTCGTTCCATCTCTCTTTCCATGTGTTCGACATGTTTCATGCATGGAGTTCCTCGATGACACTCTTTGATTTGGTCTGATTCTTTCGTATCTCAGGACTCTTTGCAATGAATTTCAATTAATACTCAATTCAATCCAAGTGGTGGATTATCAATTTGTTACAAGGAGAGTCATATCAATCCTGAAGGTAAGCGCCGAGCCCATTCCGCGCACCAAGCACAACCGGGACCACGAGGAAAAGTCAGACACAAAATCGTGTTGAATTGTGTGCTGTTTGCCTCGTCTTGGTGAGGGTTTGTGCAAATTTTATTAGCTTTGCTCGGGGATTTTTCTTTTTGAAATTTTAGAGAAATCTCAAGCCCCTAGCTTTTTTCTATTTTTGATTTTTGGTTAACGTAGAGCAAGGCACTACAATGGAAGTATCAGGGGCTACTCCATTACATCAGGGGTGAGGTGGCGGCGGCCGCCGCGGAAACCCGCCTGGCCCAGGAGGCCATTGTCCGTATGGAGGCCGAGGTGAAAGCGCTGGAAGAGGCGCTTGCCCAAGAGAGGGCAAAGAAGGAGGCGGAGGAAAGGGCCCACGCCGAAGCAACGGCCAAGGCCCAAGCGGACGCCGCCAGGAAGGACGCCATCGAGGCCGCGCGACGGAAGGTCGCTGAGGACAGGGCCAAGACGGAGGCGGAGCTGGCGGTGTTGGAAGCTGAGAAGGCTCGGCTGCAGCGGGCTCGGGAAGCCGAGGCTGTCCGTGCCCGAGAGGAGGCCGAAAGGCGAGCTGCCGCAGCCACGGCCGCCGCAATGGAGGAGGCGGAAGCCAAGCTCCAGCGCGAGACCCCCCCGGGAGGATCCCGAGTGGAGACCCTTCGAAAGCTCTTCGAAGGGGACGCCTCCTCCAAGATGACGCTGGATCTGGAGGAGGTCGACACGGGCAGCAGTGGGGACAGTGGCTGCACCGCCTACCTACGAAGGAGGGGTAAGGGGAAGACCCCCAAGAGGTCACGGAGGCCAGCGGACGGACACCCCCACGACTCCGACCCCTTCTTCACCGCCAGCGACGGGGATGGACGAGGCCGCCGACATCGCCGAGGAGTGGCTGGCGGAGGAGGCGGAGACGTCCCCATGGAGCCGGAGGGTGAGGGTTAGGATCTCCCTCCTCCCTACCGGAGCTCCGAGTCTTCCGCGTGCGGGACCGAGACGACCGGGTGGGGCGACATGGACGAGGATGAAGACATGGACTTCGGCTACACAGAGAAGCCCCCATCCTCGGACCCACCGAGGCGACCCGGCGGAGACCCACCGGGATCCCCTGGCGGAGGCCCGTCAGGACCCCCTGGAGGACGCCCACCAATTGGACCCCCCGGAGGCGGACCTCCGGGAGGGGGAGGACCCCCTGGACCGGGCGGACCCGGCGGAGGCCCTCCTGGAGGACCCCCTGGGGACCCCGATGACCCACCAGGGAAAGGTGACCCGAATGCCACCTGGCGGTGGATTGTCCATCTCCGCAGGAGGGTCCGGTCCCTCGAGCGCGAGGTAGACACGGGCAAGGGCGAGATGATCCGCATCGCCAGGGTCGCTGCGGGCGCACAGAAGGAGCTGGACATCGCCAAGACGGAGATGGTCAAGATCGCCAAGGTCGCCAGCGCCGCCCAGAGGGAGCTGGACATCGCCAGGGGCGAGACCAGGCTGCTGAACAAGGTCATCAACGGCCTGCAGCAGAGGTTGGACGAGCTGGAAGGCCGTGGGAGCGTCGGCAGCGACCACCCACCCCTGGAGTCTGGCTCGTCGGACGACGGCTGGGGACCTGGACCAGGTCCAGGCAGAGCCCACGCCCCCGGCGGAGCCCCCAGGAGTCGCCCCAGCGCCAGTGCCCCCTCTCTCAGCGCCCCCTCTCCTCACAGCGCGGGCCGCTGTAACGAGCGCGTGCCGCCCGGCAGTGGCAGTGAGGAGTGGCGTGATGAGTGGCTCAGTGCGGAGTACCACAACGGCCGTGCTCCACCGCGGACACCGGTACGCCCCCGACGCCCCGCACCAGCCCAGGAGCCAATCCCAATGGCAGGCGGGCGTCATGGTGGACTCAGAGATGAGGTCCCTGGAGGGGACGTGGAGTGGGATGTCGGCGGAGGCGAGGAAGACCTGGAGGAGTTCGGCATTACCCCGCCGCGTGGTGTACGACGGGAGGCTGCTGAACGCAGCCGCCGGCGCCGTGATGAGGAGGCATACACCAAAGGAGTACGGCGTGAACATCTAGGTTCAGTGTACATGGAGGAACCACGGCGTAGCCACATGGATACCGTGGAGGAGATGGAAGTGGCGGCCGTGGGAGTCCGTGGGGGACGCCGATGGGAACCTCGGTTGACCTCGCGGCCGGCGTTCATGGTCCCTAAGGCCGCGGATGCCGCCGTGTGGGAAGACCTGAAGGACATCAAGCCCCCCACGTACGATGGCAACCCCCTCAACCTCGACCGCTTCTTGGAGAAGCTGGACGATTGGCGGATGACCGTCACTGAAGACATGGATCCCGCAGATGCGGAGAAATATGTCTTCAAACGGTTCAGGTACCGCCTGCCGGAGGTGCTCCAAGAGCTATACTTCGTGGCGACCAAGGAGGGGAAAATCAAGACCCTCAAGGAAGCCAAGAAGTGGCTCAACGAGCAGGAGCGGGTGGACGCTCCGCAGGTGGCTGCGAAGCGGTGGAAGGCCATCAAGCTTCAGCATGATGGTCGGGAGATCCGCCTACGAGATTGGCGGGACTTCCGGGGGCAATACACCCTCTTCCGCCGCAATGTGGAGGACTGGAATGACGGCTGCCGGAAGCATGGATCAAGAGAGTCACCAAGGAGGAAGCCAAGAGGGCCAAGTCCAACCACACGGTCAAGATGATGCTCCCCAAGGAGTATCATACGAACGTGGTGGCTTGGACAAGGAAGAACGTGACCCGGGATGTCAAACGGCACTCCCTGCGGAACGCCCTCCTCATCACCGTCACGGGCGATCGCGAGAAGACCGCGATGTGGCGCCTTGATGAGTGTGACGTGGGCGGCCAGACCATCCGTCTGCAGGCCATCCCGGCGCGGATGAGATGCGACGAGATCCTGGAGTGGTTTGGAGAGGAGGTACTCAAGGAGTACCGGAACCTCCACCACACCCGCGGGTTGAGGCCCGGCGACCGTGACGTCAACTACGTTGGCGAGGGGTCTGGCGGGGAAGCTGCCATGGACCCAGCGGGAGCCGATGGCGATGAGGCTCTGGACGACGATGACGACGACGATGAGCCCGCCGAGGTGGCCGTTTGTGCCTTCGTGGCCAACAACCTGAACACGGGGAGCAACCGGGGAAGCTGGATACCCCTGCAGAAGGGTTGAAAGAAGAAGGAGAAGAAGGACTGCCGCCGCATTGGCGACCCTCCGCTGTCCTTTGGGGAGTTCATACGAGCTCACCCTCAGGGCTGTTTCGTGTGTTATGGGAGGAACAAAGAGTTCAACCATGACCACCGGACATGCCCCATCCACAAGGCCCCGACGGAGGCCTATAAGAAGGTGCACGGGTTGAAGAAGCGTGCACCCGCGGGTATCCGGGAGACCAAGGTGGAAGTCACCAAGGACGAGCTCTCTAAGGTGATGTCGGTGGGGACCGAGTTGGCCAAGGAGATCCAGGAGATCAAGAGGAACTGGGTCCCCAAGTCGGACGACAAGAACAAGGAGAACAAAGAGAACGACAAGAACAAGGACAAGGACAAGAAGGGTAAGAAAGGGGGAAAGAAGAAGGGTGTCAACGAGGTTGATGCGGAGGAGAGTACCCCTACTACCACAACCGACGCCCCTTAGCGGAGCCCCGGCAGCCAGGGGCCCCAGCTAGGGCGGTCGCAGGATGGTGTCGTGGGAAGCGCCACACCATCCCAGTCGGGAGACAGTGAGCACAAAGGGATTGCTGCGGGCGGAAGGCCCGGTCCGGCACCCAAAACGAAAGACAGTTGCAGTGGCAGGGTGAGGGCAAGTGAAGGCACGAACCCTTGCACCCGTCCGTCCTGCGCGACCAAGAATGTATTTGATGTGCTTCAAGATCTATCCGAGAGTATCGGAGTATCACCCGGACCGCCGCTGGATGCTGCAGATGGGCAGCCTGAGCCCATTGTCCACGACTTACACCAGTCGCTTATTGAGCTTCTGGAACGGCCGGAGATCCTGAGCCTGCACGCCGTGCGCCATGTGGGGCGTGAGCGGCAGTTGCACCTTAAGGTCCGTGCGTTATGCGGGGAAGTGGAGAAGGTCTTCGACGTGTTGGTCGACACGTGAGCTCAGGTCAGCTTGGTCAAGGCTGGCCTACTTCCGCCAGAGTGTTTGACCGACAGTCGGAAGCCTGTCAGGCTGAAGGTGGCGAACGGCCAGTACATGGTGGGAGGCACGAAGGAAGCGGCCATTGGGCTGCAGTTCGTGAACCACCGTGAGCTGAGCCGCCCGGACCTCGGCAAGGAAATCCTCCTGCAAGGTCGCTTCTACGAGGCCGAGATGGACTGGGACATGATCGTTGGGTAGGACTTCATGATGGAGACGGACACCGGCGTACTCCCGGCCCAGGCCTCCATGACCCTGTACCAGGATGACCAGCTCTCGTGGCTTTCGTTGCCTGAGCACCATGTGGAGTGCCAATGGATCCCCCCCGGAACGCAATCAGCTCGAAGTAGCCGCCATGGGCACTGAGCCAACTGGGCCAGCAAACCAGGATTACGGCGTAATGCCGGAAGTGGCGAGCCGAGTGGTTGCGGACCTGGGAGCTTCGGATCTGGCCCTGGATGCGTTCTCTTCGGGAACCTCCGCCCATCTTCGGGTTTGTGAGAAGTACTGGAGCGCCCAGGACTCCGCGTGGAAGAAGCACTGGGGTCCGCATCAGGATTTGATGTGGATCCATTGCCCCCGATGGAACATTCCAAGGGCGGTAGCGAAGATTCGCAAGGACCGCTCGAAGGCAGTGCTGGTTGTTCCTATGGGATGCACCGAGGAGGAAAGCACCCGAGATTGGGTGGTCTCATTGACCAACATGACCTTAAACAAGGTCGTCCTACCGGCTGGAGAGAGTGTCTATCAGGACGCTAAGGGACAGCCCATGCCAACCCAGAGATGGCCAACGGAATTCCACTATGTGGATGGGGGCCTTGAACAGGCCGACACCACGGACTTCGTGTGTGTCAACCGCATCATAGCGGAGCCATGGCGGCAATGCTTTGCGGTTTCCCCTGTTGACATCGGAGAATCGGAGGACCTCCTCACTGAAGAGGAGTTGGATCTGGTTCAGGGGTATATGGATCAGCCCTTTCACGACTGGGGAAACCAGCGTGAGGGCAAGGGCCAGGACAAAGCCTGGTGGGAAATGGATTCCATCGTCTCCGGTTCCTATGATGGGAATACCTTCGTACGGAGGGTGCTGGACCACATGTCCAGCCAGGACGAGCCAATCGATGGCAACCCACCCACCTACGGCGACCTGTTCCGAGGCAACACCAGAGATGGCCCTTTGGGCCACCTGGGAAGACCACCTGAGCGATCTTGTGGAGGTACCCCGCAAGTAAGCTCAGTGGTCCAGGTGCCCGGAAAAGCCAAGGCGGAGTCCGATGAGTGCCCCAAGATCCAGGCATTGAGGGCCAGGCTGAAGCAGAAGTATGGTGATACCTTCTTCAGCGGAAAACCTGTGTTTCCCCCACCGGTGCGTGGACCGTATGGCGAAGCCAAGATACGACTGAACCCCCGTGTGTATCGACACCGGGAGTTTGCCCTGAGGGGCGAGAGGAAGGAGGCTATGGAGAAGATCCTCCGTGATTTCATCGAGAGAGGCTGGCTTGAGCCGTGCCACTCCGAGTGGTCCTCCCCGTGCTTCGTCGTCCCCAACAAAGTGGCCGGTGAGTGGCGGCTCGTGGTCGACTACCGCGGCCTACACGCCCAAACGCAGCATGACAGCTATACGCTGCCCCTCATTGAGGACATGCTGCAAAAACAACACCGGCGGAGGATCTTTACGGTGATTGACCTGAAACATGGTTATCATCAGATGCCTCTCCCCGAGGAGTCCCGTGCCTGCACAGCCATGAGCACCCCACTTGGACCTCTCCAGTGGAAGGTGATGCCCATGGGCGTTACCAACGGCAATGCGGTTTTTCAGCAGATGCTGGAGAACCTGCTTGAGCCGGTGCGTGACTGTGCGGACCCCTTCGTGGACGAAGTGATCATCTTGTCCGCGGACCCCAGTATGAGCTATGAGGAGCTCCTGAAGGCACATCAGAGGGACGTCACCCGAGTGCTGGACCTTCTGGTTTGGCACAAACTCACGGGCAGCAGTGACAAGGCCACCTTTGCGGTAAGCGAGGTGGTCTTCGCTGGCCACGTAGTTGGGAACGGGCAGCGGAAGCCCATACCTGGCAAGGTGGCTGCAATTGAGCACTGGGAAAAGCCCAAAAGGGTCTCTGAGCTACGGGCGTACTTGGGGTTCTGCAACTACTACTCAGCGTATATCAAGATGTATGCCGAGTATGCAGCCCCCATGACGACCATGCTCAAGGGCAACCGAGAGGAGACCAAGAAGGGGTCCAAGAAGGCTCTGGTCTGGAATGATGAGTCCGACCGTGCCTCTGAGGGGATGAAGCAGGCGCTGCTATCTGCAGTGGGTCTGCACCTCGTGGATCCTGACCGAGGGTTCCTCCTGCGCACCGACGCTTCCGACTACGCCGTTGGCGCTGTGTTGGAACAAGTGCTCGACGATGGGAGGCACGTGCCAGTGGCCTTCTGGAGCCGGGTCCTGGCGGAAGCCCAGAGACGGACGTGGACGCCCCGAGAAAAGGAGGCGTATGCCATCGTCATGGCTCTCAGGAAATGGGCTGGGTACATAGCCCTCCATCCCGTTACCGTCTGCACCGACCATCAGAGTCTGCAGTCGTGGCACAAAGAGCACGTGGACACCCCCTCTGGTCCCGCCTCCCGACGGGCAAGATGGCATGAAACCTTGGCCAACTTCGACCTCACAGTTGTGTATGTCCCTGGCAAGGACAACACCGTGGCGGACTGTCTCAGTAGGTGGGCCTATCCCGCCAGCAAGGGCATGACGGATGTCTCCGCCCACGGCGATGAGGGTGAGACCGCTGAGGCCAAGAGGATCATAGAAATGGAGCGCCTGATGGAGGAGGAGGGTCTTAAATGCTTCGTCGTCATGGCTGCGGATGCCCCCCTCGGAACGAGGATGGGCAGAGCGGTCAGAGTACTCGCCCCTGAGGGAGCTGAGTCCGACAAGCACCTCTTCCCTGAATCTTGCCTCCAGGACGACTGGACCGACCACTACGCTAAGTCTGAGGCCTTTGAGGCGGAGTATAGGGCTGTGACCGACCCTGATGACGGGCAGAAGTGGCCAAAGGGGCTGAGTGAGGAGGATGGCAAGCCCTACCGGAATGGTAAGCTGCTGGTCCCAGAGTCCCGAGTGCTCGAGCTATGTGAGGCTTGGCACAACCACATGATGCACCCAGGGGTCAAGAAGCAAGCCCTGGATATGCAGCGCCGGTTCGAAATCGACCAGATCAGTCTCTACAGCGCTATCAAGAAGGTCAGAAAGGGTTGCTCGGTCTGTCAGGCCTGCAATCCCGACAACCGGAACGTCAAGGGGGAAGCCCAAAGGACTCCGGTGCCTGACCAGCCTATGGAGAGCGTGGCCATGGACGTCTTCTCCATGCCCGAAGTTCACATAGGCAAGAAGACCTTTGACTATGTGGTCCCTTGTGTGCACCGCCACAGCGGGTACGTAGTAGCCGTTCCGGCACGCAAAAGGGGGTTGCTTGCCAAGGAAGTGGCAGTCATGATGATTCGTCATTGGCTGACTGTCTTTGACATCCCCCGCACCATTTGCAGTGACCGAGGGCCCCAGTTTACTGGTGGCTGGTTCAAGGCCATGTGTTCTCGCATGGGAATACGTCATGCCAAGAGCGTCGCCTATCTCAGCCGGTCCAATGGCCGGCTGAAGTGGCTGGGAGGCAGCTGTTCGAGAAGCTACGCAAGATTCACATCACCAATCCACGTCGGAATTGGTTTGAGGAGATGTGGCCCGCTCTGAAGGCCCATCATGACACCGCCACTCCGGGTGGTTTGTCCCCTCACCAGATTCTGTTCGGCAGGGACCCCCTTGGTCGGGGACTTCCCTTGTCTGGTGATGGTATGGCCATGGACGCCAAGGAATTCTTCGCGCGGCAAGAGGCAACGGCGCGGGACATCCGCCAGCAGCTCGAGAAGGAGCATGCCGAGCGTCAGAAGTCCGCCCCAAGCTCGACAGCGCAAACGTTCAGGGTGGGAGACCCGGTGTGGGTGATCAGACTCCGCCCTATGGGCACCCACCGCACCAAAACCTGGTCCACACCCGGAGAGGTGGTCCGCAGGATTGGTGAGGACACCTACCGCATCAAGGTGGGTCACGGACAGTTCCGGGAGCGCCACGAGAGTCAGCTCCGTGTGCGGGAACCCGACCGCCGTGGCCAGCATGTGTCCCTGGACTATGCCGCACATGAGGCTGATTCGGACGACGACTATGCTGAGCAGGACGACTATACCGTTGAGAAGATCCTGGCCCAGCGTCTGAACGCCTCGGCACCCGGAGGCCTGGAGTTCAAGGTTCGTTGGCGAGGCTATGGGCCGTCCCACGACACCTGGGAACCCGTCTCCTCGTTCGTGCCGCGGATTAATACCCCCTTCATGGACTACATCGGAAAGCACAAGACCAAGATCCATGTCTCGGACTTGGCAGCACTCACCGGGGCGATTGCAGCCAGGGGCGCCTGATCACCGCCCTGAGCTCTCGCCTGATGCAGTTTGAGCACTTGTTTGGTCGACGGATTGTCCCTCACTTGGTTGCTCTCCTTCATCTTCCGGTGACCTGCCATCAGAGTGGCCATATACCCCCCCCTGCTGAATCCAGGGGAGGATGGCCCCTCTCTTCCACTCCTATTCGTCACTCCCCGCCTGCTGAATCCTTGGGAAACCAGGCAGGGCGACTGACCTTGACATTTCCTGAGCTCTTAGGGCCTTGAAGCCCGTACGACGTTGCGCAACGGATGCCGTTGTCCTCGGCATTGCGATTTTTGGGTGTGTGGTCTGGTCCCATGGCACTTGCGGGATCCAGACCAGTCTACGTGTGTCTGCAGACTATATATGGCCTGAACTCAGGCGTCTTTCTGTCCACCCTCCTGCATATTCCTTATCCTGACCGGGGCGTGGTTTGGCGCTCCATCCAGAGTGTGTTTACACGCCTATTTACCCGGTTTATTGCTTACTTTTCTGCCCCCCAGGATATGTGCATCTGTATGTTGCGTATTATCAGCCCATCACCGAAATATGGACTGTTTTTCCCCCCCCGAGGGGATGCGAATCGGAATACGAAGGCGCCCTGAGTCGCCGTGTACATGCTCTTACATAAGGTCCAGCCTGGACCAGTACCTAAGTACAGATTCTTCTGTTTGAGTGCCCGTGATACCATGTGCCCTAGTGGCTGTGATGTGCTGAGATCCTGATGGCGCCAGGCGGGAAGCCCAGTTGCCTGACTACACTCCCAGCGGTCCGCCACTGTCAGTCCCAGTGTGAGCCTACCGACTCGCAGACGCACTTGCAGTCGCGTGGCGACCTCCGGTGTCCTGATCTCGGTCAGTCTGCCTGGGAAACTGGTGGTTTGAGGAGGCGACGCCTCCGCCCAGACTGCATGAGGACTCCCTCATGCATGACCTTCGTGGTAATGGGGCGAGGGAAAAGATGGCCTTGATGCCCGATCCCTTATGGAGGAGCTCGTTCGGCTTTATCACTCTGGACTCGCGTCGTGGATATGGGCATGGTGCGCCCAAGGAAGGACCCGTGGGGACTGTCCCCCAGACTGCGGCCTTGGGAAGCCTGGGGTAGCCTGATGGATTTTTGTGGTCGCTTTCGACCTGTGGGACCACCTCGGTCGTCGTGTGGCGCCTATGTTGGCCATGTATGCCACTGCCACTGTGGTAGTGACCGTCGCAGCCGGCACCCGGTGCGCCTGGTATGAGTTAACGGGTCCTTTGGATGCCGAACAATCGCCGCCAGGACCCGGGACTTGATACTTGATACTATACTTGCGGTTACTAACAACTACAGCATCATACCTGTCTTACCATGAATTGTAATGGGCCACCTGACCCGCAAATCGGCCTGAAGTGACCATGTGACACCCCCCCCTTCAGGGGATGGTCCTGGGTACCTGCTGCCATGCTTGGGTGTTATCGAGCCCCCCCCAGGGTTTGCTCTAAGGAGGGGGGTGAAGCGGTACCCAGAACCTATGGCTCATGGCCCGGAGGCCTGTGAGCCGTCACACCCGTGCGGAAGCCGTTGACACCGGCTGTCAGCGGGATATCCCTGTTCTCCAATCCGCGAAATCTGGAATCCGATTTCTAACCAATAAATCGATGTAGAATTACCATAATTTTATTGTCTTTCTCGATTTTCGGTCGGAAATCGGTGAAATAACCGATTTCTACCGCGATTTCTAATTGTCGTGAATACGCCGCCTGTTGTCGCCTGTTCGCGCGCTTTCGTCACTTCTCCGTGGCGAGTTTTGTGAGGGATTTTTCTCCAGTACCTTTGAGGTTCTAAGAGAACTTAAGGGCTGGATCTAGAGGATTTTTCTTGTACTTTCATCTGGTGTGTTCACCAGAATTTTCTGCCGTTGCGTCTGAGGGAAAATCAGCGCGCAAGCTTTTCTGTCAATCGCTCGAACTCATGGTTCTCAAGTACCATGAGTTTGGACTGAACCCTACATTCCCCCCCTATGCCTTTCATCCATGCCCCTTTCACGTGGGCATATTACTTTGTATAGGGAAGCGGGCAATAGGGATGTTTTAGGCGGCCCATGGGTTTCGCAAACCCAAGTCGTGTGCGTGCGCAAACGCTAACTTTGTGGCCTTGTGACCATGAACGTTAATAACCGAACACAATGCTCACAAGACCAAAAGCCCTAGGTCATTTTCGGTTTTCGAGGCAACTCAACGATGGCTCCACGCAATTCAATGCGTACCAAAACTCCATTTTCGAAAGAGGGCAAGTTTTGGTCGAAAATTAGGCCAAAATGGCCAAACCCCCGAGGCTCGTACTTGAAGCCTATGGGGAGTTGAGCCTCGAACCAAGACAATATGTAAAGTAGAGACCACGAAGGACATTGTGGATGGCTTGGTTGATTTTTACAACCTTGTCTTTTATTTTATATAATTTCGCCTTGTGAGCACGCGTGCCATACTGCCTCTTTGCACACGCGCTCATATGCAGGCACTAATGACACGAGTGGGCGGAGACAATCTAACCAAAGTGGGCATATTTGAAGGCACCTACTATGGGCCTACTCGAAGAATGTTCACTCATATTTTTGCTCCTCAAGGTCCCAAAGATATGTTCATGCCAATATCGCCGATATATGCACTTTTTCCCAGAAAAAGTGTGCTTCAAGAATTGAGGTGTTAAAAATGTTTCCATTATGCTTTGAACCTCAACCCTTGTTGCAAAAGGGAAGCAAAGCTTCGGTTTGCATCCATGCAAAAGCCCGAGGCTCCTTTCTCTTGTGATACGGAGATACGACTTTTCGAGGGACCACTTTTGGGTCAATTTTGGCCGTTTTGCCAAGAATGGCCACAAACCCCTTCTCCCCCTGATTTCGCCCCCGAGGTTGCGTGCGCCACTTGACCAAGGGTAAGGGCAATTCGGAGAGGGCACATAAACTCGCATCGAATGGGGTGTTTCCCCATGTGGCCTCTCCTCTCGAAGGGAAAGTTGTGAGTCACCCAATTTGGGGTATGTTGCCATTCTGCCCCATTTGCGTGTCATTTTCCCTCCAATGGGGAAAATAGCTAGAGGCGACCATGAGGGTTGGCGAGCGGCATACATTGGGACCTGAGTCCCATGTGTCTATAGCATCTTTGGTTGAAAGGATCCTCGCCGTGGCCATGGAGATATGGAATCATGAGTGCGGGCCATTTTGGCCAAATTTCGCTGTTTTTGCCATTGTATGCCATATTGGAACTACCATATCTCCATGGGGCACGGGATCTAGCCAGGAAGGAGTGGCGAATATGGTAGCATGTGACCAAGGGTTGAACGCCATTGAGTTTCGTATTTGCTCCTCCGGCTCATCCGGAGTTATTTTCTTTTTTTGGTGCGATCCATGATCTCCCCCTTTGCACCGCATGCTGCTTTCTGCCCCATCCGTGTGTTCATCCCCTCGATGAACAGCAAGCAGCCAGTGTGACAGCAAGCCATAACCAAGGGCATGGGACGAAAGCAGATATCAAGGCATGTGAATCAAGGCTTGGCGCGTCAATATCGCCAAGGTTTCCTACCCTGGACGGTCGACCGAGACGACCGATTTTGCCATTTTGGCAATTGTGGACCCAATTTGGATTGACACCTTTGAGAGCCAAGGGCATGGGAGTCTGCGTTGGACTCCCGGTGGATCGCGTATGGAATGGCGGATCTGATCTCCAAGCCGGCGTGGAGATATACTATTGAGGGCACCCCCGATTTTGGCTCATTTTGAGAAGCCAAAATGACCCCCTTTTGGGACCCCAATTTCAGCCCCCCGTGTGGTCAATTGGCGGCTCCATATCTCGATGCCCATGAGGAGTCCGGACCTATTTTCAAGTTGTGCACTCAGATATAGGTCCTAGGTCCTGCCTCCTATCCTGTGAGCCATTGGCCTTGCCCTGGCCGGGCGAATCACCCGTGGGAATGACGCCCATTTTGGTGATTTTGGCATCATGACCCCACTTGATGAACCCGTGGTGCCCTGATGCCGGGACCTCAGAGGGAACCAGGTTGGGTGAGGGCTCCAGGGAGTTCGTACGCGAACGGCATAGGGTCAGTTGCCTCGTCCCTACCTCTGGTGGGTCCGGACGTGGGGTCAATTTTGGAGTTTTCGGAGCTAATATCAGTTTGGGCTGAAACAGCCCGTTTTCAGCTACCAACTCCTAGGGGATAATGGCGGGGCTTGATCTCTGGCTCAGAGGGGAGTTGGGACCTGCCGTTAAGGGAGCATAGGGAGCCACTGTCGGTTGGCCTTGGAGCCCCTTGGTTCCCAGGAACTCGCCTGTGTCTGGGCGGGACACCCTCCCCTATTGGCAGGGTTTCAGGGTCCGGACTGAGTAGGGCATGGGTTGTGTTTGAGCCCCCGCCCCTGCCAGCCACTGAGAGGGACGGACCTGGGATTGGGATATGAGTTGGGATTGAGTGTCTTTTGTCCTGTGATGCCCTTACCTCAGTCCAGTCTTAACCCCATGTGTACATATCCTGATGTGTTGCTGTACATACTTTTGTTCCCTTGGTTCAGAGTGGCAAGGATCCTGAAACGCTTTGTCACATGACACGAGCATGAGGATGCCCTTGTGAGCGCAGTGCTTTGCCTGCCTGCTTGCTTGCACGTGTCCGCCGCAGCGTCCCGTGGCCAGGCCCCCCACGGGAACGCGTCAGTACACTCGGGGGTCCGGCTTCAGTCGTATCTTGGCCTCACCATACGGTCCACGCACCGGTGGGGGGAACACAGGTTTTCCGCTGAAGAAGGTTTCACCATACTTCTGCTTCAGCCTGGCCCTCAATGCCTGGATCTTGGGGCAGTCATCGCACTCCGCCTTGGCCTTTCCGGGCACCTGGACCACTGAGTTTACTTGCGGGGTACCTCCACAAGATCGCTCAGGTGGTCTTCCCAGGTGGCCCAAAGGGCCATCTCTGGTATTGCCTCGGAACAGGTCGCCGTTGGTGGGTGGGTTCCCGCCGATTGGCTCGTCCTGGCTGGACATGTGGTCCAGCACCCTCCGTACGAAGGTATCCCCATCATAGGAACCAGAGACGATGGAGTCCACTTCCCACCAGGCTTTGTCCTGGCCCTTGCCCTCACGCTGGTTTCCCCAGTTGTGAAAGGGCTGATCCATATATCCCTGAACCAGATCCAACTCCTCTTCAGTGAGGAGGTCCTCCGATTCTCCGATGTCAACAGGGGAAACCGCAAAGCATTGCCGCCATGGCTCCGCTATGATGCGGTTGACACACACGAAGTCCGTGGTGTCAGCCTGTTCAAGGCCCCCATCCACATAGTGGAATTCCGTGGCCATCTCTGGGTTGGCATGGGCTGTCCCTTAGCGTCCTGATAGACACTCTCTCCAGCCGGTAGGACGACCTTGTTTAAGGTCATGTTGGTCAGTGAGACCACCCAATCTCGGGTGCTTTCCTCCTCGGTGCATCCCATAGGAACAACCAGCACTGCCTTGGAGCGGTCCTTGCGAATCTTCGCTACCGCCCTTGGAACGTCCCATCGGGGGCAATGGATCCACATCAAACCCTGATGTGGACCCCAGTGCTTCTTCCACGCGGAGTCCTGGGCGCTCCAGTACTTCTCACAAACCCGAAGATGGGCGGAGGTTCCTGAAGAGAACGCATCCAGCGCCAGATCCGAAGCTCCCAGGTCCGCAACCACTCGGCTCGCCACTTCCGGCATTACGCCATACTCCTGGTTTGCTGGCCCAGTTGGCTCAGTGCCCAGCGCGGCTACTTCGAGCTGAGTGCGTTCCGGGTGGATCCATTGGCACTCCACATGGTGCTCAGGCAACGAAAGCCACGAGAGCTGGTCATCCTGGTACAGGGTCATGGAGGCCTGGGCCGGGAGAACGCCGGAGTCCGTCTCCATCATGAAGTCGTACCCAACGATCATGTCCCAGTCCGTCTCGGCCTCGTAGAAGCGACCTTGCAGGAGGATTTCCTTGCCGAGGTCCGGGCGGCTCAGCTCACGGTGGTTCACGAACTGCAGCCCAACGGCCGCTTCCTTCGTGCCTCCCACCATGTACTGGCCGTTCGCCACCTTCAGCCTGACAGGCTTCCGACTGTCGGTCAAGCACTCTGGCGGAAGTAGGCCAGCCTTGACCAAGCTGACCTGAGCTCCCGTGTCGACCAACACGTCGAAGACCTTCTCCACTTCCCCGCATAACGCACGGACCTTAAGGTGCAACTGCCGCTCACACCCCACACGGCGCACAGCGTGCAAGCTCAGGACCTCCGGCGGTTCCAGAAGCTCAATAAGCGACTGGTGCAGGTCGTGGACAATGGGCTCAGGCTGCCCATCTGCAGCATCCAGCTGCGGTCCGGGTGATCCTCCGATACTCTCGGATAGATCTTGAAGCACATCAAATACATTCTTGGTCGCGAAGGATGGACGGGTGCAAGGGTTCGTGCCTTCACTTGCCTTCACGCCGCCACTGCGACTGTCTTTCGTTTTGGGTGCCGGACCGGGCCTTCTGCCCGCGGCAATTCCTTTGTGCTCATTGTCTCCCGACTGGGATGGTATGGCGCTTCCCAAAACACCATCCTGCGACCGCCCTAGCTGGGGCCCTTGGCTGCAGGGGCTCCGCTAAGGGGCGTCGGTTGTGGTAGTAGGGGTACTCTCCTCCGCATCAACCTCGTTGACACCCTTCTTCTTTCCCCCTTTCTTACCCTTCTTGTCCTTGTCCTTGTTCTTGTCGTTCTCTTTGTTCTCCTTGTTCTTGTCGTCCGACTTGGGGACCCAGGACCTCTTGATCTCCTGGATCTCCTTGGCCAACTCGGTCCCCACCGACATCAGCTTAGAGAGCTCGTCCTTGGTGACCTCCACCTTGGTCTCCCGGATACCCGCGGGCGCACGCTTCTTCAACCCGTGCACCTTCTTATAGGCCTCCGTGTCGGCCTTGTGGATGGGGCATGTCCGGTGGTCATGGTTGAACTCTTTGTTCCTCCCATAACACACGAAACAGCCCTGAGGGTGAGCCCGTATGAACTCCCCAAAGGACAGCGGAGGGTCGCCAATGCGGCGGGGATCCTTCTTCTCCTTCTTCTTCCAACCCTTCTGCAGGGGCATCCAGCTTCCCCGGTTGCTCCCCGTGTTCAGGTTGTTGGCCGCGAAGGCACAAACGGCCACCTCGGCGGGCTCATCGTCGTCGTCATCGTCGTCGAGAGCCTCATCGCCATCGGCTCCCGCTGGGTCCATGGCAGCTTCCCCGCAAGAGCCCTCGCCAACGTAGTTGACGTCACGGTCGCCGGGCCTCAACCCGCGGGTGTGGTGGAGGTTCCGGTACTCCTTGAGTACCTCCTCTCGAGCCCACTCCAGGATCTCGTCGCAACTCATCCGCGCTGGGATGGCCTGCGGACGGATGGTCTGGCCGCCCACGGTACACTCATCAAGGCGCCACATCGCGGTCTTCTCCGGATCGCCCGTGACGCTGATGAGGAGGGCGTTCCGCAGGGACTGCCGTTTGACATCCCGGGTCAGGTTCTTCCTTGTCCAGGCCACCACGTTCGTATGATACTCCTTGGGGAGCATCATCTTGACCGTGTGGTTGGACTTGGCCCTCTTGGCTTCCTGCTTGGTGACTCTCTTGATCCATGCTTCCGGCAGCATGGAGAGCAGGCGGGCCTGCTCCTCACCCTCATTCCAGTCCTCCACGTTGCGGCGGAAGAGGGTGTATTGCCCCCGGAAGTCCCACCAATCTCGTAGGCGGATCTCCCGACCATCATGCTGAAGCTTGATGGCCTTCCACCGCTTGGCAGCCACCTGCGGAGCGTCTACCCGCTCCTGCTCGTTGAGCCACTTCTTGGCTTCCTTGAGGGTCTTGATTTTCCCCTCCTTGGTCGCCACGAAGTATAGATCTTGGAGCACTTCCGGCAGGCGCCACCTGAACCGTCTGAAGACATATTTCTCCGCATCTGCGGGATCCATGTCCTCAGTGACGGTCATCCCCCAATCGTCCAGCTTCTCCAAGAAGCGGTCGAGGTTGAGGGGGTTGCCATCGTACGTGGGGGGCTTGATGTCCTTCAGGTCTTCCCACACGGCGGCATCCGCGGCCTTAGAGACCATGAACGCCGGCCGCGAGGTCCACCGAGGTTCCCATCGGCGTCCCCCACGGACTCCCACGGCCGCCACTTCCATCTCCTCCACGGTATCCATGTGGCTACGCCGTGGTTCCTCCATGTACGCTGAACCTAGATGTTCACGCCGTACTCCTTCCATGTATGCCTCCTCATCACGGCGCCGGCGGCTGCGTTCAGCAGCCTCCCGTCGTACACCACGCGGCGGGGTAATGCCGAACTCCTCCGGATCTTCCTCGCCACCGCCGACATCCCACTCCACGTCCCCTCCAGGGACCTCATCTCTGAGTCCACCACAACGCCCGCCAGCCATTGGGATTGGCTCCTGGGCTGGTGCGGGGCGTCGGGGGCGTACCGGTGTCCGCGGTGGAGCACGGCAGTTGTGGTACTCCGCACTAAGCCACTCATCACGCCACTCCTCACTGCCACTGCCGGGCGGCACGCGCTCGCTACGGCGGCCCGCGCTGTGATGAGAGGGGGTGCTGAGAGAGGGGGCACTGGCGCCAGGGTTGGTACCATGCAGTACGTGTACCGTTCGGTATCGATACCATACAGTACTCCGGTGTCCTGTATGGTATCGCCTAGCCCCAATGAAGACCCAGTAGGCACCACTAAATGTCCGCTGAATCCTTGGTTTTACGATATATTTGAGCTGATTCCAACAACCAAACTTTTGTCCCAAAAACACCAGAAAATTTAAACAAATATTTGTTACCACAGACCTGCTTTTAAATGTTTCTCAAAACACCCTGCAAATGATTCACACCTTAAATTGTTTGCTTCCCTTTTATGCACTACCCTGCCTGCAGCTCAACCAAAAAGACAATGTTTCTTAAAACACCGTGCAAATGACTTTTCAGCTCTACCCTGTCTTGCCCTGCAACTCAGACACAAAGAATACTTTAACGTCGACTTTACTGCACACTGTCTTCTTCCTGGTCCAGCGCTAAGCGTGGGCCTTGAAAGAGGGGTCCCAGGATTCAACATAGCTAAACAAAGGCAAGGCTACACATCAGGATATCAATACACACATGCATGCCACGCCTCAGGGTTGATGGAGGCACAGAGGCCAAAGTCAAATTTACAGATCCACTCATTGCATGTGAATGACAGGCACACGCACGTGACACACACTGAAAACAAGACTTCTGGCGAATACAACTGGAGGCAGACGACGCTTATTTACCTTGGCGCTTGGGCGCAGCGCGGAGGTCGCCCCAGGCAGTGCTGCGTCGCCCTGACTTCACGCGTCGCCCTGACTTCACGCGCCGTGCGCGCAGTGCTGCTTCGCTCTGATTCTACGCTCAGTGCTGCTTCGCCTTGACTTCACGCGCAGTGCTGCTTCGCCTTGACTTTACGCGCAGTGCTGCTTCGCCTTGAAGTCCCGCGCAGTGCGCGCAGGGCTGCTTCGCCCTGATTCTATGCCCATTGCTGAGGCTTCGTTGGTGGACGCATCACTGGAGCATGAGGCTTGCGCTTGCACAGGGAGAGGGGCTGAGGCCCGAACATACACGCCGCTCGTCAGTAGGGTGCTCATCACGCTGATCGCTGCAACGCTCCCACGGCCTTCCAGCTCGTCCAACCTCTGCTGCAGGCCGTTGATGACCTTGTTCAGCAGCCTGGTCTCGCGCCTGGCGATGTCCAGCTCCCTCTGGGCGGCGGTGGCGACCTTGGCGATCTTGACCATCTCCGTCTTGGCGATGTCCAGCTCCTTCTGTGCGCCCGCAGCGACCCTGGCGATGCGGATCATCTCGCCCTTGCCCGTGTCTACCTCGCGCTCGAGGGACTGGACCCTCCTGCGGAGGTGGACAATCCACCGCCAGGTGGCATCCAGGTCACCTTTCCCTGGTGGGTCATCGGGGTCCCCAGGGGGTCCTCCAGGAGGGCCTCCGCCGGGTCCGCGCGGTCCAGGGGGTCCTCCCCCTCCCGGAGGTCCGCCTCCGGGGGGTCCAATTGGTGGGCGTCCTCCAGGGGGTCCTGACGGGCCTCCGCCAGGGGGTCCCGGTGGGTCTCCGCCGGGTCGCCTCGGTGGGTCCGAGGATGGGGGCTTTCCCGTCTAGCCGAAGTCCTTGTCTTAATCCTCGTCCATGTCGCCCCACCTGGTCGTCTCGGTCTCGCACGCGGAAGACTCCGAGCTCCGGTAGGGAGGAGGGAGATCCTCACCCTCACCCTCCGGCTCCATGGGGACGTCTCCGCCTCCTCCGCCAGCCACTCCTCGGCGATGTCGGCGGTCTCGTCCATCCCCGTTGCTGGCGGTGAAGAAGGGGTCGGAGTCGTGGGGGTGTCCGCCCGCTGGCCTCCGTGACCTCTCGGGGGTCTTCCCCTTACCCCTCCTTCGTCGGTAGGCGGTGGGGCCACTGTCCCCACTGCTGCCCGTGTCGACCTCCTCCAGATCCAGCGTCATCTTGGAGGAGGCGTCCCCTTCGAAGAGCTTTCGAAGGGTCCCCACTCGGGATCCTCCCGGGGGAGTCTCGCGCTGGAGCTGGGCTTCCGCCTCCTCCATTGCGGCGGCCGTGGCTGCGGCAGCTCGCCTTTCGGCCTCCTCCCGGGCACGGACAGCCTCGGCTTCCCGAGCCCGCTGCAGCCGAGCCTTCTGAGCTTCCAACACTGCCAGCTCCGCCTCCGTCTTGGCCCTGTCCTCAGCGACCTTCCGTCGCGCGGCCTCGATGGCGTCCTTCCTGGCGGCGTCCGCTTGGGCCTTGGCTGTTGCTTCGGCGTGGGCCCTTTCCTCCGCCTCCTTCTTTGCCCTCTCTTGGGCAAGCGCCTCTTCCAGCGCTTTCACCTCGGCCTCCTTACGGACAATGGCCTCCTGGGCCAGGCGGGCTTCCTGGGCGGCTGCCGCCACCTCACCCCTGACCCGGGCAGTCCCTGCCTCCTGGGGGGCTGCAGCCGTGAGTCCGGCCGCAATGGCCGCCACGGTCGAGGCGTGGAAGGCCATGCCTCTGCCTAAATCTGTGGCCTCCTCATGGGCGATGCCGACGGCGCCCTCCACGGCAGCGTTCTGCTGCGTGGCCCGTTGCCGGGCAACCCGAAGGTTGCAGGGCACCCCACAGGCGCGCTCGCAGGCGCGGGCCACGTCCCTTTGGTCGGGAGCGGTCCTGCTGCTGGAGCTGGCCTTGTCGGCCGGCATCCTCCCACGTTGGGCCGACTCCACGTCGCTGCTGGGGCCTGAGTGGTGTGGCCGGGGTGGTGACCCCCACTGGCCCGTTGGGGGCTGGGGGCTGGCATTCCGCCCTTGGCGGCTTGGGCGGCTTCGGCGGCCAGGGATTCCTGGTACTCCCGCCATTTCTTGTCCCGCTTCTTGTCCCCGGCGGATCGCTTCTCCTTGCCAGGAGATGCGCTGCTGCTGCTGCCCTGCAGCGTGCGCTCGTTCCCCGGCTCCGGGAACTTCTTTTCGATCATGTCCCACATGGAGACGTTGATCGTGGCGCCCGACGGGTACTCGTTGGGGTTCTCGCTCTCCTCAATCCCGTCAGGGCGCAGCCCTTCGCCGGGCCTGTCTGGGCGGGTCCAGACCCTCATGCGCTTGTGGCGGAAGCGGTAGGCGTATCCTTCCACCCGCCGCCAGTCTTCCACTGCCTGCAGGCGGTCGGCGCCCATGTCCTCGCGGAGCTTGAAGCTGCCGGGCAAGCCGCCTTTGCACTGGGGATTGCTGTGGCGGTAGTGCTGCCCCCACACCAACCCACGCAGTAGGCGCACCGCATGGGGGTGGGGCAGCGGCCACGTCTTGCCCGCCTCCTGCCAGTTCACCATCCGTGCTCGTTCCTCTCGATGGACCGGTCTTGGGGGTGGCTGTTGAGGCGGTTGTTGTGGTCCACTCTATCTACAGGGCTGGGACCAAGACGCCCGATGGTTGTTGTGGAGGTGGGTGATGTAGCTGGGAGTGCGGCCGGTGCTGGTCGGCCGAAGGAACTCGCTGATGTCGGAGTTCCTGTCGCTACACCTCCTTCACGGACTCGGCGCTGTTGCCGGGCGGCGGTGCGAAACCCGTGGTGCTCGGGGTTCAGTGGCCCCGAGTGGCACGCGAGGGATGGGTAACCCCGCGGAGGTGAAACGCTTTTGACGCGTTCCCGTGGGGGGCCCGGCCACGGGACGCTGCGGCGGACACGCGCAAGCAAGCAGGCAGGCAAAGCACTGCGCTCACAGAGGCATCCACATGCTCGTGTCATGTGACAAAGCATTTGAGGATCCTTGCCACTCTAAAACAAGGGAACAAAAGTATGTACAGAAACACATCAGGATATGTACACATGGGGTTAAGACTGGACTGGGGTAAGGGCATCACAGAGCAATAGACACTCAGTCCCAACTCGTATCCCAATCCCAGGTCCAACCCTCTCAGTGGCTGGCAGGGGCGGGGGCTCAAACACAACCTATGCCCTACTCAGTCCGGACCCTAAAACCCTGCAAATGGGGGAGGGTGTCCCGCCCCCACAGGCGAGTTCCTGGGAACCAAGGGGCTCCAAGGCCAACCGACAGTGGCTCCCTATGCTCCCTTAACGGCAGGTCCCAACTCCCTTCTGAGCCGGAGATAAGGCCCCGCCATTATCCCCTAGGAGTTGGTAGCTGAAAATGGGCTGTTTCGGCCCAAACTGATATTAGCTCGAAAAACTCTAAAGTTGACCGCTCGTCCGGACCCGCCAGAGGTAGGGACGAGGCAACTGACCCTATGCCGTTCGAGTACGAACTCCCTGGAGCCCTTGCCCAACCTCGTTTCTTCTGAGGCCCCAGCAGAACGGCACCACGGGTTCGCCAAGTGGGGTCATGATGCCAAAACCACCAAAATTGGCGTCATTCCCACGGGTGATTCGCCCGGCCAAGGCAGGGCCAACGGCTCACAGGATACGAGGCAGGACCTAGGACCTATATCTGAGTGCACAACTTGGAAATAGGTCCGGACTCCTCATGGGCATAGAGATATGGGGCCGCCAATTGACCACACGGGGGGCTGAAATTGGGGTCCCAAAAGGGGGTCATTTTGGCTGCTCAAAATGAGCCAAAATCGGGGGTGCCCTCAATAGTATATCTCCACGCCGGCTTGGAGATCGGATCCGCCATTCCACACGCGATCCACCGGGAGTCCAACGCAGACTCCCATGCCCTTGGCTCTCAAAGATTCCCATGCCACTGGGCGTGGTGACAATCCAAATCGGGTCCACAATTGCCAAAATGGCAAAATCGGTCGTCTCGGTCGACCGTCCAGGGTAGGAAACCTTGGCGATATTGACGCGCCAAGCCTTGATTCACATGCCTTGATATCTGCTTTGGTCCCATGCCCTGGGTTATGGCTTGCTGTCACACTGGCTGCTTGCTGTTCATCGAGGGGATGGACACGCGGATGGGGCAGAAAGCAGCATGCGGTGCAACGGGGGAGATCATGGATCGCACCAAAAGTTGAATAACTCCGGATGAGCCGGAGGAGCAAATACGAAACTCAATGGCATTCAACCCTTGGTCATATGCTACCATATTTGCCCTTCCTTCCTGCCTAGATCCCGTGCCCCATGGAGATATGGTAGTTCCAATATGGTACACAATGGCAAAAACAGGGAAATTTGGCCAAAATGGCCCGTACTCATGATTCCATATCTCCATGGCCACGGCGAGGATCCTTTCAACCAAAGATGCTATAGACACATGGGACTTAGGTCCCAATGTATGCCACTTGCCAACCCTCATGGTCGCCTCTAGCTATTTTCCCCATTGGAGGGAAAGTCACACACGAATAGGGCAGAATGGCAACATACCCCAAATTGGTTGACTCACAGAGAGGCCACATGGGGAAAGACCCCATTCGATGCGGGTTTATGTGACCTCTCCGAATCGCCATTACCCTTGGTCAAGTGGCGCACGCAACCTCGGGGGTAAAATCAGGGGGAGAAGGGGTTTGTGGCCATTCTGGGCAAAACGGCCAAAATTGACCCAAAAGTGGTCCGTCGAAAAGTCGTATCTCCGTATCACAAGAGAAAAGAGCCTCGGGCTTTTGCATGGATGCAAACCGAAGCTTTGCTTCCCTTTTGCAACAAGGGTTGAGGTTCAAAGCATAATGGAAACATTTTTAACACCTCAATCCTTGAAGCACACTATTTATGGGCAAAAGTGCATATATCGGCGATATTGGCATGAACATATCTTTGGGACCTTGACGAGCAAAAATATGAGTAAACATTCTTGGAGTAGGCCCATAGTAGGTGCCTTCAAATATGCCCACTATGGTTAGATTGTCTCCGCCCACTCGTGTCATTAGTGCCTGCATATGAGCGCGTGTGCAAAGAGGCAGTATGGCACGCATGCTCACAAGGCGACATTATATAAAATAGAAGACAAGGTTGTAAAAATCAACCAAGCCATCCACGATGTCCTTCGTGGTCTCTACTTTACATATTGCCTTGGTTCAAGGCTCAACTCCCCATAGGCTTCGAGCACGAGCCTCGGGGGTTTGGCCATTTTGGCCTAATTTTCGACCAAAATTTGCCCTTTCTCAAAAAACGAGTTTTGGTACGCATTGAATTGCGTGGAGCCATCGTTGAGTTGGCTCGAAAATCAAAAATGGCCTAGGGCTTTTGGTCTTGTGAGCATTGTGTTCGGTTATTAACGTTCATGCTCACAAGGCCACAAAGTTAGCGTTTGCGCACGCACACGACTTGGGTTTGCGAAACCCATAGGCTGCCTAAAACATCCATCCCTATTGCCCGCTTCCCTATACAAAGTGATATGCCCACGTGAAAGCGGCATGGATGAAAGGCATAGGGGGGGGATGTGGGGTTCCGTCCGAACTCATGGTCCTTGAGAACCATGAGCTCGAGCGATCGACGGAAAAGCTTGCGCGCTGATTTTCTCTCAGACGCAACGGCAGAAAATTCTGGTGAACACACCAGATGAAAGTACAAGAAAAATCCTCTAGATCCAGCTCTTAAGTTCTCTTAGAACCTCAAAGGTACTCGAGAAAAATCCCTCACAAAACTCGCCACGGAGAAGCGACGAGAGCGCGCGAACAGGCGACAACAGGCGGCGATTTCACGACAATTAGAAATCGCGGTAGAAATCGGGTATTTCACCGATTTCTAACTGAAAATCGAGAAAGACAGTAAAATTATGGTAATTCTACATCGATTTAATGGTTAGAAATCGGATTCCAGATTTTGCGGATTAGAGAACAGGGATATCCCGCTGACGGCCGGTGTCAACGGCTTCCGCACGGGTGTGACGGCTCACAGGCCTCCGGGCCATGGGCCATAGGTTCTGGGTACCGCTTCAGTCTGTGCGTTTGGTGTGTCTTTAAGATGCACTTTGTTGTCGAACATTGTGATGCATGGGAATGGCATGGGAAGAGGAAATGGATGAAAGACAAAACTAACATGCTTTTGATTTGATATGCATGGATGAAATAACACATGAACATCATTTTTGAATGGTAGATTGTGCATGGCAAAGGACGGGAACTTAGTACATGGATGAAATAACACATGAACATGATTGTGAACATGATGAAAGGGATTTTGAAGAGGAGATTGTGCATGGGAAAGGATGCAAAGGATGGATGAAAAAACATATGAACAGGAACATGATTTAGATGGATACATAGGGGGGGGGGGGCAGATGAACAACAAAACTAACATGGTGGGGTAGCTAGTGCCCACATATTCCTTTATCTAGGGCGGTAACAGGGTCAAATTTGGGGTAACAGGTCATTTTTTTCAAGTTGGGTTATATGGGGGTTTTTTGAGGTGCCGGACCTTGGTAACATAGTGTCACCCTCTCATTCAACACACGTGACAGGAAGAATTGCAAAGTTTGCCTTTTTGTGCTTGTTGTTACCGCAAATGTGTTACCTGCCTGTCGTGTGTTCTGCTGCAAGCCTTGAGTTTCGCGGTAACAGGTATACGGGGTAACACCCTAGCGGTTACATCAGCGGTAACAACAACCAAATGGGCAGAGGTGCAATAATAATTGAAAATAAAATTCCCTCAAGAAAACGCGACCTTCACGACCCTGTCAGTTTGATCGTAACACCGTTGCACTCCACAATGAATTTTTTTGTCTTGATTTGACGTGCCTATTTCTTGCAAACCTAAAATTGTGCTCAATAGAGCGGCAGAGGCATCTCTCCCTCTGGGTAACAATTTTCCTGGGTAACAGGTCAGCGGTTACACCTGCGGTAACACTACACATGCCAATCATGTCCCATTAGGGCCCTGTTTTTCCTCATTATGCCCCTTCCACCGGTTCCGAAGAAGTTTCACAAGGAGCTGACTGCCGGATCGACGCTGTACAGTGTCCGCTGGGGTGATGTTGCCCGTGCCGGGGCTCCTGTGGTCCTTCAGGTATCCCCTTTGCACCATTGCTTGGTGTGCCCTGTTTTCAACGGGTTGGGTAACACGTACCTGTTACCGGTTACACACGTGGTAACACCCCCCATTCTTACTGCACTTACTTTCCTTGCAGTTGAAGGCCAAGAAACAAGGCCAGCCCAACTTTGTTTGCGGCTGGGTTTCCAAGGGCAGCCATTCGGCCCTGACCATGAAGACGGCGTTGGCCTACGACGTTGATGAGGGGGAATGTCTGGACATCCAGACCCTCCACGGGCCAGTGACCTTTCAGGCAAAGGAGTGTGGGAACACCTGGGGATTTTACAAAGGGGGGCAAGAGAAGGGCAGGGGCAAGGAGGTGCAGGCAACAGGCAGTGGCAGTCATTCAGCAGCAGCCAGCAAAGCCCCCACCAAATCAGCCTTGAAGCCCCCAAGACAGACCCGAACACTCACCCCAGCTTCAGTTGCAGCCAAGGCAGTCCGGCAGAGGTCCCAAGTGGATGTTGACAGGGAGGTGGACAGTGATGATGATGATGATGACCAGGGACCAGGGACTGACGAGGAGGTGGTGGTCCAGGAGGAAGGAACCCCTGAGGAGGACGAACCAGTACCACAAACCAAGGGGAAAACAAAAAAGGCGAAAGGGAAGGCGGCACACCTGGGATGCAGCGTTCTAGGGCGTGGTGCGGAACCCCCCCAATTTTGGGTGTTGTTAATATGGTTGGAACCCGGAATTTCACATGTTACAAGGGTGCACTATGATGCAACAATGTGCCTTCCATGTATTGTTTGCTCGATATTGCCCGTTTTGCACTTTTTGCGATTTGATCTTTGTGTGCTCTAACTAGTTATCGCGGGGTTAGAACGGGGTTAGAGCACTAGTTATCGCGTGGGTTATCGCGCGATAACCTAGTTATCGCGGGGGTTATCGCGGGGGTTATCGCGCGATAACTAGTTATCGCGTGGGTTATCGCGTGGGTTATCGCGCTTCATTTTATGTTTCCCCTTTTCGCTTTAGCTCTCAAAGCCTTCGTATTCTTTGATAATGGCCCTTGCTGCTGCCCACGCTTGGTGCGAGCACCATCAAAAGCTCCTTGGGGTCCGTCGCCTTGGCGGTCCTGAGGGGTTTACGATGGGTGATGCCAATGTGAGGCGCCCTGTGGCGACCCGCTTTGAACATGGTGTGGACTTTGGACTCCTTGTCCATAAGTCCCCCTTCATGGCGGACGACCGAGACCCCCTGGTTCTCAGCAACTACATCTTCGAGTTGCTAGAGGTAAATCCAGGGGTTGCTGGATTTTTGATCCAGCTTCATCCGGACGATGTGGACGCGGTGGTGGAGTCCGTCACCGCCCATGCCGAGAAGGGTGCGGGGACGAAGACGACCCTCTATGTGGGTCAGGAGGAGGAGGAAGTGGAGGAAGTGGAGGAGGAGGAGGAGGATGCGGGGGGGGTGGGGGCTGGGGGGAGGAAGGAGAAGCCCCACAACCCCCTCATGATTAGTGTCCAGAAGGTAAGGATCCGACCGGGTAAGGGGAAGGGGCAGTCGGATGGTTGGTTCCCCCAACCCCTCACCCACAACACCCGCCGGGTCTGCACTGACGACCCCGAAAACAAGCTCCCCATGCACTCCCTTTGCCCCACAAGGGAGTGGGAGCGTGAGTGGTATGGGGTCACCACTCCCAACATTGTTTCGGGGCAGGGGGTGATTCTTTTTCCATTTGGGGCAACACCCCCCCTTATTGGGGAGGCGGAGGAGGTGGTTGCCGCCGAGCCCTTGGGGGCCTTTAATAGGGACCCCAATGACCTTGTGCTCACGGTGGGGGGGAAGCTGGTGGTCAACCACCTCCTGGAGCACGATTTTTTGAGTGGTGTGCAGCTCCAAAGTCTTTTGGATGATTTGGATAGGGTGCCTCTCTCAGAGAAGGCACCCATTTTCAATGAGAACCCCCCCATTGTCGGCAGGCCCCAAGATTCTGGGACCCGCCGTACATTGTACGGCAACTATGGGGGTGCCCACCACCACAGGCACAACCCCCACAAGCTCCATGATCTGCCAGTCCTCAAAAGGGTGGCAGATCGTGTGCTTGAGACGGCGAAGAAGACTGTGGTGGGGGGGGTTGGATGGAGCTGCACCATCCTTGACATGGCCGAAATTTCGAGCTATGACCACACCCCCCAGCACCTCCATCGCGACGCCCCCCCCTACCCCATTCCTGAAGGCACATTGATTGTCAATTGCCTTATTATGCTAACCCATAATCATGAGGAGGAGGATGGGTCACATTTTCTTTTTGTGCCCTCCAGCAGTTCGGGGTTCCCTGACCCTTGGTTGGAGAGGGCTGTGCCATTCAAGAGGGGCACTGCCTTTTTTTTTAATGCCCTTGATGTCCACAGGGGGTCGGGGATTCCCAAGGCCTCCCCCACGGGGGTGTCCCACCCCCGCCTCATGGCATTTTTTGCCATTGAGCTTACCGTGGGGGGGAATCTTCGATTCCCCAACCTGCACGTGACCCAGTCCATTAAGAGGCCCCAGCTGGGGGCACCTGGTGGCCGGGTGGCCAGGACAGTCCAGTGTGATGGGGCGGTTAGGTGTAGGGGGAAGGTGGTAGCCAATTGCTACGGATGCAATCGGCTGATTTTGTGCACCGCCCACAAAGATGGCCTTTGTGTGCCATGCCAGGAGGGGGAGGAGGTGGAGGGGGGGGAGGAGGAGGAGGTGGTGGTGGACCCCAATGGGGTCAGCATTGAGCAATCTGCTCAGTGCTTGCTCCCGGTGGGAACAACCACCGGGCATTTTTTGTTGTCGGGGTGGGGGGTTGGGAGGGAGGTGATTGCCCCCCTCACTAATGAGGAGGCGGGGGCGGTCGCAGGCCACCCCGATCAGTGCCCCTTGGCCAAGGTGTGCCATGGGGAGGCACTGCCCTGGCCCACCCTGCAAGGGCATGTTGGGATGAAGGTGCCGGCGGGCACCATTTTGGTGGTGAGGAGGGGGTTGTATGGGGGAGTGGCAAGGGTGGCCCCTGAGGCGGAGGGGGTGGCCCAGGTGGTGGAGTGGCGGCAGGTGGGGGAGTATGCGGCCGTCACGGACTTCGTGTGGCTGCGGAGGCTGGGCCTGGTGCTGGACGACGCCAAGAAGGAGGGCCAAGGCATGTGTCCATGTCACCAGGTGTGAAAACCTCCCACAACACCCTGCTCTAACCCCTGCTCTAACTAGTTATCGCGCTAGGTTATCGCGTTCTAACTAGGTGCTCTAACTAGTTATCGCGCTAGGTTATCGCGTTCTAACTAGTTATCGCGGGGTTATCGCGGGGGGTTATCGCGGGGGTTATCGCGCGATAACCTAGTTATCGCGGGGGTTATCGCGCGGGTTATCGCGTGTTTTTTTTTTGTTTCTTTTGTTTTTTTCAGGCCACCATCTTGCAGCTGCCCCGCATCTTCGTCAAGGACGACGCCCAGGCAGCCGACGCAGCGGGCGGAGCGGCAGCAGCAGCGGGGGCACGGCCCGCCAAGCCGGTGGCGGCCCGGTTGGAGCTGGAGGGGGAGAAGAGGCTGCCGGAGGGGGCGTCGTGGCGGTTTGGGGAGCCTGGGGATGAGGCCTGCAGGATGGGGGGGACGGGATGGTACCGGCAGGTCACCATCACAGAGAAGGAGGGGGGGGTGGAGAGGAAGACCAACCTCACCCTCCCCTCCTATGTGTGGGTTGGGGGGGAAACGGCCAAGTGGCCGCAAGCCGCAGAGGGGGAAACGGTTGCGGCTTTTTTGTGTTTGTTTGGGATGAGCGACCCCCCCCAAAGGAAATCTTATTTCCTTTTGAGGGTGTGTTTTTTGTGGGAGGGGGAGTATACGGGGAGGGAAGTGTGGCAGAAGCTGCACAGGGGGGGGGACATCCACCAGGTTGGTGGGTATGACCCCCCCCCTTCTGTGGGGGACGCCACTGCCGAATGGATTCGGCAGTATGCACCCAAGGGGGGAAGGCCGGGAAAAGGCCAGACGAAGCGGGGACCAGACGTGGTGGTGGTTGAGCCGGATGCCCCCCCCCCCCTTAGGGGTAAGGGCCAAACCCCCGCCCCCAAGCCCTCCCCCAAGCCATCGAAGGTGGCAAAGGTGGCGGCAGCCCAGCCCCCCCATGAGGCCCTGGACGTGGAGGCCTTGGGGGCCAGTGTGGCCACCCACGTGACGGACGCTTGCCAGGTTTTGGTGGAGCAGGCGGCCGCCACGGGGGTCGAGGCCGCACTGGCCAAGGGTCGGTCGGCCGACCACAGGTCGGCCTTGGCAAAGGCCGAAAAGGCCCAGGGCAACACCCAGCGTGCCCTGGACCAGGCCCTCAACCTGGCCGCCAAGAGGGGGGAGGAGGTGGAGGCGATGAGGGAGGCCCTGAGGGAGGCCCAGGAGGGGAGGCGGAAGGCGGAGGTGGAGGTGGCCCAGCTTAGGGTGGAGGTGGAGGGGCAGCGGAGGAGGGGGGATGACCTTGGGCAGCGCTTGGGGGTGGCTGAGGCATGCATCTCTCCCAACGGGCCCTTTTGCGAATGCCCCGCCGTTGCACACAACGGGACCTGAAGACCGTTCGGCAACGGATCATGCCCTACTTTCCCCAAGCCACCATTGTAAAGTCTACCACAGGCCGCAATAGGGCAGCTGCCCATGTGCCTTTGCAATCAATTGTGCAAAATGCAATATCTATGGCCCGAGTTATTGGGAAACCCCCCCCTAGTGGCGTTGCCATTATTGTTATTTCAGTTGATGCGACTTCCTTGTGGAAGGCATCCTCTACCCGTGCGGATGTATGGGTTAATGTATGGGGGGGGGCAAAATATGCTTCGAAGGTGAAGCTATGGGCCTCATGGTTTTGCATGGATGGCGGGGATGAACAGGCTTTTTTGAGAAGCCTTGACATCTCCGCCAACCTCAACCAAGAGGTGAGGGATGTGGAAGAGGACGTTGTCCTCTTTCAAAACCAATTTTTGACTTGCACTGTCATTTTGACAGGGGATGGGAAGGGGATGCAAGCAATGGGGGGGGCTGGGTCTAAGTGTTGGTTGTGCAAAGACCCCAATGGGATTGTTGAGCAAATGGGGGTGGAGTCCACCTCAAGATGGGGGTCATTCTTGAGAAGTGTGACCCCTGATAGGCGGCCGGGGGACTACCAACATGCAGCATGCCGCATCCTAAACGGCATTGCAAAGCGCATTGAGACCACCCTCCAGGCCCTCCCCCCTAGTACCCCTGGTAAGGCCCAAGCTCTTGCAGCTTTGCAGGCCTTCAAACAAGCCCTCAAGGATGAGACCGCAGGCATCCCTCTTAGGGAACGCCTCCCTTCGGCCTCGAGGGCCACAGAAAAAGATTTCGATCTAACCAGCACCAAAGTTTTCCTAACCTCCCCCCCCTTCCAAAGGCAATTTGTGGAATGCCTCAAAGAGCATGTCCCCACAGTGAGGACCCCTGGGGCACCTATGTTATGGGTTGTTGTGCATGTCATGGTGAAATGCATTGAGGGTTTGTATGAGCTTTGGAGGGTGAGGGAGTTGTACACTCTAACCCAAGTGGAACGCCACCGTGCGTTGACCACAAAATTTTCAAAAGCGTGGGGAGACTCAGGTTGGTCCCCCACCAGGTGGATCCATTGGTGCTTGGCACATTCCACCTTTTTTGCCGAGAAATGGAGGAACATTTTTCAGTTTTCCTCCATCCCAACGGAGTATCGGCATGGGCCTTACAAGAGGAGGCTCAAAAATTGTTTTAAGGGTTGGTCTTTGGTGAGGCCAAGTATGTCCCTCCGCCACATGCACCATTGCATGTCCATGAACGCCCTGGAGCAAGGGCTTTTGGGACTGGAGGCAGCCAAGGCCTCAGACATTGATGACTTTGTATGAAAAACGACCACAGATGCTTTGTGCCAAGTGTTTTGTGTTGTTTGTCCTAGGGAGGGAGGGAGGAGGGGTGCGCGATAACTACCCGCGATAACTGCGCGATAACTGAGTTATCGCGCGATAACTAGCGCGATAACTAGTAAGAGCAAGGTGCTCTAACTGCGTTCTAACTCTGTTCTAACTGTGCTCTAACTCTTTGACCCCCCCCCCAAAAACCACCCCCATGATGCGGGTTATGTGGGGAAAGAAAGGGGATGGGGGGTTTTTGAGGGTGCTGAATCCATTTTTTTAGGTGGTTTGCCCCAAAATTGAGGGTAGGTGGGTGTTCCAGAAATTGCGTTCTAACTAGGGGTTCCGCACCACGCCCTAGAACGCTGCATCCCACCCCAGTTTTATGTTTACCGGGCCGGCTTCTGGTGGGGCAAAGTCCATCTCTGCCCGCCCCACAAGGGCAGAAAAAACTCTTACTTCAACAACCTACCTACAACACCTTGAACGGGCGAAGTCCCATGTCAGGGAAGAGTTGGGGTCCAGCCTCAAACAGGTTGCAACCCACTACCAGCAGTGTCTGGGGGTGACAGGTGCGGCCATTGTGGCTGAAGATGGGACCCCCCTCAACGCGGCCGAAGACCCCAGAGCCACAAGTGCAAGAAGAAGAGAAAGCTTTGGATGGGCACTGACTGGAAGGTGTGTGGTTCGTGTTACCCTGGTAACGGGTCAACGGTTACACACGTGGTAACAGCACATTGGTATGTCTAACTGCCATCTCACTGTTCCCCGCTGTGTTCCCATGTAGGTTGGGAATCGCCATCCCTGTCATGGTGAACCGAATTGGGGCTCGAGGGGCACACACCGGAGCTTCCCCGACGTGCCTGGATCGGCTGAAGCAGAAGTGGCGGGACGAGATGGGGACCGAGGGGTTGCTCAATGATGATGAAGCGCGAACTGAAGCATGTATGTTGCCTTTTCCTGCTGGGTAACGTAAATCGCGGGTAACAGGGCAAGGGTTACATGGGTGGTAACACTGTGTGTCAGGTTTTTGTGTCCGGGTAACACTTTTCCCGGGTAACAGGTCATCGGTTACATGGGTGGTAACACTGTGTGTCAGGTTTTTGTGTCCGGGTAACACTTTTCCCGGGTAACAGGTCATCGGTTACATGGGTGGTAACACTGTGTGTCAGGTTTTTGCTACCGGGTAACATGCTTTGCACTCTTTGTCACAGTGAATTTGCTGCTGGTGGAGCTCAGCTGCGACGGGTGCTCTGCCCTCAAGGACGTGGAGGATGATGATGCCGAAGCCCCGAAGAGGCAGCCGGAGAGGCTGGGGGAGGGCCCCACAGCAGCGCAGCTCAAGGGAGGCCCCGAGAAAGCCCACAAAACTGAAAGTGCATACTCAGGTATGGTGTTGCAATCTTGGGGTGTTGCACTAACTGACCTACTTACATACAAATGCAATTGTCTGTAATGATATTCTCTGTCTGCAGGTTTGTCCAACCTGGAGAAACTCCGTGCAGGCCTGCAGAGTGGTCCCAGTATCCCCGGGTCACTGCAGCTGCGGACCCAGGACCTGGCGGACCTCAGTCAGGAAGACCTCGATGCCAGGATTGTTCAAACCTGGCGCCACATCGGGGTCATGCTGCATCTGAGGTCCACCCACAAGAGCCCACCCCCACTGGAACCGCCTGGCCAATGGCGTCCATGTCTGGTTGGGACCCTCCAGGAACAGCAGGAGAGGCTGCAGAGGTACAAGCGGAAGTACCACAAGGTCAGGGATATGCACCCAGGTGATGAGTTTGGCAGTGCAACCAGCAGCAGTGACAGCCAGGAGAGTGAGGGGGCCAGGATGCGGAGGAAGCAGCGGAACAAGCACAAGAGGGTGCGGAGGCGGGCCCGCGAGGAGGAGGCGCGGCAGCGGCTGGAGGCAGAGCGGAACGCGCTTCTGGCGAGGGTGCAGGCAATGGAAGTGGAGGCCAGACCACCAAGCCTTGGTATGTTTTTTGTGCTCTGTTGCTGCTGGGTAACAAAAATTCCCAACGGTTACACACGCGGTAACACTTTCCAAAGCCTGGGTAACAACAATTCTGGGTAACACTCCAACGGTTACACACGCGGTAACACTTTCGAAAGCCTGGGTAACAAAAATTCTGGGTAACACTCCAACGGTTACACACGCGGTAACACTTTCGAAAGCCTGGGTAACAAAAAATCTGGGTAACACCCCATCGGTTACACACGCGGTAACACTTTCGAAAGCCCGGGTAACAGAAATTCTGTGTGTCTCTCTATGTTTTCAGGTGATCACCCCCAGGTGGCTGGCCCTCGGACTGCCCGGGAGATGGTACACCGATGGGCTGACCTACTCCCTACTCGCACTGCAATTGTGTGCGACTCATACTTTGGAAGCCACCAAGTGGCAAACCAAATGGCACAGCGTCAGCAACCCTTCTTGTTCCTATGCAAAAGGGATCAGGAAGGGGTTTCCCTGGCTGGGGATAGTATGCGACCCTCCATTGCAGCAGAAACGTATGTCAAAGGAGGCAAGTATAGCCTCCATGTCTACAAAAACCCAAAAGTGGGTAGCAAACCACCACGTGTGGTTCCATTTCTGTCAAACTGTGAGTTCGACAATGAGTGGGTGCGCCACAGAGGTGGTTATGAGCTCCCACCTGTTGTGGCTGCATACAGGCAGCTAGCCAACGGTGTTGACAGTGCCAATCAAATGGCACTAGAACACCGTGAGACAGGCAGATTCAAGAGTTGGACCCGTGCCTTGAAGGCTTTCTTGTTTAGGTACGCGATTGTAAATACCTTTACAGTCTGCCGACTCCAAGGTTTGATACCCAAAAAGAAATCCCTTTGGGACTTCCAATGGGATATTTTGGAAAAGTTTGTCTCCCCTGGGCACGCTGTGCACACGCCGGTGCTTGTAGATACCCGAGGCACTTGCAAAGTATGCAAGGGGCGCACTTGGTTCAAGTGTGCTCATTGCGATGTGCATTTGCACTCCTACAGTGGTTGTTTCCAGAAGTGGCATTCAGAACTGAAAGTTTGAACTCAGAAGAAAAAGCAGTCCTACGGCGCAGCGATACTTCTTGCAGGGCAGGGAGGGAAGGGACTATGTGTGCATGACGTTGTGCCCAGCCACCATGGGGTAACTAAAACAAAGTGTGATGAAGGGGTTACATGAAAGGTAACACAGGGGGTAACTAATAGAGACAAAGTGGGATTGGAAGGGGGCATGGTTACCCGGGTAACACCCCAAGGGTTACAGCGGTGGTAACAAAAACAATTAACAACCAGAGCGCTCGGGTAACACATACATGTTACCGGTAACATAGGAAGTCCCTCAGGTAACACATTGGTAACACCGTCGGTAACATGTGTTACCCAGGTAACAAGCATGTTACCCCGTTCGAAAAATAAAAAAGGTCAAATATCTTCACCTGTTTTCTGGGGCAGAAATGGGTTACCCAGACCACATGGATCCCTGAGTACTAACCCTAGATAAAGGAATATGCATGCCATTGGGGTCTCACGGAGAGTCAAAGGTCAATGCTGGGGTGATATCCAGTTTGACAATTAAATTGAGTGTGTTCCATGATGCGTGTACTTCAAAATGCATACTTCATTTGCCGACCCTATATCCATGGTTTGTTTTATTAGTGACATTGTGCGGAATGCACCAGATGACCAAAAATCAGGACCCTGTAGAATGACACCTCACTTGCAGCAAAGGGCTAGACCCTGATTGCACCCGCCCTTGTAGTGCACCATATATGGTGAGCATAACCTGGCATACCAGGAATACCTGGGAGTATACGGGTAAAAAAGGGGGTTTTGGGAGAAAGGGGTATGTGGCATGTACAGGTGGGTACGAATGTATAATGCACAATGCATGCATAGGTGGGTTGGGGAATACCTCTAGTTTGCCAATTGTGATGATCAATGTTGTGTTTGAAAATACCCCATTTTGGGCTCTTGGGGTATACGGCCGTATACTCAAGGCTCCAATACCTCAGTATACGGCCGTATACTCTGGAGTATACGGCCGTATACTTAGAGTATACGGCCGTATACTGGGGGTATTTGTTTGCACCACTTGGTTGTTTCAAGTTGAAAAATTCCATTGTTGTGCCTTTTGTGCCCATCTTGTTGCATGCTTTGCCTTTGCCCAACAATTGCACACCACTTGAAACCAATCTAGGCTCATACTTCACTCAAGATTGCAATGTATGTCTCCATATGTGTCCATTCCAATCCATATTATGTTGCTTTAATTCTTGCTCTCCCAGGCCCTCTTTTTCTGCCACCATGACTGATGCGGGCACTCATGCCTTGTTGAAGAAGTGGGCCGATGCCGTAGCTCTCCGCACAGTGCACAGAGGTGTTTACAGCCCCGACAGCACACGCACCGTGTCTTGGCCTTCTCTTGAGAATTGTGCTTGGTCCACCTTGGACACCCCTGTGGCCCTGGTGAAGCTAACGCACCCCGGCGTTGCCCAACCCCACAGCCTCACTGACTGACCCTTTGTTGTCGTTGTTTGACAACAACCCTAATCTGCAAGCTATTGTGTTGCAGCTCCATGATTCGGATGCCCGCGCTGTCGTGGAGCATGTTAAAAAAAACTGTGGGGGGCCCAATAGGGGGATGAGTTTGTATTTGAGGGAATGGGAGATGCAGGATGGCTCTCCGGGGATTCATGTCTCGGGGGACGTGGCCGCTGGCTGGCGCAAATGGGAGTGCAAGGCCCAGCAAGTGCAGCGGGGGCATTGGGAGGACACCGCCCCCCTCTACTCCCTCCACTCCCAATCGCCATGGTCCTGGCATGCCGATTTGGAGGGCCACACCCTCCCCACCTGGTACAAGGGTACTGGGATGCACCCCTCCCTTTTCTTCCCCCTCACCACCACCCCCCTTTTTGGTGTTGAACACCATCGTGTCTCCATCCCCGTTGACGTCGTCGATCATCGTCATGTCGACGACCTCAAGGATTTGCCCCAATGGGGCCATGCTTTCCAATCTGGCTTCATTTCTGTCAATTGGATGGACAAGCTTCAGGATGAGTATGGGGAACTTAGGGCAGATGCGGGGGTCGATATTTTTAATGAGGATTGGCCCGCCGAGACTCGTGCAGGGGACAGTGACACCCGCCGCACATTGACTCCACCGGAGGGGGGTGCAATGTACAGTTTCGCAAGGGAGGTCCTCATACCCCACTTGGAGACTCATTTGGGTTGGAAGTGTCCGGTCGTGAATGTTACCACCTTTATTGTGGTGAAGGCCGGTACAATGGATGTGGAAAAAAAACAGTGTTGGCACCGTGACATTAACCTCAGCTATGTTGCCGGCCCGGACCAACACCATGTTATTTGCTTGTTTCCGATGTTCTCCCCCACACCCGATGATGGTTGTGCTGGGGATTTTGTGGTTGCATCCCACACGGGCCTCCCGGACCCTTGGGTGGTGGCCCCAATGGCCCCATTGGACATCGGGGATGTGTGGTTGGGCAATGCACTGACTGTGCATCGCGGAGGTATTTGCCCTACCACAAACCCCCATCGGCCCCGTGTTTTTGGTTTCATTTCGGTTGGTACCTCCAGGTTCGACTACAACAACACTTGCCCTGTTGTTGTTTCCCCTTGGGCCGGCAAAGCGGCAGCATCCCCCGAAGGGTCTCAAGGCCCTCATGCCACTTGTGGTGCAGTTGGTTGTGAGGTGTTGTTGGATGTGAGTGATGCTACCACAGTTTTTTGTGTTACATGTGGTAACGTGCCATTGTGTGCCACCCACGCCGTGGAGGGGCAGTGTGGTGCCTGTGCGGAGGGCGCTTGGAATCAGGGTGAGACAATGACGCAACACAGTGGTGTTGCATGGGGTCGTTGTCCGGCCCCACTGCAGTTCTACATGCCCGTCGATGGGGCTACGTTTTTTGCAGTTCATGAACATTTGTCCCCTAGCCTGCTGCTGCTGTTGTTGCTGTTGGCTCGGGGGGGCTTGAGGGGTTCGGGGGGGTGGGGGGGATTGAAGCAGCTGCCCGCCGTGGCACATGCGAGGCCCTGGGGGACCTCGATGTGCCCAGCACCGCCGACATTGTCAGCGGTGTTGTGGCGGGCTTGGGGAAGTCCCGGCTGAACATCTCCCAAGACATCGGGGAGTTCAGCCGGACTTCCGTGACCTCCTTGAGGGAGGCCAATGCCTCCCTCAAGGAGGAGCTGAAGGTTGCCCATGCTGAGGGTGACGCCAAGGATCTTAGCTCAGCCGTGCCTGAGCTTTGGTTTTGCTCGTCGGGTGGTGTCTGTGTGCGCATGCGTGTGTGCAGTGAGCCTCTGTACTTGTAGAGCATTTTTGCTTGTTGCCAGCAGCCCACCCGTCCCGCCCAATGACGCTATTTGCGACTTCTATTGCCCATACCGGGCTTTTGTGACTGCCCACGAGGAGGCGGCACACTGACGAGATGTGCCACAGGAGACGTGCGTGTTTTGCCTCGTGTTTGCGTGTTTGCTTGTGGTTTTAGCAAAATCTTAGCTCAGCCGTGCCTGAGCTTTGGTTTTGCTCGTCGGGTGGTGTGTGTGTGCGCATGCGTGTGTGCAGTGAGCCTCTGTACTTGTAGAGCATTTTTGCTTGTTGCCAGCAGCCCACCCGTCCCGCCCAATGACGCTATTTGCGACTTCTATTGCCCATACCGGGCTTTTGTGACTGCCCACGAGGAGGCGGCACACTGACGAGATGTGCCACAGGAGACGTGCGTGTTTTGCCTCGTGTTTGCGTGTTTGCTTGTGGTTTTAGCAAAACAAGAGGATTGTGGACCTGGAGACCAAGTTGGCCGATGCCACCGCAAGTGCCCATGACTGGCACCTCAAGGCCAAGGAGTTGGAGACGCAACTCCAAGCGGCCAAGGCCAACGAGGAGTGGGCGAGGTCCATTGTGGCCCATAGTGTCACACGGAGTGCACCCCCACCCCAAGGGAGTCAGGGCAGTGGGAGTCAGGGCAGTCAGTCCGCCTCCCTAGCACGTGGCCTGCCCCCAAAGCCGCAATGACTACCCCCATCCAACCCCGCCCTTGCAGCTTTATGCCGAGAGTTGGTGTACCGCAAGGTGCACATCTTGGGTGTACAAGTGCACAATGTGCAGTTTGGGGCTACAGGGACACGCAGGCAGGGGAAGGATTGGCGCCGTGCGCGCTTGTGCAGCGGCAATGAAAGGCAAAGGGAGCTAATTTGCCTTTCAAATGCACATGCGCATGCGAATTTTCCAAGGTGGTTCCATTGGACCACCATTCAAGTGGTACAATGCGATACTTCACAAAGAATGCCGGGCCATCGCCATATGAGGGATCCTTCTCCACTTTCCGCCATATGCGTTGTCGGGGCGCATAGTGGTGGGGAGGTCTGTGTTGAAACAGGTGGAGTGCTCCATAGTTCCATGCAAGGGACCCCGATGCGGTTGGATGTACATGGAGGTGGTGTTGTGGATGCGAAGGCCTACAAGGGCTGGCCGGGTGTGGTTTTCAACTCCAAAGCCCACCACGGGCCTGCCCCATGGAGGGGGGAGCGCTATGCCATTGTTTTCTACAATGGGTGCAACACAGATTACCTCCCGGATGAGTCTGTTGATGAGTTATTGGCCTATGGCTTTCGTCCTTGGGGCCACTAGTGAGCACCGTATACTTCGAGTATACGGCCGTATACCTCCGAGTATACGGCCGTATACCTGGAAGTATACGGCCGTATACTCGAAGTATACGGCGAAAGATTTGTGCTGAATCCTACATGCTGTGCGCCTGTTGCATGCGCCTGTACGCACGGTTCCATTGGGCAACTGGCCCACATATGCCTGGCACATGTTTCTGCAGCAATTATTGTTACAAATATGTTTACGAATGCCCATCCGAAGGAGAAGGGGCTCTGTTTGGAGAGTATTTTGATGAATTCTGATGAGGGCTTTGTTTGAAAGCACATCAGTCTGGGGATCATTGATCACAATACACATCCGCCTTGTGTATTGCTTGCCGTCGCCGGTTGAGGCCTCCGTTGGCTTCCCGTTGGTGGTTGGAGGGTATTTTGTCAAAAGGCTATTTTTTACCAAATGTTCGTCCCCCTCCTTCTACCGTCTTTGTTGGCCCCGCCTGATTAGAGCTCTACACTTCCTGGGGTAGCCTGACTTTGTTATCGAACGTCAGTACATACATCGGTCTGAGTGGTGGAAATTCCCGATTTTGCACCGTGACAGGTCTGATTTCACTGCAGCCCAGGGTCCTGTAGCACCTGCTGCTGCCCCCCCCGCCCCCCAAGGGGCCTCGCTCAGCCAAGCTGAACGGGTGGAGGCCCCTGCCATCGATGGTCCACTGTCCAGAGTTCATGTCCTGAGGGTCAGGTATCACTCCGCCCTGCCACTCCTATGGCCCAGGGCTGTCCACAAACTGAGATCTAAACTGACATTTGTGCCAAGTATTCATCTGTTTGAAATTTTAAGACCGCTACCCAGCCTAAAACAGCTTTTCCGCCGGTGGCTCATGCGCCCACTCAGTGAATTTCTGTCTGCGCTGTACCATTTGTGGCCTGTTAATTACAAATGCGATGTAAATATTTGTTGCATGCTTGAATTGTTTTAATTTCAGCATTTCAGAACTGATGAGGGCTTTGTTTTAAAGCCGAAACACCTATTGTGGCACATCACTTTGGGGATCATTGATCACGATACACATCCGCCTTGTGTATTGCTTGCCGTCGCCGGTTGAGGCCTCCGTTGGCTTCCCGTTGGTGGTTGGACGGTATTTTGTCAAAAGGCTATTTTTTACCAAAAAAAAAACACATGTAGGTATATATCATGTGATATGATATGTTGTGCAATATGCATAAGTATGTATATTCAGTGTGGATCACATCAGAAGTGGATCACATTTGACATTTCAGATGGGACATCAAGCAAAAATGCTTCTTATGGTCTTCTGCTTTGCTCATATGGTGCTCTTTTGTGTGTACCATTTGTTTTGGGGTTGGAGAGTCATGAGTACTTGCAAGGGGGGGGGTAGTTGATGAGAATGGTGGCATGGGTGGAAGGTAGAAAGTCTCCGTATACTCCGAGTATACGGCCGTATACTTCCGAGTATACGGCAAGAATACTTCTCCAATACTTCGAGTATACTGACAAATACCTCAAAATGTGTGGATTACCACACACAGGTGTGGGTGTATGGAATTGGCTTTATGGTTTTTTTACCCCCCCCCCCTATTTTCAGGGTGCTAAACTCATTTTTTCATATCCCATGGGCACACGGAACGACTAGGTGCATGTGACAAAATGGCTGTTTTGGGGGGGTATTCTTGGTATGCCAGGTTATGCTCACCATATAGTCAGCACCATTCCGCCCCTTGGAATGGTGTGCTCCGCTCCCTTCCCCTCAGCCCATCTCTTGCACAACACAACCGACCGACATCATTTAGACCTCTACTACGGGGGGACCCAGCCCCCAAAGCATTGCATGACACCTAACCACGAGTGCCTTGGTCTTGTCACTGGTTACACCTCCCTGCCCTTGCCTTGGCCCATCAGCTTCATACTGTCCCACATACAATGCACATGCAAGCGCTTGGGGAACATTCCTGGACCCTAGATCAGCAGGTTCACACCTTTGTCGTGGTACATAGGAGACCCGTTGCCATGCTGCTGTTGCATCTAGAGGGCTAGATGCGCACGGCCGCGGTCGTGCGATCCACTTTGCGAGGGTGCTTGCGACTGCAGTGCCCAGCGGGTAGAGCACCAACAGCAGCATGTGCGCCATTGCTGGCCAGAACCCACAATACGCCCCGGACCTCACGAGTAACTGAAATTCATGTGCCCTAGCACACTGGAAGGTTAGCGTTCGGGAGGGACCGCAACCCACGCTTTGGGGTGTGTTTCTGAACCCATCAACTTTCACCATGATCACCATCCACCAAACCCCCCCCCCTCCTTCCTGGCACCTATAGGGGTGGGGAGGTGTGATACCACGTTTTGTAAGCTTGCCTTTGAGGCGCCATGAGAATGTTTATGGCAGCAGGTTGGCGCACAATTGCAAGTTTGCAGTTTGGTTTTTTTCACAAGCACAAGAATTGCCCCAAGAAGGCCCGTTGATAGCTCCCACCGAACATACCGTGTGCAGCAATAGAGCCTTTTGGTTGATACATTGTTTGCCGTGTCACTGCTTCTTTGGAGCCTGTTGCATTGTGTCATGGCCCTCTGTGGCACACTACGCTCATGTCAGATCGCATCAAACTAACCGGATGGTGGTTGCAACAAAACGTGGCTGTCAAAGTGTGTGCCCCATGGATGATGAATCTGTTGAGCAATCACCCATTTCCCTTGTAGCTGGTGCAATGGAGCTTGAGGCTCTCCCCTTCACTATCAATGGGGCCATTGCCCTTGGGACGCTGCTTGCGTTCCAGGGCATCGTGGCACGCAGGTTGCCGTCCCTTGGCACGAGTGCATTGTTGGCCGTACTCTTGGTGGGCACTGGCTGCTGTGTGGACTACATTAGCCGACGTGAGTTCCCAGTCCACAACTCCGGCGCGGTTGTCATGACGGGTGCGTCGAGCGGCATCGGACGCGGCGCTGCGATCGCCCTCGCAAAAGAAGGCTTCGCCGTGTTCGCCGGTGTGCGGAACGAGCGAGACGCCGCGTCGATCCGCGGTGTCGGGATGGACCGATTGATCCCCATCATACTGGACGTGACCAAGACGGACCACATTGAGGCTGCCGTCAAAACGGTAGAGGCATCGGGGTTGCTGCTGGTGGCCGTGGTAAACAACGCCGGTACCTCAGCTTAGCTCGCCCTCCTATGTCATCACTAGCACTCATGCATTTGGGAAGTCAGGTTTTCAACTTGGGGAGGGGGCGGGCGCGGGTTTGAGAGCACCCCAACAATTTGGGGGCGGGGGGTTGAGAAAACAGCTCTATTCACAGGGCCATGGATTGGTCACTGTGAAATCCGGCACTCAAGCTGCTCAAAGTAAATGGCAAATGAAGATTTCTTTGACCTTGACACACTGATTTCAAAAATACAATTTCTTTTTTTTTTTTTCAAATTTTTGGTCTGTGCCTCACCTCCAGGGCTTGGGTTAGGATTTTGGGGGGCCCGTCAATTGAGCTTTTTTTTTTTTTGAGTCCAGTGGGCTGACCACGGAATTTGTGCGCAGGGCCCTGTTTGACCACGGACCGGATCGCTCACTTGTGATTGTTACTTTGCAGCTTCAAATGCATTTATGAGCAGTTTGTCTTTGTGGTGTGCTGTGTCATTACGCACCTGCCGTTCACCAACAGCTTGGTGCAAGTCCCGTGTGTCTGTGTGCACGAAATCCCCGTGTAACACATCGGGAAGAGCACACAAAGTGTCACACATGCAATGTATGGGGGGGTCGGGGATTCGAACCAATGACTATCATCGGAAAGTCTATTGGTTATCCAATTGAAATAAAAGTACTTACACAGAATTGCACAAATTCCCTGGTGTAGAGACTGGACAAGCTAGGGTTTCCCCTGTGCCCCCTCCCCCTCTTTTCCCTGAGCTCACCTTACTTCCCCCACCCTCCCCCTCCAAAAAAAAAACCAGTTTGTCTCGGGTGGGTTGGGTTTTGGGGGGGCACGGGGTGGGAGGGAAAAGTGTGTGTGTGGTGGGTGGGTGTGTGGGGAGGGGGGTTATGCTGCTGTGCGCCGTAGTCGCATTGTTTGAATTGCAGGCCTGGTTCTTTTTTGATTGCATGGTTGCCTATTGTACAACCCATGGTATTGTACGGGCACTGAGTGTAAAGTAGCTGGACTGGGCTTAGGGCCGCCTCATTTCCTCAACTACTGCGGTAAGGGTGTCGGTGGGGGGGGGGGGGGAGTGTATGGGGTAGAATGAAAGGAGTATGCAATTGTGTGCTGTACTTGTAGTGTTTGAATTGCATGATTATTGCAATTCACAGCAATTCAATTTTTTAAGATAATGATGCAGATAGGAACATTATATACTCATGAGATACTTGAAGATTGTTGGACATTAAAATTAATAATCATTGATTATGGAGTATTGATTGTTAACACATCCCCCTCCCGCCCACCCACCCATCCCAGTCCCCCCCCCAACCTACTAGATAGTGTACTATTGTGCTACTGATGCAATAATATACTACTGGCACGAGTAGTACATAGTTGGCTTGCGGAGTCCCTCGCTCCTCAACTACTTATTTAAGGTGTGGGTGGGTGGGTCGAGTGGGGTTGGGGGGAGGGGTTTGGTTTGGTTTGGTTTGGCTAGCACGCGGCCCCTGCATGGTCTAGGGCGTCACTCTGACTGTGCATGCCCGACCTACGGCTTGGGAATGCTGGAGTGTTTCGCCGCCGTTCACTTGTGCCCCTGCACGCCTTGTTGACCGTATGTGTTGGGCGCTGCCCCCTGGTATACCTTTGCTGGATGCCTCACGCCCTCCGCTGGCCGTCAACCTGATCATGCATCGGTGACGAACAACTGCACAATGGTGGCCCACTGGCGAAATTCCACCTCCTGCATTGCTGCCGGCCCATGTACATGGTCCGCCGGTACTGCCACCCAGTCGTGTGTGCCTTCACCTTCCGCGGCTATGCATGTGCGCGATCGGGGGACCCCGCTGATGATGCGCAGCGACGTCCCCCTGTGTAGCCTCCATGGCGGGTCCACCGCATGCAGGGCCCTCCTCCACTTGGGCTTGTGGCACGGGCATTTGTACCGGGTCGTTACTTCCTCGTGCCGTTCGCAACAAGGACATGCCTCCAGACGCGGGTCAGCTGTCATGCTGCGTCTCTCGCTACGGCCCTCTCTACCAGCCTAGGCACGATGGTCTGTGGCGTCTGGCCGCTGCACTTCTGCCGTCTGCCATCATGCCGCAACACTAGCAGCAGGCCACGCACCCAGGCTCCGCGAGTCTACCCTCGTGTAGCAGTGGCGGCATGACACCAAGGCACCAAGGTCACTACATCGGATAGTCGGTCCGCTAGATCTCGCACTTGCGCGTTCCGTCACTTCTCGCCTGCGGGGCACAACAGTGGGCGCTGGCTGTCTCAGGCTCAGTCTTGTCCTTACTCGTTGTGGCGCCCGCACTCCGGGCGCTCGATGTACTGTCTTGTGGGCATCGCGGGGCGAGGTTGGCCCTCTGTGTGCTGCCCTCACCCTCGTCCTCCCGCGTTGATAGTGCACACGGGATCCGTCCCGCTAGCTACCATCCTGAGGGTTTTTATACTGGTGCCGGGTCACCGGTAGGGGGAGGGGGGGAGGGGAAAGTGTGTGGGGTGGTGCACGGACCAAACAAGGGGTAGGCACGCCCCAATTCCCTGTCATATGGACCGGAGACATTGATACAGCGCACAGTTTCCCTGGCGTATGAACGGGCGCTCTTTGCGCACAAACTCTTGGTGCACAGACTTGAGAAAGGGTTGCACACACAAATCCTTTTAGTTCGTGCACAAAATCCCTGTTGTACGGACCGGAATCCCATGTTCACAATTTACATACATGATTAAAGTGTCGACACCACAAGCGTTTGAACTCTTATACATGGGATGCAGTTCAGCAGCTGGTACCGCTCAGCCACACCTGCAGCTGCCATACAACCCTTTCTCCGGTCCATACACTAGGGGTTTTTTCGCACACTCACACGCATACACCCGGTTGTGCATGTGACTCAATGTACCGTACCTATATAGGATGTGTTGTACAGCGCACACACAGCTGTACCTAGGCCCAAGGAGTGCACACGGTGTTCCTTGGTGTGGAGACCGGGAACCAAGTTCATGTGCACACCCGCTCTACACACGAAAACGGTATACCAGGCTTTCTCGAGGGCAGAAGTATTTGTGCCACCGGGGATGCAACTAGAAAGCAATATCACCCTTCACTTAGTTTTGACACGTTTTTGGTCCCACAATGAGCCCTTTGCAAACAATTCCATGACTTTGCAGGAAATGCACCAAAAAAGACTGTGGGCATTTATGTGGAATGCTGTTGATTTTGGGCACACCCTGTGCGCACAAATTCCCTGGTGCATGGACCGGAAGTTGGTCAACGTTGTGCCAGAATCACCTGCTATGCCCACCGGACTCAACCCCTGCCCCCCCCCCCCCCTATACTATCTACTAGGTTTGGGGAAAGGTACTGTGGGTGTGGGGGGCGGGAGGGGGGAATGTGTGAATAATCAATACTCCATACCATAACCAGTGACTATTGATTTTGATATATCAATAACTTACAGTATTCAATGAGTCTTTAAATGCACTAATGTATACATCCACATCATGATTTCAAATAAATAAATCACCGTGAATTGCAACAGTCATGCAATTCAGACAATGCAACTACAGCACACAACTGCCCGAAAACTGCATGCGATAGGGAGTCCTCACACACACACACACGCCCGTGCGCTTTGACAGCCCTACCCCAGGGAGGGGGGAGGGGGGGGAGTCACTGAACAGCTTTGTTCTGACTTTGTTGCTTGCAGCCTTTTGCCTGACAGAGTAAAGGTTAGCATTCGACTTCTGCATCCCACAGCGGGGGGAAGGGTTGTCGTTATCCTTCCGTGCCCAACCCCAGGCATCACCGACAACCTGCCTGTCGAAGTGACGCCTTTGAGCAAGTGGCGGAAGGTGTTCGACGTGAACCTGTTTGGTGCTGTTGAGGTGTCGCAGCATTTCCTCCCACTCCTGCGCCGCAGCGCGGGGCGCATAGTCAACGTCGGTTCCATCATGGGGGACGTGGGGTCCCTGCCTTCCTGGACCCCGTACAGCGCGTCCAAGCATGCCCTCGAGGCCGTCTCCGACACCCTTCGCAATGAGCTCCACCCTTTTGGGGTGTCGGTGTCGCTTGTCCAGCCCGGCGCCATTCGCACCGACATTTGGCAGAAGATGAATCGCGAGGCGCAGCCGCCAGACTATGAGCGGCAGGCAACGGAGAAGCTCGCGACTGAAGGTGCCCATGCCGCCGCCCTCTGTGCATGTCTACCCTCTGTCCTACGTCCGTCCTCCTGCCAAAGCTCCCTGGCTCAGCCGGGCTCGGGTCTGACATGACCATCGGCGCCAAAGGCGCTGCAAGGAGAATTTTGTCCATGGCAGCCTACCTCAGCCCCCGCCCCCCCCCCCCTTACCTTGGGATGGCCCCCGTAGCTCCCCACGGCCAGCCTACCCTCTCCCGCCCGGTTTGTGATTGCGGAACAGTTGAGCAGTGTTGAACTGAATGAGTCTGGCATGAGGTCAGGATCATGCGGGTCATTTCAAAGCCTGACATCATGGCCCCCGGTCCCCTTCCCCCTTCCCGCCGGGAACCTGCGGTGAGTGTGATAACCTCTGGTCAGCCTCGCCATCGGCAACACCTACCGAGCAGATCCTGTCCAGGTTGTTGTCTGGTGGCTTGGCCCTGACCTCGTAGTGTGGCATCATGTCTCAGACTGTCCACCACTGCCCATTTGACTCTGGCGGGACAACTGCAGCTGTCGTGGCAGCAAGGCTGCAGCCGCTTGGGGGCGAGCGCGGACACTCCACTGACTGCTTTGCGTAGGGCCCCTAGTGCCCCCGGGCAGGAATTGACATGGCGTGTGTTACAGTGTGTGTGTTGGAGGCTTCGCTGCGCCTGTCTCGGACAGGGTCAGCGGTGGCCTGAGTGGCTCCGAGCCCAGCGCAGAGAGGCGGCCCCCCCACGCCCTGTCCCCTCTCCATACCTAGTGGGCTTGTCAATAATTCATGTGGCCTTGAGACCGGACATACGGGTGGACAGATCCCAGTCACGCCGGGCAAGGTACGGAAGCCATGTCTGTGGCTAGGGCTGTCTTTTAGGAATGGCGTATTTCTTTTTGTTTTCCAACACGAAACACAGCCTCACGCCATCGCTGGCATAATTTGAGTAACCGACGGCGGTTGACACTCAACCGACGGCAGTTGACGGCCAACCGGCGCCGGTTGGCCGATGACCGACCGCAGCTGCTCGCCGGCTGGCGCTCTGCGGAGGTCCGAGCGTACCGGAGGCTGGCGGTTGGCACCCTACCCCGCTGCAGGCTGGGCTCAGTCCCAACCCAACCCATGCGTTGTCCACGGCCAGCCCCCATCAGCATTGCCCCTTTACAGCTCCCTGCATCCCCCTGCATTGCTATGTGTCTCCTCACATCTGCCTGCCGTTCTCCTTTTCTGCCTGCGTCTCCCTGCAGCCCCATGCATCTCCGCGCAGAGCAGCCGACACCGCCCTTCACTTCCGTGCACCTTCTTACATCGCCCCATTGCTCTCCCTGCATCCCGTTGCATATCTGCGCATCTCTGTGCATCCTCTCCGCATCTCAAAATTCTCCTTCCGGCGCCTACGGCACCGATGGTCATGTCAGGCCCAAGCCCGGCTGAGCCGGGGAGCTTTGGTAACTAACTGTGGCCGGAGGCTCCCGGGGGGGGGGGGTACCTCGCGTCCTGAACCTGTAGAGCCGGCCCCCGCGTGTTCCCCCCTAAAGGTCACTGCACCCCTCTGCTTCTGCTGGTCCCTGCATCTCGCCGCACCTCCCCACAGCCCCCTGCCCCTCCCTACAGCTCCCTGTAGCAGCCTGCATCCCCACGCGTCTCCCTGCAGCTGCAGAGGTGCAGGGGCTGTAGGCAGATGCACGAAATCGGTTTCTGTGGAATCGGCTTGGGTAAAAACCTGGGTTTAGAGGGAGCTGTAGGGGAGTGAAGTGGAGTGGAGTGGCCCCTCCATCTCCCTGCATCTTCGTTGAGCTCCCGGCATCCCCCTGCATCTCTCGACAGGTCCCTGCTTCTTCATTGAATCTCCCTCCATATCCCCGCATCTGCCCGTCCTCCTACAGCTCATTGCATCTCGCTCAGGGTCGTCCGTGAAGATCCAGATACCCCACCCACTCCTCGGGAGAGTATTGACGGCGCCCTGTTGGGGGTAACTACGGCGGTTGAAGGGCAATCGTGACCATTCTATTTCATCCGTGTGGAGGGATCCCCCCCCCCTTTTTTCCCCACCTTACGGCGGCCCTGATCTCGCTGTCTCTCCCTGCGTCTCTGTGTCATGCCTCAGCCCGAGGGAGCGACGCTGTGAAGGAGTTGTACAAAAACGTGGTTGCAGTCACGCTCGAGCAGGCATGGGAAGCAGGGCACCGCGCAGATCTTCCAGGGACGGAGGTCACGGATGTGGCCATAATTCACGCGGTCGTGAGCCCGCGCCCCAAGGCACGGTACCTCGTGGGTCAGGACGCGAAGCTTTTGTCCGCGCTGCATTCGGTGCTCCCGGACCGTGTGTTCGACGCCTTTGTGCAGTGGTTTATCTACAAAGACGGTTGGAGGCTACAGTATTTTTCGTGGCAATGATCGGCGGCCAGAGACAGGCTTGGGCTTTAAGGAGAGGGAGGCCACGGAGCGGCACGGCAAAGGCATAAAGAACCGATTGGCCGCGGTCGGGAAAGCGGTTGAGGAGCAGGGGCGGCGGTTACAAAGCTGTTGAAGCCAAAGTTGGAATTGGGAGCATACGGTTGGGGCGTAATTGACAGTTACTGTTGGGGGGCTACCTCCACTCCTTCAAGCGCAGGCGAAGGTCCGATGGTGTGTGCATGGGAAGCTGTAGAAAGCCCCCGCCCCCGTACAACAGAGAAGGGCTGGTTCGAATTTGCTATGCACCCCATCCTCCCTCAGGCATTTCCAGGTTAAGAAAACTGCAGCACGGTGTCTTTTACCGCCTCCCCCCAGAAACATACACACACACCATTGGGCACTGGGGGGGCTTGTCTGCAAGAGCTGAAGGCAGACCCTAGGGAAAACCGGGTTTTCAACTTTGGGGGGGCGGGGGGGGGGGGGGGGGATCAATAGAGCCCCCAAAAACGGAGGGGGGGGTTCTGAAAAACTTGGCTCAATTGAGAAGGCATTAATCAGTCACTGTGAAATCCGACGCCAAAGGCGCCGAAAATTTTGTTGGGCATTGAAAATGGTCAAAATTTTTAGCACCAAAAGTACATGGCAAATGATGATTCTTCGGAACCCCCTCGACACACTGATCCCAAAGAATAATATTGTCAGTTTTTTTCCGAATTTTGGGTCCGGATCACTTTCGGGGCTCCGGGGGCTGGTCTCGGGAGGATTTTTTGGGGCCCGTCATTTGAGCCCTTTTTTGGACCCCCCACCCCCCCAAGTTGAAGGCCCGCACTCTCCAGTCCTGCCAGCCGCTTCTGTTCACTTTCGACGGCCCTCCAAACGGTTTGTAACCACGAGCATTCGCCTGCCAAGGGGTTGTCAAAGCTCCAGGAACCGCTTACGTGATCGCTCTGGATGGCCCCCTGTACCCCGCCCCCCTCCCCTTCGCATTTGCATCCTCAGGCGGGCTTGCCATGAAGGCTCGGGTGGTTGTGCCGTTTGGTACTCGCAAGCCCATGCTCTGGTTTGGCTTTTTTCGGAGGGAGCTGTGTACGGGGCCGTGATCGGTGGTGCACTGGTGTTGCGGTTTGCTCGCTTTCTTTTTCGCATCATCTGTTTTGGTGGCAAATTGTGGTCTTGACACGCGTTTCGAGTCGGCCGTTGCTCAGTGTCAGAGACCAAAAAACAGTTTGTGTCCCGAAAAACGGCCAATTTCAAGCCCCCTTTGTAAATTTCAGTGTTTCTCTGAGAAAAGTTTTCTGATGTGTGTGGGCGGGGGGGTTCGGCTGGGGTTTACCAGAACCCTAAATGACCCTCCATCCGAGGGGGGGGGGGGGCTTTAATCCATGGCCTGGTTTCGAGCTCTGTGGGTGCGTCCCGAAAGGGTGCCCCCAACCCCCCATGTGGCTCGTTGAAAATAGGTGGATGTAGCCGGCCGGGTCGCCGGATTGGGCGTGGTTGATGAGCGGGTGCTTGTTTTCCTCCCGAAGTAACTATTTTGGGGTGTTGATTAATTGCAAAAACACTTGAATGGCGCGATTGCAGTCAAACGCCTCAGTGGCGAAACTGTGGCACTACTGAAGCCCTCAAGCAAGGCGACTTGGCAATGCGATTCTTGCATGTGGTTAATTTTCGTGGCCAATTGGAATCCGCGCATTTGCGCCACAGATGTGAAACTGAGTCAAGATGAGTGTGTTGTCACCTACCAAATGGAGTGACGAAGCAAGTAGTGATGCTTCTCAGGATAGGATTCCTTCTTTCATGCCTCCACCTCCCGCTTTGCCATATGCTTTGATTGCCCATTCAGCATTTTCATGCATGACGCTCTTCCACACCACGCTTCACACAAGCACATAGTAACCGTCGACAGTGAGGCTGGTGGCGGCCAAATCCTCCGAAACGGGTTTTCTTTGGCCGCGCTCGCACAATAACCGATTCGGCTCACCAATATCCTCGGAGGACGGCGGCTCCCAGGGCTTTTTGAGCGAACAGCCATCCCCCCCCCCCCCAACGACCCGAACCCGGTTATTTTTTTTGTGTTCTGGATTTGGAGGGCTTTGGCATGACCGCCTCCAAGGTAATGCGGGATTCGGAGGTGGCAGGACTGGGTCAAATAGTTGAAGTCTGAACTATATTTACTGCCCTCAGGTGACTTGTGTGGAGCTGAGTCACCCACCTTCAGCTTCACAGTGCATCACCCTTGCACGAACCATATAACCTCCCTTGTACAATGGATATATAACACCCACCCGTGTACGAACGACTTCTAGCACTCTTCCGTGTTCCAACGAGAGATAGCACCCTTCTTGGGCAAGAGGGCAAGCACCGACGTGCAGCCTGACTCTGCTTCAGGCACTGCCCTGCGGAACACATCACAACACAAGCAAAATGCATGCACTGCATGTCCTGCATTTCAAAACCACAAATCAGAAGCACGGGAAGTAATTTACTATCTTCGATTCTGATTCTGGCTGCCTTTGGATTGGATTGCCTACTTGATTTGAACCTTGGTGGTCACGAGGTGCAGTTGTAAATCCCCGACACTCCGGCCCTCCACCGCCAAAGACTGCGCAGACATCCCAGACGTACATGAAGTTTCTCCGGAAACCGGGACTCCCCTCAAACAGCCTGGGCTTCCCACCCCGCAGGATCTGACTGTTGAGGTGGAAGGTGACAGAGGCCATTGTGCCTTTGCGCCCCTGCCCAGGACCATATACGTTGAATTACCGCGAACCAATAATTGGAGGGAGGGGGGCTGTGTTGCCAGCCTGGGCACCGGACCACAATCAATAGACGTAGTTGTCAGAGAGCTGTTTGGAGTAGCCATACACATTCAGTGCTCGCTCGTTGGCCCGTGCCTCAGTGAACGCAGAGCTCCAGCCTCCATACGCGGCGGCAGAGGAAGCGTACAGGAATGGAATGCCGCGCAGGATGTAGTGCAGCAGGTCCTTGGAATACTTGTAATGGTTCCTCACCATGTAGGTTCCATGTTGCTCTGTGGTGCTGGAGCAGGGGCCTTGCTGGAAGACGTTCACATCCCCAAAGAGACGGTTCTGTTGGATTTTAGACAGAAACTCCTCCTAAACCGAAGATGCCGGTGCTGAAGTGCCCAGGTTGCAGCCCAATGTCAACACAGTGATACACCACAGTACAGTATGGAATGGTATGGTATGGCAAGTCTGGTGTGGTATGGCAGAAGGTTATTGCGCTCAGCTCTCATCAAACAGGACCAGCCGCCGGTGTTCCCATAAGGTGGGGCAGCGCCGGTTGGAGCCCAACTCATGCCCTTGGGGAAACCTGCTCATGCTGGTAGCCTGCCGCTACCCCCCAAAATCGTGATGCACGACGGGACGCATTCCAATTGGCGCTAAAGCTGACCCCATCACCTTGTTGCAGAGGGGAACGAGCCGGCCAAAACAGCAGCAGGCAAGTGAGGGAGAGAAAATGCCAAGCCCTCGATCCCAGGAATTCAAATACTTCATTTTCGTATCCATCTTTGTCTTCCAGGGCGCTGCATAGGGCTGTCTGTAATGCCCCCACCAACAAAAAAGCAAAACTGCCCGCGTCCGACCTCAGCTAAGTGCCATCCAACCAGTATTTGCTATCAGTCACCGACCTAAGGGTGACCATCAACTGCCGTCAATTAAGCGCAAACTGCCACCGCTTAAACAATTATTGCAAACAAAAGTTTTGGGCCACTTTCTCACCGCCTGCTTGCGGCTGCTAAAATGCGTTGTACACCTTGGACCCTACATCTAGAGGCTTTTCTTCAGTAGCCCAACACGGGCTCTTTCTGTCTCCTTTTTGGGTGATCCCGAAAACGCAGTGGTTATGCAGCCATTGCATCCCTCTTTTGGGGCTTTGAGAAGGCACAAGTGATGTAGCCACTGCTGATTTTCTTGGTACCAGAACGCGGATGTTACAAAGCCATTCCGCCCACTTTCCGCCCCGCGAGAAGAGAGAGGTAATGTGGCCATTTGTTATTTTCTCTTTTTTTCCGGGGACCCCCGAGAAGGCAGAGGTTACGTAGTTCTGCCCATCTTTGAGCCCCCAAGAAGGGAGGGGTGTTATAACCATTTCTGATTTCTCTCTTTTTTCTGGGAACCGTTGAGAATGTAACGGTTAGGTAGCAATTCCACCCATCCAGAAGGTAGGGGTGATGTTGCCATTTTGGATTCTATTTTTTATCCGCGGACTCTGAAAAACGTGGAGGATGGGTAGCAATTCCGCCCATTTCTAGGCTGCCGAAAAGACAAAGGTGATGCCGGCATTTTCGCCTCTTGTCTTTTTTTCTTGAGGACCCCGGTTACGTAGCAATTTTGCCCATTTCTGCGCCCTTGAGAAGGCAAGGGTGATGTGGCTACTTTTGCTTTTGTCCTTTTTTATGGAAACTCATGGGAACACACGAGGTTGCTTAGCCATTTTGCAGGGGGGGGGGGGGGGATGCAAATGCATTTTTTTTGCATTTTTTTGCATATCCAGGAGCCAATGGTGTTTTGCATATTTTGCATTTTTTTGCATATGTTTTGCCTTCAGTTTCTTTTTAATTTCACAATACATGGACAAATTTGTGTCACGTGGTGTTGCAAATGATGCTGCTGCTGATGTTGACGATACCCCTGAGCTGACTGATGGTGAGGCCGACAATGAACCTGATTTGGAAGAACCTGAAGAACCTGAAAAGATCATGGATACGAAATACCGCCATGGCTTGCCAAATGCAACGCGGCGCATTACAAATATGCTCATGTTTAATGGAGATATTGAGGGCAGCTTCAATCCAATGTGATAGTGACTTGGAAGGACCTTCAACATCCATTGTTGTGGAAAAGCAGTTGTTGAATTGCTCCGTATGTGCATCGGTTGTGGGGTTGCATTTTTTTTTGCATTTTTTTGCATCACATTTTTTGCAATCTCAATTTGCATTTCCCCCCCCCTTCCATTTTGTCCATTTTTGATTTGTACTTTGTCTTCAATCAGGCAACCCATGACACCGATGTTCCGGATGCACACTATGTTTTGCTCTAGGACGAAGACAAAATTATGCACACGAGGATTTGGACCGTGTAGGTGGAGGTGCCTATAGCTCTTTTTCTTATCTTTGGACGTGCACGGCCATGTCTTGTCGTCTGGCCCAAGCGCAATTCCCAAATTTCTAAAACTTTGCGCAAGGCGAGGTTGCATTCGCGCACCGTTGTTGAGGAGCATTTGTAATGACGATGATTTGTTTGTTGGGGAGTGGGAGGGGGAACAGTGATTTGATAGGGTATGTCAAGTTTCACTTTGAAGGGTGGGTACACCAACAGCAGGCAATGTATTAAGGTAAAGGGACCAGTTAGACACCCACTGTTGCGGCGCAGGATCGCCAGGCAAATAATGTTATCAGGAAATGACGATTTATAATCAAAGAAACATTATTTCGAACATTATAAAAATTAATCGAGATCCATCTGGCGATCCCGTACATCGCCAGATAAGACCGCGCGAAATTGCGTAAAATAGCGCCGCAAAGTTACGTAAGCCCAAATGTCACCATGTAAAGGCGAAATGCATAATGCGCGAAATATACGATTCCAAGACTGATTTCTCTTTCTTTTTTTTCATTTTAGATAATGCGGCTGGGATCCCGTATCGGTAGAGCTGCAGCTCGCCGGAAAATCAGGAACGCCTGTGAAACGCTGCCAAAGGGGCGTTCTAAGGCCGGTATGAGAGGTAAACGCAATTCAAAAAGCGTCAACCGAACAAAACACGAGCCCTACGCATCATATCCTCTGCCGCAGCACACCACAAACCTGGAAGAGGCCGTCGCTTGGGTTGCCGCTGGGCGGGGATCATTGAGGCAAGCCATGACCCTGTTCACCGTGGACTAGAAGACCATCAAGAAGAACCTGCACCGCTTCATGAACAGTGAGCCTGTGCTGATGGGACGGCCTGGGCCGCCGCCCAGAGTGCAGGACCTCCACATGAGGAAGTGGTTGGAGCAGCAGCTGCTGAGTTCCTTGACCCCATACAAGGTGGACATTGTGGAGGAGGCACGGAGACATGCAGAGGAGCACGGGTTCAAGCCGGGGTCAGGCAACAAGTGGTGGCGCCTATTCAAAGCATGCAGCAAGGACGTGGGCAACCGTACCCCAAGCCTGGTGGAGAGTCAGCGTGCTGACAGTCGCTTGGACGAAGATCAGTGGCGAGACTTCTTTGCTAAACGGGCACGCACATCTGCCGAAGCATCCGCTGCACCGCACACCAATAGCAGGCTGAGACGCCCCCACACGAACGCCTTCGCCGGAGTGTCCCGAAATGAAAAGCGTGCCCGTCAGTGTGATGAACGGTCTGTAGCGTGTTGCCAAGCGTCAAGTGACAGATAGCGACACGTCCAGCGACTACGAAGGTAATGCCTCCGCATTCGCGTGATACGTGACGCATGACAGTGGTTCGTCCATGGACATCGACACAGAATAAAACTGTGCTTCTAATGTCATCTCCTTCCCTCATGCCACTGTGCCATGCATGGCATGGCTAGTAGATTGTGTACAAGACTTGTAGAGTACATGACTTATAGAGTATATATGTCATGGGACACACTGGCACACTTAGAATGATTGTGCTTTTGGGCGCGGTCATCAAAAGTGCAAAGCTATACACTTTTAGCCAAGTACACGCTTATGTCCATAAGCTGTCTCAGTGCTTCAAGTACCTTTACAACAGGTGCATGGGAGCATTCAGAAACTGTCACCGTGTTGCTCTGCGCAAGTGTGCCAGGGAGACAGTGCACAGTTTTACAAAGCCGGAGATTACCACGTTTTACAAAAAAAAACATTCCTTAATTTTGAAAATCAAGCATTGCATGGTTTTACAAAAGAGAATACTGCAACCTTTTGCGAGAAAAAAACATTGCACGGTTTTAAAAAAACAAACACCTTGCATGGCTTTACAAAATGGGAGACATCCTCCTTTAGGAAGAAAAAAACAACTACAAAGTTTTGGAAAAAAAATAAGCCTTGCATGGTTTTTCAAAAAAGAAGAGTGCATCCTTTTGCCCGAAAAACAAACACTGCATGGTTTCACAAAAAAATAAACGTTGCATGGTTTGAAAAAAATAAAACGTTGTATGGTTTTCCGAAACAGAAGACTGCAACCTGCTATATGAAAACAGATTACAAGGTTTTCAAAAATGAAACACCTCAGCATGGTTGTACAAAACAGGGGACACCAACTTTTTACAACAGAAAGAAATAGTACATTGTTTTCAAAAGCAAATAAACATTGCATGGTTTTACAAAACACAAGTCATCAACTTTTGGTACAAGAAAACACAACACACGGGTGTAAGAGACATAACCCTCTGCATGGTTTTACAAAAAGAAAAGAGAACATCTTTTTACGAGAAACAAAAACATTACACGGTTTGTAAAGGAAAACACGGGGCACAAGCTTTTTAGGGTTTTTAGTGTTTTAGGGTGTGCCATCTTTATCCCCGGGCGTGCCGTTTTTATCCCCAGGGGTTGTCTTATTCATCCCCACCCTGCCCTGATAATCCCCAGGGTGGGGCTGAACCGGTCACTGGGGATGAACCGGTCCCTTTACCTTATTTATGGATATTCACCACTAGCCGTGCTATTGGCGGAGAAACATTCGGGTCCTCAAATGTTGTGTCATTTCATTTGATGAGAAAAACTGTTTCTGTTTATCTTTAATGGTGCAAAGTGTTAGGTAGGACTGGGATGTAATCACGGAATACATGCAATGGTAGCAACAAATGTTTGAGTGATTGAACATATGTAGGACACATAGTTGGAACGGATGAGTGAAGGCATGAAGGGAGAGGAACCAATGGTCAAATGCATGCTATACCCGTGGGCTTTCTTGAGAAACAAAACTGAAACGGTGTAATGGATACCTTTTGTTCTTCTTCCTTCACTACCGCTGCTTTTTGACAACTTGGTTTTTTTTGCAAGTTAGCACACCTATGCGATTGGAGTACGAAAAAGTCACTGCCATGTCTTTCTTGGAGGGCTTGATCCAGGCAAAGCCCCCCTTAAACCCTTTTGTTGATGCTAAGACTAACTTAAATATTTTTATCACTCTTTTGAAGCTTTAAGTACACTTTCTCAAAGTAACTAGGGTTATAACCCTAGCCCCCCATGAAGTTCACCCCTACCACTCAACTGAGCGGAGATATCTTCCTTCATGGAGGATATACCGAAATAAAATAGGCATTTCATGCCTTAGGCCTTGGAGGTTAAGCCTAGTTGTCTCCCACCCCAAGACCCCTATACTCAATTGTTTCTACCACTTATTGTGGTTCTACTTTTTAACTGCTTCTTAATTCAGTTGCTTGGCCAAGTCATAATCTGTGTCTGGCCTAACTCCCATGCCCCACATTCCTACCAAGCACCATTTCACCCAAAAGAGTGCACATGGAGTGCTTTATGCTAACCTGGAGGCTAGAGTCAGTCCAGTTTACACATAAAACTCATTTGTTTTATTCTTTTGTGATTGAATCTTTGTGTTTATACCTGCTTTGTCTATCTGCAGCCCTTCTGTGTTACACTGGATTTCAAACTATTAATTGATTCGATCCACATCCTGTTCTTGCTCTACTTGCTGCTTTGGTTTTCGGATTTCCACATCAAAAACCTGCAGGATTTCATCAAAATATCTAGGGCACTAATCAAGGACATCTTTCCGGTAGCAGAGGCAAACCCTGAGTACCTTTCGAACCGACTCTGAGCAGAAGCACAAGAAAAGCACACTGAAAAGCACTTTGAACATGTCCACTCAACTGTCCTCCCGAACCTGGCCGATCAGAAGTGTACAAGTCCAACTTGGCAGTGTAGCCCACCCAAAGAGTGAACTGCCACTCAGAGTAGCATCTGGGTCTCAGGAAGATCCAGAGCACAGAAGGGCGAATCTAAATCCGCCCAGAACAACCCCATTAACCATGGAGACCTTAGCGGCCCATGGTGAGGACAGCCTGCAAAGGCTCCGCAGGCGAGTCGAAGCCTCCATCGCCCGGTCGGCCTGTCCGGCCTCTTCTTCTACTGTTCTTGGAGGCGGTCCTGAAGAACAAGAGGACCTACGAAGGAGGATGGACCAGTTTATGCTCCACGAGGAGTACCACAAGTCCACCGTAGGAGAAGATGGAGAAATACCTCTTGATGTCCTCGGGTCGCCGCCCCAAACGGAGATGGGTTCCTTCCTTTTTTCGGGGCCATCTACAGACATGGCGGACACAGTATCACTACCGAGACGACCAAGAGTACACGAGCACCCGAGAGCATGGCATCCAGACCTGCCGACAACTTCAAGGGCTCCTGAAAAGAGTCTGGATCCTCTTCACCCAGAGCCCACCTATGGGGCTCTGGATCGCACGGTTGAACTTTTGGCCAAACTTCTATCCGGATCTGAAGACCCGGATGTGACAGCTCTGTCAGAGGCTGTCAAGGCAAAATTGGGTATCACCGAACCCTTACCCAAGCCAGCACTACTCTCACCTTCACCCGGATTGAGCACGTTGGCTGATGATCTCAAAAGATCAAGGGTGTCCAGGTTGCTACCCAGGGTCACTTGCCCCAGCCCTTTTCATCCTCACGCTAGGACAGTCCCAATTGCCGAATTACAGGACGTGCCTGTGACTGGGACTGAGAAAAGAGGGCTGTCAGCCCTGGCACCCCTTGCCGGCGTATCTCCTCCCCCATCAGGCCTAACTCCAGGGGGTGGGAAGAGTGGCAGACCGATTGCCCAGGCGAACATCCCGCTAGAGTTGCCGGAGTTCGACCCGAAAAATCTGCCCGAATGGGCACAAGAATTTGCTGAGTTTCTTTTGCTAACTGGCCAATCCCATGTGGATGTGGCCACCAAATGCTCACTGCTGAAACACTCATGCAAAAAGAAATTTTTGCAAAAACAGGTGAAACAGATTGTGAAAACCTGTTCAACATGGGCCGAGGTACTCCAAAGACTGGAGAAAACATTCCCAGTCTATGAGACTGACCTCAGTGTGCGCACACAGATAGAGGAGCTACCTATGCTCCCTGAGTTTCCTTCCGCTGCGCCAGTCTCTGTATACGTGTGCAACGTAGAGCATCTGTTTTCACGGATGAATGTGGGCTCCTATGGAGCCACTGAGCCCCACCTGTGGCTCATGAGTAAGATCCCCCAACGTACGTGGGATGACTGCCGCGCTACCTCTGAGAGGAAAAGCCAGACCCACTCGTACGACGAACTGGTGGACCTGCTGATTGAGCTAGCTCTTGAGAGGGAGAATGACTCCCACATGGAGAAATTCCTCAAGAAGCACTTGGGTGGAGGTGGTACCCCTACCCCTGAACGTGGCGAAGGGAAAGGGCCTAAAAATCCCACTAACGCAAACCAGGGAGGTGGTAAAGGAAGGGGTAACCTACGTGCCATGAATGAGGTTAAACCTGAGGCAGGTACACCCCCTCTGTTCTACTGTAAACCTGTCAATGACAAGAGGGGACCTTGTCATGCCCCTGACTGCGACCACCGCAGTAGCTGTATGCTGCAGATGAAACGACAGCAGCATACCAAAGATGGGAAAACTGTGACCCATCAGGATCATCTCAGGTGTACCATCACCTGTGGCTATTTGGCAAACGTCATCACTACGAGGACGAATGTCACATAAAGAAACCCGAGAGTGATAAACTCAAGCAGCAGGAGGCTGAACGCCAGAAGAACCAAACACCCACCAGAAACCCCAAGAATGGGGATAAAGGTGGTAAAGGAGGTGGCAAGGGGGGTGGCAAAGGTGGACCCCCTAACCCCCAGAGGCGCTCATCAGCGCCCGCTGCTACTCCCCGTCCTGCCGAAGGTGACCCCAAGAAGCGCCCACAGGGGGATAACACCTCCCCTGAGGGGAATAACTCCAAGAAGAGACGACTGGCCTGGATGGCCAGGTCCCTCATGGCTGCAGGGGTGGATGTCCAATTCCCTGCTGAGGAGTAGGGGAGCGGCTCCGAAGAGCAGGACTTGGTTTTCTGGATCCTCGTGAAAATCGGGGATCCAGTTTTTCGAGCGGTGCTTGACACAAGTGCAACACTTTCCATAGTGGCCCGGCGCGTGCTAAAAAGGTTCAAGAAAACTAAGACCGTGGCCATAAGAGTAGGGGATGGGCGTACCATGCATTCCCTGGGGGGGGTCGATGTGACTATATGCCTGGGCGACGAAACTGTGACTCAACACTGCAGAGTGCTGGACACCGACGACTTTCACATCGTCATTCTCACCGACTTCCTACGAAGAAACCCCCAGGTAAAAATGCTCTCTCTCCAGCGCCCCTATTCTCTGCACTGCGACTTTGGCAGTGGGCTCTTCTCCGCACCTTTGGAGCTGTCAATACGAAAAGAGTCTGGGCTGCGCTACGCATCCAAGACAAACTATCGTACTGAAAACTACCAATTGGCCTGTCACGTTCTTGAAAATGGACTGGCGGCCCTTCAGGTAAACCTGGATGAGATCCAGGTGGAATTGTTTGCGAGCCGACAACAGCACTTCATGCAGTTGTACTGCTCGAAACAATTGAACAATGCTTTCCGTTTCTTCTGCAAAGCAATGGGCCTAGCGTATGCTAACCCTCCCTTCTCCCTGCTCGCGAAGGTTTGAACCAAAATCGCTTATGAGGGAGGAAGGGTTGTCATGTGCACCCCTGACTGGGGCTGCTCTGGTGAACACGCTTATTGGCGCCGTATGCTAGATTGAATGACCGTGGGAAGAGTGCAACTCCCCGACGGTCCCATCTATGTGCTTGAGGACTCAAACACAGCTATGTAGGCCCCTAAGTGGGCCAGTTTCTTGTCCATCGTCGATGGATCTCTCAATCCTGTACCCCTGTGTGACCTAGACCAAGTGCTACTGAAAGAGGTCATGGCCGATAATCGTGGCCTGACTCTTTCTGATCTCAAAAATCGATGTTCTGAGCACCTATCTGCCACACTTACAGGGTGTGAATCTCCCGATGGCTATCTGGAACCTGCAGCTGTTAAGGAGGATGCTGACGACCAACTGTCTGAGATCGCCCGCACTATCCCTCCTGTAGATCCTAGCTGTGTTGATCTAAAACACAGTGCCTTCGTAGCCCAGCTGTTGCAGGAGGAGGTAGATCTAGAGTCAACCTCAGAACCCACTTCCCCTGTTGGGAAACCGGTGCTACACATGCAGCCTGTGCACACAGATGAACCCGTGGCCCGGAGTCCTGATGCTCTAGCGCGGCCTGCTTCTAATAACATGCCACTGTCTGAGCATGACACTCAGGAACTCCGACGGCTGCTGTACCTGAAGGCCGAAGGTATTGAGCGCCAAGAGCGGCTACAATACCTCAGACAGACCTGGAAAGCCTCCATCTGGTCTGAGGAGGACGATGTTTCCTATACGCTGCCTTACCCTGAGGTACCTCTAGTGTATTCTTTGCACTATGGGCAGCAATGTCCCCCTGAGTGGGACGATGGTTCTGTACCTGCCGAAACTGCTGATCGGCAGAAAAAGAAAGAACATGGAAAGCGCAAACTCCATGCTGAGGAGGATTTCCTGCAGAAAATCGAGAGTCTTAACCTTGACCCCCGACTGAAGAAACTGCTGTTAACCTATGAGGAGGTGTTCGGCGCCTTGCCGCCCCCCCTCTCTTGTAAAAAACTGGTCCAGATGGACCTGAAACTGAAACCTGAATTTGAAAAGACGCGAGTGAGGCGTCGTCCCTATCCCGCTCCACAGGAACAGGTTGAAGAAATCGAGCGCCAGATCCAGGAGTGTATTGATGCTGGCCTTGTGGAGGAATATAAGAAGGGGGACTACCCCCATCACGCAGTCCCTGTTTCCTGGTTGCTAAACCAGGGTCGACTGCCCTACGACTGGTTGTTGACTATGGTGAGGTCAACAAGAAAACCCAGAACCACTCAGGGAGTATTCCCAACATGGAAAATACCCTGGAGCGTATTGCCAAATGCAGGTACAAGACCAAAATGGACAAACGCAGTGCTTTCTGGCAGGTAGACCTAACCGCTGCAGCTCAGGAGCTACTGGCTTTTATAACCCCTAAGGGTCGTGTGTTTAAATGGAAGGTCATGCCTTTCGGGGTGGCTAATGCCCCAGCGCTCTTCCAAGAGCTAATGAACAAAATTTTGTACATACTGAGGCGCCGACCTCTAGTACAGGAGTTGATTTCTCGGGGTGCAGAAATGGAGGCCCACATCGACGACGTGAGTTTGGGTACTAATACCCAAGAGGACCATGTCCTTCTCCTCCGTGAATTTTTCATTGTTTGTCAAGAAAACCATCTCCGAATCAAACTCGAAAAATGTGAGTTTATGAAAGAGGAGATGGAGTATTTGGGTTTCGACGTGGGATATGGCTGGTGGAAACCAGCCGCTTCTGAGATGCAGCCCCTACAGGACATGCAGATTCGCGATGACCCTGAGAAGGGTCTACATGACGTGAGGAGTTTCGTGGGCGCCTGTAATTTCTATAGGCGTCACATCCACACTTTTACCTACTCCTCTGCCCCCCTCACTGACCTAATCAAGAAAACTACCCCCTGGAGGTGGACCGCCAGAGAGGAGGAGTGTTTCCAGGAGTTGAAGAAGAAAATTGCCTCCTCCAACTGCCTGGGAGGACCCCACCCTAAGGGCGAGATAGTTCTGATCACTGATGCCAGTGATGTAGGGGGGGGTGGGACGATCTACCAATGGCAGGAGCTTCACCGAGCTGAACTAACCCACTGCCATTATCGTACTAGTTTTTTGCACTGAACGGCGCCTTTTGTGGCTGGCCAGGCCAGGGAGAAAGGCTCTTGCGCGCCAAGCTTTTTCAGGGAGGGGCGGGAGCCCAAAACCAGGTTCAATCGCGGGCTGAGTACCGCTGCACGTTGCTGTCCTCCTCTGCCTTATCTCAATGAGACGTGGCAGCCCCGTTATAGACAACCGCAGAGCCGGGGTCTCTGCCTGATTCCCGAAGGCTGTACGGTTGCGGTTTGGGGGTTGGAGCATGACGGCTTGAGCACGGGGGGTGGCTTGGGGGAGGGATTCATTTGCAGAAGTGACTGGTGAGTGCCAAGCCATTATCGTACTAGTGGACTGAGCCGTGATGGTTCCTTGAAACATGACTATCCTACCAGTGGGTGGCGGCTGGTGCCACTGGGACACTGGAATTGGAAATGGAACCAAGCGCGTTCCAATTACAGCACCTATGACCAGGAACTCCTGGCCGGTATGTTGGTGCTTTCGTCGCAATCATGACTCCTGGGATCTAACCCTATCGTCTGGCTCTGTGACCAGGAACCTGTGAAGTCTTTTCAGAAGGACCCACCACCAGAGAAAGCAAAACTAAAACGGTGCTGGACTTACCTGAGCCAGTTCAGGCTGACAGTTGATCATATCCCCGGTATAAAAAATGAACTGTCTGACTATATATCGCGCAATAACTGCGATGCGCTTATAGGTGAGAGCTCGGAGGCGCTCGCCAAAGAGGCTTTCCAGCGTATGGATGTCCAGCTTGACCTGTCCATGCGCACTGCTGGAATCCTGGAGGGTTGGAGCCTAACCGACTATCAGTCAGAGTATAAAGAAATTCTCCAAACCCTCAGCACTGGTCTCGAACCCCGTGTCATTGACGGGCACCAGTGGTATAAAAACAACCAGTACGTCTTCTACGAGAACCGTATTGTTGTACCTGAGGCCCGACTTGATGGGTGCCTACAGTCGTCCCATCTCAGCTCTGGTCACACTGAGGCTAATCGGTCAGTGGACTTCTTCCGTGAGTGTTTCTACTCTAGTCTAACCCTGACTGAACTGAGGTCTCGTATGCAGACCATTGTGGATGCTTGTGGCCGTCATGCCAGCAAGCAGAGCGACAGTAGGGATAGAGGACTGATTTCTAGCTTACCCATACCCTATTGTGCTAACTCTCTTCTTTATGTGGATTTCATCCACGGCCTACCACGCTTCGGCGGCTATGATAGTTGCCTAGTGGTCACCTGTGGCCTATCTCGCTTCACCCAAGTGTTCCCTTGCAATAAGAAAATCACAGGTGAGCAGACTGTGAAAATGTTGGTCGAACAATGGTTCGAACCCTATGGGGCACCTAAGCAGGTGCACTCTGATGAAGATGTACGCATTCGCAGTGACACTGGGTCCCTACGTGCTCATTTGGATCAGGTACCCTTGAATTACCCGAGTGAAACCGTGGTTCAACCGAGTTCAACCGCGCACTTTCATTACGGCTTCCCCACGGTTGAACCCCTATCGTGGTACAGCAACAAATTGCTAAGTAGCAACCTGAAAACCGCTATTTTTCAGCCCTGCAAGAGATGCCACACCCCCTAAAAAGAATATTTTTGAAAACCTTCTTACCTGGAGAAACACTGGAGACCTATTTCTCTTGGATCATATTTCACGGCGGTGGTGGTGTAGGTGCCAGTGGCGGCGGCTGTATTGGTGAAACCGCACGGCTTCACCATCAACCTTTCGTTAGGCGTGGTGACATACACCACTGCGCCTTGTTTGGATTCCCTTTAGGACTTTGGACCCTTTTTAGTGAACAACAATTACATGCAAGCCTACACTTGATTGTCAGAAGCTTGTTTCCTCATGGATTGCACTAAAATGTAACCGGCTTTCGAGGTGGTTCAACCGCTGGACAGGCGCGCGGTTGCACCGGCTTCACCGGTTCAACCGCTGTTGCACGAAGCGCTACACAAAAAACACATCTTCACCTTGGGAAGCCAAACGTGACCAGTTCATTCTGCATCGCCACAGGCAGACGTCCCCATGCAATGGCTGTGTACGGTACGAGCACAATGGGCTGTCCAGACCACGCCAGAGGCATGTGGGGCCTAAGAGCGTTAAGCATGACCCCATATCGAGGATCCACAATGTGTCCCCATAATAAATCACGCCCCCAACGTATCCATGCAGGACGAGAAGGCCCATTTGCACAAAGTAGGGCACTGGTAAACAGTTCCCCCCCCACAAAATCACCCAGGGCTATTTCCCCCGTAGGGGGACTGTCATCCTTTGGATGCGTATGTACAAGCATGGGATGATCGCCCACCCCATGGACCACTGCGAGCGCAGTGTAGGTTAGTTGGGGGAGTACACTTCGGATTTGTGCGTTCACGCGCCGGACCAGGTCCGGATCTCCCCTCGTTTGCACTGCAACTTGCACACGGTGATGCCCCTGCACCATTACGGCCCCCCACAACTGCCTACGGTACCGTGCCGCATGTCGCTCCCGCCACTGCCACCCCCTCATTCCCTTGAGGCACGTGAAGAGTCAGTCGTTTGGGAGTGGCTCTTCCTTCACGTGAGGCACTGGTGCACCAACCTCTGGGGCTGCCTCTTGGTTATATTCCTGCTTACATACAGGCATTTCCTCGTCCTTCGGCGCTCCACCATCCTCCTCAATCTCCTCTTGACCAACCGGGGCTGCAGGCGAGTCCTCCCCACTGTCCCGGTGCTCCTGAACGCCTGGACCAGCAGACACCACCTTTTCCTCTTTGACCACCTGTTCTTCACTTTCCTTTGGCTCTGGCACCTCCGGCGGACTAGGCACAGGAATGTGCTTCTCAGTGTCCTTTGGCTCAGGAATCACGGGCGGCGTCGGCACAGGAACCCCATTGTCACTGTCCTTCTCCGCTTCACCTTCCGGCGCGGGAGTGACCTCCTTCTCCTCGAGTGGACTGTACGAGGGGGAGTCCTCCATTGTCTTCTTGCCCTCCTCATCGATCGCTTCCTGTTTCTGGGCGCGGCACTCTTTCCACGCCTCCTCGGCAGCGTGGGGGTTACTGAAGCTTGTGCTGTCCTTGATTGCAATAACTGGCCACGTTGTCCCAGCTGCATCGCCCTCCTCCTCCCACTGCGGGGGAAGGAAGACCAATTCTTCCCCCATTTTGGGCCGGGGGGTCCCCTTCGTGGCTTTCCCCGGGGTACCCACGGCCAGACATGGTTCGCCCTCAGGACCGTCCACAATGACCCATCGAATCGGCGTGTTGGCCGCCCATCCGAACCGCTGTCGCAGCTGTTTGCGCGTGTCCTCAACCGCCAGTCGTCGTTGTTGGGCTTGATCCAGGCTCTGCAAAAAGGAAAAAATAGTGAAACCGTGGCTCAGGCAGTTCAAGCGTGCGGTTGAACTACACTTCACGAGTTCAACCGTGCACACCTCCAGAGCTGACGCATGCGCCGATTCTGCCCTGATAGCTTTCTCCTCGTCGCCCTCCTTCGATCCCGCAGCCAACTCAGTTGCCAGGGCCTTCACATCCTGCACCGTGTCGCTGGGGAGCTTGCCGGAGTCACTCTCGGAACTGGGGGCCGGAACTACCTTTTTCTTCTTCTTCTTTGGGATATGCTTCGCGGCTGGGACCCATGCGTGCTCTTCAAAAAGGGGGTCTGACTCGTCCGTCTCACTGTTGTCCGGGGCGATTTTCCGCTTTTTCGAGGAAGCACCGCTGCCAGTTTTGGCTTTCTTTCTCGGCTTCTTGTCGTCAGAGACTTGGGCCTTCGCGGGCGGTGCTTCAGCCTTTGCACTTGTCCACTTCTCCTTCCGGAGCTCCTTCCGGGCGGACTGAGACAGGGACTTCGGAACCACTTTGCTGCCGGGGGTGCTCGTCTCTTCTGGTGGCGGTGGTGCTGGAAGACGTGGAGGCTTGGGGGCCTTTCCACTGCTCTCGGATGCTGCACTTGCTCCAAGTGGGCGGTCCCACACACTCTTGTAGAACTCCTCAAAGCTCTCTCCCACAGGACTTGGTTGGGGCGCGGTGGTGACGGCCTGGACTCCAGGGGCGTTGACCTCTGCCGTTCTGGCGCAGGACTGCCTTGCCCGGCATTGCTCAATTCCCGCAAGCCCCGCTGCACGCCACGACTCATGCGGTCAACCACTTGAGCAGCGCCAGGGATCTGCCGATACCACACGTCCCACCACTCCACGATGGGCATGGGTGGCCATCGCCCGCGGACGACAATGCCAGGGCCACGCCTATCCACCACGAACATGCGCTCAGGCACATCACTGGCGGTCAACTGCAGAGAAAGCAAGGAGGCAGTGAAGCGGTACCCAGAACCCCATGGCTAGGTTAGGGCATACAACCGGTCTCCGGTCCACTAACCCCATGTACGGAAGGCCCCCATTGACGTCCGGTGCGAGCCCGGCGGGAGCGTGCTCCGTGCCGTAAAGCCCCGCATCGGCAGCCGATGCACCGCCAGCGGAGATTTGTATATCAGAATATCAGGAATCAACAGTGTTTTATTTTCATATTGTTTCCGTCATTTTTATGGTTCCGTTCTGATATTCACTGTTTTGACTGCTGGCGGTTGGATCGCGACTTTACCGTAACCGCCAGTTTAACTGTTTATAATGGAAATTTTAACGCAATCCGTCACGAAGGCTCCAAAGCCTTCAGGAACTGCATGGACGCTTCCGCAATTTTCACATCTTACACTCGCAACCTTAATCCGAATTTTTCAGGATGTCGAAATCGGATTTTCGACTTCGACATCCCCGCACTTGATTTGACCTCTCTCGAGTGGACCTACGTGCTTCCCTATGCACGAATCAACTTTCCTTTTATCCTGCCCTCCATTTGTCTTAAAGATATGGGCAAAACAAAGTTGATTCGTGAGGCCACTTGTGAAGGTCATATCTCGTGTTGCTTGCGAGGAATGACAATAAGGAAACGTGGGATGTATTCACAATGCTCCCGACGTAATTTAGGAAGCATTATATGCCTTGCGTTTCCACACGTGCGCGCTAGTGTAATGGATCATGGTCAAGAGGGTAGAGTTTGCGTTATAACTCTTTGGCCATGATATTGCGTGCGTTAAGATAACTTTCGAGTGTAGCGCGCAAGTGTTGGTGTTGCATAGGAAGTCTCCTTGAGTTCCTATGAGCGATTCACACAAAGTTATGCCCTTGGAGGGGCATGACATATCGTGGGGGGAGCTACCTTTTTGAGCAATATGTGGTATGTGCCATGTGTTGTGTTGCGTGCCCATTTGGCGGGTCCATCGCTCCAAGACAAACCCGCCAATGGACCTCATATTGTGCAAGCCCCTTCTCCATACTCCCCACGATCAATTGCAAGCCTAACCTTTGTGAAGGGAAGCTTGTGTGGTGATCCCGAAGCGATGCGTTGGGAGCAAGGTGTGTGTTTCACAATTTTCCATATTTTCATGTGCCCACTTGGGAAGTAGCGCTCGTAACCTTTCAAGGCGCCCCAAGTGGAGCACATATGTGGGATCGAAGGTCATTGGTGTCAAGTCATTGTGTTTAGAAGGATTAGTTGATTGCACGATCCAAGCCGAAGATATTATAATATAATTGTGCACCTTTCAATGCACTTTTATGTGTCTTTGTGCCAATTTTGCCGTTTTTGGCTCGTCATGATGTCAAGTGGCGACCGTATATCTCGACGTTGCGCTCAATTGACATCATGACCCAAGTATGTTATGAGGGTACATACTTCGGTCCCCAACATATCTTGGACCCGGCGAATAACTCCTCTTGAGCTTGGCATACCGTGGCCGCCATGTTGGCGATTTGGGACTATCCCAAATCATGGGCTCACTTGGCAACCCTGCCATTCCCAAAACCGGAGGAGTTGGGCGACGCCCAAAAGATATGTGTGACACATAGGACTTGATACGAATCCTATGGCACACTCCGGTCCGAGTCGGGCATGTGCCTCATTTGCCCCAACCATGAGTGTGCGCATTTTTGGCCATTTTGAGCAACTTTCCACTTTTGCTGCCCGCCGTGCCCCATGTTCTAACCTTCGTGCACGCCGGACGCATGGACCAATGGACCATATATGACATGGGTGTTATGGGTAATGGTCCCCATGGTCCACACACCACGTGGGCGAAGCGGAGCCACCTTCGTTAAGGTGCTAGCCCAAAGTGAGTGTGGGCAATTTTGCCATTTTGGCATTTGTGGACCCAATTGGGATCGTCACCAGGCCAAGTAGCATGGAGATCTTTGAGAGCCAAAGGCATGGGAGTCGCTGTTGGACTCCCGGTGGATCGCGTATGGAATGGCGGATCTGATCTCCAAGCTGGCGTGGAGATATACTATTGGGAGCACACCGAATTTTGGCTCATTTCAGGCAGCCAAAATGACCCCATTTTGGGACCCCAATTTCCCCCTTCCGTGTGGTCAATTGGCGGCCCCATTTCTCTATGCCCACAGGGAGCCCGGACCTAATCCCAAGTTGTACACTCAGATATAAGTCCTAGGTTCTGCCTCCTACCCTGTGAGCCATTGGCCTTACCTTGGCCGGGCGAGCCACGCGTGGGAATGACGCCAATTTTGGTGATTTTGGGCATCATGACCCCACTTGACTCATACGTGTTGCCCTGATGCCGGGACCTCAGAGGGAACCAGGTTGGGTGAGGGCTCCAGGGAGTTTGTACTCGAAGGGCATAGGGTCAGTTGCCTCGTCCCTACCTCTGGTGGGTCCAGACGAGGGGTCAATTTTGGAGATTTTTGAGCTAATTTCAGTTTGGGCTGAAACAGCCCATTTTCAGCTGCCAACTCCTGAGGGATAATGGCGGGGCCATATCTCTGGCTCAGAGTGGAGTTGGGACCTGCTGTTAAGGGAGCATAGGGAGCCACTGTTGGTTGGCCTTGGAGCTTCTTGGTTCCCAGGAGCTCGCCTGTGGCTGGGCGGGACACCCCCCTATTGGAAGGGATTCAGGGTCCGGACTGAGCAGGGCATGGGTCGTGTTTGAGCCCCCGCCCCCATCAGCCACTGAGAGGGTCGGACCTGGGATTGGGATATGAGTTGGGACTGAGTGTCTATGGTCCTGTGATACCCTTACCCCAGTCCAGTCTTAACCCCATGTGTACATATCCTGATGTGTTGCTGTACATACTTTCGTTCCCTTGTTGCAGAGTGGCAAGGATCCTGAAACGCTTTGTCACATGACATGAGCGCATTGATGCCCCTGTGAGCGTAGTGCTTTGCCTGCCTGCTCACTTGCGCGTGTCCCGCAGCGTCCCGTGGCCGGCCCCCCACGGGAACGCGTCAAAAGCGTTTCACCGCCGCGGGGTTACCCAACCCTCGCGTGCCACTCGGGGCCACCAACCCCGAGCAGCGCGGCGCAGCTCGCAGCTCGCAGCGCAGCGCAGCGGCTCGCAGCGCAGCGCAGCGGCTCGCAGCGCCACCCAGCGACAGCGCCGAGTTCGTCACGGAGCCAGCAGCGCCGTCCAGAGCATCGCCCTGACCGCGCCGCGACCGTGAAGGAAGTGGACAGACCAGACCCATCGGCCGACCAGCAAGGCCGCGTCAACCACTTCCACAACCACCGGCTTACCAGCACCAGCCGCACGCCCAGTTCAGTGCTGCAGCACCCGCCACAACAACCACCACCAGTTCGTTGAGTGGAACGAGTGCACACCAAGGACCTCAAGACCAACTACGCCCCCGCTGCCATGGTGAATTGGCAAGAAGCAGGTAGGAGGTGGCCGCAGCCGCACCCCCATGCGGCGCGCCTACTGCGCGGGTTGCTGTGGGACCAGCACTACCGCCACAGCAATCCCCAGTGCGAAGGCGGCATGCCCGGGAGCTTCGAGCTCCGCGAGGACATGGGGGAGGACCGCCTGCGGGCAGTGGAGGAGTGGCTGCGGGCGGAAGGGTACGAGTACCGCTTCCGCCGCAAGCGCTGGAGGACGTGGTCCCGGCCGGACAGGCCCGGCGAAGGGCTGCGCCCCGCCGGGATCGAGGAGGACGAGACCCCCAACGAGTACCCGTCGGGGGCCTCGATCAATGTCTCCCTGTGGGACATGATCGAGAAGAGCTTCCCGGAACCGGGGAGCGAGCGCAGGCTGCAGGGCAGCAGCAGCGCGTCTCCGGGGAAGGAGAGGCGGTCCGCCGGGGACAGGAAGCGGGAGCGGAAGTGGCGGGAGTACCAGGAGTCCCTGGCCGCCGAAGCCGCCCAAGGCGCCAAGGGCGGAACCCCAGCCCCCAGTCCCCAACGGGCCAATGGTGGTCATCACCCCGGCCACGCCACCCTTGGTGACTTCATGGAGGTCGCCAAGCAGACCCAGGCCAAGCCCCGTCGGCTGCTCCTGAGGCCCCAGCAGGCCCCAGCAGGCCCCAGCAGGCCCCAGCAGCAACGTGGAGTCGGCCCACCGCGGGAGGATGCCCGCCGACCAGGCCAGCTCCAGCAGCAGCGCCGCTCCCGCCCAAAGGGACGTGGCGCGCGCCTGTGAGCGCGTCTGTGGGGTGCCCTGCAACCTTCGGGTTGCCCGGCAACGGGCCACGCAGCGGAACGCTGCCGTGGAGGGCGCCGTCGGCATCGCCCATGAGGAGGCCACCGAGTGGGGCAGAGGCATGGACTACCACGCCTCGAAAGTGGCAGCCATCGCGGCCGGTCTCACGGCTGCGGCCGCCCATGAGGCAGTGGCTGCCCGGATCAGGGCAACCGACGAGGAAGCCCGCCGAACGCAGGAGGCCATTGCCTGCAAGGAGGCCGAGGTGAAGGCGCTGGAAGAGGCGCTTGCCCAAGGGAGGGCAAAGAAGGAGGCGGAGGAAAGGGCCCACGCCGAAGCAGCGGCTAAGGCCCAGGAGGACGCCGCCAAGAAGGAAGCCATCGAGGCCGCGCGACGGAAGGTCGCTGAGGAGAAGGCCAAGACGGAGGCGGAGCTGGCAGCGTCCGAAGCGCAGAAGGCGCGGCTGCAGCAGGCCCGGGAAGCCGAGGCGGCTCGTGCTCGGGAGGAAGCCGAAGCGCGAGCTGCCGCAGCCACCGCCGCCGCTATGGAGGAGGCAGAGGCCAAACTCCGCCGCGAGCCTCCCCTGGGAGGATCACGAGTGGAGACCCTTCGAAAGCTTTTCAAAGGGGACACCTCCTCCAGGATGACGCTGGATGAGGCGGACACGGGCAGCAGTGGGAGCAGTGGCCACACCGCCCGTCGACGGAGGAAGGGCAAGGGGAAGACCCCCGAGAGGCCGCGGAGGCCAGCGGGTGGACACCCCCACGACAGTGACCCCTTCTTCACCGCCAGTGACGGGGATGAACGAGGCCGCCGACATCGCCAAGTGGTGGCTTGGACGGGCGGAGGAGGCGGAGACGTCCCCATGGAGCCGGAAGGTGAGGATGAGGATCTCCCTCCTCCCTACCGGAGCTCGGAGTCTTCCGAGACCGAGACGCCCAGGTCGGGCGACATGGACGAGGATGACGACATGGACTTCGGCATCACGAAGAAGCGCCCATCCTCGGACCCACCGAGGCGACCCGGCGGAGACCCACCGGGACCCCCTGGCGGAGGACCATCAGGACCCCCTGGAGGACGCCCACCGAGTGGACCCCCCGGAGGCGGACCACCGGGCGGGGGAGGACCCCCTGGACCGGGCGGACCCGGCGGAGGCCCTCCTGGAGAACCCCTGGGGACCCCGACGACCCACCAGGGAACGGCGACCCGGATACCACCTGGCGGTGGATTGTCTACCTCCGCAGGAGAGTCCAGTTGCTCGAGCTGGAGGTAGACACGGGCAAGGGCGAGATGGCTCGCATCTCCAGGGTCGCCGCGCGCGCGCAGAAGGAGCTGGACATCGCCAGGGCCGAGACCAAGTCGCTGACCAACGTCGTCAGCGGCCTGCAGCAGAGGCTGGACGCGCTGGAAGCCCGTGGGAGCGTCGGCAGCGACCACCCACCCCTGGAGTCTGGCTCGTCGGACGACGGCTGGGGACCCGGACCAGGTCCAGGCAGACCCCACGCCCCCGGCGGAGCCCCGAGGAGTCGCCCCAGCGCCAGTGCCCCCTCTCTCACCGCCCCCTCTCACCGCAGCGCCGGCCGCCGCAACGAGCGCGTGCCGCCCGGCAGTGGCAGTGAGGATTGGCGTGATGAGTGGCTCAGCGCGGAGTACCGCAACCGCCGTGCTCCACCGCGGACACCGGTACGCCCCCGGCGCCCCGCACCAGCCCTGGAGCCAATCCCAATGCCTGGTGGACGTTATGGTGGACTCAGGGATGAGGTCCCCAGAGGAGACGTGGAATGGGATGTCGGCGAAGGTGAGGACCTGGACCTGGACCTGGAGGAGTTCGACATCAGCCCGCCGCGTGGTGTACGACGGGAGGCCGCTGAACGCAGCCGCCAGCGCCGTGATGAGGATGCGTACATGGACGCAGTACGGACCAGGTTAGGGTACATGGAGGAACCGCGGCGTAGCCACAGGGATTCCATGGAGGAGATGGACGTGGCGGCCGTGGGAGTCCGTGGGCGAGGCCGATGGGAACCTCGGTCGACCTCGCGGCCGGCGTTCATGGTCTCTAAGGCCGCGGACGCCGCCGTGTGGGAAGACTTGAAGGACATCAAGCCCCCCATGTACGACGGCAACCCCCTCAACCTCGACCGCTTCTTGGAGAAGCTGGACGATTGGGGGCTGACCGTCACTGAAGACATGCCTCACGCGGATGCGGAGAGATATGTCTTCAGACGGTTCAGGTACCGCCTGCCGGAAGTGCTCGGAGAGCTATACTTCCTGGCGACCAAGGAGGGGAAAATCAAGACCCTCAAGGAAGCCAAGAAGTGGCTCAACGAGCAGGAGCGGGTGGACGCTCCGCAGGTGGCTGCCAAGCGGTGGAAGTCCATCAAGCTTGAGCATGATGGACGGGAGATCCGCCTGCGGGAATGTGGGACTTCCGAGGGAAATACACCCTCCAGCGCCGCAACGTGGAGGATTGGAACGAGGGTGACGAGCAGGCTCGCCTGCTCTCCATGCTGCCGGAAGCATGGATCAAGAGGGTCACCAAGGAGGAATCCAAGCGGGCCAAGTCCAACCACACGGTCAAGATGATGCTCCCCAAAGAGTATCATACGAACTTGGTGGCTTGGGCGAAGAAGAACGTGGCCCGGGATGTCAAACGGCACTCCCTGCGGAACGCTCTTCTCATCACCGTCTCGGGCGATCGCGAGAAGACCGCGATGTGGCGCCTTGACGAGTGTGAGTTGAGCGGCCAGACCATCCGTCTGCAGGCCATCCCGGCGCGGATGAGCTGCGACGAGATCCTGGAGTGGGTTGGCGAGGAAGTACTCAAGGAGTACCGAAACCTCCGCCACACCCGCGGGTTGAGGCCCGGCGACCGCGACGTCAACTACGTTGGCGAGGGACCTGGCGGCGAAGCTGCCATGGAGCCAGCGGGAGCCGGCGGCGATGAGACTCTCTTCGACGATGACGACGACGATGAGCCCGCCGAGGTGGCCATTTGTGCCTTCGTGGCCAAAAACCTGAGCGCGGGGAGCAAACCGGGAAACTGGAAGCCCCTGCAGCAGGGTTGGAGGAAGCAGGAGAAGAGGGACCCTCGCCGCATTGGCGACCCTCCGCTGTCCTTTCAGGAGTTCATACGAGCTCACCCTCAGGGCTGTTTCGTGTGTTATGGGAGGAAGCGAGGCTTCAACCATGACCACCGAACATGCCCCGTCCACAAGGCCGACACGGAGGCTTACAAGAAGGCGCACGGGTCGAAGAAGCGTGCGCCCGCGGGTATCCGGGAAGCCAAGGTGGAGGTGGACAGGGACGAGCTCTCCAAGCTGGTGTCGCAGGGGACCGAGTTGGCCAAGGAGATCCAGGAGATCAAGAGGAACTGGGTCCCCAGGTCGGACAACAAGAACAAGGAGAACAACCAGAATAACCAGAACAAGGACAAGGACAAGAAGCCTACTCGTAGTGAGAGGAGGAAGAAGGGCGTCAACGACGTTGAGGCCGAGGAGAACACCCCCTCTTCTACAACCGACGCCCCCTAGCGGAGCCCCTGCAGCCAAGGGCCCCAGCTAGGGCGGTCGCACGATGGTGACGTGGGAAGCGCCGAACCATCCCAGTCGGGAGTCGATAAGCACAAGGGGACTGCCGCGGGCGGAAGGCCCGGTCCGGCGCCCAGTCGCGGAGGCGGGGTGAGGGCAAGTGAAGGCACGAACCCTTGCACCAGTCCGTCCTTCGCGACCAAGAATGTGTTTGATGTACTACAGGATCTATCCGAGAGTATCGGAGGATCACCCGGACCGCAGCTGGATGCTGCAGATGGGCAGCCTGAGCCCATTGTCCACGACCTGCACCAGTCGCTTGTGGAGCTTCTGGAACGGCCGGAGATCCTGAGTTTGCACGCCGTGCGCCGTGTCGGTCGCGAGCGGCAGCTGCATCTTAAGGTCCGTGCCCTATGCGGGGAAGTGGAAAAGGTTTTCGACGTGTTGGTCGACACGGGAGCTCAAGTCAGCTTGGTCAAGGCTGGCCTACTTCCACCAGAGTGTCTGACCGACAGTCGGAAGCCTGTCAGGCTGAAGGTGGCGAACGGCCAGTACATGGTGGGAGGCACGAAGGAAGCGGCCATCGGGCTGCAGTTCGTGAACCATCGTGAGCTGAGCCGCCCAGACCTCGGCAAGGAAATCCTCCTGCACGGTCGCTTCTACGAGGCCGAGATGGACTGGGACATGATCGTTGGGTACGACTTCATGATGGAGACGGACTCCGGCGTTCTCCCGGCCCAGGCCTCCATGACCCTGTACCAGGACGACCAACTCTCGTGGCTTTCGTCACCTGAGCACCATGTGGAATGCCAATGGATGCACCCCGAACGCAATCAGCTCGAAGTAGCCGCACTGGGCACTGAGCCAACTGGGCCAGCAAACCAGGAGTACGGCGTAAGGCCGGAAGTGGCGAGCCGAGTGGTCGCGGACCTGGGAGCGTCGGATCTGGCCCTGGATGCGTTCTCTTCAGGAACCTCCGCCGATCTTCGGGTATGTGAGAAGTACTGGAGCGCACAGGACTCCGCGTGGAAGAAGCACTGGGGTCCGCATCAGGGATTGATGTGGATCCATTGCCCCCGTTGGGACATTCCAAGAGCGATAGCGAAGATTCGCAAGGACCGCTCCAAGGCAGTGCTGGTTGTTCCTATGGGATGCACCGAGGAGGAGAGTACCCGACATTGGGTAGCCTCATTGACCAACATGACCTTAAACAAGGTCGTCCTACCGGCTGGAGAGAGTGTCTATCAGGACGCTAAGGGACAGCCCATGCCACCCCAGAGATGGCCAACAGAATTCCACTATGTGGATGGGGGCCTTGATCAGGCCGACGCCGCGCACTTCGTGTGTGTCAACCGCATCATAGCAGAGCCCTGGCGGCAATGCTTTGCGGTTCCCCCTGTTGACATCGAAGTATCGGAATCGGAAGAGCCCCTCACTGAAGAGGAGTGGGATCTGGTTCAGGGGTATATGGATCAGCCCTTTCACGACTGGGGAAACCAGCGTGAGGGCAAAGGCCAGGACAAAGCCTGGTGGGAAGTGGACTCGATCGTCTCTGGTTCCTATGATGGAGATACCTTCGTAAGGAGGGTACTGGACCACCTGTCCAGCCAGGACGAGCCAATCGGGGGTAACCCACCCACCTACGGCGATCTATTCCGAGGCAAGACCAGGGATGGCCCTTTGGGCCACCTGGGAAGACCACCTGAGCCGAAAGCGAGTGGAGTAGCTACGGCTCAAGTAAGCTCCGTGGTTCAAGTGCCCGGAAAAGCCAAGGCGGAGTCCGATGACTGCCCCAAGATCCAGGCGTTGAGGGCCAGGCTGAAGCAGAAGTATGGCGAGACCTTCTTCAGCGGAAAACCTGTGTTCCCCCCACCGGTGCGTGGACCGTATGGCGAGGCCAAGATACGACTGAAGCAGGACCCCCGTGTGTATCGGCACCGGGAGTTTGCCCTGAGGGGCGAAAGGAAAGAGGCCACGGAGAAGATCCTCCGTGACTTCATCCAGAGAGGCTGGCTCGAGCCGTGCCACTCCGAATGGGCCTCTCCGTGCTTTGTCGTCCCCAAGAAGGTTGCCGGTGAGTGGCGGCTCGTGGTCGACTACCGCGGCCTGAACGCCCAAACGCAGCACGACAGCTATACGCTGCCCCTCATTGAGGACATGCTGCAAAAGCAACACCGGCGGAGGATCTTCACGGTGATTGACCTGAAACATGGTTATCATCAGATGCCTCTCGCCGAGGAGTCCCGTGCCTGCACAGCCATGAGCACCCCACTTGGACCTCTCCAGTGGAAGGTGATGCCCATGGGCGTTACCAACGGCAATGTTTTTTCAGCGGATGCTGGAGAACCTGCTTGAGCCGGTGCGCGACTGTGCGGACCCCTTCGTGGACGACGTGATCATCGCGTCCGGGGACCCCAGTATGAGCTACGAGGAGCTCCTGGAGGCACATGAGAGGGACGTCACTCGAGTGCTGGACCTTCTGGTTCGGCACAAACTCACGGGCAGCAGTGACAAGGCCACCATTGCGGTAAGCGAGGTGGTCTTCGCTGGCCACGTAGTCGGAAACGGGCAGCGAAAGCCCATACCTGGCAAGGTGGCTGCGATTGAGCACTGGGAAAAGCCCAAGACGGTCTCTGAGCTACGGGCGTATCTGGGGTTCTGCAATTACTACTCGGGGTATATCAAGATGTATGCCGAGTATGCAGCCCCCATGACGACCATGCTCAAGGGCAACCGAGAGGAGACCAAGAAGGGGTCCAAGAAGGCTCTGGTCTGGACAGCTGATTCCGACCGTGCCTTTGAGGGGATGAAGCAGGGGCTGCTATCCGCAGTGGGTCTGCACCTCGTGGATCCCGACCGAGGGTTCGTCCTGCGCACCGACGCTTCCGACTACGCCATTGGCGCTGCGTTGGAGCAAGTGCTTGACGACGGGAGGCACGTGCCCGTGGCCTTCTGGAGCCGAGTCCTGGCGGAAGGCCAGAGACGGACGTGGACGCCCCGTGAAAAGGAGGCGTATGCCATCGTCATGGCTCTCAGGAAATGGGCTGGGTACATAGCCCTCCATCCCGTCACCGTCTGCACCGACCATCAGAGTCTGCAGTCGTGGCACAAGGAGCACGTGGACACCCCCTCAGGTCCCGCCTCCCGACGGGCAAGATGGCATGAGACCTTGGCCAAGTTCGACCTCACGGTTGTGTATATTCCTGGAAAGGATAACACCGTGGCGGACTGTCTCAGTAGGTGGGCCTATCCCGCCAGCAAGGGCATGCAGGATATCTCTGCCCATGGCGATGAGGCTGAGACCGCTGAAGCCAAGAGGATCATCGAAATGGAGCGCCTGATGGAGGAGGAGGGTGCGAAATGCTTCGTCGTCATGGCTGCAGATGCCCCCCTCGCGTCGAGGGTGAGCAGAGCGGTCAGAGTACTCGCCCCTGATGGAGCTGAGTCCGACAAGCACCTCTTCCCGGAGTCTTGCCTCCAGGACGACTGGACCGACGACTACGCCAAGTCTGAGGCCTTTGCGGCCGAGTATAGGGCTGTGACCTACCCTGATGACGGGCAGAAGTGGCCAAAGGGGCTGACTGAGGAAGATGGCAAGCTCTACCGGAATGGTAAGCTGCTAGTACCAGAGTCCCGGGTGCTCGAGCTGTGTGAAGCTTGGCACCATCACATGCTGCACCCAGGGGTCAAGAAGCAAGCTCTTGACATGCAGCGTCGGTTCGAGATCGACCATATCGTTCTCTACACCGCCATCAAGAAGGTCAGGAAGGGTTGCTCGGTCTGCCAGGCCTGCAATCCCGATAACCGGAATGTCAAGGGGGAAGCCCAATGGACCCCGGTTCCTGACCAGCCCATGGAGAGCGTGGCCATGGACGTCTTCTCCATGCCCGAAGTGCACATTGGCAAGGAGACCTTTGACTGTGTAGTTCTCTGTGTGGACCGCCACAGAGGCTACGTTGTAGCCGTTCCGGCACGCAAAAAGGGGTTGCTTGCCAAGGAAGTGGCAGTCATGATGATTCGTCATTGGCGGACCGTCTTTGACATCCCCCGCACCATTTGCAGTGACCGAGGGCCCCAGTTTACTGGTGGCTGGTTCAAGGCTATGTGTTCCCTCAAGGGAATACGTCACGCCAAGAGCGTCGCCTATCTCAGCCGGTCTAACGGCCGTGCTGAAGTGGCTGGACGGCAGCTGTTCGAGAAGCTGCGCAAGATCCACATCACCAATCCACGTCGGAACTGGTTTGAGGAGATGTGGCCTGCTCTGAAGGCCCATCATGACACCCCCACTCCGGGCGGTTTGTCCCCTCACCAGATTCTGTTCGGCAGGGACCCCCTGGGTAGGGGACTTCCCTTGTCTGGTGATGGCATGGCCATGGATGCCAAGGAGTTCTTCGCGCGGCAAGAGCAAACGGCGCGGGACATCCGCCAGCAGCTCGAGAAGGAGCATGCTGAGCGTCAGAAGTCCGCCCCAAGCTCAACAGCGCAGAAGTTCAGGGTGGGAGACCCGGTGTGGGCGATCAGACGCCGCCCTATGGGCACCCACCGCACCAAGACCTGGTTCGCGGCCGGCGAGGTGGTGCGCAGGATTGGTGAGGACACCTACCGCATCAAGGTGGGTCACGGACAGTTCCGGGAGCGCCACGAGAGTCAACTCTGTGTGCGGGAACCCGACCTCCGTGGCCAACATGTGTCCCTGAACTACGCCTTGGCCATGGCTCTCAGGAAATGGGCTGGGTACATAGCCCTCCATCCCGTTACCGTCTGCACCGACCATCAGAGTCTGCAGTCGTGGCACAAGGAGCACGTGGACACCCCCTCAGGTCCCGCCTCCCGACGGGCAAGATGGCATGAGACCTTGGCCAAGTTCGACCTCACGGTTGTGTATATTCCTGGAAAGGATAACACCGTGGCGGACTGTCTCAGTAGGTGGGCCTATCCCGCCAGCAAGGGCATGCAGGATATCTCTGCCCATGGCGATGAGGCTGAGACCGCTGAAGCCAAGAGGATCATCGAAATGGAGCGCCTGATGGAGGAGGAGGGTGCGAAATGCTTCGTCGTCATGGCTGCAGATGCCCCCCTCGCGTCGAGGGTGAGCAGAGCGGTCAGAGTACTCGCCCCTGATGGAGCTGAGTCCGACAAGCACCTCTTCCCGGAGTCTTGCCTCCAGGACGACTGGACCGACGACTACGCCAAGTCTGAGGCCTTTGCGGCCGAGTATAGGGCTGTGACCTACCCTGATGACGGGCAGAAGTGGCCAAAGGGGCTGACTGAGGAAGATGGCAAGCTCTACCGGAATGGTAAGCTGCTAGTACCAGAGTCCCGGGTGCTCGAGCTGTGTGAAGCTTGGCACCATCACATGCTGCACCCAGGGGTCAAGAAGCAAGCTCTTGACATGCAGCGTCGGTTCGAGATCGACCATATCGTTCTCTACACCGCCATCAAGAAGGTCAGGAAGGGTTGCTCGGTCTGCCAGGCCTGCAATCCCGATAACCGGAACGTCAAGGGGGAAGCCCAATGGACCCCGGTTCCTGACCAGCCCATGGAGAGCGTGGCCATGGACGTCTTCTCCATGCCCGAAGTGCACATTGGCAAGGAGACCTTTGACTGTGTAGTTCTCTGTGTGGACCGCCACAGCGGCTACGTTGTAGCCGTTCCGGCACGCAAAAAGGGGTTGCTTGCCAAGGAAGTGGCAGTCATGATGATTCGTCATTGGCTGACCGTCTTTGACATCCCCCGCACCATTTGCAGTGACCGAGGGCCCCAGCTTACTGGTGGCTGGTTCAAGGCTATGTGTTCCCTCATGGGAATACGTCACGCCAAGAGCGTCGCCTATCTCAGCCGGTCTAACGGCCGTGCTGAAGTGGCTGGACGGCAGCTGTTCGAGAAGCTGCGCAAGATCCACATCACCAATCCACGTCGGAACTGGTTTGAGGAGATGTGGCCTGCTCTGAAGGCCCATCATGACACCCCCACTCCGGGCGGTTTGTCCCCTCACCAGATTCTGTTCGGCAGGGACCCCCTGGGTAGGGGACTTCCCTTGTCTGGTGATGGCATGGCCATGGATGCCAAGGAGTTCTTCGCGCGGCAAGAGCAAACGGCGCGGGACATCCGCCAGCAGCTCGAGAAGGAGCATGCTGAGCGTCAGAAGTCCGCCCCAAGCTCAACAGCGCAGAAGTTCAGGGTGGGAGACCCGGTGTGGGCGATCAGACGCCGCCCTATGGGCACCCACCGCACCAAGACCTGGTTCACACCCGGCGAGGTGGTGCGCAGGATTGGTGAGGACACCAACCGCATCAAGGTGGGTCACGGACAGTTCCGGGAGCGCCACGAGAGTCAACTGTGTGTGCAGGAACCCGACCTCCGTGGCCAACATGTGTCCCTGAACTACGCCGCACATGAGGCCGATTCGGACGACGACTATGCTGAGCAGGACGACTACACAGTCGAGAAGATCCTGGCTCAGCGTCCGAAAGCCTCGGCACCCGGAGGTCTGGAGTTCAAGGTTCGTTGGCGAGGCTATGGGCCGTCCCACGACACCTGGGAACCTGTCTCCTCGTTCGTGCCGCGGGTCAATACTCCCTTCATGGAGTACATCCGCAAGCACAAGACCAAGATCCACGTTTCGGACTTGGCAGCACTCACCCGGGCGATTGCAGCCAGGGGTGCCTGATCAGCGCCCTGAGCTCTCCCCTGATGTGTTTTCAGCACTGGTGAGGTCGACGGATCGTCCCTTACTTGCTTGCTCTCTTCCATCTTTCGGTGACAGAGTGGCCATATACCCCCCCCCTGCTGAATCCAGAGGAGGATGGCCCCTCTCTTTCAATTCTACTCGTCACTCCCCACCTGGTGAATCCTTGGGAAACCAGGTAGGGCGACTGACCTTCACACTTTTTGAGCTCTTCCCTAGTGACCCCTTTTGCACACCATGGTGCCATGTCCTATGTTCAACCGGTGTTCAACTGACTTCACCTGGGCCCTTGAACCACCCCTGAACAGCGGTTGAACACCCCCACCGCGCGTAGTGCAATTTTACCAAAAATTAAACTTTTGACGTATCACCATGCCATTCCAAACCATCCATGACGATGTACCATGCTTTTAACAACATACTAATGCCCAATGCACTATTCCATGCCATACCCCTCACATTGCCACTCCCTTTCTATCATGTCCAAGAGTAGCGTCAACGCCGCCTTGGTGTTCAACCATGCGGTTGAACACCCCACTTGACACATTCCCCTAAGCTTTGACCTTCATTGTGGTCCTTTGGCTTCCATTCTATCGTGGATGGTGTCCAGAGGTTTTTGCAGTGTGCACCTGCCTCATCCAAATCAATTATAACCACAAAACCATGGATTTTCTGCTACTTTCATATTGCCGCCCATACGCGTTCGGCCATGTTCAACTGCGTGTTCAACCGCGCGGTTGAACACGGTTGAACACGGTTGAACACGGTTGAACACACACTGGAGCGCGTTAGGAGAAATGCCGCACGTAATCGCAATCACACAACAATGGCACCAACAATTCACGTCAAATTGGATGAACAATCCCAGTGCCTGTCACCATGGGAACCCCAGGTCCAGGAGTTCAGTGCGCATCGGAGCGGGAAGGCGGTGCCACGCGATAGATGTATACGCCACGATGGCATACCTTTCACCCTCCCATCGCTCCGGCCCATGCGTACGCCACGCATTGAAATTCACCCCCTTTCGTGCATCCACAACAACCCCTTGCACAATTTGACGCCCACATTGCATCCATGCTTGACGCTGCGCCCCCCCCTCCCCCCCACCACCCATCCACGCCGTAGTAAAGAAACCACCACCACGGAAATCACCCACCGCCACCACCCCACTCAACGCGGAGTCATCCCTTGGATGTTTGTGTACATCCATGGGTGCACATCCGTTGCCCCACACGATGGAAATTGCGGTGTAACTGAGGGACGGTAAACAAACCGTGAGGAAATTATTTACAAGGCGCACAACATGTGCATCATCATGTGTCCTCTTAGACATGCCCACGTGTGTAAACGTCGGAAACTTCCTTGTTGCTCCCCATAGGATCCGGCGGTACTCTCCTCCATGTTTCTTCTTGTGGAGCCATCCCTTCAAGCCTTGTAAGGCTTCATGGACCTTGTCGGCTAGTCACTTTGAGTCCACGGCCCATAGCGCTTGCGTCTCCGGTCCGACCTCCTCCTTCCCATCATCGGCACACTCTTTCTCCCTTGTGCTCGCCATTGCCCTTTCGCTCCCACCTTCGTGCATGCCGTCCTGAGGTCCACCTTCCTCCTTTGCATCATCTCCAACATGAGGTCGTTCATTCTCCTTGGCATCGTGCTCCACCTTGGGGTTGTTGAGGGCATCGGACATGCCCTCCTTGTTGGCATCGTCCACGGACGTGCCCTCCTTGTTCGAATCCTCCAAGGACATGCCCTCCTTGTTGGAATCGTCCCCGTCATTTGAAGTGCTCTCCTTCATGGGATCCTCGGAGTCCTCCTTGGTGCCATTGTCCGACGCATTGGTGGTACTTCCCGCGATTGCTTCCGTGCTTGCGATTGCTTCCGTGCTTGCCCCATCTTGACCTCCATCTTTTGTATCTCCGCTCTCGGTTGCCGCGTCTTGGCCTCCATGTTTTGCATCTCCGCTCTCGGTTTCCTTGTCGTGGCCTCCATGTCTTGCATCTCCGCTCTCGGTTTCCTTGGTCGCTTTCTCCATGTTCTCCTCCCACTTCGCCAACATGGCCTTTGCCTCATCCTCGCTCGTGAACGCTGTGTGGCGGAGGCGCACAATGACTGGCCACGTGACGTTGGCCTCACTCTGCTCTCCGGGCCATTGGGGGGGGAGTTTCACCATCTCCTCCCCCTTCCGTGGCTTGGGGTCGTCCTTCGTTGGCTTTGCCACGGCGCCCACTGCGATGCGGTGGCGCTTGTCTGGACTCTCGTTCAGCACCCACCGTACTGCGGATCCCGCCGGCAACCCGAACTTCTCACGTGCCTCTTGGCGCTTCTCGTCGAGGCGGCGTTTTTCCTCCAATCGTTGCACTTTCACCATCTCCTATGCAAAAGCGTTGCAGAGAGTTCAACCGAGTTCAACCGCGTTCAACCGTGTTCAACCGACCGGTTGAAGTGTTCAACCGTGTTCAACCGTGTTTCACGACGTACCGCCACACACTATAGCACCGGCATGCTTCGACGTTGTGAAGGCGCATTGCAACCAAATGTAGAGGCATATGCAAACGCAGGAACATGGGGACATCACCTCTTCCGCTGGTGCGCTTGCTTGCACCGTGGTACTTGTGCTTGCACTTGCCTCCGTCGCGCCACTTGCCTCCATCGCGCTACTTGCCTTCGTCGCGCCACTTGCCTTCGCTGTGCCACTTGCCTCCGTCATGTTCGGTGTTGACCGTTGTCCTTCCTTTGCTCCCACATTTGCGTTGTTGGCGTCTTTGGGCCGCAGAGATGCCTTCTCCTTCTTGTCCTTGTCCTTTTTGTCCTTCTTTGGTTTTGCTTCGATCTTCTTCTTCTTGTTTGCCTTGGGAGCCTCCTTTTTCTTGGGAGGTGTCCACCCCTCATCATTGTCCGACAATTGGCTTGCACTTGACCCTTTTGAGTCGGACGACGAGTCCGCTGACGTTGCCACCCGTTGCCGCTTTTTGGAATGCACTCCCCGCCCGTCCTTCTTCTTCTTCTTGTCGGTTTTGTCTTGCACCCTTTGTTTGAGCGCAGTTTGCGCTTGGAGGAGCAAAACCTTTGGGCTTGCACTTCCTCCCTTTGCTTGTGGAATTGCCTTTGGTGGAGGCTTCAAGAGTCCACGAATGGGGACGTGGACTTTTGGCTCTTCTCGGAAGGGTGATGTTGAGCTCTCTGCCTCGTCGACCACGGGATTTTCACTCTCCACGTCTCCATGATCCGGCGCAAACCATGCATTAGAATTCTCCCACCACGTGCCATCGTCGGTGTTCATGTCATCCCTCAATTCCTCCTTCACGCCAAACATTGGTTGGGGGAATTGCTTCGCCTTGCCCGACTGACTCCGATGCTTTGGGGTGGACTCCATGGGTGTGCCAATCGCATGTGTGTCAATCGCATGTGGGGACCCGCCATGTGCAAGCTCTTGGAGTGCGCGATGGAGTCCTCGGGTCCATTTCTTCACGAGGGCGTCGCGATCGGAAACCCGTGCACCTGGCCCATGCCACCATTCATCGATGGGTAATGGCGGCCATGCTCCATGGAGCATGACCGCCGGTCCGCGTTTGTCAATGACGAACATGTGGGGTGGGACGTCTTGGGCCGACAACTAAGAGAGATGAGCGGTTGAATGGGGTTGAGGTGCGAAACCGACCGGTTGAACACCGGTTGAACACATGTGGCCACCACCTCATATGCACGGCACCCTCAGCGCACTAACACAGGGTATTCAATTATTGAACCATGTATGCATCCCAGACATACAGGTCTCAATGTCCTAGCCACCAATTGCCCAAAACATCCACTCCGAACGTGTCACACACGGACTGTATCCATACTCTCTGCGTTCGCTTTGCTTCAACTGCCCGGTTGAACACGGTTGAACACCGGTTGAACACTTGTTGCACACACCTGCTCCACGCCTCGCATCATTGACGAAGTGCTTGTGGCCGCATTGGGTAGTGTGGTTGGTGGTGGTAGACACTCGCGCGGTTGAACATGCTTGCACACCTCAACCGACCGGTTGAACAACTTGAAGTGCCGCTGAACACGGTTGCACACGGAACACGGAGCATAAAGTATGAAGCACCAACGACAAACCACATAGCCCACACCTAGAGTTTGATCATTCTCGACCAGCACTCGTACGTTCCCACCGTGGTAGCTCTTTTGCCAGAAAGATCCTTTCGTGCGCTTGTTTTAGCATGCGCTTATCACGAGCTACACGCCCACCGGGGCCACCGCCACGCCCACTTGAGCATAAGAAGTGGTCTTTTAATATATAGTTTAGTGATTCTACTATATCCCCACTAAACATTCCCGCCCCCCATGGGTAAATATTTTTCAGAACCTCCGTAGCCTCTCTTCTAAGCCACAAAAGGTAAGGTGACCGCTTATGCGGACAAATTAATTTCTGAAATCGACGTGCCACACGTTTACACTTTGAAAGGGCCGCGGCCTCGTAGCGCCATGATTGCATGGCCGTCAAAAGGTTTGCCATTTCTTGTACAACAGATATATACTTTGGAGGCAACTTCATGGTCTTACCTATTATTGTCCAGTTAGCGAGGAGACGCCATGTCTCCTCACCGTCCGGGCTTGCCTTACCTTTGAGACTAATATTAGTCTTAGATTCATTCAACACGGTTTGCACGCGTGCACGGACAAGAGGCGGCAAACGTTTGCAAAACGCGCGAATGAAGTGTGTAAGGTAGTCGCCAAGTCGGATCACCAAGTGCAAAATGCACATCACAATGAACCGTGTGCGGTCATCCACGCGGAGCATTGGTTTTGAAGTGCACCCTTTGGCCGTAGTGCAATCCAAACCTTTATCGTACAAAGCGCGGAATTTTCCATCAAGGTGCGTTGTGCGCCGCACCTTAGTGTTCATCCATCGTTCACGCCTACTACACCATGTGGAAAAAGAGTAGATGCTTCCAATGGCATAGTAGGGCGACAATCCTAAAAGTAGACGCAACCATGGAGAGTCTCCACCCAACATGATTCGTGCACGATAATAAACATTATTCATTTGGATGTATCCACTATCAATGATAGTTTGGATGTGTTGCAACGTGGCACAAAAAAAGACACGCATTGCTTCGTCGTCATGTTCAGATGTCAATGCGACATCCAATGTCCAATTATATTGAAGAGTGCGGGCCTTTTCCATGTGATTGGCAAAGCCAATCGCAATTTGCACCCATGGGCGTGAGCCACATGGGAACCCGTCGCCTCTAATTATGATGACGAATAATTGCTCGCCATCGATCATTGGAAAGTCCATGGACTCCATGAGCTCCTTTTGTGTTGCGACATAATTAAAGAAATGCGGTAAGTCCCATCGTACACCAACTTTGCCATTGTGAATAGTGGTTTCCAATTTTTGCGCCTTACCCAATCGTTGCCATTCGCGGTGCATACGCTTGAAAGATGGAAATGGGTGCACCCAATGAACATCCAACTTTTCTTGGGCAGCTTTTGTTCGCCGGTTGGCCCAAGATATTAGATTCTTGTACCTAAATTTGAGGCATGTTAATTCGAACAAAGTGACGCGCACAACGTGAACGTTGGTGCACAACGTGAGCGTTGGTTGAAATCGTTCAACTTGTTCAACCGGGCAGTTGAACATGACTTTAACAAATGTTCAATTTGTTGTTTTCATGCAAAAGCACTTGATGGTAGCATGTAAATGGGGCCACAATTGCATGTGGAAGAAGACATATACATGATAGTTCGATGAAACCTAGGTAGGCACTCTATGTTGCACAAACATGAGTCGCATTTGTTTCATATGTGTTCAACCGCACACTTGAACGCATCTCGCATACGGTTGAACACTCCTTGCATACATGCAACGCACCATGGTATGCATGTAGGACATGTAGAGCACCTATTTTTCGGCATTTCCAAGTCAAGGATCAACCGGACGGCATCCTTGGGTGTAAACACCCTTTCCATGACCTTCCGGTCATTGCGTCGACTACGCCGCCCACTACCCATTCTAGTCTTGAGGCGTTCCCATAGTGTACGACCACCCTTGGATGCGGTGAACAAGTTGACCAAATCACTCATCAATTCATCCGATTGTAATCCAGTGTAGTGATCTGCAATACATTGCTTCAAGTTTGACGTTGGCATTTTTGATTGTAAAATGAGAGGGATCCTTGCATACAAGTAAGAAACCACAATGGGGAATCTCTTGGTGCTCTAATTTGTTCTTATTGTTACGTTATTTTTGGTGACACTACCATATTGCACAAAGGTGAAATTAAATATTCTTCAATTCGATGTCATGTATATAGTAAAAAGCGAGCAGGTGGCAACTACTACACACCATGTGCATTCCCTTTACCGCCACGTGTTGGCCACCACGTGCCGGCTCCAGTTTTCATGTATGTGGTCACCACACCGCCACCTGCCCATTGGTAGTAGGTTCCAGGTTTTAACTGGGTTTTAGGGAACAGCTCAAAACCAAAATTGTGGGACAGGCTACATTTACCAATTAACCACTGTTGAACGCGTGATCGCGCGAGCACGCGCCACCGATTGGCGCGATAGGCCAGTTGAACTATGCAACCGCGTTCAACCGAGTTCAACTGGGGGGTTGAACAGCAACATGCTGTTCAACTGGGTTCAACCGCTGTTCAACCGCTACGCTCAAAGGTGTGCAAAAGGGGTCACTAGGGTTGGGGCCTTGAAGCCCATACGGCGTTGCGCAACGGATGCCGCTGTCATCGGCATTGCGATTTTTGGTGTGTGGTCTGGTCCCATGGCATTTGCGGGATCCAGACCAGTCGACGTGTGTCTGCAGACTATATATGGCCTGGACTCAGGCGTTTTCCTGTCCACCCTCCTGCATTTGCCTTATCCTGACCGTGGCGTGGTTTGGCACTCTGTGCAGAGTGTGTTTACACGCCTATTTACCCCGCTTGTTGTGCTTTTCTGCCCTCCAGGATATGTGCATCTGTATGTTAAGTGTCATCAGCCCATCGCTGAGGGATGGACTGTTTTTCACCACGAATCGGGATACAGAGGCGCCCTGAGTCGCCGTTTACATGTTTTTACATATGGTCCAGCCTGGACCAGTACCGCAGAACATATTCTACTGTTTGAGTGCCCGTGATACCGTGTTGCCCTATTCGCTGTGATGTGGAGATCCTGATGGCGCCAGGCGGGAAGCCCAGTTGCCTGACTACACTCCCAGCGGTCCGCCACTGTCAGTCCCAGTGTGAGCCTACCGATTCGCAGACGCACTTGCATTCGGATGGCGGCCTCCGGTGCTCCTGACCTCGGTCAGTCTGCCTGGGAAACTGGTGGTTTGAAGAGTCGACGCCTCCGCCCACACTGCATGAGGACTCCCTCATGTATGGCCTTCGTGGTAATAGGGCGAGGGAAAAGACGGCCTTGATGCCCGATCCCTTAAGGAGGAGCTCCCTTAAGATCTGGGGTTCTTAAGGAGTTCGACTATGGCACTCTGGACTCGCGTCGTATGGATATGGACATGGTGCGCCCGAGGAAGGACCCGTGGGGACTCTCCCCAGTCGGCGGGCCTTGGGAAGCTTGGGGTAGCCTGATGGATCTTTGTGGTCGCTCTCGACCTGTGGGACCACCTCGGTCGTTGTGTGTCGCCTATGTTGGCCGTGTATGCCACTGCCACTGTGGTGGTGACCGTAGCAGCCGGCACCCGGTGCGCCTGGTATGGGTTAACGGGTCCTTTGGATGCCGAACAATCGCCGCCAGGACCCGGGACTTGATACTTGATACTATACATGTGCTACGAGCTTATACAGCATCATACCTATCTTACTGTGCTATTTGAACAGCCAAACCGGAGTCAGCCTGAAGTGAGGATGTGACACCCCCCCCTTCAGGAAATGGTCGTGGGTACCCGCTGCCATGCGTGGGTGTTATCGAGCCCCCCCCAGGGTTTGCTCTAAGGAGGGGGGTGAAGCGGTACCCAGAACCCCATGGCTAGGTTAGGGCATACAACCGGTCTCCGGTCCACTAACCCCATGTACGGAAGGCCCCCAATGACGCCCGGTGCGAGCCCGGCGGGAGCGTGCTCCGTGCCGTAAAGCCCCGCATCGGCAGCCGATGCACCGCCAGCGGAGATTTGTATATCAGAATATCAGGAATCAACAGGGTTTTATTTTCATATTGTTTCCGTCAATTTTGATGCTTCCGTTCTGATATTCACTGTTTTGACTGCTGGCGGTTGGATCGCGACTTTACCGTAACCGCCAGTTTAACTGTTTATAATGGAAATTTTAACGCAATCCGTCAGGAAGGCTCCAAAGCCTTCAGGAACTGCATGGACGCTTCCGCAATTTTCACATCTTACACTCGCAACCTGAATCCGAATTTTTCAGGATGTCGAAATCGGATTTTCGACTTCGACATCCCCGCACTTGATTTCACCTCTCTCGAGTGGACCTACGTGCTTCCCTATGCACGAATCAACTTTCCTTTTATCCTGCCCTCCATTTGTCTTAAAGATATGGGCAAAACAAAGTTGATTCGTGAGGCCACTTGTGAAGGTCATATCTCGTGTTGCTTGCGAGGAATGACAATAATGAAACGTGGGATGTATTCACAATGCTCCCGACGTAATTTAGGAAGCATTATATGCCTTGCGTTTCCACACGTGCGCGCTAGTGTAATGGATCATGGTCAAGAGGGTAGAGTTTGCGTTATAACTCTTTGGCCATGATATTGCGTGCGTTAAGATAACTTTCGAGTGTAGCGCGCAAGTGTTGGTGTTGCATAGGAACTCTCCTTGAGTTCCTATGAGCGATTCACACAAAGTTATGCCCTTGGAGGGGCATGACATATCGTGGGGGGAGCTACCTTTTTGAGCAATATGTGGTATGTGCCATGTGTTGTGTTGCGTGCCCATTTGGCGGGTCCATCGCTCCAAGACAAACCCGCCAATGGACCTCATATTGTGCAAGCCCCTTCTCCATACTCCCCACGATCAATTGCAAGCCTAACCTTCGTGAAGGGAAGCTTGTGTGGTGATCCCGAAGCGATGCGTTGGGAGCAAGGTGTGTGTTTCACAATTTTCCATATTTTCATGTGCCCACTTGGGAAGTAGCGCTCGTAACCTTTCAAGGCGCCCCAAGTGGAGCACATATGTGGGATCGAAGGTCATTGGTGTCAAGTCATTGTGTTTAGAAGGATTAGTTGATTGCACGATCCAAGCCGAAGATATTATAATATAATTGTGCACCTTTCAATGCACTTTTATGTGTCTTTGTGCCAATTTTGCCGTTACTGGCTCGTCATGATGTCAAGTGGCGACCGTATATCTCAACGTTGCGCTCAATTGACATCATGACCCAAGTATGTTATGAGGGTACATACTTCGGTCCCCAACATATCGTGGACCCGGCGAATAACTCCTCTTGAGCTTGGCATACCGTGGCCGCCATGTTGGCAATTTGGGACTATCCCAAATCGTGGACTCACTTGGCGACCCTGCCATTCCCAAAACCGGAGGAGTTGGGCGACGCCCAAAAGATATGTTGGACACATAGGACTTGATACCAATCCTATGGCACAGTCCGGTCCCAGTCGGGCATGTGCCTCATTTGCCCTAACCATGAGTGTGCGCTTCTTTGGCCATTTTGAGCAACTTTCCACTTTTGCTGCCCGCCGTGCCCCATGTTCTAACCTTCGTGCACGCCGGACGCATGGACCAATGGACCACATATGACATGGGTGTTATGGGTAATGGTCCCCATGGTCCACACACCACGTGGGCGAAGCGGAGCCACCTTCGTTAAGGTGCTAGCCCAAAGTGAGTGTGGGCAGTTTTGCCATTTTGGCATTTGTGGACCCAATTGGGATCGTCACCACGCCGAGTAGCATGGAGATCTTTGAGAGCCAAAGGCATGGGAGTCGCTGTTGGACTCCCGGTGGATCGCGTATGGAATGGCGGATCTGATCTCCAAGCCGGCGTGGAGATATACTATTGGGAGCACCCCGAAATTTTGGCTCATTTCAGGCAGCCAAAATGACCCCATTTTGGGACCCCAATTTCCCCCTTCCGTGTGGTCAATTGGCGGCCCCATCCCTCTATGCCCACAGGGAGCCCGGACCTAATTTCAAGTTGTACACTCAGATGGAAGTCCTAGGTCCTGCCTCCTACCCTGTGAGCCATTGGCCTTACCTTGGCCGGGCGAGCCACGCGTGGGAATGACGCCAGTTTTGGTGATTTTGGGCATCATGACCCCACTTGACTCATACGTGTTGCCCTGATGCCGGGACCTCAGAGGGAACCAGGTTGGGTGAGGGCTCCAGAGAGTTCGTACTCGAAGGGCATAGGGTCAGTTGCCTCGTCCCTACCTCTGGCGGGTCCAGACAAGGGGTCAATTTTGGAGATTTTTGAGCTAATTTCAGTTTGGGCTGAAACAGCCCATTTTCAGCTGCCAACTCCTGAGGGATAATGGCGGGGCCATATCTCTGGCTCAGAGTGGAGTTGGGACCTGCCGTTAAGGGAGCATAGGGAGCGACTGTTGGTTGGCCCTGGAGCACCTTGGTTCCCAGGAACTCGCCTGTGGCTGGGCGGAACACCTCCCTATTGGAAGGGATTCAGGGTCCGGACTGAGCAGGGCATGGGTCGTGTTTGAGCCCCCGCCCCCATCAGCCAATGAGAGGGTCGGACCTGGGATTGGGATATGAGTTGGGACTGAGTGTCTATGGTCCTGTGATGCCCTTACCCCAGTCCAGTCTGGACCCCATGTGTACATATCCTGATGTGTTGCTGTACATACTTTCGTTCCCTTGTTGCAGAGTGGCAAGGATCCTGAAACGCTTTGTCACATGACATGAGCGCATTGATGCCCCTGTGAGCGTAGTGCTTTGCCTGCCTGCTCACTTGCGCGTGTCCCGCAGCGTCCCGTGGCCGGCCCCCCACGGGAACGCGTCAGCAGGTGAACCGCAGAAGTGGGGGAACGCGATTCAGTGTGTAGCAAGGTGACGCTCAACTGTGCACGGTTGAAGACGGTGAAGGCGGTTCAGCTGCACGGTTGAACCTGCTGAAACGACGGTTGAACTACTGCACACCTGTTGCACCCCTTGGATCGCTTGAACCACACTTGGCTGCACGAGTGGCGATGGTGCCATTGCCGTTGGCGCCGCTGCTGCCGTCGCGGCGCTTGCCTTGGCCTTCTTGTGCTTTCCCCCACCTGAGATGGTGGCGCCCATAGCCAGCATGCTGCTTGGAGTCGCCGTGAACCGCTGGACCTCCGACTCGTCGAACCAACCTGGTGGCAACTCCAGCGGGGCCTTGAAGAAGAAGCGTGGACCGTGTCCTGCGCTGTGACCACCGCCCCGGCCCACGGAATCCGCGCCAAACCAGGACGCGCTCCTGGCAACACCGCACCCCGCAGTGGCCCATATCCTGAACAGGGCATCCAGACCTGGTTCGTCCAGGGACATGTGGCCTTGGGGGTCGCTCGACAAGCCCACACGCAGCACCTACAATCCGAAAACGCACCACACAAATGCACATCAGAACATTCATAGACACAAAAAAACACAGCAACGAAACGCAGCATGCGTCATATCAAAACATCTACCAAAAGACCAAAAAACAAAAGCACAATCAACTAGCAAACAACAAGACAACAGCAAAAGAAAAAACCGACCCCAAAACACACTCACACACAGACCTTCCACTCCGAAAACTCCCCGGCGCTCCGGCACTTCGTCTCCCAGGGGTAGGACTGGACCCCATCCTTGTCTTCCTGGCGGTGCTTCTTCATCCAGAGCGTCATGGCACGGCGGAACACGTACTTCGGCGTCACGTCAGCCAGCCACCGCCACTCAGGTGTCTCGGGCGCCAGGGTGGTGTCAGGGTTGCAGGTGTTGTGGACCACCACTTCTTCCTTCAGCGGGAACTTGTCGGCCAGGTGGGGAGCTGGAGGCGCTGCCGCTGCTTGAGGTGCTGGCGCGGCAGGTGGATCGGCGCCTTGTCCCGTACCCAGTGCCCGCAGGCAGTCCTGCAAGGCCTTCCCCAAAGACTCGGGGTCCATGGCGCAAAGGCACCTGAGAGAAGCAGGGGTGAAACCGTGTGGAAGCCGGTTCAACCGCACGGGTGAACCTTCTGAACCACGGTTGAACCACACACACAACTCCTAGTTGCCTAGTTGCCTAGTTGCCTAGTTGCATGTCCTCAACGGTAGTGGCGACATGTGGTGTTAGACGCAAACTCTTTGCAATGGGCAACCAATTGGCAAACAAGTGCCATGTCTCTTCCCCATCGGGGAAGGACCGGCCTTTCAAAGGGACATTGGTCTTAGCGTCCTTTAGGAGGCTTTGAACCTTGGATCGTTCTGGTACTGTCGACATTGTGGCTCGTGTGCGCACAAACGTTGTTAAGTATTCACCACATTGTATCAGAAGATGAAGAACACACATGATGACTCACGCTATACGGTCATCCAGTTTCAATAGTGGACTTTCGATGCACCCTTTTGCACCAACACAACTAACTCCTTGTTTCCTATACTTTAGGAATTTTGCTTCAAGTGTTGTACTTCGTCGCCATTCACACCCTACCCATCTTTCTTTCTCCCTAGGCCATGTCGCAAAGGAATAAATTGAACCAATTTCATAAAATGTTGATAGACCAAGTATATGACGAAGCCAAGGGCTATCGCCTCCAATAATGACAACCGTTCGCACCCAAAACCCTCGGAGCAACATGTAGCCACGGTCAATAATTTGTTGTATTTTTTTTGGTGTCTCTCCAAAGAGGACACTCACAAGATCCGTTTAATGCTCACTTACGAGAGCAAGGTCAAGGGTCCAATTGTAGAGCAAAGTTCTTGCTTTTTGCATGTGGTTTGCAAAACCACATGCAATTTGGCAACATGACCTTGCTCCACATGGAAACCCATCACCACGCACTATAAGTACATAGGGGTGATCATCCCTAAATCTTGGGAAGTGCATTTCTTCTAGCACATCCCTTTGATCACCTATACATTTTATCCAATCATCCACATCCCAACGAACCCCAACTCTTCCATCCTTTATGGTCGTTTTTAGTACTTGTCTCTCACTTAACGTGGACCAAGCTTTATCCATCGTAGCATACGACGGAAAGCAATGTGTCCATGGGACGGTGCTTGCATGGGTTTTCTCCTCTTTGGTATCGGCCCACGAAAAAAGCTTCTTGTACCTAGGGACGGTTGAACCGAGAAATTGGGATGAAGTGCGCGGTTGAACCTGCGGTTGAATGGGTTGCCGTCATGGCACCAAAAAGCGTCCAATGGTACAAACCACAAAGTATTCACATTTGTGACGCGGGCAACACGTTGCAACTCATATGTTCATGCTTTGGGCAACATTAAGCGATCATTTTGCCGTGCAAACGTTGTCATGAAGCACAATCATAATTGTTCATTTGTGATAAGGGTTCAACCGCACGGTTGAACCACGTTGAACCACTTGTAGGCATGTGTGCATTATGCCACATACCTTCGCTTCGGCATCCCAAGGTCGAAAATGAAGCGCACAGCGTCAGATCCTGTGAAAGCTTTTTTTGTAGCCCTTTTTGTCTGTTTCGAAGCCCTCTGTGTGTTACCAATTTGGTCAGCAAGTTGTTTCCATAGGCGTTTGGTCGTGCCGTTTGTGCAGAAAAAAGGTGAACAAGTTGTCCACCAGCTGTTGGTCCCCCCACCCGCTGTAGTGGTCGTTCACCACTTGCAGCCAGTGGTGGGACATTTTTTAAAAAAGGTTTGTCACGCGTCAGTTTCAGGTGGTTATGGAAATATTTTGTTCAGAAAAGCGCGCGCCGCTGGCGCAGCCGCCGCCGCCAGCGCTGGCGGTGGTTCAACCGCGGTTCAACCGTGGTTCAGCGGTTCAGCCGCGCCCCTTCCGAGTTCAACCGGGTTAAACCGGGTAAAACCACTGTGTGAAGTACCTGATCGAAATGAGCACGTAGGGGTGGTACAAACGAGTGCTAAATGCCCTCAACGTGGAGGTAACCACAGGTGTGCCCTATACCAACACGTCTAATCCTCTTTGTGAGAGACAGAACCGTGTGGTGGAGCAAAACTTAAGAATCCTGATGAAACAGGAGCGTACCCAAGACTGGGTACGTCTAGTGCCCTGGGCAGTGCTGACCATGAACTCACAGCGGAGCTCTTCTACGGTTTCAACCCCCACGAACTGTTCCATGGAGGACGACGGGCCTGGTTCTTCAAAACCCCCTTTCCTGAGGACTTCAAGAGCCCTGTGGGAGATTGGCTGGAACACAAGCAGTCTATGGCTAACCAGGCTGGGACTAACCTGAGACACATTCGTGACCCTGAACTGAGCCGGCGGAACCGCCTACGGCGACCTGCCAGCTTCAAGGTTGGTGACCTTGTTTTGGTTCACCATTCACGCCTACCCTCCTGGCCAGGTAACTGCCTGCAGGACCCTTATTTTGGACCCTATAGTATCATCAGGATAGATGGATCCAGGATCCATGTCAGGTGCAGTCCACGTCTAGGTGGTGAACTGCTGTGTGCACCTAAACAGCTGAGGCACTATCACTCCCCTGACGATTTGTCCTGGGATGAGTGGCGCCTCAGCGACAGTGAGGTCAAGCGCATTGACCTAGAGAACGCTGCCAGCCCAGAGGAGGCAGACGAACTCGAAGAGATGACTGCCGATGAGATGGCAGTCAATGGTTACTACGTGGTTGCAGGTATTGCTCGCCACGAGTATAAAAAGGGTTGGAAATTCCTAACCCTGTGGGATGGCTATGGGTTATCTGAGGCGACCTGGGAACCTATGTCAGCCTTCATACAACCAGATGGGAGTATCAACCCCACCTTCCGCTCCTACCTCGTTGAGAACAACGAGGGGCAGCTACTAACCCGTGCTGAGACTCTGTCCCAGCGTAAAAAGAAAAACTAATTTCCCTGTGTCAGTCTACTGACTGTGTTCTAACCTTACAGGTGCACTGAGGACTGTTGTGCAGACGTGCCTGTGTATGGGTGTAAGAGCAGTTGTCACAGTTGCCCCGCATTGCATCGCAGGACAGGACCGTTAGCCCCCCGTGACAACCACTCCCTGGCCAAAGGCCATTGGTTTTTCACAGACCACTGCTTACTGAGCACTGCACTGACACCTGGGAACCCGTCTCCTCGTTCGTGCCGCGGGTTAACACTCCCTTCATGGAGTACATCCGCAAGCACAAGACCAAGATCCATGTCTCGGACTTGGCAGCACTCACCCAGGCGATTGCAGCCAGGGGCGCCTGATCGCCGCCCTGAGCTCTCCCCTGATGCATTTGGAGCGCTTGTGTGGCCGACGGATCGTCCCTCCCTTGCTTGCTCTCTTCCATCTTTCGGTGACCTGCCATCAGAGTGGCCATATACCCCCCCCTGCTGAATCCAGAGGAGGATGGCCCCTCTCTTCAACTTCTATTCGTCACTCCCCCCCTGCTGAATCCTTGGGAAACCAGGTAGGGCGACTGACCTTCATATTTTCTGAGCTCTTAGGGCCTTGAAGCCCATACGTCGTTGCGCAACGAATGCCGCTGTCATCGGCATGGCGATTTTTTGGTGTGTGGTCTGGTCCTATGGCACTTGCAGGATCCAGACCAGTCTACGTGTGTCGCGACTATATATGGCCTGAACTCAGGCGTTTTCCTGTCCACCCTCCTGCACATGCCTTATCCTAACCAGGGCGTGGTTTGGCGCTCTGTTCAGAGTGTGTTTACACGCCTATTACCCCGCTTGTTGCTTGTTTTTCTGCCCCCCCAGGATATGTGCATCTGTATGTTGATTATCAGCCCATCACCTGGACTGTTTTTCCCCCCGAGGGGATGCGAATCGCAATGCGAAGGCGCCCTGAGTCGCCGTTTACATGCTTTTACATAAGGTCCAGCTTGGACCAGTACCTAAGTACAGATTCTTCTGTTTGAGTGCCCGTGATACCGTGTGCCCTTTTCGCTGTGATGTGGAGATCCTGATGGCGCCAGGCGGGAAGCCAAGTTGCCTGACTACGGTCCCAGCGGTCCGCCACTGTCAGTCCCAGTGTGAGCCTGCCGACTCGCAGACGCACTTGCAGTCGGATGGGGAAGGTTTGCCTGGGAAACTGGTGGTTTGAGGAGTCGACGCCTCCGCCCACACTGCATGAGGACTCCCTCATGTATGGCCTTCGTGGTAATAGGGCGAGGGAAAAGACGGCCTTAACGCCCGATCCCTTAAGGAGGAGCTCGTTCGGCTGTACCACTCTGGACTCGCGTCGTGAATATGGACATGGTGCGCCCGAGGAAGGACCCGTGGGGACTCTCCCCGAGCCGGCGGGCCTTGGGAAGCTTGGGGTAGCCTGATGGATCTTTGTGGTCGCTTTCGACCTGTGGGACCACCTCGGTCGTCGTGTGACGCCTATGTTGGCCGTGTATGCCACTGTGGTAGTGACCGTTGCAGCCGGCACCCGGTGCGCCTGGTATGGGTTAACGGGTTCTTTGGATGCCGAACAATCGCCGCCAGGACCCGGGACTTGATACTTGAGACTATACTTGCAGTTACTAACAGCTACGGCACCGTACCTGTCTTACTGTGGGATTTGACAGCCTAACCGGCGAATCAGCCTGAAGTGGGATGTGACACCCCCCCCCCCCTCAGGGGATGGTCCTGGGTACCCGCTGCCATGCTTGGGTGTTATCGAGCCCCCCCCAGGGTTTGCTCTAAGGAGGGGGGTGAAGCGGTACCCAGAACCCCATGGCTAGGTTAGGGCATACAACCGGTCTCCGGTCCACTAACCCCATGTACGGAAGGGAAGACGCCCGTTGACGCCCGGTGCGAGCCCGGCGGGAGCGTGTTCCGTGCCGTAAAGCCCCGCATCGGCAACCGATGCACCGCCAGCGGAGATTTATATATCAGAATATCAGGAATCAACAGGGTTTTATTTTCATATTGTTTCCGTCAATTTTTACGCTTCCGTTCTGATATTCACTGTTTTGACAGCTGGCGGTTAGTTCTTTACTTAAGCGTTACCGCCAGTTCAACTGTTATATGCAGATATTCTAGCGCAAATCGTGACGAAGACTCTAAAGTCTTCAGGAATTGCATTGATGCATCCGCAATTTTCACATTCTACACTCGCAACCTTAATCCGAATTTTTCAGGATGTCGAAATGGGATTTTCGACTTCGACATCCCTGCACTTGATTTGACCTCTTTCGAGTGGACATACGTGCCTCCCTTTGCACGAATCAACTTTCCTTTTATCTTGCCCTCCATTTGTCTTAGAGATATGGGCAAAACAAAGTTGATTCGTGAGGCCAGTTGTGAGGGTCATATCTCGTGCATCTTGCGAGGAATGACAATAAGGAAACGTGGGATGTATTCACAATGCTCCCGATGTATTAAGGAAGCTTTATACGCCTTGCGTCTCCACACGTGCGCGCTAGCATAATGGATCATGGTCAAGAGGGTAGAGTTTGCGTCCTAACTCTTTGGCCATGATATTGCGTGCGTTTTGATAACTTTCGAGTGTAGCGCGCGAGTGTTGGTGTTGCATAGGAACTTTCCTTGAGTTCCTATGAGCCATTGACACAAAGTTATGCCCTTGGAGGGGCATGACATATCGTGGGGGGGGCTACCTTTTTGGGCAATATGTTGTATGTGCCATGTGTTGTATTGCGTGCCCATTTGGCGGGTTTGGCTAAGGGCGATACACCCACCAATGGACCTCATATTGCACGAGGCCCTTCCTTATATTCCCCACGATCGATTGCAAGCCTAACCTTCTTGGAGGGAAGCTTGTGTGGCGATCCCAAAGCGATGCGTTGGGACCAAGGTGTGTGTTTTGCAGTTTTCCATATTTTCATGTGCCCACTTGGGAAGTAGCGCTCGTGACCTTTCAAAGCGCCCCAAGTGGAGCACATATGTGGAATCGAAGGTCATTGGTGTCAAGTCATTGTGTTTAGAAGGATTGGTCGACTACTGAATCCAAGCTGAAGATATTATAATATATTTGTGCACCTTTCAATGCACTTTTGGGTGTTTTTTCGCCAATATTGTTGTTTTTTGCCCGTCATGATGTCAAGTGGCGACCGTGTATCTCAACGTTGCGCTCAATTGACATCATGACCTAAGTATGTTTTGTGGGTACATACTTCGGTGCCCAACATATCTTGGACCCGGCGAATAACTCCTCTTGGGCTCGGCATACCGTGGCCGCCATGTTGGCGATTTGGGACTATCCCAAATCATGGGCTCACTTGGCGACCCTGCCATTCCCAAAACCGGAGGAGTTGGGCGACGCCCAAAAGATATGTTGGACGCATATGACTTGATACCAATCCTATGGCACACTCCGGTCCAAGTCGGGCATGTGCCTCATTTGCCCCAACCATGAGTGTGCGCATTTTTGGCCATTTTGAGCAATTTTCAACATTTCATGCCCGCCGTGCACTATGTTCAGCCCACCCGTGCACGCCGGACGCATGGACCATTGGACCATATATGGCATGGGTGTTATGTATATTGGTCTCCGGGGTTCACACACCACGTGGGCGAAGCGGAGCAACCTTCGTTAAGGTGCTAGCCCAAAGTGAGTGTGGGCAATTTTGCCATTTTGGCATTCGTGGACCCAATTGGAATTGTCACCACGCCGAGTGGTATGGAGATCTTTGAGAGCCAAACGCATGAGAGTCTCTGTTTAAATCTCGGTGGATCGCGTATGGAATGGCGGATCTGATCTCCAAGCCGGCGTGGAGATATACTATTGGGAGCACCCCCAAATTTTGGCTCATTCCGAGCAGCCAAAATGACTCCCTTTTGGGACCCCAATTTCACCCCCCCCGTGTGGTCAATTGGCGGCCCCATATCTCTTTGCCCACAGGGAGCCCGGACCTAATTTCAAGTTGCACACTCAGATATGGGTCCTAATTCCGGCCTCCTATCCTGTGAGCCATTGGCCTTGCCCTGGCCGGGCGAGCCACGCGTGAGAATGATGCCAATGTTGGTGATTTTGGCATCATGACCCCATTTGACGAACCCGTGGTGCCCTGATGCCGGGACCTCAGAGGGAGCCAGGTTGGGTGAGGGCTCCAGGGAGTTTGTACTCGAAGGGCATAGGGTCAGTTGCCTCGTCCCTACCTCTGGCGAGTCCGGACCAGGGGTCAATTTTGGATATTTTTGAGCAAATATCAGTTTGGGCTGAAGCAGCCCATTTTCAGCTACCAACTTCTAGGGGATAATGGCGGAGCCATATTTCTGGCTCAGAGTGAAGTTGGGACCTGCCGTTAAGGGAGCATAGGGTGCCAAAGTAGGTTGGCCTTGGAGTCACTTGGTTTTCAGGAACTCGCCTGTGGCTGGGCGGGACACCCCCCCTATTGGCAGGGTTTCAGGGTCCGGACTGAGCAGGGCATGGGTTGTGTTTGAGCCCCCGCCTCAACCAGCCACTGAGAGGGTCGCACCTGGGATTGGGATACCAGTTGGGACTGAGTGTCTATTGTCCTGTGATGCCCTTACTCCAGTCCAGTCTTAACCCCATGTGTACATATCCTGATGTGTTGCCGTTCATACTTTTGTTCCCTTGTTTCAGAGTGGCAAGGATCCTGAAACGCTTTGTCACATGACACGAGCGTAATTGATGCCCCTGTGAGCGCAGTGCTTTGCCTGCCTGCTTGCTTGTGCGTGTCACCGCAGCGTCCCGTGGCCAGGCCCCCCACGGGAACGCGTCAGGACTACGATTACGGCTGTGGACTGGATATAAACCTTTGACGCCGCCGCAATTTTCCATGAAATGGAAAAAATCCTGAAGAAGGATTTGAACCGGCGAACAGCCTTGGAGGCCCAGAAGTTAGCGGTGAACGCCATGCACCAATCGCCACAGCACCAGGCACATGGCCCATACTATTCCTGTTTCGGGTTGCAGCGCCCTTCCTATCGTTCCTGGGGTTATTCCCCAAAAGGGGAAACAGCCAAGGGCGGTAAGAAGGGCGGCAAAGGCGGAAGGCCTGCCCTGGGGGCCAACGTACACGGCAAACAGGGCGCCCCGAAAGGAGAAAAAGGGGGTGCCGACAAAGGACGCGGCAAAGGGTACAGTCCCACATATGGAAAATTCCAAGGAAAAGGAAGTGGCAAGGGCCAGCCCAAAGGAGGTCGCCCCGGGTACGCCCCAGGCAGGGGTGGCGTGCGGAGTGCCCGTGGCGTGCGGGAAGTCGAGGCCTATCCTGCAAATGCCAGTGAATAAGACGAGTACTATGGGGACGAAGGACAGTATGACTGGGATGGTGCTGCGGATGGGGATGAAACTGATGAAATAAAAGTGTGCGCGGTTGAGGCTGCTGATGTGGTTTACGGGGAGTGGCATGATGATTGGTGTGATGTGTATGAATATGAACCAGCCGGGGACGACTGGGAGTATGATGACGACTGGTATAAGACTAATGAGGCCTCAGAGGTGGCTGAGGTGCAAGCTGAAGTGCAGGAACCCATACAGACAGGACCGAGCACTGCACTGAACAGCCCCCAAGACCCCGTTGCCACAGACACGCCACTGTCAAACTGAAGGGGCCGTGGTGAGGGGTCACCCGGCTGTCCGGCACACAAATCCCTGCAAAGAGTACCCACACCCCCCATACCCCTGTATGCGTTTCAACGGAATGGACTGACCCGGACAGCCTGGGCACAATCTCTTTTTCCCCCAGTTTCTGCCACCCGAGCACGCCTCCTGGCACACTGCATGGTTTGCCATGCGTATGGCAAGGCTATGACCCCCAGCAAGAAAGCGCAGGACACCCCAGCCACCCCCCCCCCCCTTGAGGTCCCCGTGCGGTCTACCACAGTGCATCTGCAACAGTCTCAGCCTTCTGACCTTCATCCGGCCTCCGAGATCCCCGTTTCTTTGGCAACCGAAGCCCCGGTTTCATTTGTGACGGACACGCTGCATTCTTCAGTCCCAGAATCTGTGATGCATCCTGAGGCTAGCAGTGCCCGTCTGACTGTTGGGGCAGATCCCTGCACCTGCGATCGCGATATTTGTCAGGTCTGCTTTGCAGGGTCTGCGTCTACACCTTTTCCTGGTGCTGAGACTGTGTTGGACCCGCCTTCCATGTTGGTGTCTGAATATAAATATGCCTCAACTGCAGCCACACCCGAACCTGATGAAGCTTGCGCCCCGTTTGAGCCTCCATCTGATTGTAATCCGACAGCCTGTGAACCTCAAATTGATAGTGCTGGAATCGGGATAGTGCCTGAATCTAAGTATGATTCTGAGTCGGACATGCTGGCCTTGGAGCCATGTGGTTTGAATCTGGGCAGTGATGCTGAAAGTATTTCTGTGGCGACCAGACCGGGTCTGGACCCCAAAAAGGGGAGTGTTCCAGACTGTGTTCCAGACTACAACCCATGTGTCAACAATTCCGCAGAATCCTGCATTCGAAACGTGCCGTTGGCTGGAACCATGCAGCCAGTTCGTTGCTACATTTCCTTTGTTGGAAAAAGCCAAAATCGCTTTTCGATGAAAGTGCCTATCCGTCTTTCCAACGGTTTGGAGGTCATCGCCCACGTACTCGTGGACGATGGCGCGGAGCTAGTTTTGGTTTGTTCCGGTTTCATTAACGACATTAGCGACCAACTCTGGCAAAAACCTGAACAAAAGGTCAAACTGGTGGTGGCAAACCAAACACCGTTGGGCGGAGGCTCTCGCGGGTGTTCGCTTGACCTGAAAATTCTTTGCCAGCGCCTTGATGGACGTTTTTCTGGCACGAAATATTTTTCAACTTTTGCCTACGAGGCGGATATAAATTTCGATATTTATATCGGAAATCCGTTTCTGCTCGACCACAAGATTGCGCCCTTCGCACATCGCGGAAATTTTTTTCACGGTCAGAGTGAGGGCTGTTGGCTTTGGCCGTGGACAGAGTCACCACAGGCTTTGATGGATTATGTGTCAGAGTACTGCCCCCCTCAATTGCAGGAAAGTCTGCGGAATTCACTGGTTGACAAACGGCTGGCGGGAAAATCTCTCTCCGCCGTACAGGCCCTGGGTGAGTTGGACCTTGAACCGTATGTCCCTGAATTGGACATGGCGCGTCCCCCCACCCAGCAGCAGTTTCTTTCCAGCGTTGCAGCCGAAAAAAACGTGATGCCTACAAGCTGTTCCAGCTACAAGTTCACGATGTACCGTGACTGGTACACTCGTGTTGTGGCCGAACTTTGCCCTGCAAAAGGCAAAAAGGGCTGGCCCCAGTTGGACATATCTGGTAGTCGCGGTTCGAGTGGTGGACCGCGAGGATGGCAAACCGGCCCGCCTCGTCAAAGACCCATATAACATGTCCTGGACGCGCCAGTTCCTCTGGATCTTGGCGCCCTGGGAACATATGGACAGGGTCCTGTACAAGCTGGCTGAGGATAAGGCACGCGCAATTGTAGTTGTGCCAAATCGGGTATAGTGTAAATGGTGGCAGCCGTTGATGACTATGTATACTGCCACCTATACACTGCCTTGGGACAGCTTGTACGCCTTTGATGATGCGGGTAATTTGGTATCACTGCCAGCTGATCACCGGTTTAAGTTGGTAGCCTGTCTGGTGGACGGATCACTCCTGGGTGCAGAGTGCATCCCTTGGCCATTTCCCGAAGCGACTGTTGATGCGTCCGTGTGCTCTGTGGCTGATACCCCCCCCCCCCCCCCTCCTCGACTATACGTGTCTTGACGCAGGATGGGCGACCCGGATCGAGCCGTGCGACTTAGGTACCAGGGTCTATGATGCCTCCAACCGTTTCATTGACTTTCCCCACAAGTATTCGTCCGTCCAGGAATTCATTCAGGACCGTAACCCGACCATTCCCGTTCATCAAATCAGTTTTCAGACAGCCACAGGACATGAACCAGTAAATTCAAAGCCGCCCTCCTCCCTACAACAGCCCGTATCCATTGAGGCCATTCTGCGTGACGTCAAGGTTCATTCCGGTCATGAGCCCCCCCCTACCCCTGAGCCTCCGCCACAGATTTGCCATTGCATTCGGCGTGTGTGCGCATGCAGCGTGGGTCAACGTGAGTGGGCATTTGCAGCAGTACATCAGCCTGATCGGGTACAGCAACACCTGATTCTGCCCTGGCTTGAGCCTACGTCCCAGTTATGGCGTGGACACCGCGGTTGCTGGGACCAGCGCCACCAACGCGTGCTTTTGTTGCGTCATGACCCAGTCACGGGTGCAAATAGTTTGGGTAGAAGTTCTGAAGTTGAACCCTGTTTGTGTATTGATGACTGTAAGTGTGTTCGGTCTGTGATCCACACATCTGATGAGGTAACTGACTCTGCTGCACAGAAATGGCGTGATGCTGTACAACAGCAATTCGGTGCTAACGTGCTGGCGGGTGAGGTTCCGCCGATTGAAGATGACATAGTGCGCGGACCCTTCGGGTACGCGAGAGTTAATCTGAAGAGCAATGCAGCTCCGCGACGGCAGCGTCCTTTTCCCCACCTGGGGGAACGGGGGGAAGCGCTTTCTGCCATAATTGAACGCAACCTTCACAAACGTGGATGGTTGGAGCATGCATCCTCTGGTTCTGACTGGTTGTCGCCGCCGTTCTGTGTCCCCAAGCCGGTCCCGCCTGGGACGCCCCTGCTGGATAAGTAGCGCCTGGTCATTGACTATCGCTACTTAAATGAAAATACGCGGGATGACCAAGCTCCACTTCCTCTCATTGAGGATATTTTAGAGCGTCATCAACCGCATAAACTTTGCACTGTGCTTGATATAAAGCATGGCTTCCATCAGATGCCATCTCTCCCTGAGCAACGGTATCTGACAGCGACCCCAAATCCCCTCGGCACCCTGCAGTGGCAGGTGCTCCCTATGGGAGTGAAAAATGGACTGGGACAGTTCCAGCGCATGATGGACTGGGTGCTCAACCATAGGCACGGTAAGCAGGACCGAAATGGTGTGTGGCAGGGAATTCCTGATCCCATCAGGTGCGTCAGCATTTATATTGATGATCTCATCATTGGCACTGCTGGGCCCGAGGATGGCCTGTATGAGCGCCACCATCAAGACGTTTGCCGTGTACTGGAGCGCCTCCAAGACTGGTTTCTGGTGTGTGGACTGAACAAAAACAAAATGTTTGTTCGCTCCGTCAAATTTTGCGGACAAATTTTGTCTGCAGGCACACGGAAACCAGCCCCAGGGTGCATGCTTGCCCTGGGGATGGTTTCTGTCCTAACTCCGGGGGGTGGGAAGACGGGCAGACCTATTGCCCAGGCGAAGATCCAGCTGGAACTGCCGGAGCTCGACCCCAAAAATCTGCCCGAATGGGCAGAAGAATTTGCTGAGTTTCTTTTGCTGACTGGCCAATCCCATGTGGATGTGGCCACCAAATGCTCACTGCTGAAACGCTCATGCAAAGAGAACTTTTTGCAAAAACAGGTGAAACGGATTGTGAAAACCTGTTCCACCTGGGCAGAGGTACTCCAGAGGTTGGAGAAAACGTTCCCAGTCTATGAGACTGACCTCAGTGTGCACACACAGATAGAGGAGCTACCTATGCTCCCTGAGGTTCCTTCCGCTGCGCGAATCTCTGAATACGTGTGCGACTTGGAGTATCTGTTTTCACGGATGAATGTGGGCTCCTATGGAGCCACTGAGCCCCACCTGTGGCTCATGAGTAAGATCCCCCAACGTACGTGGGATGATTGCCGCTCCACCTCTGAGAGGAAGAGTCGGACCCACTCGTACGATGAACTGGTGGCCCTCCTGATTGAGCTAGCTCTTGAGAGCGAGAATGACTCCCACATGGAGAAATTCCTCAAGAAGCACTTGGGTCGAGGGGGTAACCCTACCCTCGAACGTGGCGAAGGGAAAGGGCCTAAAAATCCCACTAAAGCCAACCAGGGAGGTGGTAAAGGAAAGGGTAACCTACGTGCCATGAATGAGGTTAAACCTGAGGCAGGTACACCCCCTTTGTTCTACTGCAAACCTGTCAATGACAAAGGGGGGCCTTGTCATGCCCCTGACTGCGATCAACGCAGTAGCTGTATGCTGCAGATGAAACGACAACAGCATACCAAGGATGGGAAACCTGTGACCCATCAGGATCATTCCAGGTGTACCATCACCTGTGGCTATTGTGGCAAACTTCGTCACTATGAAGACGAATGTCACATAAAGAAACGCGAGAGTGATAAACTCAAGCGTCAGGAGGCCGAACGCCACAACACCCAAACACCCACCAAAAACCCTCAGAATGGGGATAAAGGTGGTAAAGGAGGTGGCAAGGGGGGTGGCAAAAATGGACGCCCTAACGCCCAGAGGCGCTCATCAGCGCCCGTTGCTACACCCCCTCCTGTTGCTACGTCCCCTCCTGCCGCAGGTGATCCCAAGAAGCGCCCCCAGGGGGATAACGCTACCCCTGAGGGGAATAACTCCAAGAAGAGGCGCTTGGCCTGGATGGAAAGGTCCCTCATAGCTGCAGGGGTGGATGTCAAGTTCCCTGATGAGAGTAGGGGGCCGGCTCCGAAGAGGAGGACTTGTTTTTCTGGATCCTCGTGAAAATCGGGGATCAAGTTTTTCGAGCGGTGCTTGACACCGGTGCAACACTTTCCATAGTGGCCCGGCGCCTGCTAAAGACTTTCAAGAAAACTAAGACCGTGGCAATAAGAGTAGGGGATGGGCGTACCATCCATTCCTTGGGGGGGGTCGATGTGAGTATATGCCTGGGCGACGAAACCGTGACCCAACACTGCAGAGTGCTGGACACCGACGCCTTTGGCATCGTCATTGGTACAGACTTCCTACGAAGAAACCCCCAGGTAAAAATGCTGTCTCTCCAGCGCCCCTATTCTTTGCACTGCGACTTTGGCAGTGAGCTGTTCTCCGTACCCTTGGAGCTGTCAGGACGAAAAGAGTCTGGGCTCCGCTATGCATCCAAGACTAACTATCGTACTGAAAACTACCAATTGGCCCGTCACGTTCTTGAAAATGGACTGGCGGCCCTTCAGGTAAACCTGGATGAGATCCAGGGGGAATTGTTTGCGAGCCGACAACAGCACATCATGCAATTGTACTGCTCGAAACAATTGAACAATGCTTTCCGTTTCTTCTGGAAAGCAAAGGGCCCGACGTATGCTGACCCTCCCTTCTCCCTGCTCGCGAAGGTTCTAACCAAAATCGCTTATGAGGGAGGAAGGGTTCTCATGTGCACCCCTGACTGGGGCTGCTCTGGTGAACATGCTTACTGGCGCCGTATGCTAGATCGAATGACCGTGGGAAGAGTGCAACTCCCCGACGGCCCCATCTATGTGCCTGAGGACTCAGACACAGCTATGCAGGCCCCTGAGCCGGCCAGTTTCCTGTCCATCGTTGATGGATCTCTCAATCCTGTACCCCTGTGTGACCTAGACCAGGTGCTACTGAAAGAGGTCATGGCTGAAAATCGCCGCCTGACCCTTTCTGATCTCAAAAATCGATCTCCTGAGCACCTATCTGCCACACTTACAGGGTGTGAGTCTCCCGATGGCTATCTGGAACCTGCAGCTGTAAAGGAGGATGCTGACGACCAACTGTCTGAGATCGCCAGCACTATTTCTCCTGTAGATCCCAGCTGTGTTGACCTAAAACACAGTGCCTTCCTAGCCGAGCTGTTGCTGGAGGAGGTAGATCTAGAGCCAACCTCTGAGCCCGCTTCCCCTGTTGTGAAGCCAGTGCTACAGATGCAGCCTATGCACACAGGTGAACCCGTGGCCCGGATTGCTGATACTCTGGCACAGCCTGCTGCTAATAACATGCCATTGTCTGAGCATGACACTCAGGAACTCCGACGGCTGTTGTACCTGAAGGCTGAAGGTATTGAGCGCCAAGAGCGGCTACAATACCTCAGACAGACCTGGAAATCCTCCATCTGGTCTGAGGAGGACGATGATTCCTATACGCTGCCTGACCCTGAGGTACCGCTAGTGTATTCTCTGCACTATGGGCAGCAACGTCCCCCTGAGTGGGACGATGGTTCTGTGCCTGCCGAAACTGCTGATTGGCAGAAAAAGAAAGAACATGGAAAGAGCAACCTCCATGCTGAGGAGGATTTCCTGCAGAAACTTGAGAGACTTAACCTTGACCCCCGACTGAAGAAACTGCTGATAACCTATGAGGAGGTGTTCGGCGCCTTGCCGCCTCCCCAGTGTTGTAAAAAAACTGGTCCAGACGGACCTGAAACTGAAACCTGAATTTTAAAAGACGCGAGTGAGGCGTCGTCCCTATCCCGCTCCACTGGAACAGGTTGGTGACATCGAGCGCCAGATCCAGGAATGTATTGATGTTGGGCTCGTTGAAGAATATAAGAAGGGGGACTACCCCCATCACTGCAGTCCCTGTTTCCTGGTTGTCAAACCAGGGTCGACTGCCCTACGACTGGTTGTTGACTATGGTGAGGTTAACAAGAAAGCCCAGAACCACTCAGGGAGTATTCCTAACATGGAAAATACCCTGGAGCGTATTGCCAAATGCAGGTACAAGACCAAAATGGACAAACGCTCTGGTTTCTGGCAGGTGGACCTAACCGCTGCAGCTCAGGAGCTGCTGGCTTTTATAACCCCTAAGGGCCGTGTCTTTAAGTGGAAGGTTATGCCTTTCGGGGTGGCTAATGCCCCAGCGCTCTTCCAGGAGCTAATAAACAAAATTTTGTAAATACTGAGGCGCAGGCCTCTAGTACAGGAGTTGATTTCTCGGGGTGCAGAAATGGAGGCTCACATGGACGACGTGAGTTTGGGTACTAATACCCGAGAGGACCATGTCCTTCTCCTCCGTGAATTTTTCATTGTTTGTCAAGAAAACCATCTCCGAATCAAACTCGAAAAATGTGAGTTTATGAAAGAGGAGATGGAATATTTGGGTTTCGACGTGGGGTATGGTTGGTGGAAACCAGCCGCTTCTGAGATGCAGCCCCTACAGGACATGCAGATTCTCGATGACCCTGAGAAGGGTCTACACGACGTGAGGAGTTTCGTGGGCGCCTGTAACTTCTATAGGCGTCCCATCCACACTTTTACCTACTCCTCTGCCCCCCTCACTGATCTAATCAAGAAGACTACTCCCTGGAGGTGGACCGCCAGAGAGGAAGAGTGTTTCCAGGAGGTGAAGAGGAAGATTGCCTCCTCCAACTGCCTGGGAGGACCCCGCCTTAAGGGCGAGATAGTCCTGATCACTGATGCCAGTGATGTAGGGGGGGTGGTACGATCTACCAATGGCAGGAGCTTAACCCCGCTGAACTAACCCACTGCCATTATCGTACTAGTGGACTGAACCGTGATGGTTCGTTGAAACATGACTATCCTACCAGTGAGTGGCGACTGGTGCCACTGGGACACTGGAATTGGAAATGGAACCAAGCGCGTTCCAATTACAGCACCTCCGACCAGGAACTCCTGGCCGGTATGTTGGTGCTTTCGTCACAATCCTGACTCCTGGGATCTAACCCTATTGTCTGGCTGTGTGACCAGGAGCCTGTGAAGGCTTTTCAAAAGGGCCCACACCCAGAGAAAGCAAAGCTAAAGCGGTGGTGGACTTACCTGAGCCAGTTCAGGCTGACAGTGCATCATATCCCCGGAATAAAGAATGAACTGTCTGACTATATATCGCGCAACAACTTCGATGCGCTTATAGGTGAGAGCTCTGAGGCGCTCGCCAGAGAGGCTTTCCAGCGTATGGATGTCCAGCTTGACCTGTCGATGCGCACTGCTGGAATCCTGGAGGGTTGGAGCCTAACCGAGTATCAGTCAGAGTATAAAGAAATTCTCCAAACTCTCAGCACTGGTCTCGAACCCGGTGTCATTGACGCGCACCAGTGGTATAGAAACAATCAGTACCTCTTCTACGAGGACCGAATTGTGGTGCCTGAGGCACAACTGGATGGGTGCCTACAGTCGTCCCATCTCAGTTCTGGTCACACTGGCACTGATCGCTCAGTGGACTTCTTCCGTGAGTGTTTCTACTCTAGTCTAACCCTGACTGAACTGAGGTCGCGTATGCAGACCTTTGTGGATGCTTGTGGCTGTCATGCCAGCAAGCGGGGCGACAGTAGGGATAGGGGCCTGATCTCGAGCTTACCCATACCCTATTGTGCTAACTCTCTTCTCTACGTGGATTTCATCCACGTCCTACCATGCTTCGGTGGCTATGATAGTTGCCTAGTGGTCAGCTGTGGCCTATCTCGCTTAACCCGTGTGTTCCCTTGCAATAAGAAAATCACAGGTGAGCAGACTGTGAAACTGTTGGTCGAACAATGGTTCGAACCCTATGGGGCACCTAAGCAGGTGCACTCTGATGAGGATGTACGCATCCGCAGTGACACTGGGTGGTACAAACGAGTGCTAAATGCCCTCAATGTGGAGGTATCCACAGGTGTGCCCTATACCCACACGTCTAACCCTCTCTGTGAGAGACAGAACCGTGTGGTGGAGCAAAACTTAAGAATCCTGATGAAACAGGAGCGTACCAAAGACTGGGTACGTCTAGTGCCCTGGGCAGTGCTGACCATGAACTCACAGCGGAGCTCTTCTACGGGTTTCACCCCCCACGAACTGTTCCATGGAGGACGACCTGCTTTGTTCTCCAAAACCCCCTTTCCTGAGGACTTCAGGAGCCCTGTGGGAGATTGGCTGGAACACAAGCAGTCTCTGGCTAACCAGGCTGGGACTAACCTGAGACACATCCGTGACCGTGAACTGAGCCGACGGAACCGCCTACGGTGACCTGCCAGCTTCAAGGTTGGTGACCTTGTTTTGGTTCACCATTCACGCCTACCCTCCTGGCCACGTAACTGCCTACAGGACCCTTATTTTGGACCCTATCGCATCATCAGGATAGATGGATCCAGGATCCATGTCAGGTGCAGTCCACGTCTAGGTGGTGAACTGCTGTGTGCACCTAAACAGTTGAGGCACTATCACTCCCCTGACGAATTGTCTTGGGATGAGTGGCGCCTCAGCGACAGTGAGGTTGAGCGTATAGACCTCCAGAACGCTGCCAGTCCAGAGGAGGCAGACGAACTCGCAGAGATGACTGCCAAGGAGATGGCAGTCGATGGTTACTACGTGGTTGCAGGTATTGCTCGCCACGAGTATAAACAGGGCTGGAAATTCCTAACCCTGTGGGATGGCTATGGTTTATCTGAGGCGACCTGGGAACCTATGTCAGCCTTCATACAACCAGATGGAAGTATCAACCCCATCTTCCGCACCTACCTCGATGAGAACAACGAGGGGCAGCTCCTAACCCGTGCTGAGACTATGTCCCAGCGTAAAAAGCGAAACTAATTTCCCTGTGTCAGTCTACTGACTGTGTTGTAACCTCACAGGTGCAGTGAGCACTCTTGTGCAAACGTGCCTGTGTATGGGTGTAAGAGCAGTTGTCACAGTTGCCCCGCATTGCATCGCAGGACAGGACCGTTAGCCCCCCATGACAACCAATCCCTGGCCGAAGGCCATTGTTTTTTCACAGACCACTGCTTACTGAGCACTGCACTGACCCTGTCTGTGCCCTGCAGACCCATGTCTATGGTTTCCAGCGTGGGCCAGGTGGCCGTTTATCAGGATTGCAGCGACCCAGCGAGTGTATGCCTTGTTGACCATGTGTAGAACGTTTTATAGTGATTTCAACACTGTGTTTGTGCCTCTCCTGCTGCTTGCTGCTGGTGTAGGGTCTCCTGCTGTTTGTTTTTGATGAGTAAAATGTTTCATTTGTTGAAATACAACCAATCCAGGATAGCCCAAGCCAGAAATAAGCAAGTAGAAGAGAATCAGGATCAAAGCATGAAGGGCTGCAGTGTAAACAGTGAAAGATGAAAGAATATTCACAGAAACTGCAACTCAGGGCAAATCGGATTGCATATTCACAAAGATAGCTGAAATGTTTTGGAAAAAGAGTTGGAAAACTGCCCCATGGTCACTCAATCTCCATAGTGCCATCTCAGGAGATGTGCACTCTCTGTTTTGGGTCCCATATGTGCTGAGGTGGCAGGGCATGTGGCGATGAGTTCACTGCCATGTCACATGGGATCTTCCTACTTAGCTAGGCTGACCAGGAATTGAACCCAGGACCTCTCAAAAAGAGGTGCCCAGCCCCCTAGGGTGCATACCACTAGGACAGCTAAGAATTCATGAGAAAACATAGATAAATTCATAGGCTCTGCCCTGGATATGTCAGTTCTCAGTTGACTCAGGAAAAGATGAATTGCCTCACATTGATGGGGGATTAAGGGGTCCACTCCATATCCTGATTTGGTGTTTGGTTCTATAGGTCGAAATGTGTTATCACCACTTTTGGTTGGGCCAATACTAAGATAGAAATGGCTGTGTGCTCAGTGCATCTCTAATACAACTAGAGTATGCCTCAAAGCATTGGAAAGGCACTTTTTCTTACTCTTCCCTTGTGCTGTGGTGGACACCACTGTCGCATTTTCAGGAAAAAGGGATTTTTTCTTGGCCTTTCCTTGGTTTCCACACCTACTTTAAAATACCTATAGTTTCCCTCACACAGAAAAATGGGCGCTCACCATGGCTGGCGCCTTTTTGCTGCTTTGTTCGTAACATTTCCTACAGAAAGCTCAGCGCTCATGGCGCTGCCGGGGTTCCTGTGGCTTGGTTGGGTTAGTTTGGGAGCATGCCAAAAACATATGCATGTGCATCCCTCCCTCCAAGACGCAGCGCGACACTAACCCAACGCCAGACTCTGTATGGACATCCGCTCTGGTTGTGAAAACCTGCTGGCGACCTGCTGTCCTGATCTTAGGGCGAAGGGAGTCGTCAGGAAATTAAATTGCCCCTTGGTGGGGTCTTGGGTTCTGCTCAGTCTCCTGGCTGCTGCTTTTCGGCCCAGAAAGCGGCCTACTCAGCGACGCTTTCGCGAGGATATCTGCAGAGGCAGGAATGGGAGAATTATGGACGAATCCACGCAAGCGCGAAGCGAGAACACCTAAATCTGTCAAATGACGGCGTAGAATTTTTCTAAGACAACACGCCTGAGCAGAATCCAATTGTGCATCAGAAGCACATTTTTATAAAAATTGTAGTCATCTCTCGATTTTTTAAATCAAGAAATTCCTACGCATAAAAAGGCGGCGTGCAGGAGCGGGTCCTAGCGAAGCGCCGGAAAATACAGAAATAATGAGATTAGAAACGTATGTCTCACGTAGACTGGAAAATGACGAGACACACATTAATAGATAAACATACAGATTCCACCCACACTGACAGTAAGAATCAAATATCCAAGAATTCCAAAATCAACGAAAAGACTTCAATGAATCAGGTATAAACCACAGGTGTGCTCGTCTCGTATGCAGCATGCACATTGCTTGTCTCGTGTCTCCGTGAACGAGTCTTGTAGCAGCGCTAACAAACGATAGAGGTATAGATTAGAAAGATTGCAGATGATTAGAGGTCAGATCAGGGTGATTAGACATACACACAAGTGCATAGCGACGTTTTTCGCTTGCGCCTCGTTTCACGTTCCCACTTGCTCTCTCTCTCCAGCGGTAGGTAAGGTAGGTAAGCCCAGGTGGAGCCACCCCCTGGTGGAGTTCGTGATCGTGGGTTAGATTTGTAGGAAAAACAATGATTGGAACAGGTTGTTCGCAAGCTCGTGCATGCTCGTGCATTCACACACGCATTAAAGGGTAGGCCACGCGAAATGCGCACAGTAAACCTTGTTTAGGTTACCCAGGGGCTCCTCGGTACGTTCTTTAAGAGAACCTGAGGAGTCTCTTAACGCTTGCTTGCTTGACAGGGCGTGTTTGAGGACAGTGTATTATAGGTAACACTGAGAAGCGTATAATACGTGGAGTGTGGCTTGGTTCCTCAGCCGCAAACACCCCTTCATTGGCCTTTGCTTTACAGGTCGGCAGGTAGGGTGATTGGTGCAGCAGCATACCATTTTTTTCTAGCCCTGCGTAACAAGGGCGCTGATCACACAAACAATTGACTGCACCTCCGCCAGGAGTGGTGAGGGCAGTCCGACTCCATGGACATACACGCTGGGCACGCATCAAGAGCACCTCTTCCCTCCAAGCCCTAGCAGGGGAAACGCGTTGTGGCGTCCCCTGTTAGGCCACAGTTGCTTAGCAGCGCTGTGTTTCTTGTCTTCTTCACAGGAGGGTCATTAGGACTCACGACTTGACCTCCAACAACACCCAGTAGAGCGTGAGTGTAGGAGTGGTAATCCTGAGTGGGGGCTTGAGCCAGTTGCAGAAGTGCTCGCCCACCAGGATGGTGCCACTGTAGGTAGGGTTTGTAGTGTAGTGGTTTCTCCTGTCCCGCGTGCTTTTCCTCGTGGGCAGGGGAGTGCGTTAGCTTTTGGCCTTTAGCAAAAATGGGCGTTTTGTATGCCCTTAGCACACTTGGCCACCCCTCCCCTCGAAGGTAAGGTAAGGTAAGGTAAGGGCGGCTGCTTCGCAGCCTCATCTGACATCTCCTTGCTTGTTTTACATGGTGGCCGCCTCTGGCGGGAAGGAGAGCTCTCCACCATCAGTTCCCCTGGCGACCCCTTTCCCACCTCACGGCCCAGAACTTCAACCAGGTTCCCTTGGGGCATGACCGGCGGTAGGTGTCCTTCAGTCGCTGCCCTCACGGTCTCAGCTCCTTCCGGTCACCCATCGAAGGACCCTCCGGCCTTCCCCCCCTAGCACAGCCTTTCGGGCGCCTGCAGGCGGGTTTCCTGTGGATAGCCCTCGCCGACAGCGGAGCATTTCTCTCTATCAACCACATTCCACCACTCTGCATCCCTCACGGGCTGGAGTACCCACTCGGCTCCCGGATGCACTTGGGTGTCGTCCATCCGCGGCTGGAGGCCAGGGGGCGACCCTTTCCACGTTCCCCCAGGTCCCCCTCACGCGTGAACCAACGTGTACTTAGGCCATTGACCCGGGGACCTCAGGCTCAACCCTCACCCCTGCGGACACCTCACGGCCGTCCCGGAGTTCAGGGCCTTTTCCCCACTTTCCGTGGCCAGGCTCCCCATGGTTGGCCCATGGTTTACCACTCCATGGCAACTGGTTTCCCAATCCCACGGGGCTGTTGCTTGGCGCTTTCGGCCTCCCTTCCAATCCCATGTCCCGTTCCCCTTCGCCACATACCGTCACCGGCCCAATCCCCGCTTCCCATGGTTTTCCGATGCCTTGGGGCCGTTGTGTGGCCCGTGCCACACCCCTGTCCTAGCCCCGTGCCCCCATCCCACCCCTCATCCCGTGTTTATACCCCACCGGGCCTGCAGCAACCCCGTGGCGCGGGCCCACAGGATCGTCATCCATCCGGGGACCGTTTCGTGCTCCTTGCACGGGTCGCCCCTATCCTCTCCCCTGCTTCCGCGCACTCGGCGCGCTCTTCTCCGCACGTTCCTGTCCGGGTCGTCTGGCCACTGTTCCTATGTCATGGCACCTTTGGCCCACCTATGCTTTGGCACAAGAACACAGCGTGACCAGGCGGCTGTGGCCTCGCAGGGACGCCACCACACGTACCCCCACTAGGGCTTGGAGGGGAGTTGTGTTCTGTGTTCTGTATGCTTGCACCGCCTGCTGTCTTGCACGTCCTTGACGTCTTCTTGTCGCGGCAGGGGCAGGGGCAGGGGCAGAGGCAGGGGCTGGGGCGGCAAGGGCAGGGGCAGGGGCAGGGGCAGGGGCAGGGGCAGGGGCAGGAGCAGGGGCCGTGGGAGGGGCAGGGGCAGTGGCAGGGGCAGCGGCAGGGGCAGGGGCATGGGCAGGGACGATGGTTGGTGCATGGGCAGTGGCAGGGGCAGGGGCAGTTGCAGGGGCAGGGGCAGGGGCAGAGGCAGGGGCTTGGGCAGGGGCAGAGGCAGGGGCAGTGGCAGGGGCAGGGGCAGAGGTAGGGGCAGGGGGGGCAGGGGCAGGGGCAGGGGCAGGGGCAGGGGCAGTGGCAGGGGCAGGGGCAGGGGCAGGGGCTGGGGCAGTGTCAGGAACCGGGGCAGTGGGAGGGGTAAGGGCAGTGGCAGGGGCAGGGGCCGGGGCAGGGGCAGGGGCAGGGGCAGGCACAGTGGCAGGGGCAGGGGCTGGGGCAGGGGCAGGGGCAGGGACAGGGCCAGTCGCTGGAGCAGGGGCAGTGGCAGGGGCAGGGGTAGGGGTAGGGGCAGGGGCAGGGGCAGGGGCAGGGGCAGTAGCAGGGGCACGGGCAAAGGCAGGGGCAGAGGCAGGGGCAGGGGCAGAGGCAGTGGCAGGGGCAGTGGCAGGGGCAGGGGCAGGGGCAGTGGCAGGGGCAGTGGCAGTAGCAGGGGCAGGGGCAGGGGCAGTGGCAGTAGCCGGGGCAGGGGCAGGGGCAGTGGCTGTGGCAGGGGCACGGGCAGAGGCATGGGCAGGGGGGCAGGGGCAGGGGCAGGGATTGTGGCAGGGGCAGGGGCAGGGGCAGGAGCAGGGGCAGGGGCAGGGGCAGGGGCAGGGGCAGTGGGTGGGGCAGGGGCAGTGGCAGGGGCAGGGGCAGGGGCATGGGCAGGGACAGGGGCAGGGGCAGGGGCCGGGGCTGTGGGAGGTGCAGGGGCAGTGGCACGGGCAGGGGCAGGGGCAGATGCTAGGGCAGGCGCAGGAGCAGGGACTGGGGCAGGGGCAGAGGCAGGGGCACGGGCGGGGGCAGGGGCGGGGGCAGGGACAGTGGCAGGGGCAGGGGCAGGGGCAGTAGCAGGGGCAGAGGCAGGGGCAGAACAGGGGCAGGGGCAGGGGCAGGGGCATGGCAGGGGCAATGGCAGTGGCAGGGGCAGGGGCAGGGGCAGTGGCTGTAGCAGGGGCAGGGTCAGGGGCAGGGGCAAGCGCGGTGGCAGTAGTAGGGGCGGGGGCAGGGGCAGTGGCTGGGGCAGGGGCAGTGGCAGGGGCAAAGGCAGGGGCAGAGGCAGGGGCAGGGGGGGCAGGGGCAGGGGCAGGGGCAGTGGCAGGAGCAGGGGCAGGGGCAGGGTATCTGGTATCTGGTATCTGGTTGACCCGCCCGAGGCTCCGACACAGCCGGAGGGGTTCCCTGAAAATGTGGGACACCCAACCGCCACATGGCGGCTTACTCGGTCCCGCCAGGGTGGGTCGAAGCGGGCGGCCCATGCCCGCACCCTGCGCCACCAGGGGCTGACACCTGCCGTGGTTTTGGGTGTGTGGGGGGGGGGGGCTCCGCTGGATTGGGGGTCAGGTTGGGTTCCCCGCGCGTTGAGTGGGTCGCGTCGAGGGGGTGCCAGCCAAGGCAAGGGGCTGCGCAGGGGCGCGGACTGAGGCTGTGCATGGGCGCAGACTGTGGCTGCGCATGGGCGCAGACTGGGGCTGCGCAGGGGCGCAGACGGGGGCTGCGCAGGGGCGCAGACTGGGGCTGCGCAGGGGCGCAGACTGGGGCTGCGCAGGGGCGCAGACTGGGGCTGCGCAGGGGCGCAGACTGGGGCCGCGCAGGGGCGCAGAGTGGGGCTGCGCAGGGGCGCAGACTGGGGCTGCGCAGGGGCGCAGACTGGGGCCGCGCATGAGCGCAGACAGGGGCTGCGCAGGGGCGCAGACTGGGGCTGCGCATGGGCGCAGACTGGGGCTGCGCAGGGGCGCAGACTGGGGCTGCGCAGGGGCGCAGACTGGGGCTGCGCAGGGGCGCGGACTGGGGCTGCGCAGGGGCGCGGACTGGTGCCGCGCAGGGGCGCAGACTGGGACTGCGCAGGAGCGCAGACTGGGGCTGCGCAGGGGCGCAGACTGGGGCTGCGCAGGGGCGCAGACTGGGGCTGCGCATGCGCGCAGACTGGGGCTGCGCAGGAGCGCAGACTGGGGCTGCGCAGGGGCGCAGACTGGGGCTGCGCAGGGGCGCAGACTGGGGCCGCGCAGGAGCGCAGACTGGGGCTGCGCATGGGCGCAGACTGGGGCTGTGCAGGGGCGCAGACTGGGGCTGCGCAGGGGCGCAGACTGGGGCTGCGCAGGGGCGCAGACCGGGGCAGCGCAGGGGCGCAGACTGGGGCTGCGCAGGAGCGCAGACTGGGGCTGCGCAGTGGCAGGGGCAGGGGCAGGGGCAGGGGCAGTGGGTGGGGCAGGGGCAGTGGCAGGGGCAGGGGCAGGGGCATGGGCAGGGACAGGGGCAGGGGCAGGGGCCGGGGCTGTGGGAGGTGCAGGGGCAGTGGCACGGGCAGGGGCAGGGGCAGATGCTAGGGCAGGCGCAGGAGCAGGGACTGGGGCAGGGGCAGAGGCAGGGGCACGGGCGGGGGCAGGGGCGGGGGCAGGGACAGTGGCAGGGGCAGGGGCAGGGGCAGTAGCAGGGGCAGAGGCAGGGGCAGAACAGGGGCAGGGGCAGGGGCAGGGGCATGGCAGGGGCAATGGCAGTGGCAGGGGCAGGGGCAGGGGCAGTGGCTGTAGCAGGGGCAGGGTCAGGGGCAGGGGCAAGCGCGGTGGCAGTAGTAGGGGCGGGGGCAGGGGCAGTGGCTGGGGCAGGGGCAGTGGCAGGGGCAAAGGCAGGGGCAGAGGCAGGGGCAGGGGGGGCAGGGGCAGGGGCAGGGGCAGTGGCAGGAGCAGGGGCAGGGGCAGGGGCAGGGGCAGGGGCCGGGGCAGTGGCAGGAGCAGGGGCAGTGGGAGGGGCAAGGGCAGTGGCAGGGGGGGCAGGGGCAGTGGCAGGAGCAGAAGCAGGGGCAGGGGCAGGGGCAGTCACAGTTGCTGGGGCAGGGGCAGGGGCTGGGGCAGGGGCCGTGGCTGTGGCAGGGGCAGTGGTAGGGGCAGAGGCAGGGGCAGGGGGGGCAGGGGCAGGGGCAGGGCCAGTGGCAGGGGCAGGGGCAGGGGCAGGGGCTGTGGCAGGGGCTGCGGCAGGAGCAGGGGCAGTGGGCGGGGCAGGGGCAGTGGCAGGGGCTGTGGCAGGGGCAGGGGCAGGGGCAGTGGGAGGAACAGGGGCAGTGGCAGGGGCAGCGGCACGGGCAGTTGCAGGGGCAGGGGCAGGGGCTGGGGCTGGGGCAGGGGCAGAGCCAGGGGCAGTGGCAGTGACGGGGGCAGGGGCAGGGGCAGAGGCAGGGGCAGGGGGGTAGGGACAGGGGCAGGGGCAGTGGCAGGGGCAGGGGCAGGGGCAGGGGCAGTCGTAAAGGCAGCGGGTGGGGCACGGGCAGTTGCAGGGGCAGGAGCAGGGGCCGTGGGAGGGGCAAGGGCAGTGGTCGGGGCGAGGGCAGGGACAGGGGCAGGGGCGGGGCAGTGGCTGGGGCAGGGGCAGTGGCAGGGGCAGTGGCGGGGGCAGGGGCAGGGGCAGGGGCTAGGGCAGTGGCAGGAGCAGGGGCAGTTGCAGGGGCCGGGGCAGGGTTAGGGGCCGTTGTAGGGGCAGGGACAGGGGCATGGGAAGGGGCCGGGGCAGGGGTAGGGGCAGGGGTAGAGGCAGGGGCAGGGGCAGGGGCAGGGGCAGGGGCATGGGCAGTGGCAGTGGCAGGGGCAGGAGCAGGGGCAGTGGGAGGGGCAAGGGCAGTGGTAGGGGCAGGGGCAGGGTCAGGGGCAAGGGCAGGGGCAGTGGCAGTAGCAGGGGCAGGGGCAGGGGCTAGGGCAGTGGCAGGAGCAGGGGCAGTTGCAGGGGCCGGGGCAGGGTTAGGGGCCGTGGTAGGGGCAGGGGCAGGGGCATGGGCAGGGGCCGGGGCAGGGGTAGGGGCAGGGGTAGAGGCAGTGGCAGGGGCAGGGGCAGTGGCAGGGGCAGGGGCAGTGGCAGTGGCAGGGGCAGGAGCAGGGGCAGTGGGAGGGGCAAGGGCAGTCAAAGGGGCAGGGGCAGGGTCAGGGGCAAGGGCAGGGGCAGTGGCCGGGGCAAGGGCAGTGGCAGAGGCAGTGGCAGGGGCAAGGGCAGGGGCAGGGGCAGGGGCAGTGGCAGGAGCAGGGGCAGTTGCAGGGGCAGGGGCAGGGTCAGGGGTAGTGGCAGGGGCAGTGGCAGTGGCAGGGGCAGGGGCAGTGGCAGTGGCAGTAGCAGGGGCAGGGGGAGAGGCAGTGGCTGGGGCAGGGGCAGTGGCAGTAGCAGGGGCAGTAGCAGGGGCAGGGGCAGGGGCAGTGGCAGTGGCAGGGGCAGGGGCAGGGGTAGAAGCAGGGGCAGGGGGGGCAGGGGCAGGGGCAGGTAGGGTGATTGGTGCAGCAGCATACCATTTTTTTCTAGCCCTGCTAAACAAGGGCGCTGATCACACAAACAATTGACTGCACCTCCGCCAGAAGTGGTGAGGGCAGTCCGACTCCATCGACATCCACGCTGTGCACGCATCAAGAGCACCTCTTCCCTCCAAGCCCTAGCAGGGGAAACGCGTTGTGGCGTCCCCTGTTAGGCCACAGTTGCTTAGCAGCGCTGTGTTCTCTTGTCTTCTTCACAGGAGGGTCATTAGGACTCACGACTTGACCTCCAACAACACCCAGTAGAGTATGAGTGTAGGAGTGGTAATCCTGAGTGGGGGCTTGAGCCAGTTGCAGAAGTGCTCGCCCACCAGGATGGTGCCACTGTAGGTAGGGTGTGTAGTGTAGTGGTTTCTCCTGTCCCGCGTGCTTTTCCTCGTGGGCAGGGGAGTGCGTTAGCTTTTGGCATTTAGCAAAATTGGGCGTTTTGTATGCCCTTAGCACACTTGGCCACCCCTCCCCTCTAGTAGGTAGGGCTTTTGCCGTCTTCCCCCAAGGATAGGCGCCAGCACAGAAATTGGGCGCCATAGGAGTGGTACCAGTACCTGACTAGGACCTTCGGTCCGACATCAGCGAAGCCCGGTCTCCGGGAGCCACGCCCGGGAGAGAAGTGAGACACACACAGACATACGTAGCACACTTAGGGGTAAGGTTCAGTCCCTAGCTTTAGTCTTGGAGGCAAGCGTCTCAGCGAGCCTCAGCAACTCACCAAGGTTGTTCTGGGACAAGTAGTCAACCAGAACTGAGTTTAGGCGTCCCTCAGGTAGAACAAACGCAGAGAAGGGCTCCCAGGTGGCCTCTTCAACTCCAAACCCTTCCCAGAGGGTGGGGAAGCGCCAACCCTGGCGATAGCGGTGGCGTAGGACAGACTTCACCAGGTAGAAGCCCTCCTTAGCCATCTCCTCGGCGTTCATGTCGGGGAGTTCCCCTTCAACTTCCATAGGGCTGGCAGCCCCTTGTAGGTCTAGGGCGGTGATTTCCTCGTCGTTCAGCTCCCACTCCTCCCCACAGAGGTCTTCAGGATCATAGTAGCGCTTCAGGTGTTGAGCAGCGCACACCAGGGTCCCCCCTAGACGGGGAGAACACCGCACGGTGATACGGTGTCCATCCACTGATAGAATCTTGTACGGCCCGAAGTATGGGTCATCGCTGGTAGAGCGTGGCCAGGCGGGTAGTTGACTGTGGTGCACCAGCACCCAGTCCTCCTCTTGGTAGGTGGCTGGTACTCGGTGCTTGTTCTTCTTGTTCCACTGACGCTCCCTCACTCTCTGGAGCATAGCCTTGGCCTTTGTCCACCTTCGCTTGTTGCTCTTGGACCCATTCATCCACAGAAGAATGGGTTTCCTCTGGATAGGGGGCATGTAGGAACCACGCCGGGCGCCCTAGGAATAGCTCATGGGGCGAGTAGCCAGTAGCTGAACTCTCTTGGGAGTTCATCATCAAGGATATGACGGGGAGTAGTCTCACCCAGTCTCTGCTGCGTTCAGTTTTGCACCATATCCTTACATTCTCCTTGAGGACACGGATCTGTCGCTCGCATAAGGGGATTGCTCTTGTGCGAGTAGGGGATCCCTGTAGACACCTGGACATTGAGGGACCTCAGGACCCTCTTGTACCAGCCGGTATCTGAGCGTACTCGTACGTCCTCATCGGAGTTGATCTCCTTGGGCGCCCCATAGACACAAAACCACTCCTCCAGGAGTATCTTGATAGTCTCCTCCCCGGTAATGTGCTTGGTACAGGGGAACACCCTGGTAAACCTGGTCAACCCACAGATTACCACGAGGGCGGAGTCATAGCCCCCGAACTTCAGCATCTCCGTGTAGTCGACGTATAGAACACTGTTAGCACAGTGAGGGATGGGCAGGGTCGAGTAGAAACCTCTGTCCCTGATATCCCCTGGTTTACAGGACCTGCACGGGCACTTGTCCACGATAGGCTGGAGGGTTTTTTCGCAGTTGGTCGTAAGTCCGCGTAGTGTGGAACCACTGCTTGAACAGCCTCAAGGTACGGTCAGCACCCACATGACCGCTGCACTCATGGGTCCACTTCAGCAGCGCTGGGACTCTGTCACTAGGCACCACAATGCGGTTCTCGTGCCAGAGGTAGCTCTTGTCCCTCTTCCACTGCTCTTGGTTGACCAGAAGGGGTTCAAGGCGTTTCTCCAGGCGCTTGTAGATATCCCCAAACTCCTTCAGGTACTCCGACTGTTGGAGTCCATCCAGGGGGCGTATCATCGTCATGTTGAGGTCCAAGTGGACGTCCATACGGCTGAACGCCTCTTTAGGCAGCGCTTCAGACCGGGCACCAATCAGGGCGTCGAAGTTGTTGCAGCTGATGTAGTCTGCACACTCGTTCTTCACTCCCTGGATATGGTGTACCGTCAGCCGTAGTTGACTGAGGTAGGTCCACCAGCGCCGTAGCTTGGCCTTCTCAGGTGGGGGGCCCTTCTGGAAACTGCGGACCGGTTCTTGGTCGCACAGCCAGACCACAGGGTTACTCCCCAACAGTCGTGCTTGTGAGGATAGCACTAGCATACCCGCGAGCAATTCCTGCTCATAAGTGGAGTAGTTCCCCCTGGCCTGGTTCCATTTCCAGTTCCAGTGGCCCAGAGGTACTAGGACCCACTTGTCGTCAGGGTAGCTGTGTTTGAGGGTTCCATCTCGGTTGAGACCTTCCGTTCCCCATTAGGAAATGGCCGAGTCGAACTCCACCTTCTCTAGTGCTTGCCATTGGAACAACGTTCCACCACCGCCCACATTGCTGGCGTCGGTCACCAGGATAATTCCCCCTTGTGCCCTAGGCACGCCCAAGCACTTAGCGTTGGCCACCTTGTCTTTGAGCTCGTCAAACGCTTGTTGCTCTTGTGGGCCCCAGCGCCAAGTAGTACTCTTCTTGATCAAGTCCGTCAGAATGGCGCTGGTGTAGGTGCCGTTTTTGATATGGCGGCGATAGAAGTTGCACACCCCAATGAAACTGCGTACATCATGAAGTCCTTTCTTGGGGTCTTCGTGTCGTACCTTAGCATCCATCAGGGGTTTGGCCTTAGAGGCCGCTGGGGTCCACCACCCATCGCCAATGTCAAACCCCAGGTACTGCGTGGTCTTCTGCATGAACTCACACTTCTCCAGCTTGAGTCGTGTGTGGTTGTCCTGGCAGACCGCAAAGAACTTACCCAGAAGGATTAGGTGGTCCTCCTGGGTATTGGTCCCGAGGCATACATCGTCGATGTGAGCTTCCATCTGGGCCCCACGGGATATAAGCTCCTGCACCTTAGGTCTCCTTCGTAGGATGGACAAGATCTTGTTCATCAGCTCTTGGAATAGAGCGGGTGCGTTGGCCACGCCGAATGGCATGACCTTCCACTTGAACACCCTCCCCTGAGGGGTGATGAAGGCCAGTAGCTCCTGAGCGTTGGGCGTCAGGTCCACTTGCCAGAATCCGCTCCTCTTGTCCATCTTGGTCTTGTAGCGACAGGAGGCTATCTTCTCCAGGGTAGACTCCATATTAGGAATGGACCCTGAGTGGTTCAGCGTTTTCTTGTTCAGCTCTCCGTAGTCCACTACCAGCCGTTTGGCTGTAGACCCAGGTTTAGCCACTAGGAAACAGGGGCTGCAGTGTAGGGGGTAGTCCCCGTCCTTGTACTCGGGGACTAGGCCAGCGTCGATACATTCTTGTATCTGTCGCTCAATCTCGTCGGCCTGCTCTTTAGGAGCTGGATAGCGTCTCCTCCGGATCTTGTGACCCACGAACTCGGGTTTCAGCTTGAGGTCCATCTGTACCAGCTTGTCACATGAGGCTGGAGGGGGTAGTTCTCCGAACACCTCCAGATAGGTCCTTATAAGCTTCTGCACCTGCGGGTCCAATAGCTTGATCTTGTCCTCCATGTCCTCGTCAGAGTGTAAGTTGCTTGCCCCCTGAGTAATAGACGTCGGGAGGTGATCCTCCACCGACTCTTCGCCCTTGGTAGTGTCCTTCAACCCTTGGTAGGCATATAGAAGGTCTTGTTCAACCATCTCCGGTGGACGATGGCAACATAGGCACGCTCGAGGGGATTCACATACACATTCCTCCGAGAGGTTGTCCTCCTCTGGGGTCCTCACATGGGCGCCCCACACGCTCTTCATGAGCTTAAGATCTACCTCCCTTTGCCAGGTGGTGATCTTCTGTTCAAGGTCCTCCTTCAATTGGGATAGATCTCCCCTACGTCCTTGCTTCAGTGGCCATGAGCTGCGGGTAGGCTTAGCGTAGCATAGCTTTTTCGCCAGCAACTTCCTCTTGGAGTCCACATACTCCCTTAGCCTGGATCGAGGATGCAGCTCTTCGTCCACGGGGTCTTCCACCCTCATGGAGAGTAGGGGTTTCAGTGGGGCGACGTACTTGGCGTTCTCCACTTTCTCCACACAGGTCTGCACGAAGAAGGCGTCGTGCTCAGTTTCGTCATCTGAGTGGATAGAGCTAGGTAGCTCGGATAGTCCACACTCAGAGACTCCATCAGGAACAGGTACATGACAGGGAGAGTTTGGGGGCGTTGGTTTCAGTCACGACGTACTCTTCCCCTCCGGGTATAGTCTCAATAGCATCTTGAGGTCATAGTCGATCCTTCAAGTCACCCAAGGCGAGTCCATCGCTTTCTCGTTGTATAGCCTGGACCAGAGTCGGTTCCAGATCCTCCCAGGGGATGGAGGTAAGACCTCCGTCCACCACGCTGAGCATACTCCCCCATGCGGGTTTCCCGATAGGCGTCTTACGCCCCAGAGGCAAGTAGATGGCCTCATCAGGTAACCGGACAGAGCTGATAGTCAGCCTGTCCAGGAGGTTTCGCCAGTACTCGTTGCCCCCATGGCCTCCCCAATCGAGGGAACACAGGACCATACGGGAATGTTCCAAGGCCACCTTGGTCAGGACCTTCCCCAGTTCACTGAACTTGGGGTTCCCGTAGGCCATCCCGAAAGAGGGCCAGTAAAATTTGTAGCTGCAGTTCTTCCCCTTGCTGCAGTAAAGGTCAGGTACATGCTGCTTGTCGCTGGCGAACAACTCCACACTCAGGTCTTCTCTAGAGTAACCCAACTCCTTCAGACCTTGGTCTAGGACTTCCCCCAATAGTTGATAGTCCTCAGTTTTGGAGGCCGCCATCATGTTAAAGGGCTCCTCCTTCAATAGCCTCAGGTAACTCGAGGTATGTTCCGACTGCTCCAGTGGCACAGACTCTCTGCCACTGCAGTGGTCCACGTAGAGGAGGTAGGGCGCTTGCAGCGTCAGGGATTGTATCTGGGAGTGCTGCACGAAGAAGTCAGTCCCCAATACAAAGTCGAAGGCCTCAGTGTCCATCACATAGAACCAATGGGCGATAGTCCGGGAGCCCATAGGTACCTCCACTTCACAGTCCCCGCAGCTGTGCACCACGTGTCCATCCCCCATCGGTGGTCATGGTGTTCTTCAGGCTCCCACAAGGTAAAGTTTTCTTGGCCACTATAGATATGGTGGCTCCAGTATCCAATACCCCCAGGTATTCGCGTCCCCCTAGTCGGATACGTACCCAAAACACGAGGTCTTGGGTGCCACCGTAGCGTCCCCGTCAGAACTCCGCGGGTCAGGTCACCTCGAACCCCTTGTTCCGCAGCTTGCGGGCCATCCTCATGAAACGGCTTCTCTTCTTAGCGTTGCCGTCATCACCACCTTTGTCCTCCCGCTTGGCCCCTTGTTCTTTCTGGGCCTGCGTCTGTGAGCGTGTGGTAGGACCAGACGGCCCTCCAGAGGGCTCGGAGATCCCCCCTGGATTAGGGTTGGGGTTGCCTCCTTTCTTGTCCGTGTGCTTGTTGTCCTTGTCTGGCTGGCGGTTAGCGCCTCCTCCTTGTCCACCTTGACTCTTGTCTTGCCCTTGTCCACGTCCTCTCGACTTGCCCTTGCCGGAGTCGTTGCCTTTGCCCTTGCCTCCACCTTTGCCTGAGCCTTTGCCAGGATCCTCACCCTTAAGCTTCGCCGATAGGCGTTGCTTATGGTAGCACTCATCCTCGTAGTGCTTCCTCTTCCCACAGAAGGCACACGTGATGGTGCACCTGTAATGATCCGGCAGCTTCGCTTTGGCGCCGGTGTTCTTCTCCTGCTGCTTCCCTTGGACTACGAAGCAGTCTCGCTGCTCGCAGTAAGTAAGTAAGTAAGTAAGTAAGGGCAGCCGCGTCCGCAGCCTCATCTGACATCTCCTCGTTTGTTTTACATGGCGGCCGCCTCTGGCGGGAAGGAGTGCCCTCCACCATCAGTTCCCCTGGCGACCCCTGTCTCACCTCACGGCCGAGAACTTCAACCAGCTTCCCTTGGGGCATGACCGGTGGTAGGCTCCCTTCAGTCGCTGCCCTCACGGTTTCAGCTCCTTCCGGTCACCCTTCGAAGGATCCCCCGGCCTTCCCCCCCTAGAACAGCCTATTGGGCGCCTGCAGGCGGGTTTCCTGTGGATAGCCCTCGCCGACAGCGGAGCATTTCTCTCTGTCAACCACATTCCACCACTCCCCATCCCTCACGGGCTGGAGTACCCACTCGGCTCCCGGATGCACTTGGTTGTCGTCCATCCACGGCTGGAGGCCAGGGGGCGACCCTTTCCACGTTCCCCCTGGTCCCGCTCACGCGTGAACCTACGTGTACTCAGGCCATTGACCCGGGGATCTCAAGGTCAAACCTCACCCCTGCGGACACCTCACGGCCGTCCCGGAGTTCAGGGCATTTTCCCGACTTCCCGTGGCCAGGCTCCCCATGGTTGGCCCATGGTTCACCACTCCATGGCGACCGGTTTCCCAATCCCATGGGGCTGTTGCTTGGCGCTTTCGGCCTCCCTGCCCTTCCCATGTCACATTCCCCTTCGCCTCATCCTGGCACCGGCCCGTTCCCAGCGTCCCATGGACTCCCTACCCCGTCGGGCCGTTGTGCGGCCCTAGCCACACGCCCTTCCCCGCCCCGTCCCCTTGTCCCTTCATCCCGTGTTTATACCCCACCGGGTCGCCTGCTACCCTGTGGCGCTGGCCCACTGGGTCCTCTTCCTTCCGGGGACCGCTTCGTGCGCTTAGCGCGGGTCGCTCCCTTCCCGGCCTAATTGCCTGGGCTGTCTTGCGGCCCCCTCCCATCCCTCATCCCGTGTTTATACCCCACCGGGCCGCCAGCAACCCTGTGGTGCGGGCCCACTGGATCCTCATCCATCCGGGCACCGTTTCGTGCGCCTAGCACGGGTGGCTCCCTTCCCGCCCCCTTCCCCAGTGCCGCGGCCCCGGCCTGTTGCGTGTTCGGTGTCCTGGGCCCCCTGGCTCCTGTTCACCGGTGTGCTCGCTCCGTGTGTGGTGTTGCGTGTACGGCGGCCTGGGCCTTCTGGCTGCTGTTTACCGCTGTGCACGCCCTGTGTGTGGTGTTGCGTGCTCGGTTTCCTGGGCCTCCTGGCTCCTGCTCACCGGCGTGCACGCTCTGGGTGTGGTGTTGCGCGTGCGGTGTCCTGGGCCGCTTGGTCCCTGTTCACCGGTGCGCACGCTCGCTGTGTGTTGTTGCGTGCGCGGTGTCTTGGGCCGCTTGGCTTCTGTTCACCGGTGTGCCTGCCTCGGTGCGCTGTGTCGTGTGTACGGTGTCCTGGGCCCCTTGGCTCCTGCTCACCGGTGTGCACGCTTTGTGTGCGGTGTTGTATGTGCGGCGTCCTGGGCCTCCTGGCTCCTGTTCACCGGTGCGCGTGCTCGCTGTGTGCTCCTCGGGTGCTTCCTATCCCCCTCCCCCATCCTCGCTTGTACTAGTGCTTGCTCTCCGTGTCTGCCCTCCTGCTTTTTCCTGGCGCCGCCTTCTCGTCCTTGTGGCGCCCCTGGCGTTTGCATTCGAGCCTCCGTCCGTGTTAGTCCACTTCTTCGGCCTCTCCGGAGTGGTGGAGTGGTGGAGTGGTGGAGTGGTGGAGTGGTGGAGTGGTGGAGTGGTGGAGTGGTGGAGTGGTAGAGTGGTGGAGTGGTGGAGTGGTGGGGTGGCGGAGTGGCGGAGTGGCGGAGTGGCGGAGTGGTGGAGTGGTGGAGTGGTGGAGTGGTGGAGTGGTGGAGTGGTGGAGTGGTGGGGTGCTGGAGTGGTGGAGTGGTGGAGTGGTGGAGTGGTGGGGTGGTGGAGTGGTGGAGTGGTGGAGTGGTGGAGTGGTGGAGTGGTGGAGTGGTGGAGCGGTGGAGCGGTAAAGCGGTGGAGCGGTGGAGCGGTGGAGTGGTGGAGTGGTGGAGTGGTGGAGTGGTGGAGTGGTGGAGTGGTGGAGTGTTGGAGTGGTGGAGTGGTGGAGTGGTGGAGTGGTGGAGTGGTGGAGTGGTGGAGTGGTGGAGTGGTGGAGTGGTGGAGTGGTGGAGTGGTGGAGTGGTGGTGTGCTGGAGTGGTGAAGTGGTGGAGTGGTGGAGTGGTGGAGTGGTGGAGTGGTGGAGTGGGTGAGTGGGTGAGTGGGTGAGTGGGTTAGTGGGTGAGTGGGTGAGTGGGTGAGTGGGTGAGTGGGTGAGTGGGTGAGTGGGTGAGTGGGCGAGTGGGCGAGTGGGCGAGTGGGTGAGTGGGTGAGTGGGTGAGTGGGTGAGTGGGTGAGTGGGTGAGTGGGTGAGTGGGTGAGTGGGGGAGGAGGAGGAGGAGGAGGAGCGCCTGCCGTGGTCCCACGTACGGTGAGCCTTGGCGTCGTCCCTCGGGGGCCAAACGCAGGCTCTGCCGAGGGAGTCCTCCGTCTTACCTCCGCTAGAGCAAGACGAATCTCGTCGCACACCTGAGAACGCTCCTCCCAGCAGGCCGTCTGGGTCACAACGTCGGTGTACGACAACGCTACGGCTCGATCTGCTCTCCGGTCCCGGCCACCAACCGCTCCGACCTGTCCTGGATCCACCCGAGTAAGCGTTCCAAGATCAACGGGCACGGAAGATGTGGGTCTCCCGGGGCATCACCTCCGACTTAGAACGCCGCCAGACAAGGAGCGCGGTCCGGCACGACTGCGCGCAGAACCGGAGCGGTCCGGGCGCGTGAGGTCGAGGACGGGTCACGGGCGGGGACAGGGCCACGGGGCGGGCCGACCCATGGCCACCTGCATGTCCTTAAAGACCGTGCGGGGTCCTTGGGAAGCCGCAGTGAGGATGGCCGAGAACGCGGAATGTAGTGCGGCACACCACGAGGGGATCACATCCCCACAGAGGCCGGCCTCCAGGCTCCGTCCATTGCCACCGTAATGGATGGCCCAGAGGCGGCGTCGATCCGGGAGATGGGGGGCAAGCCCGTGCCGTCCGAGACTGTCCAAGATGATCACGTCATGGGCTTCCAGCTCAATCTCCTGCTGCACGGCCGGCGACATCTGGTTCGTCTCGTTGTACACATACAGGACGCGGTACGGACTGCGCTTGTTCCGGGTGGAGATGGCGGACTTCACCTTAGGGGCCAGGAGGAGGTCCCCTGATAGCCAGAGTCCTAGGAGGACGTCCCAGGCCGGCCACCTGCCCGAGCCGGGCGTTGGGGCCCAGTTGGCTACGTGATACCACTCTGGCGGTGGGTCGTTGGCGAGGGACTGGTTAACAGGGGCCCGCGGTAGGGGAGAGAGCTGGTCGGCAAGAGGTAGAACGGGCACCGCGTGCCGCTTATGTAGGAGAACGGTAGTGAGAACGACATCGCAGAGTAGGCGACGGAGACGCGCAGGACGCAGACCTCTGTGCAGCAGGGCATCCCTGTGTGGCGTGGAGATGGCTCCGAGACGACCAACAGTGTAGGTTGCGACGGTGTGGTGGGCCGGGGAGCCATCCACAGCCAGTATGAACGGCTCGTCCCCCCAAAGGACGAGGGTGCCCCAGGCAGTGGGCGTACAGTGGCGCCAGGCATGGCACCTCTGAGAGAGTCGGGCCGCAAGCCACCGATGGTAGTGGGCGCGGATGAGCGGGTCTAGCGGGCACGAGAGGATATGGTCCCCGGAGGCGGGCATGGCGCAGAGGGGGCAGGACGTATCTCTTGGGGGGAACAGGGAGAGGCGGATGCCGGTGACCGTGAGGTGGTCCCCCCATGTGACGAGACCGTGACTGACGATGTTGGCGTACTCGTTGAGGTCGGGGAGGCGTTGTGGCGGGGGGGACGCAGAGAAGGCGTGGTGGGAGGCGAGCAAGGCGCGGCGCGCGTGGGGCACGGCGTCGTGGACCTGGAGGCCCGCGTGGGAGAAGCAGACGCGGGGTTTCTGTAGGGGGCCGAGCCATCCCACGGCGTCCGGGCAATTGTCCGCAGCTTGCCCTGCCGCTTCGTCTACCCGGTCCAGCAGGGCATCGAGCCAGGTGCCGGCGATATGGGAATAGAGGTGATGGGGAGGGGCATGACCGTGGGCCATGTCGCGACACGATCTTATGAGATCTCCCTGCAGCGAGTCTTCCGGCTCGCGGCGCCCTTCCTGCGCCGTGATGTACCCTTTGCAGTCCGCGAAGTGCCACGCACCGGATCGGAAGCCGATGGCAGGGTCGGCTGAGGGCCTCTTGGCGGTGAGGGCCACCCATGCCGTGTACAGCTCCGCCGTGTAGGCGTTGTCCAGCCTCAAGGGGATGGGGACGGGGTACACCTGGTACCGGAGGGTGACGGGGCAGAACACCGCCACTGCCCCGCCGCAGCGCCGGGTCTTCGGGCACCACGACGCGTCGTGGAGGATCCCATAGTTCTCAGGGAGCCAGGAGAACGTGGGGACGGTCACAGTCACCGCTTGGCAGCGTCTAACCGGGGGGACGGTGCCGGCCGGCGGAGTGGGGCGGGGCGAGGCCCGGGGCCACCCCTTGCGTCGCGCGTCCTCTGTACTGCGATGGCCCGCAAGCATCCACGCGTGGGTGTCCTGGACCTCGAGTCCGGGTGACGACAGGGCCAGCACATGGGGGGTGTGGTGTGGCAGATGGCTGTCAGGGGGTAAGTGGATGGCGATGTCGCACTGGTGGCACAGGGCAACAAATAGATCGTGGTCCGTGGGGTGTGCGGTGCACCGGAGTCCGAGCTCCGGGGTGAGGCAGGGCTGGGAAGGATGGAACCGCCAGAGGGCAGTGAGGAGCCCGTGGCGCGTGGACCGGCAGACCAGGGAGTTGGGGTGGTTCAGGTGTCGGATGTAGACGCCGAAGAAGTTAGTAAACCCAACGACCGGTGCCGGGGGTATACCGACTCCCCCTTCGGGGACCTCACGGAGGAAGTGAGCAGAGGCGGAGAGGGTCCACCCAGCGGTGGCGCGCATGGCCGAGGCGGTCATGGCGTCCAGCACGCGCAGGGCCCCGTAGGAGGGGGGGCGGACACTGGTAAACCAGTTGATCGTCCCATGACACTTGGCAGTATACATGGCGAGGGGGTAGTGGGCGGGGAGCCGTGGGGCGCGGAGCGCCCGGCACGCAGCGCGGGCGCCCGAGAACAGGCGCCGGGAGTCGACGGGATGGAAGAGGTGGGGAAGGGCATGGCGGCCAAGGACGCGGACGTAGTCCCGGCTCGTGGCACATCGCACGGGGTGACCATTGAGGTATACCGTGTCGTTGAGGAAATAGACCTGACCATCGCGCATGTCGGTGCCGATCAAGACCGTTTTTGTTGGGTCTGAGTGGAGGTTGGTGAGGCGGCCCGCTCTCTCAATGCCGCTGGCGAGGGCGGGCAAATGGCAACGGTCGCCGGGCAGCCACTGGGTGTCATCCATCAGGAGAACCCGGTTCAGCGGGCCCGCGGGGGTGTCGTTGGGGGGGACGGAACGGCAGGCTTCGTGCCCCCGAACTTCGCCATATATGCAGTACTTCATGCCGGACACGGGGCATCCTTGCCCCGTGCCGGCCCCCAGCCGGGTGGAGGACGGAGAGCGTCCGTCAGCTCCCCCCATGTGCACCTCAAGGGCGCGGTCATGGTGCTGAAGGGTCGCGGCGTCGGCTGGGGAGATCCCTGCGGCGGTGAGGACGGCGTACTCGGTGGTGTGGTTGATGGAGCCATACGCGTGGCGGACATCGTCCGACAGGACCCAGGCTTCAAGGCGTCTGCGCCAGCGGTCCCACCATACATCGTGTAGGACGCGGAGTAGCTCCACGGAGGAGCAGTGCGGGGACATCCCGAACTGGTAGGGCGGCAAGATGCCGTTCTGGACCAGGCGGGGCTGGTAGTGGTCTTTGATGAGGGCAGCCGTGAGTTTCCATATCGTGGCCAGATTGGTCAGCGGTCTGCCGTTCGCAATGGGGCCGTGCGGCGTCTTTTTCGGAAGGTTGATGAAGTCTGCAGAGTGTGCCTGGGGCACGGGCACTCCACGGAGAATACTGTTGATCAGGCTCACGATCGCCGCAAACTGGGCATCCTCCAATTGTCCGAACAGCCGGTACTCCAGTAAGTCGTGGTACGGCACAGTGGCCGCCGCCCGGCGGATGATGGCCCGCAGGTTTGCGGTGGTGGCGTTGGGTGGGGGGCCGAGCGGCCTTTCCTCCCACCCCGTGATGGTCCGGACGCGCGCGAGTGAGAGCGCCTCAAGAGGGGCAAGGTGCCTTTGGCGCAGCTGGTCCAACGCAACGGCGGCTTGTTGATGAAGAGGTACTGGGACGCCCACCACGTAGACCGGATCCGCTGGGGGTACGTAGCGCGCCCCCAACGTGCGGCGGTAGTCCACTTTGGTGGGTTGACCAGGGGCAGCGGGCAGGGGCGCCAGCCCTACATCCTTCTCCAGAAGGAGAACGTCCCAGGCCGCTCGGATGCGTTCTTTGAGGCGGGCGACCTCCACGAGGTGCGACGATTGGGACGCCCAATCCGGGTAGGCGAGCGTGTAGCGTTGAAGGTTGGTGACGTGGACACGTACCGTCGACGGTACCGGCTGGCTGGGGACGGGGGGCCCGTAGGCAGCCGTAGCCGCGGTGTATAGCGCTGAGGTCACCTCGGTATAGCGTGGCTGCGCTTCGGGCTCGCCTGGGGGCGGCGTAGCGAGTTCGGCCCGAAAGGTGTCGTTGAGGGTGCGGAGCTGGCTGGCGAGGGGCTCCCGCGGGATGGGGAAGCGGCCCTTTTTCGAAGGGCATACCAATTGGGGTGCTGGCGGGAGGTCATGGAGGGTGGCAGTCACGGGTAGGTGGTCAGATGGGAAACTGGAATCGGAGCGCACCTCCGTGGTGTGGGCTGCTTCCGAAGGGGCGCGGAGGAAGATGTGGTCCAGGGCACCGGCGAAACCTTGCGGGCTCACCCACGTGGGGGCCTCCGCAAGGGGGCGTAGACGGCGCATCCCAAGGCGCGTGAGCGTGGGGAGGACGAGGTCACAGAGGGAGGCAGGGGAGACAGGGAGGTGCGAGACCCAGCGGCAGTTGGCGTTCAGGTCCCCTGTCAGGACAACCACTCTAGCCGGGGTGAGGAGGAGGTACGGGTACACCCAATCCAGGATTTCTTGGAGGGTGTCGAGGTTCCCGTCGGCGGGGAGATACACGTTGGCGTGGCAGTGGGTCACGCCAGCCATGGTGAAGTGCGTGACGAGGGCTCGTCCCGACGGGTGGGCGCTGTGGCCGGTCACGACCAGGTCCGGGGCCCTGTAGAGGAGGGTGGCACATCCCCCAGCTATTCTTGCAGGTGCCTGGATGGTGTGGTACAGGGGGTGCACCCGTTGGATGATCAGGGGCCCCGCTTCTTGAACATGCAGGGTTAGCGGGTACTGGCACTCGCGCACCAGGACGTCCAGGGCGCGGAGCTTGGGTCGCAGGGACATCTGCACGTTGAGGGTCATCACGTCTGGGCGGGGCGACACGTGGCCGGTGGGGGGGGGACCAGGGCAGGAGCCGGCGGCGGTGGAGTGCTGGGTTAGCTTGCGGTCCACGGCTGCGGGGAGGGCGCAAGGTAGGCCTCGCACCCACTTGCGGAGGTGCCGGTGGTGGTACGTGGCCGCCATCGCCAAGACACTGGCCCGGGTGAGGCCTGTGGCTGTGATGGAGACGCGGCTGTGTAGGGATTGTGGGAGGACCACGTGGTGACGCTCGGGCAAGATGAAGGAGGTGGGTGGCAGGCCCTTGCGGCAGAGCTGCAACTGATGGGAGCCCGTCACCTGCACACAGTGCACGGCGCCCACTAACGACAGAACGTTACGGGGCCAGGGGTCCGCCCCGCTGCACGCCCGGTAGTAGTGCACACCCACCGGCAGGTGCAGGCACATTTCGAGGGCATAGGGGGGCGTGATGAACTGGGCAGTGCCCGAGGCCGGTACCGGTACCAGGCCCCACTCTCTGGGGGGGGAGCTGGGAGTGTACGCGCCCAGGTGCAGGTCCCGGACATGGGGGACGCCGTCGAGGTGGGAGTGGCGGAGCTGAGACACGGCGGCAGGGATGTCCTCGTTGCGCCCCGCCATGTCCCGGGTTACCGGTCCCGCGGACGCCGACCGAAGTACGGCTGGTAGCGGTGGGGGTCGGCTGGGGGGCTCCAGGGCGGGGGAGCGTAGGGGTTGTGGGCCATGGCCACTCGGGGGTCGTGGGGGTCCCCCGAGTACGGGTAGGGCAGGAGGGGGGCTGCTGCATGGTGGTCGTGGCGGCTGGAAAGCGCTTGTGGCTCATCGCGGTACGCGCTGCGACGCCTCGGCGGCGGGCTGTCGCGGCGATGGCCTGGGCTGCGGCGGCGGGACGGGGACCGGTCCGAGCGGCGGGGGCTGTACCTGCGCTGATATTTGGAGTCTGGTTCTCCGTCCGATCCCGACGTTGCCGTAAGGTCCACCTGATCGTCAGGGTCCCGTGGACGGCGCTGCTTCCCGCGGCTTCCCCGATGAGTCTTCCGGGGCGGACGGTCTCGGTCTCGGTCAGGGTCAGGCACCCAGGGCGTAAACGGCTGTTTCTTCGATTCGGCCCACGTCACTCGCCAGCCACGAGCCGTGTGTTGCCTCGTCAGTCGCATGCCGCGCTCGTACTCTGCTGGTCGGATTCCGACGATTGTGAACTTGGATGTATGGTTCAATTGTTCTTCAGTAATGGAGGAAAGGCCTGCACCAAATTTATCCCGAAGGATACCACCGAGGAGTCCTGCATCAACTTCACCGGACGGCGGATCGTCGACTTCTTGCCAGCCGACCCACAGGGCTTTCGAGTAGACTTGCGGATCGATTTTTTGGGGTGTATACCCCTTCTTTTTCGCTGCGCCCTGTGCCTGGTTGGCGGCTGCAGCTTCTGATGGGGAGGTGGCTGGGCTGGCGGAAACCTGCTGGACTGCAGGGGGGTTGGAGAGGAAGGAGCGCAGGACTTCCGCGATGCCGGGCAGGCTGGGCGCGTGGCTGTGGACCCAGGCCCACTGCTCCCGGATCGGCGACTGCGGGAGGGTGTTGACCTTCGCGCCGTACTGGCGGAAGAGCTGGAGGTGGAGCGCGTGCGCAACCTCGTCCTCACAGCCCTTGGGGATCTCCGGGATCCACTCCAGCAGGTCGGTCAGGGCGGCATCGGCAGGCGACGGCAGAGACGGCGGCGGCTGGGCGGTCGCGCCCGGTGCCCGAAAGGCAGAGACCGCCCTCGGCTTAGGGATCGGTTCCGGGACTGCGAACGACAGTTCGGGCGCACGCGCAGGGGCCTCCGGGACCGGCACGGCGCTTGGCGCGGCCATAGCCCTACGGAGGACGTCGGCCAACTCCTCGAGGTTGGGTGCCTGGGGCGAGGTGAGAACTGCTGCGGCGAGGATGACCGGCACGAGGACCAGGAACTGCTGAGAGCCGGGGGGGGGGCAGCTCGAATGAAGCCGGAACGGTACTGCGCACGGCGTTGGCGAATGCCGGCGGCGTGGACTGGAGGCCGTGGAGTCTGGTGGCGATGGACAGGAGGGGGGGTACCGACCTGATGAAGTTGTTGAGCCTAACGGCTTCGGTCTGCCGTTGTGCCGCGGCGCAACGCTGGGCCTGCTGCTGGGCATTATCCCGTTCGGTGCGCACCGCGTCCAGATCCCGCGTGAGGGACTCCAGGTCGCCCCGTGCCACGGCCAGCTCCCGTCGTTGGGCCTCATACTCGTCATGCAATTGAGCGTAGTCGGCGGAGTAGGCCGTGACATCCAGGTCCGGGACAAAAGGCTCCCCCACCTGGGAGGGGCTGGGGGGGGCCGACCCGACGGCCGGGGCCGGTGACTCCGGAGGCGTGGGGTCTGCGGCAGCCGGTGGTACCTGGGAGGCAGGCTCTGGGAGATTGAAAGAAAGCCTTGTCTGTTCGGGCAACAGTGATGAAGGCGATGGTTCGGACCCTGAGGGGGTGGGCTTGCCCTGGGCCTTGTACAGGGCTGACGCTGGGGTGAACGCCGCCGTGGCGAACAGAGTGCCGGCGGGGCTGGGCGCCGCTTGCCCTTTGGTGAGGTAAGGTGCGTGGCTGGGCGGCGTGAGCGGGGGCGGGTTGGCGGTGTCGGCGATGCCGGCCTGCAGCAGGGCGAAAGTGGGGGCTGTGGCCCAGGAGTGCTCGCCAGCCTGCTCGATCTGATGCAGCAGCTCCACGCTGCGGATCGGCAAGATCGAGCACTCGAGCAGCGGCCGCAGCTGCTCGGGGGTCCACATGCCCTTGTTGGCGAGGGCGGGGGGTGTGGGAACGGGGGCTGGCGTGTACTGTCCTGTGAGGCAGACGGAGGAGGCCCACGCTAGGAGCCCGAACTTCAGCGGGACGAGGTCTGCTGTCGGGATGTGGGCTGCCTGCAGGACCGCATGCACATCGTTGGGTAGCGCCCAAAAGGCCGCAACTACGTCCCGGGTGCGGAGGCGGTCCCAGGACGGTCTGAGGTGGGGGGCAAGGAACCGGCAGATGGGCTTGTGGATCTTGTGGAAGACCTTCTGGCTTTGGATGTCCGGAGGGCCGGCAGTGTCGACGGGTGGTGGCTGTTCGCGGGCTGTGTACAGGCCCTTGAAGACTTGGCTGCGGAGGCGTGACGCCGAAATTGGGGCATGGCTTGGGCTCCACCGTGTGACGAGAGCCGCTGTGAGGGCCTCAGGGTCCTTGGAGATATACTCCAGCAGTGGGCCCCCTTGTACCAGCGACAGGGGGACGTGTTCGATGACCTTCGTGTCAGACGGGCCTGCGGCGACCGTTACGGTGGCTGTGAGCAGGAGCCCCCGCGGCGTCCACACCCCCGTCACCGCTGTAATAGCCTGGATGTCGCCGTTGGCAGCCGTCCATCGCAGGGCATCACACAAGTCAGCCAGGGCGGGGTCGGTGGCCTGGATAGCCGTATCTGCCGCTTCCAGTGCGTCATCCTTCAGCATGTCCAGTTCTCGCAGCAGACGATCAGCATCGTCGGACTGGGCGATGTCCATCAGAAACATGGGGAACGGCCCCTGACGAATGGCGCCGCCTCGACCGGTGTCGGGGGTGGGAGAGGGGGTGTCCTGGGACGGTGTTGAGCGGTCTGACATGGTAGCTGTGGCGAGAAAAGAGCGGGTGGCCTGTGGCCGCAATATATTGGGGGGGGGGAGCAGATCGAGGTGTCGGCAAACGGAGGTGCACTGACATCATAGGCAGCCCCAGTCGGATGGGGCGCGCAGGAGAGAAACAAGGGGTACCACGAGCGTGGCCATAGTGTGACAAAACAAAGAGCATGGCGCGATGGCGCGGAGTAACATGGGGCCGCCTGGCGGACCGGGTCGGTGAGCGGGGGTCCCAGGACACACAGGACGGGAATGCGAGGGGAGCACCGCGCTGGCGCGTGGTGCTGCAACCCTAGTGGCGCACGGGAGCGAGGGGCCCCACGTTGGGACGACGAATCGGACGACTGATGATACCCCTGCACAAGGCGTCACGCTTGAGCGGCGGATACGTCGAATGCAGTCCCCGTCGCGGCTCCCCGCGTAGCGGCCTGGAAGATTGCCACGGCGAGGTCGACGTCTTGCCAGAGACGAACGTATAACGACGTGCCCACTGTGAGCAGGAAACGGCTTGCAAGGGGGAGGGACGCACTTGAGGTGCGGCACTCAGCCCTTGGAGACACGGGATGAAGAGGGAGAGAGAGAGTGCACCATACGGGTGGAGTTGAGCGGAGAGGGGGCCACGATGGCAGAGCTGAGTCACGTGGTGGCACGACTATCACGACGATTCACGACTGGTTTCGAGCGTGGCAGTGCGTGTAGGCAATCCGTCCTACAGCTACCATCCTGAGGGTTTTTAGACTGGTGCCAGGTCACCAGGAGTGGGTGAGTGGGTGAGTGGGTGAGTGGGTGAGTGGGTGAGTGGGTGAGTGGGTGAGTGGGTGAGTGGGTGAGTGGGTGAGTGGGTGAGTGGGTGAGTGGGTGAGTGGGTGAGTGGGTGAGTGGGTGAGTGGTTGAGTGGGTGAGTGGTTGAGTGGGTGAGTGGGCGAGTGGATGAGTGGGTGAGTGGGTGAGTGGGTGAGTGGGTGAGTGGGTGAGTGGGTGAGTGGGTGAGTGGGTAAGTGGGTGAGTGGGTGAGTGGGTGAGTGGGTGAGTGGGCGAGTGGGCGAGTGGGCGAGTGGGTGAGTGGGTGAGTGGGTGAGTGGGTGAGTGGGTGAGTGGGTGAGTGGGTGAGTGGGTGAGTGGGTGAGTGGGTGAGTGGGTGAGTGGGTGAGGGGGTGAGTGCGTGAGTGGGTGAGTGGGTGAGTGGGTGAGTGGGTGAGTGGGTGAGTGGGTGAGTGGGTGAGTGGGTGAGTGGGTGAGTGGGTGAGTGGGTGAGTGGGTGAGTGGGTGAGTGGGTGAGTGGGTGAGTGGGTGAGTGGGTGAGTGGGTGAGTTGGTGAGTGGCTGAGTGGGTGAGTGGGTGAGTGGGTGAGTGGGTGAGTGGGTGAGTGGATGAGTGGTTGAGTGGGTGAGTGGGTGAGTGGGTGAGTGGGTGAGTGGGTGAGTGGGTGAGTGGGTGAGTGGGTGAGTGTGTGAGTGGGTGTGTGGTTGAGTGGGTGAGTGGGTGAGTGGGTGTGTGGGTGAGTGGATGAGTGGTTGAGTGGGTGAGTGGGTGAGTGGGTGAGTGGGTGAGTGGGTGAGTGGGTGAGTGGGTGAGTGGGTGAGTGTGTGAGTGGGTGTGTGGTTGAGTGGCCGAGTGGGTGAGTGGGTGTGTGGGTGAGTGGGTGAGTGGTTGAGTGGGTGAGTGGGTGAGTGGGTGAGTGGGTGAGTGGGTGAGTGGGTGTGTGGGTGATTGGGTGAGTGGGTGAGTGGGTGAGTCGGTGAGTGGGTGAGTGGGTGAGTGGGTGAGTGGGTGAGTGGGTGAGTGGGTGAGTGGGTGAGTGGGTGAGTGGGTGAGTGGGTGAGTGGGTGAGTGTGTGTGTGGGTGAGTGGGTGACTTCTCCTCTTCCCCCTGGCTCTTGTCCTCCTTGTCCTCCCTCCCCACCTCTCCTTGCTCTTGCCCCTCCTTTCCGCCGCCGTCTTTTTATCGTTTTTTCTCCGCTGCCCCGGACGCTCCAGTCCGTGGCACCGGGTTCACCCCCGGACGATCCAGTCTGGGGGCCAGCGCCGTGCTTCATTCCGCCCCGGATGCTCCAATCCGGGGCGTCTTTTTGTCGTATTCTCTCCGCTGCCTCGGACGCTCCAGTCTGTGGCACCGGGTTCACCCCCGGATGATCCAGTCCGGGGGCTTGCGCCGTGCTTCATTCCTCCCCGGTTGCTCCAATCCGGGGGATCTTTTTGTCGTACTCTCTCTGCCGCCTCGGACGCTCCAGTCCGTGGCGCCGGGTTCACCCACGGATGATCCAGTCCGGGGGCTAATGTTGTGCTTCATTCCGCCCTGGTAGCTCCAATCCGGGGGATCTTTTTGTCGTATTCTCTCCGCTGCCTCGGACGCTCCAGTCCGTGGCACCGGGTTCAACCCCGGATGATCCAGTCCGGGGGCTAATGTTGTGCTTCATTCCGCCCCGGTAGCTCCAGTCCGGGGCGTCTTTTTGTCGTATTCTCCCCGTTGCCTCGGACGCTCCAGTCCGTGGCACGGGGTTCACCCCCGGACGATCTAGTCCGGGGGCTTGCGCCGTGCTTCATTCCTCCCCGGTTGCTCCAATCCGGGGGGTCTTTTTGTCATATTCTCTCTGTTGCCTCGGACGCTCCAGTCCGTGGCACCGGGTTCACCCCCGGACGATCCAGTCCGGGGGCCAGCGCCGTGCTTCATTCCGCCCCGGATGCTGCAATCCGGGTGGTGTTTTTGTCATATTCTCTCCGCTGCCTCGGACGCTCCAGTCCGTGGCACCGGGTTCACCCCCGGACGATCCAGTCCGGGGGCTTGCGCCGTGCTTCATTCCTCCCCGGTTGCTCCAATCCGGGGGATCTTTTTGTCGTACTCTCTCTGCCGCCTCGGACGCTCCAGTCCGTGGCGCCGGGTTCACCCACGGACGATCCAGTCCGGGGGCTAATGTTGTGCTTCATTCCGCCCTGGTAGCTCCAATCCGGGGGATCTTTTTGTCGTATTCTCTCCGCTGCCTCGGACGCTCCAGTCCGTGGCACCGGGTTCACCCCCGGACGATCCAGTCCGGGGGCTAATGTTGTGCTTCATTCCGCCCCGGTAGCTCCAATCCGGGGCGTCTTTTTGTCGTATTCTCCCCGTTGCCTCGAACGCTCCAGTCCGTGGCACGGGGTTCACCCCCGGACGATCTAGTCCGGGGGCTTGCGCCGTGCTTCATTCCTCCCCGGTTGCTCCAATCCGGGGGGTCTTTTTGTCATATTCTCTCTGTTGCCTCGGACGCTCCAGTCCCTGGCACCGGGTTCACCCCCGGACGATCCAGTCCGGGGGCCAGCGCCGTGCTTCATTCCGCCCCGGATGCTCCAATCCGGGGCGTCTTTTTGTCATATTCTCTCCGCTGCCTCGGACGCTGCAGTCCGTGGCACCGGGTTCACCCCCGGACGATCCAGTCCGGGGGCTTGCGCCGTGCTTCATTCCTCCCCGGTTGCTCCAATCCGGGGGGTCTTTTTGTCGTACTTTCTCTGCCGCCTCGGACGCTCCAGTCCGTGGCACCGGGTTCACCCCCGGACGATCCAGTCCGGGGGCTAATGTTGTGCTTCATTCCGCCCCGGTAGCTCCAATCCGGGGGGGTCTTTTTGTCGTATTCTCTCCGCTGCCTCGGACGCTCCAGTCCGTGGCACCGGGTTCACCCCCGGACGATCCAGTCCGGGGGCTAATGTTGTGCTTCATTCCGCCCCGGTAGCTCCAATCCGGGGCGTCTTTTTGTCGTATTCTCCCCGTTGCCCCGGACGCTCCAGTCCGTGGCACCGGGTTCACCCCCGGACGATCCAGTCCGGGGGCTCGGGCCGTGCTCCCACTCGCCCCGGACGCTCCAATCCGGGGCGTCATGTTTCTTTCTCTCCTTGCTGACTTCGCTGGTTGCGTGCGCGGTGCTTTGGTGTTTTGTTTGTTTGTTTTTTTCGCGCGCCCATCGTCGTTGCTCCTCCCCCGCTCTCCCCGCTCCGCTTTGCTTTCCCCGCCCCTTCCCCTCCCTCTCCAACCCCGGTCCTCTCTTCCCTTGCTCCCTTTCTCTCCCTTTGTGGTGGCTTTGCTGGGGCACGCACTCAAGCTCCTAGTGTCTACGCGCGCATGTTGCTATGCTTTGGGGCGGGCACACACGTTCATTCTTCTTCTCCCTTTCCTGCCTGCTTTTTGTTCTCGTGCATCGTTCCTTCTTTCGTCCCGTCCCTTGTCGCATGCACTTTGCGTTGCCTTTGCCTACCTCTTGTCCTCTCCTCTTTTGTTTGTTTGGGGCACGCACACAGGCTCCTACTCCTACGCATGCAATTTGCCACCATTCTCTTCTTCCATTCTTACCTTCCTTTCGCACTCTTGCCGCACGCCATTTATGTGTGTCACCACGTGTAGACACCGCGGGGCGCTTTTTTGGCGTCAACCTAGCTTAGGCGTGCTTGCTTTATGCATTCATGGCATGCTTTGCTACTTATTCTTTATGTCATGGACTCTTTGTTTTTTGCGACGCCCAAGAGTAAGTGTGTCTTATTGCTTGCTTGGCGGCACACGCTACTTACTCGTCGGCGTACGGACTCTTTGTTTTTCGCGACGCCCAAGAGTAAGCGTTTTTTCTTATTGCATTCCCGTCAGGTTACTTTTGGCCTTTGTCTTGGACTCTTTGTTTTTTGCGACGCCCAAGAGTAAGCGTGTTCTAATGCATGCATGGCGGTATTTGTTTCTAGCTCCTCGGTTTGCGGACTCATTGTTGTTTTTTTTTCGTCTCCCTTGTGTTGGCGTGTTTGCTTATTGCTTGCATGTCTCCCTTGTGTTTGCGTGTGGTGTCCTTGCACCCACGTCTCAAGCAATTTTTTTGTCCTTCACTCCCCCTTGTGTGCACTTTGTGCGTTGTTGTCGCGCACAAGCCGCCTAGCTCCTATGGCACGCACGTTGCTAGGTGGTTTGGAGCATGCAATGTTCATTTTCTTCCTCTCCGCAGCTCGCTTGCTCTTGGTGTTCGCCCCTATTCCTCTTCCTTGTTGTTGGAGCGCGCACAAGTCCCTAGCGCCTAGGGCAGGCACTTTGCTAGGTGGTTTGGGGCATGCAACGCTCAGCTTCTTCGCCGTCGCGACTCTATTGTTCGTCTTTTTCTGTGAGTGTCCTAAAGTTTTGCGACCTCGCCAAACAGCGGCGTAAAATTCTTGGGGGGGTTTCTGAGGTCGGAAAAGTCGATTTTTCGCTTTATTTATTCTGGCGGTGCGTCGTTTTCTTGGTTTGTTTTTTTTTCTTCTGCTGCGATCGCGCGACTGGCCTCAAAGAGAGAGGGCCAGTAAAATTTGTAGCTGCAGTTCTTCCCCTTGCTGCAGTAAAGGTCCAGTACATGCTGCTTGTCGCTGGCGAACAACTCCACACTCAGGTCTTCTCTAGAGTAACCCAACTCCTTCAGACCTTGGTCTGGGACTTCCCCCAATAGTTGATAGTCCTCAGTATTGGAGGCCGCCATCATGTTAAAGGGCTCCTCCTTCAATAGCCTCAGGTAACTCGAGGTATGTTCCGACTGCTCCAGTGGCACAGACTCTCTGCCACTGCCGTGGTCCACGTAGAGGAGGTAGGGCGCTTGCAGCGTCAGGGATTGTATCTGGGAGTGCTGCACGAAGAAGTCAGTCCCCAATACAAAGTCGAAGGCCTCAGTGTCCATCACATAGAACCAATGGGCGATAGTCCGGGAGCCCATAGGTACCTCCACTTCACAGTCCCCGCAGCTGTGCACCACATGTCCATCCCCCATCCGTATAGCCGCGGTGGTCATGGTGTTCTTCAGGCTCCCACAAGGTAAAATTCTCTTGGCCACTATAGATATGGTGGCTCCAGTATCCAATACCCCCAGGTATTCGCGTCCCCCTAGTCGGATACGTACCCAAAACACGAGGTGTTGGGTGCCACCGGAGCGTCCCCGTCAGAACTCCGCGGGTCAGGTCACCTCGAACCCGTTGTTCCGCAGCTTGCGGGCCATCCTCATGAAACGGCTTCTCTTCTTAGCGTTGCCGTCATCACCACCTTTGTCCTCCCGCTTGGCCCCTTGTTCTTTCTGGGCCTGCGTCTGTGAGCGTGTGGTAGGACCAGACTGCCCTCCAGAGGGCTCGGAGGTAGGTAGGTAGGTGCACTCGGTCGTGGAGAGGCGCCCCATGGTTCCCCCTGGCGTCGCCCCTGTGACGAACAGGAAGAGGCTTCGCGCGTGAAGAGGGGAGGCGGCTTACTTCCCGCTAGACCTGACTGTTGGCCCCCAACAAAGCGGCCCCGGGCTACGCCGGGAGGGCTGATCGCCGCCAGCGTGACATGCTTGTCTCGCCGGGAGGGTGTGCCCCCGTGCTTGCGCACGTCCCCTCCTTTGGGCGGAACCCTAGGGGTTCACCGGACTTCCTGGCGTATCCCGTTCCCAAGGCGTGCATGCACGTTCTTGGTACTAGGGTTCCGAGGCGCTTGGGTGTCGCACGCTCCGCCTCGAGTCCCAAAGCAGCGCAGGCCTTAGGATGCAGCCTTACCCCCGGTCTCCGGATCTCGTTTGGCCGGGTCACCTGCATGGCACGGGCTGCCTCAGTGCCCGGGCTGTGGGCACCGGGTTTCCTACTGTCGTGTGGCGTTCGTGTTTGGGTCCGGTTGGCGGTTGGGTGCGGGTTTTGTTTACCCCGCCAGTCCTGGCTGGGGTCTTGGGTGGGTGTGTTTGGGCACGGTTTGTGGTGTTGTCCCTCTAGTGTCGGCTGTTTGTGGTGTTCGTGGTTGGGCTTCGGTTTCGGCCTGCTTTTGGGACGTGTGTGGTTTCGTGGGCGCCCCGCTTGCCCCCCGCCGTTTCCGGTTCCAGCGCGCGGTGTGGGCGTGTGTGCTGGGCCTGGCTCTCGCCTGTGTCCAGCCCTTCTTGGCTGGGTTGTCGGGGTGTGTTTTTTTTTTTTTTGCGCTTTGGTTTTTTCTTTCCTTTTTTTTTTTTTTTTTTTTTGTGGTCCCTGTCCCTCCATCCCCTTTCTTTCGGGCTGGGCTGGTGGCTCTCTGTTTTTTTTTTTTTCCGTGTCCCTTTTCCCCGTGGTCCGCTGTTACTGGCTTGGTGTTGCTGGTTTTGGGTGGGTGGTCCCCCTGTGCCTCTGTGGGGGTCCCTTTTTTTTTTTCCTTCTGGGGGGGGGCTTGGCCGCCTGTGGTAGTGTTGGCGGGCGGTTTGGCGGCTGTGGGCTTTTTTCGTGCCTTTTCCCCTTCCCCCCTCCTTTTGTTTTTTGGGGGGGGGGGGCTTGCCTGTTCCTCCCTCTGCCTGCCCTGGGCTGGCGCTCGCACTGGCTTGCATTCAGTGTTGTCTTCCGGGCTGCTGTCTGCAGTTGCGTTCTGTGTGGTGACGTTCCGGCCCCATGGGTCGGGTGGGCTTTGTACACGGTGGGCTCGGCGCCCCTTCTTGCTGGGTTAGGTCCTGGCTCTGCCGGCTGGGCGGCTGCGCCAGGCGGCTGCTTGTGGTTTTGGGTTAGGGGGCTGGGGCCGTTCGTGTCCTTACCCCTCTGCGGTGCCGGCTGTAATCTTCTGGGTGGTCCGTCACCGTTGTCGCCTGGCGCGCTGTGGCCCCGTGTGTGGCTTGCGGTGTTGGTGTGTGGCGTGGTGGCGCGGCGCCTTCCTGGGTGTGCGGTGGCTGGCTTCCGTTAGTCCCTCCGGTTAGGGTCAGTTGTGTCGTGCTGTGCCGCTCTGTGCTGCGTCGCGTCGCGTCGTGCTGTGGTGCGTTGCTCTGTGGCGCGCTGTGGTGCGGTGTGCCGTGGTCTCGCGTGGTGCCGCGGTGGGTCAGTGGAGGTCAGCCTGGCCTGTGTGGGTCGGGTAGGTCTTCGGGAAATTCTGCTGAATGATCACGGTGTCCTTGGGGCGTGCACGTTGACTCTCACCCATGGACTCAATCTTCACCGGGCCCCGCTGACAGGCAGGCGTACTCGGGCTGTAGGAAGACGTTCCTTCTCCAAGGCAGACAAACAGAAATCAGGAGTCGGACGGTGGAGGTGGCTTCCGAACGCTGTTTGAGTGGCGAAAGGCTTGCACTGCAGCTCGGCTGCGCTGGCAGGGACATGAGGGTCCGGGTCGGTGCCGCCGGGGGATGAGCTCATACTTCAGGGTCAGGGGGATGTCCATATCTCCGGTGCTGAACTGCAGGGGTCCGGGGCACCGGTAGTAATCTTGGCTCTTCCAGTCGTCACGGCGCTCGGAGATGGCCTTGAAGGGGGCACCGTCCAGCAGCACCAAGGCCTTCGCGATCGATCACAGCCTTTCACTTCCCCTTGCGGCGCTCGAAATTCATCATGGACGGGATCGGCGTGCCGCCGCAGTGCCATTCCTCCACTGGACGCAACAGGTTGGTGACGGACGCCCTCACGGACGTGAGGCTAGCTGAGATCAAGCCCCCGGCCGTCAATCCAAGTGCATAGCAATACTCTGCGTCAAACCGCGACGGTAACGCAGCCCGGCCCTTATAGCCCATGGTGTGGTCGCGTGACGGTCCGTGGGGTTGCCCTCCCTGGGGGCCTGTGCCTTGGTCCCGTGTCCTCTGGGGGTCCGTAGCCGTGGGTGCCGCGGCCGTGGTTTCGTCCTCTTCCGGTGCCTGTGAGGTGGCCTTTGTGGTGGTCGGGGTCGTCGCCTGGTGGTGAGGGCGTGGTGGTGCGCCGTGCGGCGGCGTTTCCTGCGGCTTTCTCTGTGGGTGTGGCCCGTACTCCCCGTGTAGGTGTGCCTTCCGTTCTCCGTGTGGTTTCCGGTGGCCGGTGGGCGTGCGCTGGTGTGTCCCGTATGGCGTCCGATGTTTGCTTCGGTGGTGTGTGTTGGGGTGTTTGGTGGGGCTGGGGCGGCGCTGGTCTCCCCGTTGTGGTGTGCCCTTCCTGGGTGTGGGTCGTGGTGCCCGCCGTGGTGCCCTTGTCCTCCGTGTCTTGGTCCCCGTTCCTGTCCCGTCCTGGTTCTTGGGTGATTTCCTGCCCCCATGTGGTGTTGCTTCCGGCGCCCTGTCCCTGCGTGTGCCTGCCCTCACTTGGGGCCCTTCCGTGCCCTCTTGCCTGTGTGCTCCTTGGTGCCCCTTGCCCTTCCCTTGCCCTTGTCCTGCCCCTTCCTGGTGTGGTGGTGGCGGGAGGGGCGGGGTGGGGAGGGGGCGCCGGTGGCCCAGGCTTGGGGGTGGGTGGCCTGGAGCCACTGGCGGAGGGCTTCGGGGGTGTAGGGGGGGCGGAGGCCCTGGACCGCATCGCGGAGGAGGGCCTCCCATGCCGCTTGCGGCATGATGGCCTCCGGGGCGGCCTCGTTGGGGTTTGCGGGGGTGCGGGTGCGCACCTCCTCGAAGGTATGCACCATGTGCACCCCTTCGTGCCTTCCCGCTCCCCCGGCCCATTTCACCCAGCGGCGGAGCTCCTGCAGAGCGGGGGGAGACCACCAGGCGAGGTAGGCGGGGGCCCGGGGGGGGGAGGGGTCCGTGTCCGGGGTCCTGGAGCGGCGGGGGGAAGACGTGGACCTGCGGTGGTGGCGGGGGTGGCGGTGCCTGGGGGAGCGGGAGCGGCGGCGGCGGGGGCTGGGGGTGGAGGACGGGTACGGGCGGAGGGGGGAGCGGGAGGGGGAGGTGGACATGGGGCGGCGGTGGCGCGCTCGGTGGCGTCTGGGGGAGCGGGAGTGGTGGTGGCGGGGGCTGGGGGTGGTGGATGGGTACGGGTGGCGGGGGGAACGGGGAGCCCGGCGGGGCGTGTGGGGGGAGGAAGAGGTGGACGTGGGGCGGCGGGGGGAGCGGGAGTGGTGGTGGCGGGGGCTGGGTGGCCGGTGGGGGGAGGGGGAGGGGGACATGGGGCGGCGGTGGCGCTCGTGGTGGCGCCCGGGGGAGCGGGAGCGACGGGAGCGGGGTCCCTGGGGGTCGTGGTGGTACCTGGGGGAGTTGGAGCGGCGCGAGTGGGTGGTTGAGGCGCGGTGGGAGTGCGGGCGCCTTGGGCGAGTGTGTCGTGCGGGGGGGGAGCGGGAGCGCCGCCGTTTGCGGGACCGGCCCCCGTCGCTCGAGTCGGGCCAGTCCGGAAGCGTCGGCGGCCTCTGGGGGGCCTCGCGCGGTGCCGCTTGGGGGGGGAGGTCCCCCGTCGTCCTTGGGGCCCCTTCGGCCATCGGATGGTGGCCGGGGGGGTACGGGGCCCCGCGCGGTGCCGCCTGGGGGGGGAGGTCCCCCGTTGTCCATGGGGCCCCTTCGGCCATCGGATGGTGGCCGCGGGGGTACGGCTGGTACGGGGGTGGTGGCTGGTACGGGGGGGGTGGCTCCTGGCGGTAGGTGGGGTATGGGGGTGGGGCGTCAGGCGGCTGCCATCCCGTCCGCTGGTGCTGTTCGTGTACGGGGGGTTGTGGCCCGGTGGGGTAGGGCGGTGGGCAGTGGTAGTGGTGGGGGTGGTGTTGGTAGTGTTGGTGGTGGGGCCGCTGGTGGTGGTGGTGTGGGTAGTGGTGGGGTTGGTGTTGCGGGTATGGCCCATGGAGTCCTTGTGGGTTTTCCGGTCCCCCTTTGTGGGGGTGGGGGGTTGGCCATCGTGGGCAGTCCCCGGGGCTGCACTATGTGGTGGGCATGGGGGAAGGGCTGGGGGCCGGGCTTGACGGTGACGGTGGTTGAGGGGTCCCACGTCCCTGGGTCGGTTTTGGCCGGCGGTGGTGGTGGTTTGTGGGGGATGGATGACGGGGCGCTTGGTGACGGGGATGTTGACGAGGGCCTGGACGGGGTCGTGCTGGGTGGCCGTCTCCGCGGTGGTGGTGGGTGCCGGCGGGAGGGGGGCGCGGGTTGCGGTGGGTGGGGGTCCTGGCTTGGACGAGGGCCCGGGCGGGGGTAGTGTCGGGTGGTTTTGTGTCGTTGCGTATGCGGTGTTGTGTGTGCTCGCGTTGGCGCCGGCTTGGGTTTGGGGTTGGGTTTGGGGTTGGGGTCCGGTTTTGGTTTGGGGTCGGGTTTGGGGTTGGGGTCCGGTTCCAGGTTGAGGAGTACCTCTGTCCGGAGGTGTGAGGGCGTCGATGTCGGGTCGGGGGTCGTCCCGGTGGGTTGCCGGGGTGCCTGAGTCGCCTGTGTGGGGGTTGGGGGGTCGGTGCGTGCGGCCGCGGCTTTGGCTTTCGCCGTGGCTTTGAGGATGAGTTTGGCGGGGAGGGGGGGGTCGGAGGATGAGGTGGAGGAGGTGGAGGAGGCTGAGGACGAGGAGGAGGTGGTGGACGCGGGTTGGGCTGTGATGCGGGCGGGCTTGCGGGCGGCGGCTTCTGCTGCGGCCACGGCGGGGAGGATGGAGGGCATGTCCCCGGGTTGTAGGTTGGGGGCGGGCGGCTGGGGGGGCCCGGTCGTGACCTGGCGGCCCGGCGGGCCGATCTGCTCGGCAGCGGCGGGGGAGGGAGGCGCGGGGCTGCAGCCTTTTCGTTCTGGGCTCGGCTGGGCCCGGGTCCTGCAATGTGCGAGGTCGTGTGGGTTGGTGCCCGCGGGGGGGAACAGTTCGCGTGGGCTGCATTCAGGGGCCGGGGGGGGTGGGCCTGGGTCCTCTGGGGTGTGTGTGGGGGGCGTGGGCGGGCCACTGGGTGGGGTGGGCGTGCCGCGGGGCGCGGGGCTCCCCTTGGCGGGTGTGTGTGGGTTGTCGAGTGTGGGGGGCGGTGAAGGGTGGCCGGTGGGCGGGTGTGTGGCGGGCGTGTGCTGGTGTTCGGGCGGGTGGGGGAGACCCGTGTCGCGGGGCCCGGGGGTGCGCGCGCTGGTGGGCGTGTGTGGGTCTCCGGTTGAGCAGCGAGAGGGGGGGGGCATGGGCGGGGATTGTGCGGGGTGGTGTGCTGTGCCGGTGTATGTGTCCGTTTGCCGCGCGCTTGCGTGGGCAGTTGTAGGCCGGGCGGTTTGGAGGAGAAGCTTGCCGTCTTCTGCTGCCGCGGCAAGGATTTCGCAGACGAGCCTTCGTATCTGGTGGACCTCTTGGTCAGTGGTGGGAAGGGGGCATGCTAGCTTTGGGCTAAGACCCGCGCGGTTGAGGACCCTGTGGACGGCGTGGTACCCGCAGGTGAGGGACTGTTGCGGTCTGGGGGGGGGGTTTGGTCGTGTGTCCGGGCCTGCCTCGACTTGTGTGTGGGCGGTGGGGATGGCCCAGACCCAGGGCACGGTCCCCGTGGGTGGCCAGTGGCGCTGGATCCAGTGGGTTAGGCAGAGCATGGCCAATCCCAGGTGGTAGCCCGCCTTCCCTGAGGTGATTTGGGCCAGGGCGCGGGCTGGGGGCGTGTCCCCTGGCTGGAGGACACCCCTGAGGATCCTGTGCTGGGTGGTGGGGTCCCCCACTGCCCCTGGTGGGGCGGTCTCCGGGGCGTACATGGTGTCTGTCCCCTGGATGATCCATTGCTGGCCGGGGGACGTAGCCGTAGCGGCTATCACGTAGTAGTGGCCGCGCTCGAGGACTGTAACCCAGACTTCCGGTGGGGGGTGGCCACTGTCTGTAGGTGGGGGGGGGGGGTCGTCGTCCGGGGTGCGGAGGCCGGCGGCGCGGAGGGCGGTGTCGCGGTTGGGCGCGGTGGCCTGTTCCCACTGCTCCGGGTGGTTCGGGTCCGCTGGGTGGTCCGTCTCCGCTTGGGCCCGCCGTAGGCGTACGGTCCCTCGACGCGTGACGTTGCTGCCGGTGTCGTGCGTCAGGGCCTGGCCCCACTCGATGGGGGGGATCCAGATGGGCTGGCCCCGGGTGTGTTTGCGGGCTCGCCAGAGCACGAGGTCTACTATGGTCTCGTGGAGGCCGCTGCCTGGGGTGGTCAGGTCCCAGAGGGCTTTGACGGTGAGCTTGGTCCAGTCCTCTTGTAGGCGGTACCAGCCCAGGGGGGTGGTCGGGGCCCTGTCTTGGAGGGTCGCTCGGAGGAGGTCAGAGTCGCGGATGGTGGCCGGTGTGAGGGGGGGGTGCCCCGGGTCCGGGGGGGGTGGGCTGGATGGGCTGCCGGGGTCTTGCGTGTCTACGTCGATGTATGGTTGGCCCTGGCTGGGCTCGGCCGGACTGGGCGGTGCCGGGTGGCTTCTTGGGTGCGAGACGGGTCTCGGGGCGCTGTGGTGGTGCCTTGGAGACCTGTGGATGGAGACGGGGGGCGCGTGCGGGGCGTGGAGCGGGTTAGTGGACGTCTGGGTCATGCACGGCATGGTAATGGATGAGACGCTGCATGTGTTCCCTGGCGGTGGGGTCTGTGAGTTGTTCCGCGTGTGTTAGCAGGAGGTGTTTGCGGTGTACCATTTGGGCCGCTGCTCTGCGGACCGCCTCTAGCTGGAGGTGTGCTGCTGCCTCCATGGGGCTTTCTGTGTGTTTGGTGAGGTGTCGGTGCAGGGCCTGTGTCACTGCCCTTCTCATGGTGGCTTCTTTGATCAGGGGGTCCCGGAAGAGGTGTTCGGTGGCCTGGTGTGCGTGGCTGTGGGTTGGCCATCCTTCGTGTTGTCGCAGGGTTTCCGCCGGGGACCAGCCCACTAGGGTGTCCCTGTCTGTATGGAGGGGGCATTTCTTGAAGTGTTCCCAGTCCTCCGGGGTGGTGTGGTCGCATGGGCAGCGGGTGTGTTCGCCGGGGACGTGGATGTGCTTGCGGGCGAGCCATCTGGCGACCCTGGTGAGAAATGGCAGCTGCTCCCTGAGGAGCTGGATGCGTCGTTTCTGGAGGTGGGCTGGGACGTTTGCTGGGCGGAGCGCGGAGTGGTAGAGGGGGACTTGCAGTCTGTCCTGGAGCTCCTGGATGTGCGCCCGGCTGTCTGCGTCGCCGAGCACGCGGGCAAGATGTTGGATGGGGTTGGGGTAGTGGTACGCTTTGTCGTGGGAGGAATAGGGGGCGTCCTCTGGTACCCAGTCCGGGGTCTGATGGGGCTCGGGTACAGGGGGCACGTGTTGGAGGTGTGTGTGGTTGCGGCCGAGGTCTGGGATCTGGAGGGTTGGTAGGTGTGTTGTGCGCTGGTGTACTGCCTGGTTGTCGACCTTACCATTTCCGTATTGGTGCCTGTGGGACTCTTGTTTCACCACGTGGGGCTGGACGTAGGGGGGAAGGCTGCGTAGGGCTTTCCAGAGTAGCAGTGCCTGGGTGCCGAGGCTCGTCGCGGTTGCTTTGTGAAGTGGTTGCCTTGCTATGCGGAGGAGCAGGTGTGTGTCGACAGTGGCGTCTACCACGAACCAGACCCGGACGATGTGCGGGGAGTGGGCGGGTAGGTGGGCTGCGACCTCGGTGATGGCGTCGGCCATGGCCCCTAGCTCCCCGTGGGAAGAGGCCCCATAGGTGGTGTGGCCCGTGTGGTGGTCCATGTGGTAGTGTCCCCCGGTGTGGGTTAGCTGCAGGGTGGCCCCCCCGGTGATGGGTGTGAGGGAGGATTCGCCTGAGGCGTCGGTGAAGAAGAGCCGGTCCGCCGGTGATGGTTGTGGGAGGCGGCATGGGTTCATGGGCAGGTAGGCGTATATGGCAAGGCCCGTGGCGAGGTGGGCTACTGGGGTTGTGGGCTGCAGGATGGGGGTGGCGTACACCCCTATTCCTTTGGAGATGATGTGCTTCGCTTGGGGGGACAGGGCTATGAGTCCCTGCTCCGGCTGTCCTTGTGTGAGGTAGGAGTAGATGTAGTGGAGGATGTAGGCTGTGCGGGGTTTAGGTCGTGGCATGTGAGGGTTTGTGTTTGGTGCTCCGGTGTGTGGCAGGAGTGGTGGAGTGGATAGTAGGGGTGCTCGTGCTTGCCCGTTCTGCCTGGCTCGTACATGCTGTAACGGATGGCGACCCCTGCCGGGTCGGGGCGGGGGCATGTGGGTGTAGTGGTGAAGAGCCATTTGGGCGCGTGGTCGGGGTTCCATGCTACCGTGGGGTTAGTGTCGGTGCGGTGGAACCATGGGGCTATCCATGCGTAGGCCTGTGGTGGTAGGTGGGTTGTGGGGTGGGTGTGGTGGCGTGCTATGAGGTGTAGTACGGGCCATGGTGTGGTTGGTGCCTCGGGGTCACAGGCCCAACATGTGCGTGGCATGCTCTGGGAATCTTGGGGGACCTTTGGCAGGTCTCGGGCGGTCATGTGGTGCTTCGGTATGCGCCATTTTGCCCCGTGGTGGATGACGGTGGTCTGCGTGGGTTTGGCTTCGTTCGGGGCCAGTAGCAGGGTTAGTGGTGGGACTGGGCCCGTTACCGGGGGGACGGGTTCGTGTTTCGATCCGGTGGGTGCGTAGGGCGGTGTCGCTGGGATGGGTCGCGGGTGTTGCTTTGTGAATTCTCGGTAGGCTGTGCGCATGTCTTTGCTGCCCGGTAGAGTGTGTCCCGCTGCTCGTGCCGTCTGCGTGAGGTACTGGTGGAAGAGGTGGTATTGTGGCCATTCGGGAAGCTGTAGAAAGGGGGTGTGGTGTGCCCCGCTGTGGTGCAGGACTCGCATTTGGGAGAGGGTGACGTATACTACGGTGATGGAGGCCCCGACAAGGTCTATGGTGTGGATGGTGCCCTTGGGGTGATGGTGGAGGTCCCCGCAGAGGACCGCTAGTGGCCCTTTCTCTGGGCACGTGTGGTTGGTGAGTATGGCGTGGTGTGGGGATGGGAGGAGAAGTTGCAGGTGGTTCCATAGGCGCGTGTTCATGTTGGTGGGCATGCCCGTCTGGTGGAGTACCCAGCGCGGGCATGTGTTGCGGGCCCGTTGTGCGGCTTGGAGGCGGATGCCGGTGACCTCGCGGACCTCCGGTGAGTGGTTGTGGGTCATGCGGTGAAGGAGGAGGGCGGTGTGTCTGGTATAGGCCGCTTTCACCTCGTCCCCTATGGCGTCTCCATAGTGGGGCCATGCCGCTCGGATGGCGCGGGTGGGTATGGAGGTGGGCCAGCCCCCGTGTGCTGCCCATGCCTTGGTCACGGCGCGTGTGGCCGGCTGGAGGGCGGTGGTGGGGTGTGTCAGGTGGAGTGCTTGGAAGCCTATGGAGGCGTTCAAGACCCCGGTGAGGTAGTACGCCAGGCTCTGGTGGGACAGGGAGAGGGCCTTGGTGGTCGGGGACGCATATCTGGGGAGATGGGCGAGGTGTGACTGCAACTTGGGAGGGAGGGTGGCGTCCTCAGGGTTGGCGGCCTGGACTACCCCCAGGTGGGTGGTGGTCGTCACGACGTGCATGGGGGGCCCTTGTGGCCCTAGGGTGGGAGGTGTGGCAGACCCCTTGATCATGGCCACTGACTTTGTGGGGTGGACGATGAGGTTGTTGTGGGAGAGGTAGGAGACGGTCACGTCCAGTAAGTCGTTGGCCTGTTGGGTGACCGTTGGTCCGGGGTCCGGGGCATGGGGGTCGTGTGGGGTGTGCGCGACGGTGAGGTTGGTGTCGTCCGCGAAGCCGACCAGGGGGGAGAGGAGGGGGTAGGGTGCGTAGGCCGGGTAGTCCTGCTCGATTGCGAGGGCCAGGGGGAGCGTCACTAGAAGGTACAGGAAGGGGCCCTCTGCACCCCCTTGGGGGACCCCGCTGCCTGGCTCCAGGAAGGGGGTGAGGCCTGCTCCTGTGCGGACCGTGTATTTGCGGGTGCGGATGTAGTCGGAGGTGAAGTTGTAGAAGGGGAGGCCTAGGCGCTTCCACACCGCTTCTAGAAGGAGCCAGGGGGTGTTCGGGAAGGCTCCCTTGACGTCGAGGGAGGCGATGATGAGGTCCACCGGGTCCATGTCCGCGATGGTGTCCTGGAGGAAGATGGCCTCGTGTGGGGAGCGGCCTGGGATGGCCCCCCAGAGGCTCGCTGGTATGTGGGGGTCCAGGTGGGGGCGGATGCGGCGCAGGAGGATGGTCCAGACGATTTTGACCTCCGTGACCGCACAGACTATGGGGCGCCAGTTGTCCGGGTTTGCCCAGTCCCCTTTTTTGTAGAGGGGGCGGACAACGTTTGCCCAGTCTGGTGGCAGGGGGGTCCGCCCCGTGACGATGTCCCAGAGGCGGTGGGCGAGGACGCGGAGGAGGTGGGCGGGGAGGTGGTAGTATGCCTCTGCAGGGAGGCCGTCGTAGCCTGGGGTTTTGTGTTGCCGGAGACTGTGGATGGCCCTCCGGACTTCGTGGATGGTGAAGGGGCGTTTTTCCAGGTGCCTCCTCTGGGCGTGGTTGAAGACCCGAGGGAGGCGGTCGATTTTGGCCTGGGTGTCTGGGTCCAGTGTGTCTTGGGTGGGGGTGTGTTGCCGGAGGAAGCTGTCTTGGGTGGCTTGGAGCACTGTGGCTGGGTCGTTGGTGAGGGAGCCGTCCTCCTGCCGGACCGTGGTGATGGTGCGGTGGCCGGTATCGGTCATGGCGTCGTTGAGGTGGCGGATGGCCTTGTAGGGGAGTTCATGTTGCGCATACCGTTCGTGTTCCTGGGCGATGCGCTGTTGCCTGTGGATGTGCCACCGCTGCAGGTCCGCCCTGATTTGGGCTATCTGTGTCCTGCAGTGGTGTATCTGGCGGCGGGTTTTGGGGGGTGTCGGTGTGGAGGAGGGTCGCCAGTTGTTGCTTCGCATGCCAGAGGTCATGGAGCATGTCCCCCAGGGCTGTGGGTGGTTGGTCGTCGTCTGTGTGGGGGTGTTGCTGGAAGCCGCAGGCGACGGCGGCCGTGCGCATGGCTGTGAGTAGGTCGGTGGGGTCTGGTTGGATGCGCCGGGCGCGGTCTATGGCCCTGTGATATTGGGACCAGGCATGCTTGTCATGCAGCGGGGGCATCTTCAGGGGGGGTGGTAGGCCTTGGTCCGCATCTTCTGGGGGGCTGGGGGGAAGGTTGGGGATGGTGAGGCGGATGTGCAGGGGGCTATGGCCCGTGGGTCCCAGCGGGAGGGGTCCATATCGGGCCTCCGCTCGGGTGATGGTGGTGGGGTCGCCATAGCATACGTCAATGCGGGATGGGGCGGCATCCGTTTGGTGGGGGAAGTGTGATGGTCGGCCTTCGAGGCTGGCTGTTAGGTCCACGAGCCCCAGCATTTCGATGGTGTCGCGGACTGCTTGGTCCTGGGGTGTGGCCTGTCCCCCTCGGTCCGCTGGGGTGGGGGCGGCGTTCATGTCGCCGATGATGACTGTGGGGGCGAGCATGGCCATTTGGCGGTATGCCTCGGCCAGGGCTTGGAGGAAGGGTTCCGTGGCTTCGCCGAAGGGGACGTGGGTGTTGATGACGTTGAGTTGCCATCCGTCCCCGACGACCTCATAGACACCTAGCCTCCCGTGGACGCTGAGGTGGTGGACGAGGTGGACGTGGATGCCGGTTTGGGCGTATAGGGGGGTCCCCTTGTGCCAGTAGCGTTTGTACGCTTTCTGGTCCGGGGTATATATGGGGGTGGTCTCTGGGGGGTCGTCGCGCTGTAGGCCTTGTTCCTGGAAGGTGAGGAGGTGGGGGACCCACCCCGGCCCCTGTGTCATCGGGAGCTCTTGGAGGGCGGTTGTGGCGTCCTTGGAGTATGTGACAGCCGGGTGGTTGAGGTCGAGGAGGTTGACGGTGGCCTCGGTGGGGGCGGGCCGGGGCTGTGGAGGCTTGTGCCCTCGGCCCTTGCCCCGTCAGGGAGGGGGACTGGGGCTTGGGGACTTTTTGCCGGTTCGTGGGCGTTTGGGTGGGCGCGGCGGGGGGAGGCCTTGGCTCCACTCCGGGGGGAGTTCCCCAGTGTATTTGGTGCCTGTGTGGGCCTTGTTCTCTTCGGTGCGGAGCCGGATGGGGTGGGCGCTGGTGAGTTCCAGGGTGTCGCCGAGTGGTTTGTCCGGGGCGCTGCTGCCTTGGTCTAGCTCCTTTTGGCGGTGCCAGATCACCCAGATTTGTGGCCCCCCGTTGTCCCCTGGTCCCTTGAGGCGGTACTGGATCGTGCCCTCACACCAGATCCAGTCGCCTGTGTGGTCGTTGCGGAAGGGCTGTTGGACCTTCGCACCTTTTTCGAACCCTGGGTACGCTTCGGGCGGGGGCTGTGCTGGTGGCGGGAGGGAGGATGATGAGGATGCCTGGTCCGGGTGGGGCGGTGGTACTGGTGGGAGGGAGGATGACGAGGATGCTTGGTCCGGGTTGGGCGGTGGTATTGGTGGGAGGGAGGATGACGAGGATGCTTGGTCTGGGTTCGCCGGGTGGGTCGGGTGGGGTGCGGGGGATCGGGAGGTCGCTGCTTTTCCGGCTTGGCTGGGGGCGGGTGCGCCCCTTTGTCGTCTCGTTCGCTTGGGTGGGACTCGAGGTAGCGGGGCATGGGGTTTGAAGAAGGGGTGCGTTGCTTGCTGGTCTGGATCCCTCAGTGGGGGTTCTGCCGGTGTTTGCATTTTCGCTTTCGCGTGGCTGCGTATGATGTCGGCGAGCTTGCGCACGGTCTCCGGGGGATCTGTTGGCCATGGCAGTGCGGCGGGGCTGTCGTCGAAGGGGTGGTGTAGGTGGTAGTTCCTCATGGTCTTGGCCTGCATGACCCAGGCCTCTGTGGGTTCCGGTGTGTCCGGGCCGTTGGGGGAGCCTTGAGCCCAGTAGAGTGCTGTGTGGAGGGCTTCCCAGGGGGCGCCTTCGCGGCCTGTGAGGGTGGTGGCTTGGAGGAGTCGCTGCTGGCCCCGTGGGGGGTCTTCCGGGTCCATTTCCGGGGTATAGGCCTGGGCCGCCATGAGGACTCCGCGTGCCCAGTGGAGGACCCACCATTGGGTGTCCGCTTTGAGGATGTGGATGGCGGGTTGTTGGGGGGGGGTGTCGAGGGTGTCCCACGATGCGATGGCTAGTGGTATCCTGGAGGGGTGGAGGTGTGGGGGGGCCTTGCGGCTTAGGAGTTGATCGATGTGGAAGGGGGTGACGGGATCTTTGGGGCCTTGGGGCGGTGGGGGCATTGCTGGGATGGTTGTGGGGTCCCAGTGGCGTTCGTGGGCGGCGAGCGTGTACAGGGCGGCGGTGATGATGTGGTGGGCTTGCCCCTCCAGGACGATGTGGCGCTCCGTGCCGAAGTCCTTTGGTAGGTGGGCTGCGGGGTGGAGGGTGATGTGGGCCAGGGCGCGTTGGTGGGCCTTTTTTCCCCGGTCTGGGGCCTGTGTCCGTTTGTCCCCCGGGATGTGTTGGTGTTGGTGTTTTGGTGGGGGTGGTCACAGGGCGAGGGATTCTACACCGTGGAGGGGGATGGCGTGTTCCCTGGACCTGTTGGGCAGGATGTATATGCCCTGGTCTCCCGGTACGGTGCCCAGGTACATGTTGCCCGTGCTGGTGGGGGCCGGCAGCGGTTGGCGCAGGGGCGAGGTGCATGGGGTGGAGCAGGGCGGGTCATGGTGCTCACACCGGGGTTGGTCGATGCCGTACGGGGTGACGTGTACGGCGAAGGGTCCAACGGCGCGCTGGAGTTTGTGGGGTTGGATGTTGTGGAGGCGCGCCACCGCCCGTGTGTGGGAGCGCCCTTCGCTGATCCACACGGCGTCTGCCCGCGACGCCGCTGGGTTCAGGCAGTCCGTGGTGATGCCTGTGATCGTGCGGCTGTGGGTGGTATCTGATACCCTGGCGGGGGGGGCGCCGATGCGGGGGATGGTGTGGTCGTCGTGGAGGGATCGGGCCTTGCGCCTCGCTTCGTGTCGGTGCTGGGCCTCCTGGGCGTGGGTGTGCACACCGGTGTGTTTGGGCTTCTTGTTGCAGCGGTCCGCTGTGTGGAAGGGGGTGGGCCAGGAGGGGGCGTGGTGGAGGGTGGGGTGTGGGAGGTCCCCCCGTGTTGCCCATGTGTACAGGGTGGTCGCGGCGGCCCCTTCCGCCTGTATGGTGTATCGCTCGTCGTGTCGGCGACGGGTGACGAGGACGTTGGGGGCCGTCAGCTCATACACCTGTGTGGTGTGGGGGAGGTGGCGGGTGACGGTGATCTTGGCGGCGTCGTTCTTGCGGGTGGTGGTGTGGGGGATGATGTAGTGGGTCGCCCATTCATCCTGGGGGGTGTGTTCCGTCGGGTCTAGCTTGAGCGGGGGGTGAAGCGGCTTCGGTGCTGGGGGCTTGTCTTGGCCCTTCGCGTGGGGCGCCACTTTGGTTTCGACCAGGTATCGTGGGCCCCAGGTTTCCGGGGCCCCTACCTGTGTGGCTGCCGCTGCTGCGGCTTGGAGGAGGGCGGTGGTGTTGGTGTCCAGAGGGGGGGCCTCCGGTTGGGGGGTGAGGGTGTCATGGTCTTGGTATGCCCACCAAATTGTGTAGCCTCGTTGGGTGTTGCGGTGCGGGGTTTGGGTCTGGGCTTGCTGGATGGATAGGGCGGTCTTGATGTCCTCCGCTGCTTGTGGGTTTATGGGTGTGGCGTACGCCCATACTCCCGGGGCGTGTATGCCGTGTGGCGCTTGGCCTACTCCTCGCATCGGTTGTAGGGTGTCGTGGGTGCGTGTGAGCCCTAGGTGTTCTTGGAGGAGGTCCCCTCGGATGTCCCCCCATCGTTGCTGCCAGGTGTGTGTGTGGTCATTGGGGGCGGGGTAGGTGATGACGATGGCCTGCCAAGGGTTGGGGCCTGGATGTACCGTCATAGGTGCCGACGATGCTTGCGGGGGTATGTGGACGGCGTGGGCGGGGGCTGCTGTTACGGGGTCTCCTTCCGTGGGTGTGATCGTGGCATCGCCTTGGACGGTGAGGAGGAGGTGGTGGCGGTCCGTCGGTAGTGCCCAGGTGGTGGTGGGCTCTGTGATCGAGTGGAGGCGGATGGCTTGGAGGCCCGGTGTGATTTCGTCCCACCGGAGTGTGCCGTTGTGGACCGCCCATTCCTGCGGCAGGTCTCGAAACCCGTTTCGGTCTGGGGTGGTGCGGTGTTGTGGGGGGAGCTCCATTGTGGTGATGGGGTGGGTGAGGGGCTCTGTGCGGGGTTGGTCTTGTGTGGTTGATGGTGATGGTGCCTGGGGCATCTCTTCGTCCAGTTGCTGGGGGGCTTTCGCCTCCTGGAGCTCTGCACTGATGGTGGCGAAGACATCTGGGAGGGTGGGGGAGGCGGGGGAGTGGGGTGCCGGATCGTCCCAGGTGATGTGGTATTCCTCCGGGTTCTCGGGGCTTTGCTGTACGGTGATGGTGGCTGTGGCGTCGTCTTCAGGTGTCCATCGGTGTGGATTGTGGTCGAGGGGGTGGAGGGTGACGGTGTGGCGGTGTTTCCAGCTGTGGAACGCTAGGAGGGCGTGGAGGCCGTGTCTGGTGTCCCCGGGCGGGCGGGGGTAGGTTTCGGCTGCTGCCTCCAGGAAGGCGTCCGCGGTGCCTTTCCAGGTGTCTTCCCAGAGAAGGTCTTCCTCTGTGCCCCACTCGTTGTCGTACCTTTTCTCCTGCTTCCACCCCTGGAGGGTCGCGTGGTCCTCAGGGAGGTCTCGTTGGACGGACTGGTAGTACTGCTCGGCGTTCATGGGGGCTAGGGTGCTGGCCAGCGTGGCGTAGATGTCCTTTCGGGGGGGGGGCGGTGGGGGCGTGGCGGTGCGGCCGGGGTCGGGCTCCTCTCGCTGGTGTTCCGCGTTCCGGTCTGCGGTGGACGCGGGGGATGTGGAGCGTGGTGGCATGGGGTGGTCGGGCTCTTGCGGTTCCGTGGGTTGCTGGTGGGCTTGTGGGCGCGGGGCCGTGGCTGCCAGTAGGTGTCGGATGGCCGGGAGGATGTCGAAGTCGTCTTCCCAGCAGTGGGCTGGAGCGCACGCCCTGTCAGGGGAAGCGGGGGGGTGGCGTGTTGCGGAGCGGTGTACGATAGGGCGGGCGACGCGTGCGGGTGGTGGCGTGCTCGCTCTGCCGTTCTGTTTCCCGCGGGCCCTGACCTATGGGGGGTGGTGGTGATGTTGGTGGTGAGGTTGGTGTGGGCGCCGGAGTGGATGATTGTGTCGGTGGCGGCGCTGTTGGGGAGGGTGGTATGGGCGTTAGAGTAGATGAAGTTGGTGCTGGGCTATGGTTGATGGTGGTTAGCTGGTGGGTCAGCTGTTGTCGCTGTCGTCGTCGCCGGTGGTGTTGGTGCTCGGAGATCCCCCCTGGATTAGGGTTGGGGTTGCCTCCGTTCTTGTCCGTGTGCTTGTTGTCCTTGTCCGGCTGGCGGTTAGCGCCTCCTCCTCGTCCACCTTGACTCTTGTCTTGCCCTTGTCCACGTCCTCTCAACTTGCCCTTGGCGGAGTCGTTGCCTTTGCCCTTGCCTCCACCTTTGCCTGAGCCTTTGCCAGGATCCTCACCCTTGAGCTTCGCCGATGGGCGTTGCTTATGGTAGCACTCATCCTCGTAGTGCTTCCTCTTCCCACAGAAGGCACACGTAATGGTGCACCTGTAATGATCCGGCAGCTTCGCTTTGGCGCCGGTGTTCTTCTCCTGCTGCTTCCCTTGGACTACGAAGCAGTCTCGCTGCTCGCAGTCAGGGGCGTGCTGCAGGTGTCCCTGCTCGTCTCTGGCATCACACCACAAGAGCTCCTTGACGTTTTCCATGATACGGGCGTGGGCGTGTTTGGGGGTAGTCCACTGCCCAGGTCTGGATCCTTGGTACCCTTTGCCATGGCTTCCAGAGCCTCCACCTCCAGGACGGTAGTTGTTCAGGTGCTGGTTGCTTTCTTTCTCCAGCGCCAGCTCCAGGAGTAGCACGCATAGATCCTCGTAGCGGAGGGATCTAGCCTTGCGCTCTGCCGTCGAACGGCACTCGTCCCACAGCTCTCGAGGGAGCTTAGCCACCAACCAGGAAAGCAGGTCGTCGCTGCTGTAGGAACCGGGCGTCAATCGTCCAGCCCAGTGATCCAGGTCAGCCAACAGCTCAGAGACCCTGCCAGGTTTGGGGTTGTTGGGCAGCACGGGCAGCTTCTGGATCTCGGCCCTGATGGAGAGGTCGGTTTCGTAGGTCGGGTACTGCCTCTCCAAGGCAACCAACACATCGGCAATGGTGGCGGAATTAGTCACGATCTGTCTGACCTGCTTCTCCAGGTACTTGGTCTTGCAGCACTGCAGGAGCAGATCGCACTTGACCCGTCCACTAGCGTGGGTTTGGCCGGTCAATCGGAGAAACCGGCCAAAATTCTCAGCGAAATCGCTGAGGTCCTTGCCTGTGAACTCAGGCAGGATCACCACGATCTTGGCGGTGGCAATAGCCTTAGCCTCCTGAGACCTGCGTCCCTCAGGGCGTCGGGTCTTCCTCTTCTTCTTCTTTTTCTTCCCACTTGGGTTTTCGGGGTCCTCCGGGTCGTCGTCCTCCGAGGGCGAAGCAGAAGTCATTGACGGCGGCTCATCATCGGAGGGGTCTCCGCCTAGATCACTAGAGCCATAGGGCTCCACGGCAACCATTGCCCTCAAGGCTGTCAGCCCCAGCCGGTCCAGCTCGGCTCTCGTAGAATTCGTCACGTGGCTGTAGGGCGGCTGGGCCGTTCTCGGTACAAAAGGGCTTCTCGGTATCGCTGCAGGGGTCGGCATCGGTCGACTCCTCAGGCTCCCCAGGGTGTTTGTCAGCCCTGCCACCAGGTGGTTGGCCTGTACTCGATGGGGTGACACTCACAAAGTGGTAGGTGACGCTTGGGGCGGTATCATCAGGGGCTCCAGTTTATCTCGAATCTCCTGAGTGAGGTCGCCCACAATTTTAGAGGTGGCTCCTCGGAGCACCTCGTTGATCTCCGACCGCGTCAGGGACCTGTGGGAGGATCTTTCTGATCCTCTACTTCTTCCTCCAAGAGACTCAGGTCCTCTCCTCAACCCACTCAAGGTTGCATACCCAGGAGCATCCACATAGGCTCCTGTAGCGGGTAGAGGATGGTGATAGTCAGCCGCATACCATCGCGGCGCAGAACTGGAGATCACCGGCTCACTGGCAGTAGTTGCCTCAGGGAACGCAATGGTAGGTGGGCCCATACCATAGGCAGGGTAGGTAGGCATACCAGTAAAGCCTGTGCCCTCAGCCATAGGCGGGTTGGTTATGGGTGTGGATGTTGCAGCGGCTGGGTCTGGAATTGGGAGTGTGGTGGTTATAGGAGAGGGTGATGCGTGGAGGCCAGAAGCGCTTGGTGCGCCCTCGAAGGTAGGATTATTCGTCGGGTCTTGCCCTTGGTCTGCTCCTTCGTCTGCTTCGTCTCCAGCATCCTTCTCTCTCTTCTCTCTTTCTCTTCACAGGTTGAGTGTCCACCTCCTCGACTGAGAGGCCCCGGAAGGCCGACTGGAGTCCTTTCAACGAATCCTCCGCCACGTCCACTGGCCCATGTAAGGGCTCCGAAGGTACAGCGCTAGGTCCAGGTCAAGGTTCACCAGGTGCTGGCATTGCTGGTGCCTCAGGCGCTGTCTTCACGTCGCCGTCCTCTTTCTTTGTGTCCATCTTCGTCGGCCTTCTGCTTATATATGACTGATCTCGGCGCACTGGATGTACGGCACGGGGTTGCTGCCGGTACGCAGAGACAGACTGTCTCTGCTACCAGAAAGCTTTATAGTGATTTCAACACTGTGTTTGTGCCTCTCCTGCTGCTTGCTGCTGGTGTAGGGTTTCCTGCTGCTTGTTTTTGATGAGTAAAATGTTTTATTTGCTGAAATACAACCAGTCGAGGATAGCCCAAGCCAGAGGTAAGCAAGTAGGTGAGAATCAGCATCAAAGCATGAAGGGCTGCAGTGTAAACAGTGAAAGATGAAAGAATATTCACAGAAACTGCAACTCAGGGCAAATCGGATTGCATATTCACAAAGATAGCTGAAATGTTTTGGAAAAAGAGTTGGAAAATTGCCCCATGGTCACTCCATCTCCATAGTGCCATCTCAGGAGATGTGCACACTTTGTTTTGGGTCCCATATGTGCTGAGGTGGCAGGGCATGTGGCGATGAGGTCACTGCCATGTCACATGGGATCTTCCTACTTAGCTAGGCTGACCAGGAATTGAACCCAGGACCTCTCAAAAAGAGGTGCCCAGCCCCCTAGGGTGCATACCACTAGGACAGCTAAGAATTCATGCGAAAACATAGATAAATTCATCGGCTCTGCCCTGGATATGGCAGTTCTCAGTCGACTCAGGAAAAGATGAATTGCCTCACATTGATAGGGGATTAAGGGGTCCACTCCATATCCTGATTTAGTGTTTGGTTCCATAGGTCAAGATGTGTTATCACCACTTTTGGTTGGGCCAATACTAAGAAAGAAATGCCTGTGTGCTCAGTGCATCTCTAATACAACTAGAGTATGCCTCAAAGCATTGGAAAAGCACTTTTTCTTACTTGTGTTGCATGGGGACTGCCCTGATGTAATGACCTTTGGGAGCCAACAAAAAACGGTGGCTACTAAACCAGGGGGGAATGACAAGCAAGGTATTATGAGGCAAGGTGTGTCTTCCCTCCTTGGGGACAAGCGAGCCCACAGTTGGGACCCCTGACTGGTCCAGACCCATGAGGTTCTACCCTTCCTTACAGGGTTTACCATACCCCTATGTGTGCTACGTATGTCTGTGTGCGTCTCACTTCTCTCCCCGGCGTGGCCCCCAACTCAATGGGCCTCGCTGATGTCGGACCGAAGGTCCTAGTCAGTTCAGCACCACTCCTATGGCGCCCAATTTCTGTGCTGGCGCCTATCTTTGGGGGAAGACGGCAAAAGCCCTACCTACTAGAGGGGAGGGGTGGCCAAGTGTGCTAAGGGCATACAAAACGCCCAATTTTGCTAAAGGCCAAAGGCTAACGCACTCCCCTGCCCACGAGGAAAAGCACGCGGGACAGGAGACACCACTACACTACACTCACTAACGCCAGCACCGGCCTTCGAAGGCAGGGTGAGCACTCATCACCTGCACTCAACTCCTGCCAGGCCTGCTGCCCCTAACCCCTACACACGCTACTTGATGTTGCTGTCAATGAAGTCTCGGGTCCTATTGACCGTCCTGTGAAGAAGACAAGAGAACACAGCGCTGCTAAGCAACTGTGCCCTAACAGGGACGTCACAACACGTTTCCCTGCTAGGGCTTGGAGGGGAAGGGCGCACAGATGGCGTGCACAGCGCGGATGTCGATGGAGTTGAACTGCCCTCGCCACTCCTGGCTGAGGCGCAGTCAATTGATTGTGTGATCAGCGCCCCTGTTTAGCTGGGGCAGAAAAATGGGATAGCCGCCGAAGGCAGCTGCTGCGTGCACCAATCACCCTGAACCTCTCCCACCTGTACAACAGAGGCCAATGAACTGGGTTCAAGACGGAGGAACCAAGACACACTCCACATATTATACGCTTCTTAGTGTGCCCTAAAATACACTGTTCCTGAACCCAGTTGCAAGCAAGCAAGCTTAAGGACTTCGTTCGTTCCCTTATGGAACGTAGGGCGAAGCCCTGGGTAACCTGGCAAGGGTTCATACCGCGTGCATAGCGCGTGGCCTACTGTCAAATCTCTTTAATGCATCGTGTGCACGCATGCAGGGAAGGGAGGCGAGACCCTAATCACACTGACTCAACCAGGATGAGCACCTCCTGGGCTTACCTACCTTACTCACCATGCATCGTGTGAATGCCGAAGTGAAGCGAACGCAAGACAACCCTATTGCGAGTTATAAACAAGCCTAAGCGTTTTGACCAACCCTACTTTAACGCTACGGCTACACACGAGCAAACACTTTCTTATCTTACCTGTGAAGAGAGAACAAGGATGAATTTGGGTACAGGGAAAGTGCCACAGCGTGTGAATGCCTCAATTAGGCACATGCATCGCGAGCACAGCGCATATTCTAACCCTACGTGCGCGCTGCGCGCTCCATTCGCATCGCATACCTTTCGTTCCTGTTTTGACCTGTGCAGAGCAAGAGGGAGGAGCACCCGAACCCCCAACGAACACAGCGTTGACAACCCTAACGTTTTAACGAAGCAACCAACACGAACACAATGCATGCGTGTGAGATGACACTGGCATACCTGAGACGTGGGTTGTCCACCTGCTCTGTGGTGTGGGTTGAGTTTGAATACTTTTCCCTAAAGTTTATAAAAATTTTTGATGCAGCTGTGCAGAAATTTCCTTTAGGACTTTAAAAACTGGGGCTCATACCTTCTTTTTCAAAAGCCGTTTACGCTTGCGCAACCTTGTTTTTGAAGTCCGCTTCCTTTGCGCTTGTCTGCGACTTTGAGTTTGGTGTAAAAATGACGATTTCTCGCGTCATTTCGTCAATTTTTAGCGATTTGACTTGTTAAATCGCTACACCTTTCGCCAAACCGCAGGAATCCCTCCTTGTTCGTTACATTTTCTATTTTTTTCAGCTCCTGGAGATTTGTGTCCTCCATTGGGAGTATTGCTCCGCCCTGGCCCTTGGTCAGGACGTTTACTAAAACGCTGTTTATGCAGCGATGGCCGTCCGCATCAGAGCGTTCGACTGTACCCTAGTGGGCAAGCATATGTGCTCTAGGGAGGGAGTCCTGGGTTCGAACCCCACTACCCCCAAATTTGTACCAAAAATTTTCGTCGCACCCTGGCGACTTTTCAGGAATGCCCCATCGAAGGGACATCATTCACGGTACATTACACTGTTTTTCGAGGGTACCTACGGTGTGATAGGCTTCTATGAACTGATGAGGATGTTTTTGGTAAGTTTAATGCATTTTCTGAGGTAATTTTGGGAGCATTTGAGCCTTTTTCCTTGGTCCTACTAGCTTAGCTAACTAGTACTCCAGGGGGGAGTAAGAAAAAGTCACTGCCATGTCTTTCTTGGAGGGCTTGATCCAGGCCAAGCCCCCCTGAACACCCTTTTGTTGATGCTAAGACTAACTTAAGTATTTTTATCTCTCTTTTGAAGCCTAAAGTACACTTTCTCAAAGTAACTAGGGTTGTAACCCTAGCCCCCCATGAAGTTCACCCCTACCACTCAACTGAGTGAAGCCGGTTCGGACCCCCGTGGCCATCTTGGGGTGACTTGGGGTGTGTATCTATGTGCCGGCAAGCCGCCATTGGCTGATATCATACTCTCCCATCCACCTGACCTAACTCGATGTGATAGTGTGATAGGTTTGGCCATTCCGGCTATGAGCGGCCATACTCAGTACCGAGGCGCCGCCAGCTGAGATTTATATATCAGAATATCAGGAATCAACAGGGTTTTTTTATCATAATGTTTCCGTAATTTTTCCGCCTTCCGTTCTGATTGTCAATGTATCGGCGACTGTCAGTTGGCTCGCGACCTTGCGGTAACCGATTGGTTAACTGTTATTTACAGATATTTTGGCGGAAACCCTGATGAAGGGTCAGATTTCATCAGTACAGGGTTCGTTGCTTCCGCACTTTTCATATTATACACTCGCAAAATTAATCCGATTTTTTCAGACGTTCAGAATCGGATTTTCGACTTCGACATAGCCGCACTTGATATGATGAATCTCGAGTGGTCGTACATTTTTCCCCGATCACGAATCAACCTTCCTTTTGTTGTGTCCTTCATTTGGCTTGGAGATATAGTCGAAACAAAAGTGATTCGTGAGGCCACTTTGAAGAATCATATCTCCGGCTCACGGCGGGGAATATCAATTGTGAGAATTGGGTTGGAACCGCCTTGGTCTCAACTTCATTTAAGAAGCATCAAACGCCTTTGGTGTGTACACATGCCCGGTGTAGCAAGGGATAATGGTTAAGAGGGTAGAAAGTGATATATAACTCTTGGACCGTGCAACCGAATATTTTAATGCGACTTTCGAGTGTACCGCATGAGTGTTGGTGTTGCATAGAAACTTTCCTTGGGTTCCTACGTATTTTTAACTTGAAGTTATGACCATGGAGGGGCATGGCATATCATGGTGGGAGCCACTTTTGGAGGGTATGTGTTATATGCATGGTATGTGCTTCGATATGCTCACGCCCATGTTATATATCTGCGTCTGTAGGAAGATATTGACGCGTTCCCGTGGGGGGCCGGCCACGGGACGCTGCGGTGACACGCACAGGTGAGCAGGCAGGCAAAGCACTACGCTCACAAGGGCATCAATACGCTCGTGTCATGTGACAAAGCGTTTCAGAATCCTTGCCACTCTGCAAAGAGGGAACGAAAGTATGTACAGCAACACATCAGGATATGTACACATGGGGTTAAGACTGGACTGGGGTAAGGGCATCACAGGACAATAGACACTCTATCCTAACTTGTATCCCAATCCCAGGTCCGACCCTCTCAGTGGCTGGTGGGGGCGGGGGCTCAAACACAACCCATGCCCTGCTCAGTCCGGACCCTGAAACCCTGCCAATGGGAGAGGTGTCCCGCCCAGCCACAGGCGAGTTCTTAGGAAACCAAGAGACTCCAAGGCCAACCTACAGTGGCTTCCCATGCTCCCTTAACGGCAGGTCCCAACTCCCCTCTGAGCCAGAGATATGGCCCCGCCATCATCCCTCAGGAGTTGGTAGCTGAAAATGGGCTGTTTCAGCCCAAACTGAAATTAGCTTGAAAAACTCCAAAATTGACCCCTCGTCCGGACCCGCCAGAGGTAGGGACGAGGAACTGACCCTATGCCCTTTGAGTACGAACTCCCTGGAGCCCTCACCCAACTTGGTTCCCTTTGAGGTCCCGGCATCAGGGCAACACGGATGAGTCAAGTGGGGTCATGATGCCAAAATCACCAAAATTGGCGTCATTCTCACGCGTGGCTCGCCCGGCCAAGGTAAGGCCAATGGCTCACAGGGTAGGAGGCGGGACCTAAGACCTATATCTGAGTGTACTACTTAGATTTAGGTCCGGGCTCCCTATGGGCTTAGAGAAATGGGGCCGCCAATTGACCACACGGAAGGGGGAAATTGGGGTCCCAAAATGGGGTCATTTTGGCTGCTTGAAATGAGCCAAAATTCGGTGTGCTCCGAATAGTATATCTCCACGCCAGCTTGGAGATCAGATCCGCCATTCCATACGTAATCCGCCGGGAGTCGAACGGAGACTCCCATGCTCTTGGCTCTCAAAGATCTCCATGCCACCTGGCGTGGTGACGATCCCAATTGGGTCCACAAATGCCAAAATTGCAAAATTGCCCACACTCACTTTGGGCTAGCGCCTTAACGAAGGTGGGTCCGCCTCGCCCACGTGCTGTGTGGACCATGGGGACCATTACCCATAACACCCATGTCATATATGGTCCATTGGTCCATGCGTCCGGCGTGCACGAGGGTTAGAACATAGTGCACGGCGGGCAGCAAAAGTGGAAAATTGCTCAAAATGGCCAAAAATGCGCACACTCATGGTTGGGGCAAATGAGGCACATGCCCGACTCGGACCGGAGTGTGCCATAGGATTGGTATCAAGTCATATGTGTCCAACATATCTTTTGGGCGTCGCCCAACTCCTCCGGTATTGGGAATGGCAGGGTTGCCAAGTGAGCCCATGATTTGGGATAGTCCCAAATTGCCAACATGGCGGCCACGGTATGCCAAGCCTAAGGGGAGTTATTCGCTGGGTCCAAGATATGTTGGGGACCGAAGTATGTACCCTCAGAACATACTTGGGTCATGATGTCAATTGAGCGCAACGTTGAGATATACGGTCGCCACTTGACATCATGACGAGCCAAAAACGGCAAAATTGGCACGAAGACACACAAAAGTGCATTGAAAGGTGCACAATTATATTATAATATCTTCGGCTTGGATCGTGCAATTAACTAATCCTTCTAAACACAATGACTTGACACCAATGACCTTCGATCCCACATATGTGCTCCACTTGGGGCGCCTTGAAAGATTACGAGCGCTACTTCCCAAGTGGGCACATGAAAATATGGAAAATTGCAAAACACACACCTTGCTCCCAACGCATCGCTTTGGGATCGCCACCCAAGCTTCCCTTCACGAAAGTTAGGCTTGCAATTGATCGTGGGGAGTATGGAGAAGGGGCTTACACAATATGAGGTCCATTGGCGGGTTCGGCTTGGAGCAATGGACCCGCCAAATGGGCACGCAACACAACACATGGCACATACCACATATTGCCCAAAAAGGTAGCTCCCCCCACGATATGTCATGCCCCTCCAAGGGCATAACTTTGTGTCAATCGCTCATAGGAACTCAAGGAGAGTTCCTATGCAACACCAACACCTGCGCGCTACACTCGAAAGTTATCTTAACGCACGCAATATCATGGCCATAGAGTTACAACGCAAACTCTACCCTCTTGACCATGATCCATTACACTAGCGCGCACGTGTGGAGACGCAAGGCATATGATGCTTCCTAAATTACGTCGGGAGTATTGTGAATACATCCCACGTTTCCTTATTGTCAATACTCGCAAGCGGCACGAGATATGACCCTCACAAGTGGCCTCACGAATCAACTTTGTTTTGCCCATATCTCTGAGTCAAATGGAAGGCAAGATAAAAGGAAAGTTGATTCGTGCATAGGGAAGCACGTAGGTCCACTCGAAAGAGGTCAAATCAAGTGCGGGGATGTCGAAGTCGAAAATCTGATTTCGACATCCTGAAAAATTCGGATTAAGGTTGCGAGTGTAAGATGTGAAAATTGCGGAGGCATCCATGCAGTTCCTGAGGGCTTTGGAGCCTTCGTGACGGATTGCGTTAAAATTTCCATTATAAACAGTTAAACTGGCGGTTACGGTAAAGTCGCGATCCAACCGCCAGCAGTCAAAACAGTGAATATCAGAACGGAAGCGTAAAAATTGACGGAAACATTATGAAAGTAAAACCCTGTTGATTCCTGACATTCTGATATACAAATCTCCGCTGGCGGTGCATCGGTTGCCGATGCGGGGCTTTACGGCACGGAACGGAGCGTCAACAGGCGTCTTCCCTTCCGTACATGGGGTTAGTGGACCGGAGACCGGTTGTATGCCGTAACCTAGCCATGGGGTTCTGGGTACCGCTTCACCCCCCTCCTTAGAGCAAACCCTGGGGGTGCTCGATAACACCCAAGCATGGCAGCGGGTACCCAGGACCACTTCCTGAAAGGGGGGGGGGGGTGTCACATCCTCACTTCAGTAAGTCACAGTAAGATAGGTATGTTGTTGTATAAGCTCGTAGCACATGTATAGTATCAAGTATCAAGTATCAAGTCCCGGGTCCTGGCGGCGATTGTTCGGCATCCAAAGGACCCGTTAACCCACCCACCTACGGCGATCTATTCCGAGGCAAGACCAGAGATGGCCCTTTGGGCCACCTGGGAAGACCACCTGAGCCGAAAGCGAGCGGGGTCGCTACCCCTCAAGTAAGCTCCGTGGTTCAAGTGCCCGGAAAAGCCAAGGCGGAGTCCGATGACTGCCCCAAGATCCAGGCATTGAGGGCCAGGCTGAAGCAGAAGTATGGTGATACCTTCTTCAGCGGTAAGCCTGTGTTTCCCCCACCGGTGCGTGGACCGTATGGCGAGGCCAAGATACGACTGAAGCAGGACCCCCGTGTGTATCGGCACCGGGAGTTTGCCCTTAGGGGCGAGAGGAAAGAGGCCATGGAGAAGATCCTCCGTGACTTCATCCAGAGAGGCTGGCTTGAGCCGTGCCACTCCGAGTGGGCCTCTGCCTGCTTCGTCGTCCCCAAGAAGGTTGCCGGTGAGTGGCGGCTCGTGGTCGACTACCGCGGCCTGAACGCCCAAACGCAGCACGACAGCTATACGCTGCCCCTCATTGAGGACATGCTGCAAAAGCAACACCGGCGGAGGATCTTCACGGTGATTGACCTGAAACATGGTTATCATCAGATGCCTCTCGCCGAGGAGTCCCGTGCCTGCACAGCCATGAGCACCCCACTTGGACCTCTCCAGTGGAAGGTGATGCCCATGGGCGTTACCAACGGCAATGCGGCTTTTCAGCGGATGCTGGAGAACCTGCTTGAGCCGGTGCGCGACTGTGCGGACCCCTTCGTGGACGACGTGATCATCGCGTCCGGGGACCCCAGCATGAGCTACGAGGAGCTCCTGGAGGCACACGAGAGGGACGTCACTCGAGTGCTGGACCTTCTGGTTCGGCACAAACTCACGGGCAGCAGTGACAAGGCCACCATCGCGGTAAGCGAGGTGGTCTTCGCTGGCCACGTAGTCGGGAACGGGCAGCGAAAGCCCATACCTGGCAAGGTGGCTGCGATTGAGCACTGGGAAAAGCCCAAAACGGTCTCTGAGCTACGGGCGTATCTGGGGTTCTGCAATTACTACTCGGGGTATATCAAAATGTATGCCGAGTATGCAGCCCCCATGACGACCATGCTCAAGGGCAACCGAGAGGAGACCAAGAAGGGGTCCAAGAAGGCTCTGGTCTGGACACCTGAGTCCGACCGTGCCTTTGAGGGGATGAAGCAGGCGCTGCTATCCGCAGTGGGTCTGCACCTCGTGGATCCCGACCGAGGGTTCGTCCTGCGCACCGACGCTTCCGACTACGCCATTGGTGCTGTGTTGGAGCAAGTGCTTGACGACGGGAGGCACGTGCCCGTGGCCTTCTGGAGCCGAGTCCTGGCGGAAGGCCAGAGACGGACGTGGACGCCCCGTGAAAAGGAGGCGTATGCCATCGTCATGGCTCTCAGGAAATGGGCTGGGTACATAGCCCTCCATCCCGTCACCGTCTGCACCGACCATCAGAGTCTGCAGTTGTGGCACAAGGAGCACGTGGACACCCCCTCAGGTCCCGCCTCCCGACGGGCAAGATGGCATGAGACCTTGGCCAAGTTCGACCTTACGGTTGTTTACATTCCTGGAAAGGATAACACCGTGGCGGACTGTCTCAGTAGGTGGGCCTATCCCGCCAGCAAGGGCATGCAGGATATCTCTGCCCATGGCGATGAGGCTGAGACCGCTGAAGCCAAGAGAATCATCGAAATGGAGCGCCTGATGGAGGAGGAGGGTGCTAAATGCTTCGTCGTCATGGCTGCAGATGCCCCCCTCGCGTCGAGGGTGAGCAGAGCGGTCAGAGTACTCGCCCCTGAGGGAGCTGAGTCCGACAAGCACCTCTTCCCGGAGTCTTGCCTCCAAGACGACTGGACCGACGATTACGCCAAGTCTGAGGCCTTTGCGGCCGAGTATAGGGCTGTGACCGACCCTGACGACGGGCAGAAGTGGCCAAAGGGGCTGACTGAGGAAGATGGCAGGCTCTACCAGAATCCTTGCCACTCTGCAAAGAGGGAACGAAAGTATGTACAGCAACACATCAGGATATGTACACATGGGGTTAAGACTGGACTGGGGTAAGGGCATCACAGGACAATAGACACTCTATCCTAACTTGTATCCCAATCCCAGGTCCGACCCTCTCAGTGGTTGGTGGGGGCGGGGGCTCAAACACAACCCATGCCCTGCTCAGTCCGGACCCTGAAACCCTGCCAATGGGAGAGGTGTCCCGCCCAGCCACAGGTGAGTTCCTGGAAACCAAGGGGCTCCAAGGCCAACCTACAGTGGCTTCCCATGCTCCCTTAACGGCAGGTCCCAACTCCCCTCTGAGCCAGAGATATGGCCCCGCCATCATCCCTCAGGAGTTGGTAGCTGAAAATGGGCTGTTTCAGCCCAAACTGAAATTAGCTTGAAAAACTCCAAAATTGACCCCTCGTCCGGACCCGCCAGAGGTAGGGACGAGGCAACGGACCCTATGCCCTTTGAGTACGAACTCCCTGGAGCCCTCACCCAACTTGGTTCCCTTTGAGGTCCCGGCATCAGGGCAACACGGATGAGTCAAGTGGGGTCATGATGCCAAAATCACCAAAATTGGCGTCATTCCCACGCGTGGCTCGCCCGGCCAAGGTAAGGCCAATGGCTCACAGGGTAGGAGGCGGGAGCTAGGACTTCTATCTGAGTGTACGACTTGAATTTGAGTCCGGGCTCTCTATGGGCTTAGAGAAATGGGGCCGCCAATTGACCACACGGAAGGGGGAAATTGGGGTCCCAAAATTGGGTCATTTTGGCTGCTTGAAATGAGCCAAAATGCGGTGTGCTCCCAATAGTATATCTCCACGCCGGCTTGGAGATCAGATCCGCCATTCCATACGTAATCCGCCGGGAGTCCAACAGAGACTCCCATGCCCTTGCCTCTCAAAGATCTCCATGCCACCTGGCGTGGTGACGATCCCAATTGGGTCCACAAATGCAAAAATTGCAAAATTGCCCACACTCACTTTCGGCTAGCACCTTAACGAAGGTGGCTCCGCTTCGCCCACGTGGTGTGTGGACCATGGGGACCATTACCCATAACACCCATGTCATATATGGTCCATTGGTCCATGCGTCCGGCGTGCACGAGGGTTAGAACATAGTGCACGGCGGGCAGCAAAAGTGGAAAATTGCTCAAAATGGCCAAAAATGCGCACACTCATGGTTGGGGCAAATGAGGCACATGCCCGACTCGGACCGGAGTGTGCCATAGGATTGGTATCAAGTCATATGTGTCCAACATATCTTTTGGGCGTCGCCCAACTCCTCCGGTATTGGGAATGGCAGGGTCGCCAAGTGAGCCCATGATTTGGGATAGTCCCAAATTGCCAACATGGCGGCCACCGTATGCCAAGCCTAAGGGGAGTTATTCGCTGGGTCCAAGATATGTTGGGGACCGAAGTATGTACCCTCATAACATACTTGGGTCATGATGTCAATTGAGCGCAACGTTGAGATATACGGTCGCCACTTGACATCATGACGAGCCAAAAACGGCAAAATTGGCACGAAGACACACAAAAGTGCATTGAAAGGTGCACAATTATATTATAATATCTTCGGCTTGGATCGTGCAATTAACTAATCCTTCTAAACACAATGACTTGACACCAATGACCTTCGATCCCACATATGTGCTCCACTTGGGGCGCCTTGAAAGATTACGAGCGCTACTTCCCAAGTGGGCACATGAAAATATGGAAAATTGCAAAACACACACCTTGCTCCCAACGCATCGCTTTGGGATCGCCACCCAAGCTTCCCTTCACGAACGTTAGGCTTGCAATTGATCGTGGGGAGTATGGAGAAGGGGCTTACACAATATGAGGTCCATTGGCGGGTTCGGCTTGGAGCAATGGACCCGCCAAATGGGCACGCAACACAACATATGGCACATACCACATATTGCCCAAAAAGGTAGCTCCCCCCACGATATGTCATGCCCCTCCAAGGGCATAACTTTGTGTCAATCGCTCATAGGAACTCAAGAAGAGTTCCTATGCAACACCAACACTTGCGCGCTAAACTCGAAAGTTATCTTAACGCACGCAATATCATGGCCATAGAGTTACAACGCAAACTCTACCCTCTTGACCATGATCCTTTACACTAGCGCGCACGTGTGGAGACGCAAGGCATATGATGCTTCCTAAATTACGTCGGGAGTATTGTGAATACATCCCACGTTTCCTTATTGTCAATACTCGCAAGCGGCACGAGATATGACCCTCACAAGTGGCCTCACGAATCAACTTTGTTTTGCCCATATCTCTGAGTCAAATGGAGGGCAAGATAAAAGGAAAGTTGATTCGTGCATAGGGAAGCACGTAGGTCCACTCGAAAGAGGTCAAATCAAGTGCGGGGATGTCGAAGTCGAAAATCCGATTTCGACATCCTGAAAAATTCGGATTAAGGTTGCGAGTGTAAGATGTGAAAATTGCGGAAGCGTCCATGCAGTTCCTGAGGGCTTTGGAGCCTTCGTGACGGATTGCGTTAAAATTTCCATTATAAACAGTTAAACTGGCGGTTACGGTAAAGTCGCGATCCAACCGCCAGCAGTCAAAACAGTGAATATCAGAACGGAAGCGTAAAAATTGACGGAAACATTATAAAAGTAAAACCCTGTTGATTCCTGACATTCTGATATACATATCTCCGCTGGCGGTGCATCGGTTGCCGATGCGGGGCTTTACGGCACGGAACGGAGCGTCAACGGGCGTCTTCCCTTCCGTACATGGGGTTAGTGGACCGGAGACCGGTTGTATGCCGTAACCTAGCCATGGGGTTCTGGGTACCGCTTCAATATATGGAGTCATACGTGGCAAGGGCTTCGCCCATGTCCCAATGGTGAACTCCATAGCGCTAGACTAAGTCTACCGCTCATATAGTGCATGTGGGAGGGCTTACGGAGCGACCCACAAGCGCCATTATCAATTTTCCCATTTTCGTGGTGCGTGTTAGGAGGAGGTTCGAAGGTGTCCCTATGCGTCCATGTGGGGATCCAAGTGGGGGGATTGTTTGCAAATGGTCCCAAGCAACTGTGTTTTGAATCGTATGGTGATACCATGGGTGAGCGAAGTTATATACTATTGTAATTATCTTGAATTTGGCATTATTTGCATGTTTTTGACCTCATTTTATGCTCATTTTTGTGTTTTATGTGCTCAACTGGTCGGCTAACAGTAAAGTGCCTAGATATCCGTGAACTATGGTATGTTGCTTATATGTTGGCATATGCTCGGGTGTTGTACCTCACCATATGCCGGATCACGTGGTCACTTTGGCCTGGCACACCAGGCCTCACAAAATTAGATCTCAAATTCATGAGTTGACTTGTGAAGCATGTCATGTACATAGCCGGAGGGGTTTTGGAGCCAATGATGGAATATTCTTGGGCATGGACCTTTGGTCTATATCACCCTTGTATACTACTTTCCGGTTTGACACATGCATGGAGCATTTGGATATTTGCTGTATGCATTTTTGAGTATATAATTGACTTTTGGGCATAATGGTGTGATTTGCCTGATTTTGCCATGTTGTGAGGTCATCTTCATGGGGCAGTTCTCCAAGCCCAATCGACTCCAAGTCCAACCAAGGTTATGTCAGGGTAGGGCATGGTCCTGAGTGCTACTCTAGGCCATGACACGTCACCTCCCCTATTGGGCTAGGAATTAGAGGCTTGGGAGGGAACACATTCTTGGGGTTTGTGTAGGGACTTTTGACACATGGCATTTAGCCATCTTATTTGACTGGGTTCAGGGCATCATGTTGGCGAGTCAGGGGAAGCTCTTGAGTCCAGGAAATGAGGGGTCTATGGCTGTGATTGTGTACATTTCCATCTTTCCCCAACTGTGCTTTATTTGTGTTCATATGCCAATTTCAGGGCTTTCCTCTTTGGTGCAATTCTTGTACATGCCCGCCACCGTGAGACAACCGGTGTGCTGAACGGAAGCCCGCAGTGTGGATTGGGTTATTGCTGTATTTGTGGGATCTGGTTGCTGTTCAGGGTTGAAGGAGGATTGTATTTTCTATATTTTTGGATTTTGGACCCTGGACTTTGAGAAATGCAATCGCTGATCAGGAGCAAGTCAGCAGGGGTGACAGGCGGAAGGGGCACAGCAGGGGCCGGTCCTGGTAGGGACCTTCTTTATGGTAGCAGAGGCGTACCTGCTGCCCCTACCTACCGCCGACCCGGGGACTTGGGCCCCTATGAGCCCTGCCCAAGTACGCCCCGGGTGCGTATTGTGGACTCGGTGGAGACCACACCGGAGATTGGAGCCAGAGAAGAGCCGACACGCTCAGGAGCATGGCGAACTCCGGTAGTTGAAGCCCGAAGAGAAGTACGACGTTCGGGAAGAGGAGGACTTGACATGGAGGACCTGGTCTCCATGTGTGAGCGTCGCTGCCGAAAGGTATGCAACCTCCGCTCCGCCGCGGAGGACTCTGAGGAGACCTGCCATTCAGGCAGCAGTGGAGGACGGGCCCGGCGCTACCGGAAGCGCGGGTCACCCAAGCCCGCGGCAGGGGACGCCGGGGCTATGGATACGGACCCCAGCCCGGTCAGGCTGTGGGACTCCGAGGGGCACTCCGAGGGCTATCAGACAGCCTATGAGCAACCTTCGGAGTCGGAGGAGACGGCCAGACCGCCCACAAGGGCGAACACGGCCCCAGAACCCAGCCTGGAGCATGACGCCGAGGCGTTGGAGAGGCCCGCCAGAGCCAGAACGGCGCCTGTGGCCCGGCACACGGAGCCAACGCGGGATAGCATGGGCGACACACCCATGGCGGAGGATTCCGAGGCGCCGGGAACCGCGGGATGCGCCGGATCAGGTGGAAAGCACGCTGAGTGCCACTGCGAGCACGTGTCCTTCCTCATGGGCAAGTACCCAAAGATGGGGATGGACGCCATCGTGCATCGCCTCGACAGCCTGGACAACGCGAAGGACGGCCTAGAGGAGGACGTCGCCGGGATCCTGGATGACCAGTCGTCCGCGGAGAGAGACATGGCGGAGCTGCGAGCGGAACGGGACCGGTACCGGGAGAATCTGGAGCTGGCCCTGCAGAAGCAGCAGCGAGTGGTGGACAGCGTCCTCCACCTAGTGGAGGACATGTCGGGACGCCCGAAAAGGCTAGAGGAGCGACAGCCCCTCACCTCGGGTCCGGAGCTCCCGGCAAAGCAAGCAGCGGCAGAGCTGGTGCAGCGGGTTAAGACCCTCAGGAGCGCCATGGATAAACCCATGGGCGGCCCTGCAGAGGCACCCTACGCGCCTCCGCGTGTTGACCCGGGTGCGCTGCCGTTTGTTCCCATGTTCAGCGAATCCACAATGCTCGGGGAACACACGGCACCGGCTGGGTCCATGCGGGAAGGGCACGTAACCACGGACCCGAGGAGCCTGACGGTACAGATGTCCCATGCCGCCCAGGATCTACCGACAACTATGACTGCCCATGCAGTTTATGCGGAAGAGGAGATCCAGAGCCAGACAATGCAGGGGCGAAGCATGGGAAGCGCCGACGGACATGGTCGAGGCCATCCAGGCGGAAACCTGTGGGCGAAGGACCCCAATACGGGGATATGGACGGCCGGTGGAGCAAGTCCTTCCCGCATTCCCAACCCCATGGGTTCAGGCCCAACTGGACCGCACTCCATGGAGGAGAGGGATGTACGGGGAGTGTACTCACACCCCCCGGCCACAGGTGGTATCCGTCTCGGTGGAGTGGTGGCTGCTGACGTCGGAGACGCCATCAGGATTGAGGACCTCAGTAGAAACAAAATCCCCTACTATGATGGCAACCCCTCCAACCTGGACGACTTCATCCTGGATTGGGAGGACTTTGCCGAGGAGGTCGTCGGCGAGACAAGGGGAGCGCCAAGGGACAAGTGGGTATGTCGGACATTCCCACACAGGCTGGCGCAGGACCTGAAGGAGGAGCTCAGGGATCAGATCCGCGAGGGATTGATCCAGACGGAGCAGGCCTGCTTCCAGTGGCTGGAGGACGAAGAGCGAGTGGACGCCCCCAACCAGAAGTTGGAGGATTTGTGGTCCATTCCGCTGCCGCTGGAGCGCGGGGAACTGAGGGTCCGAGAATGGAGTCGTTACATCCGTAAGTACCGAAGAAGCCTCAAGCTGGTGGAGGACTGGAATGAGGCCAGCGAGATCCGCCACCTGCTGAAGGACGTCCTCCCCGGGAACTGGAAGAGAAGAGTGGAGGATGAGGAGAAGAAAAGGGCAAAGAAGCGCGTGGCCGTACGGATCATGGCCTCGGAGGACACCCACGCCGGAATAATGGAGTTCTTCCGGCGAAACCTCGGCGAGCCCAGCCGAATGTTGGGGTTGAAGAACGCAGTCTACGTGGAGGTATTCGGCGACACCATGGGGCAAAGGCTGATGCGCCTCAACAACGTGGAGTGGAGGCGCGGAGAGCCGCTGAGGATGCAGGTCATCTTCGCCCGCATGAGCCTGGACGAGATCGTGAAGTACATCACGGTGGAGCTGAAGCTCAACGCCAAGAACAAGGCCCACGTGCAGGATCGACAAGGCCATGGACAACGAGGCCACCGAGAAGACCGCCATCATCGGGAGATCCAGGAGGACAAGGCCAACTCCGCGGAGGATGGTAGTGGGGTTTCCCTAATACGACCGTATTCCTGTAATACGCGTATCCTGCCGTATCCTGCCGTATCCTGCCGTATCCTGTCGTATCCTGCCGTATCCTACCGTATCCTGCCGTATCCTGCCGTATCCTGCCGTATCCTGCCGTATCCTGCCGTATCCTGCCGTATCTGCCGGATAGTGCCGTATCCTGCTTTCCCTGCCGTATCTTGCCGTATGCCAGTAACCGAAACCCTAACCTTAACCCTAACTGGAATCCTAACCTGGAGTTTCAGTTATTGGTAAAGGTCTCATAAACAGGCGGTGCCTTGCAGGTGTGCGGACGTAATGTGATCCGACCTTGTATGAACCAATGCAAATTGACCTTTCTTCATGCCATATGATGTGATGCCTTATAAGTTGATAGGATGTGGTGTTCGCAACGTGATGTGATGTGATGTGATGCAATGTGACATGACGTGATTCCATGTGATGTAGTGTGATCTCGTGTGGTGTGGTTTGGTGTGGCGTGATGCGATGTGATGTGATGTGACGTGATGAGAGGCGATGTGATGTGACATGACGTGACGTGCCGTGACGTGACGTGACGTGACGTGACGTGACGTGATGTGATGTGATGTGGTGTGATGTGATGGGATGTCATGTATTGCCATGCGATTTCATGTGATGTGATTTGGTGCAGTGATATTTGATTTGACTTGATGTGATGTGGTGTGATGTGGTGTGATGTGATGTCATGTGTTTCAATGTGATGTGAAGTGTGTGTATCCTGACAAACAAAAATCTATTTCCAATTGTTTTCTATCCGGAAACGTTTTCAAAACCACTGCAGCTTTTATCCTAACAAACAGAAATGCATTTCCAATTATTGTTTTTCCGAAATCGTTTTCAAACCCACTGCAGCTTTTATCGTAACAAACAAAAGTCCATTTCCAATTGTTTTCTATCCAGAAACGCTTTCAAACCCACTGCAGCTTGTATCCTAACAAACATAAATGCTTTTTCAAAATATGGTGTTCTTTTTTTGGAAACTGTTCAACCGTCCGGTTTTTGAACCTCTGCATGCTTTTTTGTTGTTCCCTGCTATGCTGAAAGGTAAAAAAATGACTTGACACATAACCCCAACTGCCAACCACTTTCCTCCGTCATTGACTGGCGCACTCACAAAGCTGGGAAGGCACAGGGACATTACACTGAGCAGAGAGACGAATGGCCATTCGATGCGTGTGTCTGAAGAAGCTGCACTGTGGTGTATTCCACTGTGCGATAATATAAATAATCAACAATAAAAGAAGTTATAGACATACAAAAATATATAGTTATACTGCTGCACTATGGTGCATGCCACTGTGCAAACAAAAAAACAGATAAACAAAAAAAATAATTAAATATCTTACCAAAATACTGTACTTCGCTGACCTTAGTGGTCGCTGGCTGCATGCCAGGTGCGGATGCGGCTCCAGGGAAATCTTGTTCCATCGCCGAATTCAACAGTACCGCCACCGGCCAGGCCCTCGTACCAGCCGTCGTTGAACATGACGTGCACCAATGTTCCAGCTGCTGCACGTGGCTGCTCAGACCGCTCCACACGACGCTGCACTGTTGTGCACTTCCATTCCCGCTGTTGCAACCGCTCAGAGTCCAACGAAGCCACCGTTCTGGAAATCACTGCTGGCGCTGGTATCTGTGAGCATGTTGAATCAGGACACGCTGCTGCTGCATCAGGAGGATCTGCTGCTAGTTCACCAGGAGGATCCCGTGGCAACAGGTGCATGAAGGCTCGCAATCTGGCCTGTCGCATGGCATCCGGATTCGTCAGTGGTCTTGTTGTGGATCCCAGAGAGAATATTGAAGCTCCTGCTGCTGCCAGTATCGCGCCTGCAGTACGAGCCCCTTCCGACAGCAGAAATTCTTCCACAGCATCCTGAACAGCGCGGTTCCTGGGGGTGTTGGCAGCAACAAAAACAGTACGATCCAGTGGACACCGGCTGATCCTCCCTGCACAGTCTGTGCAGATCGTGTGTCCACAAGGCAGAACTGCAGTGTTCAACAGAAAGCAATAGCACACAATGCAGTGATAGTTCTTCTTCGGGGCTTCCACAATGTACCGGCCGCTATCCGCCGAGGGCCTGCGCTCTGCTGGCGGCGGTTGCTGTAAGTCATCAAGCAAATTTGCGGTCTGCGCTTCTGCAAAATCAGCATCTTCAGATGGCGTGTCACCCGGGCGTCTGGGCAAGGAATTGCGCCGCGGAGCTGAACCCAACAGCCTCTCTAGGTAGGCCTCAACGGTCTCCTCTTCGGCATGATCTGGTGGCAGGTCCTGTGTCCGCGGTGCTCGTGCTGAGAACGTCTGCGGCTGAGTCAATGACTGCGGCTGAGTCAACGTCTCCGGCTGAGCAAGTGGGTTCTCATCAATCACAGAACTGGTGTCACTGTCCTGATTTTCATCCTCCTCATTCTGCGCGACGTGCCTCCAGCGAGGTTCATCCAAATGACCCTGCCAGTCCCCAATCCAAGGTGCGAGCTCCGTTGCATCAGTGGCACGTGGTGTGTGCCTGTGTCGAACTCCAGACTTTTTGTATTTGCATGGCGTACAAGTTGCAAACCGCTGTGCATAGGCAATTTGGAAGCTCAGGCAGTGCGGTGTGCACATTCCCTTGCTGCAGTTCTTTGGCACTGGCGCGTAGCATGTGCCACCCGGTGCCTTGCAGCGCCGCTGAGGTGCAGGACCACTGGTGGGGCGCCATGTCCCTGTGCTTGGCTGCCGGCCCACTGCATTCGGACCCATGAGGTAGCTGGCCAGTGTGTGCTTCCGCCTCTCCAATGAGCTGGGGCAAAGACCAAGAGCGTGCGCATCGGCAGACGCCTCCTTCTGGCTTGCACGCTCAGCCTTTTCCAATTTCTTTTGTTCTCGCCACGCAGGCGCATCCTGCAAACTGGTGACAAAGACATCAAACTTTATTTGATCTGCAGTGGTGGGCGTCACCCCTCTCTCAGACAGCATGGCCAGCCACAGTGATCTGGCAGTTTGTTTCCAGACGTCCGACGGCAGATCACTGTAGTCCCAATACACGGCGTACCAAACATCATCACCAAGCAAACTGCCATGTCCATGCGGCCCAATGCGCGCCGCTATCCATTGAGGCGTGTACTCGTTGGGCAGCACCTCGCAAATGCGCGTGAAGTTTCTGCCAGTGCGGCTGAAGATGCAAAGCAACAATCTTTTGAATGAATCGGTAGTTCTCTGCCCACGCACACGCCTCATGTTGGACGCCCTGCACAGAGGGGTGGAAGCGTGTACCACAGCGTGAACTCTTGTAGCGGCGTCGCCTCACGTTGGACGCCCTGCACACGGGGGTGGAAGCGTGAACCACAGCGTGAACCCTTGTCGCGGCGTCGCCTCATATGATGGACGCCCTGCACAAAGGGGTGGAAGCGTGTACCACATCGTGAACCTTGTCGCATTGTTGGCGGTGCTGTCATCCGCCGCACTGAGACTCATTAAGAGTGGAGGACCATCAGGCACCTTTCACGTCACTTGGCCCGGCTCGCAAGAATCATGGATGGCAGCGCTTCACTGACACTCCTTAAGAGTGGAGGACCATCAAACACTGTTCCCGCCAAGAGCCATGGATTGCTTCGTTGCCCTCACTGTTGATTTCATAGACAGCACATATCTGAGACAATGAAAGAAGAATGTTACTCATTAGTTACATTAGCACTATTAGAATGTTTTTTCCGCTGTTGTTATATCGTTTCTGCACTGCTCAATCATTTAAGTTCTTCAGTCCTTAAGTCTTGAAGTTTACGTGGATCTCTGTGGATCGTTCTGATAGCGGCGACTCCCCGCACTGCGCTCCACTTGCAGCAATGCCGCTCATGAATGCCACCGGGTACAGAATGGGATTTCTGCTGTTCCTGGTGGCAAATTCCATTTTCACATTAGAGGAGTTTGTAATTACAATCTCTTTCCTGCGATCGGGGTACAGCCAGATTGCATGTGCGAGGACATTGGGAATTGGTCGGGACTACTGTATCCAAGTACTACGTGACGTGTCACAACGGGCTCACCTGTGGGATACGTTCACGGATGCTTTTGAACGCCGATGAGAATTCCACCAACACAGTCATCCAATTCACCGCCATGTGTCTGCTATTGTCGATAGCACGCATGTGGCCATCTAGTCACCTTCGCACCCGGTAGACCGGGAGCTGTTCTGGTTCGACAAACCCACTTACCGCGGGCATGCGCTCGTGTTTAATGCCATGATCAACTGGGGGCGCGAGATCATTGCCTGCTCGTGGTGGTATCCGCCCCGTGCCACCGATGCTGAGATGACGGCGGACATGGATGCATCCATTCCCTGGAACTTTAATGGTCCTCGGCCTGACTTCCGCCTCGGTGACTGTCACTACAGCACTGCGGACAACATGTTCTGCCGTGTGGCCGGGGGGGATGGCCGATTGACCTGGTTCATGGTGCATTACAACCAGATGATCAATGAAGGCCGTCATCTAGTGGAGAATGTTTTTAGCAATGTTAAGAAGTGGCGATTCTGGAACGGCCGTGATGAGGCTCCCGGGCGCCCGTATAACTACGACTTCCTTGCCGGCCTGTTCATTTTCTGCTGTAACCTACATAACATGGAGCAGAGGTACACCGAAAGTCTATAACCATAATAGTACAGGCTGCAATGATGTGATTGTCTTTTTTTATGCTCGTGCATCTTGTGTTTTGGGGCACAGGAAGTGTTTCGTACGCAATCACGTAGCAATCATTTTCTTTTTCAAAACCGAGAATTGGTGTGCAGCAAGGCGGGTTGTCAACCTAAACAGAAACAGCACAATGGGCACGCAGGAACAGGATGAAAAACCACCAAGCTCAGGAAGCAGGTAGCAATCTTCTTCTTTTTTGAAACGAATAATTGGTGTACATGAAGCGGGTTGTCAGCCGGGAAAGTCACAATAGGCATGCAAGAACAGTATGAAATACCACCAAACGCTGAATGAACGCAAAATGGTTGTTTTCGTAGTGCAAACAAGCAGATATTTTGGACGCTGTCGTATCCTGCCGTATCCTGCCGTATCCTGCCGTATCCTGCCGTATCTGCCGTATCCTGCCGTATCCTGCCGTATCCTGCCGTATCCTCCGTATCCTGCCGTATCCTGCCGTATCCTGCCGTATCCTGCCGTATCCTGCCGTATCCTGCCGTATCCTGCCGTATCCTGCCGTATCCTGCCGTATCCTGCCGTATCCTGCCGTATCCTGCCGTATCGAATACGCGTAACAGGGAAACCCAAGTGGAAGTGGCCAAGACCACTGGACCGGGTCCCGGGAGGACCACGAGGAGGCCGGTTTCTTCGCCTTTGTGGCGCACAACGTGAGGTACCATGGGCAGGATCGGTCCAGATGGAACCGGGTGGGACCCAAGAAGGGCAAAGAGCCAAGGAGGATCGGGAATCCACCGCTCTCGTTCCGGGAGTACAGGTCTCAGCACGACGGATGCTGGGTCTGTTATGGCAAGGGAAACAACCATGCACATGACCACTGTCAGTGCAAGGTGTATGAGGCGGACAAGAAGGCCTACTTCGCCACCCACCCCGAGATGAAGCCCAAGGAGCAGCGGATTGCCGATTGGAAGGCGAAGGGCGGAGACGGGGGAAAAAGCCAAGGCAAAGGCCAAGGGAAAGGCGGAGGAAGAGGCTATGGTGGTGGACCTGGCCAAGACCGACGAGTGAGGTCGATCGAGGAGGTTGCTGAGGACATGTTGAGGACGTTTGAGGAACTCAAAGCCCAGCAACGTGGTGGACAAAGGCTGAGCGGATCGCAGCAGGAGGGAGCTGCGGCAGGCCAGGTCTAGAGGAGCCCCCACGGGGATGGGACCTCGGAGGTCTCTCCTCCGAAAATCAGTGGAATCCCAGAGAAAGCGAAGGCACATCGGGTGCCGAAGAAGGCTCCAGAAGAGCCGAAACCACTGAGTTTCGCCACTCCCAACCCCTGGAGCGCCCTGCCAAGGGAAGTTTATGTGGGCAAGGGACGTGGCAAGAAAGAAGGAGCGACCACGGAGAGCCCCGTGGACGGGCAAGACCAGCCCAAGATCTACACCATCCGTGACCATACCCTCAAAGTCCTGATGTACCCGGATGTGCTAGAGTTGACTGCCGTGAGAGTCGTCCATACACCGCATGGTGACGAGCGGCAGTTGCACTTGAAGGTGCGTGTACGGTGCGGACAAGAGGAGTTGGTGGTGGATGTTTTTGTGGATACGGGTGCCCAGGTGAGCCTTGTCCGGAGAGGGTTGTTCAAAGAGGAATCCCTGCAGCCCAGCCGTAGACCGGTGCGCCTGAAGGTGGCCAATGGAGAGATTATGGGCGGTGGTACCCATGAGGCCACTATCAGTATGGAATTCTGGGAACATGAGCGCTTGAACCGCCCTGATCTGGCGAAGAGAAGCACTCTATCCGGGAACCTCTATGTGGCCGACATTACAGATTGGGATATGATCATGGGGTATGACTTCATGGTGGCAAACACCATTGGAGCCCTTCCCCATCGTGCAACGCTGGTCCGGGAGGATGATGAATGCCTCACATGGCTGTCCACGGACTATGCATGCGGATCATCCCAATGGAATGCTGAGGAAGAGGATCGGATCGTCCAAGCGGTGCAAGCTGTGGGTGTCAAGTCCAGAGGAGACCGTGGAGTTCAGCTCACGGAGTATGGAATGGCGCCGCAGGTGTATGCCAGGATGATCCAGACGCTGGGAGCCGAAGCGCTCGAGACGGACGTCTTCGCTTCCAGGGATGCCCCACTTTTGCGGAAGTGTAGGAGGCATTGGCATCGAGGAGACTCGGCCTGGCACAGGCATTGGGGTTTGAAGGAGTGGGGGCCCATGTACTGGCATGGCTCCCTGGATAACACCAGACGTACGGTGGAGAAGATCGTCGCGGATAGGGTGAAGGGGATCCTGGTCATAACCGGCATAGGATCCACCCCATGTCCGCTGGAGGGTCTCAAGTCGACGCTGGACTCCATCACCCTGAACGAGATGTCATTCGGGCCAGAGGAGGTGTTGTTCATCGACGCCAAGGGTGTATCAATGCCCTCCCCGGGTCAAGCGTGGGGTACCAAGGCTTTCCTGGTGGATGGGGAGCAAGCCCAGCCCACGGGTGATGAAGCATTCATCCGTAGGGCGGAGGCGGTGCCCATGAAGGTCATGTTTGAGCCCAAGGAGGGGACGGATCAGCCAATTGGTGGCATTGACGTCCTGTCCCACGCCGAGATCGACGACGTCGTCAACTACATGCGGATGGGGATGCACGACCGTGTGGCAGCCAGGAAGAGGCGGGCCATGGTCACATCTCCGCATTGGTGGGATGACAAGATGTTGGTCACCGGCAAGTACGAGAAGAATGAGTTCGTGGCGAGGGTCATGGATCACATCGCGGACCAATACGATGGTCCGGTTGGGTCGACCCGCCGACGTGGGATTTTCCAAGAATGGGGGCCGAGAGCGACAAGAACCAGCCCGATGCCGTAAATTTTCGAAGATTATCGGTGGGAAGCGCGCCCCACAACGATGAAGACGGCATATCGGACGAGGAGAAGTCGGACTCGGACCCAGAAGAGGCCTATACCGCAGTGCGGTCGGTTGTATCGATACCGAAGCAAGCGGCTGAAGAGGCCCAGGAGAATCCGAAGGTCGCCGAGCTGAAGGAGAGGCTGATCAATGCCTATCCGCGGCTATTCAGTGGCGTCGCCAACAAGAGCCCTCCAGATCGTGGGAGGTTTGGCACAGCGAGGATCAAGCTGAAGCCGAACCCCAAGATCTATCGTCATCGGGAGTACCAACTTCAGGGCGATCGGGCCGAGGCCATGAAGAAGTTGTTGGCCGAGTTCATTGAGCGAGGATGGATCGAACCCTCCGACAGTGAGTGGGCCAGCCCAGCCTTCATCGTGCCCAAGAAGGAGAAGGGCGAGTGGAGGTTGGTGGTGGATTACAGGGGTTTGAACGAGCAAACCGAGCACGACTCGTACTCGCTTCCCCTGATTGACACCATCCTCCAAAAACAACAGAAAAAGCGGATCTTCACGGTGTTAGACCTGAAACACGGCTATCACCAGATGCCGCTACACCCGGACTCCAGGCCCTGCACAGCGATGTCGACGCCGCTTGGGCCCATGCAGTGGAAAGTGGTGCCTATGGGCGCCAAGAATGGCAACGCCGCTTTCCAGCGCATGATGGAGGACCTACTCGGTCCTGTCCGGGACTGTGCCGATCCCTTTGTGGATGACATCATCATCGGGTCTGGCACGGAGAACATGACTGAGGACGAGCTCATCGAGGCACATGAGAAGGATCTGCGCCGAGTGCTCAGCGAGTTGGACAAGCACAACATGGTGTGCAAGCCCACCAAAGCCTCACTCTTCGTGAAGGAAGTGGAGTTCGCTGGTCATGTGGTTGGTCACGGGCAACGCTATCCCATGCCTGGGAAGCTGGCGTCCCTGCACCACTGGGAGAAGCCCCAGACCATCAGCGAACTCCGGTCCTTCATGGGGTTCTGCAATTACTATTCGGGCTATGTCCGGATGTATGCAGAACTCTCGGGGCCGCTGCACAAGATGCTGCAGGTGGGGAAGTTCGATGGCCGGAAGGGGAGCAAGAAGAAGCTTGCCTGGACCCCTGAGGCCGAAGATGCGTTCAGCCGCCTGAAGGAGCGACTCCTGGGGCAGCTGGGGCTATTCCTGGTGGACCCGGACAAGGGATTGGTGCTACGGACGGACGCCTCGGACTATGCTCTAGGGGCAGTCCTCGAGCAAGTCCGGGACGACGGGTCGCACGTACCCGTGGCGTTTTGGAGCCGGATCCTGGCCGAGGGCCAACGTCGAACCTTGACCGCGAGGGAGAAGGAGACGTACGCCATTGTCTGTGCACTCAGGAAGTGGTCTGGCCACATCGGATTGCAACCGGTGGTGGTTTGCACGGACCATCAGTCCTTGCAGAGCTGGCACAAGGAGCACGTCGACACCCCCTTGGGACCGGCGGCAAGGAGGGCCCGATGGCATGAGACGTTCACCAAGTTGGATCTCAGCGTCGTGTATGTCCCGGGGAAGGACAACACTGTGGCAGATTGCCCCAGTCGATAAGCCTACCCCGCGGGCAAGGCTTGGATGGACATATCCAGCCATTGGGACGCCGAGGAGACCGAGGAGGCCAAGCGCATCATCGAGATGGAGAAGGCCATGGAGCAAGAGGGGGTCAAGTGCTTTGTGGTGATGGCAAACCGTACAGACCTGGCCAAGTTCCGGGGCGCCCGAGTCCAAACCATTCGAGAGGAAACCCTCAACCAATAGATTCGGGCCACCTCGCCCTCCTGTCGCCATCCTGTCGCCTCCCTGTCGCCTCCCTGTCGCTGTTTCGGCACTTTCAGCCCCCTGTCGCTCCCCTGTCGCTTGCCTGTCGCTTCCCTGTCGCTGTCCTGCCGCTCCCCTGTCGCTCCCCTGTCGCTTCCCTGTCGCTTTCCTGCCGCCCTCCTGTCGCTATCCTGTCGAATTCTACCTGCGGAATGAATCGAAAAAAGATGAAAATTCACCAAACGCTAAAAGTTTATCCATCTAACAATGAAATGACATCTTCATAAGAATCCAAATAAATGTAAAACATTGGTTCTCATTTTCTTTACATATATCCACCTGTATAAAAATCCATGTACTATTTTGTCCCACTTGTTGTCTTCCACAGGCCTGTCGCTCTCCTGTCGCCTTCCTGTCGCCTTCCTGTCGCCTTCCTGTCGCAAAAAAACACCCTGCCGCTCTCCTGTCGCTCTCCTGTCGCTCTCCTGTCGCTCTCCTGTCGCTTTCTCCTGTCGCTTCCCTGTCGCTTCCCTGTCGCCGCTAGCCCTGTTGCCCTCCTGTCGTCTTCCTGTCGCTTTCCTGTCGCTTATCCTGTCGCTATGTCTTGTTTCCTGTCGCTTCCCTGTCGTCTCCCTGTCGCCACCCTGTCGCCGCCCTGTCGCCCTCCTGTCGCCCTCCTGTCGCACCTCCCCTGTCGCCTTCCTGTCGCCTGCCTGTCGCTTCCTGTCGCTTCCCTGCCGCTTTCCTGCCGCTGGCCTGTCGTCTTCCTGTCGCCACCCTGTCGTCTTCCTGTCGCCACCCTGTCGCCTTCCTGTCGCTCCCTGCCGCATTTCACCGTCGCCTGCCTCGCGTGGCCCGAATCTAATGGATGGTGGCCCCTGTAGAGCTAGTCAGGTCGGTGCTCACAGAGGACTGGTCGGATGACTATGCGGCATCCGACCACTGGAGCAAGTACTGGAATGCCGTGAGCGCCCCGTCAGACGACGAATGGCCTCAGGGCTTGACCGAGGATGGGGACAAACTGTTCCTCAAGGACAAGCTATTGGTCCCACAGAACCGAATGGAGGAGCTCATTGACCACTGGCATAACGCCCAGCTCATGCATCCTGGTCGGGACAAGGTGCAGCAGGACCTGGGGTGGCGCTTCAAGTTCCCACCGGGGTACTACGCCCTCCTGGACAAGTACTGCAGCCACTGTGCCGTGTGTCCGGCCACGAAGAGCCCCAACCACTCCACAGCGGGCAACCCGGTGTACACGGCTATACCGGAAGCCCCTATGCGGTCAGGCCATGGATGTATTCGCCATGCCGGAGGTCACCGTGGAAGGAGAGACCTATGACTGTGTCATCCTGGCGGTGGATACGCACAGCGGGTATATCGTGGCGGTCCCGGGCAAGAAGTCCAAGAAGAAGGACAAGAAGGACAAGCATGGAGTGGGTCTGCAGGCCAAGACTGTCGCCAACGCCATGATCAGGCATTGGCTGACGATTTTTGATGTCCCAGCTGTCATCTGCAGCGATCGGGGCAGTCAATTTGTGGGTACGTGGTTCAAGACGATGTGCAAGCACATGGGGATTCGGCACGCCAAGACCGTGGCGTACCACAGCCGGTCGAATGGCCGAGCTGAGGTGGCCGGGCGGCAGATGTTCGAAAGGTTCCGCCAGCTGCACATCGACGAACCGGGCTGGAATTGGTATAATTCGCTGTGGAGAGTACTCCAAGCGTATCACATCCTTCCGGGGCCCACTGGACTGTCGCCCCATCGTATCCTGTTCCTACGGGATCGAGTGTCACGCACTCTCCCGTGGTTGAACCATGGCAAAGTGGCCCGGGATGCGAATGCTATGATGGCTGAGTCGGACGACACGGCGGCCAAGGTGTGCAAGGCACTTCAGGACGAGCATGAGAAGAGGACCAAGTACTTCAAGCAGGGAAAGGTCCAGAAATATGCTCTCCAAGACACCGTGTGGGTGGAGCGGCACCACAAGTATGTCCTGTCCAGGCATCGGCAGGCATCTTGGTATGTGCCGGGGGTAATCGTGCGGAAGGTCGGGCAGGATGTGTACGCGGTTTGTGTGGGGGATAACAAGATCCTGGACCGCGACCATACCCAGCTTCGTCCCCGAGCACCAGACCCCAGCGGACGTCCCGTCACCTTCGAGTTCACGGCCGGCGATGTGGACTCGAAAGACGAGGGTGAGGACGACGACTTCACCGCCGAGGAAATCCTGGCGGACAAGCCGGACCCGGGGACGCCTGAGGGGAGGCTTTATAAGGTCCGTTGGAAGGGATTCGCCGCATCCAGGGATTCGTGGGAGCCTCCGAGCAGCTTTGTGCCGAGGTACACCACGGTCTGGATGGACTATTTGAAGAAAAAGAACATTTCTTTGGATGTCAAGGACGTGTTGGTCCATTTGGTGGCTGCAGTAGCACCGTAATGGATCCCCCTTGGTATTTTTGTTTGTTTTTGTGCTTGGGAGACGCGTGAGGGCCTTCATCCGGGGATTTTTGGGCCTTGATTGGCCATATACCCCCTTCACTCGATCTCCACATATATATTTCATTGTGGTATACTTATTTAGATCGACCGACGACGTTTCTCTATCTTTGATCCCGTTGGTCCATTTTGTAGATCAAGAGGAGACCGGATATGGCGTAGGGCACCGATTATGAGTGTCCTCACCCCTCCCTTGAGGCGTGGGGGACGCCTACGACGTGTGTGGGGCCTCCATGTGTCCTTGGGACATGGGGGGGGGGGGGTTTGGGGCCCATTGGGGTCCTCCCGTCCTCTCTTCAATGACTTCCGAGCGGTAACAACGCTCTGAGAAGGGGGGTGAAGCCGGTTCGGACCCCCGTGGACATCTTGGGGTCACTTGGGGTGTGTATCTATGTGCCGGGAAGCCGCCATTGGCTGATATCATACTCTCCCATCCACCTGACCTAACCCGATGTGATAGTGTGATAGGTTTGGCCATTCCGGCTATGAGCGGCCATACTCAGTACCAAGGCGCCGCCAGCTGAGATTTATATGTCAGAATATCAGGAATCTACAGGGTTTTTTTATCATAATGTTTCCGTTCTGATTGTCAATGTATCGGCGACTGTCAGTTGGCTCGCGACTTTGCGGTAACCGATTGGTTAACTGTTATTTACAGATATTTTGGCGGAAACCCCGATGAAGGGTCAGATTTCATCAGTAAAGGGTTCGTTGCTTCCGCAATTTTCATATTATACACTCGCAAAATTAATCCGATTTTTTCAGACGTTCAGAATCGGATTTTCGACTTCGACATAGCCGCACTTGATATGATGAATCTCGAGTGGTCGTACATTTTTCCCCGATCACGAATCAACCTTCCTTTTGTTGTGTCCTTCATTTGGCTTGGAGATATAGTCGAAACAAAAGTGATTCGTGAGGCCACTTTGAAGAATCATATCTCCGGCTCACGGCGGGGAATATCAATTGTGAGAATTGGGTTGGAACCGCCTTGGTCTCAACTTCATTTAAGAAGCATCAAACGCCTTTGGTGTGTACACATGCCCGGTGTAGCAAGGGATAATGGTTAAGAGGGTAGAAAGTGATATATAACTCTTGGACCGTGCAACCGAATATTTTAATGCGACTTTCGAGTGTACCGCATGAGTGTTGGTGTTGCATAGAAACTTTCCTTGGGTTCCTACGTATTTTTAACTTGAAGTTATGACCATGGAGGGGCATGGCATATCATGGTGGGAGCCACTTTTGGAGGGTATGTGTTATATGCATGGTATGTGCTTCGATATGCTCACGCCCATGTTATATATCTCCGTTTGTAGGAATATATATGGAGTCATACGTGGCAAGGGCTTCGCCCATGTCCCAATGGTGAACTCCATAGCGCTAGACTAAGTCTACCGCTCATATAGTGCATGTGGGAGGGCTTACGGAGCGACCCACAAGCGCCATTATCAATTTTCCCATTTTCGTGGTGCGTGTTGGGAGGAGGTTCGAAGGTGTCCCTATGCGTCCATGTGGGGATCCAAGTGGGGGGATTGTTTGCAAATGGTCCCAAGCAACTGTGTTTTGAATCATATGTTGATATCATGGGTGAGCGAAGTTATATACTATTGTAATTATCTTGAATTTGGCATTATTTGCATGTTTTTGACCTCATTTTATGCTCATTTTTGTGTTTTATGTGCTCAACTGGTCGGCTAACAGTAAAGTGCCTAGAGATCTGTGAACTATGGTATGTTGCTTATATGTTGGCATATGCTTCGGTGTTGTACCTCACCATATGCCGGATCACGTGGTCACTTTGGCTTGGCACACCAGGCCTCACAAAATTAGGTCTCAAATTCATGAGTTGACTTGTGAAGCATGTCATGTACATAACCGGAGGGGTTTCGGAGCCAATGATGGAATATTCTTGGGCATGGACCTTTGGTCTATATCACCCTTGTATGCTACTTTCCGGTTTGACACATGCATGGAGCATTTGGATATTTGCTGTATGCATTTTTGAGTATATAATTGACTTTTGGGCATAATGGTGTGATTTGCCTGATTTTGCCATGTTGTGAGGTCATCTTCATGGGGCAGTTCTCCAAGCCCAATCGACTCCAAGTCCAACCAAGGTTATGTCAGGGTAGGGCATGGTCCTGAGTGCTACTCTAGGCCATGACACGTCACCTCCCCTACTGGGCTAGGAATTAGAGGCTTGGGAGGGAACACATTCTTGGGGTTTGTGTAGGGACTTTTGACACATGGCATTTAGCCATCTTATTTGACTGGGTTAAGGGCATCATGTTGGCGAGTCAAGGGAAGCTCTTGAGTCCAGGAAATGAGGGGTCTATGGCTGTGATTGTGTACATTTCTATCTTTCCCCAACTTTGCTTTATTTATGTTCATATGCCAATTTCAGGGCTTTCCTCTTTGGTGCAATTCTTGTACATGCCCGCCACCGTGAGACAACCGGTGTGCTGAACGGAAGCCCGCAGTGTGGATTGGGTTATTGCTGTATTTGTGGGATCTGGTTGCTGTTCAGGGTTGAAGGAGGATTTTATTTTCTATATTTTTGGATTTTGGACCCTGGACTTTGAGAAATGCAATCGCTGATCAGGAGCAAGTCAGCAGGGGTGACAGGCGGAAGGGGCACAGCAGGGGCCGGTCCTGGTAGGGACCTTCTTTATGAGCGGAGGTACCTTCCTTCATGGAGGATATACCCAAATAAAATAGGCATTTCATGCTTTAGGCCTTGGAGGTTAAGCCTAGTGGTCTCCCACCCCAAGACCCCCATACTCAATTGTTTCTACCACTTATTGTGGTTCTACTTTTTAACTGTTTCTGAATTCAGTTGCTTGGCCAAGTCATTCTTAGGCGGCTCAAGTTGCATGGTCAAAATGCGCACAAAACTGCCTCTCCACGGCACTGCGAAAAAATAGTCCTTTTGGGGGGGACGTAAAACGCAAGAACCAAAAATCCTGTGAAAAGCAATTAACTGGTCCATTTTCCTTTATTTTCAACAAAACCGACTGCCCGGGAAAATGATTTATTTCCACCAAAATGAAGTTCTTTTTTGGGAAAACCACGACTTTTTGTTTCCTATACCACTTATGCTTTACAATAAAAACACCCGTGAGCTTTCAATCTTTTGGAAAACCAGTTTTCGAAAACCAAGTTGCACGCTGCACGACAGGAAGCACTTTTTGGCACCCCTTCTTTGCGCGAGGCCTCGCGCAAACACCAACGCAACAGCGCAAGAAAATGCATCACAGAGAAAAATGTGCCGCACAAGGTGACAGCATAAAGGTCGTCGAAGAGGAATGCATAGTGCGAGCCCTCGCGCATAATATATCAGAACAAGCGAAGAAATTACTTTTTCTTCGGAACAGTTTGCATCTTAGAACCCATAGCCTTAGCAACGGACGTGTTACCCTTAGGAGGTGGCTTTGCGGGCGCGCTTCTTGGTTGGGACTGACGGGCTGGCTGCTTGAATGGAGCTCGGGCCCCGGTTTCCTCGGACCTCGGCTTCGCTGCCACTTTCTTCGCTGCCTTGCCCTGGGAGACCTGCGCTTCCTCCTCCTCTTCTTCCTCGCTCTCCTCCTCTTCATCCCCATCGCTCTCGTCGGATTCTGCACCGGTAACCGACTTCGCTGCCTGAGGCTTGGAGGCAGTCTTCTTCTTCTTGGGGGCTGGTTCCCCACCAGTAGACTTCCGCTTTGCAGGGGCCAGTGCTTCTGCAGCTTGACCTTTCTCAACAGTCTCTTCCTCCTTCAGCGACAACGCCTCATAACCCACCTTGTCATCGCAAACCCAAAGAAGAATACCACGGTTTGCCCAGTTGGCTTGCTGGTCCCAATCACCAGACGCGTGCAGTTTCGACTCTTGTGTCAATACATGGTTCAACTGAGTCTGCACTCTGTTGACCAAATGGGAGAGATTGTCGGAGGTAACACCAAGAAGGTACATGCGAGAATCCGGCTCGATGGACGCGATCTTGCACACCAGATCCGGCTGATGATCAATGAACATAAACGCAGGCTTGGAGCTCTTATCCTGCTTCAGGTGAAAGAGGTGAGTGTCGAAATACCACATAACCGTCGTCATCGGAAGGTGACCGCCAAATTCAACAGGATCCATCTCCTCTACTTGTGTAGGTCCAAACGTCAGATAATTCGGAATCTGCAATGAGGGAGAAGTTATTGCGCGAGGCCTGGCGCAAAGAGCGGACGTAATGAGGGAGTTATACCTTTCTCGACAAGCTATCCGGTGACGCAATCAGCAACCAGCGAACGTCAAACGTTGTAGGATCCCCTGCAGGCTTCGGTTTGACTGGCCAACTGAAGATAGGAATAAGCAACATATGGCCAATGCGCGGCGCGTTGAAATCATCGTTGAGACGCCTCTCTGTTTCCGTTTCCAGCACGTTGAACATGTTGTCAACAACAGTTTCCGAGCCGCAGATAAGGGTATTGGCACGCGCCATCTCTTCATACAGCCAGGCTGGGCACATCGTGTCAGGAGCAAGATGTTCAAATATGTCGCCGTTGATGATAATCAGGTTCTTGTCAATCTCCATGAACCGCTTCGGGGGATCGTGGGTCATCGCTGCAATTCGGGTCGCCTTAACTGTGATAGTTTGACTTGACAGTGATGGATCCTGCTGTTCCACTGTCTTGAAGTCACCAGTAACGCAAGCAGGTGGGGGGACCACACGGCTTCTGGTAGGCTCTTGACCCAGGAGTTTTTAGACGTTGAGGATTTTCAGGGAGGCGGGTTTGCCTTTCTCTGCCACCTGCCACAGTGGTGCGCGAATCATGGATTTCCATGCCGGCCATGGACCGCGACTTTTGCCTTCAGGTTCCCGCCAATAGCCCCATGTACCAAGAGTCACCTTCAGGGCAGGCCTTCCAAGTGCAGCAACCTCTTTGCGCGTCCGCATGTCTTTGGCTAAAGAACAGAAATGGAGAAAGTGCGGCGCACTGATGCAGAAATGCAACCCACGTCGCGTCGATGGTACACACCTTTCTCAGGTCGAACGTACTGCCCGTTGTGCGGGTGCTCCAGATGCATTAAGACCCACTGCCCAAGGATGATGTCGTCAAACGAATTCTGCAAGGATTTAAGGGTTGTTTTTTCTTCCTGCATTACTTGTGCCACTTTGTTGTAGAACTCCGGCAACAGGATCCCGTCCAGTTTCTTCAGCGCCTTCTTCCTGACTTTCTCCCCTTTGTCGTGGAACTTCTGCAGACCTTTCACAGCTTCCGGACCAGCATAGTAGGCAAACGTCATAAAATCTGTCCACAATTTATACGTTTTGTCCTGAAAGTGACAACGTTATGCGCGAGGCCTCGCGCAACGAAGAGCACCGAAACAACGATTAATGAACATACGATCTGACCAGGTTGCTTCAGTTCAGCGGTTGGAACCAGGGCACTCATCTGCACAGCATCCACAATGGCGATCTTGAGATTGCTGTACGTGTCAGGTGGGCCTCGCCGCCGCTGATCTTCAACACATCGAATGAGGTTATCTGCTGCCTCGGACAGCGGAATGGGCTCAACGTCTTGTGCGCTTCCTTGTGCTTGTCCCGCCAGCTTTGCACGGAAAGCCCACGGTGTCGTAGGCTTTAGAATATCGGCGATGCATACAGTATGCCACTGCTGCAGATCCAGACACGCGGTGCGTCGCTTCTCCCGAATCTTCACAACCGCTTCCTCGCTGTGCTGTCCAGATACACACCAAAAATCGCCATCTGCAAATATGAGACACGTCTTTGCGCGAGGGCTCGCGCAACGAGAAGAGCGAAAAGTCGGTTGGCAACATACTATTATCTTCCCAGAGAACGATGTGTAATGGGCCTGTTGGCGGTGCTGCTTCGAGTGACTCAATACGCTTCTGCAGTAACTTCGCATCTTTCCGTCTGATCTGCCCCTTTGTCTTCTCCTGGTCGATTCTCACGTTGTCCAGCTCAACCTCCACCTGCCTCCCGTCCGGCTTCAGGTGGTCCTCGATGTCAGTACCCAAGGTTAAGCCAGGATCTGGTGTTTCCTTCTTCTTACGCCCCTTCTTTGGTGTTCCAGCCTCCGATCCCGAGGTCCCAGGGTCATAGTCGGTATCTTCTCGTTCCTCGGCTGTTTTTTGGGCGGGGCTTGCCATTCTGCGATAAGAAGAAAGCCTGTATTGAAGGAAACATAACATTAAAAATGGGTAAAATCGTCGTGGATAATGCATATGTGGGGTGCTTTTAGCGAATACGAGTACAGTATGGTTGAGAATGCAAAACTGAAGGGGCTCGGCACTGTTTTTGACTGTCAACCTTGCGCGAGGCCTCGCGCATGAGAGGGGGTGTACTAACCTGTTGTTTCATGCTGTTTGTGCGAGGCCTCGCGCATCACTGCATGTTCTCCAATCTTCTTCGAACGTTTCGCAGCGTGTCGGCCTCTCTCTGTTCCTCCAACACACTGCGTTGGGGGATCAGCTCTGACAATTTTCGCTTGAAACCAGCCTTAAGTGGCCCCTGCTGCGTTAGCACCAACAACACAGACACAAGGACTTGTTTGTAGTGGTTAGAACCCTTTGGAATTAGAAGAGACGGTGGAACGTTAGGTACACCCCTGCGCGGCCAATGCGCCTGAATTACACAAGTAGGCTCAGCACACCACCTAACCCAAGGCACATATACACGCTCTGCGTTCAAGTAAGCAGTTAACCGCTGACGCACGGAATTGACAAAGGAATTGGGGATTTTACAGACGTTCACCCTGTGACCTTCTTTGCGGATAGTGATGAGCTGATACAGATCGTCAACATCTTCAATGGTTACTGCACCTCTGTTCTGGCCCTTCTTTGTCACAAGGCTGGAAAGCAGACTTTCACAAAATTCCTGCAGTGTGGCACAATAGCGCAGTTGCAACAGTGCGTTCGTATTTTAAAAGTGTGTCCCCCATGTTCAAACGGTCTAACAGACACACAACAATCTGCAATCCCTCAGAAGCAAAAACACCCGTGTTGGCCGTCTCCGCAGCCCAATTGCACTGCCTAACGAGGTGTCCTAGGTACAGTAACATGCAACAGTATTGTGTTAACAGAACCTGCATGGCCTTACACACAGCGTAACGGAGGCAACTTCGCCGATTTGCAGGTCGTGCCAGCTCAAGGGAACGACATTTTCGGTTAAGGCGCCGTATGTGGGGGCCCATACCCAACAGCAGTGCACCAACAGTTATCTCCATTGTGATCAGCTTGGGAAAACAGGGGACTGTGTCACCGCTGCGCAACACACCCTTACGGAAAAAAGTCACAATCGGCCAAAATGAGCGAAATGTTTGTGTAACGCAAAATTTGTACGCGTGCCAGAAACCATATAATATAGGGTGTGAACGCAAAAAAAGCCGGACCATCCAACCCGTTGTTTTTTCACCGTACATCATCTTACAAATGCGGTAATGGATGTTCACATCACATAAGACAGGGACAACTGGTCGGCTGTGCTGCGCCAAGTCCCTAGTAAATAGCAGTAGGTTAAGAAGCGATAGGTTGCCGCTTACCTTTTCTTTGCTTAGACAAAGGGGTCGCCAATGTGGTCTCTTGGCAGGCACAGGGCGAATATTGTCAAGCGGTGCCCTAATGTTTCGCACAACAGGTCGCGTGCTTGCAAATCCTACATCGTGCAGGATACGTGCAAACGTTCCCTCGGTGTTTCCCAGCATGCGTGCAACAACAGGAACACGCCGTTCAAGGTCGGCCAGGCTAGGATGACCATGCCAGTAGCGCGGTGCATCCTTGAGTAGCAACACAGCCAACGCTGTTGCGTTCAGGCTTTTGTCGTTCTTGTCAGGATTTGTGGTAAACTGTTTGTTGTACCAGTTGTCCATCCACAACACAACCCACTGTTGGTAAATTTTGTCCCATGCAGTCTGTAACCTGACTGCGGCCCTCTCCTTCAGCGAAGGTGCGCTGTATCGCGCCAAACCTGACCTTGCTAAAATGCGACGCTGCGCCCTACTTCCCTCTACCGCAACAACTGACTTTGGTTTTCCCTGGTATGGAACTGCGCGGTGGCGCATCAGCAAATAAAGGCGCCAGGCCTCCTCTATCAAAACACCAACCCATCTCTTCCCTTCTGCCGCAATCGCCTTTTCAACGCTGCAACGCGTTTGTTCATTTTTGCGCAGACGCAGAAAAAACACAAACAACAATCGCGCGCCCTCGTCCCCCTGTTTTAGCCCTTCCCACAGTTCTTCTGCCGTGTGGTACGGCGGTTCCTCCGAGCAGACATCGCGGAAAACACCGGATCCTGCGGCCACTGTCTTCTCAAGGTCCACCTCTTTTCGCAGGGGCATTGTTGCTGTAAAGAAAAATTGCGTAACTGTATCTGCGTAAAAATCGCTGTTTGAAAAACTTTCTTGATTTCAAACATCAACCTGTCACTCAGTTTTCGCGCGACCAATTATTCTGTGATTCGCTTGTCGCATGCACCATTTTTGGTTACCTGTAACTGTCTGGTGATCCCACATTTCACTAGTTAATCCTGATTGCGGTACCCATTTGCGGCGCGCTTCTATCGCTGTTGGGCAGTGAAGTCGGCGGTGACCACAGTATGAAAACCAGAGATGCCGGCGGGACCTGTATGGGCGCCCATGCAGCAGCGCGGCATCAAGGGAACGCACATGCTGTGTAGTTGGTGGATCTGTCCAATTTTGGTTTCTATGAGCGCTTCTGACCTCCATTGCGCGAGGCCTCGCGCAATGATCACCGAAACTTTAATGTTTCTCATGCGCCGTTCCATGCGCGAGGCCTCGCGCTTGAAACTGCAGTTTGTTCCGGAACATTTATACTTTTCAAGATTCTTGGGTACACCATTGTTGCAGTTTATTCGTTAATAGATCCATCTCTATCACACAATCCTGATAATGGTACTAAGTTGCGTGTATAAATACGACAGGGTTCCATTTTTCGACAACCTGCCTAATGCGTCGTGCTGTAGTACATAAATCTGACATAAATGAATGTCTTTGCCTCGCGCAAAGAATGGTCACCAAACAATACTTTTCCCTGTCTCGCCCATGGGACACATCATTCTTATAGAAATATTTAATCCGCCATACTTGTTTGCGGCGCTTTCATAACATCCATCAAAACAACTATTTTTCGATGCCTTTGGAAACCTGTCATTTTCCTACCTTTTCCTTCGTTTTTGACCATGCAACTTGAGCCGCCTAAGTCATTTTCTGTGTTGGCCTGACACCTATGCCCCACATTCCTAACCAGCACCATTTCACCCAAAAGAGTGCACATGAAGTGCTTGATGCTATCTTGGAGGCTAGAGTCAGTCCAGTTTTCATATAAAATCTTTTGTGTTATCCATTTGTGATTGAATCTTTGTGTTTATACCTGCTTTGTCTATCTGCAGCCCTTCTGTGTTACACTGGATTTCAAAACTATTCATTGATTCGATCCACATCCTGTTCTTGCTCTACTTGCTGCTTTGGTTTGGGTTTTCAACTTCAAAACCTGCGGGGTTTCATCAAAATATCTAGGGCATTAATCAAGGGCATCCTTCTCGGCAGACTGTTTAAGCACGCGCGTTGTGTTGTTCCTGAGGGTATTGCGTATAGCGTGATTTTGGCCTGGCATCAAGAGGTAATGCACAATGGCGCTGCCAGTGTGATTCAGGATTTGCAGCGTCACTTTATCATCCCTGGTCTGACCCATAAATGTGCGAAGGTGGCTAAGCACTGTCCCGTATGCCAGGCAACACAGCCCCTGAATCAGCGCAGACGTGGACATCTGGAACCCCACCCTGTGCCTGACCGAGTGATGAGTAGCGTATGCCTTGATCTGTTTGAGCTGTCACCTGTAGTTGATGATGAGGGTACCACGTGGGATGGTGTACTGCTCTACACTGACCGGCTCAGTAGATACATGATTGGGAAGCCGATCTGTTTCAAGGGACTGACAGGGGAGAAGGCGGCAAAAATTCTGCTGGACGCCAGGGAAAGTTTTTTTGACGTTCCCACTGAGCTGACCACGGACCGGGACCCAAAATTTTTGTCCGCCTGGTTTTCCACAATTTGTGCGGGGCTGGGAATCCATGTGGCATATTCCCAGGCCTACAGGCACCAGGAGAACGGCAGGACGGAGGTGGCCAACAAAAATGTGTTGAACACTCTCCGCAAGATGCGGGCGTCGGTCGGTGATACAGTGCAGGGTGAGTCTTGGTTTGCCGCACTTCGTGCTACGATTCGTAACCACAATCAGCGCGTGGATCCTGAGTTGGGGCTGAGTCTGAAGCGGTACCCAGAACCCCATGGCCAGGTTACGGCATACAACCGGTCTCCGGTCCACTAACCCCATGCACGGCGTGTTCCGTGCCGTGAAGCCCCGCATCGGCAACCGATGCACCGCCAGCGGAGATTTGTGTATCAGAATATCAGGAATCAACAGGGTTTTATTTTCATATTGTTTCCGTCAATTTTTATGCTTCCGTTCCGATACTCACTGTTTTGACTGCTGGCGGTTGGTTCGCGACTTTACCGTAACCGCCAGTTTAACTGTTTATAATGGAAATTTTAACGCAATCCGTCACGAAGGCTCCAAAGCCCTCAGGAACTGCATGGATGCTTCCGCAATTTTCATAATTAATACTTGCAACCTTAATCCGAATTTTTCAGGATGTCGAAATCGGATTTTCGACTTCGACATCCCCGCACTTGATTTGACCTCTTTCGAGTGGACCTACGTGCTTCCGTATGCACGAATCAACTTCCCTTTTATCCTGCCCTCCATCTGTCTTAAAGATATGGGCAAAACAAAGTTGATTCGTGAGGCCACTTGTGAAGGTCATATCTCGTGTTGCTTGCGAGGAATTACGATAAGGAAACGTGGGATGTATTTACAATACTCCCGACGTAATTTAGGAAGCATTATATGCCTTGCGTTTCCACACGTGCGCGCTAGTGTAATGGATCATGGTCAATTGGGTAGAGTTTGCGTCATAACTCTTTGGCCATGATATTGCGTGCGTTAAGATAACTTTCGAGTGTAGCGCGCAAGTGTTGGTGTGGCATAGGAAATCTCCTTGAGTTCCTATGAGCGATTGACACAAAGTTATGCCCTTGGAGGGGCATGACATATCGTGGTGGGAGCTACCTTTTTGGGCAATATGTGGTATGTGCCATGTGTTGTGTTGCGTGCCCATTTGGCGGGTCCATTGCTCCAAGTCGAACCCGCCAATGGACCTCATATTGGGCAAGCCCCTTCTCCATACTCCCTACGGTCAATTGCAAGCCTAACCTTCGTGAAGGGAAGCTTGTGTGGTGATCCCGAAGCGATGCGTTGGGAGCAAGGTGTGGGTTTTACAATTTTCCATATCTTCATGTGCCCACTTGGGAAGTAGCGCTCGTAACCTTTCAAGGCGCCCCAAGTGGAGCACATATGTGGGATCGAAGGTCATTGGTGTCAAGTCATTGTGTTTAGAAGGATTAAGTGATTGCACGATCCAAGCCAAAGATATTATAATATAATTGCGCGCCTTTCAAGGCACTTTTGTGTATCTTTGTGCCAATTTTGCCGTTTTTGGCTCGTCATGATGTCACGTGGCGACCGTGTATCTCAACGTTGCGCTCAATTGACATCATGACCCAAGTATGTTATGAGGGTACATACTTCGGTAGCCACCATATCTTGGACCCGGCGAATAACTCCTCTTAGGCTTGGCATACCGTGGCTGCCATGTTGGCGATTCGGGACTATCCCAAATCATGGGCTCACTTGGCGACCCTGCCATTCCCAATACCGGAGGAGTTGGGCGACGCCCAAAAGATATGTTGGACACATATGACTTGATACCAATCCTATGGCACACTCCGGTCCGAGTCGGGCATGTGCCTCATTTGCCCCAACCATGAGTGTGCGCATTTTTGGCCATTTTGAGCAATTTTCCACTTTTGCTGCCCGCCGTGCACTATGTTCTAACCCTCGTGCATGCCGGACGCATGGACCAATGGACCATATATGACATGGGTGTTATGGGTAATGGTCCCCATGGTCCACACACCACGTGGGCGAAGCGGAGCCACCTTTGTTAAGGCGCCAGCCCAAAGTGAGTGTGGGCAATTTTGCCATTTTGGCATTTGTGGACCCAATTGGGATCGTCACCACGCCAGGTGGCATGGAGATCTTTGAGAGCCAAGGGCATGGGAGTCTCTGTTCGACTCCCGGCGGATCGCGTATGGAATGGCGGATCCGATCTCCAAGCCGGCGTGGAGATATACTATTGGGAGCACACCGAATTTTGGCTCATTTCAAGCAGCCAAAATGACCCAATTTTGGGACCCCAATTTCCCCCTTCCGTGTGGTCAATTGGCGGCCCCATTTCTCTAAGCCCATAGGGAGCCCGGACCTAAATTCAAGTTGTACACTCAGATATAAGTCCTAGGTCCTGCCTCCTACCCTGTGAGCCATTGGCCTTACCTTGGCCGGGCGAGCCACGCGTGGGAATGACGCCAATTTTGGTGATCTTGGCATCATGACCCCACATGACTCATCCGTGTTGCCCTGATGCCGGGACCTCAGAGGGAACCAGGTTGGGTGAGGGCTCCAGGGGGTTCGTACTCGAAGGGCATAGGGTCAGTTGCCTCGTCCCTACCTCTGGCGGGTCCGGACGAGGGGTCAATTTCGGGGATTTTTGAGTCAATTTCAGTTTGGGCTGAAACAGCCCATTTTCAGCTACCAACTCCTGGGTGATAATGGCGGGGCCATATCTCTGGCTCAGAGTGGAGTTGGGACCTGCCATTAAGGGAGCATAGGGAGCCACTGTCGGTTGGCCTTGGAGCCCCTTGGTTCCCAGGAACTCGCCTGTGGCTGGGCGGGACACCCCCCCTATTGGCAGGGTTTCAGGGTCCGCAATGAGCAGGGCATGGGTTGTGTTTGAGCCCCCGCCCCCATCAGCCACTGAGAGGGTCGGACCTGGGATTGGGATATGAGTTGGGACTGAGTGTCTATGGTCCTGTGATGCCCTTATCCCAGTCCAGTCTTAACCCCATGTGTACATATCCTGATGTGTTGCTGTACATACTTTCGTTCCCTCTTTGCAGAGTGGCAAGGATTCTGAAACGCTTTGTCACATGACACAGGCGTATTGATGCCCTTGTGAGCGTAGTGCCTTGCCTGCCTGCTCACCTGTGCGTGTCACCGCAGCGTCCCGTGGCCGGCCCCCCACGGGAACGCGTCAAAAGCGTTTCACCGCCGCGGGGTTACCCAGCCCTCGCGTGCCACTCGGGGCCACCAACCCCGAGCAGCGCGTCGCAGCAGCGCGGCGCAGCTCGCAGCTCGCAGCGCAGCGCAGCGTCTCGCAGCGCAGCGCAGCGGCTCGCAGCGCCACTCAGCGACAGCGCCGAGTTCGTCACGGAGCCCGCAGCGCCGTCCAGCGCATCGCCCTGACCGCGCAGCAACCGTGAAAGAGGTGCACAGACCAGGACTCCTGCATCAGCCCCATCGGCCGACCCGGAGTCCCATCGGCCGACCAGCAAGGCCGCGTCAACCACCTCCACAACCACCGGCTGACGAGCACCAGCCGCACTTCCAATCCAGTGCTGCAGCACCCTCCTCAACAACCACAACCAGTTCGTTGAGTTGAACGAGTGCACATCAAGGACTTCGAGACCATCTACGCCCCCGCTGCCCTGGTGAATTGGCAGGAAGCGGGCAGGACGTGGCCGCGGCCCCACCCCCATGCAGCACGCCTGCTGCGTGGGTTGGTTTGGGACCAGCACTACCGCCACAGCAACCCCCAGTGCGAAGGCGGCATGCCCAGGAGCTTCGAGCTCCGCACGGACATCGCCCCCGACCGCCTGCAGGCCGTGGAGGACTGGCTGCGGGCGGAAGGGTACGAGTACCGCCACCAGCAGAGGCGCTGGAGGACGTGGACCCGGCCGGACAGGCCCGGCGAAGGCCTGCGTCCCGACGGGATTGAGGAGGACGAGGAGCCCAACGCCTACCCGTCGGGCGCCTCGATCAACGTCTCCCTGTGGGACGTGATCGAGAAGAACTTCCCGGAACCGGGGAGCGAGCGCAGGCTGCAGGGCAGCAGCAGCGCGTCTCCGGCGACGGAGAAGCGGTCCGCCGGGGACAGGAAGCGGGACCGGAAGTGGCGGGAGTACCAGGAGTCCCTGGCCGCCGAAGCCGCCCAAGGCGCCAAGGGCGGAACCCCAGCCCCCAGTCCCCAACGGGCCAATGGTGGTCACCACCCCGGCTCCACCACCCTTGGCGACTACATCCGAGTCGCCAAGCAGACCCAGGCCAAGCCCCGTCCGCTGCTCCTGAGGGCCCGGCAGGCCTCAGCAGGCCCCAGCAGCGACGTGGAGTCGGCCCACCGCGGGAGGATGCCGGCCGACCAGGCCAGCTCCAGCAGCAGCGACGCTCCCGAAAGGGACGTGGCGCGCGCCTGTGAGCGCGCCTGTGGGGTGCCCTGCAACCGTCGGGTTGCCCGGCAACGGGCCAGGCAGTACAGCGCTGCCGTGGAGAGCGCCGCCGGCATCACCCAGGAGGAGGCTGCGCAGTGGGCGCATGGCATGGCCATCCACGCCCAGACCGTGGCGGCCATTGCGGCCGGACTCACGGCCGTGGCCGCCCACGGGGCAGCGACTGCCCAGGTCAACGGTGAGTTGGCGGCAGCCGACGAGGAAGCCCGCCTGACGCAGGAGGCCATTGCCTGCAGGGAGGCCGAGGTGAAGGCGCTGGAAGAGGCGCTTGCCCAAGAGAGGGCAAAGAAGGAGGCGGAGGAAAGGGCCCACGCCGAAGCGACGGCTAAGGCCCAGGAGGATGCCGCCAAGAAGGAAGCCATCGAGGCCGCGCGACGGAAGGTCGCTGAGGAGAAGGCCAAGACGGAGGCGGAGCTGGCGGCGTTGGAGGCGCAGAAGGCGCAGCTGCTGCAGGCCCGGGAAGCCGAGGCGGCTCGTGCTCGGGAAGAAGCCGAAGCGCGAGCTGCCGCAGCCACCGCCGCCGCAATGGAGGAGGCAGAGGCCAAACTCCGCCACGAGACTCCCCCGGGAGGATCGCGAGTGGAGAGCCTTCGAAGGCTTTTCGAAGGGGACGCCTCCTCCAGGATGAAGCTGGATGAGGCGGACACGGGCAGCAGTGGGAGCGGTAGCACCACCGCCCGTCGACGGAGGAAGGGCAAGGGGAAGACCCCCGAGAGGCCGCGGAGGCCAGCGGGTGGGCACCCCCACGACAGTGACCCCTTCTTCACCGCCAGTGACGGGGATGAACGAGGCCGTCAACATCGCCAAGTGGTGGCTTGGACGGGCGGAAGTGGCGGAGACGTCCCCATGGAAGGTGAGGATGAGGATCCCCCTCCTCCCTACCGGAGCTCGGAGTCCTCCGTGACCGAGACGCCCAGGTGGGGCGACATGGACGAGGATGACGACATGGAGTTCGGCATCACGAGGAAGCGCCCATCCTCGGACCCACCGAGGCGACCCGGCGGAGACCCACCGGGACCCCCTGGCGGAGGACCATCAGGACCCCCTGGAGGACGCCCACCGAGTGGACCCCCTGGAGGCGGACCACCGGGCGGGGGAGGACCCCCTGGACCGGGCGGACCCGGCGGAGGCCCTCCTGGAGGACCCCCTGGGGACCCCGACGACCCACCAGGGAACGGCGACCCGGATTCCACCTGGCGGTGGATTGTCTACCTCCGCAGGAGGGTCTTTGCCCTCGAGTGCGAGGTAGACACGGGCAAGGTCGAGATGGCTCGCATCTCCGGGGTCGCCGCGCGCGCGCAGAAGGACCTGGACATCGCCAGGGCCGAGACCAAGTCGCTGACCAACGTCGTCAGCGGCCTGCAGGAGAGGCTGGACGCGCTGGAAGCCCGTGGGAACGTCGGCAGCGACCACCCACCCCTGGAGTCTGGCTCGTCGGACGACGGCTGGGGACCCGGACCAGGTCCAGGCAGACCCCACGCCCCAGGCGGAGCCCCCAGGAGTCGCCCCAGCGCCAGTGCCCCCTCTCTCTCCGCCCCCTCTCACCACAGCGCGGGCCGCCGCAACGAGCGCGTGCCGCCCGGCAGTGGCAGTGAGGAATGGCGCGATGAGTGGCTCAGCGCGGACTACCACAACCGCCGTGCTCCACCGCGGACGCCTGTACGCCCCCGACGCCCGCCACCAGCCCCGGTGCCAATCCCCAGGGCTGGAGGACGTTATGGTGGACTCAGGGATGAGGTCCCCAGAGGAGACGTGGAGTGGGATGTCGGCGAAGGTGAGGACCTGGACCTGAACCTGGACCTGGAGGAGTTCGACATCAGCCCGCCGCGTGGTGTACGACGGGAGGCCGCTGAACGCAGCCGCCGGCGCCGTGATGAGGATGCGTACATGGATGCAGTACGGCGTGAACATTTTGGTTCAGCGTACGTGGAGGAACCGCGGCGTAGCCACAGGGACTCCATGGAGGAGATGGACGTGGCGGCCGTGGGAGTCCGTGGGCGAGGCCGATGGGAACCTCGGTCGACCTCGCGGCCGGCGTTCATGGTCTCTAAGGCCGCGGACGCCGCCGTGTGGGAAGACTTGAAGGACATCAAGCCCCCCATGTACGATGGCAACCCCCTCAACCTCGACCGCTTCTTGGAGAAGCTGGACGATTGGGGGCTGACCGTCACTGAAGACCTACCTCCCGCGGATGCGGAGAGATATGTCTTCAAACGGTTCAGGTACCGCCTGCCGGAAGTGCTCGGCGAGCTATACTTCGTGGCGACCAAGGAGGGGAAAATCAAGACCCTCAAGGACGCCAAGAAGTGGCTCAACGAGCAGGAGCGGGTGGACGCTCCGCAGGTGGCTGCCAAGCGCTGGAAGTCCATCAAGCTTGAGCATGATGGACGGGAGATCCGCCTACGGGACTGGCGTGACTTCCGAGGGAAATACACCCTCTTCCGCCGCAATGTGGAGGATTGGAACGAGGGTGACGAGCAGGCTCGCCTGCTCTCCATGCTGCCGGAAGCATGGATCAAGAGGGTCACCAAGGAGGAATCCAAGAGGGCCAAGTCCAACCACACGGTCAAGATGATGCTCCCCAAGGAGTATCATACGAACGTTGTGTCTTGGGCGAAGAAGAACGTGGCCCGGGATGTCAAACGGCACTCCCTGCGGAACGCTCTTCTCATCACCGTCTCGGGCGATCGCGAGAAGACCGCGATGTGGCGCCTTGACGATTGTGAGTTGAGCGGCCAGACCATCCGTCTGCAGCCCATCCCGGCGCGGATGAGCTGCGACGAGATCCTGGAGTGGGTTGGCGAGGAAGTACTCAAGGAGTACCGAAACCTCCACCACACCCGCGGGTTGAGGCCCGGCGACCGCGACGTCAACTACGTTGGCGAGGGACCTGGCGGGGAATCTGCCATGGACCCAGCGGGAGCCGGCGGCGATGAGACTCTCGTCGACGATGACGACGACGATGAGCCCGCCGAAGTGGCCGTTTGTGCCTTCGTGGCCAAGAACCTGAACACGGGGAGCAAGCCGGGAAACTGGAAGCCCCTGCAGCAGGGTTGGAGGAAGCAGGAGAAGAGGGATCCTCGCCGCATTGGCGACCCTCCGCTGTCCTTTGGGGAGTTCATACGAGCTCACCCTCAGGGCTGTTTCGTGTGTTATGGGAGGAAGAAAGGCTTCAACCATGACCACCGCACATACCCCGTCCACAAGGCCGACACGGAGGCTTACAAGAAGGCGCACGGGTCGAAGAAGCGTGCGCCCGCGGGTATCCGGGAAGCCAAAATGGAGGTCGACAAGGACGAGCTGGCCAAGCTGATGTCGTCGGTGGGGACCGAGTTAGCCAAGGAGATCCAGGAGATCAAACGGAACTGGGTCCCCAGGTCGGACAACAAGAACAAGGAGAACAACCAGAATGACCAGAACAAGGACAAGGACAAGAAGGGTAAAGGAGGAGGTAAAGGGGGAAGAAAGAAGGGCGTCAACGACGTTGAGGCCGAGGAGAACACCCCCTCTTCCACAACCGACGCCCCCTAGCGGAGCCCCTGCAGCCAAGGGCCCCAGCTAGGGCGGTCGCAGGATGGTGACGTGGGAAGCGCCGATCCATCCCAGTCGGGAGTCGATAAGCACAAGGGGACTGCCGCGGGCGGAAGGCCCGGTCCGGCGCCCAGTCACGGAGGCGGGGTGAGGGCAGGTGAAGGCACGAACCCTTGCACCCGTCCGTCCTTCGCGACCAAGAACGTGTTTGATGTACTACAGGATCTATCCGAGAGTATCGGAGGATCACCCGGACCGCAGCTGGATGCTGCAGATGGGCAGCCTGAGCCCATTGTCCACGACCTGCACCAGTCGCTTGTGGAGCTTCTGGAACGGCCGGAGATCCTGAGTTTGCACGCCGTGCGCCGTGTCGGTCGCGAGCGGCAGTTGCATCTTAAGGTCCGTGCCTTATGCGGGGAAGTGGAAAAGGTTTTCGACGTGTTGGTCGACACGGGAGCTCAAGTCAGCTTGGTCAAGGCTGGCCTGCTTCCGCCAGAGTGTCTTACCGACAGTCGGAAACCTGTCAGGCTGAAGGTGGCGAACGGCCAGTACATGGTGGGAGGCACGAAGGAAGCGGCCATTGGGCTGCAGTTCGTGAACCATCGTGAGCTGAGCCGCCCAGACCTCGGCAAGGAAATCCTCCTGCACGGTAGCTTCTACGAGGCCGAGATGGACTGGGACATGATCGTCGGGTACGACTTCATGATGGAGACGGACTCCGGCGTCCTCCCGGCCCAGGCCTCCATGACCCTGTACCAGGACGACCAGCTCTCGTGGCTTTCGTCACCTGAGCACCATGTGGAATGCCAATGGATCCACCCCGAACGCAATCAGCTCGAAGTGGCCGCGCTGGACACTGAGCCTACTGGGCCAGCGAACCAGGAGTACGGCGTAAGGCCGGAAGTGGCGTACCGAGTGGTCGCGGACCTGGGAGCGTCGGATCTGGCCCTGGATGCGTTCTCTTCAGGAACCTCCGCCCATCTGCGGGTATGTGAGAAGTACTGGAGCGCCCAGGACTCCGCGTGGAAGAAGCACTGGGGTCCGCATCAGGGATTGATGTGGATCCATTGCCCCCGTTGGGACATTCCAAGAGCGATAGCGAAGATTCGCAAGGACCGCTCCAAGGCAGTGCTGGTTGTTCCTATGGGATGCACCGAGAAGGAAAGTACCCGACATTGGGTAGCCTCATTGACCAACATGACCTTGAACAAGGTCGTCCTACCGGCTGGAGGGAGTGTCTATCAGGACGCTAAGGGACAGCCCATGCCACCCCAGAGATGGCCAACGGAATTCCACTATGTGGATGGGGGCCTTGATCAGGCCGACACCACGGACTTCGTGTGTGTCAACCGTATCATAGCAGAACCTTGGAGGCAATGCTTTGCGGTTCCCCCTGTTGACATCGAAGAATCGGACTCCGAAGACCCCCTCACTGAAGAGGAGTGGGATCTGGTTCAGGGGTATATGGATCAGCCCTTTCACGACTGGGGAAACCAGCGTGAGGGCAAAGGCCAGGACAAAGCCTGGTGGGAAGTGGACTCAATCGTCTCCGGTTCCTATGACGGGAATACCTTCGTGCAGAGGGTGCTGGATCACATGTCCAGCCAAGACGAGCCGCCCGGCGGTAACCCACCCACCTACGGCGATCTATTCCGAGGCAAGACCAGAGATGGCCCTTTGGGCCACCTGGGAAGACCACCTGAGCCGAAAGCGAGCGGGGTCGCTACCCCTCAAGTAAGCTCCGTGGTTCAAGTGCCCGGAAAAGCCAAGGCGGAGTCCGATGACTGCCCCAAGATCCAGGCGTTGAGGACCAGGCTGAAGCAGAAGTATGGTGATACCTTCTTCAGCGGTAAGCCTGTGTTTCCGCCACCGGTGCGTGGACCGTATGGCGAGGCCAAAATACGACTGAAGCAGGACCCCCGTGTGTATCGTCACCGGGAGTTTGCCCTGAGGGGCGAGAGGAAAGAGGCCATGGAGAAGATCCTCCGTGACTTCATCCAGAGAGGCTGGCTTGAGCCGTGCCACTCCGAGTGGGCCTCTCCCTGCTTCGTCGTCCCCAAGAAGGTTGCCGGTGAGTGGCGGCTCGTGGTCGACTACCGCGGCCTGAACGCCCAAACGCAGCACGACAGCTATACGCTGCCCCTCATTGAGGACATGCTGCAAAAGCAACACCGGCGGAGGATCTTCACGGTGATTGACCTGAAACATGGTTATCATCAGATGCCTCTCGCCGAGGAGTCCCGTGCCTGCACAGCCATGAGCACCCCACTTGGACCTCTCCAGTGGAAGGTGATGCCTATGGGCGTTACCAACGGCAATGCGGCTTTTCAGCGGATGCTGGAGAACCTGCTTGAGCCGGTGCGCGACTGTGCGGACCCCTTCGTGGACGACGTGATCATCGCGTCCGGGGACCCCAGCATGAGCTACGAGGAGCTCCTGGAGGCACACGAGAGGGACGTCACTCGGGTGCTGGACCTTCTGGTTCGGCACAAACTCACGGGCAGCAGTGACAAGGCCACCATTGCGGTAAGCGAGGTGGTCTTCGCTGGCCACGTAGTCGGGAACGGGCAGCGAAAGCCCATACCTGGCAAGGTGGCTGCGATCGAGCACTGGGAAAAGCCCAAAACGGTCTCTGAGCTACGGGCGTATCTGGGGTTCTGCAACTACTACTCGGGGTATATCAAAATGTATGCCGAGTATGCAGCCCCCATGACGACCATGCTCAAGGGCAACCGAGAGGAGACCAAGAAGGGGTCCAAGAAGGCTTTGGTCTGGACTGAAGAGTCTGACCGTGCCTTTGAGGGGATGAAGCAGGCGCTGCTATCCGCAGTGGGTCTGCACCTCGTGGATCCCGACCGAGGGTTCGTCCTGCGCACCGACGCTTCCGACTACGCCATTGGCGCTGTGTTGGAGCAAGTGCTTGACGATGGGAGGCACGTGCCCGTGGCCTTCTGGAGCCGAGTCCTGGCGGAAGGCCAGAGACGGACGTGGACGCCCCGTGAAAAGGAGGCGTATGCCATTGTCATGGCTCTCAGGAAATGGGCTGGGTACATAGCCCTCCATCCCGTCACCGTCTGCACCGACCATCAGAGTCTGCAGTCGTGGCACAAGGAGCACGTGGACACCCCCTCGGGTCCCGCCTCCCGACGGGCAAGATGGCACGAGACCTTGGCCAAGTTCGACCTTACGGTTGTTTATATTCCTGGAAAGGATAACACCGTGGCGGACTGTCTCAGTAGGTGGGCCTATCCCGCCAGCAAGGGCATGCAGCATATCTCTGCCCATGGCGATGAGGCTGAGACCGCTGAAGCCAAGAGGATCATTGAAATGGAGCGCCTGATGGAGGAGGAGGGTGCCAAATGCTTCGTCGTCATGGCCGCAGATGCCCCCCTCGCTTCGAGGGTGAGCAGAACGGTCAGTGTACTCGCCCCTGTGGGTGCCGCGGGCGGAAGGCCCGGTCCGGCACCCCCTGTGGGAACTGAGTCCGACAAGCACCTCTTCCCAGAGTCTTGCCTCCAGGACGACTGGACCGACGATTACGCCAAGTCTGAGGCCTTTGCGGCTGAATATAGGGCTGTGACCGACCCTGACGACGGGCAGAAGTGGCCAAAGGGGCTGACTGAGGAAGATGGCAAGCTCTACCGGAATGGTAAGCTGCTAGTCCCAGAGTCCCGGGTGCTCGAGCTGTGTGAAGCTTGGCACCACCACATGCTGCACCCAGGGGTCAAGAAGCAAGCTCTTGACATGCAGCGTCGGTTCGAGATCGACCATATCGTTCTCTACACCGCCATCAAGAAGGTCAGGAAGGGTTGCTCGGTCTGTCAGGCCTGCAATCCCGATAACCGGAACGTCAAGGGGGAACCCCAGTGGACCCCGGTTCCTGACCAGCCCATGGAGAGCGTGGCCATGGACGTCTTCTCCATGCCCGAAGTGCACATAGGCAAGGAGACCTTTGACTGTGTGGTTCTCTGTGTGGACCGCCACAGCGGCTACGTTGTAGCCGTTCCGGCACGCAAAAAGGGGTTGCTTGCCAAGGAAGTGGCAGTCATGATGATTCGTCATTGGCTGACCGTCTTTGACATCCCCCGCACCATTTGCAGTGACCGAGGGCCCCAGTTTACTGGTGGCTGGTTCAAGGCTATGTGTTCCCTCATGGGAATACGACATGCCAAGAGCGTCGCCTATCTCAGCCGGTCTAACGGCCGTGCTGAAGTGGCTGGACGGCAGCTGTTCGAGAAGCTGCGCAAGATCCACATCACCAATCCACGGCGGAACTGGTTCGAGGAGATGTGGCCTGCTCTGAAGGCCCATCATGACACCCCCACTCCGGGCGGTTTGTCCCCTCACCAGATTCTGTTTGGCAGGGACCCCCTGGGTAGGGGACTTCCCTTGTCTGGTGATGGCATGGCTATGGATGCCAAGGAGTTCTTCGCGCGGCAAGAGCAAACGGCGCGGGACATCCGCCAGCAGCTTGAGAAGGAGCATGCTGAGCGTCAGAAGTCCGCCCCGAGCTCGACAGCGCAGAAGTTCAGGGTGGGAGACCCGGTGTGGGTGATCAGACCCCGCCCTATGGGCACCCACCGCACCAAGACCTGGTTCACACCCGGCGAGGTGGTCCGCAGGGTTGGTGAGGACACCTACCGCATCAAGGTGGGTCACGGACAGTTCCGGGAGCGCCACGAGAGTCAACTCCGTGTGCGGGAACCCGACCTCCGTGGCCGACATGTGTCCCTGGACTACGCCAAACATGAGGCCGATTCGGACGACGACTATGCTGAGCAGGACGACTATACTGTCGAGAAGATCCTGGCTCAGCGTCCGAAGGCCTCGGCACCCGGAGGTCTGGAGTTCAAGGTTCGTTGGCGAGGCTATGGGCCGTCCCACGACACCTGGGAACCCGTCTCCTCGTTTCGCCGCGGGTCAATACTCCCTTCATGGAGTACATCCGCAAGCACAAGACCAAGATCCATGTTTCGGACTTGGCAGCACTCACCCGGGCGATTGCAGCCAGGGGTGCCTGATCAGCGCCCTGGGCTCTCCCCTGATGTGTTGTGAGCGCTTGTGAGGCCGACGAATCGTCCCTTACTTGCTTGCTCTCTTCCATCTTTCGGTGACAGAGTGGCCATATACCCCCCCCTGCTGAATCCAGAGGAGGATGGCCCCTCTCTTCTTCTACTCGTCACTCCCCCCCCTGCTGAATCCTTGGGAAACCAGGTAGGGCGACTGACCCTCATAATTCTGAGCTCTTGGGGCCTTGAAGCCCATACGACGTTGCGCAACGGATGCCGCTGTCATCGGCATTGCGATTTTTGAGTGTGTGGTCTGGTTCCATGGCATTTGCGGAATCCAGACCAGTCGACGTGTGTCTCGAGACTATATATGCCTGAACTCAGGCGTTTTCCTGTCCATCCTCCTGCATTTGCCTTATCCTGACCGTGGCGTGGTTTGGCGCTCTGTTCTGAGTGTGTTTACACGCCTATTTACCCAAATTGTTGCTTGTTTTTCTGCCCTCCAGGATATGTGCATCTGTATGTTAAGTGTCATCAGCCCATCGCTGAGGGATGGACTGTTTTTCACCACGAATCGGGATACAGAGGCGCCTTGAGTCGCCGTGTACATATCCTTACAGCCTGGTCCAGCCTGGACCAGTACTTGATTACAGATTCTACTGTTTGAGTGCCCGTGATACCGTGTTGCCCTATTCGCTGTGATGTGTGGAGATCCTGATGGCGCCAGGCGGGAAGCCCAGTTGCCTGACTACACTCCCAGCGGTCCGCCACTGTCAGTCCCAGTGTGAGCCTACCGATTTGCAGACGCACTTGCATTCGGATGGCGGCCTCCGGTGCTCCTGACCTCGGTCAGTCTGCCTTGGAAACTGGTGGTTTGAGGAGTCGACGCCTCCGCCCACACTGCATGAGGACTCCCTCATGTATGGCCTTCGTGGCAGTAGGGCGAGGGGAAAGACGGCCTTGATGCCCGATCCCTTCAGGAGGAGTTCCCTTACGATTTGGGGTTCGTAAGGAGTTCGACTATGGCACTCTGGACTCGCGTCGTATGGATATGGACATGGTGCGCCCGAGGAAGGACCCGTGGGGACTCTCCCCAGTCGGCGGGCCTTGGGAAGCTTGGGGTAGCCTGATGGATCTTTGTGGTCGCTCTCGACTTGTGGGGCCACCTCGGCCGTCGTGTGACGCCTATGTTGGCCGTGTATGCCACTGCCACTGTGGTGGTGACCGTAGCAGCCGGCACCCGGTGCGCCTGGTATGGGTTAACGGGTCCCTTGGATGCCGAACAATCGCCGCCAGGACCCGGGACTTGATACTTGATACTATACATGTGCTACGAGCTGTTACAGCAGCATACCTATCCCACTGTGGGATACCTATCTTACTGTGACTTACTGAAGTGAGGATGTGACACCCCCCCCCCCCCCTTCAGGAAGTGGTCCTGGGTACCCGCTGCCATGCGTGGGTGTTATCGAGCCCCCCCAGGGTTTGCTCTAAGGAGGGGGGTGAAGCGGTACCCAGAACCCCATGGCCAGGTTACGGCATACAACCGGTCTCCGGTCCACTAACCCCATGCACGGCGTGTTCCGTGCCGTGAAGCCCCCGCATCGGCAACCGATGCACCGCCAGCGGAGATTTGTGTATCAGAATATCAGGAATCAACAGGGTTTTATTTTCATATTGTTTCCGTCAATTTTTATGCTTCCGTTCCGATACTCACTGTTTTGACTGCTGGCGGTTGGTTCGCGACTTTACCGTAACCGCCAGTTTAACTGTTTATAATGGAAATTTTAACGCTATCCGTCACGAAGGCTCCAAAGTCGCCAGGAACTGCATGGATGCTTCCGCAATTTTCATAATTAATACTCGCAACCTTAATCCGAATTTTTCAGGATGTCGAAATCGGATTTTCGACTTCGACATCCCCGCACTTGATTTGACCTCTTTCGAGTGGACCTACGTGCTTCCGTATGCACGAATCAACTTCCCTTTTATCCTGCCCTCCATCTGTCTTAAAGATACAGGAAATCCTGACGGGGCGAGCACGTTTGGGACCCGCACCATGTCTCCCACCGGTGCGTGAATGTGTTGGTGCTTCAGAGTGGCTTGCCCACATGCGTGATATGGACCTGTTGGCCAAGCAACATGTCCATTCACAGCAGGTGGCCATGCGGGCGCGATATGATGCCTCCCCTGATAAGCCACATCACTTTGAAGTGGGTGACCGTGTTTGGGTTCGCTGTGAGCGCAAGGTGGGCGATAATAAGTTGGTGCCATACTGGCTGGGACCAGCGGTCGTTCGCGAACGACTTGGACGTAAAACCTTTTTGGTATCCGTTAGTGATACCAAGTCCGAGGAACATAGCGTCTTGGACTTAAAGCCATACTATCCGGCCTTGCAGGGTGATTCTGTGCCTCTGTATTGGAGTAGGCAATACATAGTGCGACCCAAAAAGTCTCCATCCATGGAGTACTTGGTGTCAAAAATTTTGGGCCATGAGACCCGAGTCTGCAAGTCCACGGGGGTGGAAAAGCTTTATTTCCGGGTCTGATGGTAGGGTTTTGGTCCCAAGGACGACACTTGGGAGCCGGCAGAAAATTTTCTGCCCGGACATAATCTGCCATGGGTCCGGTATTGTGTGGACCAGGGCATTGCTATGGACTTGAAGCAATGCCTGCCCTGTAGCAGTCACTGATGTATGAGTGTGGTGAGTGTGATGTGTTTTTCTGGATAGCTGGGGTATGCTGCCCCCCCCCCCCCCCCCCCACTGATGCCTACCTACAGTAACGTAAGGGGACACGATGGCGCAGGGACACATTCTTGCCGCTGCCCTGTCGTACCCTGAGTTCCAGCACTGCACTGCATGGGTGGGTGCACGTCTATTTTTTCTCCAACCATTGGCAGGTTGGCCACAGCATGGTTCGTTTGGTGTCTATTTTTTCCCCCATGTTGTGGGATGCCACCCTGGTGTACCCCCACAGTGCTGTGTTATCATCGTGTCCTGGTGACACTGTGGCCCTGTGCTCTGTCTTACCCTGCACCCTCCATCCCCGTCTTTGCTCCCAGATCACTGATTCCTGCACGTCTCCATCTCCATTGTGCTCCCAGATCATTAATTATTGATTACTGTACGTCTCCATTGCCCTGCCTCCCCCTGGGTTTCTCTGCAGTTTTTGTTTTGTTTCCCCGCCCAGCGGAGATCACTTTTTTTTTCTGCAACCCATTACCGATTCGAGTTGGCGCCAGCTGGTACAGGCGCCCCCCCTATCTCAGGTCCTGCTTACCTCCGTGTTCCTGTCTGCAACCAAAAACAAAAAAAAACGTTGTTACATCTTCACAACATTTTTTTTGAACCCCAAGGAGGGGAGTGTACCATAGACAGAGCCCACCTCAGGCCTCAGTCCACAGAAAGGATTCCCGCGCGCGTGCAGAACGCTAACATACACGCGCACAGACAGACTTTGCTGAGGTACAGACCCAGAGAAAGAGTTTTCGAATCGGATTTTCTGTCAGTATTTAGGCATAAATGATATGACACGTGTTGAGATAATTTGTGCGGCTAGATCGACCTGAGTGACAAGTGACAAGATATATTTGTTTTGCATCATGTTTTCAAATGCGAATTGCTCAGTGAGTCATATGCATGCATCATACAAGATTTCAGAATATTTTGCATGCATTGTAACAAGAGCTTGAACCCATGTGCCATTTAACCACTTGTCTCTCTTTTAGAATGGACCTCATGTGCCGGACGCTTAGTATCTTCGTAAGTTTGTAATATTGTTTCATTGTGTTTGTGTGTGGGCTTGTGTGTCTTGCATCTTGCGTGCCTATGGGATAAAGTTTTCATTTTCTTGCATTTTAAAGTGTTTTTCAAGTGAAATTTCCAACCAAGTTTTAAGCAATTATTTTCCAATATACAACAAAGCCCATTACAGTACAAGTTTAGGTCTGGAGATTAGGACGCCAATAGGACCGACAAAATATCAAGCAATCAGTCTCAGAGGGCTGAGGGAATCGCAGCGCTCAACCACGGTGTTGGCGACACCCTCCACAGAGACGCCGAGTAGTAGTCCCGGGTCTTTCCATTCTTCCAGTACTGACATCAAGCCCTGGTCTTGCAGGCAGTTTTGATGGGCATTGGCACTGCATCAGGCTCTCTACTTGGGTTATCAAAGCAGGCTCCCTCGGTGCTTTATTTCCAAAGGGGTGGGGGGTCACAGAGTCTGCTCATGGCACATCACAAGGGGGTAATCTTTTTTTTTAGATGCCAAATCTTATTTTTAGATGCACTAAAATTTAACAAAAGTGCTAAAATTTAAGTCAAAACAGCTAAAAAATGAGCATAAACAGCTAAAAAATGAGCAAAAACATCTAAAAAAAAAGATTTCGCATCTAAAAAAAAAAGATTCTCTACTAAAAAAACAGATTCCAACGAAACCGGAAATCTAGAAAAAAAAGTCATTCGCATGTTTAAAAACGTCAAAACAGCAGAATCTTTTTTTTTAGACCGCCAGGTAAAAAGGGAGATTTTGGTAAAATTAAAAGAACACAAAGCCAGGGGTGGGGAGGGGAGGCAGAAATGCAATTCCTAGGGGCACCCCACCGGACGAATCATCCACATTCCCGAGCAAACCCTGCAAAACAAGGCACAAAGCAAAAAACAGTAAAGAATGCCAACAAGACCGGAGCAGATGGCTGAGCACTTGCAGAACATGCTGTTGCAGTACACACTACATTACGTGAAGATGATGTAACCCACTTGATGGCGTCAGGGGATGCCACTGTGCAAATGATGCACAAGACATCTTCTTTCTGGAGAAGGGCTAAAATGCCGTGGATTTTTGGAAATGCCAAACAAATACAGAACCAGCATCCCTCCCTGTGTGCACCTTGGTCCGTCCATGTTGACCGCCATCTGAAGATATTTGGAACGAGCAACACTTGAGAATGAAATTATGGGCAAAATTGTGCACAGCCAGGCCAGTTGCAAGTGGAGAATCAGTTGTGCCACACAACAAATTGCCGAACAGCATAAAAGTGCCAACCCAATTCTGAACCACATGCCACCACTGGCTCACAATTCACAGCATTTCACGCCCAAATGGGCTTTGGTCTCTGGGTGCAGATGCTGTAAACTGGCCCATACATTGACATGCACACTCTGGCCAGTCGCAGGTCAAGGAGCCATGGCCGTACATGCGGTTCACAGCGGTGCAGGAACAACCTGAAATTCCGAAACACGAAGCACTCTGCGAAATACATAGAAGAAAATGTATTGCCTTGGATGCAACAGACACAGTTGCACAGCCAGGCCAGGTGCAAGTGGAGAATCAGTTGTGCCACACAGCAAATTGGCGAACAGCATAAAAGTGCCAACCCAATTCTGAACCGCATGCCACCACTGGCTCACAATTCACAGCATTCCACGCCCAAATGTCAGAACTTGGAATGCTATGAAAAGCAGCCCATGCAGCTGCCTCAGTAAGAAACACATGTGCAATGGAATGAGAACTGGGTTTCTTATCAGTCTGCCACTTGATCGTGCACTCGGAGCCCTCCACCGCGAGCACCTTACCGCAATGCAAATAACCCTTGTCCCCTGTACGCAAGTGGTGAGTGAACACTGCACACACTTTGTCGCCCTTTGACGCTTTGCGATGCAAATCCTTAGGCACTGACTTGACTGATGGACCGTGCAACGGAGAGAAGGGGGATGGGCTGGGTTTTGGAACTTGTGCAGGGCCATGCTCCAGGGGAGGGGAAGGGGATGGGCTGGGTTCTGTGACTGGGGCAGAAGCATGCTCCAGGGGAGGGGAAGGGGGTGGGCTGGGCTCTGAGACTTGGGCAGGGGCATGTTCCAATGCGGAGGGAGTGGAAGGGTTGGGTTCTGGGGCTTGGGCAGGGGACGGGTGGTTCGTTTTGGGTCTCTTTCCACAAATGCGCTGCATTTGTGCTGTCATCGCGGCAAACAAATGGTCCAACGGTGCCCGAACCTTCGCGTAAGGTGGTCGGACATATTCCAAAGGGACCAATCCTTGGCACTTTCTGCCCACCACTTTGACTTGTACCCAATGAAATGTTGGGGGGATTCCATGCATTTCCGCAAGCCACAGTTGGGTGTTCACGCGGACCGAGGCAACGGCACCTGTTACTCCGGACAACGTTTCATCTACCGTATCAGAACTAGTCATCGCTGCCTCCCTCAAGCATGCCTGGACCTGCCCGACGAAATCTGGCCAACATGGTTGAGTGCCCTACTTCACAAAATCCAGGCATTAGGAAGATCCCATGTGACATGGCAGTGACCTCAGCGCCACATACCATGCCACCTCAGCACCTATGGGACCCTAGACAACAATTGCACATCTCTAGATGGCACTATAAAAGAGAGAGTGCCCATGTGGGCAGTTTTCCCATGATTGTAGGATATTTTCTAACTATCTTTTCCTAAATCTGTAGTTATTGTGAGTTCCTTTGTCGATACACTATCTCCTTTGACCGCAGCCCGTCATGTTGTGGATTTGATCCTGTATTTCCTCTTTGCACTGTGGGTACTTGGGAGTTTTGGTTCATTTCAACAAAACATTTATCTTTGGAAGACCTGAGCTACATCAAGAAGCAGCAGGAGCAAGCAGAGGCACAAACAAAACAATATCATCAAAGCAATCAACAGTGGAGGCCTGTTTTAACTTTCTTGTGTCAGGAATTAAATATTTTCGAAAATCTTTAGAATTCGCACGGTAATAGGATTTTCTTGGGGATTCGTTGTGGCGTGGTCATGTTGTTTCCAACAAAAGTGAAATCCTTTTTCTAAAATTCTTTCACGTCTTCCTTCTGTCTATCCCTCTACGGGGCGACGGCACCAACAAATCTGCAAAATCGATCTTGAACTACAAAATCACGTAGCGGTGAGTGGTTCACAAATTACAATATTCCACTGTCTAAAACCAGCGGAGATAATGTAATTCAAACACACTAAAAAGCGAATTAAGTCTGCAATAAAACTGTTGTGTGCTGCACTTTAATTCTTGGGGCGCTCCATACACCTGCGACCCTTGGTCACGGCTGTGTGCATCTCAGCCCTTATATAAAAGAAACGCAACCACTGCACCATCATAGCGCCTTGCATCCTACCTTATTACACCCCCTTCCCAAGCTTCAAGTCATTTCTCCAAGATGAGACTTGACTTGTGGGCGGACACTGAGGTGCACCTGCTTTATAACCAAACCCTTCTAAGCAACAAAAAAAAATTGTTTCCTCAGCGATCAACTTCTTCTCCTCCCTGCTGCAATGAGCCGGGTTTGCAAAATGCCTTTATGCACATGTCTCTCAGGGAGACAGTATGAAGCAAACAGTCACAGCTTTCCATGCCTGCCATGCATATCTTTCTTTCTCAGACCATTCATAGACTGTCATGATTGTCATGATCATCTCAACACTCATGCTTTGGTGCAATATGCACACATTTTTTCGAGTGCCTCCTTACCCCTGGATAAAATTTGGAAAGAGTTTTCCCAAACACTTGGAAAAACCAGCTTTCAGCAATAATCAGAGGTTATTTTCAAAGGCAGCGGCACAACTGGTTCTTTTGAAAACTGATTGAACCCAATTTATCAGACTGATTATGAATCAAGATTCTTCTACCGAATGACACAATGGCCAATTTTTGCACAAAAAGTATGGGTGGCATCTCAATTCATGTTGATTGATAGATTGTAAAACACAACTTTCTGGGTATGCCATTTAGGGACTACATCTCCACTCCAACCTACAAGTGCTGGCTCATGGCCACGCAGACCAGGCTCCCCTGTCAAAAGCTCTCGTAATATCACTTTCATAAAGGCATTGTGGGCACACCACATATAGCAGCCCCACTGAGAACAAAAATGCAAAAGCAATGTGTTACTGTAAAATACCACGAGAAACATTTCGACTTGTCATTTCATAATGCTATCGGAGCCCCAGCTCCCGTCGGAATCGACTAGCGCTGATGGAAGGGGCAACCCATCCAACCCTAACCCCCCACCCCAAAGGGGAGGGGGAGGGGAGTTACTCCAGCGTGGTGGCCAGTTCCCAGGAACCCATGAACCTGACTTAGGACCCACTACGCTCCTGCAGTTTAAGACCCAACTGCAGCATGCACATGTCAAATCACTGAAACCACTGCCCCCAGCAGTTTCCCCAGAAACGCACCATCACGTAGACCAGTCTTTCGAGGGTGGCTGTTGGGCAAGGCTCTCAGGCACAACCAATCAGCAGGATACCCTTTAGTTTTGGCTGCTGCAATATCGTCAAACTTGCATGTTAAACGATCAGTGCAGGAAATTAATAGTTCACGATGGTGTGTTTGCACTGCTATGGCTCAGAATTTTGCTACCAGTGTGCGTTGAGATAAGGTGCTATAAACGTGTTGAGCTAAATATTAACAATATATCACAGGCTGCAAACTGGCACCCATGCCGCTGACTCTAGTACTAATGCCAGCCTGCGACTGACGACCTTTGAATGAAGCGTGGATTATGCTGGGGAGACCCTCACTGAGGGGAGGGAACACAGAACGCAAAAAGAGTCCATTCATTCGAAGGGGAACGGACGTATGACATGTTCAGCACAGGAGCGGTAGACGCCCTGAAAAATTGGGCAGGGTAAACGGAATGGAATGTAAGAGGGCAATATGATGGATGAGGAGCGATGGAACTGGACAAAGGAAGGGCAGTCAGCACAACAGATGGCAAAATGACACCACGAATTTTTGGCCAGTGAATTCTATCTGTACAATTGAATGAGCGGAGGCCCCATCTCCCACCAACACACACAGACACACACACACACACACACACATACACACACACACACACACATACACATACAAATTACGCAAAAAAGGATGGCGTGTTCAAGATGAAGGAGAGGAAGAGATTGATCAGGAGGAGGCGAACAACTACTGTGGGGAGGAGCGCACCCAGTGTGAATGACCGACAACAGCCTCATGGGGCCCAGCACTGAAAAGAAACTAAGCTGTTGCTCGTCATAAATTGGCAATTTGGAGGGCCCAGGGCAGAGTTCTGCTACAGCACAGAGAGCCTTGTGATCCCCAAAGCCGAGCATGTGGCAGAGTTTTAAAGGTCTTGTGGGCTGCGCAGGCAACGTGCTCCGCAACCAATATCATTTCCAAATGGGTTTGGATGTGACAGCTTTCCGGGGGTTGGGCTCGTTCCGCACACTTGATTTGGTTTCCTGGAAACAGGAACACGGCGTCAAGGACGGTGCTCCACCGAAGGAGGATCGACTCCCTCCTCTCCTCTCCTACTCTTGCACCCTTGCAGCCCTCTCTAATCCTGCCCACCCCTCCAGCCTTACACAACTCAAAACACCCCACCCCACCCCACAATCAGTACAGACATATGTTTCGAACCCCTACTTGGCGAAAGCAACAAATGATGAAGAGGGCAACACCTTGGTCAAATTTCAAACAACCTCATCACTATCCAAAGCTCTGTTCCTATGCAATGTCGCCCATAGAGCCTTGTTGTGGACAAATGTTTCAGCCAGTTTCGCTTACCCAGCGGCAGCAGTGCACAGAAACTGCACAAACAGTGGCAGATCACAACCTTCAACAACAGCAGAATGCAAATGTAGGCACTCACATACGCATGCCCTGCCATTTTGTCGTGAGGCAGCACCCGTCGCATCCGCTGCTTTGGCTGGAGCCATGTACCGCGGGCCCATGCCAGTTGTTACCACTCTGCACGTCTTGGACTTGGGTGACATGATGGTCATACTCGTGCAAACAGCACGCGCTTGCCGTGGATTTTCCACACGGCGCAATGGAGACCTTTGACCTGAGAAAGAGTGGGTGAAAAAAGGTTGGCTGGGGATGGAGGTTCTGTTTGAGCCCCCTTTGAAGACCTAACTACTTTGAGCTCGCACGTAAACCTTTTGTAAACATGTAGCACCCTCGGACAGTGACCTCAAATGCCAACAACCCCCGTCCCCGAATGAGTAAGTCAAGCTCAAAGGCGCTGTTGTTGAGCCCAGCAGATCCTCTACCTCCGCCATATCAGCATTGGCGTTGCTGGCGGCGCGCGGACTCTGTATGCGGACATGTTCAGGGACCTCCTAGTGGCTTCTGTGATCGCCATGGTCAGGTGGGTTCCACCCGGTGGCTCCACATATGACCCGAATTTTTGCCTCAAGGGCATGCATCTCATCACTGCCCGTGGGTAAGCCCAGGGCCTCTACGTGTAGGACGTCAAAGAAAGTCCGGTCTGTTTGGATGCACCAGGGCCACAGGTGTGTGGGGGCTACTACTGACCACCAAGATGCGTGATGTCAGATAACGGACTAGCCTCTCCTCGTGACACACCATTGTCTCATCTACAGCCTGATCTAAAGCGCAGCCGCCACTACAACAGAGGTTTTGGTAACGACAAAATGATATGGAAAGCTACACGCGGGAATCCTTCTGTGGCATACAGCTGTGTGCAATTGGAAGCTTTGTGTGTCCTGTTGCGTGTGTCTGTATGGCTGTAATGACCACAGCTGAGACATCATTCAGTTAATCCGAAGGAGGCAGGTCGGGGACCTGAGTTGCTTGATGGCATCAAGGAGGTTGGTGTGCATGACCTTTGATACCCCGCTTTCGCAGATGGCGACGTGATTCCTGATAGGAAAATAGCAAACAGTTGATTGACAAAAGCAATCCTCTCTGGGGTTGTGTTGTTGCTTCAAGTTGCTTCAAGCTTCAAAGCCCAGGGCGTGGCTGCGGTTGGGGGACGTGCACACTGACTAATTTCAATAACCGGTTCCGTGCAGAACCAGGGAAAGAAAATCAGCGAAAAAGCAAGCACCCCTTAAAACGCCGCAAAAAAAAGCATGTGTGCCTCGGGGGGGTTCAAATGCAGCATTGCAACTGCAGTGTTTTGCACCTTTGGGGTGTGAGCTTTATTGCAGTTTTCCAATTGTTGTTTTGCAGTTTTTGCAGTTGGCTGCCGCTGGGGTCACTGGTTTCTCCACCTTTTGTTGCAGCTCTTGTTGGGCCCACTATCACAGTTGTGTCTCCGCTGTTTCAATGGCCCACACCCACTGCGAGCCAGCCCCTAAGACATGAGCTTCAAGGGATTGACCCTCTGAAATGGGATCATGGGTCCAAAGCAGCTTCTGCATTACAGGCACGGTGTTGCATTGCTGCAACCCTTTGTACTTGCCTGCAGATTTTGCAATTTACGAAGTTAATATGCAACCACCCCCACGATTCAGCTTTGCAAGTGATTATGGACCCACAATTATGCAATTTTCGCCTGAGGAAGGCACACTCTGACACCTTGGTCGTTCATTCTTTTATTCACATAAAACCCCTCACCCAAATTTAGTACCCCGCCAAATTTAGTACCCCCACAGCCCTATGAAGCAGTCTGCCAAAATTAGTACCCCGTTGAGCCTCCCAAGCAAACGGAGCATGAACAAATTGAGGGTACACAGAAGATGCTGCATTAGCTCTATCACCCCTGCAATACACACATCAGACAAGCCAGCAAGTCCTGGGTCTACCTTTTGCAGCTCAAAATCAGATTCAGAGTCTGAATGTTCGATGCAGCCAACAGAAAGGAAAACTGCATGAAACGTGAAAATCACATGTGACGTGCACCTGCCCAAAATCAGTACCCCCGGGCCTTATTGAGCATTCTGCCGAAATTAGTACCTTGGGGTGCTAAATTTTTTTGGGGGGGGGGATTGCTGTCTTTGCAATCACGTAAGCATGTGTCTTCCCTCACGGAAGAAGAAGCTTCCCAAGAAACACACACAAAAAGGGTCATCAGGTACAAAACGAGACCACACTGTGCAAAATACGAGAAATCTGTGAACCAACAGCGGTTGACAGGTACCCAGCGGCGATGGACGCCACTTCTCTGATACCTGAGGGCTTTGCAGCAAGGCCTGTTTCGGAGGCAGTATTCCCGATATCTCCGAAGGGGACGCGGGGAGTGGTGTCAGGGATCCCAGACGCAAGCTCTTGACCGTTGCCCTCAGATTCCGCTTGCCGCTTGTCCTGATTGACAGCCGAGACAACACACAGCCGGAACCAAGCCGGAGCATGCAGAGATCCATAAGATACAACAAAGAGATCCATAGAACTGCACTGAAAGGTGGGGAGCGCACTGAACCGGAATAATACTGGCGCCTGGCGCCAGCTGCCACATATGCGAAGCCGGCACGAAAACCCCATCTCTTGGCAGCGCACAGGGCAGATCAGATGGTTCGGTCCGAAAAGAACCCTCATTCCACAGGGACAAGGAAGACCTGACAAGGAATCCATTTGTCTGCTGAGATCAATTTGATCAAACTGAACTGTCTGTGTCTGGGAGCCCTTCTGTGGCCAACTCCCCAGGCCTTGTCCCAAAGACAGCGTCAAAATGGTTCCTGGTGGCTTTCCTGGGCAAAACCTATCAAAACTCCCGCCAGCATGTGCCCAACACAAAAGAGACAGACCTTTGCATGCTTTGTTGGTGTTGCTGTTTCACATATGAAGTGTGGCAGGGACACGGTGGCCTAAGGGGTTAGCATACAACAACGAAGGCCTCCACTCTACCTCCTCACCAATGTCATGGTGGTTATAGCCGCCCACACCCCCTGCGGGGGGAGGAGGGGGGGGGGGGGGGGCATGGACAACTTCTTTTCGGCGCAGCCCAACATCGAACAGGGTGCCCATCCTACAATTAAGAGAATGCTTTCTACGTGCGCCACAGGCGCCGCAGGGTTTGCGAAACCTGTTTTATTGCAGACTGTTCCGGAAACAAACCAGATAACTGAGAAATAGCACACGTTGATCTTTTGACACCATCGCTCCATCAATGTGAAGACTACGGCCCCAGCTCAACGTGTAAAGCATGGTAGGGAAGTCTCACCCTTCTACTGTGGTTGAGGAGGAGGGGCTCCCAATGCTCAACACGGGGACAAAATGGAATCTAAAAAGCTCCACAAATTAGGCAGGTTTCCCAAACTGCGCGCCGCAGGCGCCGCAGGAAAAGCATTCTCTAAGGCATACATTTCGTCACGTTGCACGTTTTGGATCACCGCTTCATGGGGTGCCCAATCCCACAATATAGTTGTTTCGAGTCATTTCGCATTTCAGATCACCGCTTCATGGGGTGCCCAATCCCACAATGCTGCCGCTTAAAGTCATTTCGTGTTTCCGGGGTTTCCAATCCCGGAACTTCGTTTGTGCGGCAACAAGTACATTGTTTGTCACGCTATGATTGTGTGTCTCGCGGCACTGCACGGAACTGCGTGACGCATAACCCCAACTCGAGGTGCCACGCCAAAGCGTGAAAGTCCATCCAACTACCTCAATGGGCCACACAAAGGCGTGGGAGTCCATCACCCCAACTTGAGAGGCCACGCCGAAGCTTGGGAGTCCATCACCCCAAGTCAAGGGGCAACGCCGAAGCGTGGGAGTCCATAACCCCAACTCTAAGCAAACCCTTCACAAAAAAAGGGGGGGTTTCGGTTATATGAAACCACTACTTTTTCAGGAGAATCTGGCCAACGAAAAAAAGCGTGGGGTCTGTAAAACCCCTCATGCTGTTTTTTTCGGCAACGCCCCCCCCCCCCCCCGGTGGACGGAGCTTGGACCAGGGTACGCATTAGTGGGCACCAGCGCTTTCCCTTCCCTCGGCAAGGGCCTCCTTCAGTCCAAAGCTGTGAAAGAGCCACAAATTGGGGGAAGCAGCTACAACAAGCCTCCTGTCTTCCCTCAAGGCCAGCAACAAAGATATCACTGTCTTCCCAGGGGTCTGCCACTAAGGGCTCGTTCGGGTTCGCATTGTGTGCTTTGTTGGCATTGGTCTCCAATGCCAACGAAAACCACAAAAGGGGGTGACAGACTTGGCTTCGGGCAGGGGCTGAGGACACTCA